>OX637903.1:10000000-12422726 GCA_951802745.1 Nomada flava
TCCTGGGGGGGTACGACGGTGGTGCTTGAATTGTCTGAAACTCTTTCGTTGGCTCGGATGGTTGCGAAGCACCAACCACGTTGTTAGCGATTAATCGTAGTTTATACTGCATGAACGGAATCAGCCCGCCCACAGTGATTGTACTAGCATCAGGATCTGAAACCTCGTATATGTTGTACCATGTTGTGTTTCGGGTTGTCTGTGCTTGGACTGTCCACTTTGTTATAGACGAGTTTCCATCGAATCCTGGTGTAAATTGCAGAACAACAGAGAATGCGTCTATATTGGACAATGCCAATTTCGTTGGTGGCTCGGGAAGTACAGGCTCAACGCCCGATTGAATAACAGCTACTTTTGCTTTTCCAGAACCCACCGAAGTCCACGCAACAACTTCAAATTTGTAATGCGTCAGTGCTTGCAAGTGTTCGATTTTAGCTGAGAGAACGTCTGCAGTGAGGTTTTCGGTTCGCACAGAGTCTGCAACATCCTTGATCATATATTTCAACTGATACAACGTAAGTATCCCGTTAATCTCTTGCGGAGGACTCCACTTAACTGTAAGCGATCTATCGCTTATGTTTTCGAATTGTAAATTTTCTACTTCCTCGGGTACATCTTCGCGCGTACGAATACGAACGGGTGCACTTCTCTCGCCGTCTCCTGGATCAGTGAAGCATAATACAGTTACGTTGTATAGGGTGTATTTCTTTAAACCAGTCATAATGGCACTTTGTTCTGCAAGAGGATCGAATAAACTAGGTGGCACGGTCATTGACTTGTACTCGTTGGCTTCTGTAAAATTATGGCCGATCCATGCTTGCAATTTGTAGCCCTGATTAATTCCATTAATTTTTTGCGGATTCGGAGGCTTCCACCACACTTTTATCGCCGTTGAATTAATAGCCTTCGCTTTTACATTGGTTGGTGGTGCTTCGGGCACTCCTTCCTTGGTCTTAATCTTTAAGCCTTCCGTAAATATTCCTACACCTTTATCGTTGTACGCCGCAATCTGCACGATATAGTCTTTCCAAGTAATCAAGTCGGT
The DNA here is from genome assembly GCA_951802745.1 of Nomada flava. Lineage (NCBI taxonomy): Eukaryota > Metazoa > Arthropoda > Insecta > Hymenoptera > Apidae > Nomada > Nomada flava. The sequence continues at coordinate 10,001,046 of OX637903.1, forward strand.
AATAAGATAGTTTCTTTGCGCTTCGTTAGTGATATTCTGTATTGTCCATGGATTAGCGTTGTAACCGTACAATCTATATCGCAACACGTATCCTAAAATATGGCCGTTCCGATATTCTTCTAATGGAAGTTGCCATTGCGTTATTATTTCTGAGGAGGATCGAGCGGAGCCAACGAATCCCACAGGTGGTCCACTCGGAGCTAAAAGGTAATTTTAAAATTAAGCGGAGGCTAGAGAAGCTTGTAAACGCGCGTGCGTAGGATTTATAGGCGATTAATACTTACGTTCTTGAGGAAGAACTACTACGTTACTTGGATCCGACGGAGGTCCTTCACCAACGCTATTTTCTGCAGTAACTCGAAACTGATAAGCGGCAGCTGCTTTCAGATTATTCAACACTACCCAACGACTTTGTGCCGAGATATTATTGCATTCGGTAATCCAGTTCAACGCAGAGTCAGGTATTGGTCCTGCATAAATGAAACATTAATAGCAATCCCTTTTTTTTGCCAAAGTGTAGTTTATATTTACACACCGAGATCAGACACCTCTCGCCTTTGAATGATAAACTTTCTTGTTGGACTATTCCCATCGAAGCCAGGAACCCACGTAACATTTATGGTGCGAGGAGAAATCTGCTCCACCCGATTAGCCACTACGTTTATCGGCGCAAACGGCAATTCAATTACACTAAGGCGAGCAGATCGAGTCTCGTTGCCACCGGGTGAAACCACGGAACACATGTATTCGCCAACATCCGAGGCACGAACGGCCGCTATTTCCAAAGTACCATCGTTGCGCATCTTTACCCTTTGACTGGCTTGCGTATTTATTACTCTGTACAGGCAATAAATGTACAATAATTATTTATAATTATCCATCCAATAATTCAATAAAAACATTCATCGAATAAGCAAAGCATGTTCTTTGGTTCATTAATTAACTTATAGAGATTAACTCTGTTCTAAAATGCTATGAAAACATTGAACTTTCGTGTCACATGCAGCATGTTAATTTTGAAATATTGCATTAATAGAACAGTACGAACTGTGAATTGTGAAACCATGCTATATCGTATAAAACGCTTGGATCGTTGGAGACTTTGCACTGCAATTCCGCTGTGTAACCGAGAAGAACGGACGTATCAACAGGTGGTTGAACGATTTGCGTTCGGACTGAAACAAGTCGAATTTTGCTAATAAGGAAACATGTATACCCGTCATTTTATTATATTTCAACAGTTTTTAAGCCCAAGTTTTACCTAAAACAGTAAGATACGCTGAACCATTTACAGAACCAGCCTCGTTAGCACGAACGCAAGTATATTTCCCAGCGTCGTTCGGTTTCACGGCAGCTATTAAAAGTTCTCCGTTCTCTAAAACTTGTACTCTTCCAGCAATTTCCACAGGAATTGTGTCTACGAAACAATTAAGCTTTTTTATTCATTTTCAAATTTAAGTAATTTATTCATATAAGCTAATATGTTAATATTAATTTGAACAAAGTGCGCAGGAGTGTTAGCGATTAACGACCTACCGTTGTAAATCCACGTAGTATTAGGTATGGGAGCCGCAACTGCGTTGCATGTCAATGTTGCATCCTTTCCATCTAATATAGTCAGATTTTGTGGTCCATTTTCCATAATTGGTCCGGATGCTGGAAACAATGCTTTGAATATATTCCTGCTTGCTTATGTGCAAGAACACCAGATCACATGCACGAAACGAAAATGCAGGAAAAATTGGTCACAAAAAAAAAACAGTTCAGTGTTTTCCAATAGATAATTGAACAATATTTTCATAGAATAATAAGAACAAGGAAAAGATAGGAAAACGAGGAATCATTTGCCTGTTTGCTTCTTTAAAGGAATATCTTTAATTCACGTATGGAAAAATGGAAAACGCTGAATTACCCTAAACCCCGCTTCGATTCATAATAACTAATACTTCATTACTAAAAACTTATTTTCACTAACAGTTAAATCACATTTACTCTATAGTACAACTACAAGGACAACTAGTATTCGGCATTTCTATTTTACGAATCTCATCCTACTCTAGAAATGTTCTACTCACGACATACTTCACTTCTTCCAATTATTTAATAAATACGTGCGAAAGTTGCAAAAATTCGTCGAAATCTCTGAATATTAATAAAAATGTGTTAATTTAAAAAGATTAATAATTCAATATCATCGTGTATTGTGTCACTGGTAAAGATATTCTGCGTCTGTGCTAACATTGAATACGCTACACATATTATGTTCACTCGTTTAATTCAATGTATCGAATAAATAACGTGTTCTGCACACAAAGGAACTGTCGTGCCTTGATATTGACTATAACTACTAGAATAAAGAAAAAAGACGGATACAGCTGGTAAAAGCAAACATTGCGGTGTGATATGCGTTCTTCAAGCATGTGCCTGGGATAAACTAAAAAAAAACAGGTGGGTACTTCGTGACGACTTTGCAATTAGAATCTTACTGTCTGGATACTGAGAGAACTTAAAACGGCGATCAGATTGGCGAACTCTGACTACATTGTAGCCAGCTGCCCAGCGGATAACTCTGTTTTTCAGTCTGCTTTCTAATCCTTCTGTCCCATAAAAAACACGTCATTTATAATAAATACAAATAAAACATCTTTATATAAAAATAAAATAAATAATTAAACAAAGGAGTACTAGTATTTTGTACGATTTTTTTGCTACATCGCCGGATTTCATACTAACTTTTTGCTTTCAGCCAGGTGTAACTGGATGCCTCGCCAGCTTCGTTCGATGCAAGACACTGGAACATTCCTGAATCGCTCATGGTTAATTTTTTTATTGTTAGGGAGCCATCTTCTTCCATTGCGTATCTGAAAGCATTGAATGGAATTTAGTAAAACTGAAGTTAATCTAAGACGTAGGAATAGGACTTGATGCGCCTGACTAATTTGAAACGACATACTTATCGAACTAATATTTACCAGAGGAGAAAGGGTAATATAACTTCTGAGGGGGTTCTACTTGAACGAGGATTGTTGAAAGTGATCGACAATGTTACTTTTCTCGAGTAACGAAAATTACATTCGACGTGATTATTCATTGCATACCTAGATCCAAGGAGATGGTCGACGGGCTCGGCATTACGAAACCAAGTGATTTTAAGAGGAGGAACACCAACAGCATCGCATTGTAATGTCACAGTTGATCCATAATCGCTCAGGGTCTCTCTTTTCAGTTCTGTTATAAATGTTGGTTTTTCTAGAAAACAGAAATAATAAATATAGTTAGCATCAAGCTATTTCATCGAAAAAAAATCGTTTGTCATGTAACTAAATGTATGTATCTAAACGTTCCATGCAACGATGTATTTATTATTACAATTATTTACATAAATGATGAGTTAATTAAATAGATAAGGTACTTAAGAATAAGTATTTTTGTACGACTTCGGATAACCGTGACCTTGGATAATAATCACGGTTCTGCTCTATGAGATACATTTTTCGATCGCTGGTCTAAGCATGCGCGAAATATACATTTGCAGTTTTGTTTATTATAGTAATTGACGAATCATTCTTACCGTATACGACAACATTCGCGCTCGCGTTCACCGTAGGATGTCCGCCACTCCTCAAAACCACGTGGCAAGAGTACACGCCAGTGTAAGTTATGTTCGCCGATATCAACGCCAAAGTTCTGTTCCAGGAGTCGTTAAAACTATACGATATTCTCGAGTTCTCGATAGGAATACCGTCCTTCGTCCACAAAGTTCGTAACTCGTGAAGCGACCTAAAATTGCACAAGCAGATCTATCTCGAACGTCTCTCACCAAGCGATTTCGGTATAAAAGATTTCTATAGAAACCTAAAATTACCTAGCATTAGCTATGCAATGAATATAGGTAACAGCTTGGTCCTTAATAATCTGCATGTCCTGTGGCTTCACTACGATACTGGGTGCTACTTCAGCGTTTGCGTCTCCTGCGACTTGCAGCTTGAAAAACGGGCTATTCTCTTCCTTTCCTAGCTGCGTGTTAATGGCTCTGGCCCTGTTCAATAGATTATAGTGTGAAAGACGCATTCTCTGATTCATTGCTAAAGGTGGCTGATCAAACTGTTTCGCGCGTCACGTAGGAAAACCCTTGGCCTTTTGCGAATAAAGAACTTTCTGTGTCGTTATCGGACAGATTTTTAGTTAACCACCACTTCTCGAAGCACCAGCAGATTTAATTTCGAAATAATGGAGAAAACATTGCGTACTGTATTCTCCATTTTATTTCCTAAAACTTTGGAGCACACCTTCATTGACACTTAATCGGACTGGCGTTCTCTACAAATTATCACCATGAAAGAAAAAGGGGTGAAAAGGGTAACGTTATCCTGTATACTTAATTTAATACCAGTCCACCCCTGTTCCAAGGAGACAAGCAATCATTTCGAGTTTCTAGGAACCAGGTACTTTAGTAATAATACAAACCTGTAGAGGCCTTGATCGCTCTCGGATGCGTTCAGGATAAGCAAAGTGTGATGAACAGACGCGTATTTTATGCCGTACAACACTGAACCATCGGACGTGAACCATGTAGCGGAAGGTGCGGGATGGCTTTCTATCGGTGGCAATGTTAAAACAGCAGCGCTGCCTGAATTCACGCTCACTATTCTCTCTGTGAGGTCCTCGAACACCCCCATATCTGCACAGGATAATGGCACGGCGTTACTTTCGTCGCGCCGTATGCATCTACAGCGACAAAATACGCTATTCGCGGTAATCAGAGCGGCGTGTCCTGGACCGTGATGGATCGAATGTTGAAGTGTGCAAAAAAGGAACTTTGTTTAACCCTTGCACGGAAATTGGGTCAATGTGTTTCGAAATCGAAGCAAACAAAGATGCGAAAGAATAAATGATGCTACCATTGCACTGCAGGGAATTCAATCAAATTTTTAAGCATGTATCGATAAATTTATGATACTCGAGATATAATAATTCGAATAAGCTCTTTTCTTTTTTTTTTAAATTTTAAGTGAGCCATTCAGCTGGTAAATTTGCTACGTTTCTTTTATTTAGCAACCAGGAATCAATAAATTGATCAGAAAGAAATCAATAAAATTGATTTTTCACGAACTGTAGAATATTGCAAAGTGTGTCTATGGAATACGTACAGGCTACCGAAAATGTAATTCTTTCGCTAAATATAGATCCTACATCGTTGGTTGCAACGCAATGATAGACTCCTGCGTCTTCTCGGCGTGTACTTTGTATTCGAAAATAAGGTTCCGAAGTAAGCTCGTTGGTGAGGGGTATCCCATCTTTGAACCATTTGTACTTTGGCTGAGGATTTCCTGTGAACAAAATACGTACATGTGTATATGTATGTATACAATATCTATCACTGCTCCTTTACTTCAGGCAGCTCTCTACAATTAAAATTACAAGTGATTCATATGCAATGCAGTACATGCATAAATGTTAGTGGGCGGATTGCTAGCTTACGTAGATTTATATGTTTTGACGATACAACTGTTTGCTTTAATCTTAGGATCAACGCGTTAATTTTGCTCGCAGATACTATGGGCATTTCTCATTTCGTGGAGGTGTATATGCACTATACAGTGACTTAATACTATTAGTACAGGGTCATACTATCGTGTTACGGCACCAGGCCGCAAATATAAGGCTTCATCTGGTCACCGTCTCATCCGGCTGTTACTCGATATTCCATGAGAACAATAGGATATTAAAAAGACGCGGTAAATTTTGGTGGCAAGGTAAAAGTTCAATGTGAGCGAAATCTACAGGGAAAAGGCAAAAACTTTTTGAAGTATCTTTCAATTGTTCAGTACAATATTATCGGGGTAATTGACACAGTGCGCGAGTAATTTAGAAATGCAATAAAGAAGCACGATTCATTCACCTATCGATCGAATAGAAGTTATTCACAATTAATAGCAATTGCAATTACATGTAGCGAATATTTTAATGCTTTCGTAGGTGCGATCAATTGAAATTTGAAGGAAGAGTATTATCGCTCAAGGAATATTTTATTACTTGAATTGCAGAGACTTCGGTATAAAATTTAATGAATAAAATTCTTTGATCGACTGGTCGGTGAAAGATAGTTCGTATAATGACGCGGTAAAGCTGATGAGAAGGGGTTCTTAATAGTATTTGAAATGGTCGTTTCCAACATCGGAACTCTTCGAATAATATCCAAGTATTTCTTACTCACCTCTCGCTTGACACTGCAGAAATTTCGTTCGATTTTCACTGAGAATATTGCCACTGCTGGAAGGCTGGGTAGTGAAGCGTGGTTCCTGGAGGGGTTCTGCAAAAAAAGATCGAGATCACAAATTTTAACATATCGTACAAAATTAATCTGTGCATATATATATAAAATACACATTATTGCATTACTATTTAGAATTGGTTGTGAAATGTTTCATAATTAGCAGAGGATAATTGGAGGACAATTCCAAGCTGCCTTATAAGGTATTCAGCAAATTAACTTTGAAGCTTGGAAAAAACTCGACGCACGGAATTTTCCGAATACAAGTATCGATTAATCGTGAATATCCTTCGAAGATAAAACAAAATGCAACGGACAATTAACAGACAAAGTGGCCGAAACAATTAGCGACGAAGGAAGGAGAACAATCGAGGGAAACGGGTTGAACCTCGCGGTGGTTGCGTTGGCTTAGCCGATGAGAAAGTCCACCACGTTTGTCCCCATCTTAAAAATCATCGAACCGTGCCAGAAAAGAGGGTGAACGTGTCCGCTTACGTCCATGTGACTCGGCTTTACGGCATCCGGCTGTTCGCATTCTTTTCTCTTCTCTTCATCCTTTTGGCGCACCGTAAATTACGCACACCTCAACCCGATGACTCATTGTCAGTCGTTGTGCATTATGGAATTTATGCATAATTCCAACAATTTTCTTCTGTTTTGCTTCGTTTTTATTTATTTTATGTTACTTTATTTCATTTTCATCGCGGATGTCGATCGTATTCCATGATTGAAGCTTGACATGGTACAATGGTAAGCATGAATATGACAGTGCAATCATTTGCATTCCATGGCAGTGTCGTCAGCATGGAAATGGAGTACTAATTGTAGAAGCTAAATATATCATAATTGGAGAGCCTTGAAAATGGAAAGCGGGCTAGAATTTGTGAAAAATGTTTTGAGTTGTTCCACATAACATTAATTTTCCTTCCACTTCCCGATAGAATAAAGAGTGCTACTCGTCAATTTTTCACAGATTTTTAAAACTCAATTAATATTCTTCAAAACTAATATGTATTTTCTAGTCGATATTCAACTAGCTCTCATAATTTGTCTGTGAAAGATGCAATTGCATAACTTTCCAGCTTACTCGGATACGCTTGAAAATCAGAATACTCGACCTGCATTTTATGCAGTCTCTTCTGAATTTCCGATTCGATTTGGTTTGACAAGTTCGCGATGTCCCAAAAGATATTCAAGGCATGAAATATTAGTGAAAGAGCGAACAATTTTACAATCCCGTGAAACTACTAGAATTTCAGATGACATTCTTGACGAACGAAGGCATTACGTCTCTTCGCGTTCAAGACATTTCGCAAAACATATTCTGGCAGGTTCTTATTTCAAACGAATAAAAATTCTTCCAATGTGTGTTGAGTAAACCCGAAATAAACCAAAATTATACATTATTGTTGGAATTGATGGAAGTATATAAGCCTTTAAGTAAAATATCCAGGCATTAAGCGAATATCGTAATTCTATATCAATCTAATTATTTAATCATTTGCACTTTTGGTGAAAAGTGTTTCGATAGTTTTTCATGCATTTTACAAACTATGTATGTATATATCTTCTCATGCATAGCATGAGCCACTAATGATCCCCTACTGATTGTATCAACTACTAGCCCCATAAGGGGTGTGCCCATCCATTAGTTTTCAATTTGGCTTACATTCCACGTACAATTACCTCAATATAGTTTGGAATAGCAGACACTTATTGTTGGCAAAAGTTGTACTTCAATTTCAACTTTAATTCTAAACAAATGTTTCATTGCACGCGAATAAAGTTATTTTAAATATCGATTCAAGCTTTCAAATCATCCTCGTCGCTTCAAACAACAATGAGAACATACATCGGCGGTCGCACGAATTAAACAGATTTTCTCGATCGTTCGTTCATAATCGTTGCCAGACCACTGTACACCGGGCCTCGTGAAAGGAAAAATCAGGTTTATTCAATATGACAATCGCTGCACGATTTATACAGCACATGCTCCTGTTATCGTGGCAGTACAAAAGCAACGGTACACGTTGCTGAACTAGTGAACCCCTATTTTAAGCACTGCAGCTGTCACACCGAACAGAGAGAGGAAAAGAGATCGAGATAGGACATGTATTTACGCACAAGGGCGGGTCTGCAGGGCGTGGATAATCTGTTTTTACTAACGTTATAAGTGAGGATGTACTGGATCTGTTTGGAAAACGCTCTATTTCCTCCCTAAAAATATGCTCGACTTCCACTCAAGGTTGGACTTTTCATTGCAACTGAACTCGACCTCAGAGAAGATCGTTTTCTGTGTGATATACATATTGCTCTACTTTCCACTCCCCCTCCCCCAATCCTATTTAGGCACGATCTTGTGGGATGTGTAAATGTTTTCGTTGCAGGGTTTGAAGTGGCGGAGGTTTGGCTGGAAAACGAGCACTCGAAGTCGAGTGGATTGTATGTGAATACATATGTATATGTAGTCAATGATTGCTACAGGTTTGGGGATGAATGGGGTGATCTGTTTCTTTTCGAAAATGACACGGAGGTGGATTGAAGATTAAAGGATTAGGCAAGCCAGGATATTACTTTTTGTCCAATGTTTTCGTAGAATAATTTAAATTAACCTTTGGTCATTTTTATTGCAAATGTAAGGCAATCTACTTGCGTTGGAAGGGGATTATACTTTAAGGAAATTAACACTAAGCTAGGTATACATACGTATGTATATCGATATCGAAACTTTTGTTGGTAATCTGTTAAATCGAGCAATTATATTATTGTTATCGTTCTTAACGAGTCGATAATTTGTTTGCATTCGAAATGGATAGATTTTCTGTACAAACTCTGAAATTCCCCTTCCAAAAAGAAATCAACCATTACGTCAGAGCAATTGCAGCATCGTAAGTTCTGCTTGTCGGTTCAAAGGAAAGAAGGAAGTCAGCACGGCGCGAAGTTGACCACCTGCAAACTGCAGAGAGAAAGAGAGAGAGAGGGAGAGTGCACCCCGACTGGCGGAAGCTATAGCTGGCACTGCGTGTTGTAAGACGCAATGCGCAACACTTTGCGGAGGCCTCAGCCGCTTATCGGCCAGGATATCTCGCGGGAAGCAGCTCGAATCGGAGTGAAATTCGCTCTGCAATAGAAATCGGCCGACTCTTTTAAGCCGCGATCATTTCTTTCGGGCAGAACAACGCTTTCTTCGGTTTGGAAAAGTTTCACGAAGTTTCGCCGCGTTCTGCAAGCAATTCTGTCTACTTTACTCGGGTGGTTTCCCTTGCAGCGAGGCGAAGAATTGACGATCGATGAAATAGAAACAAACGAATGCTGATGTTCTACATACAAGAAGTGGTAAGCAACGAATAATGGCACGTGCCAAGCAATGAAAAGAAAACACAGTATGTACTCCGTCAAGAGCGTGAAAGGGCAACTTATTTCATAGCAAGTAGTAATTAAAGAACCTATTACTATTGTAATAATTTCAAACAAAAATTCTTTCCACGAAAAGCCTACAGAATAGTCCCCTAGGTACATACCTAACACTTGTGTAATTGTTCACACACACTTCATGGCAGCGAACCGACAGCAGTTTTCTACACAATGTGTCGCAAGTTCTACCGTACAGCTTTGAACGCTGGCGACAGAATACGTTTCAACGATAAAGTTCCCTCGTATCCACATAAGTGTACATATAGGTGTACGTATAGGTATGTAAGTACATCTGGCGGAACAGAGTTCCCAAGGAATTTCAATAGGAAGTACACATACATATGCATACACGTGTACGCGTATATTCGCATACTGTCTCATAAAACAAATTTTCCACGGATCGTAACACCGATGTCTCGACATCTTTTTAAACAATCGGAACGATTCGACGAAAGGAATCGTGGATACATACTGTACATACATAGACGTTCAGCAGAATGCGGCACTGGCGAAAAAGCGCGACGGAATTGGCAAAGGAAGGATTTCTGCGTGCACGCCAGTCGGAAGCGATCGTCCAACTATCGTGCAACCCTTTTTTCGTCTCGAATCGATATCGTCCTATCCGCGTGCACCGAGAATGCTGTCAGTTTGCTGCAAAAACTTTCACGATCATTAGTCGTCAAAGCTATATAAATTCGATGGTGCTATATCGATTTGGCGAAGGGGCCAGACCGGCCGAATCGGCATAAATAAATTAACGAAAATGTTGCTACTGGTAGTCTCGACGGGAAGTTTATTAACAATTCTGAGGCTCCCTTTTTGGAATAGCGACTTGAAATGTTTATGAATGCAGAGTGCCTCACTTTAATAGACCAATGAACACGTACCAATGGGAATTTGTCAAGTTGTAGGAAATTTTACGAAGAGTCAATAGACATGCGCATTGGCCTTTTTTTTAAGATGACTATAATTAAAAATAATTTGATTTCTCTAGACATATGCGCAAACACACTCTGCGTCCTATACACTAAACTAGTTTACAATAGATTCATTAATATGAAGTGCGAATTTGATAAGATAACTGTAATTTATAAAGGAAATAATAATAAATAAATCTACATTTACGACTATGCAACAATTGTGCTACACTTAGGCCATCAACGCAGAAAGGTGCGAAATTGTATACACGTACGCATGCGTAAGTATGCGTTCATCTACGCAATAACTCTCCACGTAATTCATTGCAAGAAAAAAGAGCAAGGCGCTTCGTGCAAGTGGTACTTAACCCTTTTGAGAAACTGTCGAAGAAGAATCGAATCGTGCGAGTTAGGGTGACTCACAAATTTGCTCATATTGAACCGTTGTTTTATTTTACTTTTATTCTGCGCTAAAGTGACCTCATTGGCCGAAATAATTTCTTGGAAGACATTAGGTGAAGTAATTTCATTCGACGAAATCTTCCCGACTATAAACTGCCCATCGACAGACAACGGACCATTGAATATTTGAATATTTCGTTCCAACGTTTTCTCTCGCAAGAAAGTTTGGAGCCCCGTATCGCAGAAATACATAAGATAAAACTTCAGTTTCTCGTTTTAAAAAACCTGCTCCACATCCATCGGCATTGTAGACCCAGTAAACTCCAACGCGTTACCGTAACAAAGTCCATGCACCTTTCGCAATACATAATCACCCACGCTTCCCACCGAACCTCCCGTTCAAGGTTCGTTATGCCAGGGTTATTTAAAACACCCCCGTGCCTCTCTCGCAAGCATTGTTCACGCTCAATAGCGAGTACAGGACGCACTTAACCTAACCCAATGCTGACTTTTTTTCTTCAGCGTGCATGGAGTGCCCGAGAGAGCCCAAGAGTGCCCAAAGGGGTGAGAGAGAGTGGGAAAGAAATCGTGGGGACATCGGAACAGGAATGTATATGAAAGAACGAACGAACGAACGAACGAACGAACGGTGCATCGACCCTCGAACACGTGGCATCGTCGTCGAAATCGAGCTTGTTTCTCCTGCAACCATATGCGCTTAGCTTCCTGGCTGCACTTCGTTTATAAGTGCACTTCATCGCTGGCTAAAGCCGCGACGGGTGGTTATTTCAAGGCGAACCCCTGGCGAAAAAAATCACTGGATTCCCTCCCTTCCTCTTTTGTCTAACACAGTCCGCGCTGACTCAGCCAGCTATCAGGCTAGACTGCCAATACCGGCACCAGAAAAATTGCTGAATTTCTTCTCCAGCTGTAGGAGCCAGGGCCGATTGAAAATTCTTACCGCTTGCTCCGTTTTGCGCGCCTCAACGGGGCTAGGACTCGTTTCACCGCGCTATGAGAATACTGCTTCACGAGGCAGCAGGTGAATTGCTAGACCCCTGCTCTCGATCTTGTTAACCTTAAGCCTTGAGCATGGCCGGTGAACCTTCGTTGGGTTTAAATAGATCGCGACAAGTGGCTGATTTTTACCACCGTCTCTAAATAAAATGGAGTATGGATTAATTGTCTATTCCGTTCGTGCCGTCTGCGTGTAACGATCAGGTATATGTATGTGTAACTACAAATGCAATTTCAAGCAGAGATCAACAGAGTCTGGTCATTTGTTTCCATCTTCCAGTCACTCCCTAAGCCAACTCCCCAAATCGTAAAACCATCGAGACCCACTTGAAATCTCCAATTCAAATAACCAATCCGCCCAGGCTGTGAAAAAAAAGGGGATTTCCAGAGTATCAGCAGGCGCGGCCCGTTGCACGTCTGCAGTCGATAAGGAACGGTCGCATCGTGGGTCGATTTTCCGAGAGCCTGTTTCAGGAAATTGGTCCGAGCCGCGTCCGGTCGCCTCCTGGTGCAGCTCATGACGAAGGATGCGTGGACGTTTCCGCGGTTACGATTCCATTCGACGTAGCCCTGGACCCATTGGCTTCTAAATTCCAGTCTCGACCATGAACCTCGTTCATTTTGGTCAGCCGTATTGGCCCACAGCCAAGTGTCCCGCTCTTTCTCATTTTCTCTCCGTCTCTGTCGGTATGCATGGGTCTGAACGGCTGCTACGGAACAGAGGAGAGTACGACTGTCTTGTATGTGTATATGTATACCCTTGCCTCGAATGCAATCGCGTTCAAGTGCATTACACCGGTGGTCCAATGGCAATCGGAGTCGACGCTGCAACGCGTTCCGGAACCAGTTTCTCGCGACCGATAAACGGTGTCCCCGTGCACACTTGAAAGAAAAGCGGCAGGTATTTTCCTGCGAGTTATGTCATATTCGCCTTGGAACCCGATTTTCTCCCGGTTTTCCTGCCTGTTTTGTTTTTAATGAATCAGCGAGACACCTGGGCGGAACATTTTTCTTCGCCTGTTTAAGGTAAACGATCGAACTGGTTTGCTTGTTGAACCGGGATACAGTTGTTGTATGAGATACATCGCTCTTAAATGATATTCTCTTGCGAGCGAATGAACGTTTCATACGACTATGCTCGGGTGACGTGAAAATAATGATGTCTCGGGATTTAATGCATCCGCCAAGCAACAATATTTACATTCATATTAGGTACTTTCACGAAAGGAGGAGGGCATTGGGAGAAAGAATGCGATTTCTAAGCCTAAGCGACGCGATGCAATTAAAACGGCCTCTGCGAGCCGACACGAGAGGTTCATTGAGACACTATCGCGACCGAAAATCACTAACCGCACTTAATGTAATTGCAGCTTATCCGTGCATTCATTCTCTCTGCACGTACAGTCGAGGTCTCGTCAATTTGCCAAAGAACAACTCCGTGCACCCCCGTTATACACTTGCTCGCGTGCACACCGTGCTAAAGCATTCTACGCTTAATCGGGGCCTACAATTTATTATATGTACTACGTATGTCCAAATGCAGAGCAACGGCAGTGAAAAAATTCCCTGCGAAATTCGTCATCTGTCGAATGGTAAGGAGCATTAAACGCGACAAGTCCGGTACTTTCGCCAAGAGAATATACATAGACATCCTGGTTACTTTGTGCAGTGTAATTTTAGTATCAGCAGGCGATGCAATAAAAATGATAGATTTCAACGTGTAATGCGCAGTGTGCATAGGGCATAATGTGCACTCGGTCGTTGTTCAAGAGTCGGAGAGCAAACTCGTTCACCGGAGCAAAACCTTGAATTAGCGCACAAGAAAATCACTGTCCATTCACTGCACATTCTCACAACTTGTGCATTCCCACGACTGAATCTTCACCCTTTTCCAACCAAAGTTCTCGCCCACTCTTGGGATTTGAAAAAATAGATTTGCAAGGAATGCGTTTTCTCGACATCGTGCCAATGTTTCCAAGAATCGGAACAAAACTGGTAAGCAGAAGAAGGAAACGGCGTATACGCACTTGGGGACAAAGTAAATGATCGTTTGCGCATGAATACTATGCGAATTTCACTGGCTACATATTGTATATGCAAACGAGCAGGCAGAGAAATACATGTGCCGTCCCCCTTCAAAAAACGCGGGTGTTAGGGACATCCACTGGCCGCGTACAGTGTAGTGTAGTTCTAGAGGCCTCCTCCGTTAGCAAAAACTCAGGTACATGCAGACATTTATATTTTCCAATATATATACACATGAAGTTCGCAGAGATACACTGGCCGTTTGATTTTTGTCCAAGTTCGAACCCAGTTCGTTATGTGTTTGAATTCGGTGCTACTACTGTGGGATTAAATTACGCGCCAGCCGCGAAGGTGATGCGTGTAATTAGGCGTGTATGTGCGTGTGTTTGAAAAGCGCGAATCAGGAAACATGATAGATGGAATGTTTGGAAACGAGTGTATGATTGGCAAGGATGGAGACAGAGAGCGTGGAAGAATGAGTGCGAGAGAGACAGGGAATGCGAGAGACGGCGAGCGAGCGTGAGGATGAACAAAATGTGATGAGAACGAGTATGAGTACCAAAGCGAAAGGTTCAGAATAAAGGAGAAATAAAGTCTAGTTTGAAAAGTAGTCGAGGCGTTTTGGAGTATCGGTCCCCGGAATTCCTACACTACGGTGGACAAATTCGCATTTGTTCCCCCTTGCCCCATTTTTCTCGATAGACAAAACTGTAAAGATATGCTGAATAAATTAGTTTGAAATAAATGTTTAAAAAGAATGCACTTACAATTAGGGCACCGTAGCGCAAAGCGGAGTGCTTAAAGTTCATTGAACAATCGGTGAAAATGAGGCAGCTACGCGATATGTAAATGGGGGACCTAAATTTGTAGGCATCGCGTGCCCAGCGTGTGCAAGGAATGAAGCCCTTTCAAGGGAAATCCTACAGGAGAAGGGAGGAAACGCGAGGCACGCTATCAGTTTTGCGCCAACAAGTCACTGGTGTCTTCCTCGTGTGCCCGTCGATCGACCGACCGTTTAATCAGGTTTGATGGTTGTTTCTCTTTTTTGTCCAAAGGAGCTTCAACGAAGGTTCAGACGAGTATTATGCAATCGTGTGTCTAGAGTTAAGGCCGATAATTGGGTTACCTGTTGTGACGTGGATGGAAATAATAGAATTTACGTCCGATCAGGGATAATAATCGAACGTGTACGCTCTGTGCGATTTAATGGGGGAGCGTTCTTTGTTCTTTGATATTTAGTTATGTTTGACTTCAACCGGATATATTTAGCTTTACGCGTGTGTTCTCCCTGACTTGGTGGTTTTGAAAAGTTCCATTACGCCCTTAGCGCGTTGTATCCCTGAAAGGAGAACAGGCCCAGCCCTGTGTGGGGGTAGACCGCGAGGTGCTGGAAAATCCCAGAGGGTTGACACGAGGCAGCCAGTCGGCCCTTTGTAGGCCCGATCGGAATTCTCGAGATTTATGACAGGGCCGCTGCTATTGAGGTAAAAAGGAGAAAGTGATGTGTCGCGAAGAACGTGTGCCATCGTTGCAATCGAGTGCCATCTGAGGGTTGGCAGCCAGATGGTTGAAGCGTCAAAAATATTCGTCAAAAATAACATTAGCTCGACCGTGTCATAAACCCGATTGAACCGAACCCTCCTATTCGCGTTGCATCTCTCAACAAACGTCGAAAGAATTGTTCTTTAGAATATACTTACAAGTGCAGGACGAAGTTTGCTTATGGTTTATATAAAATTTGTTTATTTCTTTCCAGGTACGTTTTCGAGTAAACGAATGGACGGTCAAATTGAAACGATAATACTCGACCCGGCTACTGATATTAAAGTTCCGCGTTGCATAAGGTCGATCGATGCGATTAACTCGAGTATTAATATAACGGTTGTTGCACTTTGTTGAATCAGAATTAGTTCATCGCTCTCGTGGTCTTAAGCTAAACGGTTTACCGATTCGTATTCTGGTATACTACGCAACTATAAGTGAATCGAATAAATAGGAAATCAAAACCGCAGGAATTGTAAGGAGAATGCTCGGAAAAGTGGCTCCGTTGCAAATTGATCTCGCGGGTTACGAAAGATTTTTGGGAAAGCAGGTCTATAAAATATTGTATTGACGATTATTCATAATAATTGTTGGCAAATTTGTATACTTCGACGCGAATGGTTTCTAAAAATTGTTGGTGCGCTTGTTGCGGCACACGGTTTTGCAACTATTTATTGTAATTACTGTTCGTGCCACGGTGTGTGAACTCTTGCAAGCGTTCGAAGGACGGACGCAAGAAGAGTTATAATGGCGGAAGATTACCCTCTGAATCGCGGCATCCCATTTTTGCAACCCTGAGAAGATCCTGCCTTGCCGCGAAACGATGACAAACATCTGCGCGAACGAGTATGTGAAAGGCAAAAATGAACCTCACGAAATCGAAAATTGCTTCCCCTTTGTTTCTTTTTGTTGGATAAAAGCGAAGGTTCAAGAGGAAAGTATTTGTTGCGGAAGCCATGCGTTTCTATGGGACTGTGAGTACGCACAGGTGCACGACCTTATTCGGCACCGCTTTAAATATTCATAGACCTCTCTGCAACGACCCTCGAATTCAACCAGTGCAACGAACAATGAAATAAACAAAAAATCATAGCAAACGCGTAAGGAGCAATGCGCAAGCCAAGCCATAAGCATCAAGAGGACCAAGAACCGTGCAAAAGCAATAGGACAATGAAAGAATTATTTATAAGAAGACACGCGGACCCATAGGGGAGATGCCGGAGCGACAAGTCGTTAGGTTGGGTTAGGTTATGTCTCGTGGACCTCGTACAGAGACTCCAGACCGTCGTTGATAGCAGTTTCTCAAGCAGTCCCTGTCCCATCCCTTCCCCTCGATCCTTCCATACCCGTCCTGGCTGGCTACCCTTTTATTCTTCTTCTTTGCCCGCTTCTTCGACCTCTCTTTCCACGTTTTACCTTCACGAACTTGGCTCGCAACTTCGTCTCGGATTCCCGTCTCTCCGCTGACCTTCCTCACTCCTAGCCATCGTACGTTTCTCAGACTCCCCAATGGAACCTCGTACGCACACGAGCTTCTTCTACAAATTGCTCGGTCAAGAACGCCAAGACGATCGTACTGAAAGAACTCTGCGAAAACGTTCCGCCAAGCTAATGCTGGTGCTCGGCGGGACAGGAAACACTTGTCCGATCTGTACGGAAAGGGTGACTAAGAAATGGAAAGGTGTTCATTAAGGGTTCCGGGAACATCCTTCGATCGCGTGCCACTCGTTTAACCTCGTTTAATTCGTTTCGGCGAATTTCATGGGCACGACTGCGTGGATATTTTGCTTATGGGGCATAAGCAATTGAGCTTACGGAGGAACCATTCAACTGCTCCAATTTTGATGACGGTCAATTGATATTGCTCGTAAACATCCTTTTTTAATATTTGGCAAACGGTATAAGAGTACGGTTTTTCTTTTTTAGGGGGGCCCAATTGTTCTTTCATACACAATATAGATAATCGAATTAGAAAACATAGTATTACACTGTGTTGTACTGTTGAAACCTAAATCTCCAATTTTCTAACACCGTATAGCACAACAATTACCTGTATACAATTTTTCATGGTTACACTGCAGCATAAAAATAACACACGAAAAGATTAAAAAGTCTAATCTCCAAGTAAGCTAGCTTCACCTTGGCTCATAATTAGGGCCATTCCAGTAATCTTTATAGCAGATAGACCAGAGTCTAGGAATTTTCATGAGCTCGTCCAATGTTTCCTAGGGGCCACGTGCTCATTTCTCTTTATTTCTTTTTCGTTTTCTTTTTCAATCTGATTTTTTTTAGCGTAAAGTTCAGTATCGGACACGGTACAACGAGGTGGTGAAACTGTTACACTTTTAACGTCCTTTCGTAGCCGTGCTCAAGCAACCGAGAATTTCCGCTACCGATAGAGACCTCGTGCATAAAGGTGGGTACGCATGACGCAACTGCCAACCTAGTACTAGTACATAGTCCATTCACCGGTTATTTTCACTTTTCACGCATCACACCATCAGCACGCTGATGGCCACAACGGCGGAACGAAATAATATAAAGTGACTTCTTCAGGAGACGGAACCATTTTATGCGAATTCGAGCGCCTGTTTGAAAACAGGTGGCTGATTTAATGCGAAAACTCTGATCCATAAATAGACGTTTCATTTTAATCTTGGATGATTTAGTTTAGATCTCTATGATCCTGTTGCACATGTATGCATATGTATGTATGTGTATGCACATAGCAGTAAATCCGTATGAATTCTCATAAATAAGCATATGCGCGAGCGTACGTTAAGTGCACTTTCATCTTCACAATAGCGCGGCGCTTAATTCGTTGCAAAGAAAAGAGCAAAGTACTTCGCACGAGTTGCTTGGTCCGTTAAAAAAAGACACCCTGGTCGAAGAATTGGATTACTTGAATTACTGTGACCCTCGAGTTTGTTCATACACTTCAGGATGTTTACCGAAAGTTATACCTTGCCCGTTTTTTCCATTGCATTTAATCAACGAAAGATATTTTTCGACAGTTCATTAATTGTTCCTTATCGATTCTACGTAATTGAATAAAATTCTTTTACATGATTGTACTCGCCTTGGAATTCGCCCATAGTCTACTCTAAAACTGAGAACCAGCATTGGTTAAAAGACGTCATATGCGATTCCTTAAAAAAGTGATACGACTTGGAATAGAAACAGAATACAAAAAAAAATCCACTTTTCAAACTATGCCTGCAGTTTTAAGACAAGAGATGTGTATCTCGCTGAAAGAATCAGATGGCTAAAAATTTGTGCCCAGGATAACACGTTCGAAGACACGAAAGGGTTAAACCGTGCAACCAAAGGCGATCCAATTTCGAAAACATATCACGCGACTAATTTTACGCGTGAACGCGAAATATTAGCGACCAGTGCTTCCGGTTCACCATTCTCCAGTCATGAATTTCAGAGCTGCTCAAGACCGTCTTGATAGCCTGCACTTCGTACGCTTGAAAGAAGCTTATAGAGGAGGCCGGATTGAAAGAGATCGCCCTCTGCTCCTCCACAGTCGTTCTCCTCTTTTCACCGTCGCTCGTCTCTATTTTTGCCTTTTGCACAGGGCACACAGAGAACACCTTTCAATACCTAGGCTCGCGAATCTCGCGAGTAGCTCCGTTTAGCAGCGACCAGCTAGCCAGCGGCAGAGGTGAGAGAAAAACCCGAGAAACGGCACACGGGAGGTACCGAAAAAAATCTGAAAATGGGGGCACGATTCACCTTTGCAAGACCCGAGAGGATTTGAAACAATAACGCCGTTCGTTGACGGCGGGGCACAATGCGTGTGTATCAGATACGAGAAGAAAAAGCCTTGAACGGTTCACATTCACGCGTTTCAGCACTTTCGCGCGGGACAGAGAAGCAGAGAGGAACTTCCTAACGGAACCTCCTGTTAGTTGAGAGGCGCGCTCTAAAAAGCGTTCTCTTTACCATTCGGTAGGCTCGTTTCATAACGAACAGCACGTGGATGATAAATTTCCGCCCGACGAGAGAGTGGCGATGTTCTCGTTGCAATTACCGCATCTGTGCATCGGTATGCAGCGAATAGGAGCGGATAAACGAATACAATTGGCGAGTTACCAAAAGGCAATTTGCTGGAGGAGAAGGGAAACGTTCCCGTCGAAAGAAATATGTATACGTATGTATCCTTTCAACGTTGCTGAAGGACGAAAATCTGCATCGATCCCTCGTTAAATTCTCGGTATCGCCTTCAAACTCCATTTCCTCGGGCTGCGAGGGCTCATCGAGCAATGGTCGCGTGTACAAGCGGCTATCGAGAGTCTTGAAAGGATTCCTTTGAATCGAGTCACTGGCCGTGGAGCGTACAGTTGCCTCGTGAACGTCTGGTTTAGTCATTCCTTGAAAATCTGAACTCTCTATTTTACTCTTGCCCGTTAAAAAGGAGTGATTAGGTTTTTCTTCAAGGAATCGTCGAGCGATCAAAATTAACACAATTATTGTAATCTGTGTGTTTGCTAACTTAGAGCTAACTACTTTATTGCTTGAAAAGTTCCCATTACCATTGTCGTATCTCCACTTGTAACAACGGGAACGGAAGGGAACTAGTTCAGCTTTATTAATATGTATTTAGCCGTGCGGCGAGATGGAGTTGCCAATTCGGGTACACCTTTTGCTCAATAAGACATTTCTTTTGACAGCGAAACGAAAGTGTCGAAACACCGTTTGGTCACGATTCGCTGACCAGCTTCATATACCATATCGTATATAGCATAGAATTAAACGACGCACGCGTAATCCTCGGATTTCCCTCGAAACATTTTTATCCACGCGAATCAGATCTTTCGCTTCCCGTTCATTTCCAAGTCAAAGAGATAGAACGGGGAAAATGCAGGATCAGCTAAACCTTGGGTCGCGTCGTTTCACCAAGGCTTTGGCGTTACGTAAAGTGATTCTTTTCGTGGGAAGATAGGATTGTGCGCAATGAAACTGGCCTGGGAGAAACGTGAGGTTTATTCGTGCAAAAAGAGGAGCTGCAAACGAGCAGCAGATTGTTACTTTCGTTATTTAGACTTCTCGCAAATATACGTGACTTAATTTGTACTTCAACGATGCTACACGGCACAACTCAAAGAGCCGAAACGAATTCATCATGAAGCTATAAAATGAACACAAGAATTATAGTAAAAAAGTAGAGGGGAGAAAGAAATTTGAAATAGGTGCACATACATACGTATACAGTGCATCGTACATATATTGTTGCTCAATGCGGAAGTGGATTGAGCCGAGAAATTTAAATGCCAGCGAATCGGTGTGATTACACAAATTCAGAACGATGTTACGATAAAAACGGCGGTGTAAATTTTTTATTTCTACCTTCGTTGGCACGAAATTTTATTGAACATATTGTTGAGATTTAACCGATTAAACTGATTGTGAGACCAAGCATGGCATAAGTTGAATCATATTACATACTTTATTTAACAACTGCGAACAGCATATGGCCCTGCCGATCGGCAGTGCCCACTCCACAATTTTACTATATTTATATGTACATAGTTCCCTTTGCGCGTAATAAAATCGTCAACCCTGAGGACCGAAGCGAACCTCCGTCGAAATAATTGCCAGATGTTCACCAGTCATGGTCACAGGTCAATTCCTTCCACGAAATCGAAAGCGTAAAAAGCATTTCCCTCTGTTTCCCTCCGCTTTACACCTCTGCCCATTAAGGTGCAACGATCGTCGAGTAAAGCCATCGTTAAACGCAATAAAGTGTTTGCTAAAAAAAGCTGCTCGCCGGTTTACTGTTCCCTGATGGGGGATAGTTCGTCGTTCCAGTCGGTCGTCTATTCTTCCATAAAGAGGAACTCGTCTCAATCGGCCTGCTGCACCAGGGGCACTTATATGTATACATACATATGTAAGTACATACATATACGTGGTTCGATGCGCGCAATGGCACGCAGCACACGTGCGTGCCTCTCTCGCAGGACCGTGGAGAACAAAACCGAAAAGAAGAAACGGAGGACGAGAAAGCCTTGCCGGGGGCGGTCAGTGGCCTCTGCACCGGCTACCATGAGACGACAGAGCCGTCGCGTCGCGTCGCGTCGTGGCCGCGTCCTTTAGAGACTTAGACGGCTCTAACGAGAATAGTAATGGAAATTATGGCAAACGATGACTCGAACGCACAGCGTCGAAGGAAACCGACGTTTCTTGTCCCACGTGACGAGAGAATGAGCTTAACGAGCACAGAACAATGGGAAAACACGGAAACCGCCTGTGTTTTCTGACAGGTCCACGTTGGATGACCTGGCTGTCTAACGAACGGTACATTTGGAGCTCGGATGTTTCGACAGTTTTCTAGGAATTAAGTATTCTGAAGAAGAATCGGGTTACATAGAAGAGGAATATTTATCGTTCCATCCACTATTCTATGCAATGCGCACGATGAGCAAAATGAATTGAATTCCTAATTCAACAATATTTTAATCATATCAATATGTAGCGAGGTAGATGCTATAGCTATAGCGTATCAAATGTTCGAATGATGCAGATACATATTCCCACAAAGTGAGATCATTTCTAAAAACAGTAATTGAATAACGAATGCATATTAGAGAGCCGTTTGATCCTGTCAAATAACGTGCCCCAACAAACTTGTCTATGGAATCAATTTTTTTTTTAGAAAAATGGAATTATTAGTTGCTGTAACGACGAAGTGTGCAGTAACGTACAGTGTTCCAAGATACACTGTACAGTATCTGTTCATGTGGCAATCGATTTTTACCATCTGAATAAACGGGTATGTATGCACTATGAACGATAGCATGATAATAATAACACAGGCGCTTATACTTTCAGCTCTCTGAAGCAGATGCAACACATTTTCATTTGATTTACGACTGGAAGACAGTAATAGGTAACCCCTTCTATTCGGTAAATACATTTTTCATTTAGGATTTTATATAGTTGTACAAAAAATGATTAACGGTGAATCGTAAAAGTAAATTAACGCCAAATGCAATATTACTGATATTCACTATTAATTTTACAATTAACTCGGTTTATCGTATCCGTAAGAGAAGAACGTCGAGGTTGATTTTGCAATCAAACCGGTACTCGAAAATGATTGTCATGTATACGTAATGTACGCACTACTTATATCTACATATACCACCGCGTTCTTCGTAAAGGCAAACATTTAGTTCGGCAACTTTTCTCATATGTTCCAACGAGAATGCAACGAGATCTTCACTCGCAACTCACTCGGCTGCGTTACAAAAGCTTACTATTAGCTTCACAAATCCCTTGTTTGCGTATTAGCCATGATTATTTATTCGTTTTCAATGGCACTACATACAATCTTCGCAGTCCTCGAAATTCGTACTTAAAACTCAACTAGTTTGCTCCGCCCACCTGCCAAACGCAAATATTTCTTTAATAAAAACCCTCTCTTCTCCATAATGATAGATTATACATTATACGTTATAGAGTATAGACTAAAATTCTTTGAATGCCATCGAGGTCCTACTGAATCAAGACAAATTTTATTAACCCCTACCTCGACAGGTATCCTCTCCAGATTCAGTGCCCAGCAGATCAAAACTACAAAACACTTCTCCCTACCTCTACGTATGCAGTCCCAGAGGCAATCGGAAATACGAAAGATGGTCGTTTCGCGAAAGAGAAAAGCGAGAACAGAGGAGCAAGAAGATCGAGGATCCGAAGGTTGAACGAAGAAAGATAGCAATAATGAAGATGATGCGGTGGAGAAATAAAAGGAAGAGGAGAGGTGGACATCCGGTCGACGAGCGAAGGCATTCAGACACGTACTCCTCGTTCCCGTGTGCCAAGAGCAACGCTGTGAACGTGGAAAAGGGCCCACGGATTCTCGTATACAATACATAGGTGCTTGTACACGTAGTTGGTAAAGGCTATGGAAAAACCTAACAGCCGATCTTTAAAACGCCTGTTCGAAGACTCTAGGAAGCGTTTACGCATTCAAAGACACGAGACTAAAAGGTGCGGATAGATAAAGGCAATTTAAACTATTTAAAACGCATCCGCTTTCTCCGTATGCCGTATGCCTGATCGTGTTAGAAAATGGAAATTGGTAGACGAGGTTTCCGCGCTGCCCTGGCAATTCATTTCATGTTTGCGTCTAACACGTATGTATGGTTGAAGGCCGAGAGGGTTTGAAAATTCGTTCGTAGCCATCGCTGACCGATGACGCGACAGGGAAAAGGGACAGAGATACCTGGCGAAGTGAGGAGAACGCTATAGAAAATGGTAGAGTGGAACGGTGGCCAATATACGACCAGGGCGGGAGGGAGGCTGCTGTTCGAGGACCAGGTAAAGGCCCTTGTCCTCTATTGTGCCACAGTTTAAGCTGACGCCAGTGATAGATACCTTTCGTGGCACTATGTGCCACCAATACCAGCGAACGGTTACCTTTTACACGGTCACAGGTTACCGAACGTATGGCCTTTTTATCTATGGATATATCGTAGCGGCCGCAGAGACCTGAAAACACGAGGAATCTCGCCTTCCAGTCGATCCACCGAATTCGATACCACGCGCCTTCCTGTTATTCTTAAAAAATGGCGGCACACGTTCTGGACACGGAACTCTAATCGAAACGAAGAAACTCTCGACAAACTTGGAGCAAAATAGTGATTTCGTTCCAAGTCACAGTTCCATGGGAAAATATTCATTTCCAATTACCGTTTATGGAGGAAAATAAGGGAATGATCTCGGATTATAGAACATACCTCTGAAGGAACGTACATAGTCGGGTATATACATATAGAAATGAAATTGAAGCTGGAGGAAATCAACCCGGAGGCAAATACATAACTTTAAACTAAAACCACGATCCTCTTCGAGCACTTGTGTCGTTACAAAATTTTAACCAAAAAGATAGAGGAGTCTCGCATAATTCATAAAACTGGATAGGAAACCTATATTTTCAGAAAAGGAACAAGATGATAAATGTTTTCTTTTTCTCTTTCGATTCGATTCGACCAGAAAATCAGCCTGCTATATCCACCAATGAGTAGCGTAACAGCATACTTGCGTGACTTATGCATTCGACTCGCATTCAACGCACACGTTGCTTGTGTACCACTCTACCACCGATAATTGCGTAGTATCGAAACGCGTGCATCCGCGTGCAGTCTTGCAATTAACTGCATGCGTATCAATGCACGCGACGTGACATGTTCCTGTTGTTCGTTTAAACGCATCGCATTGGAGGGCTCGAATTGCACGGGCACAAATCAAAAGGCGAAAACAATTGCACCGCGGTCGTTTTCGTTTCATGCAGCTTTCATTCTCGCGGCCTGGTCGACGCGACACGCGTATGGTTTCGCGTAACGAGGGCAGACAATCATTGATTAAATTTCCCTCGAACAACGCAAGCCATTGATATAACACTCCGTTGATAAGGACAGATAGGGACCTACATAAATGGGTAAATGGAGCATCGTGTATGACGTATATGTATACGTGCAACCAGCATTGAAGTTTTGTGCTACATTTTTCTTTTCTGGAGATCTACATTTTGCCTCCTGACAACTTTGTCATACGGAAGAAAGTAATCTGACCCTAAAGAAAAATCATCTGTGTAGATATGAAGAAACGGCAGCAACTATCATGCAATAAATTTTTGTCAGAACGCGTTGCTATTAAATATATGGAACAATTAATTACTTATTAGTACACCCAACATAATATCGAACGGTAAATCAATTTTCCAAACGACATTCTAAATTCTCCCCTGTTCGCAAAGATAAATTCCCACTATTTCTCCAAAGAATTTGCTCGAAACAAACGTGCCAGATATATTTACGTTTCCCAAACGTATAAAACTCGTTTATTATACGATCGACGAAATTGGAGCAGATTTTCCTACGGTAATACGGCGGTGACGTTATTTATCGCAATATTCACACCACGGTACGACATCGCGGCACGTGCTTCGTACATATATCCTTTCCGATCGTCAACGAAGAGGTCAACGGTTTAACTTCGTTCGCACAATTGGTCGGATTAACGTCGTAATAAATCTCAATTAGGGTGGCTCCTACGCTCGCGCCTCGAAAAGGGGGAGAGATTTTCGTAGATTTTAATTTCCTCCCCGCTGTCGCGCTGGTTTAAAGGGGCCGGCCTTCGATCCGCGTGTGAATCGTCACAGGTGTCTCCGTCCTAATTCGTTCATATGCAAATGTTCGGAATGGATCATACGCATTTTAATTCGAGCACACGCGTGCACGCTTCTCCGCAGCGTCGTTTCATTCCCTATTAATACAGTATTGTCTCGATAGTTGCGAAAGCCTCGGGACTGAACGTTTGCAACTAGCGTGTAGTTCCTACGTTGTTTGAAATTTGCCGACAGCGTCGAACGTAGAAAAAGACAGCGAGTAAAGATAAGCGGCCGAGCAGCCAAGCCAAAAGACGATCGCAGCTTCTCTTTTCTTTTCACTACCTATCCTTTTCTGCGGTCGAAACTTATTAACGTTAATTAAGCCAGTACATATAGTCCAAATTATATCGTGTTTGGTGTCATTTTAATCAGAAAAATGTCAGCTATGCTGTGTCAAAATTTCATAAGAAAAGGATGAGAAATGGCAAAGTTTCATCGTTGAATTAGTATTACCTCACCGATATACCCGACCCCGGATCGCGTTACACTGATCGGCAAGCGAGCTTCTTGACGCCTCTAGGGGTATACCCCCCAGGAGTGGGGATAAACTCTTTGCAACTATCGTGCAGCTCTTTTTCGCAACTATCGAGACAATACTGTAGATATTTTTGCCTCCGATTAATTACATTAGTGGCACAATTTTAACGGTACCAGAAGATTTCACGAGGCCCCTTAATTCTCGTCCATTCCATTTCGAAGACCGAATGTACATTTGAAAATGGTATACGAGATGAAACGGCCAATGTCCGAATGATTCGCAATTTTTAGCCCCTTCGCTACTAACGAACGCTTCCGTGGTAGTTTACATTTTATTGTTATGCACTAATGCGTCCAACGCGTGAAATAAATAGCGATTTGATCTAGCCCGTGGGAAAAGACGTTCCCAGCCGTTTCTCGCTGGGCGCAAAGATGTAACGTGCATATGTACCCGTCAAAATCGAACAGAAATCTATGAGCAGATTTAGCGATTGCTCTACCGCCCAAAGCAACTTGTAGCCCATTATCGTCAAGTGCAGTCTGCTCTCGATACTACATACATATTTGCAACGAAGCGAGCTATGCTATGCTTCATTGAAGCTAAGCACAGTGACCTATCGATATCGTAGCAATAAATCATTTAACCGCACAATTACCTCCGTAATTTAGCTAAACTGCACGCAGTACGAGATCATTAAGCCGCGGCAAATTGCAGACTGACCCGAAAATCTAATTTATTTACCGATTCGATATACCAGGGCCAATATCGTCGTCGCTTCTAAGCATTGCCATTTGCTTATGCGAAATATTCGTTGAATTTGAAGGCCGAACTAATTGAAAAGAGTACGCGATAGATCGTGTAATTATATCGCTCACAATTACTTCCTGTTTCCATGAACGTACGCATTGTACGTATGTAAGAGCAATTTGGCGTAAGGCCAGCAAATCATTGATTGTCAGGATCAGCAACGTTCTTAATGTTTGGGAAAACATTTAGGGAAACGTTCGATTCCCAACCGTTGCACATCCGCGTGTTCGTCACAGATATTGTAACAGTCAGCGTGTATCCTGCTTTCGTGCCAGTTTTATGACAAAGCGAATGTCGTTTGAACGCGCAATAACGACGACAATTACCGGCGGACTGTGAGCATTTGGATAGCCGCTTGCCTTCGAATAATTCCACACGAATATTCATTTTAATACATGCTCGCTGTATCGTTGAATAAAAATGCCTGTGGATATGTTCCATTCGACAATTGAAAATGTGTTTACATATGTGTAATACCAGCATGGTGATCTAAATATGATTAAAAATATAGTATCCTCGTGCTTCCGTTACACACGGATCATAAATGCAGTGCACCGTGGGCTGCATTGTATTATGGTAAAGATTAAGTTATGTTGCCAGCAAAGTGTGCAAAAAAATCCGCGATCGAGATGGAAATGGGCGCGAAAACTCACCAGTGGCGCAGGCGCTTCCAGCGATCCAGATGAAATAGATAGCGGCAAAGAAAATCCTGGTCCTCGTGTTCAGGAAGGTCGACAGGACCGCCACTGCATTTCTCCACAGCATCTCCATGTTACTTGATGAACTCTTCGCCACTCTTCCCACTTGCACTTCCTTCGCACTTCACCGCGAGAACGTCGTACAAACGCACGAGCGAATTACGCGAACGAGTACCAACAATCCCTATACGATCTCCGCATTTTCGAGTTCACGTGGCGAATACAGCCTCTGGGTTACGTTTTCTTTCAGTAGGCGTAACGGAAGAGCATTACGACGTACACCTGTGAGGCAACATTCCTTTTACTTGCACTCACGGTCCCTCCTCTCTTCGAAAAACAGTCGGTCGCGGAGCATCTGTACCATTTCCCATTCGAGACTCTTGCTGTTTTGTTTTTTTTTCTTCTTTTCGCCTATTTGCTTTCGAACTAGCGCGTGAAATCTGCCGATTTTTTATTTGGAGCTAATGTTACGTGCCGATGAATCCTTTCTTGCGGATCATTATACCCTCCCGCATATCTTTCGAAATTTAGTTCAAACTATTAAACCTTGGAATAATCGTTGCTATATAATGCACAATTCGTGCATCAAATCGGACGAGAATTATTCAATTTACACATTTTTCCGGGTGTGACTACACGGTGCACCGATTGTCGTTCAGATAATTATGTATACCTGCATTCGAAATGTTAAGGATCTAACTTTAATGCACTTGATTTTTGAAGAAGAATTGTTAGAATCACGTATCTGTAGATAATTGCACCGTGTAGAGAAGCTAAAACTTTAATCCAATCCTCCGTGCGGTTGTCCCTTCAGGTAAGTCTCAGGTAACGCAGCACAAAACGGTCACATTCACTTTGTAACACCTGGCAACGCCGTTCAATTCAACAGAAATGTATTTACACACTTTTTATTAAAACAAACGCGAAAATAAATGGAAGATATTTTGTTACAAAACTCTAACTAAAAGCAAAAACTTGTATTACGCGACGCATGATCCGAACCGTCCGTGAGTTACGTTCGAATTACAAAGTTTTGTTGACTGACCGTCATCGGCTGCGTTCGCAGAAGGTGTAAAGTTGAAATTCCAACCACGCGCATGCCCGAACGGCCTTAATAGTAATCAGCCAATCAGAGCAGAATTGCGGTAACCAATGAGGACGGGCCTACAAGTTAAATGCGGTGGTGGTTGGTATTCGTATTCGACTCTATATGTATATGCATTTACTTTTAAATTTAAAATAATTTCTCATTTATTACCAAAAATGACATAAAATATTAAAAAGTGTTGCAGTAAAATTCATAAAAAAGATGGCACTTTTAAACGTACACACTTATGTATAATAAGAAATGCGTTAGGCGAATAGTTTTTTTTTTATCATTTTTACCTACTTTGTATTTACTATTCTAAACAAATTCGTTCTTTTATGAGACGAGAAAATAATGCGTAAAGCTCCAAAATAGTACATAATAAGAAGGGGCAAAGGTGAAAGTAGTTAGACAGCTGTTTGTTTGTCCATAAATATAAAAAAATATTTGTTAATATTACGAAGTTTTTATTGAATTAAACATTAAAAGAAGAATCCAAGTATTTTCCCTCCCAGATGCTTCCTCCTAGCTTCTTCATGATCCATAATTCCTCCGCTCGTAGTTAAAACGACGTATCTAAAATACACAAGTTACATTTGTATGGTAAACATAGTTAACCACATCGCTATCTAATATCTACGTACCCAAACTGTCTAGATGGCAACAGATTGTTGGTCCACTTTTCGATATCATTAATCGGAACATCGAATCTAGGTGAAATGACGCCACACTTGTTTAGTCTTCCGCTAAGGTTTACCACTACTTTGCCACTACGATGATCATCGACAATTTCGAATTCCCCGATATAGCCTGTGAACATAGAAAAAATATGGTAAATAATTGATAAAGATGAAAGTATTTACACACGTCCTTACCTTTTCTCATCATCACGGTTAAAAACTTAATGATTACTTTGGAGCATGGTCTCAACAGGACCTGTCTCTTTCCACGCTTTTCAGCATTGTTAATGGATTTGAGAGCATCGCTAAGAACGTTCATACGCACCATGGCTGAAAAGAAGGAATAATATTTTTGTATTATACGTTAATTTTAAAGGTTAAATTTTTCTTCTAACACACTCGTAGCTTGCACTTTCAAGTGTCACTAAAACATAACCTACAACGAAAATGAAGTCAATGTGGGAAAGATATTTTTTATTCTTCGTAAAAGTAATTAGTAATTAACAGTTTTACATCGGATTAAACGTTAACCAATTTCAGAGAATAAGGTTCAAATTCGATAAACAAAACAATAACAACGACAGCCACAAGGAGCAGGTTGTACAGCACTGACCACTTTATACCTCATAGATTTTTAACACCATATTAAACGTAAAATATCATTACAAATCAATCAGAAATAACGTTCGGGAACTAATTGATAATTCATTTACATCGGATGTATCCAAAAAATTGAGATTACCTGCGATTTATAATTTTATTTATCACAGCAGCGTACACGCTCGATTAGCCGACCGAAAAAGAGAAGTTGGAAGCCAGGGTTACCATACTGACCAATTAAATTTGCTTGCATCCCATTGGTCGAAATTCTCGAGATTCAAGCAACACCTTAGTAACCGCTAACAATTAAGGTTTTTTTATATGAAATAAGAATTAATACGAGTACCTGTGTATAAAAATGTAACATTCCAAAGATACAGAATGAATGTACAATTACTATGCTAATGAAATACTATGCCAAATGTAGAAATTGTTACGATCACGAATATGCACTGCAATTTGTCCAAAGAACCATGCATGATTGGATTGCAAATAAAGCGAATAAATATGGTCAGAGTTATTTTTTAATACTACCTAATTATATCAATTCAGCCAGATGTTTTATTTCTATCTTTTACAGTTATTGTTGCAAAGGAAATAAACTGAATGACATATATGTACAAATCATGGTGTATGGAGTCTGTATGCATTATATATGTATATATATGTACATATAATATATATACACACATTATGCATAACGCGTGTATATATATATACATATATACTTGAACGTAGCAGAACATTCCAACGAAATGCATTTGCCAAAAAACGAGATCTAGTATTCTGTCATTGTTCTGTCGATAAGATAGACAAGTTCTTGATGAGGGAGTAGAGGACGTGCCGTAGAAGAATATAAACTGTGGCCAATTGATCGAACGATTGGTGATCGAGTGGTTTTGCTGTTCGGTAAATGCGGATGTGTATGGTATTAACGTCGATTATTGTGCAAGTACCGTGTACTTGTCGAAACACGAAATCTGAAAGTCAGTAGTAATCCACGGTTCAGGAGAGTGATATAACGTAACGGTCCCCTGGTGCTTTCGTCATGTTGTCAAAATTGATGAGGAAGACAAAGTTGACGGGAGATGCTCACTGATATGGAGGTTGTTGAGAATTCTTTGGTCCGCGGGCCGTCTCTACTTGAAAGGTTTCCCGGAAGTTTTCATAGGAGAAACACGCAAAAAGGTGTAAGTCGTCGGGCAACTATCGGCCGTACTGTCGGCTTCCTGAACATTTAACATCAGTCTCACCCGATTCTTCATTCGATCCGCTCATTTGTCTTTCGTGTACCCGTCATCCTCGGAGGGCACTGCAACACGTACCAGAATAAGTGGTGAATTTTTCGCGATGGCCTCGATATCTACCATCCCCACTGAAGTATTAACGAACGACAGCAGACAATCTACAGCTGGTTATATTCATGCAGAATGTAGCAATTTGCCACCCGACAGTGGTTGTCCACAATCCCTTAGCGAATTGCTGGACGTCCTGTTGAATCCTAGTAATGCCATCGACGATGGGGAGACCATCGAATGGTGCAAGTACTTGATGGCTAGTGGTCGTACGCCGGAAGAATTTGCCAAAACAGGTACTGTGCGTGTCCATTCGCACCAACAACGCGAATAGAACACCTTTCAAACTCAATGCTACGATATGTAATGCATCGGTTGAATAAATTCCTGCTTAATAAATATCCATATACTTTGTTTCGCATTTTGTGTATTATTTTTACACATTATATACATTACACAATCTTCTATTCGCGTTACGCAAAGTTGGATGAAATATTATCGATAAAATCTGCTTTAGACGTCTTGTTTGGTAAAGAAAAATACATGCCGACATAAAACATTCTTATGTTAGTATTAAATATTTAATTTCAAATTGAATTAAAGAATACTTAAAGAATTTGCAATAAAGTATAATGAAAGGATGATTTCTGGGTGAAAAAGCATATTAATAGAATTATTCGCGTGCCATTGTTTTAGACTTTCTTGCGAAATATTTTTCTGCAAACGTTGTGCTAACGTTTGTGACACAGATATAACGTAATTTGCGTATTTGGCATGAGTACGATAATCCATTAAACATATGTCCCTACATGTTGATATAGATATGAACGTACGCATATACTAAGTAACTTGGCATGCATGGCATTACAGTCCATCAAATGCAACAAGTGCTTTCTAGCTTCGACAGAAACTCTAAAGATAAAGTCAAAATTGTGTAGCTGCAATATAATTGCCGCCTTAAAAATGAAATGAATCTATATGTTAGACGAATAAATTAAATCTTGGTTTATTAAAAATGATGTTCCTAAATATTACAGTGAGGATGTACGATAATGCTACTACATGTGGACTTGTTTGGACACCTAATTTTGTTGCATACCGTTGCCGTACATGTGGTATATCGCCATGTATGTCCTTGTGTACAGAGTGTTTTAAAAAGGGCAATCACTACGGCCATGACTTTAATATGTTCCTCAGTCAAGCTGGAGGCGCTTGCGATTGTGGCGATGCATCTGTTATGAAGGAATCAGGGTAAGATCCTTGTAAAGCAATGAAAACCTAAATTTATCTACAATGATTTTCATTAAATGCTACACTATTTAATTTTGTGGCTTCCACAGATTTTGCGACAGGCACGGCCCAAAAGCTGCTGTCGATAAGTCAGCGGCTCCGTCAAACTTAATGTGCGTGGCAGAGGCAATGATGCCTAGGATAATACTTCGTCTCATTCAACATTTACGTGAAAATTGGTATATTATATTTTCCGTATCGTGTATAAAAATTGGATGAAATTAACGAGACGTAATATTATTTTGTCCATTGCAGTAAGGTGGGTGGACCAGATTATGAAGAAGTAGCAATCCAAAATGCAGATGGATATTTAACAATGCTCATTGATTTAAATAAAATGGGTGCATTAATGAGGCATGTTATGACATCGGCGCTTACAAATCCACAAAAATATAGAGGTCTTATGGATCCTTCTATATCAACTGGGCAAGCAGAGTACGATAGCTATTGCCAGGATAGTAATAAAATATATCAGAATGCAGTAATGTCATTACCTAATCCAGAACCACCCGATGAATATAAGGGTAAACTACTTTCATTTCGTATAAGTATACATATAATTACCGGAAAATGAGTGTCCTGGCAATACAATAAATATTTTCTCATTATTTCAGAATGTGCATCGTTACAAGAGCACTTGCAGCACAGCACATTCTTGGAAGAATTAATGTTTTGGACAGTTGCTTACGAATTTCCACAAAAATTAGTGTGTCTACTACTAAATATGTTACCAGATCCCGAATACAAGGAAGCACTCACTCGTACTTTTGTATTACATTACAGTAGAGTTTCCATGATGCTTGAACGTTCAATAGATCCTGATACTTTAAGCAATAAAGTGGTCCACGTTAGTGTACAGGTGAGCGTTAGAACGAAGCAATTCCTTATTTCTAATCTTACTCTAAGTTTTGCCTTATAAATATTTCCTAAACCTTATAAATAATTCTTTCTAATAGAAAATGTTTCACGCGTCTGTTTATTATATTTCAGTTATTCAGTAATGAGAGTCTAGCACTAAAAATGGTAGACGAATTAAAGTTGTTGCACGTAATGGTGATAACTTTGAAATGTATGATGAGTAAAATATTGATCGAGAACACTTTGCACGGTATGTGTTTGTATAAATCTTATTCAACCATCGGAATTTCTTCAAGCTAAGTAACAAGTTTTCCTTTTTTAGATCTAGATAAAAACTTTCATTACGTAGTGGACTGTGAACGACAAGTGATGAAGGAACATTGTTATTGGCCTATTGTTTCGGATTTAAACAACGTCCTTTCCCATAAACCTATAGCAGTAAGATTTATGAGCGACGATACACTTTTGGAAATGTTATTCGATTTCCTGTCCATGTTTCAAGGTATCGTTTGACTTTCTGAAACGCACCTAAGGATATTTATCGGGTTAAAAAAGTATTCGTTCGGATTTTCATTGCATTTATTTCAGGAATGAATGTGAATCAACGAGAAATACACCAACACGTTGAATACGAATCTAATACGTATTATGCAGCATTCAGTGCTGAATTAGAAGCTAGCGCATATCCAATGTGGGCTTTAGTTTCTCATTTGCATGGCCCTGAAAGTGCAGCTCTTACTCGTAGAGTGCTCTCATTCTGTCTTACAGCTCTACAAGATTGGCTAGACGCCATAAATTTCACTGACCCAAACGTGGTAAGTGATTCAATATTTATGCACGTGAGATACGTTTTTTGCTTGCACCTTTACCGGAGAGGAATGTATTTATTCGATTATTTATTATTATAATATCGCGCATACTATAGTGTCGAAAATTTCTTTTTCTTTTTGTTATAGAGCGATAGCTTACAAGTATCCTTTCATTTGCCACTTCATCGGTACTTTGCTGTATTTATGTGTCAAGCTGTACGCCAACAAGGAGCCACTCTTAATGATCTATTACCTCCTACCGATATGTTACATCTTCTGATGATGCATCCTCTACGAGTCCAGGTGAGTACTTAATATTCATACTTTTCAACTGCAGTTTAAATTTTCTCACACGATCGCAATGGAGTTTAAGCCGAACTAAAAATTTGTCCGGCAATATCGATAAAAACATATTATTCAAGGGAAGATAACAATATGTTTCGGATGAAATTTCGTTTACGTCGGGAGAGTAAATTAGTTCACTTTTCGCATGCTATATTTTCTTCTATATTACTCCATGCTTTAGCAAGTATGTAGTAGCCACGCAGCAAGAAAGTATTTAAGTTCCAATACAGAGAAAGATATATGTATCAATTGATATATGTTTTAAAGAAATACATTGAAATCAGCAGCATGGAAAAAATATAGGAAAAAATGTTAATTGTTGGTGGCACGTTATATAAGAACGAGTATTCGTAGGCATCGAAATGGCACACATAGTAATTATATAGAGGGTAATGGTTTATAAACGTTATTATTAACTTATTGTTAGGCAACTGCGGTAAAACAATTGAATTCCGTAGATACGCGCATACACGAAGTACGAGTCGTGCTTATTAAATTTCAAGGTAGATCAATGAAAGACATATTAAAACAGAAACAAAACGCGACAAATATTTACGAACTACCTATCAATAGTGTAATACCTGTATACAAATTCATTCACACTACTTTTATCTCATTAGGAGTATTAATAACCGCTCCTGTAACAGGAGGTAAATCAACTGTTAAATGTTGACTAAAATCGTACGTAATCAATCTTAATGCTACGTATCCACCCGAGTTTGGTCGACCTTTATGATAAACTCCAACACCTGCTAGTGGAACTGGTGGATCTGGTGCAATCGGTTGAATGTCGATAAATGGTATCGTGTTTTGTGCCGCATCCATTTTGCGATCACTTGGTGCAAAATTTAAATATTGATATTCTTTCGAATCCGGTAGGGCTAAAAGTGGTAACGTAGTCGGTATATCTGGATTGGTTAACTGCAACTCGGTTCTGGAACCAAAAATAATGTCAGACAAATTAATCATACTTATTTCAAGTATTGAAATAGAATAGAATTCATAATTGGCGAGAAATGTTACCTGTCGGTTTCATCGTGACTGATCCAAAAGCCTTTTTCCAATGGATTTATCAGCTTTCCAGTCGTGAAATTGAATTGTGCCATCCTCGCTTCTAAATTCAATCTCGGCCCAACCATTCGAAACTTGACACCTAAAAAGGGGGAGAGATATTGATAGTCCCGTGAATCGTCAAATTATGTTCAAGGTGTACACGTTATTCTCACATATTTAGATATACCTGTCAGAATATAATTTTGGTCAAGGACTAAATCGTCCATGTCCAAGCCTCTTTTCTCCCAGGATAAAGCGTGGTAATCCACGCCGCTCTTAACGTTACTATCTAATACAGAAAACTCTTCGATCGGTTTCCACTGCACAGTCGTTTTGTTCACTATTCCACGTGGCATGAGTTCACCTTCCTGTATTTGAATATGCATTATTTGATTCACTTTCTTGAACTGGACACCCGTTACGACTCTGTGACGAACAATAGTTTTGTATTTATCAAAGGTATTTGCATTCGATTCATATTCTTCCGAAGACATCCAAGTGTATGACAATAAAGCACGTACTTGTTATTTGACACATCGGATAGGACCGGCCGCAAACTGACGTATCGATCAGAGCTCGAGTTGCTATCGTCGCAATAGCAAAAACAGTAACTGCAATGCCAAAACAACCAACGCCACCAGCTATCCACCTTTGTTGTACCACTGTTGCAGTTAGTTTTTTGTCCAAATGTGCGACCATTTTCAAACTGTATGTATTCGTATCTTCGATCGCTGTTTTGTGGCTGAAGCAATTTACCAACATGTTACATCTTATTACAAAAGATTCCGCATAAATGTAGAAAAATCATCAATTTACCGCAGGGCAGACCCACATGTCCGAATCTATGTAATCGCATTTAAGAACTCTACCCTTGCATTTGCGTTGCTGGGAGCAAAACTGATTTTTAAAACACCCGTGCACTTTTGTGTACTCGTAGTAGCCACAATTTTCTCTACAAGTACCCTGGGGATTTAAATCCACTTCATTCACGAGATATCCTTGGAACAATTGCGTCAGTTTAGTGTACGTTTCGTCTGTAACAATTAAGGATCGTTGAATTTCTTGCACGACCGCTCGCAAATGCACGAAGAACGTGTACCTAATTTTGGTATCCTCGCATCGCATCTCCAAACGTGCCTCGGTGCGAAAGCCATGGCTGTTTTTACAGCACGCACAGTTTCCGAGGTTCTCGTCGCATACTGCTGCTTCACCACTTCTAGTTCTTCCGTGAAATTCGTACCTGCATGATGTACACCATGGTCAGAGGCTGAATCTTATTTTTAGAGCTAAGATTGTAATTGAAATCAAAAACATGATCATAGTCGCAACATTTTACCTGGATTATAGAGTCGCAGTAGGTTGTACGAGAATCGGATCATACTGTAACCCTTGACTTCCGCCAGAGTCACCGTGCTATAGAGGTTGTAGAGTAACTGCTGAAGCGACTGATTCTCATTGCAAATTTGTGAAGAAGCTTCCTAGAGAATCAGAAAATTACAAACGTAATCAATATATATTTCGCATTTACTTTCACATAAAAGAAGTATTGCAAAGCAACTACAAAATTTCGAATTATCAAAGAAGAACGTTCGCTACATGAATTTGGAATGATATTCGGAATTTTGTATGACCAGCTATCGATGTACCTGGTAAGCCGAAACGAACAATTTTTCATGCACTATCAAATCGCCGATTCGAACGAGAGTGCGTACGATCGACGCATTTGGATCGTGCAGAACGATCTCCAGAAAATCGACCAACTTTTGGATATCGAGGCGCGCTTTTCCATCGATGATATCGTACTGCATCATCCGGAAAACTCGATAAAGTCCATCGATGGCCTTCAGTTCATTCTCCGCTCGCGCCCACAGCCAAACAGAGTTCAAAGGTTTCAAGTATTCGTAACCACTGGTAGAGATACTTCGTTCTAGTTTATCGCCGAAGCTCTTGAATATCTTGATGAGCCGCAGATACTCTTCGTCCTCGACATTTTCGGATACCTTTAGCCACGGATCGATGATATCATTCTCCAGCGTTTTGCTCATTTCCAGCAACTCGTTTCGCATTTCGTCAACGACAACTGTGTTGCCGTACGAAACGCATTTCGCTCCCGATATTACGGAGAGGATCCCCAGGCATACTAGAACGTTCGACCCTTTCATTTTTGTTCCACGTTAACTGCTTCTCGTTGGATAATCGAGTTTGTCTGTGATCATACGTGGGTGTAAATTTGCGAGGCTGCTATTTTTCCCCCATTATGGTGCACGATACCTACGCGCGGATGTTTACAATCGAAAATCAGTATGAAGTGGAATAATTTCGTTCTCTCTGGTTTCAATTTGATCGCAACGTTTTTCTTTCGCCAGTGTTTCACCCCGAAAGCAGTTCATGGTTCTTGCGAGTCATGATTAACTGTAAAAAGTTAAATGGGGCGACCATTCGAAAGTATTAAATGTTCCATTGCAGCTTCTTACTAGTAGTGAATATGCTCGACAAGGGTGCTCACTGCTACCGTAAACATCCCGTTTAAGAAATACAAAAAAAAATGCGTAGATTCTCCACTGCTGCAGTAAAGGCCACTCACCAATTATTAACACATGAACCTACTGCAGAGTTAAGTGGTATACGTGATGTCGGATCCGGATCTGCGCATTTTAATTTAGCGGTAGCAGTGACCACTCTTTGTGGACACCTCTATTCGCAATCTTTCCAACCTGAGCCTGAAAGCTATAGTGTAACTATTTCTTCTTCAAGTGCATACTACTTCTGGCGACACACAGTGTGCATCGCAACTTCAAAGACACGCGATACCCGTTTCAATAATCAGTTATTTAACAGAAAATATCACTAACACTGCACTTTTAATACGTGCATTCTTTCGGAAGCGAGCAAAAAATATTTGCCTTTCAACGCAAACAAAAATCGTCTTATGCTTGTTACGTTGTGGTTCATCGATTATCTTTGCAGTTGTACTATTGTTCGCAACACAAAAGACTGAAAGAAAACTAAGAACGCGCGTTCTCGAGAAGGCAGAGACAAAAGTAGTTTTGCTCGTGACTCGTATATACATATGTAGATAGATGCCTTGAGAGTCTCTGCGAGGATTTCAAAATGCATGCGTTCGTTGTAGCGTTGTGTTCAAGATTTTGTATGCGAATAGCTCGCTTACACGCACAAGCGTGCTTGATGGCAAGGGTCGAATGTGCTGATTACGTTAAAAAGTAGGTACGTCAGTAGTTAGATGAAAAAATGATATTGCGCGTTTCCTCCTTGGCATGGTTAAACGTACAATTTGTCGCAATTACCGATGCTCGAAATCGCCAAGATATTTTCGTTCACGAATAACTCGTGCCTTTTTTTCACCGGATCCCGTTTGATTAACTTTAACATGAGTCACATCCGCGTGTAATTATTAACTCATCCGGCGATTCGAACGATTTCAACGACAATCAATAGTTTAGGCGCTTTCTTCTTTTAACCGCGACAGAAATACTATTTGGCTAAATTTCTACAAAGTCCACGGTAGAAGATGTCTATCGAAGGAAATGGAGACTTACGGAGGGGAGGAAAGTGAACGTACTTGACTATGATTTCGTTGTTAATGCAATGCCACTAATGTACCGCACGTTAAATCAGCATCGTAATTCTGAATTTTAAGGGTACAAATATTTTCAGCGTGGCTACTAACCGTATTTACACACAGCGGTAGACACATGTGCGTAGCATTCGTGACAATACGGCCACGCGAGAGAACTTTCAAGGAAGCATATACATATTATATACTTATATGTGTATCCTGTATTCCCACGCACTATCGGGCTTCCTTTTTCCTCAAAATCGTTGCCCCAAGTCGCCCGATTTATCCGAACCTCAAGAACAATCTTTAAATGCGATGTTTTGCATCGCTCTTTTCAACGGCGTACACACTGTTAACGATGTTACTTTCATTTTATATAGATCGCGAAATACTGTAACATGGTCGATATATAATATTTCGCGTGTAAAACTAACAAATTGAAACCTGAGGGACTGAAAAGGAGATTGACAAAGTTCCTTGCATCTTGGAAAATTTACTATCGTATAATCCAAGCTGTCCGAAGTTGCCTCACTTTACACACTGTTGTGCTCACATTCACGCGATGAATAGTTTCCTACAATTGATACTCCTTGGTTTCTCAGTCACTGACAATGAGACACTGCCGACTACTGAGAATTCGCATATTGTCCCGTCATCTGACTCTGGTGTTCCTCCCCTCCCCAGCCGAGATCGTTCGAGCATTAATGGTGTTACTTATACACACATATACGTATCTCTCTGCGCATGCCTCCCCTCTTTATTTACTCTCCTGCTCCCTTGGTAAGCCGTTTACACAAAGTGCATTGTCGCACCAAGAGATTCCTTGTACATACGTGGATCGGTCATTTTCAGTTACACATTGAAATATTGATATATTAATCAAATGAACATAAGAAAAAAAACAGCGCCTCGTTGAATGGAATACATTTTCGACAAATAAATCACGCAGAGGCTTTCGTGCAGCGATTTCGTTACGATCCTTTGATAATCCCATTGTTACCTTTGGTAGATAAAATATACTCTCCCTAACGAATCCAAATTTAATTTCAATAATAACGTCGACAAGAAGTATGTAGTACTAAGAAGAGGAAGCAAAGTGTGATATCGCAGCGAAAATGCATATATATCTCTACGTCTCAGAACTTATACAAGTGCCCCCTAGGATTGTAACCCGAATAGGTGCAGATTATCGCATATCATTTGATCACTTTGGTATTCTCCCTCCTCTATTTAATACCTCTGTTTAATGGTCATGCTAAACCAAAGTCTTAACAGCGGGTATAGGAATGTTCGTACCACGAAAAAACGAAAGCTAATAAAATATTGAAAAATTTACGATTACTTACTTGCATTTGGTTCGCCAATAATATGAGAATGCTCCTGCTAAGGATTTCGTCGGAAGAAGGAACGAAGAATCGATGAATTCTTTTTAAAAGGTCAGGAAGAGCGTCCGATCGCGAGGATACGCATGTTTTCGCGAAATCCTCCAATGTGTATTTTTCGTATCTGTATGGTGTCTTCGAATACATATCAAAGTTACTGTACAGATCATTAATTTGTCCAACAATTTGATCGACCATACGCAACTTTTCGTCCAGCCTTTCTTGTACCGGTATATCTCTTAAAAGCGTAGTCACAACGGTGTCCAACTGTATCCCCATTTCTTGTTGAAAGGTATCAATTTTTTGCGACACTATCGATATACGAGACTTTAATTCTTTTTCCATTCTGTGAATGAATGGCAAATGGTTGTCATACTCCGGATCACTAGGACGTATCAATTCTAATGCTTGGAAACCTTCCATCACCACGTCATGGCCGAATTTGATTAATTCCTTTATATCGACGTATCCAAATGACAAAGTGCTCGAAATTTGTTCCGTACTGAATATTAGGCATATCAAAATAATTCTCAAACTAATTGCTGACATTTTCTCTGATTCGATCAAAGATTTCAACCGAGAGAAGTTTGAATCGAATGTAATCTAGCTAAACTGACGCATGCAGCAGTACACACTATTCATCCGACCTTATTCTTCTTTCTTCCTTTGTTGGTCGATCATTCAACTGTTTCGTTCAGTACCGTAAATTCGACCACTATGAATAATAATTATTTTCCGGAAGTATTTGAAAAAGGTAGTCACCCGAGGACGAATACCAGTCAGCTCTTCCAAAACTAAATAAGTCGCCCTTTGTTCATCGGAGCTAGAGTTATTAGCAACTGCCAACTACCAACATAGCCTTCGAAATGTCCGTCAGTTGGTGACGGGATTGGTCGCCCAAGTGGGGGTATACCATGAATCCTCGAATCAGCGACTACAGGGGATACGGTGCTTTTTGCTCCATATGCGCCAGCTTTCTATCTAGATTTTCAAATATGTAGTATACCGAATTATTTTTTATATATTTTTTAATCGATATATGATAAAACGTCAACTTTTTAATAAAAAGTAAACTTGTTCAAATTTTGATTCGAATACTGTATGAATACTGCCGCTACTATAGCACATTTCAATATTTTATCTTTACTATATTTCTATATTTTATTCATAAATGAACAAAATACGTGCATAATTCAGTACCGTTATGTTTTTTTGATGCTTATGCATGCGTTATAATGTCTCTGGAGATACGAGAACAAAATATTATACATATATGTATATGAAAATAAATCACCCCTCCTTTCTATGCAATAAAATTAAATCAATTTTTGTTCAGGTTGCCTTCTATGAAATTCTAAATGGATTGTGGGTGCGCAATGGCCTCCAAATAAAGGGACAAATTATGACGTACATACAGTGCAATTTTTGTAACTCAATGGTAGATGCGGACCTTTATCTATTGCAAGTTTGCGCTACAAAATTACAACCAGATGTCTTTCTAAAAACAGTTATTAAAAAGTGGGTCTCCAAAGAACAGTTGTTTAAATGCTATTTTAGTTTCCTTTGCTAAAACGATAACTAATAAGATTCTTGTTTATCTAGGTTTCACTTGAAACGAGAAATGAGTCTCTCCTTATATAAATCGTCTCAAAATGAATATATGAATGGAGAACATGACATGCTTATGTTAGAAAGTTGTTTAACGTTTCTAGCTACGTTAGTTAATGTTAGAATTAATTTAGGTAAGTATTCATGACGCTTTTTTTTCCTGTTTCTTGTTGTTTCATTAACAAAACATACGTGCATTTTAACGGATACACCTTGTTTCAGGTTTATCCGATCCCGAAATGTCCCGCCTAGAAATGGTTACTTTATTATCTATGGGAGACAAAACTCATAGCCAATTAATGGAATTAATGCCAGAACGTTGTGAGAGCACCAAAAACAGAGATTTCGAATCTGTATTAGCCGATGTATGTTTTTCCTTTCTTCGCTTTCCACAAAATGCAATAGTCTGCTTATGTGTATACAATTGAGAAAAATATGATTCCCAGGTGGCAGTATATAGAGCACCGAATCTTGAAGCTAGTGGGAATATGCAACAAGGAATGTACGGTCCAAAAGCACGTGTCTGGGAGGAATTGTTTGATCCTCTACACGTGTTACTCAGAGCAGCCCAAAAGGGAGATTTTCAGATGTCGATGGGTCGTTTTACTGAATAGTGAGTGAACTCTATTGGAAGATTCGAAATTTTTCTGAATACACGGAACAGCTTTAAATCCTTATAGGCAATTCTTTGAATAAATATCTTGCATACATTTCAGCGTGAAGCAATCAGGCAAATTGACGAACAGTGCGATTCCATGGCCACCATTTAGGCATCCTGCTCCTGTTTCATCCGCTTATGACGATCCACGGCTTGTATTACGATCTAGGGTGTTTCATGCTATGATTTTAATAATTTTGTACAAGGCTGTGTATGGACACAACATATCTGAACATGCAATGGCACTAACTGTTTACCTGTTAGAAATGGCAGTAATTACTGCTGAAATACCGGATAAGTCTGTAAGTAATTGATTATAGACGGACACACGTTCAATTTTTATCGAAACTACTCATATTAATTGCACATTTGCCTTTTATTAGATGAAACCATTATGTCAATATACCGGTGAGGAGTCGTCGCGTGTAATAAAAGACACGGACCTTTCTGGGTGGTACAAAACTGACAATTTGTCCGAAAATCTACGGACCGTGATACCTCAAGTTATTATGGTCCAAGAGTCAGAGCCGAGTACCTCGGACAGTGAGTAGAAGAATGATCAGTAAAGCTACAGTATATTATTTTTTCCAATGTATCGTGAGAATTAATCCTTCAATTCCTACCCATTTTTTAAGGTGAATTCGAGTGGGAAAATCAGGGTGAAATGTCAGAAGTTGATACCTCGCTTATGATAAATGACGCAACAGACGAAGGTTCCTTAGAAGTTTTAGCTCTTCCATCTTTGGAGACGATTCGTAATGAGACTGGATTACAAATTGCTATGAATGCTCCTTTGCCTGCTTTACCTCAAGCAAATGGTAAATTGTACTCTTTCCTTCATATGCGTGCTATTTAAATAACCGTTGTACAACAAAAGAACGTCAGTTTAGAGTAACATGTTTCTATGA
Source organism: Nomada flava (assembly GCA_951802745.1). Lineage (NCBI taxonomy): Eukaryota > Metazoa > Arthropoda > Insecta > Hymenoptera > Apidae > Nomada > Nomada flava. The sequence continues at coordinate 10,044,953 of OX637903.1, forward strand.
CTAATCAGATTTCAAACCTAACCAGTTCTTACAGGAACAAGTCGAATTGCAATTGTATTTTTATCGATTTCGTAATGTGTATATACTAAAAGAAACCTTTCATGCTTATTTATATGTAAATCCTAATAACCGCTATTCTGTTCTATCGTCAACTACAGGATAGATCAAGATATTTATAATTGTACAATGGATGTTTCGGTGTCGATCAGAATACTGTATTATATAATGCTATAATTACATTCTGTTTATTTTTATCTATTTTCTTTACCATTTTATAGACCAATTTCAAATAACTTTTGTACCTGAAGATGAAATCGTTACTATATCAGAAGCTAATAGCGAAGATGACTTAATAACTCTGCAAAGAGCTTTGCCACCATCCACCGAAGAATCCATGGCCCTTGCCCTTGAATCATCTCCTTTACCAAACAGTATGTTTACTCAGTTTTCTCACCTTAATCATAGATATGTCCTTTTAATGATAAAATGTTAAAATGAATAGTACTTGTAGCACAAATATCAGTAGAGGGGGAGAGAAAGAGCAACATCACTTTTATAAAGAATCAGTTGTGTTTAAAGTTTGCTTCCCTGTATTTAGTAAATACTATTACGTTCTGTAGCAGGGTTTGTTAATTTTTAATAACTGTATTTAGATATCGGTGGTCAGCCTGCGTTACCACCTGCCCCTCAACGGCCAGCTGTAATGGCTGGCAATGAAATTGTTGCTGTTCCAACAATGTACTCGAGGTTAAGTAATTCTAGAGTAACAACCACTGAAATTGTTCCATCTACGTCGAGCTCTCATAAGCAATTGAAAAGAAGAGACGTTCAGGTAATAATTTATATACAATTCCATACCACTTCCGTACATTTTAAAACGTCAGTTACAGTGCCCAGCAGTTCATCTGTCAGCAGTAGTGTAAATCTTTTTTTTTGTTTCTGTGTAGGGTGGCTCATTGCAACCACAAACTCTAAAAGTAGACGAGAGCATAATTACGTTACTGTTAAAATTGCACTCGCAATTATCGGGTGTCCCGGATAGTTACAATCCCGAACAGAGTATAATACCAGAAAACGAAGCTGGGAGTAGCAGTAGCAGTAGTAGCACCGCTGCAGAACCAACTGAATCGCGAATTGGCGATGGCCCGTTCTTTATTGCACAGTTACTTAACAAAATAGCAAATTTGGACTCAATGTGCAAAGATGCCATAAACGAAGCTAGGAACAAATTATGGCCAAGTATGCAAGAAAGCGAAGATAAGCAAAGAGAGAAGGAACATCGTGAGAGAGAGGAAAGACGAAGGCGGGCGAAAGAAAGGCAGCAGAAATTAATGGCCGAGTTTGCGAATAAGCGAAAACAATTTATGGAGAAAGCAATGGAAACAGGTACGCTTACATACAGTAATGAAATGTCGTTAAGTAAATGTAGAATTTGTTAAATAAAAGAATGATCAATTTGGATCCAGATGAGGCAGGTGTGTCTGGCACGGATTGGGATCAAAAAGAGAGCGCGACAAAGTTAACTAGTAAAAAAGAATACCACTGCGTAATTTGCAGCCAAAGTAGTCCTAGTACCGAGGATAATCCTATGGGTCTTGTTGTATTAGTACAAGTAATGGAATAATCATTTCATTTATATAATTGAATTCCTATGAGAGTGTTTGTGTTAATAGCTGCACTTTTCTTTAGGGGACAAGTGTTATTGAGCATGAACGGCAGCAACCCGATAGGCTAGTTCTACCTACTTCTGACGAAGACCCGCCTATATCGAAGGGTGATACACGTGGTGCCCATTTTAATCGTAGAATGTATAAAATGAAATGTTATTTTGATACTGTAAGCATTTCACGTTTTCATGTTCAGTATTCCATAATTATTCATATTGTACAGCTTTTTTTTATACCATTGGCATCCTACTACTCTACAGGTTTCGTTGTTGTTATCTGTTAATTTGGACTGGGAAGGCGGAGTGTATGTTCAAACATGTGGACACCACTTACATTTAGATTGTTGGTTGCCATATATAAAGTCTCTTGGTCATCAACATTCTCTGGCTGTGGATAGCGGCGAATATCTGTGTCCACTTTGTCGGCAATTAGCGAATTGCTTTCTTCCACTGTCACCGCAATTAGGAAAATGTGGAACAGTCGTCCAATCTCGTCACGCTTCGTCTGCTACGATAATTTCAGAGTTAAATAATTTTTTGAAAAAGATACGACGAAATCCACCAACGGTGAGTTTGTCAGTTTTGATCGAATTGAAATGTTAATCCTGCCTGTCCTGTATAATTGATAATACGTATTCGTTACAGAATCGAACATTTTTGTCCGAGGCAATGCGCAAAGCTGTGCAAGATATGGCGAGGTGTACGCGCTTCAAGTGTCAGCAGGAGAATCGCTACGAAAGCTTGTTCGTTTTCATAACTTCTACAGCTCGAACTCATCTCGAGATCGAACTCGTTCAACGTGGTGGATCCTTGTGCATTCCTCCACGCACAACGATACCCTTAAGGCCGAAACGCGACTGCATGGGTAAATATATTTTATTCGTGTCACCGTTGACAAATACATAAGTATAATCAAGCTGGGGTAGAATTTTTCACTTGACAATATTTTAAGTGGCACTTCTTGACGTCCTGGCGAAGAATGCGAGTCTGTGTGTCGTATGGCCTGTACATAACACTTGGCAACAACTGTCTGGGTTGCCTGCTGAACGCGCGACGTTGTTTGCTTTAATACCACGCGAAAGGGAAGTTCCTTTACTTCTCAAAGATCCAACTGCACTTCTTATACAGTTTATATTGTTACTTCCTTTGCATTTGGATCAAAGTAAGTATTTCGTTCAGTAAATTTCTTCCTCCAATGCTTTCAGAAATTGTAATCCATTCTAATATAAATTACTTTCAGCTTATTTCTCTAGCGTAGTCAAAGTAATTTTCAACTTATTGTACTATCAAGTTATAGTACAAATAAGCCGTGATCTCACACAATCGGAAAGGAATGAATTTTTAAGGAGAGAATGCATCGACCGTAGTTCTATGTCTTCGGAAACTATACTCTGCAGAATAATCGAATATTTCAATGACAGTCCACTCTACCGTTCAGACGAGGTTTTATACAATCCATCGACTTCGTCGTGTACACCATATGCAAGGGACAAGATGCATGGTATCGAGCAACAGGTACTTGTAAAGAATGAATAATTCTATCATTCCTAAGCTCTCTCCTAATTTCAACATACTTTTTTTATTCACTTATTCGCATCATTTCAGATACAAAATATGTGCTTACCGTTTTTGCGAATAGCTGCGTTGCTTCGTTATCACTTATACGAGGAACAATTGCCCATCGTTAGGGTACCACAGTTTGAATTTACGAAATTGGTTTCTTATTTGGACTTGGTTTCGGAAAGTACAGATTGGAGTGTATTCAATTCGGCGGTGGCTTTGAACTGGCAAGCAAACGAAGCTAGCATGTCGGTGCCCCGAATGTGGTGCGATCAGTTTCTCGCTTTTGCAAATCGGCGAAGCGATGCGGGCAGAAATTTTATTACCGAACAACACATATCGTGGTACGCCCCAAAGTTACTTAGTCTTCCACGGGAATACGAGAAAATTTTCACGGTACGATTATATATTTTTCTATGCAATGTATATAATTTTGCATTTCAATGTTTTGTTTCTGTCTATTTAAATTCGATAGAAGTTCATTTCTTTCTTTGTGTTTCATGTAGTACTATCATGGTCGACCGTGTCGGCATGGTCACGTAATTCCACAGGAGATCAGTATTTGCTTGCTGTGTGGTGCCATTGTTTGCCTGAAACAAGGGCGCAAGCAATGGAAGGTGTCCGAAGTCGTTCAAGTAAGAATTTTATATACAATATATACATAGACATACTTTTCAATTTCCCTAAATTGGTAGTTTACGACAATGTGAAATTAATACCTTGTTATATGCAGCATTCGATTGATTGTGGAGGTGGAACTGGCATATATTTAGTTGTAACATCCACTTACATTGTTGTAATTCGAGGACAACGATTTTGTTTATGGGGATCTTTATACCTCGACGACTTTGAGGAAGAAGATAGAGATCTGAAGTGAGTATCCCACCTTTATACCTTTCATTTTGAATTTCAGTTTCAATATTATAATGAATTCCTGAAAAGCATAACCCACCTTTGGATAAGTATAAAGTTCTGTTCACGTTTAGAATATTATTCTACTGATACGAAGGTGTGAAGGTGTATTGTTTCATTTATCGACATTCTGTTATAGACGTGGAAAACCTCTATACCTAAGTCAAGATAGATATCAATTACTAGAAGAACAATGGCTAGCACATAGGTTTGACCACACGAAAAAAACATGGACATGGCATCGTGACATGCTGTAACATTTTACAGTGTCAAAAATTCGTTACTTGCAAACAAGTAGAAGACTTTCAACAGATTTATTTCCATACAATGCCTCGCCAAGAAATAACAGCGCTTTAAGAATTAACAGATCGCTCTAATAAACTATGGATAATTATATTTATTATGATGCAATAAGTAAGTACACATAATATTGAATGAAAGTATTACAAGAAAAAATAAAAAATGTGGTGAGAGCTGAACTAATATTGTTTATAGTCACAACACTTGAAAGATTATATCCGGGAAAGTGTATGTTTTGAATTAAACATTGTACATTCTATTTAAGTATATACATATAAATTATGTCCCGATAAGAAAAGCTACTTATTTAGCACGTAGCATTTGTACTTCGGAGATACTAGAAACTTCGGTTATACTAGAAACCGGATAGAAGTCATGCTGTTGATGTCGAAGGCCAATAATTGCATGGTATCAAACGAAATCGTAACTCTCATTTTCCCGATAAGCTGGATAAAATCAATTGTGTGCTTATTTTTCACCGTAGAGGTAACATAAAAGTTAACAGGAAAGTTCGTAACATTCTGTAATTTATTCTAAGGATAACTTTGTTGGTGATTAACAAATTTATTTCAAAATCATTTTCCTGTATTCAGTTTGTTCAGGAATAGAATATTTGAGAATTCATTACTGTAAATCAAAAAGTATAGAACATCGCGTTAGATCTGTAAAGATGACAAAATCAAAGACTGACGTCTTTATTATAAGAATTCTGTTTCCGAATAATTTAATAATGATCCTAAATCGCAATGATTTGCTGTAACTCGTCATACGTTTTAGGCCACTAAATAATTTCAAATTTATATGCAAGAGAAACTGAGCGGTCGCACGTAAATTTTTCATTACAAGGTGAAGGGTAAAATGTCGTGTTAAATTTACAGAGGTCGTGCGGACAAATTCAGCACAGCCAAACTATATTTGGAACAAGAAAATAATACAAGTTTTTACTATTTAAATAGAAAAAAAAACAGCCAGCAACGTAGTAATAAGTGAGATTGTCGTTAACACTGCATAAACGTTATTGTAACATTTTGCTCTTGTAAAAATAGTTTTCGCATCTAATTTAATGGCGTGAGTTTTTTGCGACAGTTCATGGGAAACTGCAAGGAAATTATTCGCTGGTCAATGAACTCGCGATTCCAGACTATTCTGTATGCATATTATGGGCTGTGTATATGAACCTATGAACTCATTTTATTGAACGAACTATTTATCTACTTGCTGATTTTTTTCTCTCGTACCGGTGCATAAATGCTAACTAAGCGAATGAACTGTGGCAATTGAGTTGTTATTGTTTTCGAAGAAGCAATTTATTCTGAAATATTTGACTCGTAACTGATTGAAAAACTTTTTTCCCGGACATATCGTTTCTCCATAAAATAATGTTTGTACAAGAAAAACCTTCTGCTTGAGATTTGAATTTTTGTGATACTACGATTACGGAGGCAAAAAATTGCTTCTTCTAGATTATAGGTCACTATAAATGTGTAATGATAGGACGCCACTTATTACGATTACTAGTTAACTCAAGATGATCTGTACATAGTTAATTATTTTTACGAATGTCTGCTTATAATGTTAAAAATATGCGAATAATACATTAAGAAGTGCTAAAAAGTAAGTAATAATAGCAATTATCAATTCTGTTCAATGTATAAATAAAAGCAATTGTATTAAACGAAAAGGTTGCTTTGTGAATCTACAAGTACTTTCTTGTTCTTGTACTACCTCTTAAGCCGTACATAAAGTAAGTAGAGAAAGATGAAGAATTATTTATTTTCTAGACTGGTATTACAAGTTACTTAATGCTATTGGTGAATGCAAACATGATTGTGAAACAGGTGAAGCTTGGTAAACGTAGACACAACTGTTGACTGCAATCTACTCGTGAATATAAATGTTATTCATATCAGAATCATTTTCGATTGAACAAACTGTATTTCATTATAGTGAAACTATTACTAAAAATAATGTAATTATTATATTTACTTAATTGTTCTAACTATAAACATATTTAAATTGTTTTCATTATTTAAAAAGGTGTACTCGATGAAAAAAGCGATTGTCGCGTAAAGACAATAAAAGAACAATAAAAGAAAATTGCCGATTAATTTTGACAAGCTAGTGATAAAAACCAAAACTATATTATTTATCTGTACAAGAATAAATTTTATTACAATTTGTAGAAATTTTGTCCTGCTAAATCATTGAGTACGGATTATGTAATGGGAATGCTTAGACAGAATTGCGAGGGCTCGAATAGAAAATATGCGTGGATAAAACCTCTTAACATAAAAAAACTGGTCTGTGCAGGTCTTTGGCCCAATTTTACCTACAACGCAATTCGAACAATGTTTTACAATGTGATAAACATCTTATTGACATTTATATAAAGTGTAACTGGACAAGTGCTAGTCTTATCTTGTGTAAGAACGAGCATTTCATCATTGTGGCACATAGAATGTTACATATAACAAAAATTTACGTCTATGTAAGACAATTCTCCAGAAGCATTCACATTACTTACATAGAATGAATTACCTTATAATCGTAAAGGACGAGACAAATAAATTGTTGCCTTGTCGAAAGTAAACGGTTCCGAAATAGACAATACTTTTGTTACTATTACGACTACATTGAAAAGGCAAAGGGAAAATATTACAATTATCCTTTTTATTATAGACACGTACCTTAAATGCAACAATTTTCTTTAAATCATGTTCACATGGTATATAATATTTAGCGTACTTTAATAACAAAACTAAGACTTTAGGGAACTCTCGCGAACTAGATCTAAGAACTCAGAAATCCGTAAAATGTAAATACATTGCCAGATATTATTAATGGACAAAATTCACGGCACTAAGGCATGATTTCTTCTATTTAGATTTTGTTTTTTTCTCTTTTGCTTTTGATAATAGAATGCGTATACTGTATGAAACTGACTGATGATAGTCCTTAAACTTGCCACGTTACAGGAATGTAGAACAGCACATCAAAATGTTACGTAAAAAACCAAATTACATGTTTCATTAACATACATATATATACTGATAAACTTGTCCATTTCTTTACGATAGTCACTTTCACTTTAAAAGATATTAAAACTGAATGGCAAAGTTAATTTCTTCAGTAGTGACCACCTGTTTGTTCTTGGTATACTTCAATAACATCATCATTTTCCATTTCAAGCTGAAAGAAGAAAGTAATTTTAATATCGTTGTACTTAACTGTCTTTCCTATTATCTTTTGCCAGTTGTAATACTTGGAAGGATTCCAGTATTTATTCATTCTATGGAACAGTAATAGATTTTTATTATAATATTCACCTGCTTTGGTGTTTCGTCGTCGTTAATTCTTTTACCATCAAAAAGAAACCTGAGTGATGTCATAGGTACGCCCTAAATAAAATCAAAGGTACAGCAATGAAATATCTATATAAAAGTTTAGCACTACAAAAGCGAATAAAGTTAACCACTTGAAAAAAAAATTTATCAACAATTTTGTAGCAGCAGGCTACCTATTTAATATATTTTTAAATTTATGTTTCTGCCTGGTTTATTGTCCAATTTGCTCACTACTTTAATACCCAAAGAACAGAACAAGAAAAGAAATAAAGCAGCTCTGCACAATCAATACTATCTCTCTTTGTTCCGGCTACTTCTTGCACACAATTCTTACAGCTTATTCTCAATGTCGTTCGAACGCGCGTTTACTTGAAAACAGAAACTAACCACACGATCGCTATACGATTTCTTGAGTTTACCCATTTGAGTAGTCATCTTTACCCTAAAGTGAATTTCGTTGCTATCCTAAAACGAAAAAATTGAAACGATGAAACTGGTCATTGAGCGTGATCGCAAGTATATGTATACGCAAAAAACAGAACCGTGAATTCTTACATTTCCCACGACTTTGAGCTTGATGTATTCGGAATTCGCGTCGCCTGGGCCGGCTTCGGGTTTTTGTTCCTAACACACAAGGTTAGACCGATTACACACGAAATATGATTGCATACCCGAATGTTATGACGTATTTATACGGTGAAACGTTGAATAATAAAGTGCTTGGTTAAACAGGAAGACTCACCTGATTATCGGACATGATAAGTAATTAAATATAATAATTCTCGACCACGCGCCAGAACAGTAACCAAACACAAGCACGCAATATGGCGCCGCGCTTTTGTCAGTTTCACAGTCTTCTATTCTAAAAATAAAAATTTCAACGTTCACTAGATACTTTCGTTCGAAAAGTCATCATTTCTTGGCAGTTTCTCCCGTAAATCGTAACTGATCTCCGATAGTAATCATTTCCCATATATGTTATGTATGTGTATATTTACACACACATATATATATACTGTATGATATCTTTCTATGTGTGCTTTTGCATCTATGCATGTACATTGTGTCAATTGCAAATTATGTAAAATCATTTTTCTCCTGCCTAGTATTGAAAATAATAAGCTTAATGTTACAAACCACCTTTATGCTAGATGGATAATCTCCTTGGTACCGCTCCACTTTTCGACTACGATTTTAAAAAGTCGATTAATTTTTCTCCTCTTTCTTTGCGGTTGTAGATACTGAAGAAGTAACCGTGTTTTTCAACATGCATAGATATATGTAAGATGTATTAATAACACGTAAGTATAATCATCGGTTGTATACCTGTTAAGTCAAAATTTCAATACGAGGATAACGAATCGCTGAAAAGTTATCTGCGTTTAACAAAAAGTCACCGCCACCGCACAATCGGTAGATAAGACGTTTGTTATTATGTGTTCCAAAAGATCGAATACTTAATTTTGATGTAAATACTTACCAATCGTAAATTGATGGGAGTTATTTCATTCGTTACATAAGAATCAGGTTTGAGGCCGTCAGCACTTGTGACACAATACTTACTAGGAGATAAGTTGAAGCACTTTGCAAATTCTATAGTACGTCTAATCATGGTATGCTATTAATGTTGTGACGTGTTATTTTTTTTTAACCAAATAAATAGCAAATTAACCGCGAAGGTTGGCTGAAAACGTACAAATACCTTAGGTAAGTTCTATTTACATCAATCTTATTTACGATTTCCAATTGAGCTTGAGATAATTGTAAAATGTGTAGGTTATGTGCCTATCGTTCAGTTTATACTGTGCTGTGAACTCGTGATGATGCGATTAGTGTTTCACTCGAACGATTTACCCCAATTTCGTAAAAACATATATTAATACAATGAATAAAAGCAGATCTGACATTTTATTTGGATATTAAGTAATCGTTTGCTATAAAGGTTCGATGAAACTGTTAAAATTGAGAAGTGTTATATTTTGACAACCTTGAGTCCGTTTTAATAATTACTTTCGGTAATTCGATCTTTCCGTACATTTTTCAAGTACAAAACTGCATGGTTAATTTGTAATTCATTTTATATTTGGATGCCCAAGACATGCGACATATTTTCATACAGATTGTATCTTCCTCTTTACTTCTTCGCTTACAAATCGGAAAAATTAGATTTCTATTTCTATCTATAAATTGAAAAAAAACAAATTATTTTAGACGTTCTTTGCAGCTTTGTTGGAAGATAGAACAAAGGTAGTTCGATGTAAGTCTAAAAAGAAATTTCATTGTTAAAAATAAAATTCTTCTCCAGAAGGGTAAAATGATGCAAGATGAGCATCTGGGTGGTCCAGCCAGGCGAAATGTTTTCAGTCAAGCAATAGGAAGAATATCGCAGGTACTTGCTTGTCATTTTATGGAACTGTATACCTGAACTGTATTTTGTGTAGACTAGTATAATCTCCAATAGGCAGCTTATAAATGTATCTGTATTGCAGTTATATCAACGATATTTGGATCTATGGACGCCCCATGTAGTGTCAAGATGGACATTTGCTTTTTTCCTAATAGTCGTTTTTATTCTGCGTATATGCCTTTCACAAGTAAGTTATGCTTTATGTATTTAAAATTAATATTACATCGACTTACAATTCCTACGTATAATCCTGCAATTCTATAATTCCAGGGATGGTATATTGTCACGTACGCACTAGGAATTTATTACCTAAATTTATTCATATCATTCCTTACTCCTAAAATTGATCCTGCGATGGAATTTGATGGTAAGTGTCTACAAATATTACTGGAGGGGAGATTAGAATTCATTGGCGATAGAGAGACAAATTTTCTTTCCTTCTAAATGAATATCTTGAAAAGGCATAGGAAATTCCAATTTTTCAAACACATTTAAACAGATATTTCTTAATAGATGGCGAAGGACCAGAGTTACCTACAAGATCTAACGAAGAGTTTAGGCCATTCATTAGGAGGCTGCCAGAATTTAAATTCTGGTATTCTGTGATGAAGTCTACAGTCATAGCTATGATATGTACAATGTTTGACTGTTTTAATATACCAGTATTTTGGCCAATTCTCGTTATGTACTTCATAACGCTATTTTGCATAACCATGAAGCGTCAGATAAAGGTAGGATGCCATTCAATTTCACTATTCTTTTTTTCAACAATATTTATTCGTTTATTTCAATTCAAAAACTTTCAATTCTTTATATTGATTAATTTGTTTGTACTTTGTTTCCAGCATATGATCAAATACAGATATCTGCCCATCACATATGGAAAACCAAAGTACCAGAACTACGAGGATACTTCGAGGTTAATACCTTCAAAGTGAATAGGTGTGAAGTATGTTTGTTGATGGAGGTGCATAAGTGTGTAGATTTCTATTTTCCCAATACCATGTGGAAAGAACAAAAAATCTCTGAATTTGAAAGCAGTCAGATTCTTTGGTCAATGACATTAAGTATAAAAATAAGATCATTGCCTTGTACAAGGAAAGATTTCATTCATGAAAGGTGTAATGCTAAAAGTATAATGTTGTATGGTATATAAACTGAATTGTCGTAATATATTTGTATCATAAAACTTGTACAAAGTATTGTTAGGTCTTACAGAAACGTGGGCACGGTAACAATATGGATAGTACAGCAGTTGTTAATGTAATATTAAATTATCATTGAATGTAAAGAAAGACAAGAATAATTCACACACATATTTGCTCGTAATGTAATACCGACTCATTTCGTAATCTCAGTAGTAGTACCGTTCTTCTCTCTTTCAAATACATTTTGCTTTTTCGTTACGAACATTCCACGTACAAAACTACGCTTCCTAGTTTATTTCAAACATCTTTCTGTAGAATTCTTTAGAGTTTAGAATTTCCGTCGAAATTTAATGTGTCGACTTTGCTTTGTCAAGTAGAAATATTTTTCTACTGGACAATAATGTTTCAGGTCATCCCATAAGTCGTGTCCTTTTTTAACGCCAACTTTAATTCTGAGATAAGAATACTTCCGTTCATCTTTAGTCCTCGATGTATTGGCCATTATTTTCAAAAAACGTTACTGGTCGACCAGTTCTTTGTTTATCGGAAAGTTCAAAATCCCCATTACGGAATTTGGAAAACCACCTTTGACACTTTCTTACACTTAAAGAATGTTCTCCATGCACGTCACAAATATTTTTAACAATATCTTTAATTGTATTGCCCTGTTTAAACTCGTACTGCATGCAATGCCGAAAATGAATTTCGTTGAAACTCATTTTAACAATTTTTTGTAACAGAGAATATCGATCCAAATGCCTCGAATGCACGTTTTAAATTGACGGGAAGATACTTTTTGAAAGGCTAAGGGAGAAGTTTCTATAAACATATCATCGAAATAAGATACAGATGTTTATATAAAAAGCGCTAGGAAACGACACGACTTGGGGTGATCTAATATATCGATTTGACGATGTATTATCTTCTTTTCCTGAAAAGAAAATTGAGTGCTTATAATATCAATTGTGAATCACCATAGACATTTATTATCATCGGGAGACAATTAAATCCAACTTATTTTTAGCTCCACGAAAGATTTACTTTCATTAAGAAATTGTGTTCTTACGTCGAGGAACGTATGTTAAATAATAATTTAAAGACGACGACACATCGAATAACGCATACCATTCACGATTCTCCTTTAATTTGTCTCTATACGAATTTGTATATACAAAGTTATGTAATAAACCACATTCACGGGTCGCCTGATGCATAGTAAAATAAATATTAACCGATAGCAATTAGAAGGGGTGATTTCGTAAAGTCCAAAGATCATTTTTCTGTCACGCTATTTTGTGCGATATTTTACACTGTGTCCGATTTGAAGCTAAACAGAAATGTTACTATTCTTATCTCTATTCAGAGTGTTCCGGTGCTTGGCAGATTTGATTTTGTATACGAGACATTGCTCAGGAAATTTTCCAATTATACATTATTCCATGGGTATTAAGTGTGTTTGGTATTCTTCGGTATACATATTTTCATTTCTCCAGCTCTCAACTTCATTAACATTACTAACATCGGACTGATTGACTTATGTTAAATTTCAATCTGTACAAAATACAAGCTTCTTTAATTATATTCGAAAGTCAAAATAAAGCTTTACGACATATCAGGTACTATTTCTTCGGTCTTTCACCTCGTAGATATTTAACAACAATTATCTTCTGAGATCTTTGGAGAAAATCTGAATTTCGATTAACATGCTCCCCTATTCATTTTTTGCTATAATTAATATTTTTCCTTTACGCTTCACACATATGTGTATTTCTCATAGATATACCTTCGAAGACAGTAGAAACTAATCCTTAAAAATTCACTGTCGACCGATGTAACACTTTTAAAACTTTTTACAGATATACTCATATGCACACGCATTCACGTACCACTTTGTATAACACATTTATAAATCTTGATATATCATGTAAAATATGGTAGTCGATGATTTGGCATCATTTGGAAAAACGTGAAACGAAAAATTTAGTAATATGTACACGAACTTGGGAATATAATAATGTCCATTCTTTTACGGAAGCGATTGTTAATAAATATTTACAATATATTTTCGATACTCAATAAAGCTTTAATGCTTACAGTGGAGTCGAAATAAATAATGTTTCCATTAACAGTTTGTTACAATAATAAATACTCTCTCTCTCTCTCTCTCTCTCTCTCTCTCTCTCTCTCTCTCTCTCTCTCTCTCTCTCTCTCTCTCTCGTGTATAAAGTCTTCCAGTATAACAATGATTACTTTTACTTGTTACTTTTTGTCGTTTATATCGCTAGAAAACTGATAGCTGACACAGCAATTCCAAATGTCCCATTGCGATAGGATTATCCTAAAATAATTCTTCTTTAGAAATATTATTTATCGTTTTAAATATATTTTTGAATTGTACGTAGTATTGGCCAGAGTGAATTTCGATATTTCATAATTAAAGTAGCGGGCGTACATTAGCCTTGGAATATTTTTTTGTGCGGACATGCACGTTTTTTCTGATTAAGAAAGTAATTTCACGGACCACGCCAGTTAAAAATTCTTTCCTTTGTGTGCAGTTAAATCGGTGTAAGAAATACGTTATTAACAAATAACATCTACGACGATACGGTGGCTAGTTTTTTAAAAAGCTGTTCTCCATGACTATTTTTGTTCAATTTATCGCAAATCGAACCGGATAAAATAAATTTTCACTTTCATCGTAATAAATAAATCGTTTGAGAACAAATTCGTGAAATTTGTTTCTTTAAATACATATATTGTATTTATTTTTGACCCAGTTCGAATTGCGAATATCCTTATTTCTGCTTCTTACATTCAACTTCGGGGCGAATTGTGATTTAATTACATTGCTTAAGGATAAAATCGGCGAAAAATATTGATTATATACTATTTTACCAGTTATTATCGTCGCTTTAAAAAAAAAGGATTCTCATGAGTTTTTCTTGTTTCAGGAGTCCGCTCGTGGAAGTTTGACGACGGGTGTCGTAGAATTTAAACGGGGGAAATCGATTTTCTTCCGATTCAGACGCGAGTCGTGTTTTTTTCGAACGGAGGACTCGAAAAGAATTAAAGAAAGTTGAAAAAGAAAAGAAAGCACAGAGAAAATGACGAGGCACGAATGGACGAATGAGCGGGAAAGAATGAAAGCGTGTCCTTTTTCTAACATAAATAATAAATTCGAAATAAAATGATGAAGCATTGTCACATACTTTAGGATCGTTTTTAATTTCTCCAACCATTCCTTACGATACGATGCGAAATTGAATTAATTTTGCGCCCCTGAAAAATCACACTGTTCTTCTCCACTAAAGATCTGTGAAATGTTTTTACAATTTTTTTCCTTCTGCATTGTAAGTAATATTTCATTTAACACGAAGGAAATAGAACCCATCGAACGAATATCTCTCAGATCTTAATGTACGTAGAAATATTTTTCTCGAGCAGAAGAAAATGTCCAATATCCTTCCTCAGTTAAATTAATCGATCTTCGGATGAAAAGGCCTAAACAGACCTGTCCTTATTCGTTCAGATCCTCCGAGATTGCCTTCTTCGATTTATCTAGGAACGTGGTGGTCGAGTTTAAGCCTATTACGGTGGTGGTAGTCGTCTCGCTTACAGATGAATTTCTTTTTCGGTACGAATTCGACGGAGGGCAGTACAATCTGTAAATCACATCGTTAACGCGTCCAAGAGCCAGTAAATACCTTACATTGTCCCCACCCAAAAGAAATATCCTGCTTTCCCATTTTTTGTTTTTAATGGACAATACAATTACATAATTAATAATTACCGAGTACTTCGAGAAAATGTTTTTGTCCCGTTAGAAATAATATTCAGTTGAATTTGTTAATTAGAATCGAGTAAAAATTCTATGCGAACAAGAAAATGAGAAGAGAAAGAGAAAAGATTTATTACAGAGGAAGGGAATAGAATACCTTATGCTCTCTGTTCTCGAACGGGGAGACCAATTGTTATAATACCTTCTTTCCGTATCCAAATCTCGAGCAGTGGTCCATTGTTCGATGTGGTGCTTCACGGTGTTTTGGACCTCGGTGTTTAGGAAGCAGTAAAACAACGCGACAAACAAACCCTGCGTAAAAGTTTCAAACGTTATGCCTGAATTATTTCACCATATCGTCGAACGAATAAAGTGAACGCAACAGTTTCGTCCATAAAGAACATACGGAGGACATGGTACAAAGGGAATGAAATAATAGTTGCGCACTGTCCTCGGGTAGACCCATTCGTTTTGTAACGGAGGAAAAAACTTCCTTTTTCATCAAGCAATTTTTGTTTCGTAACAGAACACCTGGTCTGGCTGCATTACCTGCGAAGAAAGTAACACGGCACGAGCGTAGGAGAATGCATTAGCAACCTGACCCTCCGTTGGTCCTGTCAGCACCAGCACGTAAGTGACTCCTAATAGAGGTATCAGTACCAGCAACGCCTTGCTAGCTTTTCGATATTGCTGTGTCTCTGCATTCGTTGCGGACCACAATTTTGTTATCAGCACCTGTGCAAATTCGCCAAGATTATTCCGATTCTGCCGCGGTTAGACAGGCCAGGGGGACAGATAGTTAGGGTTGGTAATGCATATTTAACTCTTATTGTTAGACACGTGTCAAATAGTTTTAAGAACAGGTTGCAATGAACGCCTTGAATGGAAAATTCGTGAGATACTCGAAATAGCTAGTTTCATAAGTATTGTAATGATCCCTAACTTCTTTACTTTAATCTCGAATAAGTGCATATAACTTGTGTTCTATTTAAAAGTTTAGTGCAATCTCCATATTTTAATGAAGAAGCAACGTTGCTGGAAATCCTTACATTAAACGCAAACTCGCTGCTATCCATGCTCTGGAAATTTGCGCATACAATACGTACGGATGTACGCGAATGATATTTAAATAAAAAGTAAAAGAAGTATTCAAATCGGTAATTCATCCAATTGAAACGAAACAATTGATCTGGTAATTATATTTATTGTTGCCAGGGTTACCATTATCAAGAGTATTCATTTTACCATTCATCGGGTGCTTAAATAATAGCGTTTCTGAAAAGTTTGTTACTAATACGTCGACCAAAATATTCAATTACCATAATCAATCGAAATGCATTTACCATTACACGTCTATTAGCTATTCGTATATCTACTATATCGCAATTCCAATTTTGGTCGGTGAAATCTCAATCGGATATCTCGTATATCTCGTACATTTATCTCTGAAATGTGCGACGATGTTGAGCGAGTGAAGTGCACGCGTAGATATTCAGCGTGCTCCTCTATTACCATTATTTTCCTCGAAAGACCACCGGCAAGAGGAAATCGGTGATCAACGTGTACTCACCCACATTATCATGAACAGGAACACCACGTTCACGCACAATACCAGAATGGCTGGGCCCTGATAAAACCAGTCGTAAGGATGCGACACCATCCACGGACAATGCTTGCCAAGTGCAACTTCCTGTGAACATCAGTGGTTACATTTATTACCGGAAACTGGGCCAACACTCATTGTCGGTGAACCTCGTGGGACGGTAACGCGGTTGAGTTTTTTTTTTCAAGGTTCGTGACTCGTATATTTTGACTTATTTATCTCCTGGTGTGAGAGATGTCGGGAGAAAAGGGAAATGTTTTCAGCGAAACACACTCTTCCAGAATATAGTTTGGAAATGAAAGATGAAACGAAATTTGTAACGTTATTACGGTGATACACTTTGCATATGTGGATCAGGCTTTGGGAGATGGCAGAATGTTGTAGTCTTTCTACATTTCTCAAGAAATTTTTTAGTTGTCGTTAGAGATTACTTGGTAAAAATGTATCATTTAAAAGAGCAGTATTTCTCCTCGCTTTTTATCGAAACTTCCCAAGAGGAAATTAAGCACAGCGATCGTTGAGAAAGCTTTTCGATCGTTCATCCAAGATGAAAAATATTTCGCCGCGTTGATTGACGGCCATATATTCTATCTTGTATCGACTGTTCCCCCTTGTCTTATTTTCCGTTCCTGTCACGTTCTTTACTGTACGTTAACGCGGCTCGTGTCTCGAAACTCTTATCCGATATTTCTCGGTTTGCCAGCATACCCGTAGGAAATTGCTGGACGGACGGCGTACATTGACGATTTTCCCACCTAACTCTCCTTTTGGATTCTATTCGTGCGTGCCGGATCCAAATAAATTGGCGAAATAACGTCGCTTCTACCTTTGTTTCTTGTTCTCTCCTCGAGTTCGCTGTCGATGTTTGAACATAGATCGCATAGTAAGTTGTCTGATCAAAACCGAGGGACAGGTTTCTTTTTTTCATAGCTAACGACAGGACGATGGTTGTCAGTAGGGATGCCGATAGACTGTATCACGAATTTCGTATATGGAATAATTAATAACTGCTATACGAACATTCGGTCCATTTATCGTCGATCAGATATTTCATTTAAATTATATTTATTCGCAATCGATTAATTAATCGTTTCGAATTTGTATTCTATTGTTGAATTCTGTCCACTCCTTTATTCGTGTACGTCCTCGTATATTGCTCTGTAATGCTACTGGGGTTACTGTTTGTGGAGTTGCAGATATATTATAAACTTATACATATGTACGTATAGTGCGCACAGGCTAATCAAATGTAGAGGGAAGTGATCGTAGAACTGTTCATATTTGTAAATTCAATAATAATATATTAATGTAAAATTCCTTTGCCTGTCGCTTTCAACTTTGAGGCACAAGAACTATGGACCCGTTTAAAAAATGCTTTCGTACCTGATTTGCTTGGTTCAGAATGCCTTGGTCCAACGACTTGGCGATTCCCCAGATAGCAATAAACAAAACAGGCATGCCTGAAATTAAATCACAAATTATTGCGAATTTTAATTGGACGATGCGTGTTGGTTCATGCTTAAGAAATCTTGTTCACCATCCTTGCGGTGAATTCTTTGCCCCGAGTAATATTTCCAGTTCAATATCAAAATTATATGAATCTTTCTAATTAATTCCTCTATTATAAACAAAGGGGGCATTTATTCGTATGTTTCGTATTCAATCGAGATTGATTCAAGTACTTTCGTCAAGTCGCATTGCAAATGATATAATGTCTTCGAAACACTCCCCCTTGGTTTAAAATTGCCAAGTAAGCTTGGATAGAGCAAGATAAAGAAGATATTATTAAACTTTACCCCAGCCTATAACGAGGCACAATCTCAGCTTGATATTATCGCCCGTGAAAGTCTTTACGACTAGCAGAAACAGATACAAGCCTGAAACAAATGTAACATTTATTTTTCAACCTTAACACGTAGAAAAAGTTGCTCTAGTTATAGATAATATTTGCATTATATCTTGAAATAAATAAGAAAAGTTAGATAAAATATATTATTGCAATAGAAACAGTAAATGGACAAAAATATATTTCCAATGATATCTTTTTTTTATAATCTTTCTCTTCCCCTTCCTTAAATTTCATTTCACATTTTTATGGATTAATCGCACTCTAAATTTTCGTAAAATTTGTCAATATAAACAAACATAGTTTCGAATTCTCGTAAATCGAAAAAGAATATTGAAGAGCCGAATCTGATTACCTTCCACGAACATCCAAAAATAATTGGTCAGCTGGAAATAATTCAACAGAGACAGGAATGCGACGCAGGTGGGTATGTCCGGCTGCATGGAAACCTGAAAA
Source organism: Nomada flava (assembly GCA_951802745.1). Lineage (NCBI taxonomy): Eukaryota > Metazoa > Arthropoda > Insecta > Hymenoptera > Apidae > Nomada > Nomada flava. Next base: position 10,063,973 of record OX637903.1, read on the forward strand.
TAATGATCCGGCTGAAAAATCCTACTGAGCCACGGGATTACACATCTGACTCTATCATAGGCACGGTATCGTCCGTTTTGAATTTATGCAAAAACCTGCAGCGTGTAACTGCATAGGATACACCTATGAACGTGCAAATATGTACCTTTCGTGATATAAATTCGTGTTTCTATCCCCAGCATCCAGTACATGTACATGTAGTTTAATTTTACAAATGCTCGCATCTAGGCGAAAATTCTGTCATTTTTTAAACACCCCTGACAAGGGATATGCATTTCCTAATGGAAGTGTGATGTGTATGATTTTAATTTGTAAGCGAGTGTCAAAATGAGTTTTAGTTTATGAATCTAGTTATAAATAGGAATAGTTTAAATGTAATTCGTTTCGGAATTCTTTGCAGTTTTCTAACGACGATAGTACCTTGATGGATTTAGAATAAAAATTCGGTGCACATAGTGCAAAGAATTTGACAAGCAAAGATGATAATGATAAATAAACTTTAAGCATGCTTTGGTTTTGGATGAAAGAAACATTGGTCCTGCCCAATCGTATCGGAAATTCCGAACGTTCTACTGTTTGCCAAGTGCATGTCGTAATTTTGTGTATCGGCAACAAGTGGTGGGGCTTTAGTTCTCGTTATTTTGCAGGTCATATACCTTCGAACGGAAAGCAGCCATAAACTCGATTGCTAGTACAATTACGGGGCGCGTTTTTCCTTTCATTTTTCATAAGCGAAAGACTTTAGTACAACGGAATACGGAATTTCTATGGGAATTGAGGATCAGCTGTGCTCTAGAATAATCAATCTATTAGCAGATTACATAATGTAGCAAGGGAGAATTTTAATGAATTCCAGAGGATATTATGTTTGCCATGAAAATACCTGCATCACGTTGTTCAAAATCCACATCAGATCCGCAAGTATGTAGGTGAACATCAGGTTCGTGTGTATGTTGTTTCTTATGCACCTCAATTCCCTGAAACAAAATATTTATTTCTTACGGAATTGACAATATTAAATTACACATTGATTTCCTTCCGATTTTTTTCAAGGTAAAACGTATGTATATAAATTAATTTTGAATTAGAAGAATATATTGTTCGGTCTTGATATACCGAATTGGCCATTTAAAATTATAAATACAACGTTCTGTAGTAATAGGCGACCGGGCGACGGTCAAGAACCCGAAAGACCAACAAATGTGAGATCAGTCACCCGAGTCAACCACAGGTGTTATGCGGGCGAGAGTGCGTATTGCTTGTTTTTATCGACAGCTGACGTACAGGTAGGTCACGGAAGAGGAAAGGCCAACGACCCATCTGAGGAGTCGAAACTGGGATCTATCGTCAGCCCGTGTCAAGAGGGAGAGTGTGAGAGAGTTAGAGAATGTGCGCAAATCTTACATGTATGTAGTGCTTTATGTTAAACAATTCAATAAAGAGTATTGCACAAAAGCAAACTCTTTGTAATTTACTGTATTAGAAGTGTGATCGTGACGCACAAGAGTTGCAGTCACACGCTACGCATTCAATCTTGAACGTGTACGACAATACAATTAGATGTGTAATTTTTATTTATATGAACAAATAATGAACTCTTCCAAATTGCGTTCACTAATTATTACAAATAACAACTAATCAGAAACAACACCTATGAACTACTATAACTTCCAACTCCCCATAACTTCGTTTCGAGATTTAATTGAAATTCAATTTACCTTTGCTGGTCGACGAGTAATTTCAGTAGTAGCGGACCAAACAAGTCAGACATCGGTAGAAATACAATAGGGATGATTACTTAGACCACGGTTGAATGAAAAATATACAATTTCATGATTAACTCCCTTCTCGTAATAACACACTTCATTTAAACCTGTGGCATTTTACGTAGTTGGTTTTCAATTCTTCTTAACACTTAGCCGACCGCACGCGCCACAGAGAACTGAGAATTGGGGGAGATCTCCCCGATCGGTCGGCTAAGTGTTAACACAATCTTTTAATTTTGAAACCAATTCAGCTGTGTTCCTCGATTACTAACAATTAACCTCTGAATTCTTCATTCTGCTCGACCGATATTTTGTATCTAATTACGAAATTTTATCGTTGCCTGTATGAAATAATAATTCTGCTTAGCCCAGAAATATAAATTACATTCCACGGTATAACAAAACGTTACGACGTAAACGAATGCCTTTCGGACTTCTTCTCTTATTACTTTTCTAATTTAACTTGCATAGAATGACTATTTTTCAATCCTGCAGCGAAAACTTTAGTCTAATTAATGAAAAAGTAAAAATAAAGAAAAAAAATGCGCTCTGTCTCTGTGTGTGTGCGTGTGCGTGTGTGTGTCTCAGCCACACATGCAAATATATAACATGCTATAGACCAGTTAGATCGTGGCTTCAATAATTTACTTGCGCTGGAAACCACGGAATACACCTTGGAAATGTGTATCTCGAATCCTGAACATAGTATATATTATAGTTAATAAAATATTCGCTGCTTCCTGCATCCAGCTACCACAGGGAGCTGCGTATTTCTTAGTTTAGACTATATTTTCAGGACACTTGTTCCCCTCGGTCATTAGTCTTTGACGTCAAAGGGCGAAAATGGTCATAGATCGACTACTAATTTCCATATTAAGTTAACAAGGTTAGTCTCTAACCTGTTGCGATTTCAGGACCTGCTCGTGAAACGTACATTTAACCCCTTCCATTCAATCGCATAATTGTTCGAGTGAATTTAGAAAACCGTACTTCTTCCAAGCGTAGTATAATATAATAGATTCGAGCGTAACTCGTGGTAAAGTATTAACATTGTGCAACAGTTCAGTGCATAAATTAAGTAGTCTAGTTTAACACATTGAGTATCGCGCTGAATTTGTACATTGATAATCAATAAATTTTCATTCGTGTTTCATGGGCGACGTAACACATATTGTATTGTACATATGTATGTATACAGGGTGGGTCGCCACATTTTGCCATCTAGATTTACGTCATTATTATTACGCATAGCAAAAAATGTTTCAGATGAAGTTGAGAGGGTTTTGAGAGGGGCACATTCTGATGGTACATTTTTTTTTGTAGGTGGACGCGTAAAGGACATATGAAGGTCATTAATGTTTTTTTAAATGGAATCATATGTTTTTTACTGAATCAGCTGATGCTCCTTCTTATTCTTTATAAAAAAGTATTAATCTATTTGTGTGAAAAAATCATTAGTTTAGGAGATATTTTAATTCTAATTTGTTAATTTGACCGTCCACCGTGCACGTCTGCAGGACGTTATACCTGCAGTACCACGGAAAACCCCTAACTTTGCACACATCTGGCAAAGTCAACCATAGCACTCCTTCTCTCTTTTTTATTACAACATGGAATTTTTTCATTCTAATTATATTCTTATTTTAATTCTAATGTCTATTTACAGCAAAGGTTCAATGTGGCGACCACTTGCATCAGAACACTTTCCGAATCGAGAAAATTCCATGCTGTAATAAAAAAGAGAGAAGGAGTGCTATGGTTGACTTTGCCAGATGTGTGCAAAGTTGGGGTTTTTCCGTGGTACTGCAGGTATAACGTCCTGCAGACGTGCACAGTGGACGGTCAAATTAACAAATTAGAATTAAAATATCTCCTAAACTAATGATTTTTTCACACAAATAGATTAATACTTTTTTATAAAGAATAAGAAGGAGCATCAGCTGATTCAGTAAAAAATATATGATTCCATTTAAAAAAACATTAATGACCTTCATATGTCCTTTACACGTCCACCTACAAAAAAAATGTACCATCAGAATGTGCCCCTCTCAAAACCCTCTCAACTTCATCTGAAACATTTTTTGCTATGCGTAATAATAATGACGTAAATCTAGATGGGAGAATGTGGCGACCCACCCTGTATAGCAAGCAATGAATGCGAATGCGAACTTGTATAATTTTGAGCTTATTAAACAAGAGAATAACAATTAGAGAAATACAACAAATATTTCTGCACGCGCTGTTTTGTTTTCCTCCACGCAAACTGTCTTTGCTCGCCGTTTATTCTTATGGTTAAATGATTCAAATGCTCCGAGTAGAAAATTTAGCGCGATAACACGTGTTATAAGGCGAGAGTTCGCAAAGCAGAGCGTTAATTTTCAATGGTTTTTTTCTTCTACTGCTCGTTGACTTTTTCACGATTATCTACTGATCATCAATCATTCGATGTCGGGCTTTTCAATTGCTTGAATTTAGGTACTGCGTTATTTTCTTGCAAGCAAAGGCAGCATGAAATCTCGGAGGTAAGTCCGAATCGCGCGATCGAAGTCATAATTGATTTAGTTTGAAATTTCCACAGCGCGACAGCCAATCGTAAGTTATTCATGCGCATTTGCTCCCGGTTATTCATAGTTGTCCGTGCTCCAAGTTACAGTTAAGCTAACCATTCAATATCTTCTGGTTATGTTGCATTGAGTGACAAATCTGCAACGCAAGTTCGAAATAGCCGCAAGTCACGGCGAGAAAACTGTCACCAATTCTAAAGCAGCTTGAGCATGATATAACGTAACATATTTTCTGCATGTCTTCAATATATTTCGTCATCCGCCTAACATCCCGGAATAATAACTATAATTCTGGAATATTATTAACGCAAAGTGGATCAAAGTGGAGCTAGTTATGAGACCTTAATTGTCATCATATTAATACACCTATTTCACAGTGGAATAAACCGAATTAAATTTGTCGAACTTATATGTACGGCAATTGAAACGTTGAGAAATTGAAAGTTGAAATCTACAAGCAACATCGTACGAAATTGGGGCTTCCGTAATCGTTCTTTAGATTTCACCGCCCGACCATCGCATTAGCCAAAGTGTCCCTCGGTAAGCTATAGTTTTAGGAGGACCTATTTACTTTTATGGGATTCAGTGTTTGTATATACGCTACTTCTGACACACAAACGAAGGTAGGCATGTAAAAAGAAAATCAGTGGAGGGCAATTTCTGTGATAGGTAGAGGATTGAGAAAATTAAATAATGTTCGTATGTAAAATAAAACTGGAGGATCACAAACGGTGTATCTACTCTATTTGAAAAATATCCACCTGCATCGAATAAAGCATTTTATTTTCGCTAAACAATTCCGTGGAATTTTCTAGTACGCCAACTACGTTTTCATAGGGCACCATATTTTACGCCCTTCCCGCACTTATTACACAATTGGAGGCTTCAGAGGATGAACGTTGCAACGTTGAGGGGTAACGTGCCTGTGAAAATTGAGTTTTTTCCCATACTATCTTATTTCATTTTATTCTATCACAGAATGAGGAATAATAAAGATAAGAAAAACCACTAATCATAAAAAAATTCAGGGAGAATAGATTTTAAACGTAATATACCAGAAGCTCAATATTTTTTATACAATACCTACACTCTCCGGAGTCTTTGATTCAATTTTCTTCCCAAAATAATCATTCCTATAGAACGCATGATCCTTTAAAACTTCGCCTCGAAGCCTCATTAGGCCTTTGATCTCGCCAAACTATCGTTGCTTCTTTTTATCCACATGCAAGAAAGAACGAGTTCGATGCGGTATTCGTTTTAGAAGCGAATCCTCATTTTCCCGTGAAGGGGAAACGCGATGCTTCTGAATTAGTCTGGTTAATAGACGGTCTGAGTCGCTTGACGTGCCGCTTCCTTGCTCATCAGCGTGCAATGGAAGAGATTCGATCGCAATTCTTTGACAAAATCGACTGGCTTGTTCGAATATCGCATTCGCTTACGAATATGTATTCCCCATCCATTTCACGATGAACTGCACGAATTTTCGATTCTGCATCTGATCTATTCAAATTGATATGCAAATGCTAGGAATAGAAGGGTTATTGTTTCGAAATGGTGCAGTCAGGTTTGATCGTACAGCCAATTGTTACATTCCCTGTATTTGGTAATTACCTCGCTGAATCGAAAGAGCATTGCAAAATGTATTAACAAATTATTTTCAATGGTTTTTTTTCATAGATTATATTTATTGCTCGCCCCGGACGCATATTCTCGTACAATTTAATATCTTATGGCGAAAAGTTAAGCACCAATGATACGCTTTGCTACGAATATTCGTTGACTTGCGAAATGTGGAGTTAATCAGTTTTGCCTCTCCAGTGGTACGTGTAAGCAACAGTTTGAAATAACACTTGCACGCAACGGGTTGTCGTCGAGAGGAAGGAACTTATTACTCAAATTAATACTATTAACCCTTGTGTGTACAACCGGGTACCCGGGTACCCATTTCCAAGTTCCCATTAGTAATTTTTAATGATCTCGATAAAATATCTTAATACCGCTTCGGATCCCCATTCCTTGGACAATTTTACGTCGATTGCTATTTTGTGGCAAAAATTTATAGAGAATGTTTTATGTAACTGGATTTCAAAGTTAGTTTAGGACAACCCAATAGGACAACTTTTACATAGAGTAATTGTGTTTGCGTGTTAATCGCAGACTGGTTTTAAGCACTTTCGACAATTTTTTCTCGTTTTCCTTCTTTTTCTAGCAGTATCTGCTTGACACATGTGGCATGATCCAACAATCTTTCTTCTTCCAGTTGCGTCGAACGAAAATGACGGTTGTGACGTTTGTGATGATTGTGTCGATTGTGTCGAACTATGAGGAATGTTTTGCGTGTCTAATGTAGTCAATATACTGTCTATTGCTAATTTAGTTCCAAAGTGCCGTACTATTTGTACATTTTTAGCTCGTTTTTGAATTGTTGGAATACAAAGCTCTTCTCCTAACTGACGTAAAAATATACGGCGATCATTTGATCTTTTACGTAGCATACAATTATTTGAAACATAAATAATATAAGAAGAAAGTGCGGCAAGATCAAGTATATTGTAGAAAAAGGCTAGTGGGCATCTCTTAGTTCGTCTTTTTGTGGTATACCTTCCTAACATTTGGTCCATTACGCCCACGCTAGATTTTGTTTTATTATAATAATGTATAATGTCGGGCTTCTTTTTTGGCCCCGAAACTGCATTACTTGCATGCATTGACGATAATAATATGACCGCTTTCTCTTTCTTGGGTACATACGAGAAAAGTATGTAATGGCATACGTGCCATTTCTTTCGGAATATATTTTTTATTCTATCTGTCAATTTCCAGGACAACAAATTCACGAAATCGTATTGTACATAGTTTTGTATTGTAGGCGATATTGTATGCAGAGCCAACGGCGATAGTGCGTAGCGAAGTTTGCGCGTGGCCAACCGACAAATTTCTTAACCAAAACCACGATTAGTTTCCTTAATTTAACGCTCCCTACATTATGTAAACAGATAAGAGACCTCCATCTCTGTACGAAATACACTCATAAACGTAGACGAGAAATGCAAACAGCCAAACAATTGCTGCATATCTCGCGTTATGCTATAGGATACTCGGGGTACCCGGGTACCCCGGTTGCCCGACAACGTTGAGTATTTTGGTTGTCTACACAAGGGTTAAAACAACGCTAGCAATATATTGGTACCTATACGTTCTACCTACATATAAAGCGTACGAAGGAGATTGAAAAATAATGAATTTCTCCACCTCGAAGATCCTTCGGGACTTCGCGCAGCCTAAGTAAATGCTCACTGTGCCTTTTCCTCCTATCGTTCGCTGTTTCGTCGTCTTTTACCCCCTACTATCGATCAAATTCATTGCTCGACGAGCTTTACAAACAACAATTTCCTTCTTTCAATTATTCTGTATCATTTCCTTCACAGTTCGACGACTCGTCGGACGCTAAAATATGGAAACTAGAACCGTCAGTTAATTACAACTTACTTACTTGCAATAAAGGAAAATGGAGACGGCGATGATCAGGGTAAGCAGAGAAATGCTGTACCCGACGAAGTAGATCGTCGTTGAGATGACTTCCACTCCGCCATCGATTGCAGGCTCACGAACATCGCGACAAAGACTGTAGTTACTGTAGTTGCTCCAGCTGCCGTCGAAACTGCACCAGCGACTCGCGTTTTCTGTAACAAGCCGGATTACCCGAGTTACCATTCAGGATTTGCCACTTCGCCTTTCACACGTTCACGCGCGTTCCGCGACACGTTCCTCATAGAAAAATCGAAGCATATTTCCCGCGGGAAAGAGAGCTTCAAGCACATCGATGTCGCGAGGAAAGTTCGCCGAATTTACTGCGGTGAATTGGTACGTCTAGGGGAGTGACGTGCACCTTGGACCACCTTTAATTTGTAAACTTTCAAGGTTTCAGAGGTGGGACATAGTTAGTTATATATTCTCAATCTCCGATCTTCCATCGAAATGCGAAAAAGTCTCTAACAAAATGATCCTAATACGATCTAATACGATCACTCCGCGATTATGATTTTCCGGCTGAAGCTTCCGTTTATTATTTTTAACGAGCATGCAGAACTGTTTCGCGATACCAATTTCCCAGGCTGCGAAGCCCGCCGAGTCGCCCAATCGATACTCATCCGTGTGTGTAACATTTGAATATAGATGTAAATGTCAGAAGACTGGCCACGCGTTTCAGCGGATGGCGATATCGAGAATTTTCGAGTCTACGTTGGCCATATTTGTGGAAGCACGGCGCGGCGGATGTCGGTCGCGTTGCATTATTTACAATCGCCAGCGGAAAGTGCCTACGTAATCGATAGGGTGGAACAGAAAAAGCTCGCACGAAAAACGGGCTGCTCCCTGGCACGAGAATGAGATTCTTAATTTACACGAGACACCCCGACGGAACCTTGACCTTCGAGCGGATGACTAATGAACGATGATGTCGTTTCGATGTGCTGCGGAAAATTTAACGCGATTTTTTATTCAGCGTGACTACGTTTGAAGCGGAACGTCGCGACGCGTCGGGGTCGTGAATTAATTGAGAAAGATTGGAGTGCCTTGGCTGGCGTAAGTTAATGCACCAGACGACACAGTACTCTAATGTTCAAGCGCATTCAAGTAGCACGCAATATTGCGGCTTCTTCAAATCAATTGTACGTGCAGTAGCATCTCTTTATACATATGTATTCACGTGTATACATGTAAATTGCGCGTGGAAGATTTTAAGAATTACTAATACATTGATATTCATAGGCGGGGCATATTTCGGTTGAATAAACATGGGTTTCAATGAAATGCGTCGTTTTCATAAGAAATTCGATATATCCTATGCGCTATTCCAATATTTAACGCCCTCTATGCAACAAGTATTTCATAAAAAGCTGCGCACGAATCAATGCTTATGGTAGGTTTATGTTTGCTTGCAATTAGTAAAACGCTTTCGTTACCAATGTATTAGAGATTCGTTTTATTTTAATCAGTATATGTATACCTACTTGTCTTTGCAAATTACTCATATTGCACGAAAGACTGAATGAAATAAAGGTTGAAGCCATGTTCAGTTTCGAATATTAATCGAATAAAATCGTTTCGAATATTCTGAAGGAAATACGTTCACCGGTAATGTATTTCTTCCATCCATCCGAATACTTTTTTCTCTCGAGCTAACAAGGAGCACGTACATAAGTACTTAGGTGTATAAAGTATGCATTTGGTTTCCGAGATTTATAGACTTCGTGGCCTTAAAAGAGCGCACAAGTTTCACAACCCTGTTGCTCTTTTCCACGAGAATACTGTACGGGTAAACTCTTGGAACTGGGACACGCCGCGACACTTTTGTCGTATCAGTGAAATCGATTTGCTATCGACCTTTTATCAATTAATAGGACTACAGGGTATTTCACCTAACTTGACCACCTTAAATATATGTAGGATGAGTGTGTGATTGTCCCCACGTATGTATGTATGTGTGTGTGTACATGGTCGCGTGCAGAAGACCTGACCTGGCCTGATAGCGTTTTTGCTCGAGGCGCCGACGTGTTTGCGCTTTTCAAAAACCGCTCAGAGCCGTTGCGAATTGCGAAGCGAAGAGTTGTTGCTTGTTGCGAGTTGCGAAGCGAGGAGTCACTGTGAAGTGTGAAGTGAAGAGTCCAACATTGTGTCGCGTGTATTTCTCGTTGTATTTTTCGTTTTTCGTTTCGTTGTATTATGCAATAAATGTTTTCGTGCTAGTCTAAATCTCTTTCTCCTACATATATCGCTTATTTTGTATAATAGAAAAAAATGTCAGGGGGAGAAAATATTCTGTTCGAAGGCGCCAATACGGGGATGGGCCGAATTTTTTTCTCAAGGGCATTTTTTTCGAGATTTCAAGGTCATCGTATTTTTTTTAAATGGGACTGCATATTTTTAGTAAAACAGTCTTATAGCTTGTAAAAAAACGAATCCAACGAGGTGCAATATGTTGACCTTCACGTGACCTTTAGCGAGGAAATTATGAAATGTTTGTCAGTAACTTCAGTACGCGTTCGGGGACGGTAAATGAAGGAATTTCAATTTCATTGTAACAGTCTTAAGGATTTGAGAAGGTGTTCAAAATGTGCACCATGAACCTGGATACATTTTTGGAGGCGGTAAATAAATTCTTGCGGTACATTTTTAAGTTGTTCTACAGTAATTGATCTGCATTCATGTAGAACCCTTTGTCGCATGTTTTCTGCTGTTGTGGGAATATCATTGTAAACTTTACTTTTCAGGTGTCTCCACAGAAAGAAATCAAGCGGCGTAAGATCCGGCGATCGAGCTGGCCAACAAATTTGTGCACCACGTCCTATCTAACGATCGGGAAACATTCTGTCTAATACATTGCGTGCGACGAGTGCATTATGAGCTGGACAGCCGTCATGCATTTCAATGAAATTGAAATTCCTTCGTTTACCGTCCCCGAACGCGTACTGAAGTTACTGACAAACATTTCATAATTTCCTCGCTAAAAGTCACGTGAAGGTCAACATATTGCACCTCGTTGGATTCGTTTTTTCACAAGCTATAAGACTGTTGTACTGAAAATATGCAGTTCCGTTTAAAAAAAATACGATGACCTTGAAATCTCGAAAAAAATGACCTTGAGAAAAAAATTCGGCCCATCACCGTATTGGCGCCTTCGAACAGAATATTTTCTCCCCCTGACATTTTTTTCTATCATACAAAATAAGCGGTATACATATTTAAGGTGGTCAAGTTAGGTGAAATACCCTGTATATGATGGCACACGGTGGGAAGTACAAAAACTTTTCGTTCATTCCGATAATTCGTCGCCACTGTTTTCTCTATTACCTTGGCCGTATGCGCGCGATAATCGTGATTTTCACTGACAAATGGAACGCTTGGGACGCCCGCATCGACGTTTTACCCTTTGGTGGTCGAGTTGCAAAAGGAGAAAGGACGATCGAATAACACGTTCGACGAAAACTACTGCCGGGTATCCTACGACCAATTTGGATTCCTTTCTGTTTCCCTTTTTTTATTATCTCTTTTATTGAAGTTTTGTCGCGTGAAACGAGGAAATTTCATTTCCATCGTTGCGGGTGGCTGGATTTTCAATGGAATAGCTGTCATAAATGGACTTCCTGATCGTCGATCGATCATTCGTGACAATTTTTTATAGCCTTTTTCTAGATATTTTAGTTCTATTTTATATCGAATACCTGTCTTGCGTCCTCGAACGCAGCTCAAACGTTGAATCGAGAAACGATTTTAGATTTGAATACTGTTTTTTATTTATTTTGTTGGTAATGGCCGTTTATTGGACCTTTTATTCTATTCAGAAGGAGCATTACAATTTATAATACCCTTTGCTTTATCAATTTGAAAACGATGTTTATACAAGGCAATTGTTAATGTTCGTTGCATTAAAAAAAATTGGTAAATCACGCATTTGAGTGAACAGAACACACATATCTTACGAGCGAATCTGAATGTCAAGGAGCTTAGAACCTCAATACGGCAATGCTATTCCGACCAACATCTGCACGTTTCCAGCTTTCGAGTGGCATCGATCGAATACGGGTTTAAATTCGACTCCTTTTACGGAACCTCGGAATCCAAAAGCGCCTAAAAATTATTCCAGATATACGAGAGGGCGCAATTTTTATTCAAGACAATTAAAGTAACGCGCTGCATATTAATGAAAGCGGAGAACAACTTTAAATTTTAAATGTCTTAATAGTGCATGCACAGATGCAGATCAAGTTCCGGGTCTTCGATAAAACGATAGAAATATGGCTGTTACCGCGATCGTTTAATGTCGACGCTAAATGTAACGTTATATAGCGATGAACGAGTTACTACGCTTTGCTACGTGGTGAACGAGATGATACAGGCCACATTTCTTCACCCCCCTTTGTCGTCAATTTTTTCCTGCCAGCTAATCGTTATTTTCCCCGCGAGTTTCAACTCCCATTCTTCGACCTTTGTTCCTAATTGAAATGCTGATTACGAAGCGGCGACTGCGAGCCTGGCAAGAAATTTTCCCCCTCTGGGGAAACTTTCCGAGTGTTTGATAAAGTTGGAAAAGTTGTTTGAAAGGCAGGAGAAGAGTGTAAACCACGTTCTTATTGTAAGGCGATAATCCAGATAGAAGCAGTACTTTCTGTTGCTTCGCGTTCAAGGCCGGAATAAGCGTTGTTGCAAAAAATATTTCATTGCTTGCGAGTAGATGGACATGTTTGGCGAGAAAATTCAATTCGATTGAAAGCTAATATTTCTCTAGCCGACTTCGACTGAAATGAGACATTTTTTCATCACATTATTAAAATATTTCACCCTTTTTATAATTACCTACATTATTGACAAATGAACGACAAGCAATGGTCAGGTGCAAAAACAATTTTTGCATTCAACTGCTACCCTTTTTCTATATTTCAATTTCGTTTAATTGAATTTTCAATGAAAATGTTTCAAAATGATATTATTGAGAAGAGCAAGATCTTATGGCAGCCAATTATTTCTCATAAATAATGCATCGGCGAGCTGGTGCACATTTCCTGCGTTACTTTTTCTCGTGGCAAGATTGTTTCGCGTTACGTGAAGTTCGTTGCAGTTGCATCTGCGGGTCGGGGAAAACGGACGCCTTTGGTGAAACGACCAAGACCTTTTCGAATGGAAACGCACGTATATACCTCGAGAATTGACAGAAATATATAATATATGCATTATTTGAAGTTCACTTCCTTTCTTGGTACTATAGATTTTCGATATCGTTTGTGAGCGCAAGTTTCGTCGCGAAGTTTCTATCTTTGTTGGATTTATGCGAGCTCGTGAAAAAGTTAAAGTTTTAACGAGTTAAAATTGTGTTGGAAAGTATTCTTGTAGGAAGTAGATGAAGAAGGAGAACCCAGACTAAAATTCGTTTTACTATTAGAAGGTTATGAAATTATACGTTGCATTTTGTTAACGAATTTACCATTTCCATAGCATTCCCAAGCATTTTCATTTCCCAAGCACATTCAAGTACCGTATAAAGCGCAACAGCACAGCTTTCCTCCGAAAATAAATTCATTTTTCATTCGATCGCATGCTTTCTTCGAATGTCTATTAATATTAAAGCGTTCGCACCCACGACAGACGCATCATTCACTACTGACATTGATCGAGTTGTAAAAATCGACAGGCTTTTGCTGCCATCATGTTTTCTTCTCTGTTGCTTTAGAAAATATGATGGCCAAATTGTTAATATTAATTGCGTGCTCTTTAAGTTGAAATCAATTCGACACCATAATTTCGATAGTATAATAAATGGAATAGGTACTATTGTTTTTAAGTTTGATCAGTAAGATTACGAGAACAGTAGAAAGGTTTGATTTCTCTTTAAAAATAATTCTTAATATTTCGCAGCATGTATACGTATAAACATTTTTCTGTTTTGTTATTTTTCTATAGACGAAAAGATTCCGAAAAGTTGAAAATGTCACATTTAGTCGAACGCAAGTTAACGAAAGGGTACAGCATTATTTTATCGTGGAGAATTATTATACGCGACTACGTATTCCCATTACAAGTTTCGAGCTTAATCCTTTTGTAGAATCCTTTGCAAGCCTGAAATAACATCTGCTTAATTACTACGTGGCACTTATTTCATTATTTCTCCAGACATTATTTCAAAGAGACCACTAAACCACCTGAAATTCCTTCGAATAGTAACGTTGGCCAATTAGAATTTTAATTACAACCAGCTACACCTCTGTAGGTTTATCGCATCTAATTTATTTTATTCCGTTTCTGAAAAATACATCAATGAAAACTGTTTTTCTACCACACATATTTCACGTAGATTTTGCTCCTTTCTTTTCCTATTGTTTCGAATTTTCTCTGGACCTTTGTCATTGAACCCGATTATATTTGTTAGAACACCGAGGGCACAGCAGCAACGTCGAAAAGGATTACGAAGAAAGATTTTGTCGGCGACCTGGATATCTTAGTCTTAATCGGTTGAAGCAGAATCGCCTCGCGATCGAAGCACTCGCACTCGAATCCGATCCTGTAATCCTATCGACCTATTCTTTTTCCCCTCAGGGTCCCCACAAGTGGAATTTTCTTCCTCTATCTCCGTTGGCATTCGTATCGTTTCAAAGTTTCGCGTTTCTCGTCGAACCAACAATTCACATAATCTATTAGATAACAGATTTTACTGAACAAGAAATGCAAGAAAGATTTTTTCGTTCATATATTATACATGCAAAGATTTGCCCGCTACTTTTCTTTTTCTAACCAGATATTTGTTGCAAATATATTCCAACCTATACATATGTATAATAATCATGACCAAAATGTCATACGTCGAATACAAATTGTTTTATTTAATCGTACACCAATAAAAATTCCGCGTTCTACATAAATTTGAAAACGACGCAACAAGTATTTCCACCACTGTGTCCTTCCTTTGAACGTTTAAAAAAAATTGATAAACTTCTGCCGCCCCTCAATCTTTCATCAGCACCCTATTTCCCTATGGAAATCACTGTCCATATCGCTGGAGAAAATCACTTTACGCCGATTCATGACCAGACACAGACGCTGGAGCTTTGAAGCAGTATACATATATACATGTATATGTATAGGATACTCGAGCTTCAAAGCAATCCACCGTTTATAATCCATAATTGTCCGTGATCCGGAATAATTCTAGGATCTAAGCGTTTCCTAGTTTGCATTCAATATACACCTGGCGAGTGCGCCCCTATTTTGGAAACGTGCTTCACGAACGCCGTGTCGCGTGGGTGTGTACTCTAAAGCTACAGTAATCCTTTCCTATTGTCTTCCTCCTTCTTCCCCCTTTTTGCCCTCCGTCTTTGTGGATTTACAGAAAGGTACTTACGTAACGAACGAACGCTGTGGAAAATATGGCAGACATCAAAGATTCAAGAAATGAAAGAACGGAGGGTCGAATAAGCTGTCCTGCGAGAGTTCTTTTTGTTTGGGAAATCCGTAAGAAAGTTATTCGCGGACAATCTTTCCTCCCCTCGACAATCCTTTTTATCTTGGCGTGTCTCAAGGACCGGCTTTATTCGTATTATCAGTTCTATTCGCATTTCTTACTATTTATTGTGTCCAGTTGAAAGTATCAATGAATATTTCCAAGTGGAATTATTCAATTTCATTTTTGTTGAGTACATATTCAAGTGGATTAATAGCAGACTGAACTAGCAGGGACGGAATATGGAATTTCTTGCCTATTAGCCATTTCAATTGGAAGTTTCATCGATATTTCCTGATTATCTGGTGTAGCATACCGTTCGAAGATTGCGTTGGAAATAGTCCAAGCGTTCTTTACGAGTTCCAGCGGAGCAATAAGTTGTCGTGATTAAGATTCAACGAGTTACTTTTTGCGAGTGATTTTAGTGTAGGTAGTGTGTAAAGTGTTCAATTGCGGTGAAAGCTTTTCCCTCGATTTTGGCTCACGTTCAAGAAAATTCGTCATTCATAACACATCTGCTGGAAAGAGTTTTTGTTTCCTATATATATCGAAAATCGGGAAAAAAAGTAAAGGGGCAAAAAAACAACGAGACACTAATTTTCACGCTAATCGCTAATTGAAATAATGAAATTAAATTTGAAGATCTTCCAAGTTCATTGTCCTTGACCTAAAAACCTTGCGAACTTTATTACAGCTTATTGAATTTATTTTACTTATTTTACACAGTAGTAGCGCTCGGCTTTGAAATTTATCTCCTTCCAGTTGGGAGTTCCTTCATTCATCTAACTCATTTTATTTGATCTAGTAGTGACTTTCTTTTGTAAATCCTGTGTGCAAAATCTTTTTCTGAAACATTCCCACCTCAATCTAACAAGAGAAACTAGATTCTTCGACACTTCTTCGTTCCATTCTTTTTTCCAAGCCATTTTGAATCTCTATCAAAGGATTCTCGTTTCCTTGCTCACCGTGGGGCTGGCAATTTTCTGTCGTTCTTTTTTCCAATAAATCATCTTTTATACTTAATCCGATAAATCAACCGGGGGCCTTTGAGATTCACCTTATATATTTGTATGTATGGACAAATTTTTCTCTTAGTATTATCCTTACCCACAAAAGAATTTTTTTCAACGAGAGAAGTAAACATTTCCTTCAAATTAATCTGAAAATGCAACTCAAACTGGAATTTCGTGGAATAAAAACACGATTCATCGAAATGCCGATGAATAATAGTTCGGTTATCTGTCTAAAATGGACCAACGCCATTTTGTAAGAGCACTGTTACGAAGGCTATCAGAGGTATTAGAGGTAAAATATTTAACGGGTTGCTCGTTGCATTTCAATCAATATCGTTCGCGAAACATTGCCACGCTTTTTCTAAATGTTTCCAGCTTAATTTGGACGGGTCGATCAGTTTCACGGGGTAATTGAAAATCGTGGAGCCACGGTGCAATGAAACGGGTTCATAGGACTTCGTTATAACGGAGATTTTCCGAAAATTTGATTAACGAAGCGATTAACAAAGTGTCACGGAACATTACGCAAGGTACGTGACTTTTCGCATATATCAATCGCATTAGGTATTTTATGGGTTGATGCAACGTTTGAGAAAAATAAAAATTTCGTTTACATTAGAAGCGTGATTCTACTGGTCTACTAACAAATATTCTTGTTAAGAAATTTGCATCCTATGTACAGGCTTTTTAATGCGCTACAAGTATAGTCCTTTTTAATGTAGAAATAAAATTTCCCCAGAATTTTGTACACTCGAGGCGCCATTAGAAATCTGTAATTAATTGTTCAAGAAGTTTCCACAGAAATTTCAGTGATTCGCGAGCTGGAAGGATGTTAAGTTACCGGAAGCGAACTAAATCTGCCGGATTAATTATCCAGGCGTACCGTGGCATGTAACCCTGATTAAAGCAGAACGTAATGAGTTGTTTATCCTCGTTAGGTGTTCTAATTCTAATTCTGCGTGCAACAGAAGAGCTCTCGCGACCCTTTGTGATGTTACCATTTCGCCATACGTCCTCAAATAAATTCATCTGGCGGACGTTTGACTTTTATTTCGCGAACACTTCGAAAGCTGATCCGATTAACGTCTCGTTGGCTGCTGGTAATTTGACGGATCGACTCATATTCCAGAATCTAACTCGGAACGTCGGTGTGGACTCGGTGTTGATTAGATTCGAGATGCCCGTCGGATATTTTGCAATTAAAAGTGTCGACGACAGGCGTATTTATCGCTGGAACCGCCAGACGGTTAACGATAGCAATACAATAACAAGTGGAAACGCGTTTCGGCGTTGTCGACGTTCGCTTGGAATCAAAATGACGACACTTCGAGGTAGATAAGTTTGTCGATCAATTTTTTGGAGCCCCAAAGTTGTTTTTCAACGAGTTCGTTGGAGTTGGTGTTAATTCAGACAGGGTAAATTTCTTTCCAAAATTCTGTAACACACATTAGAGTATGTACACCTATACATACATGTATGTACTTTGTATGTAAATATGCATACTTGTAAGTATAAGCATTCTCGCGACGCACCCAAGGATTAATTAATCAAGAATTTACACGAATGTTTTCATACGTCTTCTACAGTGAAATTGGATCGCCATCTGCAATGGTAATGATCGATCACGAATGAATGGCGGAAAGTTCCGGTTATGGACCAGGGACGTTTCAGAGACGACTCCCTGAGCGCGTTAAATTTTCAAGCAACGATAGAGGGACACAGTCCACCGCCAGGTTTGTCGTTTCATCTGAAGTATTCAGTGAACGTCAAAATTGAAGTCACTCGAGATTGCCAGAACCAGCGTAAAGTAAAAAAAAAAGAATCACTTATCGTCTGCAATTGTCGTTATTTATTCGTTAGAAAATTTATTCTTTATAGGGCATAAAAGTTTCAAAGCGTTTCTTTCTGTAAACCGAACAATATTTCTTGAAGTAATTCCTCGGCGTTAGACATTTATAGTTTATATTACAATGAATGCCGGCCGTGTTGAATAGAAATTCTGAACTTTCTTTAATTAATAAAGTAGCAAGCTGGGTAAAAAATAGTACCGAGGGAAGGGAAACTGAGGAGCAACGAAGATGGTTTCATTCTGTGTATCATGTGTACCATGGGAAAACGCCTTATTTGTGCCTGACCACCGTCAGTCGTATTCTACTTCCCCAGGGTCTGACCACACGCTAGTTTATCTACTGGCTATTGCACGGCTGCACGTTGGCTAGTATTTCCTATGTCCTATCTATTCGACTGCTACACATACTCGAATGTTAACCACATGGTGATTTGTAATGTCAATACGACTCTCTGAAAGTTGGAACCCACTTGTTTACTGGCCCTCCTGCGCGATAAGAGCAGTCAGGCATTCAAAGTTCTCCAACTTTTAATATTACGAGAAATTTCCAGCATGTACGGGTATTATTTGAAACTAATATCGACATATAATTTGAATTTAACTGTTTTAATCGATTTTCGTGGAATAGATTAAAATGAAAGATTATGAAAATTCCAAAAAACTGGATTCCAATCATCACTTGTAGGTACCAGAATCTCACGGAGCACGCGTAAGCAAGTCATCCATAGTCGTATATTTCAGAGAAATGATACATATTCAAAACTTCATCACAGTATTTCCTGCGACAAATTTCAATTTTATTTTCACTAGCAAATTGTACGTACTGCTTCCACTTAGCACTGCAAAAACAATAGCTGTACTTTCGAAGCTTTATTTGCTATCTAATAATGCTACTTTATCGTTACGATAGTACAACAGTTGATGTCGTCTATGTTTGATTATTTCGGGACCCCTTATAACGGAGACCGTTATAGCTCGTGTCGATAATGCACACTAACTGATGCGGAGAGTCCGGGATGTTGTAGGACACTTTGCCGACGTTGAAATTCGATTATCGTTTCAACATTCGAACTTTTAATCAATATATTTCATGCTTTCGCTCGCATTTCCTATTCCCTGCCTTCCCCTCTCTTCAAACGCTTTGTGCTAGAAATTCGTGCTGCTTCGAAGGCAGCAAATGTTGCTCGTAATTCGTGACCAGCTTCAAGTTTGCCTTCGTATCAAAGAAAAACGATAACCAACGGAAGGGTGTTAAATTGATTGAATTACAGAATGCCAGGTTTGTTTGTAAGCGCTTTGCGTGTCAGAACGCTTTTTAATCGAAGCCCGTGTAATTGGACTTCTTCCGTGGAATGCCAAAGAAAATTATTCTCGTTAAGCAGAATCGAAGGTCTAGTCAGCGATTCGTGACGATTCTTCGCCATTCACGGAGGTTAATGAAGAATTACCCTAATTGCAGGTTTTGCTGATTCGAATCGTCTCGAGGTATCTACTACAATTTCGATTCAATATCTGTTTCCTTTTACCAAAGGACTATCAGACATGGAATTCTATTTCAGAGAGATAGAAATCATTTCCCGCTATTTCCGGTTTATTCATAATACATATTTTTCATTTCATGCATCTTTTATTATTCTCTACACTTATTGTTAGCAATTCTTTACTCTATATATGATATTCCTTACTGAACATTTGAATTTAATGTAAGTGCGTGTTATTAAAGTAATCGCGCAACGATCTTTGGCGTATGAAGTTTATTCAATTAACTTTGAACGTTGAAATACCTGAATTGTCAATACAATACGGAATCCGTCGATACGAGTGCGTCGTCGACGTTGACGTCTACTGTCAAGATTGCACGAAGATGCATTGACGAGACAATTTCCTGTATCACGGTTGTAGTAGCCTCCATGATCAATGTAATCCGCAACATTTCCCAGAAATTTCACAAGGAATTCCATCAGCTCGTGAAATTAACAATATGTGATGGTTAATGGTGGAAATGATTATGAAATTACTCATTTCAATACAGAAGTGCACAAACTTTTAATACTTAACTTTAATCGATATCTATGATTATACATACATATGTATACTTAATACTAATGAAATATAGTTTTACCTGCGCTCTGTACAAGTACACGTACATACTCGTAAACACTCTATAGATTGAAGTTTGTAACCCTGTAAATCTGTATATTATGTCAGAGAGTTTCGAATTGATGCTGATGCTTCTCACGAAGCATTATCGCTTTTACGATAAATTAACATCGTAGAGCTTCAGGGAAAATGATGCGATATATGTAAGAGAACGTTTCGTTAAAGCCCAACTTCGTTATATTATTAATGCCTTTTGAAAATACTTGAAAATACTTTCCTTATCACGTTCTTTCATCTCTGAATATTGCTCAGCGAATTTCGTCCTAGAAGAATCTATATCGATCAAAAGTACCATACTGCAATACGACCTTCAACAAAGTATTTCTGATAAGGTGGAAGAACTCAGAAATGCGTACATTGAATTACAAGGCCGAATTTTAGTTTTACTTTTAGAATTTCGAATTAGTTTTTAGTTTTAGAATTTCTCCGCAATTGCATTTTATACGCTATCGACACCATTCGCCGGTTGAAACGAATACTATATATCTGACCGAAAACGTCGGCGTTTAATTTCTTTGATCAAGATATAGAATCTTAAGCAGGATCGTTCCGAAAAATTTTCTCCGCGTAATTCTCCACAAAGTTTTCACAGTATCCCAATACTTTTCTATTGTTCGTCTACTCGTTTAACTTGATCACAACCGCAGTTTTAGTATTCTTTCGCTGCTTTCGGATCGTTTTACGTGCAAAGTTGCGTTGCTCTCTTGTAATTTATGCACTAGTCCCCCCGTGTTTTCTTCTGTTTTTTTTAAATGGCCATGTGTTAATATAACACCTCGGTTTATTTTACGCCCCTATAGATAACAATGTCTTGTGTGCTGTTGCACGGCATATTTCTTGCGACAGCGTAAACAGACCTATATAGCAGGAGAATTTCTCCATGCTTCCTTTGCTGGGCAAGATATATGTATGCATACCCGTACATGTACAGTGTATAAAATATCTACGTGTACGAGGTGTTTTAAAAAAAAAAGGAACAAAAGTTGTCGAATAGTGGAATGTCACCCAGCAGACATTAATGAGAGCGAAGAATATTTTATCTATACATATATGGATGTGCGAATTAACGTTGAAAAAAATGACTGAGAAGATTACGATGGGATATATTTACTTCACGCTTCTACTTCAGTTTTTGCAGAAGATGTTTTACGTTCCCCGCTTCCATCTCTATGCAAATTGTAACACGGGTGCGAGTGGATTTTTCCAGATTTGCAAAATTGACGACTTCATATGGCTTTGAATGGAATGGGGTATGAAGCGAAAAAATATTCATCTGAAAGTTTCGACGTAATTTGCACGAAGTCATGTATCTCAAACTGAAGAGCACGATATTCTTTCGAGGAGAAAACTAAAACTACTCGAGTAATTTACTTTTTAAAAGCAGGTCACATTTGGGGAAATTCGAATGCAAATCTAGTCAAACCGTTTAGACTTAGACAATTAGTAGCGCGAAACAAAATTCCATGCGTTTGGTTCGTTTACAATCTTTTTAATTCTTCTTTTACATTAACATGGAAGTCATAAACAGTATTCTATCGGTCATGGAAACACCAATGTATGAATGCATAACTGATGATGCGTTTTCAAAGCGAACTGATTAAATCGAGATTAACTGGAACGAAACATCGAATACGACACAAACTGCAAGCGTTAAATTCTGTCAATTTTATAATTACGTTTACCTGCAAAGCTCAAATGATCTGTTTGGGAACAAAGGTAAACGCAACTTCCGCTAGAAAAGAGCACTGAAACCGACGTAATGCGAGAACTCTTGAAAGAAATAGAGCTATTAATAATTTGATTACATCTCGTGTTGTTCCATACGGCGAGCCCGCTTAATTGACATATTTACAACATGTTCGAGGAAATGTAATATTTATGGCGGCTCTACTACACCATGATACCACGCTCCACTAATAAAAATTCTGCTCGCAAATGGGCCAACCTTCGCGCGATATTTCATGCTTTTCGCGATAAAGAGCGCGAAAATCTGGTCTAATAAAAGCCAGGCTTTTCGCAATCTTATTGAGAAATACGGCATCAGATTCACGGATGGATTTATGCTATTGCGGCACGAGTCGGGGGAGGGGCAGAACGGTTCACCCCGTGATAAAATCAGAGGGGTAAACAAAAGTCAACGTTCACGTGCACGCGTTTGATTGTTCAAGTGGAAGAGTCCAAGGAGGAATCGTACGGTCATAGAAAAGTTATTACTTTAAACTTATAAACCGTTATTTTTCCCGGACAATTGCCTTATCGGAAAAGCTATTCAGTTTGAAGGAATATTTACTTAATGCTATCTGTTGGGCTGTCGAGCTCGAATGTATTTGGCTTCGGTTACTCTCCAATTAAAGTGAAATGAATAGTTTATGCTTGGTGTATGTAAATTAATACATCGTTGTATGCAATTTTTTGTCGATCAGGCAGACATTGAAACACCGCTCGAATAAAATAAGGAATACAAATTTTTCTTAATAATATTCTGAAGCAACGAATAGCAGAATAAAAAGTTCTTTATTGTAAATTTCATATTGTATTTGCACGTGGAAATAGAGTACAAATAAACGATACTATAGATAACGGATGCGCGGTAAATTGGTTTTTTGCAACAGAATATTTGTGAATTTTTCGCAGAAATATTCAATGGACAGAGGTTCGCAAAAATTCAATTCGTTTGATATTTTAGCGAAAACAGTAGGCTAAAAATAGATTTCCCCAAAGAATAGATTTCCGAAAAAAATAAGCAAAAGGAAATGATTAAATGAATGAAAAAAAAAAGAAAAAAAAGAAAAAAAAAGAAGAAGAAAGAACACGAGAGAAAAGTACTAAAAGTAATGGAAATTTAAATTGTAAAATAAAAGAAGCAGGATCGATAATTGTTTCAATTAAGTTTAATACAAAATAATTAAAAGCAGAGAAGCAGTCGGACTATCGCGGCGAAGATTCGGATTACTGTACGGAGTGGCTAGAAAATGATTATTCTATCAAATCTGGGGAGGATTGAGTTTTTCTTCAGAATGCCTGAAATTGCTACCTGAAACCATGCACTATGTATTCCCCATTCCGTAATACACCTATGTATGTGTTGGTAGGGGAAAAGAAGAATAGACTTAGGAAGAAGAGGATACCGAAAACAGAAGTGCGTCTCTCCCGAAATTACCCTAATCTTTCAATGCACAGTTTATTCTCAATTTTGCATCTTTCTTTGTCTGTAGCAAATACTACCAAGGATATATGTGTAGAAGTTATTTTTTGTAAACCTCACGTAGATTGGAATAGAGGACAGGTGGTGTAATAAGACTTCAGTTACTCTTATTAAAACACTAGCTTTATTATAATAATACGTCGACACACGACGTTACTCAAACACACGACTCACACACGATACTTTCAACACTCTCAACAATACTCTCAGCTCACGATACTCTTCACTTCGATCCTCCCTTAACTCTCCCTTAGCTCTGTTCCAACTCTCCCTTAGATCTGACTCTTGCAGGCATCATTCATTCTTTATATTCTTTCACTCTTAGTTTCTCTTTCATTCTGTTCCTCATTTGCTCTCACTCATTTAGGACACACCCCCGCAGTCATTCTTCGGTGGTGGTCGGTCCTGACCACCCGAACCCTTGGGCCGCTGTACCCTCCATGCACACGACCTTCTCAGGTACTCAGCGCCGAACGTACCTTTCATACATCGGAATCATTCTACCCAGTCATGCAATATTTCCAATCCTACATATGTATAATACATTACGGATGACTAAAATCCATTCCTTATCCGCTCGCGGCACTCTCTTCTATGCATTTGAAACAGTTACGTCGAGAAACAGTTCTTCCACAACCCTAACAAGATGTTAGGAAAATTGCTTTTCCCCAAATTTCACGTACCTAATTACTTGGACGATTAAAAATGTTCGACCGATACTTTGTTAGAACGTTTGCATCGTAATATCTTTCGTCATCGGGGCAATATAACCAGCCCCCGATTGAAAAACGAAAGTAACGAAGGGAGATTGGCAGTAAAATTGTAGGGCAAAGAAAATTTGTCAAACGGCCACAGTCTCTCCGATTGCCGCGCTTTTCGGGATTGCGCCTTCGGCAATGTGTGTATTCGCCGGCTAATAAATTTTACCGTCGTACAGACCGCGTTAATTATCGCGCTCCTTACCGTCTGATATCGCCGACCGATATTTGAGTTTGTCTAACCCAAACTGTTGTTAATTTCGTCGCCCGCGGCAAAGCCAACTTCGTAGCTCTCCCTCCTGTTAATGGAGTGGGCCGAAGGCCGCGTTTCTCAGCGTCATGTTAGTACGAAGGATGGTAATTAACGGGCAATGTTGCGTCCTTTGCCACTTTCAAAGGGTGTGCCTTTGAAAGGCCAACTGGTTCTCGTTCACCGCGGGAAAAAAGTGTGCAAAACTGCGTCTGAAAGCGAAAATTGCAGAGAGAATGTACTGCACGATGCGACGAATAGAAAAATCGATCGAACTATCTAATTTTTTTTTTATTGATGACCTATGTACAATACCTTCGTATAATCCAGTGGCACGTCATTTGCATGCGCCGCGCCGTAGTGTCAGAAACCATTAATATTTACCAGACTTTCCAAAAACAAAGCACTTTGACCCTCTTTGCACCCGAAAGAGGTAGAAGATCGTGCGTGAAAGTAGCGAACCTAAGAAAAACGTTGGTTCAACGCTAGAGAACGAATAACAGTGCTGCAAGTTGGACCCTTTGACGAAGAGCTAGGAACGAAATAGCTAATCTTACATTCGTGAGTCGTTTTAGAATCGCCTTAATTTGACTAACTGCAATACTAAAATACTTCTGTGACGCTTTTAGTGGAGAGCACCAAAGGCAATGGTATATTTGCCGGGCTGCAGGGCCGAAGGCGAGCATAATATATTTTGTAATAATATTGGTGCTTCAATTATATTGTAGCATCCACTCTGTATTTTGCTCCACCAAATATCAACAGCTTGCTACCTCACTGCGTGATATCAACTGCGATGATAAATTTCTCAGAATCACGTGCATCCACTAATTATCTTGCACGCGGAGGTCGAGTGCGACTGTTGTCGTCGAAAATGTGCAACGGGTGTTGCGTATCTGCCTGGAGCTCGTCCTTTCACGTGGATCTGTGCTAATGAGTAATAGAAAGCAATGCCGAGTTTCCTTAATTTCCCGATCGATTCAGTTGAGTTTATTCGATCTGCGTTAAATAGCAAATTATGCAATTAAATACAAATTATAGAAGAAAGCTACTGCAAAACTTTTCACAGTCCGAGCATGTTCTCATTGACTACCTTGACCTTCGGCGGAGCTTTATTTTTCGATGGCCTCGCAGTTAGAGGTAAACGGATATTATTACGGCTATATCCGTTTCCGACTTCCCAAATTATTCCTCCATCCGTATGCAACGCGGGTCTCGTGGCAATCCGTTAAACCAAACGACACGTGGAAGGGTTAGCCGGGAACACGTATCTCTCGTGATTTCGATACGAATCAACCCCGGGGAGGAGGAAGGGCCGGGATGTCGCCGTTTTAGATACGCCTGACACGATTAAATCCATCGTAAATCGGTTGCGAATAAATCTTCCGTCCTAGGACCCAGTCTGCTCTTTTTCAAGCCTATATCCTTTTTTCAGCAAACTTTGCCTCTGCTTGTACGCGGAGAAAAATTAGATTAAGATATACATGCCTGCTGTTTCGTTTAGCGATAAGAATTTGGAAAAAACAGTTGAGAAGAAATTTAAAGTCCTCGCTGATTTTTAGTTCGCCTGAAAGTATTAGTAGTATTAGTGTTTACAACCTCGCCATCTGATGTGTATGCATTTGAAAAGCTTCCAGCTGTAAAAGGAATTGGCAATTTCATCAAATGTATTCAGCTCTTCTAAATAGCCATGATTGAACAATATACCCCCGGGCACCCTGTTCTCCATACGCGTGCACAGTTCTGAAAATGTTCAACTGTAACCTTGCATCGTGCAAAACCGCCGCGAATTTCTCGATTCGAGACACGTCCGGGGTACCCTTCGCGCGATGATTTGCTATGCGGCGACCCGATTCCAAAGGAATCGCAAGCTTCGTATCGGAAACGAATTCCCGGCGGTGTCGTCCCATTCACAGGACACAGCCATTTTCGAATGTTACAAGGTTCCATCGACGCCACGCGACGTATACACAAAACGCGGCGAACCTTCCAACTGTCCAAGTGTCATTTCCGTTGCGCTATCGGCCAAAAGCGTGTGGCCAATCTTGGAGAACTATTGTTCACTCTGTTAGCGTATCGGAAAACACTGTGTCAGAATACAGCAACACGTGGAACGTTTTGGCGATTGCTATTTCGCAATGCTCTGCAGTTCTTTAGAGGTGTTTCGCTATTAATGCCGAGTGCCAAGCCTTATCTACAGATAGAAATGTCGAATTTCGCGAAGAATAGAACAGACTCCTGATGTACAAGTTGCCTCAAAGTTTTCAGATACGAGAAATAGGAAAAACAGACGAAGAACGACCAGGCACGAGAAACACTATTCTTGTCAGCAGAAAAAGAGGACCGTGGTTATAAATCGAGAGTGGTCCTCTGCGTATAATCGATGTCCCATGGTGGGCACAACCTACTTTTTCGATCAATCATCGTGTTTTTATATATGTATACGCGTGGAGGGCATGACGCGTTGCGCTTTACCTTGTCTCCGAATTGCTAGGCAGGAAGCTAATGTCCATTCTCAGGAAATCCAAAAGAATCGATTTTCACTCAGACTGTAATTATTCTTGGGCTTGGGTGACAGTAAATATCGATCGGGTGTCGATGAAAATAAAAGGGCTCGTCCTGACTACAAATACTAACGCTTCGCTTCAGTCCCGAACGAAACAATGTTTCTAGATAAAAGCTGAGTTGACCCGTGTTCGCTGATCATTTCTGACGCTTTCTTCGTTTCGAAGATTTCATTGCTGAAAATACTATGGCGAGCCACAAGTTTTTGTCCAATTTATATTAACACTATTTTATCCGCTGTAACTAGCTGCAAGTGCCCCTTTCAAGTTTCACAATTTCTTCTTTAATTCTCGCCGGCCAAGCACTAATGATCGATGAGGCAACCATTAATCCATTGGAAGTTGACCAACTCTTCTCGCGCCACTCTCCTTAATTCACTAGCAAGGAGAAGTCTAGTAAAAGCAATCATCTTCAAACCTGTACACGATAATTACAGCAATCCTAATTACCTGGAAAGCGTAAAAGGTACAAGAACCCTACTCTTTTATGAAACACGAGTTCCACTTGAAAACGATATCAGTTTTACCATCTGCGAAATATTTTTGCTCTCAATTAATTCGAACCAGGACAATCACATTCGTCGTTGAAAAAGAGGAACAGCCCGAACGAATATTAAAGGTATAGCCAAGGATACAGCAGCACTTTGTATGGTACGGGAAATTCATTACGAAATTTCATAATGGTCGTCGACGCCGGCCTTTATTTACAATGCTTAAACGAGTCGCGAAATTTGTCGGGAAAATGTTTAACGAACCGCGCACGAACGCCCGCACACTTCGATTAATATCAATCTGCAATGTTGTTGCTTTTCAGCAATTTTTCGAAAGTAGAAATCGAATTTTGGATCGATGCATTACTTTGATAGACACTGTAGGGGTGAAACGGTTCCTTATTGCGGGATTCGACTGTCGCGACACGTTACCAAGGAATATATCTACAGCGTGTATGCCAAATGAGTGAGAGCGAATGATGTTTATATAGTTGCGCTTTGCTTCGGGCAAGATATCGGAGAACGTAATTAGAATCAAATTAAATGGACGAAAGCGGGGCGCAAAGCTTACGAAGACGTTCAAAAGACGAGCACGAATTAATTCAATTTGCGACTACAAAGCGGCCACGTGTGCATTCTAACGCGATAAGCGGTAATTACCACATCGGTTTTCGTTGTATCGTGCAGGCCTCGGTTGTCAGATACGAACGCGTGTCTCGTGTGCGTGGATAAATGTGTAAGCAGCGCGTTACGCGTACCTACCAGGCCGCGTAATTAAGTAAGGTCTACAGTGGTTCGGACGTTGTTAATTTACTCCGATACGAGCGATAAAGGGGCACCCTTTTTACTCGCCCAGAGCATTGTGACCGCCATTGGCTAGGCGGCTAGGCTGCTTAATTCCTTGGAAGCAATAACTATTGCTAGATTTTTGTCTACACACCTTGGCGATAAAAGATTTTCCAGCAGCTACTCAGTGTTACATACATACATGGCAAACCTGAAGAGTCATATCTAATTGCTTACGACATCGCCATGTATCCTAGCAATAGTTTTGTAACTAAAATCAGCTGTCGATGTAGTTTTTGCTCTTGCCAATAATATTTTCAATTATGGAAACGCTAAACTGGGCATTTGGGGATTGCAAATAGAAGCAAAATTCCATTTCACTTAAATTTTAAATACCATTTGATCAACGATTAGCCGGATATTAACCCTACCGTTTATTCTGGACAGCAGAGTTTATTCTGGCCTTCTGGCGCGTGCACGCGCTCGGAATAAGAAATGAGCGCTTCCTTGTTGCGCACTTCCATTAGTTAGAAAGAGTCAATTATTCCACGCATCTGGGTATCGTTTATACCGAACGAAATTTGCGCCCGGTTTTAACGCTAACAGTAAGATTTATCCAAGCAGAAGTTCATCGTTTATGGTTCAAGTACGCTACATGTTGCGCCAAGTGGTCGACCAGAGAATTAAGGTAAACGTGGACTGGTTGGTGATAAAATACGTGATCACGCGTGTGAAATAGGTCTCGCGAGGAGATATTAACCGACACCGCCTGCAAGATACACTTCCTGGACTCTATAAAGCGACTGACACAAAATACGGGAAACAATATACACCAAGGTCCCGACTGATATTGGTCACGTATGTACACCGATGAACTTTCGGGCCCGATTGTCGGGGAAAAACGAGGGGAAGAATATAAAGATGATACAGTTCGCGATAAACTTCAATATATTCTTCATTGCGTCACTCTCTTCTGTAATGTAGTAGCAAAGAGTCAGGAAAATGAAGAAGGGGAGAATTCATTGGGAGTTGTCGAAATAAAACAGCGTTTAGATATTTCGACGAACTTTCTTGCGATCAGTAGCGATCTCTTGATTATTCAAGTTCGATAATTTTGTCATTCGTTCCTATCCATTCGTCGTTGTTGATACTGAAACATTCGACATCCGCGGTGATTCCAATTGCAAAAATGAAAAAAGGCCAGAGATTTGCCAAACGCCAACGTGTTGCGTCATCAGTTATTACGGACCCTTTGAAATCGATTCAATGCTTAATGAAATCGTTCACAAAGGGATGAAAATTCGTTGCCAATGGTAATACCATTGATTGAAATCTAATCTCTCCTTCGGCAGAGAAGCAATCAAGCATTGCATTTTGATTGTAGAATTTGTGCAGAGTTCTATACAAGTTCTTTATGACCTATGTAAAACGTATATTTATGCATGTTTATGTACAAACGAACGCATGTAGGGAGAATAAAAATAAACTCACTCGAATTCGGTGCTCTGATCAGTTTTCTATCCGTTCAAATATATTATTCCAGATTTAATAAATAAGCTGCTGTTAGATATTTGAGTAAAACCTTTCCCCTGTAACTAATATGTAATAATTTGGTGAATAAATTTGAAACGCAATTGTGGTACTAAATTGAGCGAATAAAACAATCAAGTAAAAATTCACTTTAAATCTTGTAGCAATAAGATTTATACGCGATAGTGCATATACATACATATTAAAGTAAAATTCCTCCCTTAAATTGACTAAATCACTATATCCAATATTTGCATAGAACTTTCCCCTAGAATTCCCTTGAAAAATTATGAAACTTTTCATCTATATTCCACAAATATTGTGGAAATATTGTAGAACAGCCGATATCTGTTTATTTCAATTTCATAAAGCGTCATGTGCCGTACTTTAATAGCAATTGTTCGCGTCAGAATCGCGTCGAAGGAAAGGAAAATGCGATGTACAAGTATTCCATAGCAAATGAACCGACAAAATAGCCACTATCTAGTAACAAATGGACCGCATCACCTGTTTGCATTAATTTAGAAATTGAATATTTCATGGGCGGCGACCATGCTGGAATCATAGTATGTACCTTGCGAGGAACGCCTATTGAATCTGAAAGACTAAGCGGGTCGTGAAGAAAAAGAGATTTACCGTCTTATCTTAGCCGCATGACTAATACGCCGGAAGTGTTAGGGTACGCCCGAAACAGTTGCGTTAAATTACCATCATAAACTTCTTCCGCCAGATTTGGATTCTTCGCTATTACGACTGCGTGCAGAAACTTTGAAAATAACCTAATTCGCCAGCGCAGGTCATTTGTTTATTTCCCGTGATTGTTCGCTCTTCAAATCATTTATCGCTACGTATTACTTCTTCGCTTGCCTATACAATTTCTATGATTTTTATTTCTATTGCTCTCCTCGGGCAGGTTTTTCCTGACGGTAATCACTTTTGAAGCGCTCCGAAATGTATTATGAAAACATACGTCAGTCAACGTCCACCGTGCGGCGTTCGTGCAAAGGAGTAGGAAACTTCAAACTGCAAATTGCAAACTCCAAACTGCAAACTGCAAAGGAGTGGAAGACTAAAAGACCTATAAACTGCACGTACAATCGGTTGCAAAAGTTCCAATCCTTTCCAGCTCTGCAATTTTTCCATCGTATCCGTGAAATATGTACGCACTTATATCGTTAAACAAAGGGTATATTATTTATGTTTTCATCGGTATTACAAAACTGTGCAGGAATCAACACAGTCTGTAACCCTGCACCCAATGATTTCGTTAACCCGAAGAAAGCATGGCACCTTAATTAATTTAACTGGAAGCGGTGTTTGAGTGGCTCTTTTCAAGCGGAAGTGCCTCTAAAATGTTGGCTGGCTGTTCCCGGTAGAGTTCTTTCTGTGCTTCCTCGTCTAATGTCGTTAGTATACACCAACGCCCCACGATCTGTACATAAATCGAATTATAAGCGTCGATCGGAAGCATCGACAGCTGCGATATTTCAGAGCCCTGCCTCCGCTTTTTTCATTTCGTGAAAAAGAGAATCGAAATTGTCCAACGAGAAATCGAAGGAAGACAACAGATGCTGGTGTTTCGTTCATTAATAAGGAAAATTACAAATGTGGAGAGTACATCGTAATTAATATTACTGTATTTTTTATAACAATTCGGACCTCGAATACATATTGAAGTATAATTTAGAGAATTTGGAAAGTCTTTGGTGAAAATATTGTATTGTTATTATTACGAAATATATAATTTGATATTACGCTTTATTTATATTGCTAGAAGGGGCAATATATGTACACATATACTTCGTCAGCTGTCGTTCCACCAAGGTAACTCCTTTTTCACGACTCTCGATGAAATTTGGGGAGAAAATTTCTACCTCTACACCGGTAAAATAAAATTTGTTCTCATGCAGACTCTAAGATTTGCACACTAGCAACCGTTGCTACAGCCGCAGCGCGAGCATGAGCACGCGCTGTTGAACTTTCAGGAAGCTATTCATGATAACCCACCGATCTAATTATTACTCTCGCCGACGCATAAAGTTGTTAACTCTAACATGATCAAAATGTTCAGGGGCACTCGGAACTCAACACCGTGTCATTTTCTTCGCTTCTGTGGCTCTTGCGTGAATCAATCGGATTCATTCGTGCATTCCTGTCGCACAGGGGAACCGATCCACGAGAAAACCGATCACCTCAATCAGAAGGCGGTGCTTTCGGCGCCAATAGCCAATCGAGTCTTTCGACTTTACACAAATTTGAATAAACGCTACATTTCCGGTTAAACTATTTTCACGCGCACTGTAGCACATTTCTTGTCACCGACGCGTATGGCACAGTGTTGCATCGCATGTCTATTCGGATACAGCAAAATACAACTTCAGCCGATTCAAATATAAAAACTTTATTACTCCATTCATCCGAATGGAAATTTTTTAATTTGCATACATCTTATCATTGAAAAGACAATAATTGCTGCTCGCAGTAACTTAATACATTATATCAAAATCCATAGCTGGCTAATGTCAAGTAATAATACATTACGGACAGCCTAGGATTAGTATTGCCTCCGTGGTCCGCGTCGACGTGGACGTGAACTTAATTACGATGGAAAGCTCCTTCCAACGCGACTGAATTTCAGACCTACTAATGCTAGTGGTCTTGCAAAGTGGCTCTCGAACGGGGGGAAATTAGTGCAGTGAGACTTTTCGGACAAAAAGTATAGAAAATTACGCGAACGAGCTTGCAACGCTTAATTTCATCAATTTGATTTTCGTCGGGGCCCGTTTCATCGCAGTTGGGAAATTCATCGTGCCCAACAATTCTTCCAGTATCTTTCCACGCGAACCAGCAATATAAAATCGCAGGAACTATCTCCCATGAAAATTCCATGGATATTAAGCAATTTCGCATTTTAGAATTGATGCTCTTTCACCGTGCGATCGCGTGTTTGGCGGAAATGACCCTTCAGTATCGGTAACAGAATCTCTGTCGAACACAAATTAAATCAAATTATATGCGGTCGGAATTGACAGGAATATACATATATCTACATCTCTGTAAGTCCAAAACGGATTTTCTCAATTACTTTATGGCCTCGCAATTTTGCACGGACGTTGCACGAGAGTAGAATTAAATGCAAATCGAGCTGCGATATTAATGTCCGATTACAAATAAATAACAATTCTGAAGGAACAGTAATAATTCTATTATACAGACTGGACAGAATTTGCTGCCCTCGCTCAATATAAACAGTATACGATAGATCTTCCAAAAACTCCCTAACTAACACCATTACTTTCACTTCACCGAACCAACGCAATCCCCTCCAACCCTCGAATCGCATACCAACCCTGAACCTAACCCAAGCATTTTCATTTTTGAAACATCAATCCTCCCGAAGTAATCGTTCCGTTGCAGAAAATGGCCCATACATCAGCCTCTATCAGTATTCAGCTTTCACACGATTAGTTCGAAATGTCACGCGTACAATGAGAATATGGGGATCAAAGCCATCATCGCTCTACGTATATCTCTTAGATTTATACAAATTTCAATCGAAGTAAGAAACAATTCTGACAATTTAACAATTTGACACGCCGAAGCATTTAAACTCTTTTATTATTTTTGCCGCAGAAATACCTCACGGAAAGTAACATTATTTCACATCGAGATGAAGTAAACCGCTTTCGAGAAATTTTAACCCCTTCGATTAATGTATACATGTATGTATGCATGCGTAGGTGCGAGGCAGTGCGCCCGAGACCCCGCTAGGAAATTCGTACTTCAGATTTCAGAGTTCAGACACAGTTGGGGCACCACAGAATCAGGCGTCAATTGAGAAATTGTTTCCGGAAACATTTGTTCCGACGCGATGTAAAGTGTGCATGCGTGAATATTTGATTTAAATAATGCCCAGCTCCGACCTCTCATTGCCAGAGGAATAATTCGATAGCGCTTCGTGATATAGAAACTCTCTATCTCGTCACTTTGTGACCAAGATCCGCTTTTAGCGCTCTGTCGTCGAATACGTAATGGTGTCGTAAAGCTCGGTCAATCTGACCACCATTATACGCATACACGTATCCCCCGTTCCTCTGGCGTGCATGCATATATGCGCGTAACTGGCTCTCTTGTTCCATGAAACAGCAACGCATACGTGGCGCTCTTACATTTATGAATTTATGAATATCGCGCGCTGTCGTTATAAATCAGTGGAAATAACCAGCGATATGGCGAGACCCGGCTGCTCCGTTTCGATTCCGTGGAATTACAGCGAGTGTTCGATAATGATTGAACCGTTCATCGATTTCAACTTACTGTTTAACTGCTGTTTCTTTCGCGACCAACATACCGATAGTTTTAAGAATTGTTGTTTGGTATATCTACATACATACATATGCCCTGCAGTTGTTATGTAGCGAAAGCTGCGTTCACAGATTATTATTATTATTATTATTATTATTATTATTATTAATGCTAATGCTGAACTATGTACTGCAATGATTAATCAGGGTGTTTCTATTGGTAATTCCAACACTCGTTCGTAGCAGAGTCGACAACGTTGCTGGATGAAAATATTCGATTTTCCGTGACGGGGTAGCTTTAAAAAAGGTTTTCTTCTAAAGCATATCTATTGTTCGTCGTAGCGGTTACTTTGAGAATGATTAATACAATTTTATCATCATATGATGGCGTCTCATTGATTAAAGATGTCCAAAAATATTGAGTTACGAAATATTCGTTACACGCGGAAGAACATTTCCAGTTTTCATAATGAAATTTAAATCACGAGGCCGATGCTGTATTAAAGCAAAAGGTTCGTTTGCGCACAGCTGAATGATCCATCAATTATTCCTCTGCTAGGAATAAATTGTTCGCAACCTTCTTTCTTCACATTTCGCATGAAAACAAATAGAGGGACCGATTTGTCGACAAAGGAACTTTACTATTGCAACCGGAGATTACACAGCGCTCAAATAAACTGTCATTTCACGATACATGCTACTGTTTCATTTAATGTAAAACTTTATTAATGTTCGATAGCGTGCATTGGAAGCTCGATGAAACAACTTGTGAGTGCCAGTGGGCAATTTAAAGTTAATAAAATTGTTTCATCGTATCAATACTAATGTTGGACGTTCTCGTTCCTTTTTTATGACAACAGTATTATAATTTCGATGCGGAACGTAATAAAACTGCAGCAATATTCCAATCCCGACGAGTGTTTCAAAAGCAGCGCAAAATTAAAATTTCATCGCGCAAAAATATTGGATCTATTACCTTCGCCCCTTCGTCGTTACTCCATCCGCGTTTCCTTCGAGGAAACCCAATAAAGCAAAGCAGTGCCACGTATATTTGATCTCGAAACGCCGGAAACCGCAAGGAAACAAAGGAAAACGCTACCAACAGTTCAACTCCACGCGATTGAATAAAACCACTTGATATTGCTCAGACGGAATCGAGAATTAATTCTTCTGGTAGCAACGCGTGTCAACATCGTTGATTGTTTTCGAATCCGTGGTGCGAATATTCATTTAAAAAGGGGACGGCAACGTATTTGCCATGGTTTTGTGGCGCTAACAGGACGGGATGTGTTCACCAATTTGCTTTCTCACTGATATTGTGCGACGCTAATGTAATTTGATTTTAAATGGCGTGACCAGCTGCACGATCAGTTACTTTCATAATTAAATTCGCCTGCGATCCCTCCTTAATTAAAACGGAAATCTATTCACTTTGCAACTCGCCGGGTCGGCGTGAAACGTCGAACTGTCCCTTTCCCTAAAGACTATATGTATGTATATAGAAATTGCGACAAACTATTTTTAAAATTTCACTCAAAGTATGCGAATAATTTACGCAAAGGCATCCTTTGTGAATTTGTTCTGCATCATCGCACAGGTATTATCGCGAGGAAATGAAATTTTGATATAACTCTAAATTGCAAATAATCGAGCAGCTGCAAAATTGGAAGCCGTACCTGGTATTATTCCTCTACAGTTTTTAGAATAAAAACTCGCGTTACAATTTTTTCTCTGAAAAATTCATTTGAATTCTTCAGCCCCTTCTTAACCTCCAGTCTATGTTTTTTATTTCATACAGCTTGCGGGCCATACACGCGGAAATATCCTCCCTACATTCTTCCGCGACCCAAGAAAGTTTTAATAAAAATACAAGTAACGCGTATCGTCACTCGAAACATTTTCAGTCAAATAATTTGCCTACCGTTTGCTAGGAAAATGAAAGGTGTACATATACAGTGAGAGTAAAAAATGAGTATACACCTCGAGAGCACGGCATTTATTTAACAATTATTAGATACATGTTACATTTATGGATAAGTTATTTGAAAAACATAGAGTGTAGATTGATGGTAATTAAATGTAGAAAACGTAATTCATTCTAATAACTAATATTTGAGATAAAACATAAAATAGTTAACAATCTGCAAAAATATGAATCAAAAGTGAGTAAACACGACTCATTAAGAATGATTTATCTTCATTTATTAATCAAATTACGTACATTTAATACTTTTTTGGCCCACCTTTAGCTTTTCTGGAAGAAAAAGGCAATCAAAAATTTGGAGGAAAAACAATACGGAATTAGAACCGAAAAACCTTGTTAGTAACGTCAAGCACGGCGGTGGTAATATTATGGTTTGGGGTTGCATGGCAGCCTCTGGAGTCGCGGAATTAGCTTTTATTAATAATACGATGGATAGATTTGAATATCTCGATGTTTTAAGAACAAATTTAGCTGCGAGTGCTAGAAAAGTTCAGTTGCCAAATCCGTGGATCTTTCAGCAATATCGAGATCCTAAACATACAGCAAAGATTGTTCAGGAATGCTTGCAACAAAATGCTCCAAATCAACTGAATTCTCCACCGCAATCCCCAGACCTTAATGTAATAGAGAATTTGTGGGAAATATTAGACTTGAACTTACGCAAAATAAAAATTACGAACAAGGAAAACCTTAAAATCGAATTACTAAAAGTATGGAATGATATTTCTGTTTCAACAACACGTAAGTTGGTTGAATCCATGCCAAGACGATTAGCTGCCGTAATTAAAGCTAAAGGTGGGCCAACAAAGTATTAAATGTACGTAATTTTATTAATAAATGAAGATAAATCATTCTTAATGAGTCGTGTATACTCACTTAGATTGAATTACATTAGATTGAATTACGTTTTCTACATTTAATTACCATCAATCTACACTTTATGTTTTTCAAATAACTTATCCATGAATGTAACATGTATCTAATAATTGTTAAATAAATGCCGTGCTCTCGAGGTGTATACTCATTTTTGACTCTCACTGTATATACCTGTAGGTAGGAATTGTGCCTTTTACATTCAATCCGGGCTCTGACATATTGCGCATCGTTCAACATTTACACTCCCAAACCAAATGTAGCTCGATACACATACAAATGTAACTCGCGTTTCACGAAACAGATACGTGGCGTCTACATGTTTCGAGCTTACATAAATCGAGATTCGATATGCTTGTGAACGCTGCAGCTCGTATGAACGTTTTATGGGAATTCGCGTTACAGATAGCAGAAGGTGGATCATGAAAGCAAATGCTACCGAAGTTAGAAGCGTATTGGCGTTTACGAGCCGCGACTCGTATCGATTGTAGCGGGGAACGAAGAAGCGATTTTAACGTTTTGCTCGAATCTTCCTCGTCCTATAGAACTTAAGCAGGATTTCTTTCGGCAAAAAATTCGGGAAAACACGATGGTATGGAATAATTTGTATACATTATCCTCCACGAAAAGTACAATAGCAAATTCCACAAGTTCCTGTTTCATGCCTGCACGGTACAAACTAGCCATGTATTTTTGTCGATAGATCGTATCCTTTTCGTATCAAGTATTCCCTGTGTTCTACCTTTTCTACCGTTTTTGCCTGCAATTTTCTTGCACCCAGTATATAGCAGACCAAATTTGTTTAGTTAATAACAGCAGGTTATAATTAATTTCTACCTAAAAGAACTATTCAACTATTTAAAAATTGGCAGGCTCCGATAATTTTCTGCTGAAGCAATTAAAAATTGTGCATTTATACTTTTATACAAAAATCATCACAAAATTCCTCCTTCGCTAATCCAAAAATTTCAATCTTAAATCTCTAACTTCATCAAAATGCGAGTAGGTGTACATCGACGCAGCACAACTTGGCCTCAATTGGCCCTGCCATTTCTATTTCATCGTTTGTTTGCAAACGATATTTACTATCGCGCGTCGATATTCATCAAATGGATCATACTATTTTCGCCTTAGCGAATTTTTCAATTTCAATTTCACAGCGCGGCGGACAGGTGATGTCGTGTGATTTCGAATAAACGTATCAGGAGGTACTGTCCGCAATATTCTCAAGCGAAACGGGGGCTCTGAAACTTCTCTGGATAGAAAAAACTAAAAGCGGAAACGAAGCTAGCGGTTTAATCGAATTCGATACAAGGGCTGCTTCCAGCTCAACTTCCGTCGACGCTGATGGCCGTTTTAAATCACGAGGTTCGCTCGAGTAAGATGGACATAACTTTGGCTTTAAAATTCGCGCTAGCAGTAATTACAGCTGCACAATTGTAAACTTTACGTAAATAACGAGTTTTCTGCACAAGCATTTTATGTCTGAGAAACAGTCTGTACAAGGATTTAAACGAAAATGTTTCTTTCTTACGATGCAAGGGGGAAGGTCAAACAGATAATACATTTTTTGGGCGATTCGAAAATGGCTAATATTAGAATAACCTTCCATCTCTTTGCTTCGCATACACGTATGTATAAAACTGCTTAAACGTAATTATCATTTTTGTAGTATTCTTCTATGATTGTTATATTGTATCGTAATCGTAATTCTGTTACAGAATTAATGATTTCTACCAAATTATCTCACATTGGAACAAGTTGTAGCAAAAAACGATTAGATCGTAATAACGATCTCTGCCTACGAGAAAAGCGGGGAATGTTAAAGAATTGGTGTACATTTGGAAACGTTTCCTCTGCAATCAGATGACTCGAATCTTTTCCGATCAATTTTTCCTTACTTAAATCCCCTGTTCTTAAAAAGCATGTCATTGTGCCCCTAAGGGAGAAATCGAATTCCAACCCTGATCGGTCGATGTTTCCAAACAATATTTTATCTTCTTTTACAACTCGATCGTTTCAAGTAGAGCTGTGTTTTTATGTGCCATCGAAACGGAGCGGTAAAGTTTCTAGAATAATAATTTTTTTCATCAGATTACAGGCTTCGGGGATGCCGAGAGTATGGAGTGCGCAGCTTCCAGTAAACGGGGCTATTAATTACGTTGCTGCACAGTTATTGCGTAAAACGATCGTTAATTAACTTTACTTGAAGTTCTCTTACGCTCGTGCACGGGCAATAGAAATAATGAAAACAGCTTCTCGACAAATATCGTCGCGCGTAATACCGGAATGCGTGGAATCATCATTAGCCGCTGCCTGAACCAACTTTTTTTACTAAGTCCAACTTTTATTTAATTAGCAATACGAACGCAAGAAAAGTTACGTGGCAACTTTCCAGTCTTCAAGTGCTTGAGAGATCGAACGATTCGCACGTACGGCAAATCCGTTACAACCTTGACATAAATCAGTATACGATAACAGCATCGCTTTTGCGTGTTTGCGCGTCATGAAACTGTTATTAATCTTCGCACGAAGATATCCAGAAGCAGCGCAGCGTTCCGACGAAAGGTAGAATTCGCGATGTAAACGGCGCAGCGCACGTACAAACGCGTGGATCGAAATTATTTTCATTGTCCAGTAAAATATCTGCGGCAGGTTAGAATGGAAGAAAGTATCGCTCGCCTCGCATATAAGAACCGTAAGAACGCGGAGGTGCCGCACAGTGGTCCGGATCGAGAATTTTAGTGGCGTTTGGGCCAAAATTCAACCTTTTCATATCAAGATGCAGTAAATTCGTATTGGTTCCTAAATTTTAATAAAAATTGTGACTTGTACGAGTCCTTAAAGTTGGACATTTTGAAACTGCTATATTTCATCTAAAAAACTGCTCATCTTCTATGGGATGTCCTAACGAACCCATTTGATATTTTTAATCCGATTTTCTTTTGCAATAAGAAACCATACTTTCATTAATGTTTACTATGCACAATATGTTTAAAAAATGAAGCTGAATGAAATAAAGAATATTTACAAAATTCTTCACAATTGACAAGGTATATCTTTCAAGTCCCAACGAATCCCACATTCTAACCAATTGCATTTGGACCAATTGCATCAGTGCACTTTCCTCTATACAGATCTACAACAGTCATTTCCAACTTCGTCCAATCTTGCAAATTATTAGTGTTTAAAGCTATCACCGTTCAGCCATTTGACGTGCTTATATACGTTCGCGCCTATCGCTGAGGCACTGTGAAGTGTGAAGTGCTAACGTAATTTCTCCATAGAGAAATTACATTTCTTC
Organism: Nomada flava; assembly: GCA_951802745.1. Lineage (NCBI taxonomy): Eukaryota > Metazoa > Arthropoda > Insecta > Hymenoptera > Apidae > Nomada > Nomada flava. The sequence goes on from OX637903.1 coordinate 10,104,364, forward strand.
TGAGATGTTTTAAATATATTACATTAGTAAAAATATAAAAGTTCTTTTATTTAATATCCCATATTCACTAGTAGTCATTTATCATAAATTCTATTAGTACTTTTGACATTTGTTAATTCTTCGACTTGTAGTTTAATTATTCTTACAAACCGTTAAAAAAGATATTAGAAAAACCGTATTTAACAATTTTTAAGGTATTTAAATTTAAAAATTTAAGAAAAAAAATGATTAAACAAACGCAAAATAAATCATATTATATGTCATAGGAACGTGCTTATTTTTTAATATTTTTTAAAACAAATTTCATCCCGATATATTTTATGGTTCAAAAGTTATAGCAAAACGCCACTAAAATTCTCGATCCGGACCACTGTGTGCCGGTGCTCTCTGGTGCGCTTCGCTGTGAAATAAAATTTGTACTCACGGGTGCTGTCATAACGAATGCCATTCAACTCCTCGAAGCACGGCAGCGTGACCAACGTTCCCGGCGGTGCCCTGGGCCAGCAGAGCAAAGAGTCCCAGCTAATTTCGCATCCCTGTGGCTGCTCCTCCTGCTGCGTCTCAATGGACAGTCTCTGCAACTGCTCTTCGTGTTTCCGTTCCAAACACTTGATAGCCTCGGGATTCAGGGACTCGTTCAACTTGTTAATATAATGCAGAACGTTCAGCACGTAATTACCGGTGTCGAAGACGGTCTCGTTGACCGGTTGCCTGGCCATGGCCGACCGAGGCCAGCAAAAGTTCGCCGGGGAGAGGGGGTTAACCGTCGCCCTTGTTCACCCTCGTCCACCCTCGTTCACCCTTACGGGCGTGTTCGTTCGTTTCAACGAGCCTCGACTACGCTCGTGTGCAGACGAAATCAAAATACGGCATGGCTTTCCTCTTATCTTTATACCTGCCGTGGGTCCTCGTTGAATTGTTTACGTGAAGTAGGAGTCGCCCGATCTCACGTTTCTCTTCCAGAAATGTGTCGCGACATTCTTATCGCCGATCCACGAAGGCTTCGAGGGTGTGTCACGAATTTACTTCTCCTTCGGCCATGACGAAAGGTACGGGTAACGATCGAGAAACGTCTAGCTCGCGGTTCAACGCCGATTAAGCGCTATCAATTCGACGTGAACGCCCATATCAAGACATAACGCGCGGTTAATCTCCAGGGAGTCTATTTTTCACCGATGCGCGACACGCAATTGTATCCTCGGGCTGGAACCGGACGGTGGATATTCTAGGCCGATCTCCGGATTTCTTCGGTAAGGCCGTTGATCCCCGAAGATCCTCGGCCATTAAAGGAGGGTAGCTCTCTCCTTTCGTCCGCTGTCCAATTAATATATCTCGCGAAACGTTGGACGAGAGTCTCTTTATCTCGAATTATATTATTGGCCGTTGGGAGATGCGTAGTTGGACGAATTCCGCCATCCCGACAGAGCTCGTTACCTCGTCGCCAGAATCGCTCTTTGACGTCCTCTTATTCCATAGGCCATAGAGGGATTTCAGCGAAGAAGCTTCCTCGCTCGGAAATTTCTCAGCTGCGTTTCGCTGCACGATTGATCGTTAGAAGAGAGCCGGCTGCGCGATTCCGACGCACGTCGATCGTCCCTTTTCACGATCCGGTTTCTCAATGGAAGGTGATCGTGAACGAAAAATGCTCGACCATTTCGAGACCGACGACCATTGGACAAGCTGAAACACTTGAAATGCAAAGCAAATGGTCAAAGTACTCATTCGTCGGCGCGGTGGCCTAATCTTCGCCGGATCGAGTAGCCGAGCGATGAAGCGTTGCACGGGAACTTGGTCTATTGTTCGCGAGCTAGGACGAAGCTAGGACGAAGTTCGTGTCGGAGAACGAGAACAAAGGACTCGGTCGCATTCGATACAGTGGCGGCTTCGACCAGACTATCGGGAGCTCCGGGGGATCTCTTAGAAGCCCTCTTAGTAAACGCGCATTCGATCTTGATTTTAACTCCTCGGGGGAATAGGGTTCGTCGACACCAGGGTTATTATCGTCCGTAGGAAGACATAGAGGGGAAGTTCACAGTATCCTGTAACTGTAATCAATAGTTGATAGCTTCGTAATCGAGTTCCAAAACTTGCCGGATTCACTCTGGAATTCATCTGTATGTTAACACGGTGCGAGTTCCATTCGATCTAATCGTTTCGTTGACGCAGACCGTTTGGAGGCAACTTTGCGAGCTCGCCCGTTCTTTTCAAGGGGTCCCCTTCGAAATCTTTCGTTTCACGGCTCACGAATTTGATCGTAGCACAGCGGCATATAGGTTTACGCGAACGATCGAAATCGCTCCAGAAATCTCGAATACCCGTTGATCCTCGTGTTTATACGTTTCCATATATTTGTTTATTTTACTGTTTAAGCCTGGGACGATACGTCGCTCGTGCAAAACGCTAAGCTTCCCTCTGAATACCTGAACCGAGCATTTGCATTCCGCAGGTGTCAATGAAAATGATATTTGTTGTTTTTTCGGCGTTTTCAAAATACATATACATATTAAATTGTACAAAATCTTCTCAGACAAAGTATGAACAACGCTGGAACTTTTTACATTTATCGCTCCCTGCAGGACACACCACTCGTTCCAGCTGCTATTCTTTTTCCTCCGATTGAAGTTCACAGATTCTTTTCATCTAATCATCTGAGGCTCCTTTTAATTATTCCCAATAATATCTTATCTTCTAGCTGACATAACGGACTTATCGAAGGTAATTACAGATCGAACGACAAGCAGCGTTCGAATAAAATCGTTGAAATAGCTCGAAAATCCTTGAAACTCAACTTTTAAAGCTCTCGGAGTTCCAACAATTCTCCGTCTCGCGTACGTGAAACGAAATCTCGACTCTGGCAGCCCTCAAACTTTTCATATTATATTCCCGAAGCGTACACTTTTTCAACCACTTGCGCTCCAACAAACTTTCAGTGAACGCTTGTACTCCACAATCGTCCTTGCGTCTTACCAATGATTACAAACATCTCGAACTATAATGATTCCAGCTGCCCCTTCCAAACAGAGCTCCAACCCGGTGGAATTTTTCACATACAGGTATGCACGATGCATACCGTTCCATGGAACACGCACACGGTCCACATTAGTTCTCGCAGCTCGGTAGACGAGTTCGCCTCGAAACGAACGTTTCAGAGAATTCCGATGGTCTACCGGCGAGCAGTGACACGCGACTAGCAGCGTCACGTGCTCCGATCCGTGGAAGAGGATCCTCGGAAGCAGCGGCGCGGAAGTCCCGTGGAAGCTGCGTCGCGACGCTCTCCTCGACACTCGGCAAGCTGTGCCCTGTCAGCGAACGCAGGATACGCGGGGTACGCAGGCCACGGGGGCCACGGAGGTCACGTAGGGCGCGTAGGACACGTAGGAGACGGTGCACGGCGGCGGTATGGATTCTCGCGCGTACCTGGGGCCGACGAAGGCAACTGCTTGGCCTGCGATGCGTGCACAACGAGGAGGAGCATGCGCCACCATCGTCCTCTCTTCTCCTCTCCAACCACGTTCTGTGCGTCCCTATCTATCCTCCGGTTGCGTTCAACTCACTTTCACCCTACGAGCTTCCTCCGTGCTGCTCTTTGCTCTACCTCCTTCTCCCGATTCTTCCTTCTACTTTCCTTTTCCTTTTTTCCCTTTCAACCCCCTTAACCCCCTTTCCCCCTTCCCGCCCCCTTGCCCTTTTCGCGCGCTTATTTTGCGTAGGTCACTCCCACGCGTTTTGCTGCCACTGGACTTGCTTCTGCGTTTATTTGGTTCCTGCGAATTTAATTGCCCGGCATTTCTGGTTTGGTCAATGCGCGTTCAGTCAATGAAAGGACGCTCGAAAGTTTTAACGACGATTTCAAGAGGACACAAAATTTGCGTCTCGCGATGAGCGTAAGAAATAAAATCAAATTTCCCATCGTCGGAACGAAACACGAAATACGAAACTTGGAATATAATTTACTATTACAAATACTACAATGACAAACGATAAATCTCGTCAGGACCTCTTCTTTCATACCCTTTTATCACATTTCGCGCCCCTCTATTCGCATTCTTTTCTATGCTGTTCACGAGGAACAGTAAATTTATATCACTCTGCGACATTAATCTTTCAACGTGATTTTATGCAGTTCAAACTTTCGTTAATATCTGGTTAATTATTAGATCTCTTTCTGACTGCTGCAAAAAGATAGGGCGTTTTATTTAAAAAAGCAAAGCTAACCGTCAAATCTCACAATTGTAAGTGGCCCCACTTATAAAAAAAGTCATGCACACCACACGATGTCACCCTCGACACCCTGAAACTTCTGTATTTAACAATCTTTTATCAGCCGCATAATTTAGAAGTTATTCGAGGTCAAGTTAGGTGCCTTCCCCGTATATACGTACATATGTACATGTATACACACACGTACGTCGCAACCTTTCGTCGCTTTCCGTATCCCATTTTTTCCCCGCGCTTTATTTCTTGTCTTTCACTTACCTATGCACGCTCCCCCTTGGCCTTTTCCTTTTCATTCGTATTAACACGACGTTCCAGTTATAGGAATGCGGGAAAAGGTCTGGTCCGCTTCATCGGCGCGGATCGTTCTTCTCCACGGCAATATTTTTCAAATTTCCAAGGAACTGTGTGCCGTTTATATTTCCTCCCGCCCCCGTTCCTCGCAAACAATATCCCTCGCAACGTTCCAGACTAGGCCTCGAAAGCTACCTACACCAAAGGTTGTGTTTTTCTATCGACAATTGATTCCGCCCGGGACCGTTCCTCCTCTGTCGTCGTTGCACCCCCGCTATCGTCGCCGCTTCGCAGATATCTAGAATCGAAACAATCGGCCAGCACGGGAGACTCTATTAACCCTTTGTCTTACGCTAACGAGGGATGCTCGTGTTATAGGTTGCATGGCAACAAGAAAAAAAGCATCGGAGGGTTGCGTGGAGGATAGTTTATCGAAGAAGGCGGAAAATGTAGATTTGCGAAATTGTGTTTGAATGTGCGAGTTTGAGTAGAAAAGAGAATCTAGATTGTAGATGAAGGGCGAACACGTAACGAAAAAAACAGCAGAGCGGGGTTGACCGCGGTACAATAAGCGCTGAATATTGCAAAATGAATTGGTGGCTACAAGAAGGACCGCGGGTCGCTCGTGTTTCGTTTGGCACTCAATGTATAAATATTGAAAGTGAAAAATAAAAGGTGATCTGTCGGTAACGAATGCACTCCGCGATCCGTGAAATTTTCGGTTCCAACTCGGTTCCTTCGTCGCTGTTTCTTTTCACAAGTTCACATGAAAAAAGCGCGAAAGTTGTCGCGACTGTAAAATTTATAGAGCAGTTCAGCCATCGATTTTGCAAAGGATGTGAAAACTCTCGTACTCTCCTCACGGACGATTCTTTTTTTAGTCCATTTTCTTGCTCTATCTCCCGTTCGAAAAATCCCCCTGACACGATGAATTATCGCCATCCCCAACGAAAAAGCCGCGGATTAATTCCTCTAAGGGCGCTTGGACGCTGAACAACAAGCGAGTCAAGGATTCCGACCGATATATGGTATTTTTCACGGTGAAGAAATAATCTCGGATATACTTTTCCATAGATTTCTTCTTTTTTCTTTTCTTATACATACATGTGCGCGTAAGTATACGTCATGACTCATGACTTACGGAATAAGTGACTGGAATATTTACCCCCGCACTGTGCGCCAACTTTTATACAAATAACAGATGTCCTGTTATTAAATATTGTTCCCTGCTTCAGCGAAAGTACGGGATTTGTTCTAACGACGATTTTCAGAAGAAAAAAATGGTGAAAATTTTTCAAACAAAATTGTTGACGACATAAGATGAAAGAAGTAATGCACTACGCGTCAAGAGATACCAATACACCGAGAAGCATGCGATGAAGCAAGTCTCGCCCCGATGATTCTGAATTTTTAAAATGGAAAGCTTGTAACGCGTTGCACTAGGCACTTTGTACATTCGTTCTGCTTGTTTCAGATTTAATGTAAGCTCGTAGAATACAAAGCACCGGTCAGGCAGGGTTATTAACATATTTCGAGGGGTTGCGTGGCAAACAGCAAAAGTTTAAGATGATCCGGCTGGCGATCGACGATAACCCTGAAGAAGTCACGCCTTAGCCGCTGCTTACTCAAAGCTTTATACACGAGACTCTAGAGTCTAGAGTCTAGAGTCTAGAATCTAGAGTCTGGAGGGTTAATTCGAAACAGACTTCGCGATACAGCCCACAGAAATTCAAGCATAAAAGATTCCCTCTCAAAAACTGAATCTGTTGAAATACATATATTATACATATACATATACATTGGAATTTTTTAATCCGACTCATGGCTATATTTTGTTTTTTAAATCTTTCACAGACTTGGAGGAATCTGAACAAATTTGCATTTGTTAATAACGTCAATGCTGATACCCTGTTAATTATCAAAGTAACGTCATGTTAGCGTTCTTTTGGCCATCAAATGTACGCGACCTTTTTACTTGTCAGAAATAATTCGATTATTTCTATAAGTTTGTTAGATTTCTAAAAGAATGCTGATTCGATGGAGGTTCTGGGGTAAGTGCCGTGGGGTTCATCACAGTCCTCTTACCAAAAGGCATAGCCTTCCCCACTCCGTGGCCAGATCCTCCAGGAACAGAGTCCCTATTCTTTAGCAATGCGACGTCAGGTCGCTTGCCATATTTAAACTCTCTCTTCTATCTAATAAACAATCCCTCGACACTCGATAGTTGGAAGACCCAGAGCGGTCGCCAGCACCGCTTGCCGACAGGATGTTTGGTTTCATTCATTCGTTTCCAATACACTCTTTGACCACGCGTAGGACTGCGTCCCCATCATAAATTATCCACAGGGTGCGTAGCACTTCGCCACCCGATCCTATTCCTTTCTTTAAAAAGACGCTATCGCTAACATACTCGTTCGTCCTTCGTTTCGTGACTTTTGAGACATCAAAAAGTTGCCGAACTCTCTTTTTCTGCACCTTTTCACTACTTTTGTCATTCGCAGTGACGATAAACATTGCATCAGGGAGAGATAAATCTGGAATCTACTAGGAGGAGGAGGAGGAGATCGAAATCAAAATCACTTGGTGAGAAATACTTCTGTCACGGTCAGCTGAATTTGCAATATGTATCAAGTTTATTTTATTCGTTTCTACAATATTTTCTAATCTATCCAGGATGCGTCTCGTCGTGAATTCATAAAACTGCCATCTCGCGTTCGACGGGCCATTTTGGATAAAAAATATTACACGTAACCCTTGGGTCGACGCCTCAAATTTCCCGGATATTCTAGGTATATCCGGAGTACCCTAACCGATTCGCGTGTCCACATTTATTGACTAGCGCTACTTCGAACATTACTGACCGCGTCATTTATCAGCGCTAGCGCAACAAATATATAATTGATCTGGCCTACTAGAAAAATATTTCTTACCAAGGACAAGATAAAGGTCAGCTGTGCATTAAAAAAAAAGTGCAGATAAATAGCACGATACGGTCGAAGGTATTTTCATTGGCAGTACAGTACAGACCATCGCAAACATCCATGCTCGAATAATTATTACGATTGTGAGTAAGAAATAGTGCTCCAATAAATCCAACGCCGAATAGATACACATTACGAAATTCGATTTTCCATCACGATAAGGAGAAGCGTTTCTAGCAATAAGTTTCCCTACACTGACGACGAACAGACCTTCTATTTCTATAGTATAGTTCCCTCGTTCTATTGTTTCAACGATGGCCCAACATTTCTCAAGAAAGGTAAAACGACGCGCAAAAAATCGTATATCGGACGATCGGCACGAAATTTATAACCGACCATAAGTCTGGGTTTATTGTAAGCCAGCAGAGGTGAGAACAGTGCCGAGCGGCGCGATCAACTGTTAGATGGCCGCCGTTATTGGCATGTCAAGAGCCAATTCTCTTTGCACCTCGTCGCGCTGCTTCGAAATCAACGGCAGCCTTCCTCAAGAGCCATTCGGAAAGAAGTTGATAACTCTATCGGTCAGCAGCGAGACCTTTTAGAAAAAACTTTGCAACTTCGTTACTACTGTAAACTGTTTAAACTGAGAGCCGTCTAACAGGGTGGAAGTTCGTAGGGGAATTTGCAGTTGAAACACAATTGCAATGTAAATGGTTTCGTACGCTTTGGGTATCGGGATATTAGATAACATGGAAACTTCTAATTGGGAGAAAAACGAATAAATTAAGCGATCGATACGATGCAAAGGAGAAACTACTTAAATTTCTAGAACAGGTATACTAATAGGTATAGTATAAGGGTATTTCATCTAACTTGACCACCTTAAATATATCGCTTATTTTGTATGATAAAAAAAAATGTCAGGGGGAGAAAATATTCTGTTCGAAGGCGCCAATACGGTGATGGGTCGAATTTTTTTCGAGATTTCAAGGTCATCGTATTTTTTTTAAATGGGACTGCATATTTTGAATACAACAGTCTTATAGCTTGTAAAAAAACGAATCCAACGAAGTGCAATATGTTGACCTTCACGTGACCTTTAGCGAGGAAATTATGAAATGTTTGTCAGTAACTTCAGTACGCGTACGGGGACGGTAAATGAAGAAATTTCAATTTCATTGAAATGCATGACGGCTGTCCAGCTCATAATGCACTCGTCGCACGCAATGTATTAGACAGAATGTTTCCCGATCGTTGGATAGGACGTGGTGCACAAATTTGTTGGCCAGCTCGATCGCCGGATCTTACGCCACTTGATTTTTCTGTGGGGACACCTAAAAAGTTTACAATGATGTTCCCACAACAGCAGAAAACATGCGACAAAGGGTTCTACATGAATGCAGATCAATTACTGTAGAACAACCTAAAAATGTACAACAAGAATTTATTTACCGCCTCCAAAAATGTATCCAGGTTCATGGTGCACATTTTGAACACCTTCTCAAATAAACATTTAACTTAAGACTGTTTCAATGAAATTGAAATTCCTTCATTTACCGTCCCCGAACGCGTACTGAAGTTACTGACAAACATTTCATAATTTCCTCGTTAAAGGTCACGTGAAGGTCAACATATTGCACCTCGTTGGATTCGTTTTTTTACAAGCTATAAGACTGTTGTTTTAAAAATATGCAGTCCCATTTAAAAAAAATACGATGACCTTGAAATCTCGAAAAAATGACCTTGAGAAAGAAATTCGGCCCATCACCGTATTGGCGCCTTCGAACAGAATATTTTCTTCCCCTAACAATTTTTTCTATCATACAAAATAAACGATATATTTAAGGTGGTCAAGTTAGGTGAAATACCCTGTATAATAGGTATAGGTATATATGGTATAGGTGCGTATATATGTGTGTATGTCGTACCTGGACCAATTTCATCGTTTAAACTATTTTGGTCGTGACCGTAATTTTCTTCCCGAGTTGATGAACCCCGTAGGTTTTAACTGTGAAGTGTAAAGGAACAGCGTTTCGCCACGCGCAGGACAGTATCAGTAGTATAGCCAGCGTTGTGGCGCGGCCCATCGTCTCTCTTAGGGCGACACGCAGAGGAAAGAATGGAAGGAAAAAGGGAAAGTGTACGGTGGTACGCCACGCGTCGCTTAACCCTTTGCGGTCCGAGCGCTCTTCACCGTTTCGTTCCAGCTCGACCGCGCTGTATTCGCAATTTCGTACTAGCAGGTCCGCGCAGGTTTGAAAATACTAAAACTAAGCCAAAAATTTCAATAGGCATGGTCTATTTCGGATATGCTACACTGTAGCTCTCATCTTGTCTCATTTGGATTAAGATTGAGACATTGTCGGGCCACATTGTGAGGCCACAGTCGGGAGACATTGTCGAAACGCGATGTCGAGCCACACTCGACATAGGACGCGCTAGAACGAAACGCGATGTCGAACCACACTCGACATAGGACCGCAAAGGGTTAAAGTTTCGCAAGATAAATGAAGGCGAGAGCAAACAAGAGAACGACTGATATTGCGCGTGAAAAGGCCCTCGAGCAGCCTCGACCTAGAAATGGTTCACCGTCTACGTGAATGTTGAGCAGCGGAGAATAAGGTTTAAACGAGATAGTAGACAGCCACTTTAAGCCAGACGATACGAAAAAAACAGATCGACCGAGCGTCTTCCTGCTCGGAGAGTCGCAGCGAGGGTTATTTTAGAATTAAGGGCAACTATCGCAGTGGCAATCGCCCATAGGGTCGCTTCGCGGTAGGGAAAACAATGATTACTCATAGTTTGAGATGATGGGCGACCTACCGGACGAGTTGCAGTAAGAGCAGGGCAGGACCAAATGTATTGCAATATAAGTTTCTACAGGATGCCGATTTGTACCCGCAAATCGTTGATTGCCTCAGAACTCAACATACTTTACTACTCGAACGACGATAAACCTCTCCCGCGTGCAGGAAAATAAATCTTGGGATTGTAGAAGAGTAAACATCGAGGTGGTGTTTCCCGCATGAATTCGTCGTTCCTAAACGAGACAGTCACTGAAATCGAATTAACGATTATTCACGGTAAACGCGAAAGACAATTTGCAGGGGAACTTTCGCACGAGGACTTTCGATTTATAGGGGACGAGTTTTACCTCCTTTTCTAAAGGTAATGAGCTGGAATCTTGAAGATTCCGCGTCACGGTGGAACAGTCGGATAAATGCAAAAGTTTAAGTGCGACGCGAGCGATTGACCTTTTATGGAACGTTACGTTTTGCATTTAAATTTAGTAGAATTTTCATGTCCGTGGTATGCCTATTAAAAACGATAATTGGTGCCAGCAAATGCACGTTGGAAGCTTGAAAACCGCGGCGCCTTTATCGGTTTATAACCTGCGTCTTTTTAACGTTGCCTGTCCCATTTCATTAGTGTTATCACTTTTAGAAAAGGCTATATTTTACTTCAGCTCATAAAAAAAATGTTGACTTCCTTTTATATCGTGTGACATTATTCGGCAGGTGAAAGCCAAACATACACAACCTTCGACTTTAGGAATCCACCGCACAGGCAATGCACCCGGTGAACACATGTGACTCGAAACTAGCTTACTCTAAAACCCCATAAAACCTGTGATGGCACGAAAGCTAGCAGGCCAACTAAGCTATTTAAATCGTAAGATTTTGTAAATTATTCCTGCAATAGTATTTTTGTTGTTTTTAAAAATATCGTCCACTTATGGCAACTCTCACGGTGGACAAGTTGTACTAAGCACAGTTTTTAGCGTCTTAAACAAATTTGTTTACCGCATACCATTAATGGTATTGTCTCGGCTTCTAGGCGTTTATTGTCAGTCAACAAGGGCTCAAATTAGAGCTGCAGCTTCCAGCTATCATTTGCAGTAGTTTTGTTGACGGTGCGACAGCTTATAGTATTATAAACGGATTACTGTAAGCGTTTTGAATCTTTTATAAATTGGCAAAATTAGTAATTATTTTCGTTCATAGTGATGCCATCAATGAAGAAGTGCTGGAAACTACACGTGCATCTGCCTTATCTACACTGAAAAGTGATATTAAATACGATACTGGCGCATACTTGATGCATAAAATTCGGCTGCAGCTTCATTTTACATAAAAGCAATGTTTGCGAGAAGGATTTTTGTTGACTCGAAAGTTAAGGCTCTATGTTTAACAATAGGACTCTATAAATATCTAAGATTAGTGCAATCTGTCCACCGCGAGATGGCTATAGCATTTGCGATGCCCTAAACCGACGATATTTTCAAAAGCACCCAAAATACTTTTATAAAAAACCTTTATGATTGAAATATTAAACTAGTTTCGAGTCGCATGTGTTCACGGGGTGCAGTACCTATGATAGCTCGTCAGCGTAAAGTGTTGTACCTTCGGCAATTATCAACAATATCAACAACCTTAAAGGATCACGAATTACTGGAAAAATGTACTTATTAGAACTTTTCTAAACTATTAAATTGTTTCATTTTTGTCAAATACATAATGAAACTTAAACATTGAGCGCAATATTATTTCCTTAGAAGTATAGTCCACAAATATATTGCATTGCTGTAATAGTTTAGCAATTTTTTTTCTTCTTTTAATACATTGCAATTCTTGGGATGGATAACACTACAGCACAAAATTGTCATAAAAATCGTGCCACGCTATCACCTGCGGCAATACTTCACGCACGAATTATTCTGTAGAAAATTCTACAGTTCGCTACGCACAGCTAATTGTAAGTCGGTCATTTTATATTTTACGAATAATTGCAGGATAATACTATAAAATCTTCCGTTTATTGTACACATATGTATAAAATGTCTATTGCCTGTGCTTCTTAATTACTTTAACTTTGTAAACTTATAATTCTAACACAAAGAATTAAGACATATTTGTTATAATTGTATAATGTACATTGACCCTATTCCCTTACGCTCTGCTTAAAGGTATCAATGTTCAACAAAGAATATCATGAAAAGGAACGAACATCTTACCTTGAAGATAAAGCGTCCGCAAAATACTCTTGAATTTCCACCATGCCCAACAATTTTCTCACAATCAGAGAGATCTATAATAATCGCCACGCTTCCACTGATGGCTATGGGCAATTTCGCGGTATTTCCTGTGAATCCGGTGAAACGATCAAATCGCCGCGATCCTTTCGTTGCTGATAAGCAATTTCCACTGAAACTGTCAGCCGTCGGCAAAATTTGAAAATTGCCGATCTAGATTGGCCGAGTATTCCCGACGGTTATGAAACGCAATCTGTCAATCAGCTTCTCTCGCATCCTTCCCCTAATGCACTAATACGAGTTATCCACAAGCAATACTGAACTGCATTGCATTTCCAGGAATATATTTAGAGCACCTAGTGTCCAAACAGACTTCGCTCGCGAAACCAACACGAATACCGGATCGAACATGATCGTACAGGTTTAATCGTGCTTACAAATTTTCTAGCGCGTCGTCGATCCTCGATGTCGAATTGATCCCGAGATTGAAACTATGCAACCGGTCTGAAAACGTACAATGCACTAGAGCTCGCGTGTTTCCTTCCCGCCTCGATCAATTTCACGAGTATCGTCGTTTCTGCTTTACAATTGTCGCAGCTGAATTCGGAAGACTTTCTAAGGCGCAAAGACTAAGGCGGTTAGATCCAAACACTATTGGCGCATATTTTACATCAACTGGAGCAAGGATCCCGACGAACAAACTTATCTTTGCCAAATATTAACACTGTCAACAGCATTTATTTTCTTCTCGAGATAGGGTTATTTCGAGGAAAAGCGATACAAATGTTTTTAAGGTAACTCTGCCTGTGTACCCATACCATTGTTAAATCAAAAAGTGCAGAGAAGGATATTATCATTCGAAGATAGTCTACACTAATTAATTAAACTATTTTAATTTATTACACAGTAATTGGACAGGATTTATAAATATGAGAAAAATAAGAATTGAAAATAATGACAAATTTGTACTATTTGGAGAAGATTTTTAGAAAGAAGTATTATCTGCGTGAAATTTCTCATGCAAGTGATAATGAACATTAATTTTCTTTATACAAAAGGAAACCCAGCTTTATTTTTATTTTCTTTTTCCATTACAGAGTTATAATACCCTGTCTTTTTTATATTTTATGTATAAAATTTATTTAAATAAAATATCCATTTTTTTAGTATTTTGTTTTTGTATGTAACACACTTTCGTCATATGCGAGCCAAGAAAAAAAGAACATACGTACTAACTAAATATCTTATTATACATTCTGGGCACGCATTTTCCTATGTCAAACTATTTAAAGAAACCCAAATTGTACCGTTTCTTTTGTCGCAGAAGGCACGTTAATCGTAAAACTACGAGCATGATTAATTATTATTTCGTTGTAAGTACCAAAGTGTTTGACACAAAAGGTTCTAGTTTTTCAAAGACACATCTGATAAATATTTAATTTTATACACCACACAGGACTAACATATTATATTTTTTGTCAGAAGAAACTCACTATAAAAATATAATCTGTAAAATTACTTACTATATTACATACGCGTGTTAAATAATCTTTAATCTAGTTAAATATATGTATACCTCGTCAATTGTGATTATTCTGTACATCAGTAACAGAACCACCTCTGCGAGGATAATTACAACCAAATGGGATTCTCACAACTTCTTTCAATTATAACGTTTTGTATCCAGAACACTTTCTCGTTGCGCCAGTCTTTAATTATTGATACAATAATTATTCGCTTGAAATCGAACGAACCGTCTGATTAATATAAGTTGCGGAGATAACGGCGGCCCAATGTTTTCTTGCATAATTTATTCATAAGCAATAATGAGAAAATATTGAAAATACTTTCCATCATGATTTGTGCACTTCGTCTTGCACCTCGTTTTCAATTTCGTCGTTACATATGCACATAGACTCGGAATTGTTCGCACCTAAAACAAAGTACGTTTAAGAATATCTATTAGTAAATTTCGCTTGTTCCACGTGGCACAAGATAAAGTAGTACTCCTCCCTTTAAAATCGAGAGTAATATTATTCTTTGTTTTTATAAAGTTTGAATCTGCGAAACAGCGTTCATTATACTAAGAAGTACTGTCGTTAGGACGCACATAGTGCGAATTGTTAATTCGTTCGAATGTTAAACGCTAGTAGAAATTTTGGGTAAGAACGACTGGCAATTGGTCGCTGTCTTGCAACAACGATTGTGGTATCTATTATACTTCGAGCTACTATTAAATGTGCTACAATATTTTCTTGCAAAAATGCAATAAACAAATGGTATACCCTAATACAGGGCTCGGAATTAAGTGAACTTTCGAGCCGATTTTCAGAGGCGACGCCCCCTTTCTCCGGCCGCACGTCTTGGTCCCCACGAACGCCATGCAGCTCGGCGGTCCTCAGGCGCGTAACCATGGGGTACTATTATCGATGCGATAATTATTGTTCGTTCTCTAAAATGCGCAGCATTAAGACAGAACAGCGCACAGCGTTAAACGATTCCTCGCTCTCGCGTATGATCCGGACAGCGACGTCCAGTTTGCCCGTGGATATTTTAAATTTGCCCAGCACGTCTAAACGTGCGCGAAAATCAACTTCTTCCAAACTAGATTAAAATTTTGGCAGTGGAAAGCATATTCAGTATTTATTTTTTATCGTGCGACACAGTGGAATAGGCCTACAAGGGATACCACTGACAAAAAAAAACGCATCGATAATAGTACCCCATGGGTGATGTGGAAACCTACGGTTACGGGTGTCGCCCTAATGCGACCCGCGCGGTTACGCGCCTGAGGACCGCCGAGCTGCACGGCGATCGTGGGGGCCAAGACGTGCGGCCGGAGAAAGGAGGCGTCGCCTCTGAAAATCGGCTCGAAAGTTCACTTAATTCCGAGCCCTGCCCTAATAGAAGGAGTATAATGGTAGTAGATGTTAGTGGTTCCGATTGCGTTATCGTTATCGTGATATCGCAAAACTGTTTATCATGCAAAAGTAATAAAGCACATTTATACGGATTAGGTTTGTGCAATATATCGTTGGTAAACCTTTCTTTCAGTAGGCAAGCTTCATCAGTTTTCAAGTGACACCCATAGTACAATGTTAATCTTGCAGATAATTCCACCCTTAGCGAAACAAAAACATTACCGCTGAAACTCTTGCGCTCTGTATTTCAGTCGGAAAAAAAACAGAAAACAGAACCAAAATAGAAATGAGTGGACTGAGTGGAGTCCTCATAATTGAAACAGAATGAATGAAAGAAATAGCAGAACTATGATTTAGTAAAGATAAATATAAATGAACAAAAAATATATTAATCCGATAATCAATTTAATCATTAGAATTTCTGATCATTTTTTCAAATTCGTCGACGATGCATGTTAATGGGGAAGAAGTAATCGCTAAAAATATTATAAATAGTTCATATTCTCGTTAAGCCACTTACGCCACTCTTTAACTAATAGCATAATATAATTAACTACAAATATATTAATATTATTTTCTTGTATATCATTCAAGTGTAGCAAATTAAATCTGTTTTTTTTGCGCCGAATATTTTAGCAACTCCCAAAGGTATTAAACTGATTATCGTATCAAATGAAAACATATGAAATCGTGAAAATAAATTCTGTACCAGGTTTACAGCACACTATCAAGGAAGGCCCAGTGATGTGATTTATAAATGCGTTGATTCAGCTTGCCCATTATTCTTAGAATCTATATACTTGTCTGCAAGAAATATGTATGCATGTTACACAAAATTAATTTTGTACAGATTCCACGTTAGGCCATATAAGTAACTATTCCAAATAGTACACCGCATAGAAAGTTTAATCGATCTAATATATGTGTATTAGTATAATACAAGGCTTACTGTTCGCGGGCATCGTTTAAACTTTATCATTAGAATTGTGTTTAAATATGCACAAATACATGTAACGAATTAATATCGTAAAAGAGATAGAGACCGATTATAAACGAGGCTTAAAACTTTAAACAGCAAACCCTTCTTGTATTACACGAGAGATTTTAGATTTAGCTTTTCTTTCGTATTTCTTTATGTTTCGTTAACAGATAGTACTCATATTTTTTAATACATTAGGTGCTATGGAGGAGTAACGATTATTTTGTATGAAACATCTTTCGATTAAAGAGGAAAATGTGCTGTTTTTAACAGTAATTTAACAAGGCTGTCACCTTTTCGAAACGAAAAGTCTCGCGATCTCGCGAAAAAGATAATTAACATTCTATCATTTTCCGGTTGCAACGTTTAAATTGCGATACTGTCAACATTAAACAAGTTAACAATTAAACAAGTCGTGTATTAATAGTGTAATATCCTCTTATTTCCTAAACGAGATTGCTAATGGTTCCACTCTACCGTCAAAACTCCGAGGGTAAAGTATAGGTACAATAAGCTTTCTGATTGTATCGCGTTTATGAAGGGAAAGCAAGCGCTTAACGAGTTAAAAAGAAATAGGTTGTAACATTTCCTTACTTTTCGTCTAGAAATGTGTCCCTTTAACTCCAATCTTGAGAACAATTCATGCACTGTATAAAAATAATTACATTTTAATCACGTTTAAATGATTGTTTTATGTTCGGGTTTATTCGTAATCTAAGAGATTAAAACACTTGTTAGTGACAGCTCGTAATAAAACCTAACAAGGAAACATATTCAGATGTTAATCTCCGATTTTGATGAAACTTATGTGAGATATAGTTCTTTGAAAAATATTTGACACGTATTTCTTTTTATCGGCAACCATCCACTTTGAAGGGGTGAAAACAGCCCTCAAAGTTGGGGGTCAAAACCATATTTTTTGAGATGTCTCGGAAACCAGAGGTCGACTACATTTCCCATTGAAAAACACACAATTTAAAAAAAAAATTTAGTTTTTTCGACCTCTGGTTTCCGAGATATCTCAAAAAATATGGTTTTGACCCCCAACTTTGAGGGCTGTTTTCACCCCTTCAAAGTGGATGGTTGCCGATAAAAAAAAATACGTGTCAAATATTTTTCAAAGAACTATATCTCACATAAGTTTCATCAAAATCGGAGATTAACATCTGAATATGTTCCCTTGTAAGATCTACCATTGCGCAACGTTTTCCTCTCAGAATATAAATAATGAACGATTAATAAAAATACACATCCGTATACGTGTATAGTCTGAACGCTACATTAACGATTAATCATTTATTTTGTGAATATTTTCCACATCTTGCGGCTAATACGCTGCGAGCGATGATTTCTTGTATTTTAATTATATGTACTGTGCGTTTAGTGACAGTTTACGCTCTCACTCGGTTGCTATCACGTGACTTGCTGCTATTGGCTGAAGACGGTGACAAAGGTTGACGATCAGCATATCGGGACAGAGTGAAATAGAATGATTCCAAAGCATTGGCGTAGCCTCAGGAAATCATTAAATTTCTTAATACATAGTGTACACTTTGATGGGGAGGCTACGCCAATGCTCTAAATTCATCATTCTATCTCACTTTGTCTCGATATGCTCGTCGTCGTTCTTTGTCACTGGCCGTAGCCAATAACAGCAACGCACATGGTAGCAGCAGAGTAAGAACGCAATATGCTGTCACTCGCCAACTCTCGGCGAACGCAGAGTACATATATGTACATACTAAGGTTATTCTTGCAAAAAGTGTCCCAATACAGTACAAGGCAATAAAAAACTTGTAAAAGAAGTAAAAGAAAAATGCTAATACTTGTAGGAACGTGTGTACTTGTACATACATATACACAAAACGTTAAGCTGATTAGTAGCAATTTCCATACGAACATGCAAATAAGATGCCAAGGCAGATTCTTCGTCATGTTTAATTACGCGTACACTGTTTCACTTACCTGCGATTACAAGATCGACTAATGCTTTGTCCTTCTGTATATGCAATGCTGTGAGGAAGAAAAATAAACTTCCAATGACCTCCACAAACATTGTTAGAAACATCGCGTATTGCAGACTACGAAATTCGGCAAGCGCATCGTTTGCATCGCCTGTCACGGGGGTGTAGTGGCCATCTATGTTTATATCTGGCAGAAGAACTTTCTTCAGTGATTCTGATATCTGGAAAGGGTCAAGATACTTGTCAACTATCAACGATACAAAAATTGTGAATAATGAGGCAGCGGAATTAAGACGAACAATTAAACAGCATAAAATATTAGTTTCAGAAATGATGTGAAATATGGCGATCGTGTGCAAACAATGTGCGGAAATTTTGGGGAATAGTTGAGGATATTTACCAAACCAATAAGATATGGGCTTCCTGCGTCTCCCAACGCGTGTGCAATGAGTATCTGGAAAGCTTCAGCCGTGGATCTCCTTGTCGGGATCACAACGTACTGTAACGTGTCAAAAGAAGTAAGATGTAAAAACGCATCTTCGCTTCGAAGCATGAACGGTAGAAAGCCTAAATGAAATTTACCAATAATATATCCGCTACAATGGACCAATTTAAGTTCAACGATAGCTGCCCAAAGAACACTAATGTATAACATAAAGCAGAGTTTGTGTTTGCAGTTAGAATTGCAAAGAACAATAATGGTACGCTAATTAAAAGTCCCGCAGCACATATAAGCGGATCAGCTTGCTGCCAACGAACCCTTAACTTTTGAGCTAAGAAGGAACCCAATGGTACTCCTATTAAACCAGATGCCATTCCTATTAACCCAAATTTGTACGCTACACTGAAATATTTCAAACAGGTGGAGATCAAACGTTGTTGCGTTGTAAATAACTTAGTCTAATAAGGAGCAAACGATGTACATACTCGTCTGGATCAACCGTTTGTCCATTGGACTGCAAGGCCACTCCTAATTTCAAAAATGTTGGAGCCCACCAAGCTAACGCACCAGTAACGAATGCTACGCACGTGAATCCAGCGGTGGAAAGCATGAAACTTTGACTGGAAAGTATATAACATGTTGTAGAATATAACATACTGTCGGATCTGTTTACTTTCTACATATCTACTACGATATTTACTTTTTTAATAACGTTTTAACGTCGTCTGACCATGCTGTAGTGGTCAAGTGAGCCCCACCTTCGCTTTGACCCCTAATAGGGTCTCTCATCACGGCGAGTAATAAAATAATTGCTAATATTCCTAACATCGGGGTGATACGTAGACCCCACTGCCACGCGCCTGTGGCTTTTGCTGCCTCTCCACCTGTGATGTATCCTAAACCACTGAAAATTCAATATAGCTCTAAACTCAAGTGAAAGTAAAGCATTTCCTGCAATAACAAAAATGATAGCTCGTGCAGCATTAACATCGGTGAAACTTAAATTTACCTTCCAACTGGTATCGCAAAGTAAAACATGGCAAGCATTTTTGAACGTACATCTTTAACAAATAAATCGCTTATTATCGTTGGGGCAATAGTGGAATAACTGGCTTCGCCTATTCCCACCAGTGCTCTAAATAGGAGGAACCACCCATAAGACTGAAACAGTATTGCATCGAATATTATATTATATAAAAATATTTGATGGGTTTAAGGTCAGCAACGATCTTTTAACACTCAATTCCAAACTTTTCAACGTTACCTTCATATACGAGCCCACGAATGTTGTTAAACACCATAAAAATACACCACTGCTCATAATAATTTTCCTGTTATATCGATCACCTAAATACCCAAACAACGGTGCGAATATCATGTAACTTAAAATAAATGCAGTTTGAAGCAAACCAGATTCATCGTTAGACATGGGAATGTCTTTTCTTATGTCCGTTAGTACTCCTACAATAATGCGACAGAAAGTTTTAGAAATGCGAATTAACTTTGCCTAATACATCGTTTAAACATATACGAATTTCAACGTTAAATATTCGAACTAAAAATGTTCAAAGAATACAATTTGTACTCACCTGCAACCGTAGAACGGTCCATATAATTAATAAGATTCACGTAGCACAAGATGCCGACTGTAACCCAGTCGCTCCTGCTAATCAATCTCGTATTGGAAGACATTATTCCTTTCATCTGGCTTTCTCTAGGGGTGTTTTGGGCATTTTCCCCGTTTACGATATGATATTCGTAGGTCGATACATTTGGAACAACACCCTCATCGACCATGACTCGAAAGATCCGTATCCGTGCCAATTGTTATTTGCATTGACACAAGTTTCTTCTTCTTACAATTTTATTCGAGAAATATTGAAAGATTTTTCTACCGTGGCATAACCTTACACGAATAGCAATTCACGATACGACGTGTTTTTGTACACTGCACTAACATCGCTATCGTACCGACGCAGTTCTGCACTGTATCGATGAAACCAATCACGGCAATGTGTAAAGTGAACGTTTAAACCATATTCTACTGCCGATTTAGTCACGTATCGTGTGTCGTCCGTGGTGTGCCGTGGTATGTCGTGTCGTCTGGCTACGTCAGAATATCACGCTACATATTCATATGTATATGTACAGTACGCAGCGCTGCCAACTCAGATTATCGAAAACTCGTAGAGAAGAACATATGCATATGTATATTCCGCTGAATTCCGTAGGTTCCCCTTTGAACAATCCAAAGATCTACGGATCTTCTTTATACGCGTGAATCATAAAGCCAAAGGTTTAATCAAATTATGTTTAATAAAATTATACAAATGATATTATTTTTTTAATCCTGGAATATTACAGTCGGGCCACTGCATCATCGATTTATTTGCAACAAACTGTAATTTTAATAAACTGTAATGGACTGTAAACCGGTCAAACCCGATCTGGCTGGAATTTGGCACGTAGCTCCATTTTACGTAAAACCAATGTTTGCGTAAAGGATGTTTGACGACTGGAAAGTGAAGACCTCAAATTTGGCGAAAAGCATTTTAGTACTGCAATGTCACTCCCTGCGTTACCGATACAGCGCAGATAAGATTACAGTACCATAGTCTGACCAACGAGACAAGACAGTAGACATAAACAAAACTTCCACCTGCTAAATAGCTGTGCCTGCAGTTATTGACGGCCACTCGTCGATACTCAGGGATAAAGTGGGCACCGTAATTCTATGGTTCTTGCGGTAGTATGCTTTATAATTTACGGAGACCTGAAGTCCATTAATCCATAGATAAAGTACAAAATTCTTAGGGTTGGCAGCGCTGCTGTACACGTCACATATGCATCTTTATGTATACGCAAGTTTGAATCCAAAAAGACAACATTTCAATATACATATATATATAAGTAGTACACATGTATAACGCCGAGGGGTTCGAAACAAATTTTATCAATGTGCAACACCTCTGTCCGAGAAGATAATTTTGTCTTGAGAAGATAGTTTATCGTATCTTCTGATAAACCAAATTGTAGAAATGTTTTGAATGCACTTGTACAGTAAGCAGGTGATGTTGAAATTGTGTTTAATTATATACTTTCGATTACGTTTGTTGTCAAGTTAATATTCGTATGCAGCACGTATTATATTGTCCATGTTTGAACAAACGTGTACGAATTCCCTTCGGCCGTAACGATGTGCATTTCCTCACTTTCCCTCGTTAATGTATATGTACATAGGTATGTATGTAATAATATGTATGTATAGCTAGCGTATCCGGTTCGAATTATATTCTTCTCGCAACTTTCATTGTCAGTGCAAGCTATATTTATATGCACACGATATTAATATTGTGTAAAATTGCATCTCGTTTGCATCTCGTTTGCATCTCGTAAGATAAAATAAACGGAGAGCACTCTATTGAGGCTTTGGAAAGGTTTGTATAAAATTAAGTACATACAACATGTATATACTATTTATACACGCAGGTGTATATACATACAATGCAGTTAAATTATCATGAAACAATTGAGAAAGAACATCTCTCTTGAAATGTAATTCATCGATTGTTATTATGTTTACGTAAAAAATATATATACATATATTTACTAAGTAAAAACCAGTGACTTTAATCATCAGTACTTCGTTCATTATTCTCTTATAGAATAATCCATGTTTGAAATGGTTACCATCCTCAAATAAGTAACATTACGTAAGTACACATGTGAATAGAAATATTGTTTCGTAAGCCATCAATGCTGTGACTTAAAAATTATTTCAGTAACATTTTTCGGTGAGTAAGAGGTGCAAAATGGGGAAAAACAATAATGCAGAAGGATTCATAATAACATATATTCTATGTAACACAATACTTACATAGGTATATCTATGTATATATTTTCGAATTGGCGTATACGTATATATACATATACATATAATAACTGACCATTATTATATACATATAATATGTACGCAATGATTAATAAAATATAATGTTTAATAATGTTAATCGTATATGACTATTTAATATATTATTATCTCGTTTCTCATCGTCGTCGTCGTCGTCATCTTCGTCATCGTCGATCGATCGATCGATCAACTACGTTCTACCATTTATATTGATTTTTATATGATATAATAACAATGATCTCAAAAGGCTTATACAATAGTCGGCTAACGTATGGATAGCTTGAGATTTCTTATTTGTCATTAAATATTTATGTTTTTCTTATAGTACGCAATACTATTTCTTTTAAATGTAACTTATAAACTATGTTGCAACTATGCATATTTTCACTGCCGATCACTGCGTCATGTTCACTGGAATATAGATACAGCTTTCGCATGTATGGTGAAGCGCACTTTTAACTTTATGGCATCCATGCCAGTAGGTATACGATCGTTTCACTTGCCATATACATATGTAGTCTATTGTATGTAAGTAAACATATCGATACTTTTGAGGAACGATTGTTCCAGTTGTCTAAATTTGCTCGCATTTTTATTGTAGTAGAGTCCCAGTAACCATCAGGATATTTCGACGATAAAAATACTTGTCAATGTTCAAATAGAATTGTACGCATATGTCTAATCTTAAATAACTTTTCTATCACAAGATCGTAAACTAAACAGACAGGACACACGTAATTATTGCAATCGATTAACGAGGAATTATTTCGATGATGTAATTGAAGTATCGAGTATGAGATTCGATGGCAAGGTGGATTGAAACACGTAATCTAACATTTAACGGATACCGAATAAAAGGTCGAAATAAAATGAAATTGGGGTTCATTTATACGCTGTCGCATAGCTATGCATAGCAAGTGTTAATGAAAAGTGAGATAGGGAAAAGGAGCGAGGGACTGGACGACGAATAGATTCAAGATTCATCGATAATTCCCCCGTTAATCGTTCAACTTAATCGGAAACCGCGAACTTGTAATTATGTGAAGAATTACGCAAGCTACATCGATAATAAAAAGTATTACAAATTGGAATACATTATGGTCGGGTTTAATGCGTTTGAAAGTTCTTGCTATCCACCTCGCGAAATTGCATCGTTGTTGCACAACGCTAAAGTCACCGAATGTCGCTTTCCGCGTTCGCGATTGCCTTCGTAACTCGTAACCACAGGTTTCGCGATAATTGCAAAGGGATTGAAAAATTACTCCCGCCTAAAACGCATTCCCGCGCACAAAAATATTTTATCATCGTGGCTTTAGGACCGTTAGTGCGGAAATAGATTGCATCATCGCGTGTTTTACCTCGAGTCTCGCAATTCGTCGGCGGCGTATGTACATATGTACATATGTATAATACATATTGTATCGTGGACGAATACGAGTGCGATCCGTGCTTTAGTCCGATGTCCGATGCTCCGTTTTTCCCGTGCTAAATTTCGTTGACACGCATTGAAAGGATGACGCGTATAAAAACACAGCATCTATTGCTATTAGTGTATTGCAAATATGGGTTCCGAACCTCGTGCCGCCCCAAGGGTGGCATCGACATTTCGCTGATCTTATCAGTTTACGAGTCACCTTTTTATTTTTTTTATTTTCGTTCCTTTTTTGCGTGTAAAAATGGCTTCGCATTGAAGTATTTGTACAGTAGTATCGGTAGCGGTATCCAAAAGAACGTCAACCTCTAATACGTATATGTGTGTACATATGCATATGAACATATAATACAGTCGTGTCAAATTTTTCGAGAGAGTGAGTTTTTGGAGTGTCGACAATGTCAGCCAGTGCCGGCTCTCAAAAGGAGTACATACATACTTACATATGTACATCATAAGCGTAGAAGCCATCTCGAATACATATGCACTCCCTACGTCGTTATCTATCGCATCTGATCGAAAACGAATCGAATCGTGTTACGAGCATTCAGTATCGGATCGATGTTTTCTCGGTACCATATGAAATATGAACGAAAATTCTTGAGCTTCGCCGTGAAAACGCGTTTCGATTATGTCGAACGAGAAAAATGTGTCCCGCAACAACAGCCGTTTGTTTCGAACGCTTTACGTGTGCGCCTATTTCCCGATACCTGATACATCCGATTCTGATATGCTTTATTATCTAATCCCGCGTGTGCGGCATTAGGGACAAAAACAATCCCGCGTACACAACGCGAAGATGAAACAGTCTTTGCGTAAAAGGAGTCTTCGAATGTGTCGCGCGTCGTTATTACGTATCTTAATATTTACTACCTAATGAACCAAATGAAACTCGCCGCCGTCTATTATCTAATTAGTAACCCGTCGGCAACGTGCACTCGAATATGTTCCTTGAAACTCCGAGCTCCAAGCTCCAAGGTGCAAGCTCTTCTCATCTTCGATGTACGAAGAACGCGGACAAAATAAAGGTACATATTCATATTCATATACATACA
Source organism: Nomada flava (assembly GCA_951802745.1). Lineage (NCBI taxonomy): Eukaryota > Metazoa > Arthropoda > Insecta > Hymenoptera > Apidae > Nomada > Nomada flava. The sequence goes on from OX637903.1 coordinate 10,129,529, forward strand.
TGTATGCATGGACAGTACATCAGAAGCGAGAATAGATATGAAAATGATTTTTTTCTTGCTCATTTTCGAATATAGGCGTCTCGCCTGGAAATGCTGAAAATTTTTGTCCAGTATGTTGTCATATATTTTTAACGAGAAAGAAAATCATCAGGTGGATCGTTCCTATCTATTCACCGTGCAGTACGCATCGCCTGTGCTACCAGCGACATAATCGTATTCTCGTTACCATTCTTTACGCGATACATGCCGAGAGACAGCATTCAAGTTACTCTTACGATTAGATTTTTCGCCCCCAAGCATCGTGCCGACCCATATCGCACTGCAGATTCTTACTTACGATTCGACTAGTTACAATAGAGCGACTAATAATATCTGAAATTTCGTTGCACCTTTTCCTACCTTTTGTTTGTCCTGTTTATTTCTTTCCTTTTAAATATACCGATATTGCAAACGGTTACTTTATGGGTAGTAATGCATCGCAGCCCCAAAGGATATCGCCATTAGTAGATGGATGGCGTTTATGATCTATCGTTAGCTAATTTCTACCGCATCCTCTATGGCCTAATTATGCAAGCGTGTTAACAGTGATATCGTAACACGTTCGACGGAATATTAAATACACTCGCAACACTAGCAACCAATAAATCTTCAATAGGCTGTCACTGCTCGATTAGAGGCACTGTACTCGTGATATTAAGTACTGTACATGGTATTGACCTGGACGAAATCCCTACTTACAATTGGTTTGTACTCGTAGAAAGTTCATCGAAACTCTCTTTCACTGTTAAACCGTTTCCGTTACTCTTTTCCTTTTCTATATTTTTTCTTCCCTTTTGCATTTTATATTTTTGTATGTAACCAAAGAATCTGAAAAAGTATGTACGTTTGTACGTAAGTTTGTGATTGGTTCGATCATTATTCAGAATAAGAAATTCATAAAATCAAATGAATTTTTCTAGGAGAATTGCTATATTGCTACTACAAGAGCTGCTATATTTTTCCGTTTTAATGTATTCGTTTATAATAGAATAGCTTGCCATTATATGTAGATATTGATCGTGCTTAGGACGCAGACTGGGCATCGGACAGAATCGTTTTAGAAATTCGATCGATCAAGGATCGACGTCTTTAAATATCGAACAAATTTTCTCAAAGTGACTGAAAAATGTGTCTGCGATTATGTCTCATTACGGCACACAAGTGTTAACAACGCGTCTACACGCTTGACAGGGGATTCCCCCTTGCACGTAAACTCGTTCCATTTATCGTCTCTATAAATTATACACACACACATGCACATGTACCTACTTGTCCAGTAACGCAATAGCTATTACACCGCATATTCGAACCGCTAGATTATATGCATACATTACTATCGCAATGAAATATTGAAAATAATAATACACAGCTTAGAATTTGGATGTACCATACCGTTTATTGCCAATATAAAAGCAAATCTATTCAATAAATAAAGTGTACTCTAAGAGATAAAGTAAATTAGACGCAAAATTTGCGAATACTTCAAGTATTGCAAAATGCATGTATAGGACATTAAAACCTACTAGCACGATGATTTATTCGTTATTCGAAAGCATATATGTATATAATTACTCTTTCGTAATTTCCTACAAAATTTCTCAATTTCTTTATTAAGAAGAGATTAAGAAAGCACAATGATCAAGGGAAGGATAAAAATTGTCAACGATAGTCCTCGTAATATAATTAAATCTATGTGATAAATATAAATTTATTTAGAGCAATTATACTTAACGATCTTCTGCATGCGCTTGGTGCATAAACGTACATACTTGCACGTGTTATCGTTTACTCGAACAAACCTGATATGTACTCGTTCTAGCCTTTAGGCTATAACGCGTGGAAGTATCGTGCGGCGTCATATATTATATTATCCACGATGCACGTATACACATATGTTATGCATATACATATCGTATGTATGTACGTGTCACGAGCGAAGGATATTAAAAACTTAAAACAATTTTGTGTGAACAAACAACATTGTACGGACAAGATGAATTAATAAGATACGGATTTTATTAAACAAGTTTATTATCATAAGGAGTCCGAGGATAAAATTTACACTCAAATGTAATTTGAACGTTCTCGTCGCGCTTATAATTCGTCTCTCAGTCGATATACTATACAATGTCGAATAATTTGAGTGTCGTATAATGCGACATAACCACAGCAGCTTTTTTTACTATATTAATTTATGATGCGTTTTGTTTTCTTAGTTTTCGATAAATAGAAGCGTCTGCAGCGATTACGGATATTAAGAATAAAGATTTGATATAAGAGTCGCTTGGTTGCACGCGATGCCAGCTCTCTTCCGGATCTTTCGATCAGTTCGATATATCTTTGATAGCTCATTGATAACGCGGTGCACCGGTACGCATATTTATGCGTGGAGTATTGCGTAATATTAACAATCCGTCTTAAACGCATTCATAATAAGGATCTCGCGTATCTTCGTTACGTTGGTTTTTAACAATCACTTAGTGTTTATTGTTAGTGACGCTAATTACTAGCTTTACGTTTTTTAAAAATGATGATAATGACGATGACGATGTGATAATAATAATAATAATAATAGTAATAATAATCAATAAAAATTAATAATTGATGATGGTAATATATAATATAATATAATATAATATAATATAATATAATATAATATAATATAATATAATATAATATAATATAATATAATATAATATAATATAATATTCTATTAATAATATGTCTTTGCTTTGTGCGATCGACCAAGTGCAAACGCGGCCTAAAAGGCGAGCAAGCGGCTGAAAGATCTCGCTTTAATTCACTCGACATCAATTTATAAATACGCCTCTCCGCCTTCTGTCCGCGTCGCGTCGGTCGCATCGGTCGCATCGGTGGCGACGATTTTATAAACAGGTACATGCATTGAATTTCGTCGCTCTCGGGAACATGTCAATGTCCGCTTCTTGACCCGGAGTTCTTGCATTCTATGTAGGTACGTATTATATATGTATATATTATGTGTGTACATATTTATGGTTTTACACCCCCGGTCGACCGCACGATCAAAAATTGCATTTCATTAAATCGATATGAGATCGTTTTGGTATGATAATCCCGGCCATTTAATTTCTCCACGACGCGACGCGTTGCTTCTTGCTTCACCCTTGCGAATCTCGGCGACCGTGCCTTGACACAGCGCCCTGGATTGATTACCCGAGGCGATCGCTGTCACTGCTGTCGTTTAATATAGGATTTTGATCGGCCCTAATTGCCTCGCTGGTCGAATCGATCGAATGTTCGGTTAATACGAGCGCGGACTATGCTCGGCAATCGCGGCTGCACAGTGTTGCCGACGCAAACGGACAACTTGGCCGTCCATATTGCTCACCGTTTTGCGACAGTTTTGAACGACAAATCGGTGCACAAGACGGATCGAACAAATTCATCTAGATCTAATCGGGATCGCTCACTCCGGCAGCGCTGCAGACGCGAGAACGACGTCCGCTAATTATCTATATCGCCGTTGCAGGATAGTCGGCAGAAAATTATCGGGCCTAGATTTGTCCCCGTGATTTGAACGTTTTCAGGCGACCTATTAAATGCGATTACATACATGTATTTTACAATAATAACGACCGAGTCCGTGACTCGATGCAACAAATTCGACTAAGTAATATTCACGTTTACTTCGCAAGAAGATACATATGAAATATAGTTTCAGTGCCTATTGGTTGGCCATTTTGATCGAAACAGGAAGGACAATCGCGAAGACAATGGCGGCAAGGATGATGCGCGTCTATGAATTAGATGCGACTGTTCCACCTCAATTCGAAATTCCTTGCTCTCGGTCGAGATGGCCAACCACTGTTTTCGTATGAAATAAACCTGAGGTATCGTTAAGTCTGTAAAGCTTCCGTTATGAATCTTGTAAGTTCTCGTTCTCGTTCTCTTTCCCTTCCCCACCCACCGCGTTAAATCTTCATTCCTTTCCCCTGAAAAGCTTCCCTTTGTTATTCTTCGTTACTATTTCTTTTTTTTATCATTTTTTCTATCTTCGAATGTTTACTTTAAAATAAAAGTACCAGGAATATTTGGCATTTCAGATGGCACAATTGTTAACCTTGTACTGTGATTTCCCACGCAGTGCCTGCACTTGAATTTTCGCCAAAATTCTCTTTGCTTTCGACACTCCAGGCAAAAAAAGCATTCAACGCTGCTTTATTCGGACTCAACGTCTATTGAAAAGCGTTGCAAAATAATTTCTCCTTTGTACCTATCTATTTTTTTTCTGAATTCTGCTCACTGTTTCGAACAATAATGTGTTCCCTTCCCTATCCCCCTCCGTCTATGGATACGAGATAAATGAAAATATCATCTGACACGTGCCGAATAATACTACTTATTGTTAATCGGTTGTACCTAAAAAGACCAATTTTTTAAAAACCATCGTCTAAAAATGTGAAAAAATACGTCGTCACACGTAGTATCTTGGATACATGATTCGAATACACACACCTGTACATATACATACACATATACATACATATATGTATGTGGATATATATATACACACACAATATAGATAATAATATTTACCACACCCGTGACACGCTAAAAATATCGCTGCCGCTGCTTGAAATTCGAATAAAAATTTAAACATTACAAAAACTTTGCAATATATAAGATATTCCATTAAAAATGGAACACGTAACGTAATTTACGTCGAATAAGTTAATGAATCGAAGACGCGGTGAAAAATTTGTCCACACGCAAAGATTCTCAAATATTTAAAATCTCATCGAATATATTATGTCGATCGACCAAATTATTTCAAGAAACTAATATTTATATTATTTGCAAAATTCTCCTCGAAAACTATAGTAAATAATGACAGTTCTAGTAAGTGAGCAAAAAAAGAAAAGTAATATTACACTTTCTCCGAACTACCCCGTATTCAAACAGGTAGAAACAGGTACAAACAGGCATGCGCAACATTAGCGATACGCAGACGCTCGTCTGGCGCCATGTTCCCTTTACTTGTAGCATTATTCGGCCATTCCATTACGGTTTTCCGCAAAAGAGCGCCCACCGATTGCACTGTACAATGGAGAGAAACCATTTTAGATTTGACAATTTTGATCTAAATGAAGGAACCTATTTGGACGGCAATTACTTTCTATTCTACGCAAATTCGCGTTCTGTTCCCTCGCGTTTCTTTGTTCAACGCGCTACCTTGATTTCCTATTAAAAACGTTCATTTTTCACTTTTATTTGAATTCAACGAAGGAAAAAGTATTTTACGATATGTTTCGCGACCAATCGTCCCCCGTTCAATTTTCCTACAAGAATCCTCCATGTGTCGTTCAAATCTTGGCAATTCTAATGTTTTGCTTCTTTTTCATTTCTTAACGAGCGACACCGATTAATACTTTTTCTTTTCTATTTGTCCAGGAAAACCTGGCATCTGAAATTCTACACTGTTCGGGATTGCTATACTGTTTCTGGTGCCCGCCAAATCGACCGAAGAAACAAAGGAAAACAGACTTTTTTTTCTAAGTACGTGGTTAACGTATTAAAAAGAGTATATGTATATGCATACATATACACTCTGAACGTTCTACAAAGACTTCGTACTGACGATGATAGACTGTTTAAGGTTTAAGCGATCTGTTCTCCGTGAAGAGAGCATAGAGCTGCGCAGATCGATTGAAATTCGATAAACACGATTGGAGATACGACAACGTCTTTGGTTCGAAAATACATGATTCAATATATAGTTGTGTGTGTCTGTGTGTGCGTCTGTGCGCGTGTGGGAGTGTACGTGTGTGTCGCGAAAAACGTAATACCGTCACGGTAATAATATGCATATACGTATAATTGGTCTGATTTTTTGTGATTCTTTTCCCCCGCACGAATTTGACGCGGTTTTCCGCAAAAAGAACACCGTAATTGACTCTAGTCCTTCGTTCTCCATATTTCCGTTTTTGTTCATTCGATGAATCTCTTAATCGCACACTCAGTAAACGCAATCGTGTTAAAACGGGTATGCATATAACATACTTATATAACATTAATATACATATAACTATTATTAATGTGTGTGTGTGTGTGTGTGTGTGTATACATATGTATGCATATGTATATACACACACTTTTATATATTAAATGTCGATGCACGATTTAAAATTGATATAAATCGTAAAATTATGCGTGCAAACGAGGATAAAACGCGGCTATGACGACAAAGAAAAATCGCGCAATTAAAATTGTACTAGAAAGATGAGCATCGATCAACATGGTGGAAGTAATTTCCTCTCGCGGATATGAGAAAAAGAGAAGAAAAAAAATACGTAAGAACGTTCCTATACGCCTAAAGTCTTTCAAATACGCTTCGAATTTCTCGTCTAACGTTCTCTCGACTTATCGTTAAAAGAGACGGGTATTAATAATAATTACTACTAACTAATTGTAAAGAAACATGAAAATTTGCCGACGAGATAATAGGAAAATCGTTTATCACGTATTCAACGTATTCGTTAAAGAACCAACAACGTGAATAAATTTTCCGTCCATCGCGTCGCAAAAGTCATCGAGATCAAAAATTATTTTTTCCTTTCCCTCTTTTTCTCCCTGCCTCCCGCTTTTTCTACCATCCACTTCTTCCGAGAAAAGAAAGACAATTTGGGTTTAACACATGCTTGCGGTGTAGTCGATTGAAAGCGAGAAGGGACGTTGGGCGATGTTAGTCGCGAAAAGCAGAAACGTCCCGAATACGTAGTCAGAATGGGGTTGTAGAAATCTGCCCCTTTAATTTATGTTTCATTTGTTGCCTTTGCTATTTCTATATACACGTCTATAGGCGTCATTTCATATACATATTTGCGCAGCGCGATCCTAGAATTAGGACCTCGCCGCTATGGTACAATCGATCGATCGATTCAACTGCGAAGCCTATCTATGTTTAAGGAAAACTTCTTGCACGCAGCCCCAAGTTTCCCCTTTCGCCGGCGAACACGGTCTTAGGTCGTCGAGAGGAGGCTAACAGGCAGTCCGAGTCCGACACACACGTCGTGGTGTCTGTATGCGTGTGAAACGACGTTCATCGTCTTCCTTCGTTTCATTTTTTTTTTTTACGTTTTTTTTTATTGTATAATTTTTGTTTCGTATCTTTGAATTAATTTGTTAATCTGGCAGTATAATAATTGGTGTATAAAATTTTGCTTTCACGCCTTTCATCCCTTTTCATCTTCCTTCTTTTTTCATTACTCTATCGACTCGCCTTTAATCGTCGCTTTTTATCACGGCCCATCGTCATCCCCATAATAAATTCATCTCTAACTGCGTATCGATCCGCGGTGATTCGTCTAATTAATCCGATAAAATTTCGAGATAAAATATCACAATTGCCTCTAGGTTTGCGGCGAATTTCGATCTCGACTTGTCCGCGTGCGTCCTTCCAGGAAGAACAATTGGTCAAACCGAATGTTCGATTTGTTTTCTCGGTCTTCCGTTCGCCCGGCGCATCGCGTGCGTGTCCCACGTCCACGCAGAAAAATCACTGATTAGATATATTGCCTTCGTTCCGTACATGTGTTTGTGCACGAGTGTTTGATATTTGGGCAATAATAAATAGATCTCGCGATCATTCAGCGTTTCGGAAAGGTGAAAAATGTATAATTAATTTGAACTCGAGTATTCGTTTGTCAATGACGAAATGAAATTCGCATTGCAGTATTCTTAAAACATTGTAAGTCCAAGGTGTGAGACACTGAATAATTCGTGCAACCAAATATCAAACTTTTTCCGAATTTAATATAACATTGAAATCGTGTCAAGCCGGCCACTAAAATAGTGCGGACATAATTTAAATAAGGATACGGATGGTACGATAAAAAAATTAGGTCGTTGCACAAATATTCGATTGAACGCAGCGTGTACCAACGCGTGCCAACGCGTGCCAAGGTATCATGTTATAAAAATAAGATTTGCAAAGATTATCGAATATTTGTTGACAGGCTCACGCGTGAAAGCAAGACGGCGCAGGACACGCACACGCGACTCTCTTTTTCTGCGAGGGTCGCGCAATGGATATCGACATCGACATCCCTTATCTCGGTGCGCTCGTCGGACTAAGGAAGACCTATTGCAATGACCTAAGAGTCGGTTCGGGAACCAGCACATGTTTTCAGAAGACACGCCTGCCCGTTGTACGATTTTCGGCTCGCGTGTCCCTTTTGTTTCTCTAACTACCGAACCATAAGCAAGATTCGTCTTTCCTCTTTCGTCCTTAATTGTTGTTGGTGTCGACGAGCCGGAAACGAGGCCACGTTCAGCGCTCTCCTGCATTCGATCATTGACAAGGAAAGAAAGATAGACAGATAGAGAGTTCGAAGAGAAAGAATGGCATAGACATAGAGAGCGCCACGCGCTAAGGATTCCTCGTTCCGTACGCCAATTATTCGCTATCTACTAATCGAAACCCCTTATTACGGCTAAAAAGACCCTGACGGAGTTTGCCAAGTGCCAGATAAGAGCGATGAGAAATCATTGGACGATCGGTCAACGATCCTCCATTTTTTCCCTTTCGTTATAGGTATTCGGTTCTATTCCTCTATTCTTCACCGTTTTACTACGCCGCGACAGAACAGCTGTATCCGTGTACATATGTATCTACAGGCGATCTTCTTCGTCGTATTTTGATATTTTCTTGCCACGCGCGAAAGAACACGATCAGCCCTTCTAACCGTCCGCCATCCGTCATGGGATTGACGTTTCTCTTACAATTAGTCTCGTGCTCCTTGTCACCACGCTTCCCTCGATTGGAAAAAGAAGAATGGTGTTGCACGGAGGAACCACGAAGACGGAGTACAAGAAAAAGGAAGAGGGTAAGCAGAGTTTCGATGCTCGAAACGGTGTCTCGAATACAGTGTCTCTTTGCGAAATCTGCTTGCGAATCATAGTCGAACGGTTCTGGAAGATGGTGGACGATATAACGACCCAAAGACTGCAACTTGGCTGTTACGACTGACTGACTGACTGACCGACTGACTCTGAAATTGGCAATTGTTTGCTGGCAGTTGGCGACATGTTTTAACGTAGCATTGGCAAACTCTGGGGTCGGCTCGGCGATGATCTCCGCCCGCGGACGTACGAACGGGGCGGCCTCTTGGCCTAATCGCCAAAACGGCTGCAGGCCTTTTTCCACTTGCACTGTGTGCACCACAGGTCGCGATGCTCCATACCGTAGACCTTGCGGCATTTCTTCGTTTCGCCGCGGATCCGCCGCGGTGACGACGGCATCTTGCCCGTGGACACTGTCAGCAGGCCCATGTTCTGCTGGTACGCCTGGCAAGGCCGTGGCGACAGCTTTATGTGCTTGATCGGCGTGCCCTGTTTGTGGAAATGGAAATCAGATTGAACGATGGACGAATAGAAATGGGGGTCGTCTTTTGTACGGCCTCGTAAGGACGCGTATGTGGGTTTGATAGCTGGGCGGGTGCGACAAACGGGAAATCGTTCCTCGACATGACATGGCGGACGAAACGAAGAAAAAATTCCTCTTTCGTATTTGCTTATGCGCCATTCGGGCTACTGTATTCGGGGGGAGAAAAAGAAGTAAGTGATCAACGTACCGGCGATTGCGAAATGGCGAACGCCGTGTTTCGTTCTCTGATTCCGATCATCATGTTTTCGGTGATGTTATTGCTGGCGGAAGTAGCCTCGAGACGGAGTTGCTTCTGGTATTCCGGATCCTCGTGCGGTGGTCTAGCCATATCCCGGTGCGACATCGTCGGGGGTGAGCTCATGTGGTCCACGGCCACTTCCTGATAATAGAATTCCTCCTCGTGGTCGGAGATGTCATCGTCCTCTTCGTTATCATAGCCGGTCGACTTTTTCGGCCTGCAAAACGCGCGTGGTCCTCGTTACGGATCTATCTGGCGGGCGTACAAAAGGTACGGAGGAACGCGAGCTACTCGATCGACTGTTTCTGTCGGACGGCTTTCGAGTTGCACTCTGCGAATATTACATTACTTCGCATCCAAATTTACTTTCCTTTCCCCTATATTTACATCGGGATTCACAGCTCGATTAATTGCAATTGATAGCTTTCGGAGTAAATTTTTCGAGTAGCGATCGCGACAGAAGCTTGTCAGATTTTCACGAGACTTGTTGCGTCCTACGGTATGCTTCCACTTACCCCAAGTGCGATTGGCGCACGTGCTCTTCGATGAGGGGCACGGTGGCTTTGATCTCCAGACATCCTGGCCAACTGCATTTGAACACGACAGCTGCATTCGCCTGAAAAACAAACCAATTCTATGAACATCTTTTATCGATCGACGGAGAAAGGTAATAGTAGATAATTGGTTATACGATCGGACTTTTCGCAATCTAAACTAATCGACTCCACCCTTTTTGGAGCTTTCCAATTTGGCTGTCCCGTTCAATCTCTCCAAAGCCAACAATTTTCGTCTAATTTGGACTGCTAATTTACGCAAGTGTCGTTCGCGCTTCAATGCGTCTATTATTTTTCTAGAATATGATTCAGAGTCTTGCATGTATTTTTTCGTATGCTTGTTGCTCCAAAGAAGCTATCCAAAGATGCCAGCAAGGAAATCGCATAATAATATTATACGAGAATGCATAAACGACCACCTCTTTCTCCTCTCCCTTCCTCCCTCACCGCGCTGGTATCGCGTGGGTTAATGAGAGGCACCGATAAACACTCAGTGTCATTTTCAAAGTCATTTGTTCTTCAAAAATTGGCAAGGCAATGCGGCGGGTTGCACCGGGGAAAATATTTCGTTTGGAAGGTCGGACGTGCTCGAAAACAGTGTTACGGTCGGTCGACGAGTTTGACGTAGCGTGAATCGCACGAACCGCGTTGAAGCTTTGTTGAAACACAGGGGAAAATCGATGCGCGACTGTCGGCGTTTACGCTGCGCGCCACGTTTCTTTGTTTATATCGGCAAGAAGAGAGGTGCCATGCCGGGTCGACCACGTGCTATTGATCCAGGAACGATAGAGCTCTGGCGAAGCACGCGGTCGAGCTACGATCGAGTCTTTAACCCTTTCGTGCGTCGCTCGCAGCGCTATCGCTATGACGAAAAGCTCCATTTCCGAAATACATATGTAAACGGATATTTCTTAACTGCAACATCATCATATTTTCTATCCTTGCGTCCCTCGATATCTCGTCCTTCTTTGTTTCCCCGGAGTTTGAGGAATGGGGAAAGAATCGCAGCGATATGTTTAGTTACACGAACGTAATATTAGCGACGACAATTTGCGCGGTACGATACGAAGTGGAAGTTTGGCCAAGTTTTTTCACACTATACAGTTATCATGTAATTCTATGGTATATTCTAGTACTTCATATCTCGTATATATTTCATTGGAACCTATGTACATATGTGCACATGGCGAAACAGGAACTCCAGTTTGTCCAATAAATAATAAATCGGATAATAGTGGAAGACATTTTAAAGCTACGTTCGCTCAATGTAATATCGATCCTAACGGTATTTAGGTAAAAGATACTTCAGGAATACTGAATCAGGGATACATACATAGTTTCATTGTCTAGGAAAGGGCAGATTCGCTAACAAATGAAACTACGCAGCAATCTATAATCTTCCAAGCTTTTCGGCAATATCTCCAGTGCACCAATGTAATTTACAATTAACAGTCTTGCCGTTCGCGAACGCGATTATATCGGATTAAACAGAAACTAGCAAACGCGCAACTTGATGTACTTTACTTTGAGTAATTGCACTTTGAGAAGTTAACAAAAGGCGGTTGACTTTTACACAACAAGGCGTCTAAGAAGGATGCCTTCAGCGGTATCAAAGGTCCAAGTCTCTACACTCACGTGGCGTTAACAGAAAGTGGTCCCTGAGCTTGTATCTAGCCGAATATGTAAATAGCATCGCAAAAGTGTGACAAATTGACGGGGCACAACTCCATTGACTAACAGAGCACTAGCATTTACAATCGAATACAGAAAAGAGAGCGCGGCGTTACCCTTACGACAGTTACCTGTCAAGGACTCGCGTCGTGTATGCCACGAAACTATACGTGTGACGAACACACTTAACAACGAAATTATTAGCGTTGTAAATTACGGTAACATACTACAAGGTATGCGATCACAATGAACGCTGGGTGCCTACTAATAGACGAGAAATACAATCGTTGTCGTTTTATATTAGTTCTGTAGGCTGTAACTTTCATTACAAATATACATATATAATAAAATGCATAAACCATGCTTTTATTGCTGCAAGCAACACACTGATACGCCAAAGATTTTGTTTATGATTAATGGGTAGCGAGCAATCGTAGCAGCTCACTGAATACGAATGAATTTAAAGCCACACGACTGCCACTACCTTTAATATTGTATCAACATAGATCCATTTGTGGAATTACTCCAACGATAAAGGCAACGAAATTTTTTGACAAAATGGTCGATAATTCTGATTGAACAAATGGGTCGCTTGAAATACATATCTGGGGTAAGACTGTTTGGAAATTACGTTCCAATTATTTATCGCTGCTATTGTTAGATTCCGTATGAAGGGAATCGAGTATAACACGTTTATATAATATTCTAAGTACTTTTAAGATGAGTTTATTCAATTCAGTCTAATCGATACTTTGACAGAGGTTCCGCTCTTAAGCTCTATGGAATTGAATCTGAAGATCCGCTGACCTTCCGCTAGTATATACATATATTATAATGTTTAGGGGGGGGGGCTGACCTTAGCCCTTGTTGTTGTCGCCTTAGCCGACGCGGAGTCTGGCGTCTTAGTGCATAATATTGACATTGACTAGGCCAGGATCCGCGGGCCCTAACAACTCATCGATGACTCAAGGGCTGGTCATCCAACACTATTTGTAACAACATATTACCACTCCTACAATTAGATAATATCAAGTTCCAATGGGAAAACCTTAGCAGCGTGCTAAAAAATATCCTACTTTCGCATATCGCTTAAAAGTCAATACCGTTGGCCATTCATGAACAACGCGACAGTTGGAAAGTTTCAAATTCTGAGAACACGGAGAAACCCGAAAGAGGAAGGAATTTTTCCGTCCTCGTAGAAATTGCTACCATTATAAATACCGCGAATGTAGTCAGGTTTAGTGACGCAAGTCTCCCCTCCCCCTGGCAAATGAGTCAGTAGGAAAACATTTGTGCCGGGATCTCTGGGATTTTTTAAGTTGCACAGAACAGGAAAAGAATCGAACGTGAAATGTTGCTCTCGCTTCTTCAAGGACCTTTCCGATCGTGACATCACCTCTGAAACGGTACACACGGCCGGCCGCGTATACACGGCGTAGCAGCATAGGCATTGCCGAGGTCACAGACCTTCTATGCCGGCTGGCAGGCAATGCTCTCCCTTTGCTTTGCCTTGCCCTGCCTTAGCTCGCCTCGTACCGAACAAGTTAGCGTCGCCGATCCTTTCCCCCCTTGCTTGCACGCACCGATTTTCAGTTAATAATTCTGGATGGAGTCTACTCGTATCGGTAAACGTATCAGCGTGCGCACCCGTAAGTATCTACCATGCATAGTACATCAACCACGTGGGGCGGGATAGGATGAAAGAAAGCTTTCCAAAATATCTTTGGTCCTTATATCGTGTAATCTAATTGTTCAAATAAGTTCTTCGTTCAGGTGCGGCACGGCAAAACAGCCCCAAATGTAACAGGTTGCATGGTCCCCGTGCGATGCACGATACGACCGATGTACATGTATTTGTATACATAAATAATATAATTTGGCACGATCTGTGCCATGTGTAACATCCTTCAAACTCTATACTCCAAACTTAAAATTCTAAAGCCTAAAAGGAGTAACGCGAGCCTCAAAAAGAGAGATGCAAATCTCGGAGCTGCGGAAAGAGGATGATCCTCGCAGCGTAGCTGTATCGTTGGCCGGTCTTTTCAGGCAGCAGTGAGCAGGGATGAGTAAGCGAGTCGGCAGGGTTGCCGAGTGCACTAGAATCGTTCGTTTGCCGTTGGTGCATCGTGCGCACGATACCATGTTGCCAGTAGTATAGATGGGGATGCACGCGGCTGCCCGATCGGACCACGCCGCACCGCGGTGCACCGCGTCGCGTCGGGGCCATCTACCCTGCTTGCCACAGCAGGCTCGTTTACGCGACTATCTTCTCTCGTTCCTCTCTTTTCCGCATCGCGCATCCTACGCCGCACGCACGGCCGTGCACGCCCTCTGGAATCTGTCTCGTAATGCCACGCACGCGTGTCTACCACGCTCGTTTCGTGGTACACGGTGCCTCCAATTGTTTATAATTAGATCGTACATGCGATCATACGGCCTGGCGTACTTTGCGAATGAAAATTCCAGGCAAGGTCTCTCCCCGAGGAGCAGCCGGTACGGTGTTTATTTCACCTCCATCGCGACTACGGCCTCCGGTGGGTACCGATGAAACGGCACATGTGCCGCTGCGCCGCAGGATATCAGCGAATCGAGCATTCCCGTTCGAGGTGAACGTAACGAGCGCGACGAGACACGGGACACGAAAATCGATCCGAAACTATTTGCATCGCAATAACTTGCTTTCCACGCGACTCTCGTTTTCTCCCTGGGACGCGCTACTCGCCACGCTCACTGCCTTCAAAACAATGCGCTACCGTGTCTTCTTTTCTTTATGCGCTCATTACTTCTTATAACACCGCTTTCTGCACGCTCTTTTCGTTTAAACCCAATTTTCAATCCTGATATTCTACATCCCTAATCCGAAATGTTTAATAAATTGCATCGAAGAGGAGCGTTTGTCGCGCTACTCTCATATTTTCGTACCACAGCGTTACCTACGCAGCATTTGAACGCTACGATCGTTGACGTCACGTTAATTCGATGTCAATTCCCATTTTGGGATCGCGTCGTGTCGCGTCGTCACTGTGTATACGCTTCGATAGCTTCTACGAGCGTCGAATGTACCGTGCACGCGGTGGAAAGAGCGAGAGAGCTGCACGGACGGGTCCGAGGAGAAAGAAAGAAAGAAAGAAAGAAAGAGTGGAGTCAGTTGCAAAGAAGTGGGGAGGCGAGGGTAATGCCCGGGAAACCAAAACAAACCAGGCTTCTGTGTGTTGGCGCGTCGATCCGTGGCGTGTGGTGAGGGTCGGACGTTGACCCAACTTAATACACGAACTTTACGCACGAACATAGTGTACAGGGTGTCGGGAGAAAAATTCATGGATTTGTAACGGGGGTATCTCATGGATGAAGGTAAGCGCGCGAGTACGCCGGTACGGACATATGGAGATTAGATAGTTTTAGCGTAAGAACAGGGAAACGATAAGACACATTGTCACATTGGAAAAATGAAAGTGACAATGTGACGCAACGATTTTTACATTCGTTGAACACGGAAGATAAAACGTATACATTTTTCTCTTTCGTCTTGTACTCCGATGTTATTCAGTGAATGGCGCGCACACATACCTGTCGATATACATATGTACTATTGTTTACCAATGCGCGGCCAAGTTGTATCGGCGATAATGGATGCGTACAAAGAGCAACAAGTTTACCATTGTTATGCTGAAAAATCTTCGTATACAGAAACGCTCTGAGACGGTTGATTCGGCGCAATTTCCAAGCAAGAACAGAGGTTGACGACACGGGAACAGAGAAAGAGAATCGTTCCAAGCAACCTAGAGAAGGGGGGAGAGAGAGACGCGAGTTGAACATCCATGAGTCACGATAAAACTGCACCAGGATATTCAACTGTTTACGAGTGACGGTCATGAAACAACGTTCCAAAAATTTACCTGCAAATGGAACAAATTTCTGAAAATACATTGGACTTTCATTGCCAAAAACTATTTCCTTGCATTAGCAGCTAGTATTCTTTCGAAAAATATGCGATAAATCCCGGTTTACCGGCGTGATCACCGCCATTACGAAGGTCAGCGCCGCCATCGACAATGTTGTGAAACAACGGTTGCTTGGCCCATAGGAGTAACGGAGAATAAGCTAGAGAGGAACTAGGACGGAAACAGTGAAAGACTCAAGAGCAAGAGCATTGGGGGAAGGCGTAACGCATGCGCAAAAGCGTTGTTTACGTCTCCCAACAGCATGCGTCTTCAGTGGCGCTTGCACAAAACGATAGAGGACGCTAGTGCATCGAGCTAGCGACCTATCAAGCGTGTTGCAAAAGTTGTTTCTCGATCGAATGGCACTCTGTCGTTTGGGCCGAGACACGAACATGGACCAATATTGGCCATCGTGATGACGAACGAACGAGAAGGACAATAAGATTGAATAAAACGGCGAAGCGGTATGCGCGAATTGATGGTCATTCCTTCATCGCTTATCGTCTTATCTTTGACTTTGACTTTGACTTCGACACGTCGTGCAGTCGCCATGAAAAAACCGGCCAGTTACCTTGCTTATGTTTCTACGGTAGAAATTTGTATGCATTGTTTCTCGTTCTGCGCAAACCCGGTGAATTTGAGACGGAAACGAAACGAGGCTGATCAGTTATGGCAAAAGCTACTTCGCGCTAGCGGTACGCCGCGCCGCGCTGCGCCGTAGCATTTGCCTTCTTCTGATACACATATAGGAAGCGGGAAATTAACATAATAATTCCAACCTTTCAACGCAGATTAATCATCTTGTTGATCATCTTAATTAACTTGGCTCAGCTGTACATTCGTATTCTGCGAATTATTGGTTTATATTCTAGAGAGGAAGTACCGTGATTGCGGTACTATTCGTCCGCTATAAATAGTAAGACCGATGGTGAAAAAATTCCCATAGAGTTGAGTGAAACATGGTATTTTCATAATTCCCGTTGTATAATAGATTGTGTACTGTGTACCGCTTTCACTTCTTTTTCGTGGCTTGCCACATTGTGTTCACAGTATCAAAACTGCCAAACACTGAAGCGAAGTAAGTCAAATTTCTCAGCTCGATGATCGTTAAAGACACCGCAATATCAGCTATCCGCCCCGCTGTTCCTTCCTCATTCATTTTTTCACGGTCACATTCCGGACAATTACGTTTCGTTACGTATAGATCGTCAGTGGAGGAACAGTCGAAACTGGTTGATGCCGTTACCGGTGGGAAATACCCTTTACGGCGACGACAGCCCTTCTACGTACATACCTCGACCTTAATTGTTCTCAATTGTTGAAGCAACGCGAACAGAAACGATACTCCGGAACTATGGAGCGCGTGCAAGCATCTGGTTGGTCACCTACGAGTATTTTTCTAGCAAGTCGACACGCAGATTGAAACGTGGCGAGAAAGCGAGCGCAAGTATAGGTATACATACATATGTTGCGCTTTTAAGGCGGCTGTCAGCCTGACAAGCGACGAGTTGTTCCCGTTCAGCAGTTCACCGAGCCTCGCCAGTGAACTGCTTGCGCCAAGCAGCGATTGTTCGAATAGGGACGGCTTTTCAAGGCCGGCAGGCTTGTAACGCAACGTGAAATGTTTATTCGTGCTCTTATCGCGAGTGGCTCGCTTGTTATTGCCAAACTGGACGACAATGTTCGTCTGCGTTCGCGTTATCGGTCGGAGAGGGTTCAACATTCAATACGAGGCCGCTTGGAGTGCGCTGGATTCGAATGCAAAGTCGCAACAAGAAATTTGATCGATCGCCTTGTATTTGACGGAACGGGACTCGTGTCCTTGAGTTACTTTACGGTTCTACCGTTAATTGCGTACACCACTTTCTAATCGGGCATGCGATTTTTCCCTCAACTCGAGATGAAAATAAGCTAGGTCCTGTACACTGTACGGCTTTCGGGATTGAATGCATATTTGCACAATTGATTTGCAACTAATTATTATTATTAGGCAACACTTGCCTAATTAATAAAAAACGTCATCGTAGTTTGCCTAACTTTCTGTTACAATATTTTGCGGGCCAATGCTCGCGACCATCTGTTTTTAACGCAATAGCTGCTAGTATTATTTCATCGGTACTAATCAACTAAATTTCAAATTACAATATCGAGATACGATCCTTTCCTTCCCTTCAAATTTAACGCTCATCCAATTATAATTGCACGCGAACATGTTTCCCGTTTCACACTCGGATAATTAAATTTGCTTGAGCGCGCGCGAATTGAATTATTTCAGTCCGTAAATACCGGTAAACGTAGCTGCATATTTTCACGTGCAATTTACGACCTAATCAATTAACACGTTATTAAATTAAATAAACGTGCCTAAAATACAAATAAATTTGAATTTAAAACAGGAAGGCAAAAAGCAAATGAAAAGTAACGGAATCCACGTATCTCGTTTTCTTCGCTCGCGGATTAAACTGTATAAGCGTTTCGGAGAATTGGAACGAAGGCAATGTCGCAATTTGCACATTTGTCATACTTTTCTCATTCGTAGCCGGCAACTCGTGGTTCTATTATTCACGTGGCTTCTATAATTGAGGCGAGACTGCACATGATTCTCCGAACGCGCGCAAAAAACAAGTGCGATATACTCGCGGAGCTGAAGCAAAAATAAAATTCGGTCGGACGGTTGTCTGTAGCACAGTGTTTGCCGAACACGAATGTGTCTCTGCGTATTTTTGAAACAGCGTCTGCACGTTTAGTTTTCCGATTAAATGTTTCGTATCGGAGCCTCTCGTATTCGTCTTTAAGTTGGATGATTCCAGAGGCACAAACGACAAGGGTCCTCGTAAAGGTGCGAAGATTTTATGGAAATAATTTAGTATTCGAAGACTGAAACGAAAAAGGATTGCTATATTTTATAGCGAACCGTAATTTGGTTACTTTATCGAATTTTTGTTCCATGGGGATGCAACTTGGCTCGAACCGTCAATTAATGTTGCTGACACGTTCAATAAAAGCCAGCAATGTTTGCTGCGTTTGTGAGATATAATTTTCCGAATAACGGATTTCTTTTTAGACCATCGAATTTGATTCCCCGTGGCTTTAATCAAGCGAAAGAGCCGAATTAGTTTTAACGGTACAGAAACCAAGGTCGCTTTCATAAATGCTAAGAGCAGGTGGTACAAGCTAGGTGTCGGCTGATTAATGGTTCGCGTAGAATGGTTAAATAAAGGGGGGAGAAAGGCTACGCAAATGTGGATCGAGGATAGTATTACTCTAGGGCAGGGTTACTTTCTAACTTGATCGGAAAAAAATAGATTACCTTAAAATCAAGTATCATAATAGATAACCCGATAAATATACAGACTTTTCAATTATTTCTATTCCGGTCTAAACTTTTTTTCGTACCGTTCCCAACAATGTTGCGTTATATTACAAAGAAACTATTTCAAGAAAAACAGCGCGTGTTTCAACCTTCCAACCACCCCTTCAACATCAACCATTCGATACATACATCCAGCTGCACAACTAATGATCTATCACCGTCTTTGCTCCGTAGAGCCCCCTCCACGTGCCACGTTCCAAGTTCCATGTTCAGGTCCACAAGTAAAAGTGCATTGCCATCAATCGCTTAATTTCGGTTTCTAGGCAATGAAATCGTCTCTACGTTTCGTCGGGAGAAAGCTCGGATCGAAATCAAACGCGAAAAAGGGATTGTGCACGAGAAATAAGCGGGCAGCTTGCTTCGGGCCGTTTCTGAATCGACCAGAATTCAAAGTCTACTCGATCTACTCGACGACGGATTCGACCGGCAAAACGTAACAACGATCGATTCCCTGCTACTGTCAACGGCCTTGTCGTGTCGTGGACACACCGGTTCTCCTCGACTTATCGAAGTTGAGCAACAGTCTGGGTGCGGTCTTAGGACCAGTTTACAGATACTCGTACTCCAAGGAAACTGCCATGGCGTGGACGCCTGTCGCGTTATCTTGGAACAACGCTTCGCTGTTTTTCATTCCATTTTTCATTACGAAGTAGGTACAAGTAATATCGGAGATGTTGCTTGGGCATTCAAGTTTTCAAGCATTCTTGGGCGAATTGAATTACGAAGTTGTGTAAGTTTTCCGATTCCGTGGACGAATTTTGGATGACAGCGTCAGAAACCGAATTTCAATCCGTCGAATGAAAAGTCGGCAGCGATTTATATTCCAACCTCGCACGACTAGAAACAGTGTTCGCGATTCAATGGTCAGCTTAGAAATTCCAGGCAGGTTGTTTCTACTCCAAGCTGCATTCGATCACCGTGACGCAGAAAAATTGCAAACAAACGTCAGCTCCCTTACGAAATTCCATTTAGACCGGGCTGAACGGACACTTGTTATTATACGCCAACTCGCGTAATGTAATTAAAGACCACGACATTGAAACTTATTAACCGCTCTGCGATTAATCCTACTTCCTCGTTAAAAAAGCGAATTACAAAGGAGCAAGTAACAAATATTGTACGGCGAGCTTGAAAGAAGCTATCGGAAAAAATATATGCATACATATATATACAAAAACAAACGCATTGTACTCGCATCCCGCGACTCGCAACGCGAACATATCAGCCATTACGACGCGACGGTGCTTAAGCGGCTCGCGTTAACGCGCGTGGCGAGCAGGAAATGCGAAACGATCGAGAGATTGTGGATAAATTTCACGCGAGTTACTCGACGCGTACGACGCGCACAACGCGACACGACGCTCGACGGTTCGGCGAGTAAAAGGGAAAACGCATTTCTGTCCACACCGCGCGCACAGACGGCCGTCGTACTTTCCCCTTTCGCCCGTGTGCATTCCTCTTTCATAAGCAAGTTTCACGGACGAACAAGTCCACGGCAGGCAGATATACGACTTTCCGAGCAGAGATCGATACGATACGAGATGCTCGCATACATACCAGAGAAAGTTGCCCGGTCGCGATTCGATCGGCGTCGAAACACCGTGCTTACGTAAACAGGGCCGCCGATCGTGTTGACAGTAGCAGAATTTTCGGAGTTGACGCGTTACGCATTTTGAGATGACAATGAGAGCTTGAAACTAGCCGTACCAAGCGTTCAATTTAATATCTGCCAATGAGACCCGAAATTTCGAATGGAAAATGTCGCGTTTGGAACTGGTCGTGCAAATACTTAAACGAAATTGCAGACTTCGATAGTACGAACGAATTGAAATTTGTCGTCGCGGTGGGCCGGCGAGATTGTTGAAACAGGTGTACGAATCAACGAAATATGGTAAATATGGTATGTATACCGTGGTAAAACGTAGCCTTCCGTATTAGCGTTATCGCGGGCGTCGCGCACGTGCTCGTTGTCTCGCGGAAACGGCCCACCGCGCATGCCAAACCTGCTAAATCATCGCTGCGCGAATAGAAATATTTATTTTTATGGAACACATCGAAATCCATAGTCAATTGAACCTCTCCGAAGGTAAAAAGGAATGTCCGGCTTGACACGCGGGTCGCCCTACGTAATGCAAAGAGAGTAAAGGCTGGTCGCGTTTAGAAGCTCAGCTGGGATATCGCAATATTCTACTAGCACTAAAATTCTACGTCCGCTTACACAAGATCTACTCGCTTCGCGTCCCCGTAGCCCAGTGTCCTAGTTGATACGCCTTCGCCTACGAATTCGTTCTACGAATACACCGGCGCAGGAAGCCAAAGAGAAAGAGAAAAGTGAGAAGCAATCTCCACTCGATCACCTAGAAGTGAAATCTACGGTGGGCCGGATCGATTCGGCCAGCCGAGGCCCTCGAGAGCTTTAATTGTTGGCGCTCGTTTCGCCACTGGAGGTCAAGGTGGAGTTCCACGGGGACGGTCGATAGCACGCCTGCGCTCGTCTGTTTCGTGAGTCGGTGACGGAGCAGTCAGAGTCAGAGGCAGAGGCAGAGGCAGATGAAGAGGAGGCGCACGAAGAACGGGATGGCATATCGGTCCCAAGCATCGCGATCGCTCGTTAAGGAAGCCCGGCTCGGCCCGACGCGTATACATTTGGCGCGCGTAAAAAACACCAGCCCAGGACCTAGGACAACTCGACGGAACCGCATCTCATCCCCTCCAGCGGAGCTCAGCTGTTCGGCACCAGCTGAAATTCGCAATGGTGCGCGCGCGAGCGTCCTTGACTCGCCTTCGCCACGCGTAGCCTGCCAGAAATTGTCTAACGAGGCCCCCTGCGAAACGGGACAAACGGGAGAAACCGTATACTCGATGGAAAGGAAAGAAAGAGAGAAAGATATCCTATCGAGGAGCTTGGGCTCTTTTATCGGCCCCCTCTTGCCAGTCGGGCTACGCGTGCACCTGCACGCTGCACACACGTGACACCGTTCGTCATACGCTGGCTTGTACAGAGGGGGACCGACCGGTTCGGCATGTTCGAGAGTCGAATGCTAATTTCGCGACTGGACATTCGTTCCATTGACATGGTTGCTGGTTTGCCCGTGGCTGCGTGGAAACATCGTTCCGAGTAGCTTGGTCAGGAGGGTGTACGTTGCACGAGGACATATCGCCACAAATTCTCTGCTCGATAGAAATGGCCCGAGGTGTAACCGGTAAATCATCTGCTCGAAGATGTCTACTATGAAATGCAAGTTACACAGATCATTGCCCGCTACGAGACTTCCGCAATCGATTGTGTAACGCGCAACTTCAACGTTGCTAAAAAAATTACCGAATGCAACGTTAGATACGTTCATCGCGATTCTCTGCTATCCTCCTAACAAAAAATTGCCCTGCTCCCTAATAAATCTTGGAGCGCTTCGCCTCCAAGCGAATAACTCTGGTGTCTGTGAATTTTCATCAAACTTTTCTCTCTATACGGAGGAAAACAGAAGGAGCTTTCTAAAAAACAAAGGCATCTGGAATGTTTCGAGCGAACAAATAGACAGCTGCGTAAATAACGCAGAAGAAAAATATGTTACATTGCGCGAACCATAGGCTTTCCTGTTTGTAAGAAATTCTTATGCAAATGCATACTCGAAAAACGAAAATTAGACGATCCAGTTGCTTGCTCGTCCGACCCATACGTGTACGTCTACGCGTATACATATTTCCTTACACTGTCTGCAAAAGCCACGATTAAAAATCTGCGCTACACCGGTCTCTCAGTCGCTGGCGAAAAAATGAAATATAAATATTGCAGAAAGATTTCTTCAAGCAGCCACGATGTTGTATGCCGAGGATCTCCGAAGGATCACCCTCAAGCACAAACAGCCGAAACGGCAAGTTTCACGCGCGAATGCCAAATTGAAATGAACTCGCCGACGCGATGGTGCGCTGGAAAATAACATTGGCGAAGCGTAATTGTACGTTCCTTCCGATCGGCTAGTAATTTTGTAATGTCTCGTATCGCACGCACGCGCTCCGCGCCCCTCCATATGTACTACCTTTTGCTCGTTAGTTGCAGCGTCAAACCTCGCAAGGTCGACGAAGCTATAGTTTCCAAGGAGATGCTCTAATGAATATACATCTCGACCTTCTGGGGGGGGGAACTTGCACGCATTGTCTGGACGCTGTTTGCATTCCTTCGTAACTCACCGAGGCGATCTTGGGATGGCGATTCGGGAAGCCAAGTTGGCGCGCACCAACGCCCGACGGTGATAGATCGGGCGACCGAGGGTTTCCATCTTATTCGAGATCCAGATCGTTGGCCAAGTCGCCCCATCGGGAGAAAGAACGTAATCGAATAATTCGAAGCGGCGTAACATTGCAGAGAAACCTAGCGACGTTTCCACCATCCAATGCCACCTGTCTCCTTGCCAACCCAAGAATAAACCTTCGCCTTTAATCTACCTGGATCGCGGCGAGGCGAATGGAAATCATTATTCGATTACCTCTACCGGTATCGTTCGAGGGGAGCAGCTCGAAAAAAGGCCGTCAAACCCTATCTAACGCTACAACGCATCGTCCGAATCGCGTGAATTTTCCACAATTTCCTGCAATTTTCTGCAGCTCGTGCGGTCCTGCAATTCTATGCATTCGCCAGCCGATCGCGGTCAATTTCGTGGCCGTCTTCCAACCGACCGCTGTTCGACGGTGCGTCGCGAGCAAAAGTCCAGGAAACTGTCTCGAAAGCTCGGGCGAATTTGCAGTGGACGGAAACGAATCGCTCGTTCGTGTTCGTGGCTCGAAAGCATCGGGGCAAAGAAAATTGAGCGGTTTTTCTAGTCGCTTTTAAATGTCGGTGTCATGGTCGTCGGCACGTCACACAGTGGGGAAAAACACCAATTTAGGCGTGCAAAAGTCTTTCTTTATGAAATACTTTTGATCTCCGTCCGTCTCCGCGCTAATTTTTATATACACATTAAGAATGGGATGTATACTTTACGCTGTATAAAATCTGCAGCTGCAAAAGTTATTGCATTTTTTATGGAATAGTTCGATGCCGAGAACGTTCGCGCTGATGCGACCTGCGGTAGACTCCCGATGAACGGGCCCCGCTTTTTTTTTACATGAAGACAACTGACTGAAGAAAAATGATTGACATATTCCATCCTTGTTTACTTTTTGTCACGTTTGTCATTGTTTAAATAGTCTTTCTCTTACTAATTTTATTTCTTATGGATATTAAATTTTTGTGTACTGGATTCCGTACGTCTTTCTCTCTATTATGTATATCTTGTGCGTTATTGACATAATTATATGTTAATTTTTGTTTAGTAACTACCTAGAAATGATAACTTAATTTTAAAAACAGGTTATGCTCTCGAAAAATTGCAATCTTTGAAGATGAAGTAAGAACTCTTCTCGAAGTAGAGGATCAATAACTTCGAACTGACAATTTTTCGATGCAAATTGTTTTTCTTTCCAATTTTTTATAAATCTTTCGTAATTTAATATTTTTTCCTTTCGTAGAAGATAAAATTTATTTTGTATTTTATTCAATTTTTTAGTAATAATTATGATATAAAAATATTATTTTGTTTTTATATATATTGGTATTGTTTTTATTGTAAATTTTATTTCTGTAAATTATACATGTTCATAAATGAAAAAGATGGACCCGATCATCTACCGTCTACCGTAGGCCGCATCAGTGCGAACGTTCTCGGCATTGAACTATTCTATAAAAAATGCAATAACTTTTGCAGCTGCAGTTGGCTGCAGCCAAATTTTATAGGACACAAAGTATACATCCCACTCTTAATGTGTATATAAACATTAGCGTGGAGACTGGTGGAGATCAAAAGTATTTCATAAAAGAACGCGTAGAAAATTAGTTTGTTGAAACTTTCTTGAGAAAAGTTATTTAAAAATTTCAAAAAGAAAATTTCTTTTGATTTTTACACATTCCTAATCCTTGTTGATGCAGTTCCTGCAAATAGAATTACCATTAAGGTCCTGAGAATTGGATAACGGGTGAAAATAGTATTCTTCATTTTTAAGCTATCTTTAATTTTTAACGCTTGTATCCCTTGCGACGCTTAACAACAATGGATTTAAGAAATGAAAATGTCGTTTTTAGCTGCTACGGACATCTATCTTGATATTGGATATAAAATTATAGACCTACTCCGTGTTTTGTTTTTCGACTTTTGCACGCCTAAATTGGCGTTTTTCCCCACTGTGCGTCAGCGCCTTGCGTACATACATGTATTAGCAATGGAATCATTTTCGGCGTAACTCGTTGCATATCTGCAGAACCTTTGGATACTATTTCTTGCAAGAAATATCAGCTGATTTCAGGTGCACAAGTTCGAAATACCGCCGACGAGTCACCCAATATGTAATACCCCGCAAAGCTGAACACCAGGAGCACGGACACCGGGAACGTTTACTCGAACCACTTTTGTAATTCGTTAAAAGAGGAAGCCATTGTATTTAACGAATCGATTAACCCACACTTGTGCAAACACCAAGGCAGCTACGATATCAAGAACGTTCCGCGCCGCCCCGTGTACGAATTCGCTACGAAAAATTGTCTACGGTCCGCTTTCGAGCCGTTCCTACGGAATCTCGTTATCCCCGATGAAGCAGCTTCAGTCGTAGCCACGAATCGGGAACCGTCTCAATTATTTGCGGACTCGCACCTATCGCGATATCTGTGTCACGGGTCCCAGGAATCGTAGCAATCGTTTTGTATTCGCAAAAGGGGAGCGCGTTCGATCGATCTCCAAGGCGAAGAACGATTTTCGAGAAAATGATAGATGCAGCCGACTCGTGGAATGGCAAGCGAAAAGAATTGCAATTAGAAGGTAGAGTTACGCGCGATCCCGATTCCAGTCTGCTCGTCGCTGTTGCTGGGCGCACGGAAGTATGTACGACCAGACATTACGGTGAACGTCAAGTTTACGCAATGTTATTACGTAAGACGGACGTGTCACAATGCGATCCGACTTCCCAGAGTTGTACGCGCAACACACGCGTATGCATACGTCGCTTGGCAATGAATCGAACATCCGCATCCGCGTTTGCGTTTGACTTCGTTGACGGACATTGGTGAAACGGCCGAGCGCATGCTTCTGATCGAATCTACTGCCAAGCCTGTTCCTATGATACCCTCGAAAATGGTATCTACCTTTTTCTGAAACATGTATACCGGCCCGTGAAGCAGCCTTCGGTTGGCATTCGTAGTTTAATCGTGGGATCACGGCGATCCAGATTCGGTGGACGATTTTTTCGTGCTGGAAAGGAATCTGACATTTTGTCGGGCCACGTGAAAACGAAACCGAAGTGCCCTTCTTTTTTGGTTGCTTGTATTTTATAGATATTGAGCGTCGGAAAGGGCAAGGTGGGCGTATCGGGAGGCCGCGTTTCCGAACCCGATGACTGTAAAATTGTTCCGCAGGAACAGCTATCGCTGAAAAGCGGTCCGAAAGGCAAATTCGTAACGGGTATTTACGTAACTCTCGTTTTGCTCGAATTGTGCAAACGACGCGACATGGCAGGCCGATTTACGTAATTGATTGACAGGCGAAGAACCGAACGCGGAGCGCGCTTTCTATCGAGATTCTGCGAGGGGCGAGACCCGGTGCATCGTCGAAACTTGAACGCGCCTCGCGTATTTTTGGAACGCAAAGTGCGCTCGACCTTGAATATGCAACGGTAGGTACAGCGTTATCTGGTTCACATTTTTCGTTCGGCACGTTTCGTGCGCCGAAGCGGCCCGAAACTTGGCGTTTCCTTCGATCGCCAATGGCCACGGCGCGTGCTGCTATTTCGATGGCCCAGCTCCGAGTCTACGATGCTCGTCAACGACAACTCCCTTTGTTCTCCTCAATTGCCTCTCGAATGCTAAAATAGCGACTACATATATCGGGCGTTCGTGAAAGAATAGAGTCCATTTCGTTGGGATCGAAATGCACCGCGCCGTTTTATTCGCGGAACCAACAATCGCGGGTGAATGCTTCGACCATCAAGAAATATCGCAGCTCTGTAGCCGGGAGACCGTAACGGTACGCTAGTGTACTAATATTCCGAATTATTTACGGAGCACAGAATTTCGACGCGCCGCAGCCATTCACGATTAAAGTGTATTACAGAAAAATGCAAATCTGCGAGAGGAGATTGTAAATCTCGGCGACGCATCGTTGGTCTCTGTCGTGCAATTCTTTTCTTATCTGTGTCCAGATACCGCGAAACGTCGTTCCTATTGTATGTATTATTACCTTTAGTACGCCCCTACCGATATTCTAGCGCAGCAAACCCGAGCTCCTAAATACTAAATCCCCCAAACGCGAGCG
The DNA here is from genome assembly GCA_951802745.1 of Nomada flava. Lineage (NCBI taxonomy): Eukaryota > Metazoa > Arthropoda > Insecta > Hymenoptera > Apidae > Nomada > Nomada flava. The sequence goes on from OX637903.1 coordinate 10,157,105, forward strand.
AGACCCGGCCGAGATCGAAGTATCGCAAAACGCAGCAGAAATTCGATATCGATATCCGGCGGAAAGGGAACGAGCTACCACCCCATCTGCGCGATTCCACGATTCCCGTGCCTCCTCGCGCCCGGCAAAGCGTTCGAAAACGTTCGAAATCGTTAAACGCTGTGCCACGTGCGGCCTCGCGATGTTCTAGGTCATTTTGCGACCCACCACCACCTCTTCCGCCTCTGCAGCAGAGGGTGGTTGCCGGCGCAGAAAAAGGAAAGTCGCCGAGGCAGTCCTTGACCATCACCCTCTCCTTGCATTCTCAGCGAATCTCCTCCCCAACCCTTCGACCGGCCATTCCCAATCCCTGTCCAAAAGAGGAGCGCAGCCGAACGGTGAAACGAAACGGAAAGCAACGGATAGTCGATTAGCTAGAAACAAGTCTTCCGCTGGTGCGTAACCTATGCGCGCTCGCGTTCACGAGCACGAGCTGATGTACACAGCTGCATCGGCCTGCACACGGACATTATTTCGCGCGCGTGCAGTCAGGGCCACGGTGACCTTAACTACTTTACCCAGCGCGCACCGCGCACCCCGCGCGCCCTCGTTGCACCGCAGCGACGGAAGGCGACGGAAGGCGACGGAAGGCGACGGTGGGTGGGCGGTGGTGAAGAGCAAAGGGGGAGGCACGTGCCATCGATGACGTCACGCGGTGTGCACTGCGACGCGGTGCAACGCCGACGCCGCTCCGCGCCCCGCCGGGCCGGAGATCTAGGTCCATGCGGAGGCGTGCGTCGCTATGGCGATGCTATTTTGAAGCATGCGCAACATTCCTCCGCTGCACACAGATAGAGGAGTTGTACACGTGCATATCTATGCGTGGGACTTTGGCAGCATTGTTCTACACGCGCGCGGAACGCGCAATTATGCCGAGCGACGGAAGGATGAGATCTTCGAAGCCGAGGGGGGAGGTATGTGGGTCACCGTTTGGAGGGACAAATTGGTGGCTGATAGCATTGATTTGTTGCGGATGTTGGGTCGCCGAGAGCGGAGAGAGCGACCGATTGATTCTTCAAGGCTGTTCTAGGTGAATGGAAGTTATTCTGGGAGAGAAGCGATTGGAATAGAGCGGAGACCTTTCGATGCTCGGGCATTGCGAAGGGCTTGACGGGGCAGACGAGGGCCGAAGATGGAGCGACTCGAGGACGAGGTGCCTGGTGACGATTAATCGGACGGACGCGTCGGAACGAGATGTGGCTTGGTGCGTTTGGTCGCGTTCGTTGGTAAAGCGATAAAATATTTCGGAGAATGCTGCTAGAACGAGGTGCTCTCTAGCCAAGAAAATGCTCGTAGGTGTTACACGCGCGTGATAAATGCTAATAGGGTGTTGAAATAAGCTCCGTCGGAAGGCACATCGAATCGATCTATCGAATTTTCGAAAGCCTCAACGAGACCTTCGCTGCTTCGGCCTGTCTAATTCTTGAAGCGGATCGATCATTTCTACTAGATCCAGCAGCGTCGAAAAGCCCCTGGACGAAAATGGAACCGAGATACCGATTGCCTAACAAATTCCAACGCGTTGCTACATATTTTTCAACAAATTCTTACGAAATCCCTAATGAACGCCACGTATCGTTACAGACCTGTCGACCGCTGTTGAAACCCAGCCGAACCCTTCTTTTCACGAGCAATCGGTTAATTACTCAAGCTACGATACAATCGTCTCGCATTCTCAACGAATCAACGTCGAATGCAATCGGAGTACCGGAACGGATAAATAGGCGATAGCCTTGGATTTCTTCCGCTTCCGGAAGCGCTCACCGTAAAAGAATTTCGAGCGACCAAACTTTTGCCAACGCGCTGTTCGATGCATCGCGATAACGTCAATGTCGTTCGATCGCCTATCAGTCTCGACATTACCGTTATCTCAACGAGCGCGATTAACTGCGAACGGTTTCGAGGAAAGCAGATAGAGAGTGCACTCGGCGATACCCTTTGCTAGTACGGTGCAGCCATATGTCGCGGAAACGTTCTTCCCGTACATCTTTCAGACTTTCACCGCCATCCACTCGCGATCCCGTTGCCACCTGTATTGTTAACTCGCAGAGCTGCCTCGCACCCGCCCCTGCCCAAACAAATCGATCGCCCGCGTCAACTCGCCCCGGCGAAGAACGCTCGCGAGACAATATTTTTCTCTCATCCCCTTCGCGCAAACGCAAGTTCACGGGAGCAGTGAAACGAACAAATCGTGACGTCGCCGTCGCGACGGATCAACTGGAAGGCTACTTCCTGCCACAAACAACCCCTGCTTTATCCATTCGGAGTTTTGTCGCTCGCGTAAATGAACATGGCAACGATACGAGGTGCTCGATTGAATTATTCCACGCTGCTACAAATGCACGACGATAAGGTTTCCCCTAAGCTAGTACAAATGACCAACGTTAACTCCCATTCTCCCTCCGATTTCACTTTAGGAATCTATTCGACAAGGGGCAGCATCCCTGTCGCGTATCTGTAGTATGAAAGTTTGCGACCAAGCAGTGCGCACAAGTTCATGGGTGGTTGAAGGAACGAACTGTTAGCTGGAATTTTGTGAAAATCGATCGAAATTGACGGCGCACGATTCGGAACGAACCCCGAGCTCCTCGTCCAAAATCGGCTCAACTTTCCGTTCCGATACCCCAAACGTGTGCTTCCTACCGCTTTCCAAATTTGACCCCCCGCTTGCTCTGCCGATTCCACCGGGTATAAATTGTCGCGGAAACCCGCCCCTTCGCGATTACGAGCGCTACCCAGCCGAGGAGGGTGAATCTAGCCAGCTGGACGACCTTGATCGCCGACGGTGCGGAGATATGTATCTATTGCAAATATTGCAGCGACGGAATCGGGTCAGGCTGGTGGGTCGTAGCGAAAGTGATCTAAATTATGAGACCGAACGCGAATCTGCCGCGCGACGTACTCGAACGCCACTTTGACCGGGTCACCAGCTCCTCCGAGAATGTCAGATGAATGGGCAGAAGTCGACTTGGCGGTCGGTGAAAGTATGTAGTGGGATCCTTCCGTTAACTGGGTTACGAACGTTCTCTGCGATTCACGGGATGTATCGACCTCTTGGCATTTGTCGACGCGGCCTCGTAAAAGGACGAGGCGTGCTCGAAAGTCGTTAGCTGGCGAATCTGCATACGACTGATCGGTAAAGGGCTGATGGGCTGCCGGATCGGGCAATGGGAAATTGGAGAAAGTTTCGACCGTGCTTCTCGATTCGGAGAATCATTTGCATCGATTACATGCATTACAAGCTGGGCATATTTCTTGTTTTTCCTTTCTTTTTTCCTGCTTTCCTTTGGAGAATGAATTCAAGTAATATCTGCTAACCTCTCCGCGACGTCTAATAATTCTACGGTGCGTTCTTCGTAGCGAGAAAGTTGAACAATTTTTCGAAAAAAGGAAAAAGTAAAAAGAAGAAGGTAAGAGACTCACTTTTTCGCTGTCGTAGATCGCGCTGTTCGCTGGTCCATTCTCGACCTGGTCGCAGCTCACTTTCGACCGGATCTGAAAAACCATAAGGGGAGCGGGTTACCGAGAGGACAGGCTTTCTATACGAGCTTCAGCCCATCTATTTTCGGACCCCGTCGGACCGATTTTCCGCCGACATGCTCACCGACGCGAACCTAAGTTTAGCATACGGCCATAATACCTCAAGGTTCAACATGTTAGCCATCTTACGAAATACCGAAAATCGCCGCGCGTGTTTACATCCTTGGCTCCGTCGAAGCTTATGTCATCGCAGCGGACTTGGCACGAGCCTGGTCGCGAGACGTCGCGTCGTCTTGGATAGAGCCCCACAGCCATCGAATATCGCAAGCTACACCGCGCATTGTCACCGCGAAAATGTGTTTCGTCGAAGAAATCGGGCTCGACGACCCGCCGAACTACATGTGCGCCCATTTCTTTCCTGCCACCTTTTAAGAGCCGACTATTTTGCAGAAATACCTCTCGCAATGTTTGGAAACTATGGCTACACCTGCAGCAATATAAATAGCAAATAGGAAGTATGTATGTATGCAATGGTTTACACGTGGAGTCGCTTTCTATATCGAATACCTTTGTCCAACGGAAACAGCAATTCCAATAGAGTTCTTTTCAATTCGTTCTACTCCGTCCGATATTTAACGACTATCCGCGTGGTTATATCACAGGAGAAGTCACGGAAGGTCTAAACGAAAAACTAAGAATAAAAAGTGCGGGACTCTCGATCGTTCGAGCCTTGGAAGGTTAGACCGTTATCGGCGTACATTAACGCTGCATTAACAATAAGGAGAAAACTACGCATCGCGACTTTCGCGGTCTCGAAGCAACACGATGCGACGCGACGAGTACCACGACCGCGACGAAAGGAAAGGGAAAGGAAGCAGGAAAGAATCGGTCAATTGATCCATCTTGCGATACCATTTTAAGAGTTGCAGCTCCTGCAACTTTCTACGTTTAATGCATCCCGTGTTTACATACATATATGCAACTCCGCTTCTCGATAATTTTATAGAAGGCAGATTTTTCTCAACAATCTCGGAGGACGATACAGAATGGCTTCCACCGATTTGCTATTTATATTTCGAAGGACGTTACCCAATTAATATCGAGAACAAATTCAGTGGCCCAGTCGCGCGTATTTCAGGGAAATAAAAGGACCGAGTCGCGTCACGGGGAAACTGTTTAGCAAGCATTCGAGATACCGGTAAAACATTGCGAGCAGATGCGATGCGTAATTTCCAGCGAGATAAGTGGAAGACGTCACGGTACGCTGCGAAACTTCCCGTTGATACTCGCCTCTTTATCGATACTTTGGGTCATGGATACGAGTTTAAGAAGAATCTCGATCGCGTGTACGTGGACGTTGATCTTTAGAACTCGCAGTCGTTCTAGGGGAGATTGTGAAAGTGAATGTTGTAAGCATGGCTTCGCGTTGCTCGGGACTATCTTTTCTCATCCGAGTCTCCGTTCGCGAAGACGGCGTTCTAGATCGTCCAATCGACGGGAAAACAATTGTACAGAGTATCGCACGAATCGAGAAAAGTCCTCGGTCCAACAACGGTAACAGAAATATGTTTGTATCGTCTCGTCCACGCGTGCACACCGCGAGTCACGTATGCTGGCCGTGTGTTGCGCAGCCAGTCAGTTTTATCGTTCTCGTTGACGTTAATTAAATGTAGCCTCCCGAACACGGAAGGAGCTAAATTCGTAGAGATAAATTCGTCGCGGCTTATTAACGATTTAATTGTGAGAATTGTGAGTTAGGGGCTAGAGGAAATTTTAAAAGGCAAGTCGAGGCGAATTCAACGACCCGCTGCGTTATGTTACTCTCTTTAGGAAAACCATAAATTGATGCTATCGAAGTTGCGTCAATTTGAATGGGCAAATGTTGGCGCGAGGTGAAGCAACGTGCAGTTCAACTGCAGCTATATGTGTACATGTACGCGTTAGGATCGGCCTGCTCAAGTCTCGGGTCCGATACTCCCGACCGATGGTTTGAAGGAATGGGGCGACGTAGTAGCCGAAAAATATCGAACTGTCCATCGTTAACAGGTGCGTTTCTACGTCAGGCGAACGTCTGAGGTTAAAGTGAACTAGATCGCGCGATTTCATTGTTCTTTCGATAATCTTCCGCGATATATGAAATTATAAAATAGTATTTTCCTAATAGCAAAGAATTTCTTCGCGCGAAATACTCCATTGATATTTCCAAGCTGGTTATAAAGAATATAAATAGTATTGTCAAAGAGGATACTGGAAATCGAGTCCTTTTGTCTGCCGTATCTTGACAGTTGATAAAACGCGTCGGCCTTCGATTAATCACGCTAATTCAATATCAAGGCTAATCATCTTATCTCGCAACGCGTACTATCTGTCAGGAAAGTATTTTACATCGAACTGTAGACGACACTTTTAGTTCGGGGAAAAAAACACGCAATTTAACATCGGAACCTTTCTCTACTACCGGCAATGAAATGGGAATCGTAAACTACCGCTGTGCATAGCACGCTTAGAGACTAGTGGACTGCTACGGTACGATAATAAAGTAACTAACAATAAATGAAGGAAATAAGAGTGGACATAAAACCAAAGCTATTAATAAATTAGCAGAATATTTCAACCCCTACCGACTTTATATTTCCTTACTATTATATATTAAGAACTCAAAGGAACCCTCCTTCGAAAAGAACAATCGTAGCATTTCCCGAATACAATATCTCTTCCCTATCCAGTCATCGAAGAATAACCACGACAGTCTCTCGGTAATCCCACGCGTCACGTCGCAACGACTCAACAGTAGCACACCTACAAACACTTACGAATTCAACCAACGAGCAAACAATAAATTCACTTTCTCCTTTCTTTCTCCTCTCTTTCTCCTCTTGCCCGTCTCCATAGCGACAGATAATTCCCTAGGTTACTCGAAGGCCAAGTTCACCACCTGCCGCCGCCGTATTAGCAAATTACAGCGGACCACGAGCGATGCACTCGATTTTATCAGATAAGCAGAGGCCCCTTCATCCAGCCGTCTATTCGTCGATCGATCGACGGATCGATCGAATCTCACATTCTACTCACCTTCTTCTTGCGCGGGTGTTGCTCCTCGAGGTAATCGAGCACTATACCCTCGTCCAGGGTGGTGGTTGAACCTGGGGTGCTACTCGACGACGATCCAGACGCGTTGTAAGGGTAATGCTGCTGATTGTGCGAAGGATGGGCGGAAGTTGGCCATAGGGAGACAGTGGTTGGTGCACCCTCGTCGCTCAACGGTGGACTAGGGGTGCCACTTCGCCACGAAGCCCCGCTGCTGCTGCTGCTGCTGTTCGACGTACCACCGGCTCCTGGTGAACCGACGACCACGCTGCCACCTCCACCTCCTCGACTTCCCCAGGAACCTTAAGGACGGAAAACAACATTTTTCGTACTCTGTTGTTCCAATTCAATTTTCAAACTTGAAGCTAGGTAGCTTGAGTTGAGTTAAAGGCTGGCCTTTAAAGTATAGCCAATCAATTTTCCGTCTACATTGCAAACAAAGAAACTCTATTTTTCAATTTACGATCGCTTCGAGGATACAGCATTTAAATCATAAAATCGCGTGATAAAATCATTCCGCAGTTTCGATTGACTTTTGCGCGAGGAGTCCCTTCCTTTTTTGGTTAAGGGAAAGTTCCGGTCTAGTCTCCTTTTCACTTCTCCGAGTTGGGAACTAGAATTGCGCAAAAGATGGTCAAACTTTGTGTCTGAAAGCGTGTCTGAAAATGGTAAAAACCAATTTTTTTGAACTTTTCGAGCCCCACTGCCTCGGCAATTTTATGCAGTTTAAAAATATGCTCGATTGTTTTTATTTCAAAATTACAGTCTCACCGCGCGAAGAGAATTTTTCGAGCGCCACTGCGTAAAAGTTACACAGCGTTAGATCAGAAGATATATAACATTCGCTAAAAAGCATAAACCATCGTCCTATATATTTTGTTAGAAAAACATTCTAGAAAAGCGAACTTTTTCTACGCTCTTAGAGCGGAAGCTCTCCTCGGGCTACTGTTGGAAAAGTTAGCGCCCCCTAGGTGCGCGGACAATATTTGTCATCTGAAATCTACTTGAACGCGCTGCACATCGATGCACTGACCGTAGTTATGTTGGCAGTGAAGCGGCAGGGGATTGTGAGGGCTGTGCGGAGAGCAAGAGAGCGACATCAGAACCAATGCTGCAGTGCATTCGTCCATGCAGTCGCCGCGTTCATTCGTACGGCATCCTTCGCGACCACATCCATGGGGTATCCTGTCGCTCCAACCACTGTACGATCGTTCGGAATCATTGCTGGAGCTCGGTCGTCGTTTCCTGGATCTGCGACAAAACATAATTTGCATTCGTAATTCGGTTACAATTATTCCAGCCGCGCCTTTTCTGCGCAACTAACGACTACGTAAGACCGTCGTCCATTGTCGTTGGCGCAAAGTAGACGAAGACGCAAAGAAACGATCAATTTGATGACGCGGTAAAAACGATGGAGCATCGTCGGAGACCGTTCGCGTAACACCATGCGGAGTAACGCAACGAGATTAGTGGATGAACGTGCAGCTTCCGCAAAGAGGAAATCTAGTTTTTCTTCTCTCATATTCCCTTCCCCCTTCCGACCAGAATGCGAGCGTATTTCTTTGACATTTCGACAGGTATCGCAAGATTTCAATGCACAAGTACGTCCATAACGTCGTAAATGCGATGCATTGTAAAAGATAATCCATCTTTCTCATTAGGAATGCAATTGCTGGTCTCCGCGATAAGAGGCCGCTGTCCTGAAAAAGTCGCGCAACGATAGATTCCGAGAATTTCGCGCTTCTGCAATTACGTAAAATAGTTACGCAAATCATGTTTTGCCATCGGATATTCCGCGGCAGCCCCGTCCAGAACGGTCGTTGTACCGTAATGTCCTGACAAACGACGCGCTGTAAATTGCAGTTTTCCGAGAAAAGTGGTAAAGATGCCACGATAGGACGCCGCGGGCGGCCTCTATGCGTACCCCTGGATCGGTGAGCTGGTCATTTTCGATCGCGCACCCTTTGTTCAGCGGCGAGCACGATTTCGGAGAAATGCTTAATCGTTGCGGTCCTTTACGATGGTAGCGATAATGATTTTCGATACACGGTTTCACGGCTTCACGGTTCGGGGAGGCTCGAAAGGTAGGTCGGCGTTTGGGGGATCAGGTAAGTCGCTTCGAGGGTACATCGAATGCTTGGACATTTGCTGCCGAGTGATCGATAGAAACTCTGATTTTCTACAACATTGCCGGGCAAATTTTCCACGCTACCCGTGACGATCGGGTATCGGAACTTGGGAATGGTAAAATCGATATGGTTTTCCTGGGATGAAGCGTTCGGTAATGGCGTTGACGTTTAATCGGTCGTTCGCATTTCATTTTCAGCAGTTGCGAAATATTTCATCTTGCAAGGAGACGATAAGATCGGTGAATGCTAATCGAGTTTGTCCGATGGAAAGTGTCTAATTTGGGCGGTCGCTTATTTTTCACAGGTGATAATAAAAGTGTCTGGACGAGCGATAGCTCAGGGCCGAGCGTTCTGGCTGCTATTAATTTTGGCCATGCACGAGAAATAATTAGCCGAGTGCAGCGGTTAGCAATTTTTTGAAAATTTCATGCTGCAAAATCACCTACTCTCTCTGCATAAGAACTGCGTTCGCCCTATTAATCGCGCAACAAGTACTCCGGCGTGCTGGTCGATTAAGAGTAAATTCAATATACATATATAGCAGTCGACTTGTAGACGCGGGGATTGCAATTCCATCTCCTCCAATCTCTCCCGGTCTTACAACTTGTTAGTAACCATCGCGACTCGTGCCATCGTTTCCTTTCGTCGTCCCCCGTTTAAAGGGCAACTTTGCCCAGCACTTTTCTCTGCGATAAAGCATCTACTAAACAAAGTAAACCCCTTTCAGGAGGGTAAGAAAAGATATTCCTTTCCCTATCGCCTACTCTGGCTAGGTACAAAGTCTAAAGCAAAAAGGCAGCTGCCCATAGTTTGAAGAGTCATCGACACTTCGACGCCAATGGCGATCAACCCTTTTCCAAGCGGAACGTACAATCTCCAAAATAATCCGAGACGAAACGTCGCGAAAGAGAACGAATCTAACCCCGTTTTATTGGAGCAAAAAGTAAAGGAAAAGTGCGAACCAACGGACATCCGTTTGCCCGTGCATAAGGACTTTCTAGAATCCGAGTCGCCGGGTTTCACCTCCTCTCGCCGATGCTCGTGTAACTTTCATACGCCAACCGGAAGCTCCGATGGTTTGGAGCCCCGTCGCCAACCCCCAGCCCCCAACGGAACCGCCATTTACGCGCGGACCTCGTTTCCCTATTGCAAACCGAGTCAAAATACGACAGCTCCCGCGTATTCCGTCTCTGCGTCCACCAGCGGGCGGTCCACCCTGTGCAGTTTCTGCATGGCCGAAGGACACGCGTGCGATATCTGTGCACGCGGAGAGGGGCACGAGGCGAAACGACGCGACGTAGTCAAGGACGCGGCTTAGCCGTTCCGCTCGGAGCGGTACATCGAGAGTCGAGAGTCGAGAGTCGAAAGTGAAACGTCGCGTTGCCCGAATGACGCAAAACCTAGAGACTGTGTTTCGAAAGTAACACCTTCTCTTTCTCTCCGCCTCCGTGCGCACTGACATACGTACACACAGCTACACACGAGCCAGTGAATGCAATTTTCCCGCGGCACAATCCTCGTCCGTACGTGCAGGAAAGTCGAAGCGGGATAGGGCCGGTGATCGGGTCGATAATTGCTACCGAACAATTGCAACAGGTAAATGGATGGTAAACGAAGCCCAACGGTGGCTGGTAGGGGAAGAATGAATATACGGTACCCTGTACAACATGCAGCACAGATATGTCGTTAGAACCGGCAAACAGACCGACGAATCGTTTCATGACAATAGTTTGAGTTGAAGAACCGTCATTGCTGCCACCGAGCCCTTGCAGTTTCAAACTCCTGGAGTTCCTGGCTGAAGGGATATCTGCTCGCCGGGCGGTGTCTCTTTCGCGGTTGGATTAGAGCGCGGAGGAGGATGAGAATTGCGAAGAGTTGCAGGAAATATTGGCGGGCGCGGGGATGATCCCTGTGGAAGTACTCGTACTTTGTTGCGCCAGGTTCGAGTAGATAGACTTTTTTCGGAAAACTTCGATGCCCGAAGCACTGCCTTAACTTTCTGAAAACGCTGTTGCAGCAAAAACCAAATGCTTGCCAAATTATGTAACGAGAAAGGTTTTTCCACTCGTTTAAGTAGGTTAATACGGCGCATAAAATTTTGAACGGCTCGGTGTCTCTTTTCGGCCCGCCCGCGCCCGCGCGCCAACGATTAAACTTTCATACGCTCCCGTAAGAAAATATGCGGACGCTCTCCGGAGCGCGCTACACCCGGAAGCCTGTGTCGCTAGCGCCCGACGTCTCAAACAATTGTCGATCTGGAGAAACCACTTATTCGGACCGCTGCGCTGCTGCTGTCGCTTTAATTAGCGCAACGCGGTGCGTCAAGCTGCCCCTCAAAGACGTGCAACAAAAACGAAAGAGAAAGTAAATTGCCCCCATAGCAGTGCTCCGAATAACTCGCCGACTGCCTTGTACTTGAATAACCGATTGACAAGGCAGTCAAGGTGAACACAGATAATCTTCCTCCTCGACTTCTCGTTTTTTCCACTATTTTCTTTTGCATTGCGCGGCAATTGCGAAGCAATTACGCGGCGAACCAGCGTGCTTATAAACCAAACGAAACTGGAGCGTGGGAAGCACGAGCTTCGATCGATTGTCCTTTCCAATTCTTCGAGTTTCGAGTATCGAGTAAATCCTCTGGCTCTATTTTTCTTCGCGCGCACCCCTTTCGAGGCTATCCAAGTCCACTGTTTAGTAGCCCCGCGGTGGGGTGGAGATAGCTATATGTACATATGTATACGTATATGTACGTTGTACCTATATGTATAAAAGCGATGCAATAACGAGAGCGATACACATACAGTCGGGGACAAAAATAAGTGGACAGGTAGAGAGAATAGATATCAATGAAATTTAATCAACTTTACATTATTGATATAAACTTAACTTTGATTTGTCTTATATCCTTATAATACATAGATTATTTAGTGACAAATTCAAATTAATATTCACATGTTTATGTACGCAATCCACATTTAACGAAATAATCAGCCATTTCTCGAGAGACAAAAATAAGTGGACGCCTACCAACAACGCTATAGTGGGGCAAGAAATCTAAACAAATTTTACAAATTGGTTATGCTTGCACGCAATAATCTCAAAGACGTCTATCGATAGCAATTTAGGCTTTTTGAGGATAACATCGCCTCTGAAATAATCTAAAAATGCCGAGAGGAACAGAAATTTGTAATCAAGTTCGCAACTTAATTGTTTCGGACTGTCATAAGAAGTTGAGTTACCGCGAGATAGCCCAGAAGTATAGCGTTTCGAAAAGTGCAATAGAAAAAATTTATAAAATGTATTTATTATACAATACCGTGGAAAACTTAAGAGGGCGCGGGCGCAAACAATATACGACTGTGCAAGAAGACCGTCGAATTGTCCGCAAATGTCGTAAAGATCCAACTATTCCATCAAGAAGCATGGCAGAAACGTTAGATGTAAACGTTTCAACAAAAATAATTAGAAGAAGATTGCACGAAGCTGGTTTAAAATGCTGCAAGGCTAGGCGTAAGCCATTTATTAGTAAAACTAATGTGAAGAAACGTTTGGCATTTGCGAAAAAATATGTAAATATGCCATTGTCATTTTGGAGGAACATAATATGGACTGATGAAAGCAAATTTGAGTTGCGGCAATTGAAAAAGAGGTTCCAAGTATGGAGAAAAAAAATGAAGCATTTAAAGAATCGTTTATTACGCCAACAGTTAAATTTGGCGTCGCGGCGGATCGTTAATGGTGTGGGGGTGTTTTTCTCTGAATGGGATTGGTGCACTGGTACAAATTGACGGCATAATGACTGCGGATGATTACATCGATGTTATAAATGAAAATTTGATACTATGATCCCAAACACACCGCCAGAAAAAGTCAGAAATTTTTTAAGGATTCGAATATTCAATTGCTTAAATGGCCTCCACAGAGTCCTGACTTGAATCCGATTGAAAACCTGTGGAGTTTGTTGGATACAAAAGTACCATTGGATAAGAGAACCGATAAAACCGAACTTTTCAGAAACCTACAGAGAGAATTTGAAAATATCGAAAAAGATTACGTTGAAATTTAATAACCAGTATTCCTAGACGGTTAGAAGCCGTAATCCAAGCAAAAGGCGACAACACAAAGTATTAACTTTACTATGTATTCTATTTATCATGTAATTTATTGTGTGTCCACTTATTTTTGTCTCTCGACAAATAGCTGATTATTTCTTTGAACGTGGATTGCGTACATAAAAATGTAAATATTAGTTTCAATTTGTCACTAAATAATCTATGTATTATATCAATTTCAAGTTTGTATCAATAATGTAGAGACGATTAAATTTCATTGATATCTATTCTCTCTACCTGTCCACTTATTTTTGTCCCCGACTGTATGTACATCCTATAACAAATTGTAGCGCGAAAATTCATTAAGAATACAAAGAATTTTGATGCGCGGCATTCGATTAGGATCAGATGATTCGCGGTTTCGCGTTACACGGCCGGCGACATTCAAACGCCGAAGCTGTACAATTTCAATGAAAAGAACGGAATATAAATTGAGTACAATCTTATGGCTGCCTCTCTATCTCCCCTCGCTATCAGCCAACTGTTAGTCGCGTAGCAGAAAAAGCGTAGCCGAAGTGCGCGCACGCTCGCGCGTTAACAAAGCGTTGCAAAACGTTATCATCGCTCGATGATGTAACATTATGCAACACGTTCGAACGAAGGTCGCGGCTGGTGCACTCTCGATGCATCGAATCGATGAATCGAAACGCTATAAACGCATCGCTCCTTTCGGATCTTGTATCGCGGAATATTTCAAGCGAGTCGTCAACACTTTGGCTAGTTCGTTGATCAAATACTAGATGGAGAATTCGAAAACTGATGGAGCTGTTCAATTTGTGTCGCCCTATTAAGCTGAGGTGGGGCGGGATGGAGATAGTAAAATGGAATAAGCAAATTTCCATAAAGGAGGTCCAGAGCGCGTAGTTTGAAACTATAAATGGGTTACGGTGAAAGGTGTAACGTGGCAATGCTATCCGAACTTCTGTAAGCACGTGCGAAGAACGTCACAGACAGGACCGAACTAGCGACGTAACAACGATAGTATTATTCAAGTTGCAGTTACGCTCGTTACTAATTGCAAGCCAGACCAACTAGATATACATACGTGCATACATACATATATGTATATGTATGTACGCGTATATCTCAATGCGCTAATGCGCTCGTGCCTCGTGCGCCGCTTCTTTCATTTCTTATTCGTGCTTTCATCTACGATCGCGAACTAAAATTATAGCCATCCCGAGGTAATTTAAATTTGAAAACGAATTTGATAGTGCGCCGCGGGTAAAAATGAAAGTACACTTTCGCCGTTTCTCCCCGTCGAGTGCTGTGGGAGCAAAACGATTACCGATGTTGTCGTAGCAAGAGTGTCGAGCATCATCTGCCGCGCGTACAAAACGCACGAGGAGGAAAAGTAACATTTACGAGTATCTCTAATGTATCAACTCACATACTGCAATGCATCCTGTATATCGGCCGCTCGAATGGAAAATCCATGTGCGAAACCTGGCCACTAGTTTTGCCACTGCAGTCGCGTGTATATACGGTTACGGTTACGATACAATTGTTTCGCGTACTGCACGCGTTGCCTCATCTTCGATCTACGTCGCTCCCGGCCGGCAACACCGGTCGGACCTGGTGACTGGGACGTAAAGAGGAAAGGCTGTTCGGTGTCCCGGCCTCGGTGCACGCTCGCGGTTGCCCCAGAAACCGTAATGGACTCCCCGTTATATGGGTCGGGAAGCACGCTGATCCATATTCGGGGCGGCATCCTTCTGGATGGGACAACTGGGCCACCGACTCGGGTACGCCACGCGAAACCGTGTGCTGCTGCTAGCTATGTATATATGTACTATGCATATGCATAGATATGTATGTGCGTACACGATCTTCGAGGAGGATGCGACATCGCATAGGGCATAGATCCTCTACTCTGCTGGGTCGGTCGAAATAGGCAGGGAGCTATTTCAGGGACCTCCTTTGCGTATTCGCTGAGAAATTCAGATTTTTATTGAAATTGTTTTAAAGCTGCTGCTAGATGGAAACTTAAGGGACGCTCTTGTTGCAGCGTTAAGTAGCAGAAAACTTGTCCACGTTGGATTTATTAGTATCTCGCGGTATCAGATTTTCTTTCGGCCGTTAAAGAGAATAGGATCGACGCTTTCTAGGAAAATCCATTCCGGGCCAAACGAGTTGAGCAAACAGGAATCGTCGAAAGTGAGAAATCGTCGCCGAGTAAAACGATGCGACGAGGGAAAGGAAACGAGTTTTAGGTGCACCGAGGACAAAACGCGCAAACCCCCATAAGGACGCGTAGCAAGTGCATCGATCCGGTTCCAAACGATATCCGGGTTACGAAGTCGAACGGCGGGGTCAGTTCGCCGGATACAGGAACGCGGTAGCCGGTTGGCCTCTATCGAGCGACCTGATTCCGCGGCAGGACAACCCGGACAACCTGATTTCGACTGCGTCGACCCTATTCGGTGGCCCAATTTTCTCGATCGCCCGCCGCTCGGAATATACCTTTGGACGCGTAGGAAAGGGGAACCATTATTTGCTTAGCATCTTTGGCGTGCTGCGAGATTAACCATCTTTTGCCCTCCTTTTTCTCCTTCGCGTTCCTGCGCGATACTCTCCTCCTTGCTCCCGCGAGAAGAATACTTTCTTTCGATCTACGCGATCGTTCGTTCCAAAGGGCGAGTGAAATCTTCCTTGCCGATTTTTCCGATCCATTCAACTTGCCGTCGAATAGAGGCCCACCTCACCGAACATCTAGCGAACGTGCAACTCCACCTAAGGTCGTATCGTCATTAGCCACGCCATTTTCCGGCAGCGCGCTGCAGCGGGACAGCTTGTCCCTGAAACGCGGCCATTCAATCTTCGAAACAAAAGCTTAAGCCAAGTGCACGCGACGTCCCCTGGCGAAAAATTTCTAGCAGGCAAGGTCTCTCCATTTCGCGCGTCAATAAGTTCTCCAGCGCGCAGAAAGCTTCCCGTTTACACGATGCACCGTGTCGATGTGTCGGTGCACGTGTGCTGCTCCCGTTTCGCTGTCCCAGATTTACCAGCGGAGAGAGAGTGACCCACCCACCCCTTGACCAGTTCAACCGAGAGAGGGCCAAGAGCGCCGTCGTTCCAGAACCCTCTTCTCCGCTTCGCCCAGTCCACGCTTCATCGGCCTTCCTCTTTCATCTTCGCGCTCTTCTCTCTTCGTCATCTTCTTCCTATTCTTCTTTCCCGTTCTTACCCTTCTACCTCAACAAGTAGCAGCGCTTGCCAACCACTACAACAGTATGTCGTATGTCTGTATGCGCTGGCACGTGCATAGCCGCCAAGAAAGGGGAAACGCGAGAGAAACGAGGAAGCAGCTCCTCTGCATCGGAGGAGGGTAAACAGGAAGGATGAAAACCTGACCCATTTATCCGACGCGACTCGGCGGCCGCTAGGTAGTAGCTCTATCGATCGACCTAGATTCGTGGCCTCAGCCTGGAACGACCTACTATTTGTTAGGCCACCTTACCCACCCTCGTGTACCAGGGGATCGCTGTCTAACCTCGGCGCGATCGTGGTGCCTAAGCACTTTGGCCGAACCTCCGCCGATGGTCACGAGACTGCGGTCGGATATCACCGATTTTCTGGCAGAATCATCATTTTAACCTTCTAGCTACTGTGCGATGCTGCAGTGGCTTTCGCGTACAACAACCGTTCACGTGTTCGCGTTATCGTCTTATGTTCCTTTAATTCCTTCGCACGAAAATCTTCCTCGGGGAAACTATAATTTCAGTTTAACGTAATCTCATAGTGGAAGGCTGCTACGCGCATTCCGCGTCAAACATTGCCGTACAGAGTTACAGTTCCGCGGAAAGTCCTGCTGCTGCCAAGGGGTTAACCTTCACTCTGTGCATACCAATTTTTCCATGGTCTGTGCACCATATATATTTCCATATATTTTGCAGTTTTCTTTAAAAAAATAGTTACTTTTATTTTATTTTTATTAATTCATAAGAAATGCTTACATTATTCAAAAGCTACAAGATAAAACATTTAATCAGAAGCATCGTCTGAAACGATTTCGTTGCATATTACAACGACTGGGGTCCGTTTGACTCCAATGCACAGACTGAAGGTTAAGGGTGTCCCGATCGAGTACGATATTTATTGGAAACGTGCAACCGTTAACGTTGAATACTTTGTCCGGAGATTGGGCCGCGAATGGACCAGTCGGGATGGCCAATTTGGGAAAGGTATTTTTATTCTTCGCAAAAGTTGTCGTATGAACCCTGAACGAATTAATGTTGCGCGAGCCAACGACGAGCGCCAAGCGCACAAATAAATGAGAAAAAAGACCGGGGGAAGTGCGTAATGTGTTTGCGGTAAAAATAAATACACCGCACATAGCAGTCGGTCGAGGAAGATCCTGCGAAAATTGGCACGCGTTGGCGAGCGTGCACAGGGCAGACAGTCGTGCCCTATGTATACATGCATGTACACATGCATATATGCATGTACAGGAACCGCCAAGCCACCAAGAGAGTCGAGATGCCACGCGCGTCGCATCAGCTGGTCGTACATCGTTTCAATTGCGACCCATATTGTCTGGACGAACGGCAAAGACGTAGACGCTCGTATTTTACACGAGATAGGTAATGAAAGAAAGTAAATTCGCTGACTGTCAGAGTCGGCGCAGAAAATTGCCAAAGGAAGAAGATTTGGCGAGATAAAAACGACATATACCAGGTTGCTCGTTTCTCTCTAGGTCAAGATCACGTCTGTTAGCATATTTCGATGCTCGAGGCCTTGGCCATTCTCGCTTGGTTCTTCGCTGCGCTTGTGTTTGCGCGCCTATTCTGCACGCGCTACAGGCTGCTAGCGTAGTTTCACGATCTAACGTTTCGTAGCCTCGCCCTATTCAGCCTTGTGCAACTTCCTTTGGAAGCTTGATCGACATTGAGTTGTCCTAGGTCGGTTAACTTTAGAAACTTGTAAGCCGATGCTAGATGGAGAAATCAGTGCATCGGGACGAGTGCATTGTTACATTTTTCTATGCAAAATCCTTTGGCCGAATTCGGATTTTCTGATTAATCTTAGCTCAAGTGCTCGCTTTCTTCGAATTTCCTACGGAGAATAGATTAAATCCGTTGGCGTGTGCAAAATTAGCGGATCTGATCACCATTTATTGCAAGACATTGTGGACGTTTCGTGCGACTGGCTCTGTACAATCTTCATTTCAAAGTTCAATCGATGGTAGATTTGCTTTTCGGGGTCGCCTAACTTTGCGAGACAAAAATAGGTCGAAGAGAGCGCTAGATGTTTGAGTCTCGTTTCAAGTAAATTGGGGAAATATTTGTTTGGACGAAGCTGCCATTTGCTGCTTTCAGATTGGGTCGCTCCAATATTAAATTTAGATAACTGGACGCCGATAGCCATGAAAATTAGAAATGCACTGCGACCCACGAGAAATCTCATGAATAATAAACAAAGCAGGAAGTATCTATCTATAATACTATAAGAGTTTCGTGCGTGCTTCTCTGTGAGATTTCGAATTTTCGCGAAGCTAATCGCAATTTTTTTCATTTGAAAATCTTTCCAGTAGAATATGCGTACGCAATGAAGAATCGATAGCCAGTCGCTGCTACGGGTATAGTACCATTTTTATGCGCAATAATAAGATTCTAAAGCATGAAATATTTTAATGTGAATTTTATTTCTCTGCCAATTAGATGGTAGAAATATCTTAACGACTTTTTAATGTTCAGAAATATTAAATATGCTTAAGAACGCCGTTCTAGATAATCATCGTGCACCAGGTATTTTCTTCCTTAGGCCTAAGAAATATTCGGCCTCGCTACATCTCGACGGCAATATGTAACTTCCGAATTCGTACACTACCTTGCGTGCCATAAATCGTTCACTTGCCTAGGTGTTTCGCGAGTGAAAGCCTCCGTAATGTTCAATCGAGCCACTAGGAATTATTTAAGCACTCCAGACATGTTTCACAGTGTCGCGTGAATCTCGCCCCGAGGAAAAGAGAAAGGATACCCACGTTCGCACTTAATTGTCCGCTGTGCGTAAAAAAACCTCGGACAGCAATGAAGTAAAAATAAAATCTCTCTCGCGATTTCGAACGCGGTCCGTGTAGAAGCGACCCTAACTTGGTTCCAGCTTGAAAAATACGAGCACCGTCTAGAGCTGACGCTTCTTCCGAACAAGACAAATCCAAATAATAATAGCTATCGGTGTTGACAAGCAATTGGGTGTATTTGCAACGCGAGTCCAAAATAAGGGAGAGCCTCGATAGTACATCTGCTCGTCGAAACACCTCTCGAATTTCTTGCAAAACATGTATACAGCCGTATCGCGTGCTACCCGATTTACTAGTTAATGAAAAAAGTGCCAAACTTCGGTTGCCGACACAGAAGAATAAGAACATCTAGATCTGGAAGAACAATTTGAAACGAGTGGTCAGCTCGAAACAACGGAACCAACGATTAACGCCGGCGACGTTTCCGTAGCTTCCCATAAAACGATATACATATGTACATACATAAGGATTGGCGTTAATCGACGCGTTACCAGCGTCGAGAGGTCGGAAACCCGAACATAACGTAGCCGTAATTCGAAGCGCGATGTCGAGCTCTAGCCTAGGACTCTTAGGGGATGGGAGCGTTGCTGTATGGCAGGAAGGGGAGCAGCTCGCTTATAGAGAACGTGGCTGTGCACCTGACCCATATCGCGACGCGGTATTGATCGACCCAATTCCGTAAATCCGGCCACCACCTCACCCGCAGAGATTGCCGGCCGAAATTACGTAAGCTAACCTACTGACTCACTGCGCCCGTTGCCGCAGCAGAAACTTTCAGTTCTAGCAGCCCTCTTTCCAATTCATCCCCCGACACACCCTACTTCCATTCCCACCTTCGTCACGCTCGATCGCGTCAATTCCATCGAATCGTTTAACTATCGCGCACTGGGGAATCAAATCGACGATCCTTCCTTATCGCGAGACTGCTAATTGGAGTTTTAGAGCCGCTCTCGAGGCGGTAATTTAGAGTTTGCAAATATTTCCTCTTCCCAGATCTTCTTTGGAAGCTGCTGCTCCTGGTATCTATGTTTGTTGGTAGGGAAGCTGGCGTACGGTTTTTACTATTCCTGCATTTCGTAAGCAGCTTGATGTCAGGATTTTTCAAAACGATGCGTCAATTATTTTTGGTAAGGCCGAAACTATTCTTGGCAGAGAGATTCTAAAACTCTTCGGTGAACATATCAGTTTGATGCGTTTCGGGACTTTTAAGGCCTGTTCGTTGGTCTGATAAAGGAAGAAAGGTAATTGCGAAAGGAGCTGTGGAATATTTGAAAGATAATTCGTCCGCTGTAACATGAAATCTTCCAAATAAAATATTGTCAGATACATATAAAAGCTTTTCGGGGGACTGAAATTTCAGCAGCGACACTGGAAACACAATATACTCTACGAGTATTAAGTTAGAAGGCAGGCAGACCGTGTATGCGAAAGATGGAGGTGAACATCGGAGATGATTTGTAATGGAATTTGGAAAGATTTCTTTCGAGTACGTTGTAAAAAAAAGCCAGCCTATTTTTGATTGCTGGTGGGGAAATATGGCGAAAAAAAGGAAACCTGATGGAGAAATAATGCAGGAGCGGAAAGTCGAAAATCGTGCATACATGTTTGCTTTCCTGGCCGAGGTATGTATCGCCTTTCAGAACTGAACATGGTAGATTTAACGATCGCGGATCACCGACGCGATGGCCCCGAATGCTGTGCAACAAAGAGCGCAGAGAGAAAGAAACTTCCGACTTTTCCTCGCAAATGCAGGATTTACCGCGCGAAACCAACGAAGCAAACGAATTTTACACTGCATCGCCTAAACTCAAGCTCGCAATATATCCCCGTGTCGTAAAAATACCAAGGCGCCGTCCCGACACCAAAGTCCATCTGCTGAACGAAGCAAACTAGATCGCGAGCTAGATCGCAAGCGTCGCGTCGCCCGCACAAACCACCGTGCAACAGCTTCGGCTACGAGCCGCGAAAAGCCGGCGATTCGTGATCGGAGAGCGGCGGGAGGCCGTGCACAAGCTACGGCAAAAGGGAACAGAAGATGCCGCGGAAACAGAGAGGAGGCCAGTCACCGGTGATGAATTTCGCGCGAGATCCTTGGTCGGTGTGCAAGGTCTCGTTAAGCGGTAGTCGGGTGTCGTGGACGCTTTCGTCATCCATACACCATCGAGAGTCGAGAGGCATTCGATTTCTCTTGTGCTGCGACCTTTCCTTTCACGTGGGGCAGGTCGTGCCACGGCCAGGTGTAGCCACGCTCGAAAATCTGACGCAGGCCGTCTACCTGCGTGTCTTCGCCCCCCAAAAACCGGCCGACGAGCGTTGCATCTCTACCTCCCCTTCTCTTTCCGCCCCTCTCCGTTTAACCCAAAACCATCGTACGGCAGAGTCATCCTTTGTGAAGGGGATCTTCGTGGCCTCGGTCGTGCCCGAGTTCGTTCGCTCGAGAAAAAAAGGAAGAAAAATGGGGAGAACGAAAAGTCGACGGGGTCGTTGGCACCGTGGAGCAGTGTTGCACCCTTCTCTCCACAGGGCAACGATTATGGTAGATGGGGGAGGAAGAGGTCGAAAGGGACAGCAGGATGAAAAGAGAGAAGCTCGAACCGAAAAGGTAGGGATCTCGAGGCGCAGGTGGGTGGAAACTCGGGTTCCAGGAGCCCTAAAGGAGCGATAAACCTTAGCCGTGCAACGTTCCTGCTCGTTTCCTATTTCGGTTGTCCAGGTGATGGGCTTTACGAGTGCGTTAGCGGCATTAGAGGTACGGTATCGTGCGAATTAACGCGAGCAAAGCGTTATTTCAAATATACCTTGCATATGGGCGACGAGGACGAAAACTCGTCGATGGCAAAAGAGGACGGAAAACTGTTTTTACGATTACGAAAGTATACTTGCAATGAAATAACTTGCGTTCGCCTTAAATCGAACAATGCTGTACCAATGTGCACTTTCGACGAAACTGTGGCCGCGGGTCATGTTCGATAGAAAAAAAAAGAAAAATGAAAAGACAATTGTAGCACCCAGGAGGGTCTCGACGCTCAACAATTCGACGTTTATTATTCAACCCGTAGGAGCCGCACTAATCACGCATATACGTATGCTCCCTGCAAAGTGCAATCAAAGTCGGCTCGACAAACAAATTCTCCCATGGCGCCTCGGACCATGCCATAAAAATGAAATTGGAAGCTATCGACTAGCTCTGTTTGCAACATGGGATACTGAAATGAAAAGAGACGAAACTTTCTTGCAGAAATTCAAGGGACGCTCTTAGTAGCAACGATTTTTCCGAAATCTTCGCCTACTCTCGTCGATCGCGTCCCGGCACGACGAGTCATAAAAGTGACCTAATCAAAGCTATCGCCGAAAACCCTCCCGAAAAGGCCGCGGAACGTCAACAATAATCCGCAGCCTTCGAAAGAGCAACACAGATGCGCAGATGTACATATCCCTGCCCCCTGGAAAAGGTGAAACCTCTCCCGCTCCCTTTAGGCTTGGAACGAAATTCCGCCAGCAGCGCTGGTGGAGTTGATCCCACGACACGTTTCCCCCGACGAGACCGTTCGCGACGGTTGGATCGGATTCCAGGATGTTTCACGAGGGTGAAAAGACTCGGCTCGGCGGTGGAAGGCCGAGGGACAGGTGCCCGGCGAGGGTACGTTCGTGTCCCGAAGATCGGCAGCCAGACGCCTTTCAACGCTACCTCGGTGCAACGCGTGGGTGCTCGTAAACTTTTTTCGTAAGCGGGAATATACCTTGGAATTTTCGAGAGATCACTCACGCTCCAGTGGAAGGAAGATACGCTGCATGTGTTCGCGCGGGTTGCTGGCTGCGTGCAACGTGGGCACGGAGGGTCACACGTGTCCACGCTAAATCTAGCGTGGAAGGGTCCGAGCAGGCTTCAGAATTTTTTCACGGGAAACCGAAATCGCGCCCGGTTACGACAGCTAACGTCGTTCGCTTTAACGATCTCTTGCCGCGCGCGTGGAACAGCTTTCGAGTTTAAGGGAATCTTTTTTTGAATCGTATCGGGGTCAATGGGAAACGTATTTTCGGGTCTCCTAACTGGACATGCGCATATCTATATCTTTATATATAGATGTATAGATGTATGTACATATGTATACATATATGTACAGGTAGACGGGAGCTCGTCAAGTTCATCGATCTTCAATATCGCTCGTCCTTATATCCTTAATAAACTTAATAGTAAAAGATATGCATATAGGAAAAGCGTTGGTGAAACAAGTTGGAGACTTACCCGATCACGTGTGGCACATCGATGGAGTGAGAAGAGGCCCGTTTGCGATCTCCAGCCATGTCGGCGAGTCTAGCAAAATCAGTGTCCTGATCGGCCAGCCGGGCGCTCTTTCGGGACTCGAGCAACCTGACCTCGTCTATTCGTTTGGTCAGCCTCATTGTCTGCAACAGAATGAATACATCAGGCAAACGGCAAATGAATCGTCCTTAACTGAAATGGCGAAGGCAAAGTTTAACCGTATCTCCTGTAGCAACGTAATCAGTCTTCCAGAGCACAGCGTGCCAAATATGTAATATTAAATGAAATTTCAATTTCGTATTATCTTAAGCGTTCACGAATAGACGAAAAGAAAGTAGGCGAAAAGTGCGAGAAGCCGCAACTCGAACGGTCGATAATATCACCATTAATCTCCCAGGCTACCCGCGTCTATCTCGCTGTCCCATCGAATACACTTTGCACGCCGCGACATAGAGTGCGCCCAAAGTAGGAAACAGTAGCTTAACAAAAAACCCTACCTATCCCATCTCAGCATTTTCCCGCTCGCGAAAACTTGAAATTTCGATCGGGCGCACACTTTCCCCGATTCAACGCGCCGCGACAATTGCTTCCTAGTAATTACGCGGTTCGCCGGCAGCATTCCTGATCACGTGATCACCGAGCGAACAGCTCCGAGAGACACGCGCCATCCATTCGCGGGTAGCGCCGCGACGCGACGCTCCGGTCGGCGTTCCTTTTATTTCCAACTTTATTCGCATTTTCTTTCTTTCCTCTTCGACTCGTCCCCGTCTGGGGAAACGGACGCGCGACAAATGCTTGATTAACCCTCTCCTAACAGGAGTTTCGAAACGAATCGACGTACTTAATACGGGTACAACCGTGTGCGAATGCTCAGCCTTTAAGCACCAGCGTGAAAATAAATGGGAACTGAATATTTGTGGACGCGAAATGCAAAGACGATTACAACGAACGCTAGTTGGCTGAGCTAATTCCGAGACAAAGTTCAGCGGAAGCTCCTTGCAGGTAGAAACACCGCGCTAGTTCTCTGAGAATCGCGCGATTTCCCATCTCCGGGACGATTATCAACGGACCAGCCGAAAACCATTCCCCGGTGATTAAAGCAGCCAGCTGTTCGTCGATACCAGGAACATTCACCATCGATGGGGCGATACGCCGTCTCCTACCCTCCGCGAAGATAAATACCTACTCGAAAGACATGTCTTTTCCGTACTTTGCAGCCACGAAGTTAGAAAAATGCGACGACCAAGCTAATCGAGATAGAAAGATAATTTTTCAAGATTATCAAAGACGAGGCTGCGACAAATGTGTGTCCACGATTGTACGATCCTGATGCCGCTGCAATTTTCTCGTTCTTCTAGCGAGACACTTTGAAATTACATAGATCGTCGTACGATCCGCGGGCAAAGCCACGATTCTTGCGAGTGCATAGAATCGCGACAACCGCTATACAGAATAATTGTTCGGGCGATGCACGCAAACATGAGTCGCGAAACGAACGAGAGATGATCTCCCTTCCGTTTCAGAAACTCTTTCGATCCAGTTTCGGCGGGCGAGGTTTTCTAGCCCAAAGAGGGGCAAATCTATGGGCGTGCGATAATTATTTGTATAATAATCATTATTTGAAAGCGAAGGAACGCTTCGCGTATATGTTGAACTCGGGCCACGCATACCTGCGCGCGAAGAAAACGATTGGAAGCAATGTTTACTGACTGTTTACTCGCACAAAGTTGTCATTATATTCGCATTATCGTGCCACTGGCCAGCGACTCGCGCGTGCTCGAGTGCATCGGCCGCGCGATTTCAGCTGCTGGAAAAAGCGATCGCCGTTCACCATGTCCGAGCACATCGAAACACATTTCTACGTCGCACTTTTGTCCTTGCGCGCAGCCTATGTAACGACAGTGGCAACAGAACGAGGATCCCCTACGGCCTACGGGAATTCCCATTCCATTTCCATTTCCATTTCGGGGAACCGATTTCAAAGAAGTCTGACACGGATATTACTTTCCTGTATTTGCGTATACGTGTTAGCGATTATGCGGTTAACCGGTTAACGCACCTATCGATGCGACCCGAAAACTAATTGCCTTGGGCAAGGCTAATGCCATCGATTCGCAGGTCCTTCGAGCAGGAAGCGCCGCGCAAGGTGTATCGAAATGTTGTCGTCTAATATCTGTAGTAAAACATGCGTCGTCGAACAATTGTTGGAGCAAATGGCTGTCAACAAATTGTATCATTTTAATCCGGGCTCCGAATGCCTCGAATGACTCGAATGACTGGAACGACCCGAATGGCAGCGGGAGAACGTAGCGCTACCGAATTCGGCGGGCATGCGAAACGTACGTGGAACGTTCTCTGGCCTGACACGTGCACACCGACCACCGTTAATAATTCGACCGGCCGATTACGACGCGGGCGGTGGCAGCGTACGAATCGCAACCTGCACAGGAGCTGCCGACAGGGAAATGGAAATTGCTGCACGAACGCTCGATCGGCGATATCGCGCCTACTACTCCCAGCTGTTCGCTGCCGCGGTCCAAGTGAAAGGGCGATAAATTATCTTCCTTGGCCGAGCAAGTGCGCGGCGTGCACGCATTCCAGGCCCATCAGACCGAGAGAGTTAAAAAGACCTCGGACAGATGCGTAATCGCACTTCGCCTTCTCGATCGGGCATCGCGACGCGCTCTCGCACCGTCGACCACGGGGTTTCCTGCTCCGATTTACGGTTCCGCGTAATTGGGAAAGAGCTCAGCGCGCCTGATAGCTGTGATAACGGCCAGCCCTGCCCCTCCTGCCCTCTCGAGCACGCTCACGCGGCACGAAACGTGTTCGTGGCTGCGTGGCGTTTCGGCTGCTCGAGGCCGACAAGGCCGGCTGCGATTAAACGTTGGGAGATCTGACAATGAGTACGCGACACGGCGGGGAACCCCCGCGCGCCAACTGGAAGCTCCGGAAATGGGCAGGTTTCGCTATCGAATACGTAATCGGAAGTCGACGAGAGGTGCCGACGGCCTTCCTTCCGCTCGAACTCCCTCGCCGTCGCGCCGTGGCGCGGCTTAAAGGAGGAAGGAAGGAAGACCGTTGAAAGGTCAGCGGGTATGCGCGAGCGACGGTCAAAGGACCCCTGCGTGAAAACAGAGAGGGGTCGAGGGGAAAAGGTTTTTCCAGGACAGGGGCGAGCACGCTCGAGGTCGGCGCGCTCTCCGGCCATGAGCCACGTGCGCTGCACTCCACCGCACTTTCACCGACCACTTTCAAATTTATCCCCTCCCCCGCACCTCTTGACGCCGCGCCGCCACCGCGTCGAAACTCCCACCGAGCTTTATCTAAAACGACGCCAGACGTTCCGTCTCTTTCCGTCTGTCCCGCTCCGCCTAGCCGGCCTGGATTTTCTGTTGCGCGAGAGAGCTTTAAAGACTGCGGCCGATGAAAGGTCGACGAACTTTTGGGGAGAGGGTCCCGACATCGAATTCCCGCTTCTCTCTGCGCGCGTGCAGGGGCAACTTTGGCCCGAGCACCGAGCGCGCATCAGTCGGCAGCACTGAAAACACGATTGCGCAACAATCGTTGGATAACGAGCCACGAGACTCGTGGCCTGCTGACGTCGCGATGGATGACTACGCGATTCTGCCAAAGGAATTAATCGAACGCGGAACCGAGCAGCGTTCCGCCGCTGTTTCTCCTTTCTCTCCTCGTGTTTTCTCCACGCACAAGCGACGATAAGCAAAATTGGAGTAATCGGGCGCCCTCGGACGTTCGGCGACAGTTTATTCGAGCAGCCGCGCCCCGGAGATCGTGGTCATAGAGCCGCGCCACTGCCAGGGACCAGCAATCGTAAAGAGAAATCGCGTTTTTTATCGAGGTTGAAATTAATCAAATTAGCCACAGCTCGCGGCGAGGAGAAACTTTTTCCGCCGTTTCATTTCCCGATCTCGCGGCTCGCATCCCTCCGACGAAAGCGCGTCCACGATCGAAACGAAACGTCGAACGTTCTCCAGGGTATATCTGTTTCATCGAACGACCGTCCGGGACACGGTGGGTTGCCCGCTGTTCGCCAACCTGGCAGATTGCGAAACGCACCGCCGGGTGAAAGTGCATTTGCTTGGTTTAACGAGGCACTCTTGCTCGACGCGGCCGGTGAAGAGTTTCGGTTGGCTTTGGTACAGGGACGCTCGAGAAATGCGGTAATCTTATTTGGAAGAACCGTGACGCCCTTACAGTTAGAGGCGAAGCGCTTGCTCTCGATATTTAGTATCGGCATATCGACATCGCGGGAGCGGTCGATAATTTCTTCGGGCCCTGATATTCGATGAAAACGACGGAGAGGTGGCCAACGGCATTGCGAGAGTGTTATCACGTGGGACAAAATTCTCAGCATCGGACACGCGCAACGCACGATCCATCGAACCTCGCTCGCGTTCGAGATACTCGTCAACTTCGATCAACGTCCAAACCAGGCCGATACATTTTCCAGTGGATCGGAAATCGATTCTCCAATTAATTTGGAAGCTTCGTAAAAATGTTCACCGCGATGGAAAAATTGAGAAACGCAGCGTCCTCCGAGAGCGACGCTCGAAAGGCGAGTCGGTTTAAAAATGCAACGAGCAGCGCGCAATTCCAGAACACCTCGAAGGCCCTATGTTGCACCATCCTCGAGAACAATTGCTCGACGCAACTTTGCGCTGCACGCGACGCAACCGCAAAGAAAAGTACGGTAACAGAGAGGAGCATCGTTAGCTCGTCATTATAGAGGAGGACCTCGCCGATCCGCGACGGCCGAATATTTCGAAATCCGCAAGGCTGCGCACGACCAGCGGCGTACAGCGGTGCTTTATCGTGGCACAGAGATCGCGATCGTGCGACGAAACGCCTTTTTTCTCTTCTCTTCTTTTCTTTCTTTCGATATAACGTTTCGATACCCTTTTCGGCACGAGGTTAATCGCGATGGAACGCGAAATCGTCGCTCTCGAAGGAAGAGCAAGGTCTTTCCTGGTTTGGCCGTCCGCTATGCAATGGTCAGCTTCGTGGCGAAAACAGGAAAGGAAGGCCGCGTTCCGTCGAACAATGATAACTGTAAACAGGAATCCGACGAATACAGCGGTGGCCCTAGCTGGCCGTCCAGCCGTTCACGGTAGAGACCTTCCGTGGAAATTCTTCTACGCGCATACATAGATTTGCTACCGAAACGTCCAACTTTGCCTCGAGATTCGTAATTCCGTCCATTGCCACGCATCGAGCCAGGAACAAAAGATTTTCAAACGACCGAGCCGCCGATACCATTCAAGACCCGACGAATCACCAGACGAATCGGAGTCAACTCCGATTAGCAGGAAGGTCCAATTGTAGACTTTTCACGAGCTACGTATCTCGTAGGTCGTAGATGATTCACGGGCAGCATCTACGGTTGGCAAGACCAGTTGCTAGATTAGCCTCGACTATTTACTCGACCCCCGATTCGAAAACGATCCCAGCGCAATCCCACCCTGGCTGCAATCGCGAAAGGTCAGCGCGAAACTGTGCGTGAACACCTGCTCTCGATAACCGTACGTTTCCTCTACGATCCCGCGAGCATTCGGCCTTAGCCACCCAGGAAACGCTCCTTTTTCCTTCTCCGAAACACTTGTCGACCGAACACGACCGAACACGACCGAACACAACCAACAAGAGCGGAGCCAAGAGCGGAACCAAGAGCGGAAGAGCGTACAATTTATTCTCTCCGCGAAAGAAGAAAACTCGGTACCAGATACCGATCGAAAACCCATTACACGGAGCATGGAATATGGAGTACGCAACTTGCTCGATCAAAGTCGCGGACTTGTCCATTGTTTACGCCATACGAGTGTTCCATTCACCGGTTTGGGCAATCGTAGAGCCGAACAAGCGGGGGAACAGCAACGAGAAACTGGCCACGCTCGCGGAGCCATGACCTCGATCGAAGAATGCGCCGAGATTCGGTCCGCGTAACGGTACACGTTAAATTCACTTGGGGGCCAGCTTAGCGTCAAGCTACTTAACGTATTTCACTACCGACTGGACAAAGAGAGAGAGGGAGAATATGGCGTGGATATCTCGAGGCCGTTTCTCTCGAGTTCCGTTAACGACGAGCACAATATTCCAGACGCACGCGGATATACACGATCGTGCGACGAAAAAATGGAAATCGGAAGATGGACGCATCGTGGAACACGTGTGTCGGCACGAGAAGAAAAATGTTCGCTCCCGCGTCCTCGAGGAACAACGACGGAAGCTCGACGAGGCACCTCTGATCTCGTTAGTCACTCGATGTCGAGCTTAACCTTCGCCTTTTTTACCAATAGGATTTGGCGCAACGATCGAGCATCGTTGAGCGTGCCGAAAGATTACAACAGCTGCGGCCGCGGGGGAACGAAAGGCCGGTGCTGGCAAGTGTCTACGGAGTTCGACTAATAAATTCAAAAGATTCTTCCCCTATCGAAACCGTTGGTATCGAGTGACTAATAAAACACATCGAACTCTCGGATAACGAAGCCACGCTCCTTGCGAAACGCCGCGACGCGTCGTCCAGGGGTTAACCAGCCGAGCGAGTCAGTCGAAAATTCAGCCGACCCGTTTGTCCCCGTGGCTGGGCCCGAGCTGCGGCCTTTTCGCAAGATCCGGGAATGTTACGGCTGATTTTTTATCCCTGACGTCGCGCCGGTTCTCGAAAGCGTGCTCCGTGGCCATCCACCTCGAGGAAATTCCAAGGAGAGGTTGAGAAAGGTTCGTTTCAACTGACGTCACTCGTAGTGACTCCAATTTCAGAACGTGCAACTCTCGATGCGACCACGCACCGCGCGCAAAAATATCGTTCCGCTCTGCCATGGACGCGGGAGGGGACAGATACACCGGTAAAAATATCTTCCCAAATTTATCGACCAGGGTGCGACGTGTATATCCGCGCCTGCTTTAAAACGTAGATTGAAATGCGAGCAAAGGTCGCGGCAAATACTTCAAGGGGTAGAGGTCTGCTACCGAGCAAATAGTCCAGGCAAACGTCAAGGCTGCCGGATCGGCGACGAAAAGACTATGGGAACGAGTTTAACCTCAGATCTATCGATGAGCATTTGCATTATCGATTTGCAGAAGCGGTCATCGCGGCGAGTCGTGCCTCGAGATATTAGAAAAACAAGCGTTACGTCACACGAGGAAGGCTCCCGGTTATTTTTGCGCGACGAACGCAGAGTCTGTTTTGATATGGTGACGCGGCGTGACTTGTTCGCTTATGGGACGACTTGGGACCACGGCCCATAGTCTATGAGTCTATACGCTAGTCTATAGACACAGATGTCTATGTCTATAGTATTCGAATGGAAAGAAAAAGTATCGAGGCGTCTGTACCGAGCTGGTGCAAAATATTCCCCCGACTCGCGAATTAAATCGTGAACATTAGAAATTGAAAATGAGAGTCGAGCACGGCCTTTGGCACGGCCTTTGGCGCGGCCGTCGCGAAGAATTGCGGGTCGGTGAATCAGTTCCATCCTTCGGCACGAGCGTACCTTGCCTCCAATGACAGCTCCTTTTCCACGAAACCAGTCATGGTCCGTTTTGGTTCTGCGCGACTACTTTGCATCGCATTCCAATCGCCGCTTCGCGTTTACGTACGGCGATGCACAGCGATCCATCTGTACGTGTACATTGTCGAGAATAATTTCATTGCAATCGCGATTCAGTCGCAGCCTTCTCGGTTCAAAATGGTCGCGATATTAATTTCAAACGAATGCAAGATGGATCAAAGGAGTAGCATCGCGCGACGCCTTTCTATGACTCGACGATGCCGTACTAGAAAAAAATTAAGTGCCGCTTACTCGTCCGCGACATTAAGGAAAAGGTCAAGGATAATGGTACGCGGAACATCCTTTGTCGTAAGCTTTATCTCCTCCAGATAACGCGTACAATAGGACACGTAAGCTCTCGGATTTAGATTACGAGAAAGCTTATTAACGAAGCGTGTATCGCCGTCGTGGAATTTTTATAAAGCGAGCATTGCGCGTGTATACGTTTCGCGAGCCCCGATTCCAATTGTCGCAAATAATCGAACTCACTGCAATTGCGAACGCGGAACTTCGTTCGGTTCGCAAAGGGTAAATAAAAACGTTTCGGCTCCCAACGTCGATATTCGTCAGCTGCTCGAAACTAAGGGAAATAACAGAAAACTACGAACCGATTTCTACAGCAACGAGAGTAGGTACCGTCTCGCGAGTCGCGTAGATGTGCAATATTTTTCATAATGATGGCATTCGATACCGATACACTGTTCGCCGATACAATTGCCTGCGATCGTCGGCCAGCTCTCGTCGATTGCAAAGCCGTTAGCCCGCTCAACGTCCAAAATAACGAACTCGTCCACTGTAGAAGCGGCCGCATCCTCGATCGCAAAGCAACGTAGCATTCGAGCCAACCAGCCAACAGTTACCTACGAAATACCCGGAGCACCGCGTCCATCGCAGCAGCCTCGAATCGTTACGCAAGTGACATCGAACAAGCTCCAGCACAGCATCCAGCACCTTGGATAATACGCCACGAATCGGCCGCAGTTTTATCTAAAGGGGGCACGGAATCGTTTCTTTGTTTCCCCGCGATCTATTCCCGATCATCGTCATCGACAGTCATCAGCCGTGTCGAGCGTTGAACGTTGGCCGGCTGCCGATTCTGGTGGCGCAATCGCGCAATGATTCCACGTGCAGCCTGCACCTGAACGTGAGTAACTAGCGTCTGCGGGGAAACTGGGCATGCAGGAATCTAAGAACGGCCGATCTGGCTAACCGCGGCTGGAGAATACGTACCGGAGAAAGGACAAAGTCTGGCTTCGATAGCGGGAAACGTGGCTCGCTCGCCTCACAGATATTTCAAAGCGAACCGAGTCGATCGTTTGGGGAACGTGGATTTTTTGCCTGGCTTGCAGGCCCGTTCGCCGATATTCGACTAACGTGTCGCTTCTTCTTCCTTTTATAGACACTGTACACGTAGGTATTATTATATTTAAACCAGCTATTGTCTTGCAAGGAAGCATTTTACAAACCTAATTAGATTAGACGCGACCCGCGTATTCACCAATTAAATTCCTCCCCGAGTGGTCAACTTGCAACGAAATGCAAAACACAAAGGCCATGATCGCAAATATCTCCCAGAGAAGTAGCGATCCATCGTTAAATTTACAAAAGTTTGTCAGTTTGGCGAAGCGGCCTGCATACTCGCTTGTCGGTAACAAGAAGAAAAGAATCCTGGGAGAGGAGCTTCGCGGTGATGCAAAGTTCACCCAGATAATTTCTGTTTGCACCGAGATCAAGGAAATGCAAGATAATTGTATCACGCTGTCGTGTATACCGTTCTGTGCGCGCTCAAAGGCAAACAACTGCGCCGATACACGAATACTCAATCGCACCGTAACAGGGTGGGGAAAGAATGGAAACGGCCTGGTCTACGCTAGTCCTACGCGTCCTAGGCATTAGGCATTATCGTTGCGATTAGTCAAACTTTGGCCATTGAGAAATGCAAACTGACGATGAGCGTGCGCGTGTCGATAGATACCACGGGAATTCAGGACTATGCCCCCGACGAAATTTCATCTTCTCGATATCTTACGATTAGTCAGCGGCTCGGTCTATGACATCTCGCGCGGCCGTATCGCTATTCTTTCTCTTCGCGTATAGAGCCACGCGCATAAACATTGCAACAGTTTATTCGCGAAATGGAATACCTGGTCCGGCGTAAACGAGAGAGGACAATGGATTGCTTTGCAACGCCCGCGCCGAGATACCTCTAGCCTTTCGCAAGAGCTGCGGTTGGAGTCGAAGGAAGCCGGATTTTCTACACACGCGTAGACGTACATATGTATATGGTTTTACGTAGATTAGGGACGTGCGAGCGCTCGAATTTTACGAGCCGAGCTGAACTCGGTTCGATTATGCGAGCCGAGCCGAGCGCTCGAATTTCCGAGCTACTCGAAATCTTTCGAGCTGCTCGAAAGAAAGCGAGCTACTTGAAAAAATCGAGCAGCTCGAATATCATTCGAGCCTCGCGAGGCCCGCGCGGCCCGGCGCGGCGCGTTGCGCAGTGGGACAAACGCCCAATCTAGGTGGAAAAAATTCATAAATCGTTTTACGATGTTCATAATACGATGAAATTTTATGAACATATGTTCGTATTATGAACATCGTAAAACGATTTATGAATTTTTTCCACCTAGATTGGGCGTTTGTCCCACTGCGCAACGCGCCGCGCCGGGCCGCGCGGGCCTCGCGAGGCTCGAATGATATTCGAGCTGCTCGATTTTTTCAAGTAGCTCGCTTTCTTTCGAGTAGCTCGAAGATTTCGAGTAGCTCGGAAGTTTCGAGCGCTCGGCTCGGCTCGAACGACCGAACTTTACTCGGTTCGAATTTCGAGTACTCGGTCTATTCGAGCGCTCGCACGTCCCTAACGTAGATGTTCAATGTCCCGGGGTTAATTATAATCCTCTCTGATCATAATTATTTTACCAATTTAAACCATTCCGTCGACCTTCTTTTTAACGCCTGTGTATATTCGCAACTCGAACGCTTTCAAGAAAATGGCAATTTTTTGTTTCTTCTCTCGTTTCTTCGGACGATTTAAGGCAAACACGATTGGACATATCCATGGTCGATTCATGTTAGAGTATGGGTGTAAAGAGTGTTAACACGGAGTGCAGTGATGAAACGGTTCTGAAATAATCGTGACAACGTGTCATGGTAAATTCGAGACGCAAACAAAACTGGAGGAAGATGCAGAATTTCGTTCGTCCCGTAAAAAAATCTCATTAACAGAGATCTAATTTTCAATACGTACTTGGAGGAGCGCTCTAGAAATGAATCTCCTTTGCTCGTGCCGTTGCACAGAAGAAGTACATACTTTAACCGCGAAGCAAGAAAATCAGGTTCGCATCAGGAAATTAGATCCAAACGATAAACGTACGATCAAAATACTTTGCGTTACGTAAATTAGCAAATTGTTGCTCATAATCGTGTATGCAAACAAAGTATCGAGGTGATCCAAAGTTCGAATTAAACGAGCAACTGATCACCTCGATACCTATGGTCAGGGAAGCTAATTAGTATTTGGGCAAATCGCAAACCAGACCACCTTTCGAGATAACTCTTTTCATTTTCTCTACCTTTTCTAATTTCCGTACTGACAGGGACCAATTATTTTCACCTTTCGAAAAATGACCGCGCTGTTGTTGCGTTGCTCCGATCCAATCTCGCTGTCAATAATGAATACTCCACTCCCGCTACTCCTTAAATAACTTTAAATAACAATTGCATCAAAATAAAGAGTAATTTGTGTTGCTCTACTCTGCTAATAAACCAGCGAATTAAACTACAAACATGTATGTATATTATTTCAACGCCCAATCAGAAACACATTGTATACCCTACGTAAGCAAAGGGAGAATAAAAAAGAGTAGAAAACAAGAGCGGCGATTTGCAATGAAATTGCTGGTGTCAACGCGTCAATAGTGTTCGTAAAAAGTAGGAAGAAGGCGGTAGGCAAACGATTTCGGAAAAAAGCTATCAACGGTACCGCGCAATCATTCGCGTCACGAATATTTTCATACGTAAACAACGTTGCATCGATATCGTGTTTTTGTCGACGTTAAATCGATTATCGGTGGAAACAACTTGTCAAACGTCCTTCCTGTTTACCAGACTCCCACACGCGAGTGAGATTTCTATCGAGCTAATCGATAATGAGACGATTTTTCGAATCAACGCGTGCTTCAATTTTATCGAACGCAATCGATATCTGTTTACCGAAGAAAAACGAGCAGACAAGAAAACAATGTATAAGAATACAATACAATACAAAAGGAAACAATAATAAAGGAGAAATGTTGGGAATGTTATTGGGGAAAGGCAGCAGGGAGATTCGCAGAGCGCAGGGAAGAAGAAAAACAGCGATCTATAATCTATGGAATCGAATCGAGATTATCGTGACGAAACCGTGAGAAAACCCAAGGTCGCGTTATTCGCGTACGGTCTATAAAAACGTATCAAATTCCAACGATATATTCTGCAGAAATTATAATTGCCGGCGATAAAAGCAAACGACGCGACGGGCGATAACGATAGAAACAATTAATTGTTTATGAATCACATCGAATGAAAAAGATACCGAAAGAATCTTCGTACTGGAATTATCGCGCACGAGATAAGGGTAGGTCGCTTCGATGAATTCCAATAGCGGTTCCAATGGCGAAGAAAAAAAGGTCAAATGGAATTCGTGTTTGCACGTTTTCCGCAGGGTCAGATGGATTATTCCTCCAATTCTTCTTCCCCTTATACCGATTTCTGGCTTTAGCTTCTCGCGAATTTGACTGGGCTTTGCAGCCTGCATCGAAATAGGATCCATTGTCGAACGCCGTTAGCATTGAATTATTATTTGAGATTTAACAACGGGAGTGGCATGAAATCAAACGCGATTATTGAACTAATTAGCCAGCGGTATAATTAGCCAAACGTAAACGATTGTTAATCGTAAAATGATGAAGGTGAAAGTT
This sequence comes from Nomada flava, assembly GCA_951802745.1. NCBI lineage: Eukaryota > Metazoa > Arthropoda > Insecta > Hymenoptera > Apidae > Nomada > Nomada flava. Next base: position 10,192,770 of record OX637903.1, read on the forward strand.
CTTTTCAGTGGCTGCAAACCAGTTTGCAAATTGACAGGTAATCTTGTTGAAACGAAGGAGCTGCCCAGCCTTCAAATATGTACATACATACACCTTGGCGGCTACAATTTGCAGGTACAAAGTATAAAGAGGCTCGCTAAGAAAATCGCGTCGACGCCGTGCAATGGATCATTTAAATGAAATCGTGTTTAGCAGATTTAGAGGAGAAACATCAGGTAGTGCGCGTTAGCTACCAGAATATTTAATAACTGGCGGGGAAATTCGCTTCGCAACGCAAAGTGATACATACTCGATCCCCGCATTATACCGTACAAACAAAGTTGTTAATCAAAGTAGGTACGTGTACTGTAATTTCTTCCTAAACCGTTTACAAAGCTAGATTATATATTTTATTCGTGCCTGTACGCGAGACAATAGTAGCACCTGGCATCTACTTAATAAATATTTAGCCGCGTCGTAGCAAAGAAACCAGTGCAGAAACACCACAGTTTTTCTCGGTCGCTCCCTGCAGCATTCCTTCCTTCGATCTTTCTTATTCTCTTCGATCCTAATTGTAATCATTTTCCAGTCTAGCTTCTCTAGCTCGCCCCGTCAAGCAAATCGAACGAGAAGAGAAAATACAAGAGTAGCAAGAATAGGAGAAAATTGAAAGGTAACAGAAGGCTACCGAATAATACCGAAAAATACAGAGCGCTTAATCTAACAAACTTGTCGCATAAACGAGTCTCCGAAAGAAATTCACCCAATTCTCCGGCCGCAGAACAATGAAATGCTCGCCGCAGAGATTTTTCAGAGAAAACTGCAGCTCGAACAGCAATAATCGTTCGGCTGCTGGCAGGCTCGATTGTTGTTCGCGACACCCGGTAGAGCCGGTACGGCGCGCCGCGGCAATCGGTGTCACTGTGTCGAGCTGCTACCGGTGACGTCACTGTTCAACACCGTCAACGTCAACGTCAACGTCAACAGTTCCCCCCTACGTCCACGCAACGCTATCCGTGACACTTACTTACGACACTGAATAAGGAACGAACGCGAGCGATTAGCAGCTGGCAGATAATGTTGCAGCGTGTGCGCAAAAACCGGCTTTTTATCGGCTGCGAATGGGTGACGCGACCCGCGTCGCGTTTCGTTGTCCCTAGGCGAAGTTCAGCTTTGGAAACAAAGAAAAAGATGACCGTGAATAGTAGCGAGAGTTGAGTCACTTTCGGAGGGTTGGTGGTACCGATGGTCGAATGGTAACGCGACAGCGCGTCGGAACGTGGCGAGGCATCGAGCGCGTAGCAAATGAAACGAGAAGAAAAACCACGAACAATTGAGTAACGTAAACGCGATCTCGCGATGACCTATGTCGGAGGTATGTAGATTTGTGCATATACATATGTATATGTACATGCTGGACGAAACGAGCATCGTTCGAAAGTAGTCAGGCGTTAATCACAGAGTTGGGTACGTGGCCGCGTTTTCTCGCTCCATTTCAGAGCGGCCTATTTCAAAGAAATCGCTGCCAGTCGTGGGTGACCCCCGGCCACTAATTTCTCGCCCTTAACTCTCTTCTCATCGGCTCCTCCTACCTACTGTACTTTGCGCGCCACTGTGCGCTATGCGGGCGTTACGCGTTCTTCGAACTTTACGAGCTTGAAAACGAAGGACTCTGACCGGCCTTAAATTTATCAACTGTGTCAGGATCACCAAGTGACACGACTCGAGAACACGACAAAAGAAACTTTGTTTTCGGCAAAATCATTTCTTTTTGGACTCGCGATCGGAGTTTCATTGCTGAAACTGCTTCTCAGTTTTATTCGCCGTATCGTACAGGATGCCTTTCTCATCAGAGACACCGAAATTCATTTCTAAATTACATATTGGGTCTTGGGCACGTTTTAGTTTCCTTCGTAAAATACCGAGTCCGATTTTACTTCGAAGGCAGCTAGAACTATGTAGAACGAAATGGTTCAAAGACTGAAAGAAAGCAGAGCAAATCGCGCTACGCAAAGGCTATATTCCTACGATTCTAATCGACGTAGCCTCGCTCGTCTTCTCTTTTACCTATCCCTCGGACGAAAGACGGTATCAAAAAGCAGGTCACGCAACGGCGATAACGGTAATCCGTGCAGAGGTGGTGCAATGGCGTCCACGTGGAACAAGCAAACGAAGAAAAGTGTTGCGCCTATCCGTTCGCTAAACGATTCGACGCGACGCGACGCCAGGGCACGATTCGTAACGCCTAACGGCTATGCCAACGCTAACGATCGTCGGGGTTTTCCCACGAATCATCACGAAGGGGTCATTAGGGAAGCAGTAATTTGGAAAAGCCAAATTGTAAAGATAGATCTATAGATAGATCGGTGAGGCGGCCAGAAATTGTCTGCCGAAAGATTTGTCACCAATCACGATACGGTCGGGACGTTAACGAAGGAAACATTTGCTTCGTGCAATACCGAAGGGTACTTAAGAAATGTGAGGGAACGCGGGACAACCTCGACCTCAACATTTTCATATCGCTATTCGTATAGGTATTCGTCATCGGATTACGCAAATATTATGGAAAAGGGAAGGAAAATATTTGGAAGCTTCGCTTGGCAAAGATTGGCTCACGATTGGCTGCTCGCGATCGCGAAACCTATCCAGCACCCGCGCTACCGACCCACGCTATTGCGCGCACAAGCAGCGCATATGTAGATTCCTGTGCGCGTATCGCGAGAGTATTCGATCCTGTTCGTGGCGCGTTATCGAAAGGCGAGAGTGTCAACGTTCATCCGCGTGAAAGTGAAAATCTGGGGCTGCCGGTCGCAGCACGAGGGAGACAAAAATATACCACTCTACGTTCGCCGATTGTATCGAGGCGGGCGGGAAAAGGCCGGCCCGCGGCGGTATCTAGGCTGTGACCCGGTTCGCGATATCATTTAGGTCATTGTATTCAGCTGACAACGAGTCCAGCGAAACCGGGTAAACGCAGCAACGCACAAATGCCTTTTCGACTTTCGACGCATGTGCGCGCTACGTGCCCTACGAAACAGAGAGAAGCGCTACGCGTATCGTATTTACCGGCCACGTCTGCTCCCTCTCTGCACGCTACATTCCCTCGCTATACACGCCTCTCGTTATATCACAGGCGACGTTGCGTAAAATATACGCTGGCACACGCTCCTCTCTTCTGTTACATACGGAGACTATGTGGCCGCCTTTCGCCCCTCTTCTGGCCCCCTTTTAAATCCCACCACGTGCCCCGTGCCTCGTGCCCCGCGTCCATCACCGCGTTCCGTCCTCCTACGACTTTGCTGCCTCCTCGCCCGTCTCTTTGCAAACGCGTTAACCAACGCTGCGCAAACGTTGACGCGCCCGAGCTTCTCGTTCTACGCAGCGAAAGTTTCTTTTCATTTTTTGCTCACCCCGCCAGCAGACGCCAGCAGGCCGCCACCTGATTTTTCACCGCGCGAGACAAAGAGAGAACGAGAGAGAGAGAGAGGATACACGAGTTGCACGAAAACGAGAGAGATTCGGTAATTGGTTCTCGAGGCGCTCGAGAGGTCGTAGGACGGTTCCTTCGATAAATCGTTCCCACCGAAGGGAAAACGATATCCGAAGATAGATCGCGCCGTCACGGGTGTTTCGAAACTCGAAACCTCTACAAATACCCACACGGCAGCGGCTTGCCTCATCGTACTCGTGGAAAAAAGTGTAATGACGGCCACTATTATCGATTATTCAATAGCTGGCCTTAGATCATCCAGCCAGAAAGTGGTTTTCTGTATTTCTAATTCCCAACTACGTACATTGTGTGCACATACATGTATATACATACACGGCTGGACGGTGCCGGGCATGCCCTGCCGCGAAGGTGCTGTCAGTCAAAGTTTATTAGTCCAGCGTATGGACATCCAGTAGAATGCTCGAAATCTACCCTCGAAGGTGCGTGCTTTCACCTGCGTGCACGGTACGTGCCACGGAAGCTTTGTTCGATCGACGTTACTTTGGAGCTGCGTGCTCATTGTTAGAGAGCGTGTACCGAGTCTCGGTCGGCGTGCCCATCCGCGGAAACTAATACATGCCACCTTCTCTCTGCCTTCCCAATACCATCGCGTCCGTGAGAGTCGCGGGCCGCACGCGCGTTCCCCACGGGGACGAGCAGAGAGTAAAATACCTTCCCTGCGAATCTCGCGCGCGCCGAACGCGTCCATGTACGCGAACGGTACCTTCTCGACCTACTTTTCTGAGAAAGGCCCGACCTCGCTTTTCTCTCGGCCAAGCAGATACGCGCCACTTTTCCTCGCGCTCTATACAGTACGGCACGCGTAACAACTTTTCGTCACATTTTCATTCGAGGTCCGAGTGATCAAGGCTAATATCCAACGCCCGCTCGACCGTTTGGTAAATTACTTGGGAAGCGGTTTAGCTCACGGCAGCGAATTAGATGAGGAAGATAATAATATTAATAGTATTGCTCGGCGAAGGGTTTTATGGAAATCGTCGCGCCGCGGAGCGCACTCGAGCGCACGGTTTCGAGAGTATCGGAGGACGCGAGCGATGCACGTCCCTACCATATGTTGCCTCCGCGCATACAAAGTTACGTTATCGATCATGATTTACGATGCGTACCGCGTTCCAACATCGGACCGACTCGTTTGCGGCCAATAACGTCGAGTGGGAGCGAGGAGTTACGCGCGTTGTGCCCACGATCAGCTGATTTCACTATTTCACGCATCGGAGCTACGTTTCGTTTCCACATCCCCTCCAGATACGCCCGTGGCTGCATACATATGTATACGTATAGACGATACGTTCGACAGAAATATGACAAGCGCTCAACTTTCGCGGACACGGAGGACAATGATTTGTTTAAACAGCCTTCGCGACTGCGAATCAAGGACGTTGCGCCGGTTTGCCAGAAATTTCGAACGAAATACCGATTTACTTTCACGTGGAAGACGAGAATTCGTTCGCGTCCAAAGCTGTGTCCACGCGATAAGAGGATGCGACCGGCAGCCGGCACGCAGCACGGAGAGAAAGCACGGGCGTTGCTTCGGCCGACGATATCGAAGAACGACGCGACGATTCCGGGTAATCATACCGACACGCACGTTCCATTTTGCAATTCCATGCCGTCGCGTCGCGGCCGGCCAGTGCAACTTGTTAACAGTCCACGCATCTCGCGCGCAAGTAACTATGTACAACTACGCGGCCATTTCGACGGAACCTTGCGGCCGATCGTGCGCGATGCATATGTATTGCACCGGCTGGCATACAACTGTTCCAATATCCAAGGTAATTGTACACAAGCGTGCTAATGATTGCGACACGGGCGCAATCGCGGTAAAGCAAATCCGGAGGGGGGGGAGTAGGTGAAAGAGAGAGGCTAGCGCGGAGCGCGAGCCGGCCAGAGAGAAGGCGTAGTAGCATTGTAAACTCTACGACCGACTTTGCGAGCGATCGGCTAGGATGCAGGGTGCACCTCCGATTGCCGGCCATGCTCTTTCCAAACTCGAAATCAACTCACGCCGAAGAGAAATTCTCGCGCAGTCATCTTTTCTTTCGTCAAATGTTCTTTTCGCCTTCAAAATTTCCTTCCGAGCTAGCGTTACGTAAATTCCACCTACCGATACCGATCTGTATTCGCTCATGTATACATATACATTCATATGTATTCCATTCTTACCGATGCATCACGATGGGCCGATGCAAAACGGATGCCCATTTGCCGGGCCGACCTTGTTCCTCGAGTTTCAAATGAACGCGGGGGGGGGGGGAGTGGCGTGTCCCTAAATAATTGCATACATTAAGACGGTAGATCTAAAAGGGTCGCGCGCCTAAATTGCCATTTGGACGCGCTACTTGACTTTAAAATCCTCTATTATCAAGTAAACGAGGTTTTACCTCGAATCGTCGTTTCGATGCAATCTCGAATTCTAGATCCTTCGGTTAGGGACAATTTGCTTCGATCGCGAACCTGCATTCTCAGCTTGCACAATTGCACAGTGACAGCGATACAGTAGTTTCCAATTGAGGACCGGCACGGCATATTCATAGCTATAGGGACGCCGCGCCGCGCCGGCTAGCCGGTAACTACATACAAGTTAATACTTATGCAGAGTGGCCATCCGTGATCCATCTTGCGTAACCTATTTACTGGCAAAGTGGTACAAGCGCGTATGACATAATCCCGTGCAACGGAGCACGCACTGTAGATTCCGGCCTATTCGAACACTATTTTAAATAGCCCACACCACGCTCGTAGACATGCGCGTCAGCTCGAGCCGGTGCGGCACGGCTCAACGATGCGGAGCGTTACGCAAATTAAAACTACACCAAAGTTCGCTCTTATTAAATGAAAATCAAACTTTCACGGACTTTTTACATACGCGACGGAGAAAGTGGACTGTGCATTACGGAGAACTGTGTTGTCGGCCAACAAAATTTCTGCTACACCAACCGAAAGGTTCAAGTGTCCACAATTTATTCGCAGCCACCGCCGATCCGTGACCCGCCTTGGCAACCCACAACCCTATCCTTCGTCCTCCGCCCGATCAGTAAGCAACAAGAAAGAAAAATACGATTAAACTTTCCTTGCGATCGAATTCGTAACCACGAATCGAGCGACCGGCCAAAAGAAGCGCGGAGCAGAGATCGGCCACCTGCTGCTGCGCAAAGCGCGGCCGCCTAGAGCAATGCATTACATCGCGGATATCGTCGAGGTGCTGGCAGCTGCTAGAGCATTCCCGGGGCAAGTAGACCCAAGAAAAGGAACGAGAAAGAATCGACGACAGAGCGCATATTTACCGGAAGCGTCAGCGGCAACCAGATAACGCGTACGAACATCCGCGTGACCGCATCGGCACACTGGGTACTGGAGTTGGACAGGCCAACGCGTATCCGCCGCCCTGTGGACACTTGTTTACATAGCGAACGGTGCCGCGGATGGGTTTCTACGCATGTATACATATGTTATGTATAGACTCGGGGACTGTCAGCCGTTCGCACAACCGGTGCTGGGACATCTATCTTTGGATTCGCGCGATCGCCATCTCTTACTCAATCGTCTCACGCCCGTACCGTACCGGGGTGGCGCGGCGTGGCGTGGCGTGCCAGTGACCAGTGACACCGTTAAACGCGACCATTATATCGAATGCGGCCCGCGACCACGGCTCGGATATTTCCGTGGTGACCGTAGATAGAGCCGATGGGACCGCGCCGTTAACGGCGAAACGCCCTCGCGACGCGTTACCGCGTACTTGCACACCGTTCGCGTTGCGCTACCCTTTCAACGCAGTGAAATGCAAGCGTTAGTGACTCTCAACTTGCGACGGACCATCGTGCGTATCTGCTTCGACGTAAGCACGGTGCCGAGACGAAAAAGACTGGTGGGTTAAGCCGCGTTATGGATACGGCGTGGCTGTGGAAACGTGGAAATCGCGGTATCCAATTCGAAACGTACCACCAAACACTTTTTGTTTATGACGCTTGCAGTAACGAACAAAGAGTTTAATTAATTATAGTGGTCTCGCGGCACTACTCCAACCACCATCGTCCCCGTGCAGTATAATTTCAAATATTCATTTACCTTACACAAAACAGAATTCTAAATACGTTTTGGCCTTAAAATATTCGTTGATAGTTAAAAGTTGGGCGCCAAAGGAAAACGTAGGCGCTGTAGTGAGCCCAATTACAGGTGCATTGTATTGGGTAAAAAGAGGCTGCCGGTGTGAGAGGAGAGCGTATCGACTTATCGCCAGGGCCAACGGAAGGCTGTTGAAGCGGCGAGGTGTCGAATCGCGGACTAGGCACGTTGCGAAACTGCATATGCAAGACGTTTGCAAGAGTCGAGGTGCACGATAGTCGGTGGAACGTGCGGAAGCTTTAAAATTACCACTTACGCATACTTGCGTTAACAGATAAACGCCATCCAGTATTTACCGATTCACGCTTCGGTAACCTTCGACGTCACTAAAAGTCAGCTATGCACGTTCATGTATGTATCGCATGTGCAATCAGGTAACGACGCGAAGAAGCGCTTGCGTCAGAATACCCCATCGATGCATTCATTGTAGCGATTGCGGATGACGGACGATCGCAGAGAATTAAAGCGCACGAATATCAATGAAAGTTCATCGCTATTGCTATAGAGATGTTTGCATCTGTACCACGTGCGATCACAGTTTCGAATCATTTTCGTAGCCGAGAGAAATTCTTTTGCAATCAAAGCTTGCGTCTATTCATGGGAACGTTGAAAAATATTCCCACCGTTTTAATGCAGCACTCGTTTGGAATTCCGAGACCTATCGCCCTTTCGTTCGACACGTTCATGAAAAAAGCAACAAAGAAACAAGCTTCCCGTAATATCAGCTGGAAACGCGTCCGTAGCAGCGTGTCACCGGCACACCGCACCGCACCCCTCTGCGCCGCGACATGCCGTGGCGTTAGATAAGAACGCGTATTTACCACCGCAATAAAGTACTCCGCTCGCCGATTTCCCGGCGAGTTCGTGCAAAACAGACGTAACATTTGCCCAGCAGAAAAATATCGGAACCGGACACTTCGGTCCGACCAGATCCGGTTCATTCCCCCCCAACCGGAGCGGTCGTGCGCGCACGCAGCAAAGTTTTCATGAAATGGAGCCGCGGTCACGCCTGAGCTACCTAACGGAGGTAAAAAGATATTGCGCTAATGCGTTCCACGTGGAGTCACCGGTAGCCAGAAGCCGGTGCTTTGGTGCTCCGGTGCTCAGGTGTTCTACCGTACTCGATTCGTGGGCAAACCGACCTCTCCCGTGTCCACACGCGCGCGCAAAAGAACCTCGGGTTACGGACAGCTAGCCTAGCGTTTGCCAGTGCCTCTCATTACGAATCTAACCGCGCCCACGTAGCGGTATCGAGGCTGCGTATATTTCTTTGCCATGCCTGACCGCCCGTAACAGCGCTATCCCCCGTTTTATAGGCTATTTATTGTGTTGCGCTCGCTACGCTTTTCTGCGAATCCACAAAAAAACACTCGCGGCTCTGTCCACCTGGCCGCAACTGGTGTGCAAGAGCGCACGAGGTCGCTTCGCGGATTCTATCCGACCGTAACTCGAGAAAGGCGTGTCGAAAATCGACGGGCTGGCATCGTGCTCCTGTATCGCACGACTCTAATGCCGGCCGGCCGGCGCGACGAACGCCGCCATTTATTTCTTTTCGATCATTCGTTAACCCGTTGTCTGCCCGCTCGGCATCGACCATCGAGCATCTTCCTACTCTCGGAGTGTACAGCTCGACAATGCCACTGAATTCGATCCTATATACGGGGTATCTAATCGTTTACGATACGCTACGCGTCCGTATACGAATAATAATACGTTCGGGGCAACCCTCCGACTTCATCCAACCCTTGCTGATCCATTCGAGGGCAGAGGGAGCGGTCATCGCCGCTCATGCGCGCCGCGTAAATAGGACAGCTACGGTATAGTGCGCTTGTGAAACGAGGTCACGAAAATTCAATTTTCCGATTAACGCCGCGCACGCACACACCCACCCGGCAACAGCCGGCTCCCTTTTCTTAACTTTCGCCGGATGTCGCCAGATCATTGACGTTGATGTTGATGTTGACGAGCCGTCGCCACTGGGATACGTAAACACGACCACGCCGTCGCTAAAATTCGTCGAGCGTGTCATCGATACCAGCGATGCCCTGTTATCGCACGGAGCCACGCATTTTCCCCGCTCTTTGGCAACATTCGTGCAGCAAACGCCACGACCGATAGAGTTGCAGCCTGGCTTCGACACGCATGCGCCGTCGCGTCGATGCGTTTCATACGCGCTAACCTGGCCTGCGATGCAACGAAAACCGGCGCGCGCGCCGCGTGGCGCACAGCATGCGGATCACGTATCAAACCTGCTTACGCTTAACGACTTAACGTCGCTCCCTTCGTTCCATTTTCAACGTTTTGGAACGTTCGGAAAACGAACTGCATCGTAACGTATGCACAAACGAAAGAGATATGTACTACAACCCATTCCCGTTTCTGCAGATCAAAATAGATCGGACCTTTGTGTTCCCGTACGCTTGCATCTTGAATTTAAATCCCTAAACGTCCGAGGACTCGCATTCTTCGAACAAAGTAGCCAACTCCAGATTTTATAGACACGCGTCACTAAACCCATGACCGCGAGGGAAATTGGAATAAAAATCGCGCCGTCACTGTACGTACTGTGCACGCATCCGCCGCGCCACGCCGTTCGGGGGTTACCACTCCGACATCCTGCTCCGGAATTTCCGGGAAGGCCAGCTCGCTACGAGGAAGCACGCGACGAACAAAAAAAAGAGAAAAGTTCGAAAGTCACTTACCTCTTGGCCGTTCGGCGCGATTATCACGTCCACCTCGTCGAGATGCTCGCGATGCTGCGTGACCTCTGCGTGAATCTCTCGTCCGTTGTACGTTAGATAGACTTTCTGCCCGGTCACGAGGCGCGCGGTGGTAACGGAGCCGAAGCCGGGACCGATCAGATCGCGGTCGGAGTATTCGGTGCTGGGACTCGGCGGTCGGCCGCCGGGCACGGAATCGAAGCGCACGGAGTAGCGAGTCTTCGGCGTAATGCTGAGCCCTGACTCGGACGCGGCTGACGCCGGCGTTTTTACGGCGTGAATGACGCCACTGTAATACTTCCCGTCCTCGCCGGGAGCGCACACTCTGGTGCCGATTATGCTGCGTTTCGCCAGCCTCTTGCCCGTCGACATTATTCGTGCTTGTCTAAAAGCAAACGATCTCGGCTCGTTTCCCGATTTCCACTCTTCGATCTCAACGAACGTCCGACGACGATGGATGCACGCTGGATTCCTCACAGGGCACTTGCTACGTAGTACGTCGAGTCTCCAAGGATAAAGCTCAATTGCATTGTGGCTTACTGTTCGCCCTTTCGTCACGTTCAACTTTTCCTAACTTTCCCGAGTCACGCGCGACTCAACAGTTCGGCACTCGTGGTACGCGATACAAGCACGACACCGATCGATACCGTGCCTATGAATCGGCCAAATAATTTCGAAATTCACTCCCCCGGAAACAGGACGCTACCCTACTGTATTCGCTTCGACTCTTGCTCTTCCTCTTCCTATTCCCCTTCCCCTGCCTCTTTCTCTTCTTCCTGCAATGCCGGGACACGTCGCTCTAAGTCATCGTTCCACGATAATTCGAGAATACACGCCAAAAGTGTTTCGGCCAATTTCCGAAATTGCAATCGCGATGGCAGAAGCGATCCTAGACCAAGAAAGGACGCGGCGGCCTTCGCGGCCTGAACACAGAACTCGATGTATCAACAAAACGGCGCGCACCGTTGTCCGAGTTCGTCACGCTGTCTGCATGTTCGAGGCACTTTGTAATTGATTTACGATAATACGTCGATACGCACGCGGTAGATAGCATAATATATAACTAACACTCGCTGGTGGATAGAAAATCCGGCACTTTGCAGCAGCCTGAACGAACAAGCGATACACGATTCGATGGTATACAGGCAGGAGTAGGACTCGCGTTACCCGACATGTGACGCACAGCTGAGCGACCGGGAGGGACTGAGGACAGACTGCCAAGCGGCTTTCACTGCGCCGGCCGGCCGCCCGCCCGCCCGGGAAAAACAGCTGATAGATAACAACAAACCCACGTGACCCGGCCTCGAGCACCGATTGGACAACCGCGCTGACCTACTTACTCTCATTGGCCGTCAGAACGGCCCGGACAACGAGAAGAACGGGAAAAAATCGCAGCCCAGAACCCAAGCCAAAGCATTTTGCTTCTGGAGACCCTCCACTTTCTCAGCCCTCTCCGCGCTTCGTACGCCTGTACTCGGCGTCCCATCCAGCGTCCATGTTTTTCATCGCGCGCCGCGCGCAAACTGTAATACACGCGCCGATTCTATCCAGTGTCCGACCTCCGTCAATTCTTCTCCTTCTGTATTGCCTTTCCGTTTTCTGTATTCGCCGAGTCTTGCACGTGTCCTGCAATCATCCATTATTTTTCAAACGAAACCTTTCGTAATCAGCTGTTAGTTAAATGCACCGAACGGTCATCCTCTCATCAGCTGAGAACGCTCGTGACGAAATTTCAGGGAGTGATCAGTCTGCCGATGCGCCCATGCGCCGATGCGCCGACGCTTGGCGACGTACATACAGCCGATACGTAGAAAGCTCGCGTCAAAGAAGCCTCGCTTTACGAGACACTCCTACTGCCGCTCGAATGCCATACCCAGCCATACTGTAACATCTGTCTCGCGAAATACCTCCAATTTACACAAAATTTCCTTTTTAAAAGGCCGTAATGTCTGTACGAAGCGAGCAGCTGTGTGGTTTGCAACAGTAACGGCTCTTTTAACAGAGGAATGTCTTGTTTATGGTTCAGCTGTCAGTAGACGGCGGCCATTTTACGTCAGCTGAGAAGGTCGGTGACGACACGCGCCGAGTGAAATATCTTGGTGCGCTTTTCGAACCGGAGGAATGTGTCGCAAATCTCACCTTCGAACCTATTTTCCAAGGCTTGTCGCTTCACCGGGGGCAATATATGTATACGTTCTATTTATTTAAAACCCATGCTCGCGTTAATCGCAAAATAAATCGAAGCAGCATCGAATAAATCGTTCAAGATACAAATATATTCTCGATATTATTTTTTCCCTTCTTAGCGTAATCAAAGCCCTTTTCCTTACAAATTCTTCATTTTCGCATTGATAAAGTCCTGCTCGATCCGATGTTTAATTATAGCCACGTTAAATTAGTACTTTGTGACAGCTGAGGGCGCCAGTGACGAAATACGGTAGAGTGGATAGTCTGCGACAGTTAAAGATACATTTTCTTGGCTGATGCGTAGCAGGTTTTAAAAACCGGTAGATCACTGTGATTGCAGTGACGAGTAATTTACGAAAGGCATAGAGTCTTATTCACACCGCTGAGAAGCCGGTTTAGCTTCCGAAATGCTGATACACCGATAAATCGATCAAATGTGGCGTTGCCGGCGAAGATGAGGCAGTTGCAGTGCCATACCGTATGCTTGTCATGGCGGCCTGGCGCGCCGTGGCGTGGAGGACGAGCAATGAAAATGGCCGGAAGATGCATAGGGGCAGCGGGGAGGAATGGTAAGGCCGAATAGAAGGCAACGGTCCACGCGTTCTCACCAGCCTATCCTAGATTTATTTCCGTGGATGTTGCGCAATAAACGCTGTGCTCACTGCCCGTTTGCTCACTGAACGTTACCCCTCGTTTGGCTTCGAAGAGATGCCAAGGGCTAGCGAGTAACATCTAATTGTCACCGGCTGCCATTCCTGCCGTCGAATAAAGCAACACGATTATGCCTCTTATGTGCATTAACGCGTTCTAACGTTGCGTCCCGCCCTCGCTGTCAGTGCAACGGACTGTTAGTCATCTTCTGTTGTATTTACTTTTATTAACGCTAAACACGTTTCCTATTTGCCACGCGAATATCGAATTGAACGCGCTACGCGTACAATATACATATGCATCAGCTTTGTATCGTTTTTGGGAATCGTTCGGTGAAATGTACTTTCACCGGTGTCCTCTTTTAATGCCAAAGGGCAAGCTTCTATTCAAAATCGGACCGAACCGAATCGGTTGCTCATATTCGAAAGAAAATTCCATTCGAAGAACAATGTTCGCCTCTATTGTCTATCGATATCGTTTCTTGTGACAAACGAGTTTTATCGCGGTCATCGGATTTGGTCTGGGGCAAGCTTGTTTTTCAAAGAATTACCCTCGGTTTATGATACGTCATTGTTCCTATTCACGAGCCATATCAACCATTTTAAAGGTATCGGTCGTTATTAGTCATTACAAAAGGTCTGGCAAATAACATCCAATTTTCAGCTCTACCCTCCCCTATGCTTTCGCATAAGGCCTAACCAATGGAAATTCTCTGCCCCTTTTCTTCGATAGTCTGCGAAATCTAATCGCCCATCGAACAAAATTTGAAAACAACGGATAAACGTCGGTGGGCAATCGGCAAATATGTACTCGTCTTTTCATCGATGTCCACTTCAAGTGTTTTCGTAGTCGTTCCACAGGAATATGCATTGCTCTTTTCGATGCACACAAAAAAATAAGAAACTCAAACTGCAGGAGCAGTAAGAAGCAGTAAGAACATCGAAGACTACAAACAAGATATAGAATAGATCTATCACCACAGACGAGATATAAGAATAGACCTATCATCCAATGTATTTTCTTGTTTCCATCTCCCATCTTTCTGGGGCTAGAAGCCCCGTTACCATTTCCTCATTACTCTCAACGTAACCAACAGAAAACGATCTTCATGTTAAATTGAAATTGTGCTTCTGTTTTTTGGCATGCAATGATTGTAATGTGTCTTCGACGAGTGACGAGGGGGAGAGAGGGTGGCGTGTACCAGCACTTTAACACAGGAGCCCTTAAAAGAACTCAATAAACTATGGCTGGTCATTACTGCATTTGATACCTAATTTCCTGATCTTTGAAAGTTTCTAAAAAATTTACATACATATACATATACAGTCGGCCGCATAAGTGTTTCGTATGTCAGTGTAATCGTATGTAGGTAAAACTAGGAAAATATGCAGATAAAATTTTAAATAATATAGAAATAAAGGTTTATTTGTGCAAAATAAAATAACATTTTGCGAGATTTATAATTGTTATACATAATGAAAAATAATTAAACAAAGTACTATAATGTGGCGGGAAACTCGAACGCAAAAGTAGCTTTTTGAAAATTACTTTAAATATTGTACTTGTGTAGTATATGTATATGTATACATATGTATATATTTTACATCAATTGATTCTTTGAAATATTTTCTGTTAATTATACATTATGCGTGTTAATATTTAACGGGTTATCTGAAACTCTTTATTTGAAATTTAGCTTATCCAGAATGTTTAAAAGAATTGATTTATGGGGAAAAAAGGACGATCCTATTTTTGAAAAGTAGTGCTACACTAGCTTGATTTATCGCTTACTATAATTGGTACAGAACATTTCAGCCACAAAATAGCACATAGTCCCCAATTATTCAATTATTTCCTTTACCCACCTTCACACATGTATGTATGTACTCTACAAGAAATGCTCTTATTCATTGCGTGCTTCATTCTCTATAAATATATTATAATTATACTATACAGATTTATACATATGTATATATAAAATATGCAAATAAAATAAAAGTGTTGCATTTTCTGCATGCGAGGTAGGCTTGCGCTACTCGAGCCGAACCGAGCTGTCTCCTGCAACCAGGGGCCGTAGATCAATTTTTCTGCCCAAACGTGGACCGATAATTTGCTTCCCTAATCCCCAACCCCGTAGTGTTCACATGAGCATATTCACACAATCGCATCCCTTTTGTCCCCCCTAATGCAGTAAAATACTAGTTCTTCAACTGACTACTATTCATGAATAGAGGGCGCTCAAATCAGTCTAAATTTCCCAGGTCGGTATGGCAGACACGATGGGCCACGAAAGTCCACAAGGTGATTTGTCATTCGTATATGCATCTCGTCGGCGATTCAATACACCGGGAATTCGGATCAAAAGAATACATTGGATAATTGATGATTGGTCTTTTCGGATACTCGTCGGTGACTCTAATCCGTTGGTAATGTTGTGAGTGACATAGAAATGGTAATGGGGCTCTGGAGCCGCGTGAAACGGCGGATAAAAAAAAATACGTTGGATGATTGGTCTGTGACGATACGGACGATCCTGCTGAAAGATAAGATTAGGTTGGCGAGGTAATCACGAATCATTATCAGAAATGAATTTACTTATATATGAGACATTCGTAAATTATTATAGTCTCGGCTTCCATTTAGACGATTCTCGTAAAGTTCATCATCGTCTTTGCTACAATGACTGATGGTCTCGCTCTTTACTTCACCATCTCCTTCATTTCAATTTTTTGTGCAATCAAAGTTTCGGCTGCGTTGCAATCGTCACAAGAATGTTCCTCGTTTTGTGTGTGTGACACTTGGTACGGCTTGCAGCGCGCCTCTTGTACGAGCCGCCATCTTTACAGTATACATACAAGTGCACCAAGTAATGTGCAAGCCCTGGACTTGTCGAATAATGTGATATCATTACTAAATAATTTCGAACTAATGGTATGTATTGATATATAAAATGATCAGCAACGAGGCAAAATATTTCGTATATCGGGATATGTATATCGTTGCCAATTGTTACCCGAATCGTAATTAATTGCTAATAATTGCAGTAAATTTCTCAGAACAAATTCGAACGAAAGTGTCTCTGTAATATGTGAATAATAAATTGAACGAAATATGTATACATCATTTCAGGAAGCGGATCTTACGAAATTGCAGTATCTTAATCTTTCCGAGAATGCGATCAGCGAGATTGGTTTAAATGCCTTCGATGGCATTCCAGATTTAGCTGTCTTAGATCTATCAAAAAACCGGCTTTATTATGTTTTGAACGAAATTTTTCGTGGACATAAGAAACTACGCATTTTGAAATTATCAAAGAACAATTTCAACTCTCACGTTCCGAAATTACGATCTTCTTCGATAACGGTAGTATCTCAAATAATTCAATCGTTGTATGCATTTTTACCAATAATTCATTTCTAGAGCATTTATAGTATCATTTCATTATTTATTTACACTTAAGAATGTCAAATAAATTCTTATTAGGAGCTAAGTCTGGATTCCTGTCAAATTAGTCATTTACCTCCGGACACGTTCAATGGACTCACGCACGTTCGTCGCCTCGATCTCTCAAACAATTTGATGATCCAGATGAGCAACACGGTCGTGCAAACATTGCAATTTCTAAACAAGTTATCGTTAGAGGGGTATAATAATATGTTATACGTAATATGAATAGCATTGATGTGCAGATAACGTTGCTTGTTTAAAATAATGGATTCGTATAATAATTTATCTTGAACCTTTTACAATTTGTACATGTACATATGGTTGTATATTACTTGTTATTAATAATATTTTGCTCACAACTTTTATTCGTTACTGTTATCATTAACAATATTGTCTAACGAGTTGCCGATATGTAGGTATTGTAAGTTTGCAAAAGTTTATTATTTTTTTACAGAAACCCATGGTCCTGCAACAAAGTTATCGAGGATTTACAGTCATATCTTGAACACAAAAATATAGAATTTATCGGGTTCTGCGGTAAAAAAGTGAAGCAACAAAAGTTCGAAAAGATGATTATTTCCCCCGTGACGAAACTACGAAATTACCATCGCTCGGCAATCACGAGTACGCCTACTCAGGAAACTAAGTCGATAAGTAAAAACAATGTTTCGGGTACATCGAGCAACAAAAAGATGACGCCGTGCGAACAAGCGGAAAAGGAAACTATGACCGTTAGTTCGGTATACTGGATTCTTTGCATCGGATTTATATCCGGCGTCTCGAGTGGATTAATCATTTCGTACATTTGGCTAGCAGGAAAATGTTCGTGTCATCCAAGATACGGACGTCGTGAACATCTTCACGATGTTTCTCAAAGGCTGTCTTTGCTGAATTCATATTCACAGGGACGTATAGATAGCCACAGAAGTTTAGCAGAATCTTGTTCAGCTACGCCACCTCCGCCGTACCAAGAAGTTATGCTACGGCCAAATCTCTATCGTTTTCCATCGATAGTTTCAAACTTAGATAACAATGATACAAGCAACGATACCGGATACAGGGAGAGATATACGTAACTACAGAAAGCAACTCCATCTTCGCAGGTGCTTTGCGCAGAATGTTTATGCGCATGCACATCGTTATTTACATATTCGATATTTATTGTTTCAACTTTGTTTCGCAGCCTATACATATACATACTTTTTCATGCAACCTCGTTTAATAGCGATTCATGCACGCGACTATTATTACGGATCGTATATTAATGACTGGGTCGTTGACCCTTGATGATAACGGAGTTAGTGGGTTTCCTGCGGAGAAGACTAATTAGATGAAAGTAAATGTAGTCAGTTAATTGGTGATAAGCAATCGATAATGGATACATATTCGTTAATAATATTTATTAAAAAGAATGGTTTATGAAAGTTACATATACATATCAATAGTGCAAAAACAGAACCTTACGCGTACATTATTGGAGGAGTATTTGATTCCATTTTTTTCTTCTTTTCTTTTCTTTTTCTATCGTTTATATCACAATATATTACATGCGTGTAGCCGTGATTAGTAACAATAAGTCTTTAAGGTAAACCGCGTGCGATACAAGTCTATACTAATTTAGCTATCTGTTATACAAATAACTAGACTGTCATTCCGAACACAACAACAATTTAAACACAATCATTGTGATTGTTTGACGGGCTTAATCATTGCGTAGCAATCATATTACCTTTATCTACGTTTTGACTCGTACTTAGCGTAACAGTCTTACAACCAATCGCAGCTATTATACTTTCCATTACTTCGTGATCGTATTTGGTACCGCGTAGGTTGGTTATCACGCTTGCATCTTGGCTAAATTCGTTCGATACCAAACCAACAGGCAGTCGCATCTTGATTTCTTCGATAATGCCATTCTGTATTTCTAACGTCAAAGTAAAACGACGCTCTTTGTTGTGTTGAGTGGGTACATCTAATACGCGTGTTACCATGAATTTCGGTGTTTTACCGTAATTCCATTCCCATGAACGAAACTCGCTTATTAATTTCTCCAGCCCTAAAAGTAATAGCTAAGGGTTATCAAATTCAGTGCCACGAATACGCGTATGCAAATGTTCGGCAAATCTATCTTACACGCGCTCTAAACGCGTAAACAGTGCGATAAACATTATCTACGTATTCGCATGCAGCCGACAATAGTAACACCGAACACAACGATTTGCATCTTGTTTCATCGATGTACCTGGAAACCAGTCTTCGGTGGGATTAACGTACTGAAATCCTTTTTGCCGTTGAACGAGTTCCTGCCCGCCATCCTCTAGAACGAGAGCTTTAGTACGAAGATATTCCCAGCCTATCGCGCTAATAAGCTTATCCATTCGAACGTGCGAATTTACGTCTATTAAATTTTTTACCGGTGAACGTATAGATTCTGTAGCATTTGTTTCTATTCCATCCTATAACAGAATAAACATACATGTTTGTATTTCAAATATGTATATGTTACATATTACGATAAAATGGCGCTGTACATCGGAGATAATCCGGACTAAACGAAAGCATATCGTTATTATTATTATTAATTGCTTTTATTATTAATTGGTAAATAAAATTCATAAACTTTTAAATAACTTCCACAAATAATACATGGAAATACGTATCTTGTTCTTGTTGTAGATGTACTCTACATATGTATATTGCCGTTATACTGCTGAACAGACTTTGTACGGAAAATGAGATAATAATACGGATACATTTACCTCTTTTCTCTCGAGAGCTAAACTCAAAGCTGTTTTATTTACATGGACCAATAGCGTGCAATGATGATACGCGTTAGGCCGTCCTAATTTTGCTGCAGTACCAGATATCTGCGTTTTAAAATAGTTAAGGAAACATATATATCATTTTTCGCGAAGTACATTGCTTCGCCGTTAAGTAAATAGGTTGTTCCAATTTACTTTTAGTATTATTTTGAACACGTAAAATAATGAAAACTATGATATTATCCATCTACAGCATCGAGATGAATATCAACATTTTCAAACGTATTACAGATCGTATATTAACGAAAATTTCCTTTTCGCATCGAGTGAGAAGATCGACATATATTTTATGTTAGCGAACGAATGAAATTAAGAAGAAGTAATTTTATGTGATCGCTTCATTAATATAACAACGATCGTCGCAGTCGTTGTAAACGCGTAGTTTTGGAACACCCTGTCTAAGCAAATATAAAGGTGCCTTTTTATACATTACATGAAAGGATACTTTGTATTTCTCTTCAACAACGATGTCCTCGCGTTTATTAATGTCCGCTTCTACACCCCATTCTCGGTACAAAGCTCTGGTAATGACGCTCAGATTGTACTTTCGATTATATCGTTCCCGCGGTGTGAAGAAGGACAAATTCAAATTACCATTATCATGGTAGACAGTACCGCCACCACTGTTCCGGCGGGCCAGTGCTATACCACGTTTTTCGGCAGCTTGAGTGTTGTGCTCGATCCATGGATTTTGATGACGTCCAATCACTATGCACGGATCGTTACGCCATAGAAGTAATACGTGGTGCTTCGTGAAATTGAAATTCTTATAGAACCAATCTTCTAATGCTAGATTGGTGAACACATCTGTGGACTGGGATATAAATACTGACTTCGCGATCGAATTGTTTGGATCGTCTGGCTTTTCATTGAAACTCGTCGAGTATTTAGACACGTGATACCAATTGCTGTACCTCCGTTTGACAACAATCATGAATCTATTGATCAAAGACATTCTACCGTAGTACACGTGTGATTCGAGACTCGAGTTTCTTTTTTTCCCCCCGTTTGGCGTTCTCTCGCCAACTCCCCTCTTGTCCTGGTATAGTCAATTTATCGTCAATAAGTATGGGCTGTTTGATACCGATACGAAACCACACTCCCTGGAAACTGCGCTACGTTGGTTTACGAAATCAGTCTGACTGCTTAACCTGTCACGAATTTAGATACCGTCGTGTATGTGGCAAAATCAGCCTTGGTAGTGGTTAATTTTCCGTCTCCACAGACAGCAGCCCTACTGGCAAGTCTCCTTCGAGAAGTCGGATTGACTAGCGGTTATGGAGATTAAGTAATCGTGAAGGGCAATTGTTTGATGCAACCACTTCCAGGTTTGATCCAGGGAGTTGATACGGTATCGAATACCTAAACAGTCTCGGCAATCCTTTTGCATTCCTCCGTGTGCTGACAGATTGGAAAGAAACATTCAAATCACCCGCGACTCACGATACAGGTACTTGGCTGACACGATTTCTTCTTGTCGCTGTACAATTTGTGTTCACGAAATACAGTAACTTCTCCTTGGACAGCTGGAGCACTCACGAATATATTTTGTAGGATTATGAACCTAAGACGACATTCACTAACGCGTTTGTCGATTCGTAATGAATGCTTTACCAATAGCTTTTCATATTATATGAACTCCGCCTGGTCGGGAAAAGTAGAGGGGGGTATTTAAACAGACGCATGAGGTTATCAAAGTTCGTAGCACAAAGTACAGCTGTCTTGCGCGTGATATCGCCCCAACGATGTTCTGCCTACTTTCGTGATCCATTCGCCCTCCCGTGATGCTACAGTCTCGTAAATATTCTCGTCCATGCCCTACGCCTACACCTACGCCAATAGTTTTCCTACACTCTCTAATAAATGTCACGCGATTACATTCTTATTGTATTAAGCTACTTTAACCGATATTTTATATAATAAGTTCTCAAATATGCTATATTATCAATTTATCTTGCACGTAAAATTGGGCTACAGTTCCATTTGAAAATGATGTATCAGAAAATGTATACAGTGTAGAAAATGTATATACATATGGTATGTCACGACATTTATGGGAACTTGAATAACACGAGAATGAGACTGGAAAATACATATACATATGCTTACGTACTGTACTATGTATACATACGTAGGTGTATGCAAACAATTACTTATTGTTTGTTTGTTTTTTTCATTCTTCATTTTCTGCAATATTTATTACGTCGCTGTCGATATACGATACTGTAATTCTATAATTCCATTGGATAGGCAAATTTCATGTATAGCATCACGCATGCATATTAGTTAATAGCACGGATTATGAAAGGGCGAGGGGGGCATTAAGACCAATTGATAAGTATACTTTCTTGTGTCATGTGTCAACGTTAGTATTGAATTTATTGCTACAATGTCGATAAACCTTGTTTAAAATTGTTCCGATATGATTTTCACTTTTACGACCCTTAACTCGTAATCTTAACTCAGCTGATCGAAGTTTATGTCTTTCTTCGAAATCTTTTATACATCGGTTGATATTTAAGCGAAATCCAATTGCGATTTAATTTTTGCTGAAACAGCTCGTACACAAAGTAGCTGTATATTTTTTATCACTTTGCGGGGAACGAGATAAGATGATAAATTTCTTTAAGGAAACATAAATACACTGAGCGTTAATGGAATTATGCTACAATTCACATAACACTTTTTTCTTTTTCATCAAAGGCACTTATAACATCTGTTCGTAATTTGATAATATTGATGTTAATGTTCTGCTAGCGAGTAATTCGTTATATACTATCAAAAGTTTACAACTATAATCTCAACTATTATAATAGTTGATATAATAGACATATATGTCTGCCGATAAAAAAACTATTTATATCTGTCGTGTTCTATCTTTATTTTAATGTATAATGTATAATAAGTATAATATGTATCTAGGAAAATTCGTTGCGTGCACTATACATATGTATAACGTTTAAGGTCTAATGTATAATGTATATTGTAAATTCAATAACGCTAAAATATTTGATATCGCATATAAAAATGCGTATTATGATTGTGACCTCAATTACAAGTAGCATTCGAAAAATTTGCTTCTGCAAAAGTCCAAGTGGCATTTATAAGAATCTGCTTGAGTCCGTTGGTTCTGAGCGCTATCAATTTATTCGTATTCGTGCGTTACCTTTTTCGTCCGTGAAAGTAAGATTTTTACCGATACCGTTATTTGTCAACAGCATTTTTGCAACTATAATTCTGCTTTATTGGGATCAATCTAGGCACTAGACCTTTCGGCGCAAAACACTACAAAACGTCATAGAATAATGGAAAAATTACAATATCCTGATGCGTATCGCGATGAAACCGCTGTCGATCTTTATCATGGTACCGAGGTTAGAATATGACAAAAATGTAGCCTCTTTTTTTTATATAATTCATGTCTAAATGTGTATGGAAAATGCAAACACAAATATTTATATCGTAATAGAGGTATTTTATGCCTACACGTTTGGAGTCCTTTGAAATATATCTTTCCTTTTTCATTACTTTACTTGCAACAACAATTATTTCTACTTTCCAATATCAGCCAGAAACACTATCAAGTACAAGATTTAATAACTTTATTCGCTAGGTGCTGGACCCGTACAGATGGCTAGAGGACCCTGACTCAGAAAAAACTAAAGCATTTGTCGACGCTCAAAATGCCATCACTAAGCCATACTTGGCATCGTGCGATGTACGTGAAAGTATTCATGATCGATTAAAGCAATTATGGGATTTTCCAAAATATTCGTGTCCCGCTAGATATGGGAATAAATATTATTTCTATAAAAATAGTGGCTTGCAAAACCAAAGGTAATAGTTGCGATTTATCGATACGTTTATTTAATTTTTTGTATCGTTACATGAATATACTTCTTCTTAGCGTTTTATATGTACAAGATACATTGGATGGCGAACCAAGAGTATTTCTGGATCCAAATACTTTGTCGGAAGATGGTACTGTTGCAATTACTAGTAGCGAATTTAGCGAAGACGGTAGCATATACGCGTACGGTCTATCTTCCAGTGGATCCGATTGGTGTACAATTCATTTTATGAATACAGAGACAGGTACGCCTTATATTTTTTTGAATTAAATTAAATAATTAGGAAATAGGAGGGTATTTTATTAAATTCTTAATTGTGTACGCAGGTGAAAAGTATCCAGAATTTTTGGAAAAGGTCAAATATTCTCCAATAACATGGACTCACGACGCGCGTGGAATTTTTTACGGTTGTTATCCAGAGCAGAAAGGTAAAACCGATGGTTCAGAAACGGAAGGTAATCGAGATCAAAAGCTTTGCTACCACGTTGTTGGTACACTTCAGTCGGAGGATGTTATCGTAGTCGAGTTTCCTGAAGAACCTTTATGGAGGATGTGAGTGATAGAATTATGCACGAGTGTTGAATATTTTCTAATACACGCGTTATATACGTTTCTATACTGTTAGAGGTGCACAAGTTTCCGATTGCGGGAAATGGTTAATCGTAACACCTGTAAAAGATTGTAGGGACAACTTAGTTTACTTTACTGAATTAAAATTAGGGACAAACGTGAGCGGAAAGTTACAGTTGACCCAAGTAGTCGATAAACTTGAAGCTGATTACGAAGTTAGTGGCCCATAGTATATTTACCACTTTTTTTTAGTTTTAATTCCAGCATCTTTCTGCATTACTTATTTGCCTCTTCTGTTTTATTTTAATAGTACGTGACAAACAGTGACACCAAAGCTATATTTCGGACAAACAAAAATGCACCCAACTATAAGTTAATAGCTATCGATCTGCTGGACTACAAGCAGGAAAAATGGGTTGATTTGTTACCAGAGCACCCTAATAACGTATTAGATTGGGCATGTGCAGTGGACGGTGATAAATTTGTAGTTTGTTATATCGAAGATGTGAAGGTAAACACACCTTGTGCAATTTAAACGATGCCGAAATGCCCAACTATCTACCAATCTTTCGTTATTTCCAGAACGTTTTGCAATTGCACAGTTTAACAACTGGTGAAAAACTTCGAACCTTTCCCCTTGATGTTGGTACAGTAGTTAATTTCGCAGGACAAAAAAAATATTCTGAAATCTTTTATCAGTTTAAATCATTTTTAATTCCGGGTATTATATACAAAGTTGATCTTAAATCTGATCAAGATCCACAAGTTAGTATTACGTATTTTATCGAGAGGTGAACTCAAACGCGAATTGGCAAATTTATATTTGTATTATATTTGCACACATATGAATGTATTTGCAGGTATTGCGAGAGATTAAAGTGAAAAACTTTGATCCTAAATTGTACAAGACTAGTCAAGTATTTTATACAAGCAAAGATGGTACAAAAATTCCAATGTTTATAGTAATGAAACATGTAGGTATTTATAATGGAATTTAATCACGTTCGAACCCAATTAAGCTGGTATAAAAATAATCTAACGTAATGTACTTTTGCCCCAGGATGCCGTTTTAGATAGTTCTATGCCGGCCTTACTGTACGGATACGGAGGCTTTAATGTTAGTATTCAACCGACATTTAGCGTAACGAAGTTAGTTTTTGTCCAGCATTTAAACGGTGTACTTGCAGTAGCGAATATTCGCGGTGGCGGGTAAGTTACAAAGGCACAGCCATGATACGTGCATGCTTCCTTCGTCGATTATTCTATCATTCGTTTTAGCGAGTACGGGGAAAAGTGGCACAATGGGGGTCGATTTTTTAACAAACAAAATGGATTCGATGATTTCCAAGCAGCTGCCGAATACTTGATTGAAAATGGTTATACTACATCTTCGAAATTAAGTATCTTAGGTGCTAGTAACGGCGGTTTACTAGTCGCAGCATGCGTAAATCAGAGACCCGATCTTTTTGGTGCTGCAATTGCTCAAGTTGGGTAAGTTAGGAGAATAATTTGGTTTGACTAGTTTTTTTTTTTTCAATTTATATTATTTATCCTTGCTTTATGTTCGTAGGGTAATGGATATGCTACGTTACCATAAGTTCACCATCGGTATTTCTTGGGTATCAGATTACGGTAGCTCCGATGACACGAAACATTTTGAAAACCTTTTGAAATACTCTCCATTACATAACGTAAAAGTTCCAGAAACTCAGCAGTATCCTGCAACGTTGTTGCTCACTGCTGATCACGATGATCGTGTAGTTCCTTTACACAGTTTGAAACTTATCGCTACCTTACAGTATACGCTTGGGAAATTACCGCAACAAACAAAGCCCTTGTTGATCAAAATAGAAACAAAAGCTGGTCATGGTGGTGGAAAACCAACTATGAAAGTGGTCAGTATTCGGTACTTTGTTTATTCCAGGTTCCATACGCATACCACTACCGTTATTACTACAAAATACTTTGTATTTCCAGATCGAGGAGAGCACAGATATTTTAACATTTATCGTGAAATCTCTCAACCTAAAATTTCAATTGTAACATAGCGAAGGTATTAATATTTTTATATTTTATACTACGCATAAGTCTCTTCTATCAAATTTCTAACAAATGTATTTCGTCTTTTGTGATCGTCTTCTGTGTTGCGTTTAATCTGAACGCTTACAACAATTAGATGCGTATAATGTATTGATTTTGCATTTGTATCATACGATTGAGCTAAAGGAAAGCATCTGAAAGCTGTGTCGTCCCGAAAAACAATATTGGCCAGGAAGGATTGTTTCGATACATCCAAAGATCTTATACTATTGCTGTGACATGCGTCTTAAACTATTGTCGCGTGCATTATAAAATACATTTTTCGAATATTTTATTACGCTTTTTAACGAATTATCCACGAATGAGTATTTTTATTTCGCGAAACAGTGTAATGCGATTCCGGTCGCATAAATCCATATCTTCTGTGAGATATTGCTAGCATACATAATATATACACATTCACATAAGTACACATGTACATATACGTATGTACGTTCCAATCCTCATTTTAACAATTACAAGCTGAAATAACAGGAATACTCTTTATCAGAAAAGTATATAACTCTCAAAACATTTCTGTTTCCAGTTTCCCTTCATGAAATTTGTAACAAACATTTACTCCAAAAATGTAATTTACTTTGCCGGTGAAACGGTACTATAATTGCTTATTATCTATTATTATCTACGATTGGATAAACATATGGTGGATTTCTTCCTCATAATTAAATTGAAACTAAACTAAAATAATTAAATATTTTCAATTCATTTCTCATTAAATTTATTCATTTCAATAAACAATGTAAAAATTTGTTTTCTTACGAATCTACAATATATATCGATTACTACATTCGCAAACCATGCACATTAAATGACAGATCGGCGCGATTAATTAGTTACTAATGATTACTGAGGAAGTATATACATACATATGTATATACGTATAAACATCTTATTAAGCTCATAAGCTTTCATAGGTAATGTATGCGGTAAAAATAAAGAAAAGCCCGTAAAATTGTTGTGGCAGGAAAGGTGGGAGGTTAACTAAAGCATTCCAATCATAAATTACTTTTGTTCGTAAATTGTTCCTGGAAAAGTATATCTTTTTCTTTTGCACTTTTGAAAATGTTGTCGATTTATGGACACCAATTATTACAAATGCTACAGCCATTTCACGATGTACATATACGTACAATATACAGGGTGTCCCACAACTAGGGGAGTATCGGGAAATGGGGGGTAGCTGAGGTGATTCTGAACAACTTTTTCCTTGACCAAAATGTTGTTTGAAGCTTCGTTTTTGAGTTATTAACCAAAAACACTGCCCAATTAGAGCGCTCGAAATCCCGGGACTCAGGCGCGCAACGTTTTGTGGCGCTTCGTCGTGTACGGGGGCCTCGACGGTATCGAGAGAATCGTACGGCAAATGTTACATCGTCTTTAAGCGAGGCTAATGTGGAATTTTTGGGTGTTCATTAATAAGAAATAAACTAATTATTCTTTTATTTAAGCGAGCAGAGTCGTGGTCGCGAAAGAACGCATTGACACGCCGTGTTACATCGTCTTTAAGCAGGGATAATGTGGAATTTTTGGTTATTCATTAATAAGAAATAAACTAATAAATCGTTTAATAACTGTGTCCGATACTTTTATTCGTCATCCGAAAGGAATAAAGTGTTTTAATACTTATGAAACACTTACCCATTCGTAACACTGTATTCCTTTCGGATGACGAATAAAAGTATCGGACACAGTTATTAAACGATTTATTAGTTTATTTCTTATTCCCGAACAACCAAAAATTCCACATTAGCCTCGCTTAAAGACGATGTAACACGGCGTGTCAATGCGTTCTTTCGCGACCACGACTCTGCTCGCTTAAATAAAAGAATAATTAGTTTATTTCTTATTAATGAACAACCAAAAATTCCACATTAGCCTCGCTTAAAGACGATGTAACATTTGCCGTACGATTCTCTCGATACCGTCGAGGCCCCCGTACACGACGAAGCGCCACAAAACGTTGCGCGCCTGAGTCCCGGGATTTCGAGCGCTCTAATTGGGCAGTGTTTTTGGTTAATAACTCAAAAACGAAGCTTCAAACAACATTTTGGTCAAGGAAAAAGTTGTTCAGAATCACCTCAGCTACCCCCCATTTCCCGATACTCCCCTAGTTGTGGGACACCCTGTATAGTAGTAATATCTGCTATTTGAAGTCGTAAAAGAAATTCTATTTTCTCTTGCTTGTAAATGTTTATTTTTGATCAACTAAAACTACTGTTAAAGCTCCGAGTCTCAGTTACGCATTTTCAAATGCCAAAAAACAATATATACATATATGAGCATAATTCTAGATGCCGCACTTTTTTCATAAATAATTGCACATCCGGTTAACGATAAAGGCGAAAGATAAAAACATTTAACTTTGACATGCCATTGATATACATATGCATTGTTCCGCCTTCCAGCGGTAACCTCGCATCACCACTATACTGAAACTTTATTTAGAAGACGCAGTTCCGCTGCTCACGGTTAGGTGGTACCACAGTGTCTACGTCCGTACACGTTAAAGCACCGACGAGATATAAGAATAGACAGGACATCTTATGGACTTTGGTGGCCCAACGTGACAGTCATACCGACTCAGAAATCCTACGCTGATTTGAGCGTCCTCTGCTCATGAACAGTGATCAGTTGAAGAACTATTACTTACTGAAGTAGGTGTGGACATGATTCATGCGATTGTGTGAATATATGTGAATGCTTTGGGGGGTGGGGGGGGATCAGGAAAGCTATTTCTCGGTCAACGTTTCGGTAGAAAAATTGAGCTACGGTGCCTGGTCGCGCGATGCACTTCGGCTCGGCTCGAGTTGACTCGAAACCACATCGGGGCGACGAATTGCGCGTGTCGCGTATAGCATACTTTTTTAATATATAGGATCATTTACATACTTTTTAGTCCATAAATCAATTCTTTCAAACATCCCGAATATGCTACATTTCAAATATGCTACGTTTCAGATATCCCGTTAAACATTAACACACCTATACATATAATTTACACAAAATATTTAGTAATATAAGAAAAATAAAGTAATAATAATTTTCTGGAAGAAATGTAATTAATTGTAGTACATGTTTTGTAATGTTTTGTAATTTTATTTTTATTCTAAATCGTAATATTTTAATACAATGCAATGTACTTTTACAGAATTAAATAGATTTTTGTATAAAAGTGAATTTATAACACTGCTCATAAAATAAAAATTTGAGGATCTTTCTTCAGTTTCTTATTTCCTTTTTTTCTCAGTTGGAAATAATCACGATAGTTGACTTCCAGCTAGGTGAACATCACACCTGCGAATAAGTAGCTATGATTATTATTAACATAAAAAGAAAGGAATTATAAATGCCTTACTTTCACTTTAGTTCCATTACCACTACATCTTTATGTGTATATGTACACAAGGACCTGACTTGCATAAATACGTATGTATACATATACATACATGACAGCTGTACTTGGTAATGTTAACAGGATTGGCCACGTGAAGGCATGAAAGAAGGACTTTACAATCCCGGAATACACTCAACGTTCGTATAATTAAAATCCATGCGTTAATGATATAAATATAAACATTGTATAACGAAACATGCGTCACCCAACACATTCTCATGTTATCCCACAAATCCCATGCAGGCATTCAAACCTTGAATGTATTCAAAATAAATATACATATTTACATGCATATACATATACATGTAGGATTTAATTTTATCGAGGGTGACGGATGAAAAAGGAATTAAACCCGTATCAAAGGATATAATGGATTTATTGATAATAATTGGAAAATTACACATATACGATAGACTGTATTGGAACATATGTCCGACGTTCGCCGTCGCTCGCTAGACTAGCCTATTCTTTGTTTCCACGCAATCCTCGAAACAAAGAATAACGAGGCCCGCCACCTCTCCGACACTTGGCGGAGACGACCGAACAGATCGGCGGCCCCGAACCACCGATCCCTCATTCGGCCATTCCTGCTCCTTCCTCTTCGTTCCCCGAAGAGATCCCACCATATGGTTTCATAAAGTCAGCTGATGTAGACGTGATGCTAGGGCCCTCTCCGTCCCCCATGCGCACAACCTCGTACCTGTCGTTTCGCTTCGTCTTTGTTACTTTATAGGGTCCCAAGAATTTCGCTTTTATCTTCAGGCCGGGCCCAAACTGCGTCCTTTTAATTGCCACCAACTCACCCTCTCTATATGTTGTAGCTGCCTTGCTGTTTCTATTATAACTCTTCCGATTTTCCTCCTGTATCTTAATTATATTTTCTTTCGCCACCTCCCGTAACCTGTCCCTTTTTTCATTGTACAAGTTCACGGTTTCTTGTTCAATAAGCTCGATAATTTTAAAATCTTCCTGCTGTTTTAGTTTGATCCCAAACATTACTTCGAAAGGAGACATTCCCACGCTCCGTTGGTGAGTACTGTTGATATTGCGTTGCACTTTATCCACATACCGATACCATCTGTCCGGATTATCTAAAGACAACTTAGTCAACACCGGTATTATTATCCTGTTCATTCTCTCGACTTGGCCATTTCCCCGTGGCACTCCTGCGGTAATGAGTATGTGATCGATATTTTCCGCAGCACAATACTCACGAAATTCACTGGACGTGAATGCGGCTCCTCTATCTGAAATTATCCGAGTCGGGTTTCCGAACGTCTTCTGCTGCAGTTTCAACTTATCCAACACCTCTGATGTTTTTACGGTTTTGGTGGGGTATATCCATACGAATTTAGAAAACGCATCTACGACTACGAAAAGGTACTTGTACGCTTTACCTGTAGTCGTCATTGGCCCCAAATGATCCACGTGGTAGGTTGACAGTGGCACATCTCCTTTAGGTATTGGTGTCAATTTCCCTTCTACCTTCCCCTTCTTCCTTTCCGATAGTATACACGGTATGCAACATTTTACGTACCTCTCCAATCTTTCTGTCAAATTCGGTATATAGAATTCTTCAGATATTCGTTCGGCCATCTTTTTCACTCCAAAGTGTCCATTCTCGTGCTCCCTCCTGATGACCTCGACGTACATGGAAGCCGGTAGGACAATGATTTTCTTATTTCCAATTTGCTTCATGACCAAACCCCCTTCCACGAAATAATCCTCGTAGGGTCCATTTCCTAGAACCTGCTTGATTGCTCGAATTCTGTCGTCTTCTTCTTGTCTCGCGCGCAATGTACCGATAAACTTATCTTCGACCACGCGAACGGGGTACCGACTTAACGCATCGACGTGGCGCAATTGCGACCCCGACCGGTGCTCGACATCGTATTCAAACTCTTCCAACGTCAGCGCCCATCTCGCTATCTTAGGTGCTATATCTTGTTTGTATAATGTTTTTTTCAACGCATCACAATCCGTTACTAATTTAAATCTTACTCCTAATAAATATACTCTAAACTTTTTTACTGCTCTTATAACGGCTAATAACTCTAACTCATACGAATGGTAATTCTTTTCGGCATCCGAAGTTTTCCTACTCATAAAATATACTGGGTGCAACATTTTTTCCCCTACATCCTTCTGCAGCAAAACCGCGCCATATCCCTCCTTGCTCGCATCTGTGTGTAGCTCGGTTTCTGCCTTTGGGTTGTAAATACGCAACACCGGTCCGCTCGATAGTGAATTCTTCAACGCATTGAACGATTTTTGTTGTTCCGTCTCAAACAGAAACTTCGCTTCGTTTTTTAACAGTTCCGATAGCGGACGGGCCAGCTTAGCATAATCGCGTATAAACTTCCTAAAATATCCTGTCAATCCCAGAAAACTCTGTATCTGTTTCTTATTTCTCGGTGTCGGAAAACGTTGCACCGCTTTCGTTTTCGTAGGTGAGGGATATACGCGTCCGCCCTCAATTTCATGACCTAAGTATTCTACACGCGTCTGCATAAATTTAGATTTCGACCAATTAATTTCTAACCCGTTTTTCGCTGCTATTTCTAAAGTTTTTACTAACTTTTCGTACGCTTCTTCATCGGTTTTTCCCGGAATTATCACATCGTCAACGTATATGATAACGCTCTTACTCCTGATTAACTCTTTATAAATTTCCGTTATAAAACGCGTAAAACTAGCCGGACTATTGGAAAGACCAAATGGAGTTCTCGCAAACTCGTACTGCCCATTTGGGGTCACGAACGCTGTATACTTCCGACTACTTTTCTCTACCGGTACGTGTAAAAACCCGCTTTTTAAATCTATTACCGAGAACACTCGCGCTTCCGCTAGAGAGTCTATACTTTCCTCTATGAGAGGCATGGGAAATCTGTCGCGTATCATCTGTCTGTTTATTTTCCTATAGTCTATGCACACCCGGTATTCCCCGCTCTTCTTCGGCACAATGACCACCGGACTCGCAAACTCACTGGTACTGTGATATATTACCCCATTCCCCAACCACTCAGCAATTTGTTTATCCAGCACCGCTTTCTCTCTCGGAGCCAATCGCCTCGGACGGTGACTGATCGGCTCCTCGCTGCGCAAAACAATTTTTGTTTCTACCGACGTATTTACATTTTTGGCCGGCCGATAATTCGCAATTAATGTATCTATTTTCTCGCGGTCTGTTGCACGCACGTTTGATTCGTTTTCTTGCACGTAATTAATCTGCATCAGCTCCCTTATTGCGTTTCTTACGTCGTCTGATACGGCATCGTTCACTCCGTCGCATTCGCGCTTTTCTTTGAACTCCGAAACCACGGTATCCACTGGCTTTATCGTGATTTTACCCCCGCGAATGTACACTTGCACTTGATCTAAAAAGTTCTGCCCCAGAATCACTTCCGACGTCATTGCTCCCGACGGAACTACTAAAATTTCGGTATTATACTCACCCCCGTTCACACTTAATTCAGCGTCGAATCGGCCCATCGGTATCGTTTGCAAATTCCCGAAGCCCGTCAATACTCGACGCGTCGCATACAACTTTGCACGAGCTATCTTTTTAAAAATATCCTCTCGTATTAAATTTACATCACTGCCCGTGTCTATTAAAGCGTAGCACACAACGTTATTAATCTTTACGGCCACGAGTTTGTCGTCCGCACTTCGTACACAGTTTACTGACTTACGTACTTCTTCTTCACTCTTTTTCGGGCATGCTGTCGAAATATGTCCGAATTCGTTACAGCCGAAACACCTCGGGCCTTTGTCCTTGTTCGTGCAGTGCTGCACTATATGCTCCGTCGATCCACATGCGTAGCAGCGTGACTTCGCGTTGCGCCTCGACGCTGGCGTCTTTGTTTCCTTTCCTTCTTGCTTCTTCGTTTCTTCTTTCTTCGTCACTCCCCTTTTCCGATCGGTTCTTTCTCTCAATCGGTCGTACACCTCCAGATTTTTCTTTAGCTCCCGCAGGTTTCGAGAACTATAAAGAACTGCTTTATTAGACTCATTGCTATCCGGTATACCGTCTATTATGTATTGTATAAGAGCCTCTTTATCGACCTCCCCCTGCGCGGCTATCTCCTGCATTTCATACACGTATTGCCTACTGCTTTCGCCGTGCAATTTCCTTCGCCGATACAGTTGGGCATGCACTTCCGCGTTGTTTTTCCGAACGTGGAACTCGCGGATTAGGCAACGCTTTAGTTTTCCCCACGACGTGATTCCCCTTTCGAACGATACGAATTTTTTCGCCGACCCTTGCAACATTTTCTTGCCGTATATAAAATTCTGCAAATCATTCCAGCCCAATAATTCGCTTGTATCTTCGAAGTCCGATACCCACTTTTTAACCAGCATTTTATCGTCCCCATTGAAATGACAGAGGCTGCCCTCTACATCCTTGATGGTAAACGTGCTTCGGGTTCGGTTTCTATTGTTTCCCGTACGCCATCTTCCATGTTCTTCCGTTGGATCGTCTCTTCGTTTCCGGTCACGCTTTCGGTACCGCCGTCCTCCATCTTCTTCCTCTTCTTCCGAACTCTCCTCGTCACTATCCGTGACATCCTCTTCGTCCTCAGATTCAGCCTGTTCATCGTCTTGTATGGCTGACAGCAATCGCTCACGCAATTCCTGTTTCTTCCCCGTTGTTGATAAACCGAGGGTTTCCAACTCTTCCCTCAATCGTGCCACCTTCATCTTATAAATCTGCTCTTCGTCTAGTCTCGCCACCGCACCAGGCTCCTTCAGACAAACTATCGTCCTGTCCCCCTCCGTGCTGGACTCATCTCCGACGTTTGTCTCCCTTTCCGCAGTGCTTGCACTTTGTTCCTCCATCGTTTTTCCTCGCAACTCGCTCGATCGTTTCCTCACGGGTGCCGCAACTTAGGCACAACTTATTGGCGCGTGGTCAACTTTCCACCGCACCGGACAACTGTAAAACCCGACTGGTTCGATCGCGCACAGTACAACTGTCGTACAACGTCACACCACGTTTTTAACCGCTTTCCAATTTCACGATCCGTCTAATCCTCTCGATCCCGGCTGAGCCCCCAAATGTAGGATTTAATTTTATCGAGGGTGACGGATGAAAAAGGAATTAAACCCGTATCAAAGGATATAATGGATTTATTGATAATAATTGGAAAATTACACATATACGATAGACTGTATTGGAACATATGTCCGACGTTCGCCGTCGCTCGCTAGACTAGCCTATTCTTTGTTTCCACGCAATCCTCGAAACAAAGAATAACGAGGCCCGCCACCTCTCCGACACTTGGCGGAGACGACCGAACAGATCGGCGGCCCCGAACCACCGATCCCTCATACATACTTACATATATACATTCTTAATAATTATGTGTATCAAAATTAGATTGCCGATTTTTATGCATTTATCATAATTGAAGTATGCTAAAAAATGTGTAAAACGTAAAGACAAAGAATTGTATAAAATATTACTTTGCATAAATATCAGCAGTCTACAAACCCTTCATGCAAATATTATAGAATATTTCCCCATGACACATAAAAAAGGCACATATATTTATACAATATAGAAAGACAATTATAAATTTCTTAAATTCTGTAATCTTAAATTAGTACAATGCCTCGGAGTAGAGAATCTCAGCTGCTGACCTAACCACACGGTATCCTTATGAATTTTGACTATCATAGTTAAATAAATCATATCTTTCCGATGTGCAGTACATTCATTTTCGACAAACCAGTTCGGATATGCTTTATTTACAGCTTCAGATATAATCCGAAATAGTTTATCCAAAATAGATGTTTCACTGCGTAATGCCGGATAAAAACGATCGAATACGGCATTTACAATTTTAAAAATTTTCTATCACTAATTCACCGAGCGATGAAAAACTGAGCGACCGAATTCAACGACCCAACCGACAATGCGCGACTAAACTCGACGACTACAATGTTGTCAATATCGCGGAGACCTTCGAACATCATGGATGTCGAATGCATTCTTATGTTTATGAAGTTACAATAGAATCTCGGTTAGTGCACTTCGCTCGGAACCGAATGCAAACAATAATCGTTTGCAGACACGTTTATCGCAGGAATTGCCTTATATTAGTAAATGAGTTACTTCGTTTTTGTTTTTTTTTCATTAAAGTTTAACGTCGCATCAACACCAGGGTCATTAGCACTTCGTTATTGTTATTAGTTGAATATAAATAAGAAATTGCGTCTTTCATTAACGATAAAATTGCTCCAAGGAAAAAGATAATTAAAGAATTTGTCTAGTAACTATACAATTAAGAATTGTAGTATACAATTATCGTCACTATCTTTTTCATTGTGGCAACATTATTGTTTGGGTGTTAAAAAAATATACATCTCTTAGCTCATTTTTTTTTTTGTCAGTTATCAGAAAATAATGTAAAGTATAACTTTAAAAATTATTTCGTTTATTGATAGTACAATTGAAATAAGAAAACTTTTTATCATGTGTTTCTTTAATTAAAAGATTTTTAATTAACATTAAATGTTTCATATCCTTCGTTGCCTTTCATTGCGGCAAAGAACAAAAGAATTCTTTAAAATTATTTAATTTTCGCATCGTTTTCAATAATCTGTGGATAACGTTGCGAGTGACACGGAAATGGTAATGGGTCCCCGGGACCCAGAAATCGTGGCCGAAAAAATACATTGCATGTCTTGTCTATTCCTATATCTCGTCGGTGGTTAAAGTTTAAATATTGATATCTACGTTTCTGAGAGCCGAAATGTTCACGACTCTGGTCTGTTAAACACAACGAACACCTAAATGCCACAATTAATAGTTTACGATACTCTGTAGTAGTTTGTTCTCATTACGGGCTTACTGAATGTTCAATTGCTTATAACAATTGTACCCGTGATGCAATATCAACAAGGCTGTAATAAACGTGGAGCTAAAAGCCTCAGATTTAATTGGAGCCTTTGTTAATCGATACAAAGAGACGTTGTTATGCGTCAGAGACTACTCACTGTTTTTATTTTTGAAACTTAAAGTATGACATACAGAAATGAGTAAGGGCACGGACCGACCGTATGACCCAGCGACGAGTCATACCGTTTCTCCATCGTCCAGGCCCAAGGATCCAAGGGTCGCGATGCCGACGCTACTGAAGCCCACGAAAACAAGCGATACATACATGTATGTATTATAAGAAACGAAGAAGCGAGGGTGGTCAGTTATCTATCTACGAACCGTCAGGCTAGTAGTTTCTAGTTGCGTAGTGTGTAACATCTTTTCTGTAAAGTGCGGTTCGAGGATTGCACTCGTGCGTCGATCATAAGTGCTGTATTTACCACAAATATCGTGAGTGGAAATTAAAGGAAAGGAAAACCAACAACCGCCTTTTCAATTCATCTCCCAACCACGTAACAACGTCTATAAGCCTAGAAAGTAGCATTTATTTGCGAGGCAAAATATCCATACTGTAACTGTTACTACAGAAAAATTCTGTTCGACATGAAATTTAAAAAACAACGGCCTTAAAGAAAGATCCCCAACCGCCACCCAACTTACCGCCAATATAGTGGAATAATTTAGAAAATTTCCTTTGTTCGCCCCCTGGATTTCGTTCTGATTTGACCTGTCAAGAATATCCGTCAAATTAACTAAAAGTTTTTTTTTCAAAATCTGTGCATGAAAATGCCTGAGAAAAGTATCAATTATAGATCTATAATTCTATTTTAATGTAATTGCATAGTGGAAGGCTGCTATATTGTTTAGATGCACTCCACGACGAACATTGCCGTGCAGACATACAGCTCCGTGGGAAATCCTGCTGTAGGTAAGAGGTTAAATAAGCTCTTACGTAGCGTTAAGTTGTTAATCCTTAGCTTTAGGTCAAGATTTAATTTACCTTATTGTAGGTAGGATTTTTTTTAAATTAAGTACATACATGCAAATTTATATTACAATCTTTATTTTTTAGTTTATATTAGGTTTAATAAGATTTTCGTTTTTAACTTTCGTTAAAATTATTTATTTTACTAGATCTTCCTGTTGTTATTTTGCATAGCGCTTGCACACGAGCGTGCTGCAAATATAAATCAGAAAGAAGTAGCATTTAATTTCTAAATGAGTGGGTGGATGGGATGCGGATAGGGCCTCATCCGCAGCAACCTCCTCATAGCGTGACCTGAACAGTCGATGTTATTTATCATACAATTACCAATTTTATCATTTATTCTTTTGCGATAGAATTATTAATTATATGATAAAAAAAAGGAGTAGAAGTCTTGTTCTTTCTGCAACTTTTCGGACTTGTCCGAATACCTCATTGCAGACTCTATCTTCCTATTCATTTCTGACCTTCTTTCAGCCCAGAGCATGTATGTATAGCCAGTAGATGGCAGTGTCTTTGTGATTGGATTGTAGATACCAATCTATACATACATTATGCGGACAGTGTACAATGTACATCAAATAGTAGTGAAACGATTTAGGAACTTTGGCTATAATTTAAAAGTTACTTCTGAAACGTAAATTAATAAACTTAATTTATATTGAAAATAAAAGAAACGCAAGAAGCACCCAGTTTTACATTCGCATTGCTTTTGAACCCGTGGATTCCGAAACTTGGATTCCACCCGGAGAATAATATCAGAAGATATAAAAAAATGTCAAGAATTTTTGGTGCCCCAAAGTACAGCCGTGGTACAGCCATAGTACAGCCGTAGTACGGCCATAGTACAGACACAGTACAGCCTCGTCATATCATTTGGTAGTCGAAACCGGTGGTAAAGAGGGCGGCAAAAAATTGTGAGAACAATTTACCCATGTATTGTTCCTCTTTAACCGGCCACATTCCCTCCATGAAACCAATATGGCCGCCACGCGATGTTACCACGACAGCTACTTTCTTCGTTTCCGATATTTCCTTCAATGGTATAGCTAAACACCGATGAGAAAAAGAAAAGTAAGTCCGAAGAAGAAAAGATATTCTTTTTACCAGAATGAAATGAAACGAATGCGTGACCGCGCGTTGAAGCGAAACGACTACAACAAGTTGCTTGATTAAAGTAATAACAAGTTACCTTGAACTGGTTGAAATGGATCGTCTGCAGCACTGAGACACAATAATGGCACGTCAATCAAGTGTAATTTGTCGTGTATGGTTGCATTGGAATAATATTCCTCCACGTCTTTGTAGCCGAATTGTTTCACAGTAAAATGCGAATCAAACTCGCGTACCGTCTGACTCTAAGAGAATCGAAAGAAAGAAAAACCGCGGTAAGAATCGTTTATTTGTTCCGATCCAACCCTGCCCGGATACGCGAAATTCGGCTTACTTTGAGAAGCGTATCAATGTCGACGTCGAACATTCCAGTTTCCGAAGAGTAGTGTAATCGCTGTATATTCTTACGGAGGGTACCAGCCAAATATTTATTCATCATTAAATTAAAGTAATTGTCTTCCGTGTTTTTCGTCGCGGCAAATACGTTCCACGGCACGGAAATGAGAAA
Source organism: Nomada flava (assembly GCA_951802745.1). Taxonomy (NCBI): domain Eukaryota; kingdom Metazoa; phylum Arthropoda; class Insecta; order Hymenoptera; family Apidae; genus Nomada; species Nomada flava. The sequence goes on from OX637903.1 coordinate 10,231,616, forward strand.
ACATCCTTTCAATTTGTTCCTCGCCATCACTCCCTGCTGAGCTAAATAGTTACCTAAAATTAAGCTGCAAGAAGAATATATACGGACAGTAAGAAGCATTGTTGTGTAACAATCAAGTAACTGTAATTATTGAAATATATTTTTTATATCGCACGAGATAAATGATTACGATGCACGAATTTGAGGTTGGTCAGGAAGTAAATGATTAATGGGATTTAGAAAATTCCTGATTGGAAACCGTCTATTACCCTCCCATCGAAATTCCCGTCGCTCCGAGAGGTATATTGGGGTGAAGCTTTTTCACATGTTCGATAACCTCCGATAAGTCGTCGCTGTTTGCAGCGCAATACGTTCGTGGAGTCTGGAATTGCACAATAATACATATGAATTTGCATTCATACTCTCACGACAAATACTTTCAAGTTGTTAGAATAAAACCTCAAATAATTCCGCTTAATAAGATTATACGTGCACGTGTAGATATATGTACATATGTATACATGCAGAAAATAGAGGCCTTGCTTTTGAACGTGTTATCAAATTTAAAATGCACACGAAGGATAGAAAGCAAGTATCGATCGCGATACACGCATGGTTATGCTTACTAAAGTTATGTTACTTCCTGTATGTTCATGGACTTTCGTCCACGTTTCTATCGTTAAGCAACCCCAGAACTTTTAAAAGTCTTCAGATTAGCATTTCTTTACGCGCTCTTTGTCGCATATTCAATTGTATATAATTCAGAGATATTTCATATAATTCATTATGGTATCGCTAGTAGCTTATAAGATTTCGAAAATTGCATGCCGCGATGTAGCCGTGCCTGAGCAATAACGAAAAATATGTTGTTCAAGGGTCAGACCCAAAAATAAGAAAGACCGTAGAATTAAAGAAAAGATCGGCGCGCAAACAGAGCAGCGATGATGAAACTAATGATTCTAACTAATTGTAAGTGTAAATGTAAGTGGGCTCGTGAATGAATTCCGTTACTGTAAAACATCGATAGGGCGAAATAGGTACGCTGATAGCCAAAATCCAACGCAATAATGTATCAGGCTTCAATAAACGATAGGTACCGAGAGGTACCGACATATATGTACATACATATAGATACATGTAGGATTATTATTACCATTAAACATAAAGTTTATTATTAATATAGGATTGTTATTATAATTAAAAATAAAGTTTATTATTAATTTAGTCGTCTCCTTATACACTACGCAGCATTCGTTTCTCGATCAGTCACTCGTTACGCATACGCACAAGTTACATCTCACCCACGCATCTTCATTTGTTTCTTCGCGAAACTCACACGCGCAAACACGTACACGCAAGTTAGGACTGCTCGGGTCCTACATTCATATGTACATACCTTGAGTTCGACGCCACCCAGCCCTCTGTTGTTGAAGATTACGCATCGGATTCCGACCTTTTTCGCAGAGGTGACAAGGCACTTGATGTATTCCGCCTGACTTGCCCCTGTGAGCCCTGGCAAAATAATCACGATGGGCGTAACAACAGGGCATCCCTCTTCCGCCCAATCGAGAGCCACTTCACCCCCATCCGATAAGCTCAGAATTTCTCTGTGCGACGATTGATTAATTAGATTAATTAGAAGGAAAGTAACACGAGTATGGTAATTAACGCGTAATCGTATACAGTAAAACCCGTATGTATATGTACAAAGATTGGGACCCAAGGTGTGCTTATAACGAAGCAGGGTGTCGAATCTGTTCTCAGAAGCAGCTCGTGCCGAGCGTGAACGTAGAAAGGCACAGACAGCGGAGGAGAGAGAGAGGTCCAGAGAAACAAAGTGAGGCGCCGAAACGTATCGGTGAGACAATACTAATGCAACAATAAAACGTTTTTGTTTATTAATTTTTCTAAATGTAACTTTTACCAATGTATTTGCGAGATTTTTCTGATTAAAATGAGACCAAACGCGATATAGTTCGAATTATATTTACTTGTTGATACTCATTAAATACGTACCAGAAAGCACAAAAACGCGTTGCTCGTATTTCAAACTAATAATAACAGGATAATGTAAAATAATAAAGTACATTATAATAAATATAATAATACATTGAAATAAACAGGATACAATTTAAATTATATTTACTTATTAGAATAAGAATAAAAGGATAATGCAAAATAGTAACGTGCATTACAATAAATACTGTAATACAGTAAATAAATCATAATAGAGCGTGACCTTAGATTGTGACCGAGGTGTCGATTCACGCTCGGCTCGAGCCGCATGTAAACATAGATTCGACACCCTTCTTTATTATATGTACCACCTCTGTCGCATATAACCAAGCAGGGTGTCGAATCTGTCACATGCGATTCCAGCCGTGCTTGAATCGACAATGTATGATAATGTACTTTAATATTTTATATTATCCTGTTATTATTAGTTTAATAAGATCAACGCGTTTTTGTACTTTGTGTTAGGTATTTAATGAGTATCAACAAGTACATATAATTCGAACTATATCGTGTTTGGCCTCATTTTGATCAGAAAAATCTCGCAAATACGTTAGTAAAATTTTTATTAAGACAAAGTCAAAAATAAAAAAGTTTTATGGTTGATTTAGTATTAGTCACACCGATATTCCGGCACGGATCATATTACGCCGCTCAAGGGATAGTCAATGTGACTATATCCAAACAATGTTTTGTGCATATATGCAAGTTTTACTGTAGTTCGAAACGAGTAATTGTTAATCATCCCTCGTACATAGTACATGACAGAAAGTTTTCTGATGCAAAGAAAAGAAAGGAGAAAGTTTCAATGTTACGCACGATTAAAGTTTCGATGGCATTAGTTAAAGTTAAAGATGGACTTACCAACCTGCGATAGTGAATAGGCGGCAAAATTCGCGATCTAAGAATGCTCGCGATAATGGTCTGCGCTCTCGACTCAAAACACCATAACGTTGGCCAAAATTTGTTCCTCACCAAAGGCACATGTTCTTCTAAAAATGAACGAAATGGCCCATGGGCGCACACCAGCATCGGCGTCTGAAAAAATCATTTGGAATGTTTGCCATATTTTCGCAGATTGTTTACTTGGTAACAATGAATTCACTATTCACCGATTCACCAACGTGTATGACGAATTTTCAAATATTGTGCCACAACACTGGAAGTTATATCACTTTAAAATATTGAAATTGCGCAAGAAAGTTCCCTTCGCATTGACCTTCGCTGCATTCCCTCGGATATGCATTCAACAATTATTAGCCAGGTAAAAAGTTCTATTATCACATTTGTCGAGAGGTAGATTTATGACACGGTTAAGCTAGTGCTATTTTCGAGGAATATTTCTAACGTTTCAAAACATCTGGCTGCCAGCCCTCACATGGCACCGAATTATATTAACCTTTAAAACACAATTATAGCCGCGACATTGAACTCTGTCTTTTTAGCTTAATAGCAGCGACCTGTCATAAAACTCGAGAACTCCGAGCGGTCATACGCAAGCACATCTGGCGGCCTCGCGGTGCACCCCCACACAAGGGTGGGCCTGTTCCCCTTCCAGATACACATCACGCTAAGGGCGTAATGGAAGGGAGGACACGCACCTTTAAAAGACACTGACCGGCGCATCTTTATGTCCAGGGTCTACCACGTACATCGGATCCCGTGCGCGTGCGAACCTGTGTAAATGGCAACACCGCAACAAGTCGATACACACGTCATTTATGAACTGTTGATGAAGGTATAAAGTCTTGCAGTGGGTGCAAGGTTTGGCAAGATTGGAGAGACTGGTCTGAGATACGATTTGGGTTGTAAGAATGGGCGAACGGTTCGACTTCGGCTCGACTAAACTCGAGCGCGATCGGCAGAGACCGCGCGGATGTTACTCCCGGTCAGTCGCTACCTGAGGGTGACCGGTAGACTCTTCAATCGTGTGGGGTTTGTTTACGTACGACCCGTCGCGACGCGTCGTACGCCTTAAATTTACCCGTAACGCACAGAGGAAAAAGTCTGAGGGCGTGAAATGCGGCGACCGTGGTGGCCACAATCCACCCGATCCTTTTGCCGAAAGGAAAACTTACCACGGTCAGGCCGATAGACGTTGGGGTTCTCGAGGATTCGCACATTTACTGTTCACAATGCATTATGCTCCACTTATTCAATAATGAAATGTGATCCCAATTATATCGTCTTTGGACTCATTTTCATCAGAATAATGTCACCAATGTCTGGGAATACGTTTCATAACAAAAGAATGAGCAATTGCAAAGTTTCATCGACGGCCACAGAAAGGGCCAACGAGTGAAAGAAAGAGAGGAAAGAAAGGTCGGGCGTCAGTAAAAGATTACATAAATGCTTTTGTATTTGTGGAACAACACTAATGCAACGATGAAACTTTTTTGTACTTATTCATTTTGTTCTGCAAATTTGATTTTGATATTGTTGACGCTTTTATGCTTACAATGAGACTAAACACGATATAATTTCGATCATATTTGCGTCGTTAAATTACAGAAACGGGTTGCAATATAAATCAATATATTACTTTAATGTTAGATATATTAAACAGTACCGTAATTGGCAAGATACATGGCAAGTGAAACGATAGCACAAAAAGCGCTCTAAGCGCAGATTTACGTATATAAAATTAAAATATTTAACAAATGTTTTTAAAATATTGTTAAGCAAATATTGATCATTCTCATATAGTTAGGAATTAAAGAAAAATTAATGTAAAAGAAATATACCCGAGGGGGATCGAACCTACAAAAAAGTTTCCAGCGGCTCAGCAGCTATGGCTATGTCCGGCAGGAATCAAAATCTCGACTCGAGCCGATTCATTTTGCTAATGGTCAGGATGTAACAGGTGTGGCAACAGTGCCGACAGACAGAACCGAAGATTTGGCAACTATGCATTCTCACTTTCGATCTCTGCCGATTGCGCCCAAGTTTAGCCGAGCCGAGCCGAAGCGTTTGCCCTTTCTTACAACCCAAATCGTACAGACCAGTCTCTCCAATTTTGCCACACCTTGCGCCCCCTACAAGACTTTATACCTTCACCAGCAGTTTATAGATGACGCGTGTATCGACTTCTTGCGGCGTTGCCATTTACACAAGTTCGCGCGTGCATGGTTTCCGCGATAAATGACCACCTAAGAACTCAAACGAAAAATTCTATCATTTAGAACTCAAATATATTCAAGTATAACCAGTGAACTATCAATCATTATAACTCAATCAATCCGTCCACGAAATCACGGAGAGCGTACACGTTCAATTACGAGACTTGATTGGACATCACCTTACGCTCGAAACGACATTATCGAGACACACTTGTAGGGGTATATAACTGATTGCGAGCACTATCTTATATATACGTGCACAGTGTGCAAACTATGCAAAGATAAAAATATTTTTCCTCTATTCACGCGTTTGTATTTCCTTGAAGCACATTCGTGAAGCACATGAAGAACATTCGTATATACAGATACAATAAGCCTAAATGGTTTTAAATCACTCTATTCTATACCTTTCAATGAACTGATAACTAATAGAATGGAAAAAGCAACATTTCTACCCACGCCGAATGATCAATTCAAAAGCAAGCGTTATTGCAATAAGAAATTGCCGTTTACGCGTGTGCTACAGTTGGAGTTGGACAATGGAGAATTTTACCCTAAACATTTTTTAGTCTTTGATTGGCAAACTTGCTAAGTAGCGAGAGGAAATTTGGTTCTACCCGAGAGAGGACTAAAGTGCATCAATGCGATTCCAATGATGTACTTATATAAGAATGTACGTATATGCATACATTATTCGATACTGCCTCATTGTCAGTCTTATAATTGGTGAACGCGGGGTTACCTGTTCCGGTGTCGCGCTTGCTGCGCGCGCAACCGATCGCGCGCGCAATTCGTCCGGGGCAAGTGCCTCGGAGTTTTAAGGTCAAATTAATAAATTGCACATCTCCTCGTGGCTCGTACAAACTATGAAGGGTCGTGTGAGAGTTCGAATTGTTCGTATCACGGAAATCCTGATAATATATCGACCACACTGTATTCGATGCGACAACAAATTCAGTTTTCCGAACGTTCAAATCATTATTTCACTTATTTGACGAGCAATTACTTCTAATGCTGGCTTGTTAGAGATAAATATTGTTAGAGAAGATAATAACTGGCGATATCATTGGCAATGAAAATTCGACAGTTTCGATGAAATTTCCTTCCCGAATGTATATTGGTCGGTGCTCAAAGATTAAAGTACACTTTTCCGTTGAGCTATTATTATACACGTATGCCTTCGATTAGATTGATAATAATGAATTTAATGTCACAGGTTGTGTCGGCGAATATATTTATTATCTTTCTAAACGACATCTTTAATAGAATGAAGGCATACGCTATACGCGCGTGATTCTGAATTAAATGCGGCGCTGATTGAACTCAATGAAGGTTAAAAGTCTGTGGATAAATGGTAACTACCGTGACGTATAGTCTCGCTTGATATTTGAATTCAGTGTGAATAATGCAATCGTATGGGAGAACCATTCACTTGAAACATTCAGCCTCTCCGTATATGCAATTATTTAGACACGATAATTTCCCTCAGTAATATGACTCTCTTATGATATGGATATGTCATCAGTAATATGGAAACGAAAACCTCATACCTGTTCATCATTTTTCTACGAAGACAACGCGTTATCAGTATCTCTATAATAAAGTTGTTAAGACACGCAACGTAACGCGCTCAACCGTTCAATTTTTAAATGATTCATCTCTCTTGTCTTCCAGTTGCGTCATTTCGTAACGATTAATGGCTGGTGATTAATTATCGGTTAGCACGATGGCAAACGATGAGAATGAAGGATGCATAGATACATATACACGTAGGAGCACCAGCCTTACTCACTTTCACGACTTCGAAAAGGTAATAGATGCAGAATCCAATGCTCAGCAGCGCCCCGTAGCACACCGTCGGAATATCGAGAAGTGGCTCGAACAAAGTCAACATCGTTGCACGTTATCGATATGTCCAACAGGTAGACGACGCTAGTATGTCCAACGTGAACGCCAGTGATTGTCAGGATCGTTGACAACCCTTGCTCGTCGAAAGCCGGTAGCCAACAACCGATCTCCAAGCTGTCGGATGGACTTGCGCGACCGCGCGCATGACGTTCAAATAATTGGACGGCCAACTAGCTTACTAGACGACCGACCGCTACCGATAGCCGTGCACCTACTATATAATATACTATACACTGTACAATATACAGACGTACGTATACGCGCACTCGAGATACAGTCACGTGTAGGTACATATTACACCAGCCGATTCGCTAATTCGTTCTCACACTCGTAGAAAAATTCATTCGCGCCATTCTGCATGTGTGCGTAAAATGCGTACGTGTTCAGAAGTACGCGGACCACATGTACGGTGTGCAACGAGAAATTACATAATGCTATGACTGGAAGTTTTGTATCGACCTATCGACACTGCCGATGCAACTGAAATCGTTTACAGCATTCCACGCGCGCTGAAACGACGTGTGGTACGACCGTTTAGGTTAACATTGATACACATGCGATTACAAGGTATCGATACGCCACTTCGTTTGGACTTTGAACGCCACTGACTGTGCTAATGTGTTTTTTTCCCAATAAAATCTGTCGATCATCGGGATGCACGGGAGGATGTGTGCCACATTGTCAGCAAACATTCTAGAATTATTCTATAAACATGTATTCAGCTTACTCACACTCATTTATGTGTAGTAACTTTGCACTACATGTAGTACACTGTACATCGTTAATTTGCCCCTAACTGCGATTTTAACCAAAAGTCGACTCCGGAAACTTTATTCGTAAACAGATCTGTTACATAGAGTCAACTAATCCTTGGGATTAATACAAATTTGTTCACTAGACGAATAAACTGCAAATGAAAAATTAAAAACAGAATTTTCGATAACTATTTACCGTATCGCACAATTCACTTCTTTATTAAATACAGTCTTATGTAGTTCATAAACATAACGTATCGACGAAATCGTATCGGCACCTTATTACGTTCGTGTTTGTCTATGCGAAACTGTAAATTTCATTCACATACCTGTCCTTTCAAAAAAATCAATCCAACGTATTACTTATCATACATATACATATTACACTACAGTATATTACAGATACTAATCGAAATTCGTACGGGCCACAGAAAAACGTTTTCCCTTATCAACAACTTCCGTATGTAAACTAAAATCAAATTTCATTGGTCAATCGAGGGAGTTAGCCCGAAAGTGAAAATCAATGTGCCATATCTCTCTACACATCCGCAGCGACCTGTGCTCGCATTTGGCCTGGGTTCTGCAAACAGAACCTGCTGACAGAATCAAATAGCAGATTGGCAGCAGAAATCGAACAGGCCCTGCTAACATAACCGGTTGGATGGTAGACACTGATGCGTTTTCGCCTGCAATTTGACATTTCTGTTGCCGTTCTGCCATCAGAGTACGCTACACAGATGCTGCATGAAATCTGTAGGCATTCTGTTTACAAAAGCTGGCTTGGCTGACTGGGCAGATGTGCACAGGGGAGAGTGGGGGCTGGACAGGTTCAACTTCAACTTCAAAAGAAGATAAATATTTCTTGGCGCGCTTCTTCAAAAGGTGCGGGGAGATTAAAAATATTGTATTATTCATCATTTGGGGAATCTGTGGCAACAAAAACTCGCATTTTCTGATAAACTAAAATGATGTAAGCAACACTGAAACGTTCAGAATAAATAGTGAATGTCTAATTATTATCCTTTAATATGAATAGGTACATTTAACGAGAAAACTTAATAAGTATAATACGTACAGAGAAAAAGAAATAATAAGATAGAATGTATGAATTAATTGTAAACTAAATTCTAGAATGTACCCATAATTTAAGTTACGAGCGACGAATATTAACATGAATAATTATAGATGGAACTTAATACAACGTGAGCTCGACTGGTCGAATCAATCGAACGCAACACTGGCCAATCATCTCAGCCCTGCTACGCACAGCTGATGGTCTATCATTCAAACAGTCAAGTCCTTTTTCTGGCAACGAGTAGAGTAGGTACCAGACGACATCCACACTTGCTTGCGTATCACACGTTCGCACAAAATAAGCGATGCAAGGTTGCCAGAATCTTGCGATTATTATTATACGCGACATTTTTACACGAGGCTGTTCCAGACTTCACACCGCATTGTTGAGCTTCCAAGCCCTGTATGCTTACCAAACTCGACGTTCAATTTCACACGTATAAATGTCCGTGGTTCTCTTCCGAAAACTTTGTCACTGATTCGGAAGCTTCCCTTCTGTTCGAATTTCCCTTACCATAGTTTCGTGCCATTATATGTTTTCCAAAGTTCTCGGGAGGCTCGGCCACCCAGCGAAATGAATTAAAAATTCGACGCTATTGTTGTCGAAACAACAGGACCAGGTCTTAGACTCGGTTTCCATTAATTCACCCGTAATTCCCAGATAAATGTGAAAAAGGTGACAGATACAAACACAATGGGGTTTGTTAGCAGGGGTGAGTGATTGATCATTCGTGCACCACCTTCTACTGTTACGGCACTCGACAAATATATTTTTTAGCACCCTCGGTTACATTAATCATTCGTGGCGAGTGAAGACGGGTTGCTATTCTCAAACGAAATTCAAAGAGAGTTATGAACGTATAAAGATGTTCTCCGAGCAGAGAGAGCTAGTTTGTCGAAGATAGTTATCGTTCCCTAAGAATGATCGATCACCATGTTCGAACATAATTCCACAAACATGACGATGCTCGTACGAAATAGAATACAGATTCCCGACGAACGTACGCATGGGTGCGTCATGAGTAGTATTCGTACAAAATATTTCAACATCCAGATGTCTGACACGCGCGTACTCCCAAAGATCGACACATTTTAACTTGCACGCAATCTTTCGAAAAATAAACTGATACACATATGTGTGCTATGGAAGTAGAGGGACATCCTTGCAGAACAATATCGCTGAGCACACGTATATCTGTATAATGTGTACGCGCACGCTTCCTAATTGCAAGATGCGTTACAGCTCGCTTCTCTGGCTGCCACGCATTGCCTTAGAATAGACGTTCACCATTGGATGTTGAAATTTGTTCGCCATATATCATGAACTACGACCGCAATTCGAATCGCGGATGTATTTCGCCCAGGTACGGGTAGGAGTCAAGTCTCCCTTTCGAAGTCTGCGCTGATCGCCGCTGGCGCGTGCCTGTTCCACGATCTTCCGATACGTTTCCTCGTCGTAGCTGCAAGTCAAACTCTTTCTCAGTTTTGCCCCGCCAGTTTCGAAATTAGCTGGCTGACTACCGACTAGCACGTGCAAGTCGTTCTTCACCTGCACAGCCCAGTCCCACATGTCCGCAATCGCGCAGTTGCATACGAAAGGATTTCCGAGCAAATTCACTGAGAGCAAGCGTGGATTTGCCCTAAATACTCTTGGGTTGACGGTGACGAGATTATTGTTACTTAGATCAAGATGCTCTAGTGCGCGTAACTTTTTCAGGCAGGCCAGATTTTCCGTACCCGACATGCCGTTACCGGATAAGTTTAGTCGGGTAAGATTTCTAGTTCTAGAGAATAGGTTTTCGTTTAGAACTAACAGATTGCAGTTACTCAGGTCGAGGATTTCGAGGTTGGACAGTTGTATCGGTAAAAGCGAACCATCTTCCGGCACTTGGAGAGGGTTTCCGCTTAGTTTCAACTCTACGATATCCGTACTGAGACGGTCACCGAACACTTTCGGATCAATGGGAGTTTTTAGGTCACAATTGTTAAGTTCTAGACTCTCCAGTCGCGTCAGATTTGCGAACAATCCCCCTTCCAGAGTGTGCAGCTTGTTTCCAGACAGTATTAGTCTGTTTAAAGAAGTCATATGGGCGAATGTGTTGTTCCCAACGTATCCAAGGCTGCAATACGACATGTCCAAGTACTCTAACGATTCTAACGGATTCAGTAGACTGACAAACGCGTCTGAGAGAGGATTGTGAGAGATGTCCAGCTCCTCTAGGTGCTTAAAAACGTGGAACGCGTTTGGTAAACGGCGCAAGCTACAATTGCTTAACGAAAGCTTGTGAAGTTTTGGTAAATGGCGCAGCACAGCCGTCAAATCAGCAGCGAACATTGGATTGCCGCTCAAGTTTAGCACACGCAGCTCGCTGGCATTTCTGAACGCCTCCTCTGATAAACGATCCTGAAGATTGCAATTCGACAAGTCCAATGACTGAAGACTGTGCAAATTGTGACCCAAAGTATTTCCGACGTCCAAATGCCATAGCTCGTTGTCAGCCAGGACCAATTGTCTAAGGTACAAGTTCTTCGCGAATGCATCGCCCGGTAGATTGGTAATTCCAGTCTTTCGAATGTTCAGGTACTCCAAACGAATCAGAGGCGCCAAAACGTTGGTCCAACTTAAAGTGCGCAGATCGTTCTCCGCCATTTCGAGTTCACGAAGATTTTCGAGATGAGCGAATGCATCCGAAGAAACGTAAGTTAAATTACAAGCGTTCAGCTTTAGGTACTCCAGATTGGTGAGATGATCGAATGGGCCAGGCTCGATTTTTCCCAGTGGATTATGAGACAGATCGAGTTTGTTCAAGTTTGTGGTGTTGTGGAAAAACTGAGTGTCGAGGCGGTGGATGTTGCACGAGTTCAGATCGAGATAGAGCAGTGTGCGACAATTTAAAAAGTAACCCTTCACCTCGTCCAAGGGGTTGTTCTGAAGCTCCAGTGTAATGAGACCTGGGCTGTCCCTGTTGAACGATTAAACTGTGATTATAGTATTGCCCTCGATATCGTACTTGATGTAGGCTTCGACATTTTTCATTTACGCTGCAACTCGACAAATTTTCATGCACGTTATAAATGATTTTCCGCATTTATTCGATAATTGTTCTCATTTCTTTCGACTTTATACGATAAGAAACTACTTCGTGGTTATTATATATTAAAAGCATATTGTACAAGCTGATATTACAAAATCTAATTGGAATGCTAGTATTTTAATAATAGCTAGGGCCTGAATAAGTTTTGGAAAGCTGTCGCGCATAAACGTAATAAGCATTTCAGTTTTACGAAAAACAAACAATTCAGAAATTTAATAAAATTCTGCGAAAATATAAAAAGTAAAAGAGGAATGAGAAAAATATGTTCAATCTGCAGAATCCACAAATTTCCCTTTGCAGAATACGGAACGCGTTATGCTTCGTAATTTACCAATCAGTGATATTTCAATATTTCTTTGAAAACATGAAAATCAGCGCGAATGTAAGTCACTAAAGACAATTCGTACGCCCGCATATTTGAGTAGCAGTATCGGTCACGGGAAAAATCAAATTTTATCTTTGAGAAGCTACGAAAATATAAAACAGATAAATACAACCAACAGGATAAAGTTATTCGAGAAGAATATTACGCCGAGGTAAAAATTGCAAAGCTCTCTTACCTGAATGCCTCGGGATCGACACGCGTGATTTCGTTGAATGAAATATCCGCGTCCAGTAGGTAAGTCAATCCGGCGTACGATTCGCGTTTTAGCTCGGCCAATCGATTATGGGCCATTTGGAGGCGCCTCAGCTTGATCGACTGGGGAAATGGACCGACCTGTGCGATGTTGTTCCCATTCATATCCAGAACGTAGACGTTCAGGCTTAGCTCGTCGTACGGGATGCTGGTCAGATTGCTTTCAGAACAGTCGGTCACCCAGTTGACACGGAAATAATGGCAATGACAGTCCACAGGACATTCTTGTTCAACCAACTCGCCGTTGTAGGCCAACGTTGATGTCCCAAGAACGATCGCCAATAAAAGTGGCCTTAACATCTTGCTAAACTCAGAATGCCTGCAAACAAACAGATTCATCCAAAACGGTCAGGAACACGAATTCTGTTCACGTGGTATAATTTAACATTCAATGTGATCCTATTGCATTCATCAAGGAGCTTTCGGCTACCACTGTGTACGATTGCTTTGTACAAACTGTGGACCCTAGAATTCTTTTATTCAATTGCGAAACCGTCGTTCAATTCAAGTCATTTATTTTTTTGATCGTTAACAATTCTCACAGAGTTTCGAACTATTGTCCGAAGTTTAAACAAACATTCGGGACGGAAACGGAATAAAAGCTGAACGTTCGTCGCTTAAAGTTCCATAGTCCACGTCATCCAATATTCGCGCAATAGGAACCATATTGCGACGTATGCGTATCTGCGCCGACCGCGGATCAAAGTCAGCAGTTTCTTTATTTAATTAAACTTTTAATTGAATACACATGGAAATGCATCGACGTGTATATTTCACGAACAAGCGAACCGCGAAATGATTGTTTTATTTAAGAATCGTTCGATCACAGTCGGCACGTAGAAATTGCGAATGCAGATTATGAAAAAAAAGGGTAAGCTTGGCCCCGGTGCCGCCAGTATTTACTTCGGCCCAGCTAGGACAGCGGTGGTCACTGCAGTGCATTGCCAACGAGATAACTGGTGGGCACTAATGGTTTCAAACAAGTGGAGCAATTGTTAGTTAGAAACGGACTTTGCAATTGGCGGTAGGTAATTTCCAGCAACACAGGTCGTTGAGCCAGAATCATTAATCGTTTACGTAAAGCGTTCTTCGATGCTTTCTACTGTTCTTTTCAGGTATCCCCCCCCCCCGGCCCCCTACTTGTAGCAGAGAAAAAAAGGGGAATGATAGAGTCTTCCACCGCCGGACTGACATTGTCGTTAAAATTCGTTGATGGCTAAAGTTATCCGTTACTCGATACGCGACATTAATTGCTCGCTATCCTTCTATCGGTAAGTAACAATTGTTGCGAAGAACGAATGAAAAGGTAAAGCCGTGGTAAAATCCCTATGGAATCGTGGCGAAAATGATGCGTTGCTAAACGATATTGTAGAATACTTGGGTACAACTTGTTCAAATAAATATCGTTCAAATTTCCGATTTGGCGGAAGGGCGAGAAAAAATATAAATATGTACTATGATACGAATATTCGTATCCATTCGTTATGCGAAGAACCTCTTTCGCGTCGTACAGTTGTCCCACAGATCAAATACAATACATCCGACAATATACGCGACTAAATGGAAGTAATTTCTACGTATTAAATTCTGAGCATGACCATTTCCATTATGCCGATGAATAACATTCGAGAAAGTTTGACGTAGACCACGGAGAAGTCGCGTACAAAGAAAGCTGGTGATGCCTCTGGCTGGTAGTCAAGTTCGTGAACGAAGCCCAGGGGAACAGAGAGGAAAGTTTCCCGCCAGAACGCTACGCGTTCTACACGCTTCGGTGCTCCTTCAGTCCTGCACGCGTAGTTTGCCTTCGGCTTGGACCATTGCGATCCCCCATAGGGCGAAAGGGGATAGAGCATATGTATTTTTCCCTTTCGATTCCTCCTTATATTTCCCGGTCTCGCCTCGCCTTTGGCGCCACGAATCTTTCCTTTTTGAATTTCATCTCAGTCAGAAACCTTCCTCCCCGAGAATAGGACTATAGAAACGATGAATACAGTGGATCGAGTCATTTGCACTCAGACTTCGACCCGAGGCATTCATACTTTTTCCAAATATCGTCGCCTTTATGTATATACGCCATATTTACGCCCCCTTTCGCACTCGGGATTTCCAAACGCAGTAGTCTTGGGGAAACGCTACCAAGTGTAAACCACGGGAAATCTGAATGCTTTCGTTAGGCCAAGCACTCCGGTTTTTCGTTTTCGTCGGCAGCTTGTCAACGGTTTGGGAACCGGATTCTTCCAACGGAATAATTTCCTACATCTGAATCGGTAGCGCGATGACGCGATATGTCTCGTGATTACGGTATTAAGAATATACAACTCGGGCGATTTTTTACCGTGTTTGCATTCTCTAATCCCTTTGCATGAAACATAATTATGTAAAAAACAAGTAAGTCTAACCTAACACAAGTTTGCATGAGACACGATTAGGTAGAAAACATGCTGTATACTTCTTTGGTATACTTTTTTAGTTTCCTCGAATTTTGCACACTTTTTGCAACACTTTCAATTTCCTTCATAAAGCCATTCTTTAACATTACTTGAGCCGCACATTAGACAAATCGATTAACTCCACGTTGAGGCTTTGCAAGTTTTATCACCAAAGCGCTTGATTCACTCTTACGTTTCTACATATTCGAAATATATTTCCTTATTTTTGTTTCGTGGACTTAACCGATTTAGTCAATGAACGGCTCAATTCTAAGTAATAAAACGTAATTTTTATATTTTTGTTTTTCACTGAATAGAACTCGTGATACAGATTAACGGTACTGTTTTCAATCAACGGGGAAAACTTCCGTTCATTATGAAGTTAAACGGGGCCACCTACGCTGCATCCTTCACTCTCGTTTTACTAGAAAAGAACACTAGTTGTTAGAGTTATAAAGAACCCAATGATATTTTTTTTCAAAACTTTGGCTTCACAAGTGCGAATATCGTGTATTATCATATATACCGACGGGTCTCAAAAACGACGCCAGCGCTCTTCGATCCAATCAAACAATATTTATGTACCTCAATATTTATTCCTCAATTTCTTAATTGTTTCTTTCAATGTTACAAGAAAAATTATTTCCGCTCAATGTCCCAACGAAATATAACGTCTGTCCCTTGTTGAACAAATTATAAGTCACTGAAAAGCATTTTCTTTCATACCAGCCAATTGCGATTAACAATCTGCGTTACTCTATTTTTCAGTCGGAATAGAAATTGGAAATGCATTTTACGTACCGGAAGGGCGATGTATCCTTCCTTCTTCCGCGGAAAAGTGAGGTTAATTCGCGAACGTCAGGAGGATTTGATCGTGCCACTGGACAAAGATAGATTGAACTGTGACTGTGAGTTTGCACGGTCCCGGTTAAATTAAGCCACGTCTGTCTGACCGAGGTCAGGGTAAAACCTACTGACGCGCACTCTCGTTCTTTCTGCGTCGTATTAGTCTGACGAAGCGATCTTCTCAGGGTGTTGTTGTTGTGTTTCCCTCCCTACTCTTCTCTTGTACACACATGACCATATCTTACTTATCTACGCGCGAGCGTTTTAAATTTTACACCTCCTCGGTACGTACGAGAAGTTCATTATTTACTGGTAAAAATATACACGAACGAGAATCCCAGATCCAGATTTCAGAGTTTCTAACCTCCTGCGGGGCTAGTTTTAATAAATTGCCTGCCGGTACCAATCCGTTTTTTTATGTTAATACAACTTGGTGAACAGTTTCTCGATTCACTATTACCTTATGCCTTGTGTCATTACGTCGACGAATCACGGTTAATATACAGTGTACATTGTACACCCTTATTAAAAAGGGATCACAAAATTTGTATACATTACAAACGCATGCGCAATTTCAATTAAACGTGTTCAAAAATATGTTGCGTTCATTCTTTTCCCTTGACATTATATAATTCGTACAAAAGTTACTTTTACATTTTCATAGTTGGTCGACGAATTCAGTGAACTATAAGGTACATTGATTTCACCGCCTTCTGATGGACAGATGTATTTGGTAGTGCGATTATTGTGTCGGATGAAACGCACTACACACGTGCCTATTGATTATCCACTATTTACATAAATCCCATTGCTAATAATTAACAATATCCGGCCGTTTGATTAGATATAACGAAAAATACATAGAATCGTGAACCAGAAGCATGAAAAACCAATGAATCGATTGGACCTATTTACTTCACGGTTAATACACCGGATGTACGAACCTTCCTTCACGTGAGAACATGGCGCGAATATGTATGTGCAGAGATAAGGATAACTTTTCGTTCAATCTGTACCTTGTTCATCAATCCCCACTTTTTGTTGGTTGTTCGTCGTTATTTCACATTTACTTTTTTCACAAATAGCATTTTCCACATTGAACGCCGGACAATAATGATTGCACTGAAATGGACACCGGCGAAACAGTACGCGCATGCGCTGTAACGCTTAAGGTTGCCTGGTAATTATATTTAAAGCAAACATTGCTATCTTGGGTCCTATAACTGTGTTAAATAAGTAACCGAGTAATGTTTTTCATCTACGACTCTTCTACGACTGTCCTATAAAGTACTCACTGCTTCTCGCGAGATAAAACGTATGTACATATATTCCAACTCCCGAATGTCAATGAGCATCGTCTCTCTTTTCCGCATGTTTATACGAATTATTCGTATATGTATACATGTATTTAAGTATGTATCTAACATGAACTACTTAGGTTAGGACCAAACCGAGAGTTGGGGCAACCAATTGAATCCCTCAATTACCGAATAAACATTGAAAAATGTAAAATAAGAAAAAAAACCCGTAATGTTAATTGTGTTCGTTTAATATTTTTACACCAATTGTCATACCGTAACACGACGAATGTGCACATATGTATATTAGATGCCTATAGAGGAGAATGGGAAATCGATAAATAGCTTGGATATGGTACGTGTCACTTGTACGTTTGAAAGCGTTCGTTCACGTAGTCAATGCGTGATTGAGTGATGAGTACAGCACGTCGAATTCTGAAGAATTGCATTCGGTAGAATTGGAAGCAGAGGTCAGGCATTACGCCAGTATTGCGAAACGTCGGCATTGGGATTCTCATGATCTTGACACGGAACAACGACCTGCCAGTTTCACTCGTATCTCCGTGGCAAAGGAGAGAAAAAGATAGAGGGAGCATCGATTAATTTTGCAATTGATATTAGGCTTCTCGATAACACGGCTTCGAATTATTGCCGAGACTGATTTCCCTTTTAGAACATTCGCGCTGTAACTTTGCCTCTTCTTTTTAAAGGTGAACTAATGAGCATTAGAAAAATATCAAGGGTGTATAGATTACTATTTTCTTCGCAGCAAGGAAACTGATAAAAAAATATAGCACGCGGTAAAAGAGATTTAAATATAGCATCGAACAGAATCGTCTGACGTATTATACTCATACCAAGAATTAAAAATGTCAAGCAATGATAAACATAACTAACGGTTTGCATTTGATAGTATCAGCTACATCGTACTTTGCACATGCGTTTGCACACGTGCACGAATTAGAAGCAATCACATACGGTCTATTTTATTGTGGCATCGTGATATTTATTCGTGACGCTGTAAAACATACGAGTATAATATAATACTTATTAATGTGTAAAGGCATTGAATTGATTTGGCTTCATTCGTCAACTAAAGATGGTGCATAATTATTTTTGCGATATTTGTATTTGCCCTATACTCGGTCCCTGTTCTTCACCGAATTTTTAATATTTCTTATACCTTAATAATCCATTAAACAACAATTTACATACAATAGTATTAAATACGCATTCTACTGGGAGTATACGTGTTACACATTTGACGTATACAGTGTATATAATTACACTGAATAATTTATTAAACTCTGGCGAAGACTCGAGACAAAAATTCGAATAATCATAAGAAGGAAACACGATAACTTTATCGACGAACGTTCAAATAATTGACTAATATGCGATGCACTAGATGGCGCTGTTGTGCTATTTTTTTACCAGTATGTATACAGGGTCTACCACTTAACGCGGAACCCGCGCTCGCGCGAACTTGTGAAATGGCAACGTCGCAATGATACTGGCGTCATCTATGAACTGCTGGCGAAGGTATAGGGTCTTGTGGGGGCGCAAGGTTTGGCAAGATTGGTGACAGGTATGAGATATGTTTTGGGTTGTAAGAAAGGGCGGGCGAACGGTTCGATGAATCGGCTCGAGCCGAGATTTTGATTCCTGCCGGACATAGCCATAGTTGCTGAACGGCTGGAAACTTCTTGGTAGGTTCGATCCCCGTCGGGTATAATTTTTTTAAAATGATTTTTTTTTAATTCCTAACTGTATGATAATGATCAATATTTGCTTCCCAATATTTTTAAAACATTTGTTAAATATTTCTGTACTGTTTAATATTTTTAGTAATTTCTAAATTTTAATTTCTAAGTTGAATATTAAAGTAATATATTAAGTAATATATTGCTTTATATTGCAACCCGTTTCTGTAACTTAACAACACAAATATGATTCAAATTGGATCGTGTTTAGTCTCATTTTAAGCATAAAAACGTCAACAATATCAAAATCAAATTTGCAGAACAAAATGAATAAGTATAAAAAAAGTTTGATCGTTGCATTAGTGTTGTCTCACAGAAACAAAGGCATTTATGTAATCTTTTACTGTCGCCCGACCTTTCTTTTACTCGCTGGCCCTTTGACGGCGAACGGTTCGACTTTGCCTCGGCTCGGCTAAACTCGGGCGCGATCGGCAGAGACCGCACCGAAGTCACCCCCAGGTCAGTCGCTACCTGAGGGTGACCGGTAGACTCTTCAATCATGTGGGGTTTGTTTTCGTCGTATTACCCGTATTTACCCGTAACGCACGGAGGAAACACTTGCCCATGTTGTAGCCCGAACCGAATTTCATTGCCAGACCCGAGTATCGAGATGTTATCCGACTTCGGTCTCTGCCGATCGCGCCCGAGTTTAGCCGAGCCCAGGCAAAGTCGAACCGTTCGCCGTCAAAGGGCCAACGAGTAAAAGAAAGGTCGGGCGACAGTAAAAGATTACATAAATGCCTTTGTATCTGTGAGACAACACTAATGCAACGATCAAACTTTTTTTATACTTATTCATTTTGTTCTGCAAATTTGATTTTGATAGTGTTGACGTTTTTATGCTTAAAATGAGACTAAACACGATACAATTTGAATCATATTTGTGTTGTTAAGTTACAGAAACGGGTTGCAATATAAAGCAATATATTACTTAATATATTACTTTAATATTCAACTTAGAAATTAAAATTTAGAAATTACTAAAAATATTAAACAGTACCATAATTGGCAAGATACATGGCAAGAGAAACGGTAGCACGAAAAGCGCTCTAAGTTCAGATTTACGTATATTAAATTGAAATATTTAACAAATGTTTTAAAAATATTGGGAAGCAAATATTGATCATTATCATACAGTTAGGAATTAAAAAAAAATCATTTTAAAAAAATTATACCCGACGGGGATCGAACCTACCAAGAAGTTTCCGGCAGTTCAGCAACTATGGCTATGTCCGGCAGGAATCAAAATCTCGGCTCGAGCCGATTCATCGAACCGTTCGCCCGCCCTTTCTTACAACCCAAAACGTATCTCATACCTGTCACCAATCTTGCCAAACCTTGCGCCCCCACAAGACCTTATACCTTCGCCAGCAGTTCATAGATGACGCCAGTATCATTGCGACGTTGCCATTTCACAAGTTCGCGCGAGCGCGGGTTCCGCGTTAAGTGGTAGACCCTGTATACGTATGTATGTATGGCTACGTTCGCCGAGAGTTGGCGAGTGACAGCTTATTGCGTTCTCACTCTGCTGCTACCATGTGCGTTGCTGTTATTGGCTACGGCCAGTGGCAAAGAACGACGACGAGCATATCGAGACAAAGTGAGATAGAATGATGAATTTAGAGCATTGGCGCAGCCTCCCCATCAAAGTGTACACTATGTATTAAGAAATTTAATGATTTCCTGAGGCTACGCCAATGCTTTGGAATCATTCTATTTCACTCTGTCCCGATATGCTGATCGTCAACCTTTGTCACCGTCTTCAGCCAATAGCAGCAAGTCACGTGATAGCAGCAGAGTGAGAGCGTAAACTGTCACTCGCCAACTCTCGGCGAACGCACAGTACACTGTTTCTGCTTCAAATTTATTTCTCTAGTAAATAAGCGGTTGACTTATTTCTAATTATTCCGTCTGTAAAAACTTGGAAAACATGTAGCAGTTTGATATGGAAATTTGACACGTATCGAACTGAAGGAATGAATTATCGTAATACACATGTATACATATGTACATACTTACTTAGATGTATATACGATGTCTATCACAGAGAGTCATTAGCGAAACGTATGATTCCATATTATCGTACGATCTGCGACCGAGCCGGAGGCGAATGAATAGATACATACGTGCCACTTTCCGGTGTGCCTTGGTGTTCTTAGTGAATTAAAACGATAGCCATTATCGCGCGAACGTATGAAATTTAATTAAGTCGAATCTCGTTAACGTTTTGCAACTATAAGAACCTCCTGCGATTATTTTTCTGCTTGAAGAATTATAGTCCAAAGTCCCGGGCATTGTTTGGCGTTTATATTCCACTGAAATGATGTGAGGAAGAGTTTGGCAAACGGCCAACTTTACGCGGGCTGTGTGGAGACAACATGTATGGGGCAACGAACTTTAAAAGAAGTCACTTGGAACAAGATTCCTTCGCTACGACAATCGACTTTTCTTTACTATTAGAAAATTCATTTACGTTCTTCCTTTCCTTCTTTTCCTGAGAAAAATTCCAAAGAAATTTGGGCTACCTTTAAAAAAAAAACTAATTTATTCTTTTCTTTTCACTTGCACTCACGGGTGAAAGTTATGAAAATAATTCTCACCTAGAAGAATGCACTGTTAAATGGTGCTAATGTCCTGTTTAACCACTGGTTGTTAGTGGCATTGGTCGTTCAACGAAAGCTACAGACTAGCTCCGATCGTAATGCTTCCAACTGCCGCGGCGGTGGGCGCGCAGTGGGCCAAATGCCCACTCTAGGTGGAAAAGACTCATAAATCGTGTTACACTGTTCATAGTATGATGAAATATTATTTTAAAACTTGGGACCTGGTTTTGTAGTGTTTTTAATGTAATAAAATAAATTACATACGTTTAACTTTCAAAAAGTCAATGTAGAATGGACTTTTTGCCCCGCCGGCGGATCATCTTCAGAAGGAAACAAAGATTTAGCCTCTGTAGCGAGTAAAATTTTTCTCTTGACCATCTTCTTCCTTCCAACTTCAGTTTTTTTTATGGTACCTGTACAGTCTCATCAATATAAACATTAAAAAAGATTACCATTCAGAAATAAGAATTGTTATGCAGACATTAGTAAAGGAACATACGATCTCAACATACTTACCTTGTTCACTATTTCATTTAAAGAACTATGCAGACGCACACTTTTGAAAAATAATCAGATTCATCACTCGTTTGCATTGTTTTCTATTTCTAAACGTTTCTTTACGGGACTTCAATTCGTCTATGTACAATGCGCGCATTCGTTTTATGGTGGCATGTCTCGAAAGTCGTACAACAACTTTAAAACAATACGACAGACAGAATCGCAGATATTCGCAACTAAATACTACAATTCGTATATACTTTAATATATAATAATATATACTTTAAACTTAGTATCATAAAATGTTCAAAGCGATAATCTTTAGTTCTGCACTATTAAAGTAAACTAAACGGCATAAAAAATTTGTATTTCAAAAAACATGAAAAAATTGCAGAAGGCATTATTTAAGCAATTTATATATTGCTATGTGAACATTCACTTATGCTAATATACTCCATGATGCAGAGAAGTTTAAAGAATGTTATTATTACTCTCATATGATTGTCTTTAGAACGAAAGAAAAAGGACTATTTCGCCGTGATCAGGTTTGGAGTTTATAGAGATTGACTTCTATACTTGTATAATTACGAAATTAATTATTAAAGCCATCATTAGTGTCAATAAACAAGATATATCTCTTTCGTGACATCATTATTTCCATATTTGGGCGGCGCGGCGGTGGTACAAATGGGTTTGCGATAAAGAAATCCCCGTGGTGTACTCGAAACATTCTTAACATTGCAAGCAAGCTTTGACTAACTTCACGCAAGTAGCTACTTTTGTACCATCCGCAATGTAAATAATTGCATTATCCCGATAAATGAAATTACATACACGCAAGAAGCGCGCAGAATGGAATAATCACCATTGAGACTTATCGATACAGTAGTACAAAGAAAGCTTCAGTCAAATTCAATATTCATCCTACATGCATTCACGTATAAATACGCCAGCGCAATCAACACATGCATACCGCAGCTCCGTGAACTTGCATAGATTTAATCCGCGACCTGGTAACTTTGCTGGAAGCATTTTCGTCGAGTAACAATAATCTCGCGTTCACGCGTCTCTTATTGTTAGAGCTTTCGTCGGCCGGAGTTAGGGCGCTGCCTAGACTCGAAGTTAGGGTCGTCGAGAGTCGAGAGGAACCATGAAGGTTCGGGGTTAACGGAATAGTGGTGGTGGTGTCGGTAGTGGTGGTAGTGGTGGCGATGGTGATGGTGGTGGTGGTGGTGGTAGAGGTGGTGGAAGCAGTGGTGATGGAAATGGTGGTGGTGAGCGAGCAACTGCGCAGATCCCAAAGTCTCAGCCGCGAGTACGTGGGCAAACTCCGATTCAGTGAGGACTGACTGGTCCCGTTTGCAGTGCAGCTCGAAATCTCAGGGAGAAACCGCGCTCTTTCGTTCTCTCTTTTCCTTCTCTCTCTCTCTCTCTCTCTCTCTCTCTCTCTCTCTCTCTCCCCATTTCTCCCTCATCCCTCTATGTCCCTCTCTCACTCTCTCTCTGCCTCTCTTTATGCCACCCTGTTCCTGTTCTCTGTATCAGTTCGTCCCACTCCAACTGTTCACTCTCTTTCATCCGTATCTTTTGTTGTCAGTTTCTCTCGCCGCGACAAAGTACGTGCTTAACTTTTTCGTTCGACTGACTCTGTCGCGTGATTCGTGCTGCGAGGCTTCAATCCACGATAGGCCGTTCCGATGGATCCATGTGTAGGAGCCTGATGGTCTCGTGCCTCGTGCAAACTCCAAGTGTTCCCCATAGCTAGTCACGTGGCTGTCCAGTGATTCGAGGGAATCTAGTTGGCTTCGTTTCGGACCTCTGTACCGCGCGTTCCGGTTGAAACGTGCGTGTGTCAGTTGATCGAGATTCGCTGGACCGTTGCGTTGGACAGGTCGCACCGGCCAGAACCGGAGCCCGGGGGCGTATGTGCAAAATCGACGGTGGACCGCAGGTCGATGTGCACAACTTCGGGGAGATGTCCTGAAACTCCACGTCTGTCGGTGTAAGTACCCCTCGCCTCCCTTTTTACACGCTGACAATAAGTCACGGGCGAGTCTGCCTCTAGCGGCGAGTCAGCTGTACGCGAGGCGAAAGAATTGTGTTCCATTTGGCGAATAGCGATACAACCTGCTATACCTGTACGTGTGAAATCCAATTAACAGCACTTGCAATTCGTCCTTCGTGGATGTACCAATGGTAATTTAGTATATTTAGAGTCGATGAAGTGCAAAAGATTCTTTTTGTGTCGAAGCTTGTTGCATTCTTCAGAAGTACATATACCTTGTACAGTGTATGTAATTATAATATAACTGCGGTGCATTAAACTGTTAAAGTAGACGTACTTAAAATACGCGAGACAATTCACCTCCATCTATATTTACGATTTACGCGTACAATATTTCGCCCCTCATAGGATCGTAGTATAGCAAGCAGCGACAAATTTGATTTTCCAACGCAGGAATTAACCTTACATTAGCAGAGCCGTCGATATCTTCTGCAGCAAGAAACAATTAAGAACTAATCGGCGCAACGCATAGGGCGCGATTGGGATGCGGAATCAACAATCACCGTTGATTCCCAGTCAACAGATGTAGGTATACGCGTTCGTGCGAGAACGAGTAGTCGCGTGCAACATTGCGTAGAATTTCGGAAAAATCTCCACAAATTGTTAAATACCTACATGTGCATATTAAGCAAATAATGTCCAACAAAATAGAGAACATTTATTATGCCGCAGAGCCAGCGCGCTCGAACTTGACCATTAATTTCCTTATAATATACGTAGGGGGGCTTGGTCGATGGTTCCAGGGGGTGGGAAGATACATTCTAATCCTTGTAACACCCGTTCAGCCGGAGTCTCGTTAATGAAATGCACCCTTACCCCGTTCTAGAAATATTACTATTTTCCGGCCGATGGAAGTCGGGCGAGAATATTTTCGGCGATTATTAACATCGGCTTGTATGATCGCGGAGGTATTAAGCGTGCTGCGGAATGCCCGTTTCTATTTTCTCTCCCCTTCTTCTTTCGTGCATTAGCCCACCCATCATTCGGATATTAAATTTTCGACGATGCAGCGAAGGTTAAGGGGAAAATCGGGGTAGCATCACTGGAGCTGATAAATCATACGCACGTCTACTTGCTTCTCGTCGACAAACACTTGCCTGCTCTCCGTTTCAAATGTCTGATTACTGATTAACAATGCCCGATGCGTGCACTTCGCGGAGCAGATTGCCTCGGTCTCGCGAATCACGTTCAATATCGCGGCGGACGCTCACGCTCGTTTTCCAACAATAAGTGATCTTCATCGTCCGACGCATGCGATCCCACTATTTGCTTCTCTCTTTCAGCGCTTGTTGGCGCCCCGTTTCCGTGTTTCATACCATCGAATGTATCGGATTGTAAAACGATCATTTGGTACTTCAAACCTTAATTAATGTCAAGCCTTCTATTATTCTGATTCGTTTCATTCGCTGTACTCGAATTATTAATAACACACCAGCACCGTTTAGCGATAAACAGAGGTAGGGTTGCAATTTAACCCACATTCCAATCTTGCATTTAGATATTTAATTTTCGTATAAAATATTTACGAATATAGTAAGCGCTAGTTGACATTTCCAAAAGCAGTAGCTTCGTTGTATGTATATAACTTTTTGTGTTTTCTACTTCTGTATTCCCCTCGAATATTTCTACCATTTTTAATATAGGTTTATCGTACAGGAAACGAAGTTACGTGTAGCTGTATGGAGATCCGATTCTTGATATCGGATAGAGGTTCGAGAGTGGCCGAAAAATGTTTCCAAACTGAAAAAATATATCGGGAAGATAAAAGAAAATTTCGCCGCAC
This sequence comes from Nomada flava, assembly GCA_951802745.1. Classification (NCBI taxonomy): domain Eukaryota; kingdom Metazoa; phylum Arthropoda; class Insecta; order Hymenoptera; family Apidae; genus Nomada; species Nomada flava. Next base: position 10,257,481 of record OX637903.1, read on the forward strand.
TCACAACGATACATACATATTTCGATTTTATTTCGCTGCACGATGCCTATAGCATTCATACTCCAGTGTGCATTTACAAATTGTACAGTTTAATATAATAGAAGTTATATCAAGTGACGGGCTTTCGCAATTCATTTTATTACCTGCAAAATATGATCGCTTTGAGGAAAATCGTGATATCGTTGGATTCGTTCTCGCTCCATTTTCATCCACAAAATTGCGCTATATAATATTTAGCGCCTATTAAAATAACCAATGGCGGGCAATTAAAGGGAGAAAAATTAATTTGGCGCTGGAGTAACGAAAAAATCCGAATACGTAAAACGCATTCGTAAAAAGTTTCTACCAAGTACTTGAACATTAATTTGGAAGGAATTTTCCTCCATGCCATCAACGACTTCTATCGAAGATTCAACACTTTGCGTGTTTTCATCGTAGAGAAAAAATATATGTAGAATTGAAAAACAACATTTCAGATTTCGTATTTCGTCCTTCTATACTTTCTGTATAGAAATGCATAATACACGTTTAAATCGAAGCTTTTCGTCGCGAAAATTCTTCGCAGAGTTAAAAAGTATCCACATAAGATTGTGCACGATAACAACCTTGCACACTCAGATCGTAGAACACTGCTACGCTCTTGCAATGCGAAAAATACATGGAATCCATACCACGCAGACCGAGTAATTTCACCAATCTGCAATCCATTGGCAGCATTGAATGCGCCGCACCGAATCGCCGCGGCATCGCCAATTAAAAACCGTGCTCTCTTCCATCAAACAGAGCCCCAGATTTCACACAATTAAAGTCGAGGTGAATGCTACGTCCGATACGATTGCTTTCGAATCGATCGGGAAAAGGGCCGCTCTCTACCACGGCCGAGTAGGTACTAAAAGAAACGAGCCTGGAGATTATCGATGATTATCGCGAATCTCGCGTTTGTTCCTTGCACTGTTTTATCGCGAGCAATGGTGAACGGATTGGTTGGGCGGATGGAAAATCAAAACGGAACGAGAGGAGAAGGTGGATCGTGAGAAAATTTCAATAGCAGAAGGGATACCCCAGGTAGTTTTCTGAGCGGCAATGGTCGATCGAGTTTGAACTCACTCGTGGTAAATCACACTAAACACACCTGGCCCGTGTGTTCCTTGCCCACGGATGAACGCATTCGCTTGTGCGCGCTGCTCTCCGATTAGTTTCCTCCTCGCTGAAGGAAAGGTATTCTTGCGAGCGATCGCATTTAAAAACCGTGGCCTGTGAAAATGGGCCACAAATGCGTCGGGCAGAAAGGCCCGAAGGGGCCGAGATGAAAGTGCACCGGTGCACCGGTGCACCGGGACAGTTTATGCCCGCGTAGGAATTTTTGCCGCTCGCAACCAAGCGGGGGTACATTGAAAGGAGCGGGCCTTAAAGGTGGATGAAAACGTAAAATCGTATGAACTCGGGACCCCTTCTAGAAGAGTATTAGGATCTGCAATCGAATCGACCGAGATTCTTATAGCAAAGATATTTTTATTATTATTATTATTATTGTAGTTTTACTCGTAGGTAATTGGACGCAGAATTAAGTGGGACGGAGTTGGTAATAAATGAAACCGATAGAAACAGCACACTTTATTCGATTAAAAGTGTTGGAACATGGAACGCATAGGTGTAGAAAGGGCCGACAGCGCGTCCTTGTGCACGCGTTCCTTTAGAATTTCGATACTCAATGATTCTTTCCGTTGCCAACTCCATCGAAGAACGAGGAGAAAAAAATAGCGGTGGTAGAGGGTTCGCGGTAAAGAGCAAGAGAGTCCATCTGGTGTCCCCCGTTGCATTCTCTTTGGAAGGCGTTTGCTCGTGGCTATTGACGCTGCTCTTCTCACCCGACCTCCGAGAGATTGTGTTCTCGCGAGCGGTCGAATTAAGCGGTCGTAGGGCGCGAAGCACGGTGGAAAAGCCCAGGGGCTATAAATACTAGGATAGAGGAGGGTAGGTGGAACGGAGGTGGAGAGACACTGTCCTCGGCACAATGCGTGCCGCACCAATCCTATTTTCAGAGATACACATCTCCCTCCATTGGAGCCGAGAGAAAAAGCCGGAGACAGAAATAAGACAGAGTAACGTGAAAGGGGGTAAGAGACAGACTTGGAAGAAATAGAAGATGGATCGAGGCCTAACCGTTTCTTCGAGGTGGCTGCAGCTGTCTCGTCGTTTCTATAAAGCTCATCCTTCTCTGACTTTGCATTAGAAATGCAGAGTACGAGCGATCCAGGATACCGAAATCGCCGCTTCCGTTCCTGGTATAGACGGTGGAAACAGACTTAATACCGGCCTGTCTGCGTTTTACGCGATGCGATCCCGTTTTTCCACGGCCGTGTATTTTCGTTCATCCGTGACAAATATCGGATTCTCGAAATAAGCTAAACATCGAGCTAAACAACACATATGTATTCAGATACGCAGACACAGAGCCGGGAGAAAAATCGGATTGGCAGATGTCGCGTAATTAAATACATACCGAAGGTCTTTTTATCGAGAGAGACAGAACGATCAACGACTTTGTAATTGCAATTAGTCCCAGGCCGGTGTTGTGGGTGTGTAACAGATTTGGTTGTTTTCGCCCATTCATGAATACGCTTGCCCGTAAAGGCCACATGCACCCACGGCCGCACGCGGGTAGCCTATTCGTTGCCGCGCGTGGAGAGGCATATATGTATACATATGCATATGTCATGTGCATACGTAGGAACACGTCACGAACCCAAAGCCAACACCAACACGAACGGGAACGGGAACGGGAACGGGAACGGGAACGCGAACGGGAACACGAGGGTGCCCGAGAGAAGCTCGATAAGGAAAGATTTATTGGCGAACTTGCCGTGTAAAACGTACACATACGTTAACTGCTGCGGCAGTTCGCAGCCACTTTTCGCGGTTGCTGTTCTACGATTCAAGTTTCACGAGCTAGGCGACGGAGGTGGAAGTGGGTGGCGCGGTGAACTTGTACCTTGCACTTCAACTTTATGCACGACACTTTGAAGGGCGGATATCGTGTTTGCCTTTGTTACCAACTTTGTTTACCGACTGGCTTTGTTTACAGCCCCCTAGGTGGTAGGTCACGGCTCAGGAAATCTACTTGAGAAAGATTTCTTTTGTCTCCCGCAACTGAACCATTAATTGACTGGCGGCCCACAACTAACGGATCTCGACGTATTCTCCTCCCCGTGGAACAATGCGATTACTTACCGCGCGACCAACAACATTGTGAAATCGAACAAAAGAATCGGAACGAATCCCACGGGAACATACGCCGCGATAGCTAATAAACCGGTCCCGCGCCTCGCCAAAGTCCATCTTGCGTTCTTATTAATCGTTGGCAATGTTTTCTTCCTCCCGAACGAGGCCTTCTTCAACCCAGGGTCCTTTAGGTAGTATACATATGTACAATATGTACATATGTATGTAGCTAAAAACGATTACGCCATGCAGCCACCATTTCTTCATTTCTCTTGCAACGCGGTACGTATTTACGTATGCGCGTTTCGATCATTAACGATGGACCGTTCTTGATATCCAAGTTGCGTTGCGTAAACTGGAGCATAATAAAACGATCGATCGTCCAAAGCCTAGTAACCGAATAGCCCATTATGCGACTCTGAATTATTCAATGCGCATCTATGAAATGAAATGAAATGTTGTTGTATGCGGGATAGTCCGGAAGTCGTGGTACAAGTGGGATAAATTCATACATATGTATATACAGTATATACGCACATGTATGCATAAACAAGAATATCTTTTGACACAGCATATTGAAATGAAATGGTACATAATATGTATCATTGCAATATTACAACGACGATACTAAAATTGAAACTCGAAACCCCAGCGACATTGTTAAAGCTGGGCTAGTGAATTCCAATCGAACCGTTTGTTCGATTTGCAATTCTAATAGGTGCTGTTAGAAAATTATAAACGGCCGACACTAAAGGTATAAAAATTCACCCGGAAAGTCTGATTAAAATGTAACAATTTCACTTGCGCAACCAGCGTACATTGTGTCCTCGTTTCGCCAAGTCATAAATTCGCATTAAATATTACATTTTAACACCATAGTAGAACCGGGCCCGGTAAGAAACCCGCCAGCGCAGCGGCATAAGACGCGCCACTGCTGGCCAGGTAAAGGAAAAGGAATACATATCGCTTATTTCCATCTTCTCAACTATCATCGAGACGTTAAACGTAGCAGCGAAACGTTAACACCGAAAGCACGATAAGTATGAAAGATACGAGTTATTCGTTTGCAATGGACGATCCATGATCCGTGTATCTACGATGTTTAATTGCATTTCGCATTAAACGGGGAAGAAACGACGCGTTTAATCTCCGGTTTCCCGAAACCGCAAACTGATCGATCCGGCCCACAAAATACACCTGCAATTGGATCCACTCCATCCTGACTGACAGATGAGGGTACCTATTCCGTGTTTCGCGTTTCGTGTTTCGCGCGGAACCGGGTAAAAAAAATTGTGCTGAAAGGGAAAGAAAAGAGAGACAGGAAGTTTGCGAACTCGAAGAACGGGAAACGGAGAAAAGTATGCGCCGAGGGAAGAAGTTTGTTATTACATTTTCGAGAGAAAATCGCAAAGCACTAGCATTTTCTGCTAGTTCGGGCTTGGAACTTCTCTTGGTAGGCGTTCAAGGCTGACCGAATCAAAGTGTTCGGTAAATGTCTGGACTAGAAAAGTTGAAAGCTGTATCATCTTGCTGTCTATACGTTCAGCTTGTGCCTCGATTGCGAGTAGTAGAGAAATAGAGTAATAATAGACTAACAGAGAGAATGGATTTGTATCGTACAGAATATATTTAAGCTGATACGATGTTTTTCACTCGCGAAGAAAGCAGAAAATCAATTTTATCAGGACAATACGTTAACGCTTCCGCCGCTTACAATTAGTCCGTACGTGGCGACGCGTCGCGTCGCGAAACAGAGTCCTCTTGGTTAGTCTACTCATCGGGTCACTCAATTCGTTTCTTAATACATTATAATTAAGGACATTATAAGTATATAACTCGTAGTGCGATTCGTGTAGCGCACGTCAACAAGGAGCAAAGGAAAAATCTATTGGACATAAGACATCTGGTGGGCAGTCTGTAATGCAATGCTAATTAGCTTCCTCTCGCCGAGGGAGCGTGCCATGCTAATTGCATCGCGATTTTACGGCTGTTGTTTGCCGTTTTAGCTCGGCCCCCAGCGATCGAGCTGCCGTTAAATAATTCAACAACATAATTCCAGCCTCGGTCGCGGCGCTGAGAGAGGGTTGAAAATCACGGAACGGTGGAAAAAAGGGGGTTTTCAGCGGGATGCCGACTACGGAACTATCGATTGCGTCTTGAACACCCATACGACAACACGCAGCGAGGATTACGACGCGACGGACAGAAGCGTCGGGGTTGCGTTACCGTTACCATGCAAACAAACTTACCACGGTGATGTCACCGTTTTTCGCTCTCCGAAAGCAACAGGCCGCAATAAAAATTCGTCCCGCGGTAAAAAGACAAACATGTTTCGTTGGTTGGAACGGGAGTCGCGATTAATATTCATAAGAAAGCGGAAAAAGGGACGAAAGTGAAAGGGGCACTCGCGCATCGACGATAAGAATGATATCGTGCACAGTATGAAAAGGAAAGGGTGTGACTGATGGACGACAGAGGCGGTGGTTGGTCGTCGTACGAGCGAGTAACCGGTTCGAAAGAGGATGAACGAAGCTGGAACACGCGGACTCTCTATCGGTATCTTTAATATCTTTAATCCACACCCTTGCGCCGGAGCGCGGGAACGCGGAACGGTGGAGGTGTGCGTGTGCACGGGGAGCACCCTGTGCTTGCGCGTACAGAAGCTCCCGCGGGGCCGAGCTCCTCTCTCGGTTTCAGCTACGCAGGCGCGGTTTATCGACTGACGCATACACATACACACGTGTACGCGTGCGCGTGTGTGTACGCGAAGAAAGAGCACGAGAGGAGAGCGAGGAAAGCGTTTCGTTTCGTTTCGTTTCGTTTCGCAGTAACCCGAACAATTTCTCTGGTACTGTGCAGTACGCCTCTCTTTTCTCTTTGTTCGTCCGCCGTTCGTCTCGGCTCCGGATATTTGTCCGGGCTGCAATTGCACGGAGCTTTTTCCCACGAGTTCCCACCACTCCAGTGCACTCGCGAGAGCACCCTCTCCGCCGCGCCGGCTCTGCTTTCGTTCTTCTTCTCTTCTTTACTCGTTTCTTCGTTGCGCGACCCTCGGTTCACGGGACGTTTTCCTTCCACCAGTATCGCATCGATCTCCGCGTAAAGCAATGTTTTATCGGAACGGATGCGAGGTTCATCCTCGAGTCTACGATACCGCGGTAAGATGGTTTCGAGGTGCTCGATGGCCGATCAAGCGCCGACAAGCCCTTCTGGAAATACGAGCCAGGCGGAAGTAGCTATCAACCGTTCGGCTTCTTGCCCGTGTCTCCGCATATACGCGTGTTCCGAGGGATGAGTCGCTTCCTCTTCCTTTCGCCTCGGCATCCCTAGGCAACCCCTATCGCGCTTCCAATTTCGCGCCAGGCTTCCACGAACCGACGCGGCTTCTACTCTTTCCCCGTGATTTGCATAATTTCCTGCCGGCATCTACGAACGTCTTGGAACAACACGCTATCGTCGCAACACAGATCTTTCTGTGGAACATGGTTTGACGCGAGAACGGTCCATAATCGAATTGTCCGAGACGATCGTCGCGATCGCACACCATTTCGATTATATAGACACGGCGCGCGACGCCACGCGACTCGGCGGCGCGTGTAAGGGATAAATCGTCCCCTGGAAACATCTGTCCCTCGGCGTAGAAATTCCAGACGCTTAGCTCCCCTCTCCTTTCTGTGGCTGCTCGGCCGAATCGGTAAATTAATAGCTACTCGACTCGTTAAGCGGCGTTAAATCCGAAGGCGTACGTTGCCAAAGTGCTTGGCGTTCGAGGTTTCGGTGTTTCGGAGATCGCGACGAGCCATCGGATCCATTTACAATCGAGCAGCTGCTTTCGAAAATGTAAATGCGCCCCGTATTTTTATCTACGGTGCCTCCAAGTTCTTGTTCTTTTCCACAGCTGCCGGGTAGGAGAATACCTTTCGAACAGGTGGTAGACCGGCCAGGGACCAACAGGTAGAAATCCGTGTCTGTCGGCGCGGGTCAAGAAATGCATAAATTCAAGATTAAAGTTGGGGCGCGCGTTAAGAGGTCTACTTTGAGTGAAGCGAGAATCATTTCGCATTCGAATTTTCCAATTTCTTTTAAACGCCAGGCGATTTCTTCGTACCACCAATCGATTCGCCATTGTCCAAAATAGTATTGGCACCAAAGAAATTGATTGCTATTCGTTCACCTTTTTCGTTACTGCGTGCCATTTTTCGCGCCACGCCGACCAGTTAGCACAATTTACGTAAACGTAATTTTTCTTTTATTTTCCTTAAGGGAACCGAAATGGAATTGTTGAGGGTCAACTGCAGACAGGACAGAGGTAATGGAATTGAAACATTTCCAATGGGACGAATTGTACGATTTGTTTGGATAGTAACTGTTGGTGGTGGTGGTTTCTCACGAACAGCCGACAATCTTGATTTCGTGCAAAGTGTCCTCCGATATTAACGTTCAATCTGTTAGCGTACACGTATGTACGAGATCTGGGGCAATTGTCGCGCCCGAGCATTTATAGTATCGCGTTTGCTCGATTTCGAGGATACGTACAACATCCGAGCTCGTGCAGATTCCTACGCCTTCGGCGACGGGACGCGCAATCACGGCAGCCTTTAATTTCTTATGGATACTGGATACGAATAACAGAAGGTTGAAAGACTATTTCCCATTCGGGTAGTTCCGGCCTCGTTGAACCGGCAACAATGATTACTATTTCCGAATTTGAATTTTCTTACTAGGGCTAAAACACCTCTGCTTCTCATAGCGGGAAGCTGGTTGGTTCGGTGAATCTACATACATGTACTATATGTACATATGTATGTATACATCGTTCACGAGCTGTAAGGTTTTTAGATGCTACTTTCAGACGAAATGCTATTACAGGGTAACGAATTTGTCATTCAAACGAAATAACTTGTACGTTTATCGAAATTTTCAGATCGAAGTAAAATAACATTAGATTGGTGGTCTTTCAATCGGTATTCGCCGTTCGCGTTTTACATTCCGTACGATTGTCGATTGACAAGAAAGCTTTGCAAAAGTTGTTCCAATTCCTGAATACGAAGGAACCTCGCGTGCCGTTTGAACTGCAATCGAGTTACTGTTATTTTCTATACCGAACTAACGATCGAGTTTCGAACAACAACGTTATTAGTTCATAGACAATTAAGCTGGCAAATGAATCTTACGCACAAAGCGTATCGTAACACGTACTTATATACGCGTAAAGTTTTAGTTCATCACCATCGTTTCGCCTAAAATTGTGTTCAATGCCTTTTACCGCAGCCGGCGCGAAGAGGACGGTAGAGCGTGCATTAGCTCGTTTAAAGGATATTGAATGGCATCCGAAGGGGGGTGAACGATGGCCTGGTACAAATTGAGATAGCCACGCAGAAAAATTAGAACGATTCGTCGTCGGACAGAGGACGCGTCGCAGTGGTGCTTAGTTTTCGAGACAGGAGGCATGAAACGAGGTCATAGAGCTTAACCATTTCTCTGATTCGGTAAATTGAGCTTGCGGTGATTTTGCGGTATTTATGGGGCTGAAACGAGCATTTTAAATCCCGAGGGAGAAAGTAATTTCAATAGCGTGGGGAATAGCGTAAAAGAGAATGTATGTTAAGAATTTGTTGATATTAAAGGTGGAAGAGGTAAGAGAGGCGTAAGATAGGTAGTTCTTTCCCGGTCAATTCTGGGGTAAAGACTGAGTGGTCAATCACAGTTCATTTACCAAAAGGCAGAACCTTCCCCACTCCGTGGCCAGATCCTCCAGGAAGAGTTTCCCTATTCCTTGGAAATACGGCTACAAGCCGATTGCCACATGTATTCTTTACAAGACACTAATAAACAATCCCTCGACACCAGATAGTTGGAAGACCCAATGCGGTCGCCAGCCATCGTCGGTCAACGGGATGTTCAGTCTCATTCATTCACTTTCAAAACATCCCTAATAAACAGTCAATCCTTGGACATTCGATAGTTGAATAGCGTCGGGCCACCAGCCATCGTCTGCCGTCCAGATTGCCCATTTGCAAAACACTCTTCAAACGCACCCAGGCTAGGTCCCTATCATAAATCGGTCCCTTGCCTTTCATTCAAAATGCGCTGTCGCTAACACGGCCAGACTGACCTGCTTCTCGTTCTCGAGAAGCATGCACAATCAATGCACTTCAAACCAGTCAAACTATTTACATTTTACCATTCTCACCCAAGTACCATTTACGATCTTCCATGAATTCACATCCATTATTCTCAAGTCACACGACTCAATCATACAGTCGTATTTCAACGAATCACACACAAGATGATCGTTCTCCCGACTCCATACACACTCGTTGTATTACAAAATACAACCAGCATCTTTCATTGAGAACGTAACAGCCGCAACCCTGTGATACAAACACTACGTTGCCGTTACTCTCAACCGTTCATCAACCATGCTCTCAAACATGCAACAATCTCAGACGAGGCTCGTCTCACAATCAAACAGCCGTGACACTACAAAGTGACACGCAACAATGGACAGTACCACCCACAGGTGTACTCCAAACACAGATAGTATTACAAAATACTACTGCGACGGCATAATATGCCCAAATATCGTTCAATCATAATGAACCATATTCAACACAGATAGTATTACAAAATACTACTGCAACGGCATAAAATGCCCAAATATTGTTCAATCACCATGAACAATATTCAACACAGATAGTATTACAAAATACTACTGCAACAGAACAGGGGTACACAAGTACTCCAAACACAGATAGCATTACAAAATACTACTGCAACGGCATAAAATGCCCAAATATTGTTCAATCACCATGAACAATATTCAACACAGATAGCATTACAAAATACTACTGCAACGGCATAAAATGCCCAAATATTGTTCAATCACCATGAACAATATTCAACACAGATAGTATTACAAAATACTACTGCAACAGAACAGGGGTACAAAGTACTCCAAACACAGATAGCATTACAAAATACTACTGCAACGGCATAATATGCCCAAATATTGTTCAATCACCATGAACAATATTCAACACAGATAGTATTACAAAATACTACTGCAACAGAACAGGGGTACAAAGTACTCCAAACACAGATAGTATTACAAAATACTACTGTAACAGCACGATGTCCTCAAGTATTGTCCAATTACAATGAACAATACTCACCAGCGTCCTGCCAAAAATAAGCGCTGTACATAAACAACAAATTAAACAATTTTCAAGCCACATAATCACAATATATTTGGCTTAATATCAACGCAACAAAGAACAATACAATATTTTAATTGTCCGAACACGCTAACACGGTTCATTCCGGATTCCCATCGTCCTCGGTTTCTGATAACAAATCATTCCCAAAAAACAACGGATCTCAAAATACAATCTGGAATTTATTACTCATTCCAACAGTTTAAAAATCGTTATCAGGTGAAACAAAGTGACAAATTTAAAATTGATCCCATAGACTCGCGTTTCAATCAAATCTAATTTCTTACGCGACCATAACTTCTTCTAATCTTTTAACAGAAGCCCCACAATCATAAAATAAATTCAACAGTGTCGACCGCAGGTAGCTGTTCCTCAGTACAAACTATACCAGCCAAACCCTGCCTCTAAATTGAATAATAATTATCGTCGCCTAACCGCTCGGTTATTCTGACCCTTATTTTTTCCATCAAAAGCAAAGCTAAACCCGTCGCAACGTAGCGAACCTTCGCCTAACCGTCGGTACACGACCCACGTGACAATAAAACAGTCCTCAGGTCCTTGTTTTATTACTTCGTATTTTTTTTTTTTTTTTTTCTCTTTGTCTTTTACAAAGTATAATCAATAAGACTGGTATTCACTCACCAAATAGCCTTCAATCTCCTCTATCGTCATTTTCGTTGTACTTACGAACCGTAAACCATTCCTTCTGGATACTAGATTCCCGTACGGCCAAAAACAAACCCATTGCTGCTTTCCAAAGTCTTTCCACCTCAGGTGTCCTTTGTCTTTAACGCTCCCTGGCAGCTCTCTCCTTCGCTCCAATGTTTGCGCCTTCACATTTCCGTTCCGAACAAAACGGCAAGATACATCTCGCATTGAAGAAACACGGCAGCGCTTTCTTGAAGACCACGATTTCCACAAATAATTTCGCAGGCTTCTAACAGCGTCTATTATCCCATCATATCACCGCACCATAATACATTTTAAATGGCACGCACGATAAATTTCCAAATGTCCAACAAGTGATAAGATAAGGTGTCTCGTAGCACGTGCGAGTCACCCTGCAGTTCGACACCTGCCTCACATTTGCTTCCACTTATTTACTGTCTTTTATTAATTCCTTGTATCCGCTGCTTAACATAGCACTGGCGTTCGTTGTGTCCCTTTTCAGCACAGAAGACACATAGAAACACACTTTTGACAGCACCCGTCAACGCGTGAGTAGCCAGACTCAATCGTTTAGTAGCAGAAAATTTATCGGTTACAGATTCCACGAAATCACACCACTTGCGAGCATCCTCGCCTATATCCGCATCATTAAAATCAATCACTGCTTCTACAAAACAATTAGCCGTCGCGGGCACCAATGGAGCGACCGAACTATTCACGACTGTTTCCAAGAACTGACGGAACAAATTTTTCAAATTCGGCTCTACGTTTTCACCTCGTCCACCGTTCATTGTCACGAACGCGATTGATCCAAAAGATACTATAATCACTAATATTCCGTATTGGCTACGCGGTTTTCTATTCCACTTTCGAACGTTGAGTCTCTAACACAGTAAAAAAACTATGCTAGTATCCCACTTCTGATGTTAAGAATTTGTTGATATTAAAGGTGGAAGAGGTAAGAGAGGCGTAAGATAGGTAGTTCTTTCCCGGTCAATTCTGGGGTAAAGACTGAGTGGTCAATCACAGTTCATTTACCAAAAGGCAGAACCTTCCCCACTCCGTGGCCAGATCCTCCAGGAAGAGTTTCCCTATTCCTTGGAAATACGGCTACAAGCCGATTGCCACATGTATTCTTTACAAGACACTAATAAACAATCCCTCGACACCAGATAGTTGGAAGACCCAATGCGGTCGCCAGCCATCGTCGGTCAACGGGATGTTCAGTCTCATTCATTCACTTTCAAAACATCCCTAATAAACAGTCAATCCTTGGACATTCGATAGTTGAATAGCGTCGGGCCACCAGCCATCGTCTGCCGTCCAGATTGCCCATTTGCAAAACACTCTTCAAACGCACCCAGGCTAGGTCCCTATCATAAATCGGTCCCTTGCCTTTCATTCAAAATGCGCTGTCGCTAACATGTATCTAAATATATTATGTGTATATTTTGAAAAAATAGTGGAATTTACACGCGAGATTTTTCCTGCTACTGGAATTGATCAAATGGAAGTTTATACGCGCATATTACCCAGCTAGTAAATTTCATCCGCTTGTTAAATTGCATGCGTTTGCTCGACTAAATGGGTTTCCATTAAGGACCTATACATATTATACATACATACGTATCTCTGAAAATTGTCTCCGCTCTTACCGCATCGCATCTGACCTAATTCCTAGATTTACCAGGATATTCTAGTTTCCGTGGTAGCTCGTCGAGACAGTGTTTATGCTTTTATGCTACTGCTTGAACAAAATATTGCGGACAGCGATGTTCAGCGATGTATATTGCGTTGATAGAAACGCGGTAACGCTCTTTCGTATTCCTTACTTTGGTTGCACCGAACGCGAAGATATGCGCACGTGTAGGTCGTAGCCATCGCTAAAGGGATATAGCCTGGACGGGATCGTGGTTAGCCAAGAGCGGGTACGAGTTTGGCTCATCTTCAGTTCAGTTTCGGAGCCACCGAGGCTGGAACGAGATGAGTTGGAAACGGAAAGGGGGATCCTGTAAATTGAATGACTTGCCCCGTTATATGTTGCCCGCCGGTTTCTTCTTTGCTTTATACCACCCTTAGAAATTGGCCGAGCTCGCGAGCAGATTCCATTATAGACAAGAAGTCAGCGCACAGCCTAGCCAGCTCGTTCGATGCCATTTCCGCATGTATTATGCATGCCCCGACAAATTTCGTCATCCGTCGCCAGATAAGAAAATGCCACCATTTATTATTTAGTTTCTCTTTATCGGTAAACGGGAAATCTCGGGTCGTGTAATTCCCGACGAAATATATAATTTAAGGAGTGCGACAAAACAATAGAGGGTGGCTGGAGAAATATACGGAAATGTGCGGAAATACATATACGGAAACATACGAAACAAGGATATTCCGTGTACTTGAGATTTAATTATTCGGGAAACCATTATCGGTTCGTGCAGCGACCTTTAATGCATCGCTTGAAAATTGAAAATGAAACCCTTTGTCCGCATACTTATGCTACTTGCAGCGTTTCCGCTCTATAGAAACTGGGAATTCCAGAGTGATCACTTTCAGCGCGATTTCGTTCAACGAATTTCTCGATAAATTTTATTTCAAATTTTAACGATAGAAGTTTCAGAAGATTAACGGAAGCTTTCATGCGAACAATTATCAACTTTTATCATGCATATATGATACATTGCTGTACACATTCGGATAGGTCTACTATTTTTCTTATCGTGCCTCTCATTAACTGCAGCCGAGGTCGCAAGATGCAGCTCTAGCCTCGACAAGCTTGAAATAATTTGCATTTTCAAATCGTACCACAAAATCCTATAAACTCTTAGCACAAACATTCGTCGCGATTACTGCCTACCATCTATGTATGTATTTCGTACAACTCTCTATCGTTCGGTTAAACAAAATTAACTGTTTAGTTGCGGATTCTGTTATTTTCGAAACAAAGAAACCCCCTTCAACATATGTATATGTACGTATATACCTACGCTATACAGATATCGCGGAAAACAGCGAACCAAATAAGCTAATCGAACGAAGCAATAAAGCACAATACGAAAGCTTCCATTTCTCCCGCTGAAAGCCATGTAATACGGACCTAATTTCACGGAAGCGCCCAACACAAATATTTTCCCCCGGTGAAGATCGTTTCAGCTAATACAGCAGCCCTTCGCCCTCGCCGTTCTCTGCTCGTAGACAAGTGTTGTTTATCAGACTGATGTCACTTATGGCGATGGCCAGAAAGCCCAAATTTCGAGGTAATCACGTTCCCCTTGATCTCGACCTCTCGGAGACCCGCCGTTTCACCCTCGTCTTCACGACTTTTGTCTTGTCGTCTTCCTCCTCCTTCGACTTTCCTTCTCTCCGACAGAGAACTCGCTGTCTGGTCTAGCCTCGTCTATATGGCGGCGGAGGCAGGTTCGAAAGAGACCGGAAATATTTGTATGTCCTTCATTTCTTCTTTAATTTTTTTTTCGAGCACGAGGTCGCGGGTTCTGGGAGCGGACGGGGACAGGGACAGGGACATATAGCTCTGTCAGATAGCGGAATGCTGTAAATCTGTGCATTATACATGACAGCGAGATCAGCGCCATTTGTTATTCCGAAATGGGAGGGCGCAGAGCGCAGGAAAAGCGACGTGAAAAATTACTAGCACGACCAGCACTTACCGAAACGAGCCTTTGCGGCCGGCATCCGGTGGATGCTGGAACACTTGCCAGGAGACTAGGTGCGGAATCAAAGTTATCGGCGATGGTCCGCGTTAACGTTACAAAATGCTCCATTGTGAAACGCGATCCCCTTTGTGCGAGTACCTTGAACGAGGTGCGGAGGTGTGTTTGAACGAAAGCGGTTGCATTTTTGGGACTTCTTTTTACTTATTCAATGGGGCGCAGGGCGGAGCGGAGGGGATCGTTCGAATGAAAACGCTGAACTTCAGACGCTGAATAGATTTCTGTGGTCCATTTTCGAGATTCGGGGTAACGTTCGAGTGTTCTGGCCGATTTAGTGTCGATAATGGCCATTCTATTTACTCTGTTGCAGCCTGTGAAATATACAATGCGACCTTAGTAACGCCAATGAAAAGCTTTAACACCACCTCGGATGATTGCGATATTTATTTTGCAATAAATATATTGAGTATTTATTTATGTATTTTGGCAAACGTAAATGTTATTGGCCAGTTTCAGCAGGCCACCAAATCAATTCTTACAGTCGCTCAAGCTTTCTATTGAAACTCAAAGCCAAAACATTAATAGAATCGAATTGACAATAAACTCCTGTGCCTTCTATAATTAACCGAATAACATTTCCTACGCATTCCACAGTAATACATTTCTACGTAGAGGTATGCAGCTCATCTTTATTCTCTATTTCCGAGCGGTTCAGCGCGGGTTAAATGTAACCATAGGGACATTGTTAACTACCCCAGCTCTGGGACACTGAAGAAAAATGTTCGCTAAATCAATGAACGGACCGTAACAGATAGCATAACTCCTGCATCGTAAAGTAGAGTCGATTTATTCGATTAAGTAGGGTAGACCGAGGCGAATCGGATCACTTTTTATTTGATGGTAAAAAAAACATAGTTACAATTTAAAAACCCAATACTTGATTATAAATTCGTAACAAGTATCCATTTAACATGAACATTCATAATAAAAAATATAAACAAATTAAAATATTCCTCTTTTATGGACAAAAAACGAAAAAGTGGAAAATATCTCTAAGAAAACAAACAAATTGTCGTAAAATAATCTTTGGTTATAATTTTATAAAGTATAACTTGATAATAATAATGTCAAAGACCCTACGTAGTACATGGGTGGCAAGTATATTGTCCTTAAACACCACTTATATTAGCACACTTTTCGTGCCACCACTTTTCACAGATAGTGCACTGTATCCAATCCTCCGCAGGTGGATGAATTTCTCGTTACAATAAATGCAATGCCACTATCTTTTATGTACGTGCGAACCATCTTTACCTACATGTATAAGTTATTAACGCATTTAAAGTCATACAACTAATTAAATAAATAAAAAAAAGAGTGATCCGATTCACCCCAAATGAAGTGATCCGATTCACCCCATATAATAATAATTTTAAAGTGAATAAAATACGTAAACAAATTATGATATAATAGTGAAAATTGTATCAAATATTATTTCTGGACACTATACAAACTAATAACATCAAACACATTTGGATGTCAAAGCTTACCTTTTATTTTTAAATGAGAAATTGTAAGCTATGTATTTTAGATCTGCGCCAAAATTATTCGTTCGTCCGCGTATGGCAAACTTGAAATGCGTGTCAACACTAAACGGCATTGTAAAACAATAAAAACACAATCGAAAGAGGTGCATAGAGAGGGCGTGAGGAGTGTATGTACGACCTAAACGATTTTTTCCGTAGTAACATAACAAATTTCAACTAATTCTTATTTCGATCCGATTCGCCCTGTGATCCGATTCGCCTCGGTCTACCCTATTTGTGCTATAGATAGATAGACATATGAATCGTAGATATTCAATAATTCCTTGTTCCGCAACTATTTATCACTTGGAAACGCTCTAACAAAAGTAACAGGCATTCTACCATTTTGGACTAATGAAATTAAAGCCGATTAAAATCCGCGCATCGTTTCGCTTATGTATGTACCTCTAACGACTGCACCACTGGTTTATATATATATGTATGTATGTATATGTATAAACTCCAGCTTCGGTTCTTTCGTTATTTCCGTATTCGTCTAACGTTCCGGGCACTTAACTATTCAAGCAAGCGCCCTTGACGACAGAAAAAGTGCTCGAGCAGAGAAGAACGAAACCCGTCGATTCCAGCGACTCGTGTAAATTTTATGCACCGTTATTTCTCCAGCTATGTACTACACGTATTCCCGATTACGTACTCTATACAAAACAACTTTCCAGCTATTCCCAAAGTGCAGAACGTATATGCAGCGAGCATACATATGTACACGTGTATGCAAGTATACGTATACAAATACCGTATGTACAGAAAAACGACCGGTAGAATAAAGTTTTTATCGGCTTGTTAATTTTCGAAGCGGCCGCAGCGAGCTGCACGCGATTCGCTTTTCAAAACTATGTACATATGTACTTCCCCGCTTATCATTGTTTCGTTCGCGCCGGTTTCCCCGTTGGGGACTAATGTTATTTACTCTCGAAAGCATGAACAAAAAAAGTTGTCACACAAGTGCTGGTCGTTCCACGTACACGTGGGAAATAGTCGAACTCATCGGTGAGCGGACGAGGAAAATCTGAACGCGAATTGAACGTGCAGGTGTCCGTAAATAAACTCGCTGCATCGAGTTTGTTGCGGCGAACCGTTGGAACGTGAAGGGTGGTTACTGGTTACGCTTTTGCGGCTTGCTCGCCTGCTACAAAGCTCCGTCCCGTGGACCCGGGATTTTTATTTCGCGAATCTGTTTAGCTCGGGCCCCACACCATCCGCCCTGACGAATATCGTTTACATAATTACAACGATCAGGTGACTGGGTAGAGGCCAGAAGGGACTTTCCTCGATGGCCGCGTAGTATAGCCGCATGCACGCAATAACGAAAGGAGAAGAGGTTATTTTAAGTTTGCACGGCCATTAAAGGTTATAGGTTTCCATTCAATATTAAAACGTTCGCTCTTGTGGCAGACGATAACTACATATGTACGCCGAGCGCGGGCGTCCGATTTAGCGGGTGGAACGGAAGTTAACAGACATAGGGAACCGCGGGAAAACGTCTTTATCCGGTACAAAGGAAAAGTATAGGAAACCTGCGACGCTATAGAAAGTTGAGTAGTCGCGTAACTCGAAACTTTCACGGACTTGGGGTTCAATTCTGCTTTTCGACCTTTTCCCGTTCGTATATGTATGTATATCTGTATATGCAATGAACAGTGAACAGCGTACAGTGTACACGCGCGTGCAATAGGTTGGCCTTCTGGCATTGGACCAATGACATGCTGTTCGATTCATTTTATAAAAAGGAGAGAGGGGCCAGTTAGTTTCTACGTGGACTGTTTCCAATAGGCGAGACTCGATCGTCGCGGTTGTTTGAGAAAAAATGATTAGATGTTTCGATTATTGAAGATGCCCGACGCGTTCGAAAGGGATGAAGTATGACTATGACGAGAAATATGACGCGTATATCGCATCGGTGTGTCATATTTCTATTTTTCTCCCTTCCGTTGAGACTGTATTTCGCTGTCAAGGTTCGATTCATTTTTCGGAACTCTAACTAACACACCGTAGGTTGCACGAGTAAAAAGTGAGTGTATACTCGTCGTATAATGTATTACTCGTGACTCTATAAATGTACATAGGATGATATTGATTTGCAGATGGTAATCAATATTAAGATATTGTTGTGCCTATCCCATTTTCCATCGTTACGCCACGGCACTATTTTATTACAGTATCGTGGCTGCCTTTACGATCCCGTTCACGTATCGTCTATTACTTTTCCAAGAACTTGTCCGTGTAATTTGCGGAATGCATTCCAGTCTAAGGCGAATTGAACAGTTTTATAAAGGCAGAATGATATTTAAAAGGGCAGGAAAATGCGAAGAAGCATTGACCATACCTTCGTTACCGGTTACATTAATTCTACGATACTTGAAGAAGCACTGTCAAATGCTCAGAGGGCAAATGAAAATTGATTTGAGAGTAAGGGGATTAATTCTGAATAGTATATCAACTGGGGGGCTCGTATTTTCGACTTATCAATTTTCTTCGCGGCCCCACCAGAGTAGGTCCAATTAATGAAAAGATAACCTGCACAAAAGTTGAGCTCGATCGGATAACGGATAACGTGCCCACGAGCCCTTAAACATTCAAATAATTCATTAAATGCTCATAAAATCGGGTTCAGCAAATCTTGCAGATTTACACAGGATGCATCATTTACATGCCATTATTTCTAATCATACGACACGACGGACAGTTTTGAGAACTTTTATCAAATCCTGAAAAAAATAGAAACTTTTCCCAATTTTGATAATTCAAGTGCGTCTGCATCATTGTTTTTATCAATGAATGAAAAAAATAAATGTGTTTTTTATTATCGACCCTCATGGACAATTGTTTGGAAATTGAATATGTTCCTTGGATTGGGCCAATACTTCTGCAAATTATTGTAATGAAAGTTGACATATTACATACACTGAGAAATAATAAGGTTGAATGGAAAGGAAATTGTGTATTCAATTTTTTTATTTCACCTTCTGCTTATTCACAAATATTCTGGAAACTTTCGCCGACAATTTATTATATTCTTCCTTTAATTTGAATATTCTCTCTAACCCCCCCCCCCCCCCCCCCCCCCTCCCCAATCACATAAAGGACGGGTCCTGCTCTGATCTACAAGTTTTGTCTAA
The DNA here is from genome assembly GCA_951802745.1 of Nomada flava. Lineage (NCBI taxonomy): Eukaryota > Metazoa > Arthropoda > Insecta > Hymenoptera > Apidae > Nomada > Nomada flava. The sequence continues at coordinate 10,276,980 of OX637903.1, forward strand.
TATGCTTTTTCATATAGTCAATAATTTAATTAACCATTTTAAAGTTTAAAGGTTAGGGTTCACATTTTCCCGTTATCCGATAGAGTTCAAATTTTGTACAGATTTTTTTATTGTTACTTCGAACCTTTCCGACGGGGCCCCCTTCCAACCCCCGGTGTGACGCGACAAAAATGTTGAAAAAAATTTCTCCTAATATCGGCACTGTTATGCTGTTGCAGGGCAGTTCCAGTGGAAGTGGAGTTCATATGGAATGGCATCACGTGGACTCTGGACGACGAAGACGACGACGACGACGCTGCCAATCGCGATAGCGATGGTCGTCGCGATGTCAGTGACGGCAAACGGTCTTTGTCCGACGCAATGCCGTTGCGACGACGAGAGCTTGCGCGCGTCCTGCGCTTACGCGGACCTCGAAGTCGTTCCAATCCAATTGAACCCGGAGATCAGACACTTGGATCTATCCAACAATCGTGTCGGCAATATTCACTTATCGTTCGGCTTCTACGGCAACCTGGAGACCCTCGATCTCACATCGAACGCCATTCACACGTTGGGTTCGGACAATTTCGTCTTCCAAAAGAACCTCGTCTCGTTGAACGTAAGCAATAACGCTGTCAGAGCGTTGGCGAAGAACTCGTTGCAAGGTTTAGATTCACTGAAAGAAGTCAACCTGGCCAGCAATAACATTTCCAACATGGACGAGCAGGCGTTCAAAAGCACCAGCGAATTAGAGTGGCTGAATCTGAGTGACAATTCGATTACCAGTTTACCGGAGAATCTGCTGAAAAACCTACACAAAATCCGCACGCTAATCTTAAAGAAGAACTCGCTGCTCGAAATACCGACAGACAATCTGGCCCTGGCTCCCAGCTTGGAGAACGTGGATCTATCCGACAATCTGATTCAGGAGCTGGACAGGGACTCGTTTCCATCGTTGCCCTCGTTAGTCTCGCTAAGTCTGGCGAACAACGTTATCCGAAATATCGCCGACGATGCTTTCGATCGTCTGCCGGACTTGTTGTATCTAGATTTGTCCGGGAACAATCTGACATCGGTACCCACGTCTGCTCTGGCCCGGCTGAACGTTCTGTCTCAGCTGATCCTCAGCAGAAATCCTCTAGGCAGCCTGGAGCCAGCTGGCTTTCGCAACCTCTTCGAGCTGAGAAGCTTGGAGCTGAACGACTGCACGATCATCAGCGTGCACGCGAGGGCCTTCGCCGACAACGTGAACCTAGAACGCATTTCGTTGGACGGGAATCGGGCTTTGAAGGAACTACCGGCCAGGGTTCTCTACAACGCCAGATATTTGAAATGGGTCTCGCTGCGTCGATGTAGCCTGTCAAGTTTGCAACCTACGCAATTCCCCGTAGATGGTCTATCGTCCCTTCGCGTCGGCGGCAATCCCCTGATCTGCAATTGCTCCGTGCACTGGCTGTGGAATGTTATCAGGGCGGAAGAGCGGCGAAACGACTCGAGACTGGAGCTGGATACCCACGATATTATCTGCACGGACGAGGAATTTGCCGGCAAAGCGCTGATCGCTTTATCGGAAGGCTCCTTGCGGTGTCGATTGAGCCCTCTCTATCTGACGTTGTCAGCTGCCGGTTGTCTAGCAGCGACGGCTTGCATTTTAGCGTTGATAGCCCACCTCACGCGATCCAAGAGGAAGAAACGGCTCGCGTACGCAGCGCCGAATCGTCCAGAGTTCCTCGTCTACGTGGGTAGGAAGAACGACGAGCTCGACAAAAACGCGGAATCCTATAGCAGACGGTTGCTTGCGCGGGCCGAGGATACGCCGTACGACACGCCGCGCGGAAAGTCGGCTCAACGAAGTCCTCCGTCGCAGGACACGAACATCTACGAGACGCCTAGGTACGCAAGGCCGAACAACCATCGTGACACTGCCGTGAACTCGTCGCGCGCTAGCCAACCGGAAGAGGGTGTGTACGCGGTCGCAGACGTAACCGATCTGCGAGACGAGCCACCGGAAGTGCTGTCGCTTTATCGCATGCAGAGCCCACCTGCACCTAGATCGCAGACTGGAGTTCACAGACTGGACTACGGTTGCGACTACGACTACGATTACGAATACGATTACGATTACGAAGCTCCGCTTCCGCAGAAGGCTCACGTCGTGTTCGTCTGAGAGAGAACCCCTAACTGCCTCTTGTGTTTGGCGATTTCAACCAAAGAGCCTTCGAGCCTCTGAAGGATCCGGAAAGTCGTACGATACGCCAAGTGGACGACGGAACCTCGAACTCGAACTCGAACTCGAACTCAAACTCTCGCTCCGCCGAAACGAGCTGCTGCGCTTCGTTCGGAAAGGAAAATTCCTTCCGCATCTCGGCGACAAGATTCATAGGGGAAATGGATTAGTCGCGTGCCGAGTGGCGACGCCTCGTGCTTCGCTCACGTCCGGGGATTGCGAAAGAAATTCCAACGGCGGGCAATATCGTTTTTAGCTAGCTAGGAAATATCAGGGAGGAACGAAACCTTCGTAAGCAATGCGGGATCTATTCGAACTGATTGGCCGAGATCAGGCAAGATACGGTAACCCGTCCTTCGCTGAAATCGCCGTAGCGTTGCTAGAAGATAATGGTAGAAGTCCAATTGCCAATGGGCAACGCGAGGATGAAATAGGCATGCGGCGAACGAATTGAAAATGACATGTCTTCCGTGAAATAGGCGCGTCGCGCTTAAGAACAGCAGCAAGCATTTTCGCTGGGGAAAGCACGTTGACACGGAATGTAAATTGTATGGCGCATAAACGTGGCCACGTTGTAGCATATACATATGTATGTATGTAGACACGGGCCTCGGCAGGGCACAGGTCACAGGGCACAAGACACAGGGCACAGAGCACAGGGCACAAAGCTCAGGGCAAAGGGAACGTATTTATTTTCACCAATTGCCTCGGATTCCATTGGTTCGGTGCAAATGCTGCGCGCCGTATTCCGCAGCGGACGTTCATTTCGCATTTAAACGTAGCGACAAATCAAATCAAAGCAGCGTCTCATTAGTCCGTCTAAATAGATCCTAGACTAGGATCCTGCGATTACTCTTCCTCTCTCACTCGCGTTCACCTTCGCTCTATTCATCCTCCTTTCCCTCGCGCCTTCTCTTATGTCTTTCTCTTTCTCCTACGTTTATCCATTCCTTCGTCTCGTTCCCGTTATCTCTGCCGCATCCTCCTTTGCGATTCCAGTTCGAACGAATCAAGATTTTTGCCAAACGGTCGGCTACCTCATGCACAATAATTCTAGGAAAACACGAGTTCGAAGAGACAAGGAGTATTTATCTTGCTACCATCATTCGCTATCTCTCTTCCACCTCGACTTTTCTACCTTTGTATGAGTCGTACCCGCGTACCGATACGTACTAGTACGACACACAAGCATACATGTATACACCGAAGGGAGCAAAAGACACAAAACTAGAATCGTGAAACTGAGCGGTTCCTTTTTTCTTCACGCTTGAACTGTAGTCGAGTGAAGAGGACCGTTTTCAGGATCCGATTGTAAATTGAAGCAATAATAGACGACACTTTACCGTTAAGGATACACTAAAACACCGAGGTATATTTCGAAACGAGGTTACACGTTTATACGCTACGGACTTGAGCGTATTATACATAGCGAATAATAATACATACATATATAGTATACATTATACATAAATAATATAAATATATTTATTTATTAATTTATCGTGTTAAGTTTGAAGAAATGTTACGTTTTGAGCATTCGAGAACAGAAAAATATACATACATGAATACCTGATGCATCGGCAAGAACATGCGTGCGTATTCGCGTATTCACCGTGAAGCATCACCGGAATCTTTCGAATTCGTGCATCCATCTGTACACTTCCGTCGATCAGTCGATCACTCACAATTTCACTCGATCGAATGTAATGGCCATTCGGTACAGGCACTTCGTTGCATTCTAGAAGAATAGTATCGACTACTTGACTTTCGTTTACACGCAACATTGCTAGTAGCAAGTCAAAATTCCAATATGTATACATACTCCCTTATTCTATACAACATTTATTTATATTTCTCTTACAATCCGTCTTTACAAAGCTAGCAATTATAGCTTTCTAACGCGAACAGCTAGACACATACAAGAATATGCGGGAACTTCATTTATGTATTACGAATCGCAGTGTAGAATGGAAACGAATATTTATTAATCTTTCGGTGACTTATTAATGTACAGGAGTGTACGTACACATCCATTTCGCATAGGAAACATCGTGATCCGTGACTGGTGACATGTCAGGTGTCACGAAAATGGGAGTCGTTGCACGAATTCGCTCCGTCTGCATATTGCCGCCGTGGCGCGCCTACTCGAAACGCGATGCGTCTAGAAATTTAATGGAATATCGAATTCTCGTTGATTATACTCGACCGACGCAATGGTTCCTCGAGGGCAGGTTTGAAAGTTAAATATTCAATCCAGGCATGGTAAACCTCTGCCTCCGGCCGGTCGCGCTCCGCTCGTTCAAAAACCTCGAATCATTGTAGAATTTTAGGAATAGAAGTTTCACACCACACTCTTTCAAATGCGTACCAATCCTTAATCGATTCGAGTAGGATTACAAACAATTATTCTGTTCCTTTTCTTTCGAATTGTTCTTCCTTCTGGCGTGATTTTTACAAATTCAATCGGGAAAAAGAAATATTGTATTGTTTGGGACGTCGCCTTGAATTTACACCATTCAACATCACGACACTCATTGATGATTCAAAAGATACAATTATTGCGCTTCTACAGCTTCTTTGGGAAATCGATAGAAACGGAATCCAAATACGTATGTTAATGGTAATACATTTAAACAGTTTTTTATAAACCAACGTTGATACAGCATTATACATTTCTTAATATAGACTTGTTACAACGTTAAAAGTTCAAAGTCTTAAACTCGTATCGATATTCCCAACTAATTAACGGCTACAGATTATTGTTTTATTTTCCTCGCCACTTCAATCTTTCAATTTCTCTCTAAATTGAACTTTAAATTCGAATGTAAGGCACTTACGTATTCTTCTCAAAGCCACGTAGGTCCTATCGATTCCGTATTAAATTCTCAACAATATAACGTCAGCATTGCTCGCCGACGAACAATATAAAACGTTAACAGCTTTCACGGTAAACAATAACGAGAGCCTATTGAAATTCCCCTCGATCCCCAGCTTCGAACAAACGGTCGCCCCGTAATATCAAAGATGTAGAAGTGCTTGAAACACGATCCGGAAGGGGTTGACATAACATTTCCATCCGAGGCTACCCACGACTTTTGAATTTCAACAGTTCATCCGATGCCCCGTCTCATAACTTACGCCACGACCGAAAAACTCCCCGATAGCGAGCAATAAACACTCTAAAGTGCTGAACGAACCAGCTAATTATTCGTGCCACCTGTAAGAAAGTGATTTCAGTTCAGTGAAATCGTTCCAAACTCGTTCGTCCCTCGGTGTCTGGCCCCCGGCAGCTGTGAAACATTAATCTCCCCCCAAGCAAACGATTCTGACCGACCGCGACGTATCGAGGGTGAAAACTGTAACCATGCCACGAGAATGGCCCCACTGACCCAGAAGTCACGACTCTCGTCCGCGAACCACCGTTCGATCGTCCATCATCAGAATGTTTTCAAGTTTCGATAGCAAACTTCACCACCAATTGGTTGTCACAGACAGACCGAAAACTTATTCGCAACGATGGATCTCCCGTGCAGGATCTGGTTGCGCGGCGATTTTTCTATTCTCATTTCATTTTACCCCGATCAACGCCGACAAAGCACAAGTCTCGCGCTATCGGGACTTTTCTAATATCACGGGAAATATACTTTTCCTTCTTCCGACGTTCTGCTATCCGGCCAGGAAAATTGTTAGCGAAACTTCATGATAACCTTTTTACTCCTTACGTTATTTTTGGTACATCTTTAAAGTACACTTGAAATATTCTGATACCCTTTTGTAATAAGGATGAATGCCAGCCAGACAATTCGAAGCAATGCAGTTCAACAAGAATCTTGAGCTTGTGCTTATTCATTTCAAATTCATACCAATTTCATACCTACATCGTATAGTGTCAAATGATACAAGTGAATCTCGCCGCGGAATGCACACGTTTAGCTACTTGTTTTCCCGCACCTTTCGGCCACGTCGATACACTCGTTGATTCAGCTTAAGCGGCCGTTCGAGGGCAGATGGGACTAGTACCTAGCGGGCATTCAATTTTTCTCGCCAAAAGAAATCTAAATTAAGGAGCAATATGAAAGCAAACAAAAAACAACCTGCACAGACAAGAAGGAAAGGGGAAAAATGAAAGTAGAACGCGAGACCACCCTCTGACAAGCCAAAATATTAGAGTTGGAAGCGTTTCATTGGTCCCACCTTCCCGGTCGGTTAGCCAAGATTCTACGGTGGCACTATGCCCGACTCGTTAGTCATGGTAGTTAGTCATGCTACATGGATCTCGACCGAAGAACGGAGAATGAAGAAGAGGTAGATGAAAAAGGGTGAGCCTGCTCGACAGCCAAGAGTGCCGATGAATCGCGCGAGAAAGACGAAACGGTTGTCTTTCCTCTGTCCTCTGTCCGCTTCCTTTTACGCTCCCTACGGCGCGCGACAGCTACCCTTTTTCCTCTTTCTCTTGATTTTTTCGGTTTTCGTGACACAGGGACTTGGATGCGTTAGAAACGCACCCCATCGGCGGTTATTTTCGTATGTACATAGAATCAAGAGCTGCGCAAAGCCGAATGCACATAATGTTCCTCAGACGTCTACGCGTCCATCTTTATCTTTAGGATTTGTTATACTTTGCTCTTCGTTGTTCCTTTCTCTTCTCTCTCTCTCTCTCCCTGTCGTCGTCGACTGCCTATCTGTCTGTCTGCAGTCTACGACATATCTTTGCCGGTTTCATAACAACGATGTGAGCAAATACAGTATTAACCAGTTCGGGATCCTCACGAATGCAATCCCGCTGCTTCGTTTTACGCAAAGTCTCGCGTACTACGCGTACCACGTATGGCGATGAAGATGATGGCCGGGCGTCGCCGTCGACGTTCGATCGCTCGAGTGGCTGACTCGCAGCTCACTCGAGACTTTATCGATGCTAATGCGGCTAATGAACGGTGTCACAGGCATTGCGATTTCTGGCTATGCTTGAGGAAAAATCTCTCGAATACCTGCGTGTTCGACGCATTTAGGATCAATGATTTTAATTACACAGATTTATCACGCGATAATTTGGAACAAAAATTCAATTTTCCTAATGCAGAGATTAAGCGTAAAGTGAAGTACATATATGTATACATAGTGAGTCCAGAATTAAATGAAAAAAGCGGAATGGGAACTGCCGACCGATGCCGCCGATCGGCAGGGCCGTATGCGAATCGTAGTTGTAGGATCCGAAGCAAATAGTTGAGAAGACTACGACTTAAATAAAGAAATGTGATCCAAGCCGTATCATGTTTGGTCTCATTTTAATTGGAAGAATCTCAACAATGTGCTCTAGAAAATTTCGTGCAAAAACAACTAAAAATAAAAACGTTAAACTGACATTTAAATTTCTGGGATGCCTCGACAATTGCTCTATCCTTCTTTTCTTTTGCAGCCTATTGACACCGACAAAAGCGGGCCGCGAGCTTCGAGAAACTGGGCTCCGTTCTACGGACACTGTCTCAAACCATTGTCGCATTAACCAACAGTACATGATATGCTGCATATGTGCGTCCATTTCAAATTGGCATCACACTGCCCCGCTCGGCTCGACTAGGCGGTCGAGCTTTGTAGTTGGTGTAGTGGGAAACGCGTGTTTTCCCGACACCACTTTTTTCATTTAATTCTGGATTTACTACATATCGTAATCTACTGTCTACTCGCAAAGCACGATATATTTCGTGAACCGGAGCAAATTAATGCTAATTTAGTATGCAAATCTTGGAATGGCAACGCGCCAATACAGTTTCCTATCTATAAAGTGATAAAATTCCGGCAGTATTCGAGCAATCCCATCTCAAACACCGCTACGCCTGCGAACTAAACCGTGTATACATTGTACATGTAACTGACGTTTAACCCTTTCGCTACGGCGCGGGGTCCCCCCCAAAAGTGTACACACTGCGCGCACGCACAGTCTTCAGCGTTCGGGGCCCTGGTGGGAATTTCGCCAATATTAATAATAAGAAACGCTTCCGAGTCGAACAGTATCTCAAGAAAAGAAGAACGTATTGACACAATGTATTCGAACGAAGTAACACGAAACTGCAAGCCCAGTAAATACGAAATTTTGTGTCCGGTGACTATAGTCACCCGTCGCGTCGTAGCGAAACGGTTAATGGAGTTGCAATTACTCTTAAGCTAATTAAGGTTAGAATTAATTGTAAGACAATATCGACGCGAACGTTCCATTCTTTTTCTCGATCGTCTAACGAAGAAACGATGCACCTTGTGTACTTTGTTACAACTCTACGTATTTTGCGTGCGTTTATGAAACCGGCGTTTGATGAGACCCTTGCGAATGCGTCCACTCTTTGCGCCGTTTATGCCTTTTCTTCGCCCCACGTATGATCCGTTTCCTAATACATAATTGTATCGTAACCTAATTTTCTTCTAAACATCCAAAGAAAGGGAAACCACCTGTATCTATGATACATCTACGTATCTACATATGTGAATTTTTCCTGTAAATATTAGTATGATAGTTTTTTGTGGTCATAGCTGTTCTGTATGTACAATCTCTAGCTTTATCTTTTCTTCTTGCTCCAGTTATACCTTTCCATTCACATTCCGTCTCTCCTCTTTCCTCAAATACAGAGAGACGAAAGTTGAGAATATTTATCGCCAAACTGCTGGTTTTTGTATCTCGTTGTTTCGTAGCAACCGTTCGTTTTCGACGCGATTCACGAAATTTGTATACTTTTCCTTAGACCGAACATACGTAACTTACGAGTTTCGAGGAAAAACTGAATTCAGCGCGCAATTTTCGTGACGCTTCATGCAACTTTTACAATCACATGCAATTCATATTGCATATGCGTGCATTCCCATTTGTTTTTCAGTTTCGAACCGCGGATTGTCGGGCCGCGCCGCCCACAGGTGTTCGCTCGATTTTCCCATGGATCTCCTCGTAATATGTACCATTTCAATATTCTGCTCGCAGTTTCCGCCAAATATCGAGGGGGGCTACGAATTTATATTTACTTATTATACATATATATATATGTAGATTGTATACATACGCATATATACCTACATACTACGGCCAATGTAGTTGGAGGTACGTATATGTATGTATACATTATGCATGCATACTCACGGGTACATATGTATGTACAAATTACTTACATACACGAAATATTTTAAGTAACTATATAGAAATTTCATACATTGCTAATAAAAATGTTTAAGATACCCAATAAAGCTATATTGTATATTCAATAACACGTATACTATTTGTCCAACATGTAAGAAGGCTCGTTAGGGCGCAAAATATGTTTATTGGTTGAACGCTCGCAGGAAAATCGGTAATAACGACGTTTCTTAACAAAATCATTACTTGACAACATACTTGTTTAAATCAATAAAAATATATGAAACGGTTACTGCATGCAAGCTCACACACAGTCATCCACGCGGTGATGCATATAAAAAATATCCTTACAATTCGGCCTGTCCCTACAATCCTGACAAGTTAATCGTCCCGATTATCGGAACTGTTGCTTACATATGTGTACATAAAAATTTTCAGCACCTATGTTAACAAAATACATCTATTTGAACTTAATTAACTTAACTTAACTTAACTTAATTCGGTAGGCAAGGACGCATTCGTTCCTTTTCTCTCGTACTCAAATGTTTCTCATCTACACGTTTGACAAACCCTGATTAATCATAAATGCGTTGCACACAAATCGTTACACATAAGTCCGATGTCGCACCCAATGCATAAGATGCACACCGGTAAGACGTAACCTTAACACCCTGGCGAAAATTTCATAAAATGCGTAAATTGTAAATAAATCCGTTTCGGATACTCGAGAAGTCGATGGTACTGGCTGGCTGGTAGGGCCAGTCAAACCTTGTTGTATGGCTTCTGAGTCTCGTTCATTTTCTTCTTGTCCCGAAACTGTCGTTAACATTCAATCTGTTGGGCTAAACCCCGCGTCTAATAAACGACTCACTAACTCAGCCTTAGTGCCCGACTTTGGCAATTCCATTCGTCGTAGGCTTTTCCTTCAACTCAACAACCGATATAGTTTCCTAGTCATCTTGAAACACTTAATATTCTTCCAAAGTGTCACACTTTAAATTAGTTTGTCCATAACATAAAGCAGTTTCATAAAGGTTCACATAAACTTGCAAAAAATGCACATAAAGTCACAATAAACCGGAACACATAAACATAACAAATAACTATACCTGAACATAAATTGATTTTTATCCCACTTCTGAAATTTGTAAGATGGCTCGTTAGGGCGCAAAATATGTTTATTGGTTGAACGTTCGTCGGAAAATCAGTAATAACGACGCGACGTTTCTTAAAAAAATCATAAATTAACAACACATTTGTTTAAATCAATAAAAATATATGAAACGGTTACCGCATGGGCGCTCACACTCAGCATCCACACGGTCATACATATAACAAACATACTTACAGATATTTCCGTATGTATCGTAGGTAGAATGTCAGTTTAGCCCCTTCTTTCTGTCTATGGTTTCACTATGCGCCTACGCACGGCCCTACGTGATATACGTACTATTCTTGGCGATGTGATTTTCGTGCTTTGTGCATCGAAATATTTTTCCATCCCTCTCCTCCGATGTTCAGTTCGTTTTGACACGTTCCAATTTCATTCAATATTTCCTTTCTCTGATTTCAGAGGAAACTTATATTTTCCAAAATCCAGGAGCGCGACACGCCAAGAGACAAGTAAGGCACTCTGTTTGATAAACAAGGGCAGGAACAAGGTTTTTATGTACGGTACCAATAGATTTACATTAGGGACAAAATCTTATTTAAAAATACTGTGACCAAGTGACTATAAATTCTTTTATCCATGTCCCCCGTGTTCCCCTTAACGGTGTGCACAGCAAGTTCTTAAACTGCATGCATGTACGGTTTTCTCTCAATAAATAAGTGTCATGCAAGTACATAGCCTTCAGTTTAGCGTATGGCGGCAAAGAAAAAACATTCAAAATACATCGTTAAGATACAAGAGAAATATCGAGTGTAGAGTTAAATTCTTCAGTCTAGTTAATGTATGCGGAACGAAAGATAGATGAAGGAATAGCTTTATTTTCACGGTATGTATGAAGAATGAACATATCGTATATTGTATATTGTACAGATTCGGTGCATGGAATGGGTTATCGCCATCGCTCACAATCAATACTATAGTTGACAATACACATTTTCAGACAGAGACATCTTTTCCCTTCGATATTTTTTTATATTGTATTTTCAACATTTTCAACACATCCATAATATTTGTTCGTAGAAGTGGGTAATTGTACTGTACATGTCGACTTCTTATTAGTCCTTACTGTGCTGAATTGTACATTGCTTTCAATTGTGTTGAAACCAATTAACGAACCACTAGTTTAGTCATTGATCAACTCGTGTAATTTAAAAAATTACAAGGCTATGTTACTGCAGAACATCACAGATAAAGTTCGAAATCCACTCTTGCAGCATTGTAGAACTGATTATTTTCACCTACTCTTCGTACCCAGGCACCAGTCTTAAAGTATCCTTCTTTTGCCCATGCATGCATTTGTTCGCTCGTATGGGGGCCATGAATTTCCGCGTTTTCTTCCTGCGACCACTTTAATTCCCACGTTACTTCTTCTTCCTTTTCCTCATCCACCTCGAAATTACCACCTTCTTTTACGTTATCTAAAGAGAAGGGAATGATGATATAGTATAAAATAAAACAACATTCCATACAAATACATAGTATTGCCGAAAAACATCAATACTTTCGCTTCCATCTAGTTTCGCTTTCTCTTTTGTGTCAAAATCATCAGCATACATATCCAACTCTGCTTCTTGCTTCGAAGGATGGGCATGCTTTTCACCTTGTTCAACCTACACAACAGTTAACATATTGCGCTAAATTACGATAAACGAAGTTTAGAAAAATCACCTTCCTCCGCTTTTTCATTCATCGTTCCATTAATTACCTTCCTTTTTATGTGTTCAAAACTTTCTTGATATATATCCATATTTCCCGTACGAGTTAACAATTCGTTTGCCAATTCGGTTAATTTCGTTATACTAACGGAATTTTCCTCATCCTCTGCTGCTCTTTCCTCTTGCTTTCTTTTCCACCTTTCTGCATTTGTTAATCTTTTCTTTCCTTTTCCTGTAAACAAAATTACCATCAAGAACACACCTCCTCTCTTAAACGAGACTCTCCCATCGCCGGGAGACGATGCATTTTTCGGATAATTACCGAGTCTGCACAAGGCTTTAGAAACTGTTTCTCCGGGTTGCAAATATCCCAATATTTCTTTATAAATCTGTGTTGGATCGAACATAATATCTGACCCCTCTGCCTCGCTATCGCTTCCGCTATCGCTTCCGCTATCTGCCAGTCCATGTTTTTCGCCGTGTTCTCTTTGCATCTTTACGCTGGCTGTTGAACTCGGTTTGATCTATCAAGATTATGCCTTAGTAACGTTTTGCATCACTGAGTAAACAAGGCAGGTTTACAGATAATTCTATTTCTCTGCTATGTGAAAACATATTCTGATATTTCAATATGAAAAAGTTCAAGAGCAAAGAAATATTGTAAAGAAAAAATACATCTATGTTTTATTTTCAATCGCACCACGTCTAAAACTCCCTACATTTATAATACCAGCGTCAAAATATCATTGATTCATTTGTTCCATGTACGTTAATCGTAACATTGATAGTGTCAGCTTTTTCAATCTATTTTCTTTACAAACCTGCATCCAATCGATGTTGTCTAACCAATTGTCTCTAATTTCTTTCTCCTTATTCCAAAGATAGTGGCCTTGTTTATCGAAATGTCCTTCTTCCAATTCTTCTTTCATGTTAAATGCTGTAAAACCCACGTTTGTTTCTGGCGCGCTTGGTCCATCTTCCACTCCTAGAAATTCAATAAATCCATCAAGTGTCGTTCTAAACTGTATTCGTCGTACTTTTACGTACCTTCGATTTCATTGTCACTCATAACATTATAATTATCCTCGTTCGCATCATCGTCTTCTTCATCGGAATCCAACGAATTTTTTACCGGTGCTTTACTACTACCACCGCCTTCTAATTCATCAAATTTACGTTTAAACATTCTCGTATGTTATCAACTACGAATACTCAAACACCTCTTTATTAAGCCTTCCTTTTTATGTCCGTAATGACAACGCTAAAATATAAATATAATCTTCTTTCCATAAAAAAACTAACCGTCTTTCTGACCGATTCTGACAGCTATACTAATCACTATTTTAACAGTGTACAATAAACACGTTATTCTTTAGAAAGACATCATTGACACGCTACAATTATTTACAAAATCTTCGGCTACGTCCGCTTCAAGCACAGGCAAGCTATACGTACGATAGATTTCAGCATAGACGAGATCCAAGTATAGACCAATCATGCAATACATTTTTTTGCCTCGACATCCAGGGTCTCTAGAGCCCCATTGACATTCTCGTATCACTTGTTGCGTCGCGATTGGTGGGATATGGGCACTTGGAGTTGGTTCGGTTGCCCGTGGAGCGCTGAACCGCTCTGCTTGTGGAGAAGCGCGGAATATTCAAAGAACACCAACTTTTATAAAGACTTTTGTAAAGATTTACTGTTTTATTCCAAGAAATAGTATTGGTTTGTACCAGTTGATCTGAGTGCGACTCTAGTTGATCTTGTCTGCGCGACTTTAGTTTATCTTCTGATGTGCGAGGCTTCTTCTTCTTTCCATTACAGCTCTGGTTCCTCTTCCTGAGTTCCTTGGTCCTCCTTCGAAATCGTCCTCGTCCAATGGGTTTGGTTCTTGTTGGGTTTCTATTCGTCCTTGGGCGCGTGGAGGTGGCAATGCTACGCTTCCCGGTAAGGGCGTCAGGGTACGCGTGTATTTGGGGAAAACGCGGGAAAGCTGAGGGAAAACGCGCGAGGGTCGGAGAAAGCGCGCTGAAGAGTCAAGTGGCTCTTGAGGGGTCCCTTTTGTTCAGCGGTAGAACATCTGGCGGCCAGAACAGGATATCGTGGGGCTTGACAACCTCCGGAGGTCGTACGTGTTTCAATAGACTTTAGCCAATTCTTTATGCTCTCGTAATAAATAACCTTTAGTATCTTCCAAGTGAAGTGTTCTACGATCCGAATGCTCTGAGTTTCTCTTTTGTTCGACAACCTATTGCTGGTACTTGAATAATGTACAGCTTTATTTATCGCGCGTATGCTCATCCGGCTTCGAATTTCGCTCCTAAATTATTATCGCTATCGATAGTTATAGTTATATTGTCGATCGTTGATTCGATATCACCAGATATTAGGGCCTGCTAACGCGATAGCGTAACAACATTTTTTTCGCGGCACCTCCCAGAATAGTTATGAATTGAATTTGATTAATCTTCTTGTTTATTATTCCTCTCCCCCTTCCTCTTTTTTATTCTGATAGTCTTGTCAAAATCGATACTCGGCGATGATCAAGTGTTCGCTGCTAAAATTTAGAAATGTTTCGTCACAGCATAGCCTACTCTAGTACTAGCCGTGCTGAAGGTAAAAATGGCAACACCGCGGGAGTCCGGTTGTGATATATATATTTATTTACCTATCCCACCGGACTCCCAGACTCCCTCTACCGGACTCCCAATTCCCCGCTTAGTTTTCAAATGTTTACACACCAATGTGTAGTCATCATTAGTAGGCTATTTAAAAAAATTTAAAAGGAAGTGCAATAATGTAGGGAAGTTTTATTTATTAATTATGTAAGTCTTAATCTTTGTGTATAAAATATTTATTTAATAAAAGCTATTGTGCCTTCAATATATTTCACTTTAGTATTAATTATTGAAAAACTAGATTATGTGGAAGTTTGATCATGTATAATACACAGTTCAGTTTAATAAAAGAATATTTAAATTATAATGTAAAAGGAAGGCACATCCTTATGCAATAGGAGAAACTCTATCGAATGAATTTAGTAGAGAAGCGTCTACCATTCGGACCTCATCGGTCCCTCTTAATATAAACACTTTTGTATAAGCAGTTGCAGTCTATTCCAAAATATAATCTCAGAACTTATTCAATAGATAACACCAACATTAATTACATTTTAATAGTATCATAACTAATTTTTTACAAATTTATTTTTATTATATCACATACAGTTTTTGAAAAATTTGTTTTACATAGTTCTTTTCACAAGTTTGGTACTATATTTATTAGTTAATAATGCCACAGTGTTGTTATGTTCCTAATTATAAGGGAAGAATATTAATGATCTTCATGATCTTACGGCTGACGTAAATGGATTTTCAGAAATTTTCGATACCATCCATGTGTGTTGTAGATGATTATGTTAAGATTTATATATCCGGTTATGGGTCCCATTCCGTCGCTAAAATATGAAATTGTAATATATGTAAATAATTAATAGTGGAGGATAAAGGTACAACGATAAGTAATGTATATTTTGATCACTTACGAAGAGCTGGTCTTTCCACTTCTACAGAAGAAGTAATAACCTTATTTACTCATATGTGTGCAATAGTGGAAGCCATAATAAATACTGCCAATTTGGAATCAGATTTTTTAAAATCTGAAAAGCATAAGCACATTTTATTTAAATTAATATATATTAATATTCAATTAAATGTACATCATTTAGCATTTTCTGATACATGCATTTGTGGTGAATATTTTGTAATTACCTGCACAACTCTTCCCTTCAGTAACTAATTATCCAACCTCTTTCCGTGTTCATTTAACCTCTTTTCGTGTTCACTTATCCTCTTTCGGTGTTCACTTAACCTCTTTGATTTCGTTTCATTTATTTTGTCTATTTCCAGTTTCTATTAACTTATATATCACTTCATTCATTTCCAAATGTTGCGTTTTAGTTCAAAGATGATTCTATTTCGCTTCATACTTATATTTTCTTAAAACCACTGTAAAATATTTCCAATATTATGTATCACATCACCAAACCAGTCCGAGAGTCCACAAAATATATACCACATTTATAACTATTAGTATTGTTACGCTATCGCGTTAGCTAGGGTTAATGTCTGGTGATATCGAACCGATGATCGACAATATAAATATAATTATCGATAGCGATAATAACTTAGGAGCGAAGTTCGAAGCCGGATGAACATACGCGCGATAAATAAAGCTGTACATTATTCAAGTACCAGCAATAGGTTGTCGAACAAAAGGGAACCTCGGAGCATTTGGACCTTAGAACACTTCACTTGAAAGATACTAAAGGTTATTTATTACGGAGCATAAAGAATTGGCTAAAGTCTATTGAATCACGTACGACCTCCGGAGGTTGTCAAGCCCCACGATATCCTGTTCTGGCCGCCACATGTTCTACCGCTGAACAAAAGGACCTCTCAAGAGCCACTCGACTCTTCAGCGCGCTTTCTCCGACCCTCGCGCGTTTTTCCTCAGCTTTCCCGCGTTTTCCCCAAATACGCGCGTACCCAGACGCCCTTACCGAGAAGCGTAGCATTGCCACCTCCACGCGCCCAAGGACGAATAGAAAACCAACAAGAACCAACCCCATTGGACGAGGACGATTTCGAAGGAGGACCAAGGAACTCAGGAAGAGGAACCGGAGCTGTAATGGAAAGAAGAAGAAGCCTCGCACATCAGAATATAAACTAAGGTCGCGCAGACGAGATCTACTAGAGTCGCACTCAGATCAACTTGTACAAATCAATACTAGTTCTTGCAATAAAACAGTAAATCTTTACAAAAGTCTTTATAAAAGTTGGTGTTCTTTGAATATTCCGCGCTTCTCCACAAGCAGAGCGGTTCAGCGCTCCACGGGCAACCGAACCTACACAAAGTCCCCATATCCCACCAATCGCGACGCAACAGTATATTTTAATATCACTTCTACCACAGCCGACTCTAGTACTAGCCGTGCTGAAGAACGTGGCAACACCGCATGTTTACCGATCGGGAGTCCTATTTTCAGTAATGGGAGTCTTGTACTTGGGTTTACAATTAACGCTTTTTTTTATAGAAAATTATGTTAAAGTACACAATTCTTGATTAATTATGTATAAGTAATATATAAATATTATAACTATGGTAAGTAGAAGTGATATTAAAGTATACTAATAGTTATAAATGTGGTATATATTTTGTGGACTCTCGGACTGGTTTGGTGATGTGATACATAATATTGGAAATATTTTACAGTGGTTTTAAGAAAATATAAGTATGAAGCGAAATAGAATCATCTTTGAACTAAAACGCAACATTTGGAAATGAATGAAGTGATATATAAGTTAATAGAAACTGGAAATAGACAAAATAAATGAAACGAAATCAAAAAGGTTAAGTGAACACCGAAAGAGGATAAGTGAACACGAAAAGAGGTTAAATGAACACTGAAAGAGGTTGGATAATTAGTTACTGAAGGGAAGAGTTGTGCAGGTAATTACAAAATATTCACCACAAATGCATGTATCAGAAAATGCTAAATGATGTACATTTAATTGAATATTAATATATATTAATTTAAATAAAATGTGCTTATGCTTTTCATATTTTAAAAAATCTGATTCCAAATTGGCAGTATTTATTATGGCTTCCACTATTGCACACATATGAGTAAATAAGGTTATTACTTCTTCTGTAGAAGTGGAAAGACCAGCTCTTCGTAAGTGATCAAAATATACATTATTTATCGTTGTACCTTTATCCTCCACTATTAATTATTTACATATATTACAATTTCATATTTTAGCGACGGAATGGGACCCATAACCGGATATATAAATCTTAACATAATCATCTACAACACACATGGATGGTATCGAAAATTTCTGAAAATCCATTTACGTCAGCCGAAAGATCATGAAGATCATTAATATTCTTCCCTTATAATTAGGAACATAACAACACTGGCATTATTAACTAATAAATATAGTACCAAACTTGTGAAAAGAACTATGTAAAACAAATTTTTCAAAAACTGTGTATGTGATATAATAAAAATAAATTTGTAAAAAATTAGTTATGATACTATTAAAATGTAATTAATGTTGGTGTTATCTATTGAATAAGTTCTGAGATTATATTTTGGAATAGACTGCAACTGCTTATACAAAAGTGTTTATATTAAGAGGGACCGATGAGGTCCGAATGGTAGACGCTTCTCTTCTAAATTCATTCGATAGAGTTTCTCCTATTGCATAAGGATGTGCCTTCCTTTTACATTATAATATAAATATTCTTTTATTAAACTGAACTGTGTATTATACATGATCAAACTTCCACATAATCTAGTTTTTCAATAATTAATACTAAAGTGAAATATATTGAAAGCACAATAGCTTTTATTAAATAAATATTTTATACACAAAGATTAAGACTTACATAGTTAATAAATAAAATATCCCTACATTATTGCACTTCCTTTTAAATTTTTTTAAATAGCCTGCTACTGATGACTACACATTGGTGTGTAAACATTTGAAAACTAAGCGGGAAATTGAGAGTCCGGTAGAGGGAGTCTGGGAGTCCGGTGGAATAGGTAAACAAATATATATATCACAACCGGACTCCCGCGGTGTTGCCATTTTTACCTTCAGCACGGCTAGTACTAGAGTAGGCTGTGCTTCTACTTACCATAGTTATAATATTTATATATTACTTATACATAATTAATCAAGAATTGTGTACTTTAACATAATTTTCTATAAAAAAAAGCGTTAATTGTAAACCCAAGTACAAGACTCCCATTACTGAAAATAGGACTCCCGATCGGTAAACATGCGGTGTTGCCACGTTCTCCAGCACGGCTAGTACTAGAGTCGGCTGTGGTTTCGCTAACAATAAGTCGAATAGACCGGAAATTGTCAACAAGATATATAAAACATCGATAGTTTCGATATAACAAACTGTACATAGCGATGTTAAAAGACATCGATACATCGAGAGACAGTATCGATATTTTTTTAGTATCGATCTATCTATTGCCACTTGCATAACCTTATCTCGTCCATGGTTTTGTGTATCACTTTTGTGAGTCTAAAATTTCAAACAATCTTGTGGAACAATATTATCAAGCATCATCAGATAGTAATAAAATTTTGTTCAAATGTTAAATTAAAATAATTATAAAATATCATAGGGAGACAAAAGCTAAAAAACAGTATGCCGATGGAACACAAAACCCGCTGACAAATTCCATAGATGTTTTTTCCAAATCCGAGAATTTCACATGACCTGTTCAAGCAATAAAAACCACAATCATATTTCAATTAATTTTGATTAATTTATCGGTACGATTGAAAGGTATTTTGTGTTTTTTAAAGCCGATAAAACATCCCATACATTACAAGCCATCTAGACTAGCTGTATCGCGAATATAACGTTTTATCGTTATATTCTGGACAGGTTTGGGAAGTGGTATATCCATAAAGATGCTTGTATTATCTCTTGTTTTTTTGCCAAATAGAACCTGAAGGTCTATTTACGTCTTTCAAGGACTTTCATATGGCTGATCTAACGGATTTGTCATATTATCAACTCGTATGAAAACATGCGCGAAATTATAGATTTCTTAAAAATATCAATGCTCTCCTTTTATCCAGATGGGCGGGTGCTTTAGGTTTCAGGAATCTGTCCTATTCCTCTGTGGAAAGCTTTCAACGATACTTTGTGTTTCTGCTTCACTCCGAGTAAAACGTTTCAGTAAAATATTTATCTGGAGCTTTTAAAGTGTGTGACAAAAGATGGATTCAGATTCTACAGATATGGCAAATGAAATCAAAAGCAAGGTAATATTGCATTGGA
Source organism: Nomada flava (assembly GCA_951802745.1). Lineage (NCBI taxonomy): Eukaryota > Metazoa > Arthropoda > Insecta > Hymenoptera > Apidae > Nomada > Nomada flava. The sequence goes on from OX637903.1 coordinate 10,297,004, forward strand.
ACTGTCGAGGACTGATAGAATTTCCTGAAGTGATAAGGATCTATGGTAGCCATATCGAAGAAATTTATTTAAAATGGAATAAACTTACTACGTTACCATCATGGATCATAGAATTGTCCAATGTTACTAATTTGTACATTTATGGGAACATGATCAAAGAAATACCTCCAGAACTTTGTCAAATGAATCAGTTAACTGTCCTTGATTTGAGCGGAAATAAATTGAAACAGATACCTCCGTATATTGGAAATTTAGTTAGCCTAAAATCTTTCTTAATAAATGAAAACTGTATAGATAAACTGCCAATTGGTAAGTTCTCCAATGCGACATTCATGGTTTTCTTTAACTTGATCCTCTATGTAATGTTTTATAGAAATGAACGAGATGCGTAACTTAGAAATTTTGTGTATCTCTGGGAACAAATTTGTTGCTTTACCCGAATGGATCGGTTCCTTACCCAAGTTAAAAGAATTGAATGCGGATAATAATTGTTTAAAAGAACTCCCCAACAGACTGACATTGTCGCCAGAATTATCGATACTTTCTGTTTGTTCTAACAGGTTGTTACATTAAACGATGGTTGCATTAAGACAAAATAGTTTATTATTGCTAGATGTTTAACATTTTAAACGCTTTTATTTTATGCAGAATAATGTTTATATAGGCTGAGGTATTTGCCATTAAACGGATTCGTATCAGCCCCTTGCATTAGATTCGATGCAAACGTATACTTAAATTACCTATCTTATCCACTTCTTTATCAGTTAACGTCACAAATTCAGGATTCGCTTTGGTACGACCAGAGAAATATTTTAGGCAATGGGTAAGGTCATTTTCCTGCATCTAGCGTGTCGTAGATCATTATAAAACAGCACGTAGAATTATCTGATGGACCACGCGCACAGTTTTTATAACAGATCCGAACATTAATTAGCATGCGTTATAATTTAACAAATTTTCTTTATTTTCAATAATGAGAAATTCACATTTGTTGCCATGCCTATAATTATATATGTACATATGTACAATCACAGATGTTTTAACATGCATTGCGAGAACACAATATTGTGCATAAATATCAAATTAAATATAATAATAATAAAAAATGCATTAGATGGAAAGGATGTTGACTTGACGATTGAATTACCCCGACAGCTATTAAAAGTGAATAATATAAATGAAAATACAGTTGTTTCCTTATGGGAGTTAGCACTGAGAAAAGTTTATACTGAAAGGTAATTGGAACTCTTACTCTACTCGCACTTCCCCTAAGAAACACATAATGATCTTATGATACGTTAAACAAAGAATGTTTGATACTGTATTTTAGGTATAAGCATACACTTACTATCTCTGTATCACCTGTAAGCATAAATGTTCAGTACGAACCAATAGTAACAAAGAATTGTCAGAAATCTGATTTTACAATGTATCCTATTAACTATGCTTCGTGTAACTTGCTAATGAATGGGCCAGTTAGCATTTGTGTAAATTCTCAATGCCAACAGCCAATCTTTACAGAGACGTGGCTTATCGTTGGTATTTGTCATTATGCAGAATCTATAACAACAATTGCATTATGCTGCAGCAAAAGGTAAGACAGATGTTGTCGACAAGTTCATATATAATACTAGATTTATTTTAATTTTTCAGATGTGCATCTGAATTTTCGAAATATTCCAATATGCTGATTAGACATAACTGGCATTGTACAAGTTAATTAGGTACTTTCTTTAGATAATGATTCTGTAAATAGACTGTTATGAAAAATGTTATAAAATAAATAAATAAATGAAAGTACGTAATGTTCTCGAAGTAGATTAAGAAACGTGTCTCAGCAGTACCCAATCAGCATTATTATGATACTCTGTATCGTGTTTTCACCTACCAATTTTACCAAGCAGTTATAGTTCCTACAGTCCTTGGTTACATGTGTGTACGTAAACCATTTTTTAGGTCATTTTGGTAATTATTTCTGACACGACTTTATACTCAAGCTATAAGAAAATCTAAAGCCTTATCGCGATCAATATTACATTTCAAGAGGGCAGCCGATACCTCATCTTCGGGAAAACCTAAATCGCGTAAAGTACATAAATTTTCATAGTACGCTTTGGCTTTTTCTTGGTTGCATTCTGTAAGGGTAAGAGCTTTCTCTGCATCGGCTCCAGAAATTCCCATTTCCTCTAGAGACTGTACAGCTAGTAAGTATTCAACAACTTTTTTATTCTTCTGACCACTTAAATCGCGTATAGCACGAACCACTTTTGGCAAAGAAAATCCCATATCGGTCAAATGTCGGGCCAATTTTTTATCTTCTTCTGTTAAATCTAACAGTAGGTTCATTAGACTAACTTGATTTGTTGTAACTGGTTTTTCTAGGACGAACGTATCATGAGAGCTAGTGTTAGGATTCTCTACTGTCGACCATGATTTCCAATCCTGTTACATACGTTTACACATGAATACATGTATAATTAAAGAAACTTTTGAATAAATGTAACTTATACACAAGCGTTCCATTTTTATAGAAACTATTGTTACCTCTATAAAAGGTCTGTTCAAATCTCTTTGAAGGTCTTGTACAATGGCGGAAACGCTACGGTGCTTAACATCTTCACGCTCGTCAACTTCTTCCTTATCATTCGGTTCGCCCTTGGCATTATCCTTTCTTTCTTCCATATGGATTTTAGTTTGCCCGTTAACACTTAAATCGTTTAATATATTTTCCAGCTTTGACGACTGCACCCAATGAGACGTAGGCTGTAATACCTGGAAAAGAATAATCAAATCTTTATGTATATAATTCAGTAAGAAATTGTCTCTGTAAGACATTCCAATAACCTGAGCAAGTTCTTCCATGTCATTAATTGTTTTTAACTCCATATTATCAAACGGACTGCTTGTATCGTTATCAAAGTCAGCAAAATCAAGACCATTATTTGTCACACAATCGTGAAGATCATTGGGAGGCGGAGACAAGGGCTGTGGAGTAAGAATCATTGTTTCAGGCACCGGTGCATTCATAAGCTTTGTATTATCGGGCAATGGTGGAGGCGGCGGAGGTGAAGATTCTTTTTCTTCATTTCTTCTTTTCTCATCTAATCGTGCCAGTCTTACTTTGCTGTTTGCTTCCCTAACATTACGCCATTCTGTCATCTACAAATCAAATTATTAGAAATAATACTTATCTTACTACAACAAGAAACACAGAAACGACACCGTGATAATTATTTCCATTGGCAATTAATATAAAAGTAGTGTTCATGCCGTGTAAAACGTAATTTATTCTAAAATAGATTTATGTCTTGCACATTAGCAAGGAATAATACCCGACCTTTTCCAGTACTGATCGTTCCAAACTGAAGTCGTAAGTTAATTTTGAAACATTCGGTAGCTTATTATTATACGCAGCTGGTAAACATACTTTTCTAGGAGGTTTATAGGCCTCCGCAATTTTAACGTGTACACCATCCATATACGACACAATTAAATCACATTGTGCCGATACTGAGGGACGGGCCATGTCTCGATATTAAGCAATTAATATTTAACAAAAAGAATTTTGAGATTCCAAAGCAATATTCATAAACGTCGTATCGTAACCTCATGTCGTTTTATACATTTGTGGTATTTGCGCCACCGAATTATTCCTGACAAATGATTTTCTACATTTACATTACTAGTAAATATTTAGGAATCCCTATTGAATAATTCTCGAATGTTTCCAATAATATATATGTTCTTGCGTTTGACAGCTGAAGTTAATTTGAACATATGATCGTTATCGCGGCCATACTGAATTAACGTATACATACAGTATATGCATTTATGTATGATGTATGTGCAATTGATAGGGGAACGTGTACAGTGGGTATGATTGTATTAATGTGATTGTATGAACGTGTAATGATTGTATGAACGTGTATTAATTGGGTATGATTAAGGGGGTAGACACGGCACGTGACCTCTCCGATTTGGATGGTCGGTATTACAACAGCTTTTTCCTGCACAGAAATGGTAATACCGACAGGCGAGAGGGAGCTGCTTGTTATTTCGATATTCTAATCTGAATGTGGAAAGAAATTGTGAGCTGTTGCGTTGCACTTGAAGGAATTTAAACGGAAAGTCTGCTGGTAGTGCAAGCGTAGAAAATTCATTGTACATTCGAATTACTTGAAATGTGGTTATGCTTCAATATGTTTCGTTGCAGTAAGGAATTATAAGAGAAAAGAAAAAGTAGATGAGCTTCTATAAATTTACCGAAATCAGATCCACTCATGTTAGAATATTCGAGGTAGAGGAACGGCCGAGGCGGGCCATGTGCATTTTGCCGAAGCACGCTATCTTTCTCTAGCGTAGCTTTCTTTTGGGGCGAACCCTAAAATGGTTAAAAAGGGCCATGGTGACGTAGCGTCCTCACGACCGACGTTTTCACGGAATCATTGTAATAAGTAATACCTAATCGAGAGAGAGAGACTACTCCTCTCCGTTCGATTATCTTACACTCAATTGTTCGAAACATTATCTGCAAACCGTTTTTCCAACTGTTCACTATTGACCAGTCAGTCTCGTACACATGTTTGAATGGTGATGAGAAAGTTTTGAACAATACATTGTATTGTGATGACAAAAAATATATAAAAAAACTTTTTAAAACCACGCTTATATTAAAATGCACTAAAAAGGTGAAAATAATAAAATAATTTAATATGAATTTAAATAAAATAATGACATTAGTGACTATAAACAAAAGCGTGGAGTGCCCACGAAGATTACGTCAATATAGTTTAGCACACCACGCTTTTGTTTATAGTCACTAATGTCATTATTTTATTTAAATTCATATTAAATTATTTTATTATTTTCACCTTTTTAGTGCATTTTAATATAAGCGTGGTTTTAAAAAGTTTTTTTATATATTTTATTTTGTACTTTTTAGTCTTCACATATCTTGTAATCGATTGTAATTACCACTTCACCAAGATGTTTTGTAACAGGGACAATATTGTGTCGTGATTAGATAATTTTATAATTAAAATAACACCAAACACGATATAATTTGGACCATATATGGTCCAAATATATTTACTGTTCACAATGCATTATACACCTCTTATTAAATAATTTGAATATGATCCAAATTATATCGTGTTTGGTGTCATTGTAATCAGAAAAATGTCAGCTATGCTATGTAAAAGTTTCATAAGGAGAGGATGAGAAATAGCAAAGTTTCGTCGTTGAATTAGTATTAGCTCACCGATATACCCGAGCCCTGATACGTACACTGATTGGCAGCAGCGTAGCGATGTTGGTTTGTTTGGAGAAAGCAGTGCCGCTCAACCAGCAGTGCCGTTACAGCTTTGGCATTTTTATTATTTTGTTTATTATTGTCATTTTTGGCCCCCCGAGTATGGCATCAAGTATTGTCATCGGAAGCAAGTGCGTATACAAAATTTCAGCAAGATTGGTCTATGGGAAGTGGTTTAAAATTCAATTACAAGATTTGACGCATACAAGTTCGTTGCGAGCTAATATAAGCCTGGTAAAAAAAAAAATGCAAGAAAAGATTGACTGGAGAAATGGACTATCCCCCCTCCACGTGGGGGAATGCTCCGTGGCGATAACGACGCTCGACGACGCGGTGTAATACGATCCGAACCAGAGTATCGGTGTGACTAATACTAATTCAACGATGAAACTTTTTTATTTATTAATTTTTCTACATGCAACTTTTACCAATGTATCTGGGAGATCTTTCTGATTCAAATGAGACCAAACACGATATAATTTGGATTGTATTTACTGGTTGATACAGACTTTGTGGTACGTACTCAATTAGTATCAGCAAGTAAATATAATTCAAACTATATCGTGTTTGGCCTTATTTTAATCAGAAAAATCTCGCAAGTACGTTAGTAAAAGTTTCATGAAGAGAAATTCAGAAAGTAAAAAAATTAACAAGTGCGGGACTCGAACCTACAGAAAAGTTTCTGACGGCTCGAGACAAAATCTCCGCCCGAGCCGATTCATTCAGTTAGCTGATGATCACATTTGTAACAAATATGGCAACAGCGCGACAGAAGTCTTGATAAGATGCGACAACTATGCCTTACTGTGTCTGTATTCACGTATCACGTATGCACGTCTGAATCGGCGTTCGATACTGCATACATAGGAGCGTAAAGCTTACAACAAAAATCAGGGAGTCAACTGTTGACTGATTTAGACATTTCCTTATAATATGTTTTATACAAAATAGTCAAAAGAATGAAAAAGAATAATAAGAGCAATAATTTCAAATAATTGCTGTACTACCACATTCAAAATGCACATGCAAAATGCTTGTATTCTGCGGGTGTATTTTTTCGATTTTTTGTTACACTTTGATCACTCATATTATTAGATATCAACACAATTTCGTTGAAACTCCTCTGCAGCGCTCCTCGTTTAACCTTCCTCTTTCGAATGAGCCCTCACCCAGCTCAAAATATTCTCATATAAGGAAATTAAGCGAACCTTTCGACACCCATGTTTCGGCCCATATTATGTCGATATACAGCTCGCTGCATTACCCGTGTCTACCCCCTTAAACTAAAAATGAATCATGCAAATTGTGAAACATGATGCGTTTAAGTACAATCGCAATTGTTTAACAATAATTTATTTCATATTTATCACCAATAACTATACATGTTGTTGTCAACAATAAGATCACAATAAATATCATTCGAAAATTTAACAAATAAAACATTTTTACCATACTTTCATCATTCGGAACAACAATTTTAAATTGCACCTCGTGTAATAATTCGTGCCTGCACGTACATATACATATGTATAACCGGTATACCTGTACGTTTTTTAGTTTATTTTGTACTGTAGACCACAAGTGTAGTAACTGCATTATAGCAATTTCTTACACATATGTTACTATCTATATAAGTTAATCAATTCAGCTAAATAAGTTTTTGTACAATTGTTCATCGTATAACAGATATTCTCTTGCTTTTGTCTTCTACTTGACAAACAGCTTCGACATTAATACCACTTCCACCGTGTTCATTATGCTTCACGTTATTGCCATTTGTCGCATCGTTTTGCTTCTGCTTAGCTTGCCGGGCTTTCATGTATGCCAGAAAAGATGTCCACATTAAACTACAGAAACTTACGTAAACTACACGATTGTGTTCTGGGATTAAAAAGAAGTTGATCGTTTGTAAAATAGGCCAGACGCAAACACCAACCTGAAATGAAAGTTTCACATCCACGTGTCAGTTTCTCCCGATTCTACTCTCGGGCTAAAGATATTATCCGGTCAAGGGTACGTTTCCACCTGCAGTTTTAGGCACAGCAGGCCTCACCACGCGAGAGTTGCACGAGTAATATGTAATTGAAACCACAAACACATGTACTATGTAAGTCTCAAATGTATCTGCTGTCGTAAGACGATGTTTGGCTCCAAAAATTATCTCACCTATCTTCCCATCAAGTGGTTATCTCTCGATAGCCTTGACCGATCAATATATCTAGTCCGAAGTTTAATAAATTTTTGGTTCTATCATACATATGTATATCTACATATCTACATATATATCTTACTTTATAAGTAGGCCAAAATTTTTGTTTAACTTCTTCTGCACCTTCGGCAACTGGTTTCATTTCAAGTAAGTTCATACCAAAAAAGAAACAACACATCGCAGCGGGACTGTACGTGACTTGTTCTACTAAAGCCTATGAATTAAATATCGTTCACAATCAACGTTCTACCATTGGTACAGTTATAATTTTAATTAATTCCAATATACTTTGGTAATTGCAGACTTCAGATCCGATTTTGGCCAAAAGTACGAAGAGCACCTCAACCAGCAATACAATGTGGGAGCCACAAACAGTCCGCCGTACAAACTGAACCGTAAAGCTTGTATGTAATTTAGTTCATCTTGTCCTAATAATTTTTGTTGTATTAAACATCCTGTTGGCCATATCACAGCATAGGAAGCCATTCCTCTTACGATTGGATACTTTTGCGATACCTCGCGGAATTTAACGAAAATAATTCGCATTTCCACGGTTTTCACTGAAATAGAAATAATTTTCCGTTCGGTTAAATATAATAATATTATGCAGTATTAATTACAGACGATAATTATAAAAATCAATGATAAGACGTATAAGCAAATGAAATAAACTTGAAATTCGTATAAATAAACGAGTAATTTGGATTTGGGTTTCCTCGAAATGTATATCTATCCGATTATGCGCTACATCATTGGGCAATTTATATTAGTGTTAATTAAGTTCTTCCCAAAAATGTTGAAAACTGGATGTTTCGTTTGCTAATGACACGTGACAAATCATTTCATAGCGAACTGCTGCTGCGCGCCAAACAAGAGAGCGCGTGCAATCAATGTTCAGAAATAGAGTTGTTCTCTTGTACGTACATATCTATATACATACAGACGTACAGTTGAAAAAAGGTTTTCAGAACCTACGTGGGTATGTCAGTAACATTGTTGTTGGTTTTAACGTTCAATTCATTGCTGCAAATGTTGCGATAAGCAATCATTAGTGATATAGTTACGAAAACTTATGACACTTTCAAATCACACAGTAATAAGTTTTTTTTCTTCTTTTCTTTATATTCGACATACATCGTACCTCTGTTCGATGTGGGGACGAAATGTTGATAATATTACCGCGGTTCGTTTGAATGACGCGAGGAAACTCGCTGCACCGCGAAATTGTACGAAACAATGTTCCCGTAAGGTTGACACATCTGGAAATGATTCACTACTACGGAAACACGCGCATACTGGCAATGGCTGACACGAGACTTATGTATATTCGACACGCGCAAAAGTACCAACGGTGACGAAACTGGCCGATCCATTCTTATCTGTCCTTGGTAATTTCGCGTCTTTCGAGTACAGTTTTCCGATAGTTTGATATATCACACAAGTGACTACACATCATCTTTTGGTTACGTACGAAGTACAAACAGATGATATCGGTAACGCAATTTGCATGAGACCGAGCCAGTATTAAATGCTTGACGTCTGTGAAACTGAAATAAAGCGTAGGCGAAGATTTCACGAATTTGGGGATTTTTTTAAAACGGACGCGAGAAGGTTTGCAACAAAACATTTATTCGTTTGAAATTTTTTGTTCTCTTTCCTATTACGTAGCATATGCAAAAACATTAAACCGTGATTTCAATCTGAAGTAAACTATGTATAGTTTCTTGGTCTCTTTTGTTTGTACCTTCTTCTTCTTTCGTCATGATTATTTTGCTTAAACAACTATAATAATCACAAACTTAATTAATGTCATCGGATGTAGTAATACATGTACGACATACAGCGTGGAAAGTACATTATAAAATAGAGCACAGGCACATGCGTGCTCAACCATAGTAAGTCATGGCAATGTTATAAATTCTCTAAAATATTGAATTCGCACAATTCTATAGAATGTACATTTTATGTTGTCCCCAGTAATATTTAGAGGATGTACAAGAGTGACTGAAATAATCCTAGTTCGGTTATAACATATTGTTCATAAAAATATTCTTTTGCTTAACAGTTCTCTTATATGCAAACACTATAAATAAAAGTTTGGCTGCATACAAGGGCCCGATTTATATGCAAACCTATAGAAATAAGTCGCATAGATTACAAAGAATCTGTCAAAATTCAATATATTCGTTCCTTTGTCAAATAAATATCCAACGACATTGATTGCTGAATGTAAACATTTCTTCTATAATCCTGTATAATGTTTTTATTTCTACTAATAAAAAAGTACTGCATGTATTCAATGATCATTATCCGTATCCATTCTTTAAAATTATATACACAGAACAGCCTTCACAAATTGTCAATAAATTTTTTGCAATCTTGCACATTATTGGCACAGTCTGAATTATAAACCATCCAATCCTTCAACCTACACAGTTTTTTACTCATTTCGCTGTAATATCAAACAAGTCGCAAATTCCTTCATTTTCACTAAGATTAAAGTGATAATCTTTCTCACTGGGTGGAGGGCTTAGTCTTATTAATGGTCCGTAAACTGGAAATAAAATTCAGAGAATCATACACATATTCATGGTTAGCAATTCGATAGTGGTAGTATCCTCCTGAACGTTTCACTTACTGTCAGAGCAAATTTGATCGAGTAACTCCAAGTCTTTTTGAACTATATCTGAAAATATATAACATTCAATTTGGCGAAGCCGTATCCCGACTTTTAAGTTTCCAATTTAAACACATATATTAATTACCTGATGTGCTAACATCGCGAAGAACTATTTTTGCTTCTATTAACTCTGCATCATCTTCTTCATCTTCGTCAGATATAACAGGATCAGGTTTGCTGGCTCCTTTCGGAGGCCTACATTTCAACATTAATTACAGTTGAATATTAATTACGCTTAAACAGTCAACACTGTTGCAGATAATGTATTAAAACCAATCTCAGACCGTAATAATACTGTATGATCTATACCAAAAGAACAGATTTTTCCTTAATATCTATTCACCCCTTAAAAGATCACTTTTCTATATGCTCTGTGCAGGTGAAAAGTATCATCTTGCTACTTTTCATGCGAATAGAGCAAGTTTTTTCGTACATGCACAAATCTCTAATTACCTTCCAACTCTTCTCTTTGGTTTAACGTTAACTTCTTCCTTTTTCTCGTCTTCTTCCTTTCCTCTCTTCGTACCTTTTGCCTCCTCTTGTAATCGAATTTCCAGTATTTTATTATCATAGGTTTTAGCTAGTTCTGGTTGTATCATATACACTTTAATTTCTCCTGAACTACTTTTCAGAAACATTTCGTAATTTATTTCTTTTTCTTCCTCTTCCGGACTCTAGTAATAAAAATCTTTTATCAATATAGGATCGAGCAATGCATTAAAAGTGATGCATACATAAACTTCATTGGAAAACATTGGTACCTGCGTTATATTTGGAACGCCTAATTCCGTATCAGCAGGAGCTTGTATTCCTAATACAGAGTCCTCGGGAAAATTTTCCTTAACATCCTCGTAAGTGATATATGCATATTTTCTATTGATTAAATCGTTCTCTATGTTTTTTATACTTTGCAGAATCCATTGTGTGTGCATATCTAATAATTGTTCATGATCTTCCAATTTTCGTATTTCATCTTTTAAATCAGTTAGCTTTTCACCAACTTCCTGAGTGTTACAACCTGGACCTGCTCCTCTGTTGATACATTAGAAATATTACATTCCGCGAGAAATACAACACATAAACAGTATAAAAGTGAATAAAAGTGTATAAATGGGAATCGCAAAGAAAACATACTTCCACTGGATACTGTTTTTGCTTTTCTTTTCAATGAGACCAATTCCTTCAAGAACATTTGTAATATCATAAATTCGTCGTTTTTGCCGCACCTCTAAGATATCAGCTGCCTAGAATATCATAAATTTACTATCGTACGTTGTCAAGCATAGTCCAGTTATCGTTCTATATTTTAGGTTAGGAAGGATAGCACGTTGAGAGGTGAAAACTTGCATCATATTAATCGTAGAACGTTGAAATATAACAATCCGTAAAGCGAAAGCTATCTTTCGCGAAACAAAATATCATATGATCGAAAGTATCAACTGGGCTGATCTTGTTTCAAAATTCCCGCAAGCTAGAAATGGCGTGTACGCCCGCGACAACTTAACCTAGCAAGTAGGTTAACTTTTTCTATCCGAATTTCTGTGAAAATACTTACTACTTTTAAATCGAGGACGCCGTCCTTTGCTTTCTGCAATAATGTGACAAAACGTGTAGTTAACAAACCAAGAGACTTTTCAAATCTACTTTGTTGATTATCTGCCATTCTCGAGGTCGTTGTCAAAATTTTCAAAACTCACTACTCCCTTCGAAATTGCCGCAACACCACGGACGCCATCCTAGTTAATGCGCAGGAAGTATTTAAATATGACCGCGTCTCTAGTGTCGACGCTAAAAATTAGCTTGTTCCTGCAAAAATCACAGCTGCTTTATTAGCAAGTGATATTTTTCTTCAAAATGCTACTGAATTGTTAAAAAACTAAGTTGAATTTTTTATTGTGAAAATGTATTTCTTATATATACGTGTTCCTAATCAAGTTTGTCTGACTGTTTAACTTTAAGAGGAACAGCTCACACGGAATAAAGCCAAGAAGAAATGTGGTTTCCACATTAATGATTTTATTTTTTTTAAATTCATGAAAATATGTCTTATACATATATATATATATATATATTTATATACACACACCACACACACATATATATTTTTTATACAGTATATTTAAAAAATGGGTATTTACAATTGTTGATGACCAATGTTCTTGTTCATGATACTTCAGATAATTCTGTGTTTTAAATTATATAAAGATTATATAAGATATCAACAGTGTCAACTTCCAAGACGACACTACAATAAGTTTTTCGATATTTTACTATGGGAAAATGAATTCGTTGGTAACAGTTGTTGCATCCGGACTAAGGCTAGAACTTGCTGAACTTAAAGTTTCTTCCTTGATTTTTAAACTCGACGAATCTTTACTTTTGTCTCTATCTTTCTCCTTATCCTTGTCCTTGTCCTTCTCTTTAATTTTGTCCTTTTCTTTATCCTTTTTGTCTTTTTCCTTTCCATGCTTATGATCATGTTTGTGCTTATGTTTGTGTTTGTGTTTCTTTTTGTCCTTCTTCTTTTTCTTGTTCTGCAAGATGGATACAGATATGAATGAACTATATGTATACTATACATATATCTATGAGGCCAAACTAGCAACACAGAAATCTTTTTTACCTTATTAACAGAGTCACTTTTTTGTTTATGTTCTTCCCCTTCTTTTTTAAACATCCCTGGTTCAAAACCAACCGGTCCAGGAGTTCCCATAATACCAGGCAATGACGCAGAATTATCGCTATAATATTCCGATTTTACTTTTCCATCACCGGTTACAGGAGTTGTCCGATCATCCTGTTCAATGCGAAAGTGCGATATTTCCAATAGCAAAATGTTATTTAAATTTACATTTACCTTTCATTATTATCTTATATTAGTTACCTGTTTCTGTCGTTTCGCCTCTTGACAATAATCGGCTGAATTAGAAGGCCCTGGGATATCTCTATTCGGAGAAGGTTTTCTTTTACCTGGTCCACTTATATTTTCGATTTCTATTACGGACGATTCATGCTTTGTATGCGATATGCTTGGCTTTATCTGCATCAAATAAAAAAATCGCGTAATAGGTTTTTCAAGCTGGTGCTTTGTTAACATTATTATCATCTTACATCTTGTTCCGGGCTTGGTGGTCCTGCTTTCTTTGGTTTAGTAATAGCAGCTAGTTCGGGAATAGGAAGACAAAGTGGACGTTTCGAACCGTACAAAGTGTAATACAAATCGACCAAATCGCACCGAATTTTAGGATCATGCGAGAGCATGCCGCTGCAATAATCAGTTTAAGTAAAATCTTCGTATAAAAGAAGTGAAAATACATAGCAATTAAGACTAAGCATACTTAATTAAATTCCATATGCGATCGACCAATTCAGTGCGATCCAAACGATGCTTATGTGCCCTCTCAAATGGTGGGTTCTCAACCATAAGCCGTACTAATTTGTGCCGTACTCCAGGGTGAGGATCCATCTCTATCATATCTGGCAAGAATTCTAAATCTTCCCATTTGCCATCCACTCTTGTAAAGTCAACAAGTGCCTCTAACGCGGCAATTCTGACATCTAAGGTGATTATAATAACAGAAGTATGAATATTAGAATTGCCAGCAAGCATAATACATAACATTGTGGTTGAGCCAGTACCTATGAACTGCCCGTACGCTGCATACGCTCTGAACAGGTGGGGATTGCTTGGAAGATGACCAAACTTTTGTAAAATTCGTATTACTTTAAGACAAGCAACGCTAACCGTATACTTGTAACAAGGCAATAACTTTTCCAAGTTTAAATTTCTTGTAACCTCCTCCAATATAGCTTTAGTATCAACTGATAAAGATTCAGCTGTAATAGCTGTTCTGTGGTGAGAAACGTACATTTAATATTATGTCATCTTATGAGGCTATCAAAGTGTCAGCTTTTTCATTTCTCAAACGTTTATCATACCCTTGTTGAATACTAATTACGGGTGTAACAGTTGCCCCAAGAGCTTCAATTAATGCAGCTCTATAATAATTGTCCGAATACCTATTTTTGCTGTTGTCATTATATTTAAATAAATCCATTAAAAATGCCAAAACTTCTGGCGGACATATGCCGTGAGCATTACGTAAACCTGCCATTGCAACGGGGATAGTCTGCAGTCGTAAAACGAAAAAGAAAAGAAGCAAAACAGAGAAGCAATATGTGAAAAAAAGAAAAGAGAACAATGCAAGTTGTCGTTTGTGTTAAGAAATACTATACGAACCTTTTGCAAAAAGTAGTGTTGAAAGTTTGAAAAGTTATTCTGTTTAATTATTCGCCTACAGGATGCCGAACCAAATAATTTCCGAAATATAGCTAACATTGCTGGTGGGCCTGCCCATGTTGCAACCATTGCATTGGCTACCTATAACACGTATATATAGTATAAATAAGCAATATAGAAATACGTAATACTAAAATATGAACATCAGAGGGTAGAAATAACCTTCGTTAAACAATGTGCGGCACGCAATCTAACTTTGTAATAACAATGTTCGTTTTCTATAGTATCGGTTAATGCTAGTCGCGTAGGAGGTGTTGCGTGACTTTGTAAAGCTTGAATTGCTTCCAATTGTGCGGTGACGTCTCTTTCATGTCTTAACTGGTACTGCCATTGATAATCGGGTTGTTCAATCTGAACAGCACGTAGGAGCGTCATTTCGGGATCCAATCTTATCCACAATACAGGAGAATCACTGTAAAGTTTAAGTGTTAATTTAAGTTTTTTTGTTTAAATGTTTCAACTTTATACAGTGTTTAACATTATTATCAGCTTATGGCTTTTCTTCCTATACATATCATTATATACGTATTTCTAACAGCGTAAACAATTCGAATAAGTTTGAACAGTAACAAACTATGTGTCTCTAAAATTATACATAGTATGTAGTACAAGAAAATAATACTAACTCCATAGCAGAAAGATCCATATCTACTTCTTCTCCAGTACATAATGGAATTTTTTTCTTTTTATTTCTACGGCTTTTGCTGTGACACGTTATGTCTGCTTTTGCAACGGTACCTTCTATTTGCAAAGTGTGCTTGAAAGTACCATCTAATTCTTGTATATTAACTAGAAGTGGACCAACATATTTTCTTATTCCTCTTTGGTTTGTAGTGTCTTGTCGAATTTCTAATTCTACAGTATTCCTGAATAATTTGTTTTATATTAATAAAGACGGTTAATGTTCCCGATACTAACTCGCAACCTGTTTACCTTTAAACGAGATACGTTCATTTAATGGTTACTATATTAAATACCTTTTTCTATTAAACACAAAACTTAAGCTGAATTTTGCATGCCCACCAGTTCTAACCCACTGGTCTATAAAAACTGCCATATCTTTACCAGTTACGGTAAAAATTGCCTTCGTAAATACATTGGTACTAATTAACATATGAGACCAAAGACCAGAATCAATTTTTTGCTGCGCAGCGTTTGCAGCGAGGGACAACTGCTTATTAAAAACCTGTTGTTAAGTAAGAAATTGAATTTCGGTTTGCTTGCAAATAAACATACACGCATACACTTGTATACATATAATACCTATAAAAATGATGCAATACCTGTAGAAGTAATTCTTGTCCAATCCGATGTTCCAGCATTCTAATAACTAAATGTGCTTTTTTACGAAGTACTTCGATATACTTTGGAGACATTGTATGCAAATTTCTTATTGGAAAATAAAAACCGGGATCTGGGGCTCTAGGTGTAGGTGCTGGTGTGTTAGCTGCGATAGGCAGCGGAGCTGGTGGTTGGGAGGGATCTAATATAATGCCGCCAAATTGCTCCTCATATTTTACAACTTCTTGCAATTCCTAAAAGCAACCAGTGAGGTCAAAGTGTGTTTAAGTTATTCCACAAGGAAACATGGAAGTTACAAAGGCTTATTTACCGATTGTACCCATTCTCTATATTCATTATTTCCGAAACATTTTTTTGCATACAAACCAGTCAGATACGTTGAAATACCCTTAGGCAACCATGTGTCGGACCAATTTTGCATAGAAATAAAACAGCCAAAGAATTGTTCAGCAACAGCTTGTGCCATAGCTTTCTTTGTAATATACACTTGATCAATAATTGCAGTAGAATGTAATAAATTTGTGCTATAAATAAATCAGTATTTACCGTCTACTTATTATACAAATATTTAGCATTAAAGATAATAAAAGAAATGCCTTACTTTAAAATACTCATGGTAGCATACGCATTTATATCTTCGTCTAATTCGTCTACAAAAACTTGTTTATAGCAAGAATAAGGATATCTATTTGACAACGTTTCTTCATAAAATTCAAATGCTTCGTGCATATATTTGGCTGAAACTTTTAACGACGGCAACAGCTGGGGCAGACAAAAATGTGTCACTTCGTGCATATATGGGTCCACAAATATTTCGAAAGGCCTGAATCAAAATGATAGTAATTGTTATTTGCCATATAGACGGAATGGTCCGATTACTATATGCAAAAGTCAAGTAACTTGCCCGACTGCGAGTGCAATATTTGGGGCACATGCTGGCATGTTCAGAATATAATGAAACGTTTTCCTACGCATATCTGGGGTATATACAACTTCTACAAGGTCACCGCAAGATATAGCTGTCATGGAATCATCGACAGTAAATTCTAATTTCCATGTGCACGGTTCAGCAAAACTATCAACACATGGAAACCATAATCTTGAAGAATTTTCATAACTATATGTATACATATGTGCACCTCTCTGGAAAAAAATATCTCATTGTGTATATTATATGTAGATATGTATGGTTATTAGTTAAAATCAACTTTTGAGATAATAAATGTACCGCACCTCAGCCAATGTTCCTTCGCAGTTGGGTACAACAAAATGTACTCCGCCCTGTGGTTGTTCCAAGGAGAATTCAATGCTAATCCTTAAAGTTCTACCTTCGGCAACTAAATGTGCCGCATCCGGTGGAATTTGTACAACCAACTCTCCTGCATTATTGTCTGGATCAACCCTCTGAGCTGCAGCCAAATGCATGTTTGAGAAAAACTCCAACGATCGTCTAGACAAAATTGAATAAAAAAATTAGAGAAAAACATTACTTAACAACTAAAATTTTAACATGCCACATTACTTAATCGTATTCGGCCACTTACTGTTTACCATCTCCTTGACAAATATCCAAAAATGGGTCAAAATATTGAAATGGTGCTTCATAAGTGTCATTTAAACACACTCTATAAATTCTGCATTGCTTTGCATTTAGCTTTACTAGCCTTAACGTATCCTTAAGTGGAACAATAGTTAATTCCACAAAACCCTATATACAAGAAATACATATTTATGAAAATCAAATTTGCCAGACTTCTAGTTATTATTCTAATTATTATTATACTTACAATTATGCTTTTCCTTTGAAAACTTATACCTGTGAGGCTCAATATTTGGTGAGCCGTATAATGAAAAGAAATAATTACAATTAAATAACAGTCAATACTATTTTACTTGAATTATATGATAGGACAAAGAATTGAATGAATTTTTGCCTGGGAATTACAAGTTAGTACCGCAAACTTGTTCAAATTGCAGATACAAAAGTACGTAAACATAACCTCAATATAATTGTATAAATGATATACGTGTGAATCTAATATTTTATACATACTTTATTACCACTTTTTAAAATGTACTAAGTGAAAGTTAGTGCTACGTGAAAGTTTGTTAGTTAAATCGTCAATTGTTGTCGACTATCAATTTTTTTGTACATTATGAAACTTTCGGTGAGATACTTATAATTTATAAGGTCGGCTATTATCGGCCGTTTTTTCTTTCTTCATTTTTCCATTTAGCTGATTTCACTATTTTCTGTCAGGAATTTATGTTCATTTGCAAATATTTCCAAATCCAACTCCGTATGTAAATATTTTTGACATTTCAACATGTAGGAAGCAGTAGTTTCATGAAGATATGTACATGTAAGTACTTAAGTACTTATGTACATATGCTAGGTCTACCATTTGTTAGTGGTGGAGAAATATCGATGGCACTATCAATATTATCGATGGTTGCTACTATCGAAAACTATCGATAATATATGTTTACTATCGATAGTTATCGAAAACGTGGGTCGATATTCGTAATGCCGCGAATTTAAAAATGTTTGGTAATTTCATGATAGGCATTTGTTCTATAATTGACGATAACGATAGTATTTTGTGATTAAAGACTGGCTTTCTGTGTGATCTTGCGTACGAAATCCTCTGCAATTTCAAGAATTTTATATCCTTTGTTCAGGATTGAATTGTATTTGCCCGCTTTCAGGAGGGAGCTACTATATTGTTGCGTCGCGATTGGTGGGATATGGGGACTTTGTGTAGGTTCGGTTGCCCGTGGAGCGCTGAACCGGTCTGCTTGTGGAAAAGCGCGGAATATTCAAAGAACACCAACTTTTATAAAGACTTTTGTAAAGATTTACTGTTTTATTCCAAGAAATAGTATTGATTTGTACAAGTTGATCTGAGTGCGACTCTAGTAGATCTCGTCTGCGCGACTTTAGTAGATCTTCTGATGTGCCGGGCTTCTTCTTCTTTCCATTACAGCTCTGGTTCCTCTTCCTGAGTTCCTTGGTCCTCCTTCGAAATCGTCCTCGTCCAATGGGGTTGGTTCTTGTTGAGTTTCTATTCGTCCTTGGGCGCGTGGAGGTGGCAATGCTACGCTTCTCGGTAAGGGCGTCAGAGTACGCGCGTATTTGGGGAAAACGCGGGAAAGCTGAGGAAAAACGCGCGAGGGTCGGAGAAAGCGCGCTGAAGAGTCGAGTTGCTCTTGAGAGGTCCTTTTGTTCAGCGGTAGAACATGTGGCGGCCAGAACAGGATATCGTGGGGCTTGACAACCTCCGGAGGTCGTACGTGATTCAATAGGCTTTAGCCAATTCTTTATGCTCCGTAAGAAATAACCTATAGTATTGTTGCGTCACGGTTGGCGGGATATGGGAACTTTAGGTAGGTTCGGTTGCCCGTGGAGCGCTGGACCGCTCTGCTTGTGGAAAAGCGCGGAATAATCAAACACAACTTAGAGTTTAGAAAGAATCAGTATTTATTCTAGAATTTAGCGTAAGAGATACTGTTGGTTCAAGAAATAACAAGGTTCGACTGATGAATGTGGCTTCTTCTTCTTTCCATTACGGCTCTGGTCCTTCTTCCTGAGTTCCTTGGTTTCCCTTTCTCTTCAGGTAGCGGCCAATGGGGTTGCGTCTTGCTGGGCCTTGGTTCGTCCTTGGACGCGTGGGGGTGGTAACGTCTTTGCTTTCCGGTAAGGACGTAGGGGTGCGCGCGCAAGGGAGAAATGGGAAAAACCCGAGAAAGCGCATGAAAGTCGCGAGGTAACGGTAAATAGCGAAGCATGGAAAAAAACCTAAGAAAATACACGAGGGTAAAGGAATCGTACAGCGCGTTGTAGGAATACGCGTACAATAATTAACAATGTACCGATCGGTGTATCGCGTATGTTCATCTAACTTTGAATCTCGCTCCCAAATCATCATCGCTATCGATAGCCACAATTATATAGTCGATCATCGGTTCGATATCACTAAACATTAACCCCAGTTAACGCGATAGCGTAACAGTATCTTCCAAGTGAAGTGTTCTAAGGTCCAAATGCTCCGAGTTTCCCTTTTGTTCGACAACCTATTGCTGGTACTTGAATAATGTACAGCTTTATTTATCGCGCGTATGCTCATCCGGCTTCGTATTTCGCTCCTAAATTATTATCGCTATCGATAGTTATATTTATATTGTCGATCATCGGTTCGATATCACCAGACATTAACCCTAGTTAACGCGATAGCGTAACAATATACTGTTGCGTCGCGATTGGTGGGATATGGGGACTTTGTGTAGGTTCGGTTGCCCGTGGAGCGCTGAACCGCTCTGCTTGTGGAGAAGCGCGGAATATTCAAAGAACGCCAACTTTTATAAAGACTTTTGTAAAGATATACTGTTTTATTGCAAGAACTAGTATTGATTTGTACAAGTTGATCTGAGTGCGACTCTAGTAGATCTCGTCTGCGCGACCTTAGTTTATATTCTGATGTGCGAGGCTTCTTCTTCTTTCCATTACAGCTCCGGTTCCTCTTCCTGAGTTCCTTGGTCCTCCTTCGAAATCGTCCTTGTCCAATGGGGTTGGTTCTTGTTGGTTTTCTATTCGTCCTTGGGCGCGTGGAGGTGGCAATGCTACGCTTCTCGGTAAGGGCGTCTGGGTACGCGCGTATTTGGGGAAAACGCGGGAAAGCTGAGGAAAAACGCGCGAGGGTCGGAGAAAGCGCGCTGAAGAGTCGAGTGGCTCTTGAGAGGTCCTTTTGTTCAGCGGTAGAACATGTGGCGGCCAGAACAGGATATCGTGGGGCTTGACAACCTCCGGAGGTCGTACGTGATTCAATAGACTTTAGCCAATTCTTTATGCTCCGTAATAAATAACCTTTAGTATCTTCCAAGTGAAGTGTTCTAAGGTCCAAATGCTCCGAGGTTCTCTTTTGTTCGACAACCTATTGCTGGTACTTGAATAATGTACAGCTTCATTTATCGCGCGTATGTTCATCCGGCTTCGAATCTCGCTCCTAAGTTATTATCGCTATCGATAATTATATTTATATAGTCGATCATCGGTTCGATATCACTAGACATTAATCCTAGGTAACGCAATAGCGTAACAATACATTGTATGTATATCACATTCCATCACTATCGATAACTATCGATGGTCGATGGTCCAACTATCGGAAATTATCGATAGTGCTGACCATCGATATTTCTCCACCACTACTAAGCACTGTCTGATCTTCGCTCGGATCGCGTTAGCAGGCCTTAATATCTAGTGATATCGAACCGATGATCGACAATATAAATATAACTATCGATAGCGATAATAATATAGGAGCGAAATTCGAAGCCGGATGAGCATACGCGCGATAAATAAAGCTGTACATTATTCAAATACCAGCAATAGGTTGTCGAACAAAAGGGAAACTCAGAGCATTCGGATCGTAGAACACTTCACTTGGAAGATACTAAAGGTTATTTATTACGGAGCATAAAGAATTGGCTAAAGTCTATTGAATCACGTACGACCTCCGGAGGTTGTCAAGCCCCACGATATCCTGTTCTGGCCGCCACATGTTCTACCGCTGAACAAAAGGACTTCTCAAGAGCCACTCGACTCTTCAGCGCGCTTTCTCCGACCCTCGCGCGTTTTCCTCAGCTTTCCCGCATTTTCCCCAAATACGCGCGTACCCTGACGCCCTTACCGAGAAGCGTAGCAGTGCCACCTCCACGCGCCCCAGGACAAATAAAAACTCAACAAGAACCAACCCCATTGGACGAGGACGATTTCGAAGGAGGACCAAGGAACTCAGGAAGAGGAACCAGAGCTGTAATGGAAAGAAGAAGAAGCCCCGCACTTTAAATCTACTAAAGTCGCGCAGACGAGATCAACTAGAGTCGCACTCAGATCAACTTGTACAAATCAATACTATTTCTTGGAATAAAACAGTAAATCTTTACAAAAGTCTTTATAAAAGTTGGTGTTCTTTGAATATTCCGCGCTTCTCCACAAGCAGAGCGGTTCAGCGCTCCACGGACAACCGAACCTACACAAAGTCCCCATATCCCACCAATAGCGACGTAACAAAATTAGTGGCAGCGGTGGGATAATTTAAAATAAGGAGGACAATTTGGAAATTCATCCTCTGCAGCCGGCTTGTGGAAGGCGCTTCATCAACGGTGCAATCTCTCTCTCCTGCGTTTGACACGGTTTCCCCAGGAGCAAGGATAAATATCGGAGAGAAGCGGTAAACTACGGCCGTGCCGAATATCCTGGCTTATCGCATGCACATCCAAGACGACCTGAAGGACAAATAACGAGAATTCCACCCACGACATCGAGGCAGAAACGACGACCGACGGATAGCTGTGTGTTGACCTGCAATTCATCGATCGAGGAGACGACGAAGGAACATTGGATCATCGAAAAACGCAGTTGGAGTGGCAAATCAACGAACCCAAAAGACAAGTAAATTAAGTGAACTTTGCGCTCACGGTGTTTAGTTATGAACGGGAACCCCGCGAATCCAGAAAATCGTAAGTCTGTAGCTCCAGAAATTATAGTTGATTTTACTACGAAATAGGACCGTAATTAGCATATCTTCGCGATCGCGTCTCGGAAACGTAGGACGATCCGCAGTGGTGGTAGAAGCCCCTTTTCGATTGAATTTACCCGTAGTATCAGCTCGACGGAATTATTCCCTCGAGCGCCTCAGACAGACAACCCGTCATATACAATTTTAACATCGCACTCTGTTCGCGAAATTGATTCACTTAGCTTCCCCGACGCGAGTAGTTCTTCTAGCAATAATGATCTTGCTAGCGTTAAGATGTTTCCCGTCAAATCCGCAAAAGAATCTTTCACCCAGTTGAAATTTCTTTTTGGCATTATTTCACGTTTCGATGGAAGCCTTTGCTCGCTTACGCGTTCTTATAAAAATTTCCCAGGAAATAAATGACTGCTTCCCAGTCATACCCAGAGAAAGATCAGAAATACCCCACACCCATCTGCAAACAGAATTTAAATTTGATTTTCCAAAAGTCGAGACATTACCCAGCACCCACAAAATCCAAAACACCCGGAGCTTTCGTGTATGTCACTCGCGGGCGCCGGCGAGCTGTTACCCGCGAATTCTCTGGACTCCAATCCTACTCAGACAGAACGAAGAATTCGTAGCCTCCGTTTTCCTAACGCGTGGGAAGGCGGTGGCGAAAACGAAACCGGAAATTGACCCTGATAAAGACCCAGAAATTGACGATACGAATCCTGACAATTATCATACCCCAGATAAAAGAGGAGGTTCCTGCTTTCTCCCATGAAGCCAGCTTCAAGAGAAGTAGAACCACCCCTCTACGCGACCGCGAATAGCTACGCATAGGACGTAGATTATGCAAGGACTGCGTTCACCCACATCGGAGCGATGCTCGAAACAGGAGGGTGGTAACCGGATAGGCTGTAGTACTAATCATTTCGCCCCAACTCCAGCTAGCGCACGCTCGATGTCGGGATATGGTGCTGTTCTGGACGCAACGCCGCGGCGCGGCGTCAGCACCAGACAGAAAGATAGATAGTGCTACCGGGCGTGATGCCGGAGCACGGGAGAGAGAGAGAGAGAGGGAGCCGCACTGAGGTGCAAGCTGTCGGAACGCAATCCAAGCTAGGAAAGAAACGGAGTGAGATATCTGCGAAAAAAAGAAAACGTTAACCGAAATGTGACCCAGATTCTACCCTTTAGAACGACAGACGATAAACCTACCCTTATCCATTACCTACATCAGGGCTCGGAATTAAGTGAACTTTCGAGCCGATTTTCAGAGGCGACGCCCCCTTTCTCCGGCCGCACGTCTTGGCCCCCACGATCGCCGCGCAGCTCGGCGGTCCTCAGGCGCGTAACCGTGCGGGTCGCATTAGGGCGACACCCGTAACCGTAGGTTTCCACATCACCCATGGGGTACTATTATCGATGCGTTTTTTTTTGTCAGTGGTATCCCCTGTAGGCCTATTCCACTGTGTCGCACGATAAAAAATAAATACTGAAAATGCTTTCCACTGTCAAAATTTTAATCTAGTTTGGAAGAAGTTGATTTTCGCGCACGTTTAGACGTGCTGGGCAAATTTAAAATATCCACGGGCAAACTGGACGTCGCTGTCCGGATCATACGCGAGAGCGAGGAATCGTTTAACGCTGTGCGCTGTTCTGTCTTAATGCTGCGCATTTTAGAGAACGAACAATAATTATCGCATCGATAATAGTACCCCATGGGTGATGTGGAAACCTACGGTTACGGGTGTCGCCCTCATGCGACCCGCGCGGTTACGCGCCTGAGGACCTTCGAGCTGCATGGCGATCGTGGGGGCCAAGACGTGCGGCCGGAGAAAGGGGGCGTTGCCTCCGAAAATCGGCTCGAAAGTTCACTTAATTCCGAGCCCTGACCTACATCAAGGAAAATAACAGAAACCTGTTCACGTTCCATGGTAACTTTACCAGAAACCCCGATACCAAACCCTTACCCCTTATAAATTTGGAAACTGTAGCCACCGTACCCACAAAATCAATTCATCGAACGATACAGATGTCCCAGAGAAAACCATATACAGTATTCCCTTGATAGATGCGAAAAATAGGTATGCAATAGATGCGAAGAGTTTATCCCCACTCCTGGGGGGTATACCCCTAGAGGCGTCGAGAAGCTCGCTTGCCGATCAGTGTAACGCGATCCGGGTTCGGTTATATCAGTGAGGTAATACTAATTCGACGATGAAACTTTGCTATTTCTCATCCTTTTCTTATGAAATTTTTACACAGCATAGCTGACATTTTTCTGATTAAAATGACACCAAACACGATATAATTCGGACTATATTTACTGGCTTAATTAACGTTAATAACTTTCGACCGCAGAAAAGGATAGGTAGTGAGAAGAAAAGAGAAGCTGCGATCGTGGCATTCGGCAAAGATCAAAGGCCTAGTACACTGTTTAACATACCAATATTTTTATTTTCAGTTTTGTGTTTATACAACTTTTACCGATAAATTAGTGACATTTTTCTGATTAAAATGACACCAAACACGATATAATTTGGAAAATATTGACTTATAACAGGGCTCGGAATTAAGTGAACTTTCGAGCCGATTTTCAGAGGCGACGCCCCCTTTCTCCGGCCGCACGTCTTGGCCCCCACGATCGCCGCGCAGCTCGGCGGTCCTCAGGCGCGTAACCGCGCGGGTCGCATTAGGACGACACCCGTAACCGTAGGTTTCCACATCACCCATGGGGTACTATTATCGATGCGATAATTATTGTTCGTTCTCTAAAATGCGCAGCATTAAGACAGAACAGCGCACAGCGTTAAACGATTCCTCGCTCTCGCGTATGATCCGGACAGCGACGTCCAGTTTGCCCGTGGATATTTTAAATTTGCCCAGCACATCTAAACGTGCACGAAAATCAACTTCTTCCAAACTAGATTAAAATTTTGACAGTGGAAAGCATTTTCAGTATTTATTTTTTATCGTGCGACACAGTGGAATAGGCCTACAGGGGATACCACTGACAAAAAAAAACGCATCGATAATAGTACCCCATGGGTGATGTGGAAACCTACGGTTACGGGTGTCGCCCTAATGCGACCCGCACGGTTACGCGCCTGAGGACCGCCGAGCTGCGCGGCGATCGTGGGGGCCAAGACGTGCGGCCGGAGAAAGGGGGCGTCGCCTCTGAAAATCGGCTCGAAAGTTCACTTAATTCCGAGCCCTGACTTATAATAACTTATCTTTCATTATCGTTCCTAATAAGTTAGAGAAACAAATTGTTGCCCACATTTAGAATAATACTATGGCTAGAATATTACAACTTACAGTAGTATGAAGTATAAAAAGCTTATAATTTAAATTATATAAATTCTCTAGTATTTGTGCTTACAATAATTGAAACATATTTATAATTTAATAATATAATATTTCGTGCTGAAAATTCGGTGAAGATTGCTGCAGTGATCACGTCAGTGAATTTATGTTGCTTACTGTCCCTGGTTAGTATCGCCTAAGAAAAAAAATTTGCTTAATGCTTAGGATAACATAACATGTTAAATAATACTTAACTATTAGAATCAATTGTCTTACCTAAGATTAACCCTTTTAATCCTTTTATGAATAATTGAGCCGAGGGAGGCATATGATTTTGGTAACCTTCTAAACGGTTAAAAATATCTGATAAATCCTCTCTAGCTTCATTACTCCATTTCATCCCCCGTTCACGTGTTCCTTCGCCCTCCGCCGATTCTTCATCACTACCTTCATCCATTTCTCCACCTCTTTCTCCATCTCTTTCGTCGTCCTGTTCTTCTTCTTCTTTCCGCATTTTCTGGCCACTCACGCACCGTTCAGAATCACTTGTAAGGGTCCTCGTTGGTAGAGCTTTCCACAACAAACCACTTTTGTCCATGTTGTATATATTTTCAGGATTTATGTCGTCTTCTTCGATTATTGATTGGAAATCACGTACGAATATCTTTGCGCCATTTACATCGGCACTGGCTTTTTCGCCGTGTATACGAACCAGTCTAATCCCGTGGCGCCTTTTGAAATTTATGAGCCACCCTTTGCTCATTTTGAAATTAGAACACCCTGCCATCTCTTCCTTTAGATCAGCTGCTTTTTTCAGAAGTATCAGATCTGAAACCATATCACCCATGGTTCTCCTTTCTATGAACCACGTAAGCAGCCGTTGCTCCAAGTCTTTATAAACTGGCTTTCTTATCGTTTTCCTATGTTGCTGCGTCTTGCTCTTCTCCGTGAATTGGGTGATTATTGTAGCCTTTTCCTTTACCCTTCGGATTGTAGTATGATGCACGTTATACTTCCTAGCAATGCTTGAAATAGAGGATGTCTCTAAGTCCTTCAGAACGTCCAGACGTTGCTGCATAGTCAAATAAACTTTCTTGCCACTTGCCATCTCTGTCACTTAAATTAACACCACGTAATAACTGTTGTAATAATTCTTAATGTGATATCTACAAGTTCTTACTAAATTCTGCTGCTATGTTCTGTGTTGCTTAAAATGTCACCTCGGTTTTTTGATATTCAAAAACTATTGGTGGATGAGCTGATGGACGTGGGAGAGAATTTGGCTAATAGTTCATTATAATTGGTCGTTGGAAATGACTTGGAAGACTGTGGGGATGTTAAGGAAAAGGAGTGGGAACGGGGGTAGTTTTCCCGTCACTGTACCGAGGACTGGGTATTTCCTGTTTTGCGATGAGTAATTTTTAGGTACAGGTACAGGTACAAGTTTAGGTATGTACCGTTAAAAACTAGCCTGGTCGCACTACACGTGCATGCCGGGTGTCGCACGGCCTACCTTTATTAACCGCGATACATATGGAAAAGTTGGTGATGACCATCACGAACTATTCAGAGACTAAATCTAACTGAATAAAAAATAAACTAAGAAAGATGAAATCTAACTGAAATGAATTATGAACAAAACTACATATGTAGTCCACGACTGTAGGGATACTATACATATAAGCGAACGTGTTAATGAGTGGACCCCAATGTAATATGGACAGTAAATATGGTCCAAATTATATCGTGTTTGGTGTTATTTTAATCAGAAAAATGTCAGAAAACTATTGGATAAAGTTTGATAAAAAAAAAATTACAAATAAAACAGTTTCGTCATTGCATTAGTGCTGTTTCACCGATACACTGGCTTTTGTTTTAGCTTGGCTGCTCATCTTTACGCGCTGTCCTTTTCTACGTTCGATGCTGTCGGCAAATTTCAAGCAACGTAGGAACAACACGATAGCTGCGAACGTTCAGTCCTGAGGCTTTCGCTTCTATCGAGGGAATACTGTAGTTCACTATTATACTTCACCAACCCAATAACAAAAGCATTTTGTAAAATCACAATATCCAGACGATTAAGTCCACCACATTCCAACTTCAATAATTAGGTTCCCTCGTTCATATACGTATAGTCTTCACAGATTATCTAAAAATTATTATTCTGCCAGAACAAACTAATCCTGTACATGAAGTAACCGAGTTCGCCCCTCATGAATTGCCCCATAAAGTTAAAATTTCTATACTACCTGAACCCTTTAAAGAAAAGATACCTCGTACACTTGCCAATTATCTTGATAAATTGTTCACAAAATCTCCAATACCACAGCTGCGATCACCGGAACCAAGCTAGAGAAAGACAAGAATGTTATACGAAACGAATATCGAACTGTGTAAACCCCATATAAACAATCATACGATCCACTAATTGTAAGAGAATTAAAGATGTTACAATTCGATTCCGTTTGAATAGGGCCATACCATGTAACAAGTCCACAGAACGACTTGATTGAGTTAGAAATAGGAAATGACAAATTAGGAAGGTTTGCAAAAATAAAATAAAATCAGCTTCCCTGATTCCTAACCGTAAACAATAACAATGCGATTAATGTGAACCGAAATTTAGTCTTGCGCTTACTCGTCATGTACGTCGTGTGTTGCATACCTATCCAATTGATAAAATTGAAAAATTCGCCGATCATCGAGTAGGAAATATGCACTCATGTATAAAAGTATGTAAATTGAAAGCTGTCACCGTAGGTAAAACCTTTTTGGAAAGGGGGGAGGTGTTACGTTATCGCGTTTGTGGGGTAGTTCTAGGTAAGGTATTGAAGCTACGGTCTGCTCAGTACGGTGTCTTTATTATAACTGTTGCGTCGCGATTGGTGGGATATGGGGACTTTGTGTAGGTTCGGTTGCCCGTGGAGCGCTGAACCGCTCTGCTTGTGGAGAAGCGCGGAATATTCAAAGAACACCAACTTTTATAAAGACTTTTGTAAAGATTTACTGTTTTATTGCAAGAACTGGTATTGATTTGTACAAGTTGATCTGAGTGCGACTCTAGTAGATCTCGTCTGCGCGACCTTAGTTTATATTCTGATGTGCGAGGCTTCTTCTTCTTTCCATTACAGCTCCGGTTCCTCTTCCTGAGTTCCTTGGTGCTCCTTCGAAATCGTCCTCGTCCAATGGGGTTGGTTCTTGTTGGTTTTCTATTCGTCCTTGGGCGCGTGGAGGTGGCAATGCTACGCTTCTCGGTAAGGGCGTCTGGGTACGCGCGTGTTTGGGGAAAACGCGGGAAAGCTGAGGAAAAACGCGCGAGGGTCGGAGAAAGCGCGCTGAAGAGTCGAGTGGCTCTTGAGAGGTCCTTTTGTTCAGCGGTAGAACATGTGGCGGCCAGAACAGGATATCGTGGGGCTTGACAACCTCCGGAGGTCGTACGTGATTCAATAGACTTTAGCCAATTCTTTATGCTCCGTAATAAATAACCTTTAGTATCTTCCAAGTGAAGTGTTCTAAGGTCCAAATGCTCCGAGTTTCCCTTTTGTTCGACAACCTATTGCTGGTACTTGAATAATGTACAGCTTTATTTATCGCGCGTATGTTCATCCGGCTTCGAACTTCGCTCCTAAGTTATTATCGCTATCGATAATTATATTTATATAGTCGATCATCGGTTCGATATCACCAGACATTAACCCTAGCTAACGCGATAGCGTAACACCTCCCCCCTTATCAAAAGGTGTTACCTACGGTGACAGCTTTCAATTTACATACTTTTATACATGGGTGCATATTTCCTACTCGATGATCGGCGAATTTTACAATTTTATCAATTGGATAGGTATGCAACGCACGACGTACATGACGAGTAAGCGCAAGACTAAATTTCGGTTCACATTAATCGCATTGTTATCGTTTACGGTTAGGAATCAGGGAAGCTGATTTTATTTTTGCAAACCTTCCTAATTTGTTGTTTCCTATTTCTAACTCAATCAAGTCGTTCTGTGGACTTGTTACATGGTATGGCCCTATTCAAACGGAGTCGAATTCTAACATCTTTAATTCTCTTACAATTAGTGGATCGTATGATTGTTTATATGGGATTTACGCGGTTCGATATTCGTTTCGTATAACATTCTTGTCTTTCTCTAGCTTGGTTCCGGTGATCGCAGCTGTGGTATTGGAGATTTTGTGAACAATTTATCAAGATAATTGGCAAGTGTACAAGGTATCTTTCTTTAAAGGGTTCAGGTAGTATAGAAATTTTAACCTTATGGGGCAATTCACGAGGGGTGAACTCGGTTACTTCATGTACAGGATTAGTTTGTTCTGGCAGAATAATAATTTTTAGATAATCTGTGAAGACTATACGTATATGAACGAGGGAACCTAATTATTGAAGTTGGAATGTGGTGGACGTAATCGTCTGGGTATTGTGAGTTTGCAGAATGCTTTTGTTATCGGGTTGGTGAGGTATAATAGTGAACTATATGGTTTTCTCTGGGACATCTGTATCGTTCGATGAATTGATTTTGTGGGTACGGTGGCTACAGTTTCCAAATTTATAAGGGGTAAGGGTATGGTATCGGAGTTTCTGGTGAAGTTACCATGGAACGTGAACAGGTTTCTGTTATTTTCCTTGATGTAGGTAATGGGTAAGGGTAGGTTCATCATCTGTCATTCTAAAGGGTAGAATCTGGGTCACATTTCGGTTAACGTTTTCTTTCCGCAGATATCTCACTCCGTTTCTTTCCTAGCTTGGATTGCGTTCCGACAGCTTGCACCTCGGTGCGGCTCCCTCTCTCTCTCTCTCTCCCGTGCTCCGGCATCACGCCCGGTATAGCATTATCCATCTTTCTGTCTGGTGCTGGTGGCATTACGTCCAGACAGCACCATAACCCAACATCGTGTGTGCGCTAGGCGTGGTGGGGCGGAGTCGCTGGTTATGTGACCTATCCGGTTTACCAGCCAGCGGTTTCGGACATCAACTCCGATGTGGGTGAACGCAGTCCTTGCAAAATCTACGTCCTATGCGTAGCTGTTCGCGGTCGCGTAGAGGGGTGGTTCTACTTCTCTTGAAGCTGGCTTCATGGGAGAAAGCAGGAACCTCCTCTTTTATCTGGGGTATGATATTTGTCAGGATTCGTATCGTCAATTTCTGGGTCTTTATCAGGGTCAATTTCTGGGTCTTCATCAGGGTCAATTTCCGTTTTCGTTTTCGCTACCGCCTTCCCACGCGTTAGGAAAACGGAGGCTACGAATTCTTCGTTCTGTCTGGGTAGGATTGGAGTCCAGAGAATTCGCGGGTAACAGCTCGCCGGCGCCTGCGAGTGCCACACACGAAAGCTCCGGGTGTTTTGGATTTTGTGGGTGCTGGGTAATGTCTCGACTTTTGGAAAATCAAATTTAAATTCTATTTGCAGGTGGGTGCGGGGTATTTCTGGTTTTTCCCTGGGTATGACTGAGAAGCAGCCATTTATTTACTGGGAAATTTTATAGGAACGCATAAGTGAGCAAGGGCTTCCATCGAAACGTGAAATAATGCCAAAAAGGAATTTCAACTGGGTGAAAGATTCTTCTGCGGGTTTGGCGGGAAGCATCTTAACGCTAGCAAGATCATTATTGCTAGAAGAACTACTCGCGTCGGGGAAGCTAAGTGAATCAATTTCGCGAGCAGAGTGCGATGTTAAAATTGTATATGACGGGTTGTCTGTCTGAGGCGCTCGAGGGAAAATTCCGTCGGCCTGATACTACGGGTAAATTTAATCGAAAAGGGGCTTCTACCACCACTGCGGATCGTCCTACATTTCCGAGACGCGATCGCGAAACTAATAACTACGGTCCTATTTTGTAATAAAATAAACTATAATTTCTGGAGCTACAGACTTACGATTTTCCGGATTCGCGGGGTTCCCGTTCGTAACTAAACACCGTGAGGGCAAAGTTCACTTAATTTACTTGTCTTTTGGGGTCATTGCGTTGCCACTCCAACTGCGTTTTCCGATGATCCAATGTTCCTTCGTCGTCTCCTCGATCGGTGATTTGCAGGTCCACGAACAGCTATCCGTCGGTCGTCGTTTCTGCCTCGATGTCGTGGGTGGAATTCTCGTCATTTGTCCTTCAGGTCGTCTTGGATGTGCTGCGGTAAGCCAGGATATTCAGCACGGCCGTAGTTTACCGCTCTCCTCTCCGATATTTATCCTTGCTCCTGGGGAAACCGTGTAAAACCCAGGAGAGAGAGATTGCACCGTTGATAAAGCGCCTTCCACAAGCCGGCTGCAGAGGATGAATTTCCAAATTCATCCTCTTTATTTTGAATTATCCCACCGCTGTCACCAATTTTGTTGCGTCGCGATTGGTGGGATATGGGGACTTTGTGTAGGTTCGGTTGCCCGTGGAGCGCTGAACCGCTCTGCTTGTGGAGAAGCGCGGAATATTCAAAGAACACCAACTTTTATAAAGACTTTTGTAAAGATTTACTGTTTTATTGCAAGAACTGGTATTGATTTGTACAAGTTGATCTGAGTGCGACTCTAGTAGATCTCGTCTGCGCGACCTTAGTTTATATTCTGATGTGCGAGGCTTCTTCTTCTTTCCATTACAGCTCCGGTTCCTCTTCCTGAGTTCCTTGGTGCTCCTTCGAAATCGTCCTCGTCCAATGGGGTTGGTTCTTGTTGGTTTTCTATTCGTCCTTGGGCGCGTGGAGGTGGCAATGCTACGCTTCTCGGTAAGGGCGTCTGGGTACGCGCGTGTTTGGGGAAAACGCGGGAAAGCTGAGGAAAAACGCGCGAGGGTCGGAGAAAGCGCGCTGAAGAGTCGAGTGGCTCTTGAGAGGTCCTTTTGTTCAGCGGTAGAACATGTGGCGGCCAGAACAGGATATCGTGGGGCTTGACAACCTCCGGAGGTCGTACGTGATTCAATAGACTTTAGCCAATTCTTTATGCTCCGTAATAAATAACCTTTAGTATCTTCCAAGTGAAGTGTTCTAAGGTCCAAATGCTCCGAGTTTCCCTTTTGTTCGACAACCTATTGCTGGTACTTGAATAATGTACAGCTTTATTTATCGCGCGTATGTTCATCCGGCTTCGAACTTCGCTCCTAAGTTATTATCGCTATCGATAATTATATTTATATAGTCGATCATCGGTTCGATATCACCAGACATTAACCCTAGCTAACGCGATAGCGTAACATAACTAAATGTAACGCGTCTCCGCGATACCACCTCACGTCGCTAGTGGCTCTCGTGTCTGGGGAAGATCCCTAGGAACTATAAATATTCCTAGGCGTCCCCTACACCACCACCCCGCCAGCAACAGCGTTACAAACTACGAGGTACGACAACAAACACAAAATAACATTAAAAAACTACCAAACGGGAAATACGCATATTTACATAAAGAAGATATACACTACGCGCTCTATGACTACATCACAAATACTTAAATTTAACCGCACATTACGACTAACTAAATCTACTTACAATTCAACGTATCCTAAATCTTAAATCTAACGCATTTCCTTATAGTACTACCGGCCCCATCGGGTACCTCAGCAACCTTACACTCTAATTCGCTTAACATAAACGCCGGTTTCACACGGTCTATCGACACGTTTACCTCGCGGTCGTTAATTCTAAGAAGAAAATTCTTCTTATCGCGCCGCACAACCGCGAACGGTCCGTTATAATGCGGTTGCAACGGTTTCCTAACCGCGTCATTCCGTACCAACACGTGTGTCGCCGTCGCTAAATCCTTAAAAATAAACACAGCCTTCCGCCCGTGACTGCCTTTCCTAACCGGCTGCAAAGCTCGCATGTGCCGGCGGAATTGATCCACGAATTGCGACAATTCCTGCCGCTCATCGCCCTCGATCATGTCTCCAGGAAGTCGCAACGGCTCCCCGAAAACCATCTCCGCCGCCGACACCTTCGCATCTTCCTTGACCACGGTGCGGATGCCTAACAGCACCGCCGGCAATACCTCCGACCAACTGCCATCCGTGTGGCAGCTAATGGCTGCCTTCAACTGCCTGTGGAACCTCTCCACGGCACCATTCGCCTGCGGGTGATACGCCGCCGTCCGATGATGTTCCATCCCAAAGGCCCGCGCCAACGACTTGAAAAGGCACGACTCAAATTGCCGCCCCTGATCCGTCGTTATCCTGAGAGGAACGCCGTACCGCGCAATCCAACCCTCATACAACGCGCGCGCCACAGTTTCAGCACTCGCATCGCCGATCGGAAACGCCTCCGGCCACCTCGTAAACCTGTCAACGACAGTCAGGCAGTACGTGTACCCTCTCGTCACGGGCAACGGCCCTACGAGGTCCACATGAATATGTTCAAAACGCGCGGTGGGAGTTATAAACTCCCCGCCCGGCGCCGAAACATGCCGCGAAACTTTGGCCCGCCGACACTCCATGCAACCCCTCGCCCATCGACGACAATCCGCCTTGATGGATGGCCACACGTACCGCCCCGTCAACAGCTTCACCGAGGCCCTCGCTCCAGGATGCAATAAACCGTGCAAACGGTCAAACACCGCCCGTCTGAAAACCTGCGTCACGAAAGGACGTACTCGCCCTGTCGAAATGTCGCAGTACACCTCGACGTCCGGCTCCACCATCCTCACCTGCTTGAACTGCAGGCCTCCTGGGTTCAGCAACGCTGCCTTCAATTCCTCGTCGGCCTGTTGAGCTGCAGCTAAAGCGCGGTAATCGAGCGGCGACACCACCTCCTCGATCCGCGACAGGGCATCCGCCACCACGTTGTCCTTCCCGGACACATGCTGAATGTCCGACGTGTACTGTGCCATGAAATTCAGATGCCTGAACTGCATGGGCATACACTTGTCCGGCTTCTGGTTCAATGCGAAAACCAGAGGCTTATGGTCCGTAAAAATCGTGAACTGTCGACCTTCAACGGCGTGGCGGAAATATTTTACCGCCGAATACGCCGCCAACAGCTCACGATCATACGCACTGTACTTCCCCTGCGCCGCATTGAACTTCCGCGAAAAGAAAGCCAACGGCTGCCAGCCACCCTGAACCTGCTGCTGCAACACCGCGCCCATCGCGGTGTCGGACGCGTCGACCATAATACTCAACCGCGCCCGATCCGTTGGATGTGCTAACCGCGCTGCTCCAGCCAAGGCATCCTTGGTGCGCTGAAACGCCGCTGTCCTCTCCTCCGTCCAGATCACCGGCTCCTTCCGCTTGCCACCCGCCAGACATTCAACCAGCGGAGCCTGGATGGCTGCAGCTCCTGGGATGAATCTCCTATAAAAATTCACCATCCCGAGGAACCTACTCAATTGCGCCTGATCCTGCGGTTTGGGAAAATTTGCAATTACATCCACCTTCTCCTGCAAAGGTCTGATGCCATCGCTGTCGACCGAATAACCCAGGAAGGTTATGCTGGGCACAGCAAATGCACACTTTGCCAGGTTCACCACCACGCCATACTCAGCGAAACGCTGGAAAACCTGTTCAAGGTGCTGCAAATGTTCCTCCTTACTCCTCGATGACACCAAGACGTCATCGATGTAGCAATTACAACAACCCAGACCGCGCAAGACCTCGTCCATAAAACGCTGGAAGGTCTGGGCTGCATTCCTCAACCCGAAAGTCATCACCGGAAATTCAAACAACCCAAACGGCGTCGTGATCGCCGTCTTGGGTATGTCCTCCTCAGCGACAGGGATTTGGTTGTAGGCCTTCACGAGATCGATCTTCGAGAAAACCGTGCAGCCACTCAGCTCCTGAGAAAAATCCTCGATATGCGGAACCGGGTACCTATCCGGCACCGTCCTCGCATTCAGAGGCCTGTAATCTCCGCACGGTCTCCACTCGTTCCCCTTCTTTGCAACCAAATGCAATGCCGCTGACCAGCTGCTTTTCGACGGTCGGGCGATCCCTTGCTGGAGCATGAACTGAAACTCCCGCTTCGCCACCACCAACCTATCCGTCGTTAATCGTCTGGGCTTACACGACGCGGGTGGACCGGGCGTCGTGATAATATGGTGGACGGTCGAATGCTTCGGCTGCTTCAGCTGCGCGGGAGGCCTCGTAACCTCCGCAAACCTGCCAAGGAGGGCGCGCACCTCGCCGTCCTCCACCGGATTCGCGCTCCGAACCGTTTCCACCGCGCCACTAGTTACCACGGCCGCCACGGTACACGTTGTCGTGCTATCCACCAGGCGTCGCTGCCTGACGTCGACGAGCAGGCCAAAATGGCAGAGGAAATCCGCCCCCAAAATGGGACGAGACACGTCGGCGACTATGAACTGCCACGAAAATTCCCTGCGCAGGCCCAAGTCTAGTACCAACGCGACTCGCCCGTACGTCGCAATGGAAGTCCCATTGGCCGCCACCAATGTAAAGTCGGTCCGCGCCCGCGGACCGCCTAATTTTCCTTTCGGAAAAACGCTGACGTCGGCCCCCGTATCCACGAGGAAACGCGCCTTCGTTGCTGCATCGGTGACGAAAAGGCGACGCATTAATCCTTCAGAGCCGTCTGTCGCCATTAACGCCCCTGGTCGGCATTTCCCGCCGGCTTATAGGAACACGGGGGGCTACACCTAAACGCTTTCTCCCCAAATTTCCAGTGGAAAAAGCACATCCCGCCCCTCCGTTTTGACCTCGACAGCGACCTCTGCCGACGCCCCTGCTCGCTACGCCCGCGCGATCTTGACCGACCGCCGCCATCTTGCGCCGTTAGCTTCGTCACCAAAACCGCCAACTGCTCCACCAGGGCATCCATCTTGGATCCTCCTGCTACAGCCGCGACGGTCCTGGTTGAAGGTATAATGTCGTGCAACCTATCAGCCAACGCCGCGAGTTTATCCAACCCGGCGTCGTCCTCTACCGCAAGCACCGACTGCATCCCCGTCGGAAGACGACCCAGCCAAAGGGACTTTAACCAGTCCTCCGGCACGTCGGAACCAGCTTCCGATCTTAGGTAGCGAAGGAATTGGGAAGGCGTCCTATCCCCCAACTCCTCATGCTCCAGCAATCGCTGCATCCGCCGCTTCTTCGATGTAGAAAGCCGAGCAATCAACTCCTCCTTGATTCTCTCGTACTCCCCTTCAGCAGGCGGCTTCAGCAAAATATCCTCGATCTCCTCCGCGGCCTTCGTGTCCAATTGCGAGACCACATGCCAATACTTAGTATCGTCCTGCGTGATGCTACGCAAGGCGAATTGCGCCTCCAACAGCACGAACCATAACGCTGGTCTTTCCGGCCAAAATTTAGCGATATGTATCGCCACGGCACTAGTTTCACCCACGTTTCTACGCTCGTCACTTCCTGATGCGCGTCCTTCCATTCTTCTTCAGTCGGGGTCACCACTTGTGGGGTAGTTCTAGGTAAGGTATTGAAGCTACGGTCTGCTCAGTACGGTGTCTTTATTATAACTAAATGTACCGCGTCTCCGCGATACCACCTCACGTCGCTAGTGGCTCTCGTGTCTGGGGAAGATCCCTAGGAACTATAAATATTCCTAGGCGTCCCCTACACGTTAACTAGGGTTAATGTCTAGTGATATCGAACCGATGATCGACAATATAAATATAACTATCGATAGCGATAATAACTTAGGAGCGAAATTCGAAGCCGGATGAGCATACGCATACCAGCAATAGGTTGTCGAACAAAAGGGAAACTCGGAACATTTGGACGTTAGAACACTTCACTTGGAAGATACTAAAGGTTATTTATTACGGAGCATAAAGAATTGGCTAAGGTTGTCAAACCCCACGATATCCTGTTCTGGCCGCCACATGTTCTACCGCTGAACAAAAGAACCTCTCTAGAGCCACTTGACTCTTCAGCGCGCTTTCTCCGACCCTCGCGCGTTTTCCTCAGCTTTCCCGCGTTTTCCCCAAATACGCGCGTACCCTGACGCCCTTACCGAGAAGCATTGCCAACAAGAACCAACCCCATTGGACGAGGACGATTTCGGAGGAGGACCAAGGAACTCAGGAAGAGGAATCAGAGCTGTAATGGAAAGAAGAAGAAGCCGCGCACAGCAGATCTACTAAAGTCGCGCAGACGAGATCAACTAGAGTCGCACTCAGATCAACTTGTACAAATCAATACTATTTCTTGGAATAAAACAGTAAATCTTTACAAAAGTTGGTGTTCTTTGAATATTCCGCGCTTCTCCACAAGCAGAGCGGTTCAGCGCTCCACGGGCAACCGAACCTACAAAAAGTCCCCATATCCCACCAATAGCGACGCAACAAAACGTACCGCGTGTGGGGACACTTCCCACATACGCCACTAGGGGACGAGCACGATGATCCGGCTCCCGAAAGTGGTTGTTGTAAGTCACCACGACATATATACAGGGTGTTTGGTAACTGGTGGTACAACCGAGCAGGGGGTGATACTACATGTAAAAATAAGTCGAAAAAAAGGAATAATATTTTTTCGTTTGACGCTTGGTTTTCGAGAAAATCGAGTTTGAAAATTCCATCCAGTACGCGTGCACTATAATACCGCCTTTAGGTTTAAATATGTATTATAAATAAGAAATGTTAAGGGGGTAGACACGGCACGTGACCTCTCCGATTTGGAAGGTCGGTATTACAGCAGCTTTTTCCTGCACAGAAATGGTAATACCGACAGGCGAGAGGGAGCTGCTTGTTATTTCGATATTCTAATCTGAATGTGGAAAGAAATTGTGAGCTGTTGCGTTGCACTTGAAAGAATTTAAACGGAAAGTCTGCTGGTAGTGCAAGCGTAGAAAATTGATTGTACATTTGAATTACTTGAAATGTGGTTATGCTTCAATATGTTTCGTTGCAGTAAGGGAATTATAAGTGAGAAGAAAAAGTAGATGAGCTTCTATATGTTAGAATATTCGAGGTACTGGAACGGCCGAGACGGGCCATGTGCATTTTGCCGATGCACGTTATCTTTGTCTAGCGTAGCTTTCTTTTGGGGCGAACGCTAAAATGGTTAAAAAGTGCCATGGTGACGTAGGCGTCCTCGCGACCGACGCTTTTGCCAAGGAAAGGCATTCTTGTATAGACTACGGTCGAGAGAGCACAGTTTTAATAAACAGAACACCTTTTAACATATACACGCCTACAAAATCATTGTAATAAGTAATACCTAATCGAGACAGAGAGACTCCTCTCCGTTCGATTATCTTACATATACATTTACCGAAATCAGACCCACTCAATTATTCGAAACATTTTCTGCAAACAGTTTTTCCAACTGTTCACAATTGACCAGTCAGTCTCGTACACATGATTGAATGGTGATGAGAAAGTTTCGAACAATACATTGTATTATGCTGACAAAAAGCAAGAAAAGGTTGGCTGGAGAAATGGACTATCCCCCCTCCACGTGGGGGAATGCTCCGTGGCGATAACGACGCTCGACGTCGCGGTGTAATACGATCCGAACCAGAGTATCGGTGTGACTACAGTATTCCCTCGAAAGTTGCGAAAAATAGGTATGCAAAAGTTGCGAAGAGTTTATCCCCACTCGTGGGGGGTATACCCCTAGAGGTGTCCAGAAACTCGCTTGCCGATCAGTGTAACGCGATCCGGGTTCGGGTATATCGGTGAGGTAATACTAATTCAACGATGAAACATTGCTATTTCTCATCCTTTTCTTATGAAATTTTTACACAGCATAGCTGACATTTTTCTGATTAAAATGACACCAAACACGATATAATTCGAACTATATTTACTGGCTTAATTAACGTTAATAAGTTTCGATCGCAGAAAAGGATAGGTAGTGAAAAGAAAAGAGAAGCTGCGATTGTCTTTTGGCTTGGCTGCTCGGCCGCTTATCTTTACTCGCTGTCCTTTTCTACGTTCGACGCTGTCGGCAAATTTCAAACAACGTAGGAACAACACGAAAGTTGCGTACTTTCAGCCCCGAGCCTTTCGCAACTTTCGAGGGAATACTGTAGTACTAATTCAACGATGAAACTTCTTTATTTATTAATTTTTCTACATGCAACTTTTACCAATGTATCTGGGAGATCTTTCCGATTCAAATGAGACCAAACACGATATAATTTGGATTGTATTTACTGGTTGATACAGACTTTGTGGTACGTACTCAATTAGTATCAGCAAGTAAATATAATTCAAACTATATCGTGTTTGGCCTTATTTTAATCAGAAACATCTCGCAAGTACGTTAGTAAAAGTTTTATTAAGAGAAATTCAGAAAGTAAAAAAATGAACACGTGCGGGACGCGAACCTACAGAAAAGTTTGCGGCGGCTCGAGACAAAATCTCCGCTCGAGCCGATTCATTTAGTTAGCTGATGATCACATTCGTAACAGATGTGGCAACAGCGCGACAGAAGTCTTGATAAGTTGCGACAACTATGCCTTACTGTGTCTGTATTCACGTATCACGTATGCACGTCTGAATCGGCGTTATAATATGTTTTAAACAAAATAGTCAAAAGAATGAAAAAGAATAATAAGAGCAATAATTTCAAATAATTGCTGTACTACCACATTCTGAAAATATGATATCAGTACATCAATACTTTCAGTATTAGTAAAAAAGTTCCAATCTCTTCTTTTATATTTTAAATAATATAGCCATATAATTATAACATAAATTCGACAGCGATTTCAAGTCAAGCATGTGTTACAGTAAAAGCGTTTAGTAAATTTATACAGTTCCCAGTCAACGTACGCCTAAAATGCATGACCTACCCTATAATCGTACGAAAATGCATACATTGACTGCATCACGCTTTTCCTGTAGCACATGTCACAAGCGAATGCTTCAGTTTTGCTATGATTTCACGTTGCCAGCCCTCCTGAGTAAGCGCCATCTCATCACCACTACCTGAACTAAATTTGTGACGTCACGTGCTCTGTTTTAACGGCAATACTAAAAGCGGACGGCGAAACTCGTCTATGCGAGTGCAGTCAGAAAGGTTCGCTTAATTTCCATATATGAGAATATTTTGAGCTGGGCGAGGGCTCATTCGAAAGAGGAAGGTTCAACGAGGAGCGCTGCAGGCCCCGATTGTGTCACAAAACTCTTTTAGTGACCTAAAAATGCTTGTATTCTGCGGGTGTATTTTTTCGATTTTTTGTTACACTTTGAACACTCATATTATTAGATATCAACACAATTTCGTTGAAACTCCTCTGCAGCGCTCCTCGTTTAACCTTCCTCTTTCGAATGAGCCCTCACCCAGCTCAAAATATTCTCATATAAGGAAATTAAGCGAACCTTTCGACACCCATGTTTCGGCCCATATTATGTCGATATACAGCTCGCTGCATTACCCGTGTCTACCCCCTTAATGTGTGGAGAGAGTCCACTGCTCGCGTACTGGATAGAATTTTCAAACTCGATTTTCTCGAAAACCAAGCGTCAAACGAAAAAATGTTATTCCTTTTTTTCGACTTATTTTTACATGTAGTATCACCCCCTGCTCGGTTGTACCACCAGTTACCAAACACCCTGTATAACCTCCGGCAAATTCCCTACTATCCTAGTGTCTAAGGCAGGGCCTGCTAGGACGCCTTACTGATGAGTCCACTAGCAGGCCTAGGACGAAACGCAATCTTCCTCCTTCCTCTCTTTTCCCGTCGCTTCCTCCTTCCACCATCCTATCAAGGGATATAACGAAGCTCCCCACACGCGTCTCCGCGATACCATCTCACGTCGCTAGTGGCTCTCGTGTCTGGGGAAGATCCCTAGGAACTAACAATATCCCTAGGTGTCCCCTACATACGCAACAGGAGTGTTGCGAACTTGTCCTTGGGGAGTTTTAAAAGCTGGGTTCGAGTGCCTTGGAGCGTTAAAAGCGCTCTGCTCGTGGTAGAAAAATGACTGATAATAACGCATATAAATCAATAACAATTTAACTTTAAATGAACTTTTAATAACTTAGTAATCAGAATTTAAAGTGTTACGCTATCGCGTTACCTAGGGTTAATGTCTAGTGATATCGAACCGATGATCGACTATATAAATATAATTATCGATAGCGATAATAACTTAGGAGCGAGGTTCGAAGCCGGATGAACATACGCGCGATAAATAAAGCTGTACATTATTCAAGTACCAGCAATAGGTTGTCGAACAAAAGGGAAACTCGGAGCATTTGGACCTTAGAACACTTCACTTGGAAGATACTAAAGGTTATTTATTACGGAGCATAAAGAATTGGCTAAAGTCTATTGAATCACGTACGACCTCCGGAGGTTGTCAAGCCCCACGATATCCTGTTCTGGCCGCCACATGTTCTACCGCTGAACAAAAGGACCTCTCAAGAGCCACTCGACTCTTCAGCGCGCTTTCTCCGACCCTCGCGCGTTTTTCCTCAGCTTTCCCGCGTTTTCCCCAAATACGCGCGTACCCAGACGCCCTTACCGAGAAGCGTAGCATTGCCACCTCCACGCGCCCAAGGACGAATAGAAAACCAACAAGAACCAACCCCATTGGACGAGGACGATTTCGAAGGAGGACCAAGGAACTCAGGAAGAGGAACCGGAGCTGTAATGGAAAGAAGAAGAAGCCTCGCACATCAGAATATAAACTAAGGTCGCGCAGACGAGATCTACTAGAGTCGCATGTTAGCGACAGCGCATTTTGAATGAAAGGCAAGGGACCGATTTATGATAGGGACCTAGCCTGGGTGCGTTTGAAG
This sequence comes from Nomada flava, assembly GCA_951802745.1. NCBI lineage: Eukaryota > Metazoa > Arthropoda > Insecta > Hymenoptera > Apidae > Nomada > Nomada flava. The sequence continues at coordinate 10,339,295 of OX637903.1, forward strand.
AGTGTTTTGCAAATGGGCAATCTGGACGGCAGACGATGGCTGGTGGCCCGACGCTATTCAACTATCGAATGTCCAAGGATTGACTGTTTATTAGGGATGTTTTGAAAGTGAATGAATGAGACTGAACATCCCGTTGACCGACGATGGCTGGCGACCGCATTGGGTCTTCCAACTATCTGGTGTCGAGGGATTGTTTATTAGTGTCTTGTAAAGAATACATGTGGCAATCGGCTTGTAGCCGTATTTCCAAGGAATAGGGAAACTCTTCCTGGAGGATCTGGCCACGGAGTGGGGAAGGTTCTGCCTTTTGGTAAATGAACTGTGATTGACCACTCAGTCTTTACTCCAGAATTGACCGGGAAAGAACTACCTATCTTACGCCTCTCTTACCTCTTCCACCTTTAATATCAACAAATTCTTAACATCAGAAGTGGGATACTAGCATAGTTTTTTACTGTGTTAGAGACTCAACGTTCGAAAGTGGAATAGAAAACCGCGTAGCCAATACGGAATATTAGTGATTATAGTATCTTTTGGATCAATCGCGTTCGTGACAATGAACGGTGGACAAGGTGAAAACGTAGAGCCGAATTTGAAAAATTTGTTCCGTCAGTTCTTGGAAACAGTCGTGAATAGTTCGGTCGCTCCTTTGGTGCCCGCGACGGCTAATTGTTTTGTAGAAGCAGTGATTGATTTTAATGATGCGGATATCGGCGAGGATGCTCGCAAGTGGTGTGATTTCGTGGAATCTGTAACCGATAAATTTTCTGCTACTAAACGATGGAGTCTGGCTACTCACGCGTTGACGGGTGCTGTCAAAAGTGTGTTTCTATGTGTCTTCTGTGCTGAAAAGGGACACAACGAACGCCAGTGCTGTGTCAAGCAGCAGATACAAGGAATTAATAAAAGACAGTAAATAAGTGGAAGCAAATGTGAGGCAGGTGTCGAACTGCAGGGTGACTCGCACGTGCTACGAGACACCTTATCTTATCACTTGTTGGACATTTGGAAATTTATTGTGCGTGCCATTTAAAATATATTATGGAGCAGTTATATGATGGGTAATAGACGCTGTTAGAACCCTGCGAAATTATTTGTGGAAATCGTGGTCTTCAAGAAAGCGCTGCCGTGTTTCTTCAATGCGAGATGTATCTTGCCGTTTTGTTCGGAACGGAAATGTGAAGGCGCAAACATTGGAGCGAAGGAGAGAGCTGCCAGGGAGCGTTAAAGACAAAGGACACCTGAGGTGGAAAGACTTTGGAAAGCAGCAATGGGTTTGTTTTTGGCCGTACGGGAATCTAGTATCCAGAAGGAATGGTTTACGGTTCGTAAGTACAACGAAAATGACGATAGAGGAGATTGAAGGCTATTTGGTGAGTGAATACCAGTCTTATTGATTATACTTTGTAAAAGACAAAGAGAAAAAAAAAAAAAAAAATACGAAGTAATAAAACAAGGACCTGAGGACTGTTTTATTGTCACGTGGGTCGTGTACCGACGGTTAGGCGAAGGTTCGCTACGTTGCGACGGGTTTAGCTTTGCTTTTGATGGAAAAAATAAGGGTCAGAATAACCGAGCGGTTAGGCGACGATAATTATTATTCAATTTAGAGGCAGGGTTTGGCTGGTATAGTTTGTACTGAGGAACAGCTACCTGCGGTCGACACTGTTGAATTTATTTTATGATTGTGGGGCTTCTGTTAAAAGATTAGAAGAAGTTATGGTCGCGTAAGAAATTAGATTTGATTGAAACGCGAGTCTATGGGATCAATTTTAAATTTGTCACTTTGTTTCACCTGATAACGATTTTTAAACTGTTGGAATGAGTAATAAATTCCAGATTGTATTTTGAGATCCGTTGTTTTTTGGGAATGATTTGTTATCAGAAACCGAGGACGATGGGAATCCGGAATGAACCGTGTTAGCGTGTTCGGACAATTAAAATATTGTATTGTTCTTTGTTGCGTTGATATTAAGCCAAATATATTGTGATTATGTGGCTTGAAAATTGTTTAATTTGTTGTTTATGTACAGCGCTTATTTTTGGCAGGACGCTGGTGAGTATTGTTCATTGTAATTGGACAATACTTGAGGACATCGTGCTGTTACAGTAGTATTTTGTAATGCTATCTGTGTTTGGAGTACTTTGTACCCCTGTTCTGTTGCAGTAGTATTTTGTAATACTATCTGTGTTGAATATTGTTCATGGTGATTGAACAATATTTGGGCATATTATGCCGTTGCAGTAGTATTTTGTAATGCTATCTGTGTTTGGAGTACTTTGTACCCCTGTTCTGTTGCAGTAGTATTTTGTAATACTATCTGTGTTGAATATTGTTCATGGTGATTGAACAATATTTGGGCATTTTATGCCGTTGCAGTAGTATTTTGTAATGCTATCTGTGTTTGGAGTACTTGTGTACCCCTGTTCTGTTGCAGTAGTATTTTGTAATACTATCTGTGTTGAATATTGTTCATGGTGATTGAACAATATTTGGGCATTTTATGCCGTTGCAGTAGTATTTTGTAATGCTATCTGTGTTTGGAGTACTTTGTACCCCTGTTCTGTTGCAGTAGTATTTTGTAATACTATCTGTGTTGAATATGGTTCATTATGATTGAACGATATTTGGGCATATTATGCCGTCGCAGTAGTATTTTGTAATACTATCTGTGTTTGGAGTACACCTGTGGGTGGTACTGTCCATTGTTGCGTGTCACTTTGTAGTGTCACGGCTGTTAAATTGTGAGACGAGCTTCGTCTGAGATTGTTGCATGTTTGAGAGCATGGTTGATGAACGGTTGAGAGTAACGGCAACGTAGTGTTTGTATCACAGGGTTGCGGCTGTTACGTTCTCAATGAAAGATGCTGGTTGTATTTTGTAATACAACGAGTGTGTATGGAGTCGGGAGAACGATCATCTTGTGTGTGATTCGTTGAAATACGACTGTACGATTGAGTCGTGTGACTTGAGAATAATGGATGTGAATTCATGGAAGATTGTAAATGGTACTTGGGTGAGAATGGTAAAATGTAAATAGTTTGACTGGTTTGAAGTGCATTGATTGTGCATGCTTCTCGAGAACGCGAAGCAGGTCAGTCTGGCCGTGTTAGCGACAGCGCATTTTGAATGAAAGGCAAGGGACCGATTTATGATAGGGACCTAGCCTGGGTGCGTTTGAAGAGTGTTTTGCAAATGGGCAATCTGGACGGCAGACGATGGCTGGTGGCCCGACGCTATTCAACTATCGAATGTCCAAGGATTGACTGTTTATTAGGGATGTTTTGAAAGTGAATGAATGAGACTGAACATCCCGTTGACCGACGATGGCTGGCGACCGCATTGGGTCTTCCAACTATCTGGTGTCGAGGGATTGTTTATTAGTGTCTTGTAAAGAATACATGTGGCAATCGGCTTGTAGCCGTATTTCCAAGGAATAGGGAAACTCTTCCTGGAGGATCTGGCCACGGAGTGGGGAAGGTTCTGCCTTTTGGTAAATGAACTGTGATTGACCACTCAGTCTTTACTCCAGAATTGACCGGGAAAGAACTACCTATCTTACGCCTCTCTTACCTCTTCCACCTTTAATATCAACAAATTCTTAACACGCACTCAGATCAACTTGTACAAATCAATACCAGTTCTTGCAATAAAACAGTAAATCTTTACAAAAGTCTTTATAAAAGTTGGTGTTCTTTGAATATTCCGCGCTTCTCCACAAGCAGAGCGGTTCAGCGCTCCACGGGCAACCGAACCTACACAAAGTCCCCATATCCCACCAATCGCGACGCAACAAAAGAAACTTTAGACAAACTTGTAACCGTAGATATGTGTTATCGCTTTCGTAATTTACGATAGAGTGAAAGTCCAAAAGGTCTCTTTCAACTCTTAACATTAAAACATTTCACGACTTTGTTTGTCGCCAGTTAAAATTAACTTTAGTTTTATAAATGAATTAAAACTAATTCTATTGGCTATCTTTTTAAGAGTCACAGCTAATCAATAAATAACGAGTGCTTTACGCCGAAGTAATGAAATTAATGAGAGTTGATCAATTAAACAATTTCAATCCGCATTGTTTTGATTTCACAACATTGGAAGTTGAATTGCGCGCGTGTTAGTTCACACAACGCTCAATAGAGGGAAAATACAGCAAATTGAGGGTAGGCACACAGGAGCTTCAATTTGGTCGTGGTGTTGTCGGTGATTGATGCAAATAAAACGAGTCAATAATTGTGAAGTACAAAAAAACAATTTATGACCTAGCCATTGTTGTTTCCGATAATCAAAAGTATTAATTTCGAGCTTTTCTTTATAACATGTACATATAATAGAGATACACAAGAAACTATATCTAACGCATAGTTTCTGTTACTACTCACAGTACTCCAAATAAACAATTTATTTTACATTTCGAAAAAACAACAGATGATCTGCCTCAGATAGAGTTTCGACAACTTTCCCACAGAGGTTATAAATATTAAAAAGCATACACGAATATGCTAAGGCCATTACAGTTTGATGGTTTCTCTAACGAATAGGGCATACGATTCACCAACATTTGCCAATTATGATCATAAATGAATGATATCTCGAAATAATTTCAAAATAAGTAAGAACATTTAAATTTTGCAAATGGACAAAGTACAGTCCGAAATAACGTAAGTTTTACTTGAAAGCAAATATTCACAATGTTATTTTCATTAAAGAAACTGTATATAAGGTTGTTTGTATTTTAACAATCTTTATTAATTTAACATTCCACAAACATCTGGCACTTGAGACATCAATTAATGAATATTTCTCTTATAAATTCTTTTCAGGAAAACAAAGCGCAACGTAGCTGAGAATAGTTTACCTGCTGTTGTGGCTAGCTTAAAACTGCTCACTGTGAATACAAATCTACCACCAACAGAAAAGAAAAGAGTACTCAGAAAAAGAATACCTACTGATAATACCAATGAAAATCTAAATAGAAGGTACAAAAACATTTGTTACCTCCTATCCTAATTTTAACACATAAACGCTACTTTTATTTTCTAATCGATATGTATATATGTATCGATTATATCATCAGATGCAGTTTAAGACCAAGGAAAAGAACATGTTCAGAGATGGAAGATGATAGCAGTACTAAAAAAGAAGAAGACGAAATAAATGTTACGGACTACTATTTAAATAGAAATTTGAAAAGAAGACTAAACAATTTGGAAACAATTTTCGAAGAAAATGACATAAGCGAGTGCACCACATATATGAGTGCGAAGAGGTATAGACGTATGATACAATTTCAACAAAAACCTTCAGACTCTAAATTGAAGAAGAGGAGGGCAAAAATTAAGAAAGTATTTGGATCAAAGATTAATTTCAAACGAAAATGTACATCTATGCAAATGTTACTCGATAAATTAAACGGTATTAGAGCAGAATTACCTGCAAAGGTTAGTAATGAAGTGCAATGAGACGTAAAGGTATTAATGTTCTTTCATACATGCCAGCAAGGCTATTTCTTAAATGAAAGTTCATGGTTCATTTGTAATGATATTTTTCAATCTTTTGCATAATTTTGGAAAGGGAAACAAAATAATATTCATAGTGACAACATATGAATAGTGTAATAAAAGAATCTGTCATTTGCCCTTCATTGTGTCGCCATAAGTACATGCCAATAACGCATTTCTAGTGCGAACTGATGTTTTCATGTTGCTTTCATGTCCAGTAAATCAAGCATTACCCCCCAAAAAATTCCATACACATATATTGGTTGAAATGAACTTTGGTATCGATGCAATGTTAAATGCTTACCCGTAATTTTATTACAGGAACAATGTAATTTCTAAACCTAAATTAATTACGAATGTTTTGCCTATTATGCATAGATTCACCGAATGATATTCTTTACCACATTTATATTCTACCACACGTGTGCGTTACAAACACCTATATATTTTATATGCAAGATCTGTTTATCGTTAGATTCATCGATAATATTGGAAAATCTATCTCGAGTGACTAGGCGAAGGGTAGGTTCACCTTGAATAATAACAATCAGCAATTATATAATCTTAGATATTGGTATACGTTAAGAAGAAGACTGAAGGTATAAAAGAAGATGGTAAAAACGTTCAATTAACATTGTAGATTTTTCAAAAATAAACACAATGGTTATATTTTTTGTATTACAAATTATTTACAATTGTATTTCAAAATGTTTCATAGATATGAGAGACAATAAAAGTAAATAATATTTACATAAAATTGTGGGTGTAAATATTAGTACAACGTTGATATCAATTATAGTGCGTTATAAGTTTTCTGTTTTCACAGCACATTTTATTGAAGTTTTTGGACATTGAAAATATTCTCTGAGCATGCCCTTGGTCTCTTCGTATTCTTTGCTGTCAAGGTTTACACACGCGCATCTGTATTCTTTAGAACTTGGAGATTCGAATAGCATTCTTGGTACACCACTCCAGTCTCGTTCTATTCCTCCGCTGAAAAACAGAAGCAACCAACGATTCTAATGAAGTTAAGCATCTTTCATTCGTTATACTCACCTTCGTTTGGTACACCATACTACGGTTCCAGAGTCTGGTTTCCATTCTATGTTACACGGTGGGAACATTTTCTTCCTATGTTCTTCTTCGAATTGTCTCCCTTTCGCGTCTCCCAGCATCTTTTGCACCGTGTGAGATTCGCGAGTCGGGGTACCGTCTTCGTTATAATATCTACCATTCAATTTTCCTAGACAAAAGGTCAGCATTAACCCTAAGTTGCTAGCAAAAAAGAAAACCACAATGACACGCTTCATTTTCTATTTTAAAAACTCAAGCAATACCTATATAAATATAGTTCTTATGGTAAAATTGGACCCAATCGTTCAATGCTTTAATCTGCTGTGTAGATAACGAAGAGATATCATCTGTCAAGCCTTTATCGTCAAACTCTCCTGTGACAAAAGCCAATGTTGCATCACGCCCTATACAATAATAAATATATACATATATATCTACATGTCCTATATGTTATGCAAATCCAACAGATATAATATTAACATAAATTATACCAGTGAAAGCATGATAACTCGCACCAGGTCCGTAGTGTTTTGCGCCTTTTGTGACATCAAAAATTTGACCCAATATTGAAATATATAAACCATCTTCCAAATTTGTATATTTCTCAAGTTCTTTTGCTGTAAACATCTCGTGTTTCACATTTGCATTTGACACTAAATTTGATTTCCCAATATTGCCATTGCCATAAGCATTTTTCATAATATTTAACCATTCGTTTACAAAGTTAAATTTAATGACTTTCAAATATTCGTTCGAATATATTAAACACATAGATGCGAGTAACGGTAATAACCAAACATATTTAGAGAGCATATTTCGTTTCGGAAATTTTAAGTAAATTTAGTCAAGTAATTGTAAATGTTTATGACGGTAAGTAAAATTCCGTAAATAAAGGATTAAGTATGACGAGGGAAGAAAATGCTAAAATCTAATACACGCGTCCAATTTTTTGCTTCATCTAACGTGCTTTTAATATGTTTTTAGAGTAACGACTGGGATTTAGATTGTAAAAGCTATTATTAGTTATATCGTATTTGTACGTAATATTTTCTCATACATTTTATAGATTCTGTTCACGAAGGAAAATAGAAGAAATGTGCACCACGGCTGATTGTTGTTATTAATACTTCTTATTGTTAGTCTGGTACTTTGTACTTGGTGTTACGTTAGTGATTGATGCTCCTAAACGATTCGGCGGGATGTATAAATATTTTTTGATGCGTTAGGCAGTTTTTACTGTAACAATAATTTAGTGTGGTGTAAAAGTGAGCCATCTCACGACAGTACGTGTATTACATAGTTGTACGCATTCTTTATTACATACATATCGTCGTTTGCCGACTGTGTTTCTAACGATTCGTACATGTAGGAGAAGTGTCGCAAATCGTTTTACTTATTCAAAGTATGGATTGTTGAATACATGAACACAGCTTTGTTCAATAACACGGACAATCCATACTAAAAGATACTGAATGGGAAACCGTTTATTAAGCAGAAGATTAGAAACAATTAAATGTACACTTAAAGTGGGAGACTAAAAATACATGTATATTGACCGATCAAGGCCACTGATGTGTGATGTAAACTCCAATGCATACAGAAATCGTGATACAGAAAGAACGGTAAATGAGAGCTCTGCTGTAAAATAATAGACGAAGACAATATGAACGTATACTGATACGGAGAGAAGGACGGTGATCACGTTACAATGACAGATAGTTGAAAAATTGTACAAGCACATTTCATGAGCTTGTTCTGTTTAATCGAATATAACCACTGTACATGAAAAACCCGTTAAAAAGTACGCGTTAGAAATAGTAAAATCACCGGCAGAGATTTATCCCTGGGCTGCCAATAGGTATGGTCCCTACTATGACTATATGGTCTCTTTTGAATAAGGATAAGATGACGCGTAGAGCGTATAGAGGGAAGCGGGACAATGCACGCAGGGCGGAAGTGAGAAACCACTCGTTGCAAATGGCAGACGTATGAGATATCGTCTACTTATTTTTCCGAAGTAACCGTGTCAGTAGATTAATTATTGGTGATTGTTCATCGTAACGCTTTGCAAGATTGAACATTGTTGCATATATACTCATCGTTGATAAAGAAATTCAATAGCGATGGCGAAGCTAGTGAACGTTTGGCGGGACGATGACCCGGTCGATTTGACGCGAAGACAAATGCCGTTGATTGTCGAAGAAAATCTTACGGTGAGCACGATTGTCTTCTGTCATACTTTTAAAGGGCAATTTATGTGTATCGAAAGTTATATGCTTAACAGGACTTACGTAATGCTGTCCTATGATATTTCTAACTTAACCTAAACGTGCCAATGAATGCATGCTTATGCCACAATTCATTTAGACTATTACGTTTGATACCTGTGTCCTGATTAATAATTACTTCTTCTTGCCACTTAACTTTACAGTCGTTGGAACTTGTAAGATCGTGTTTGGGAGCTTCTTTTTTACTCACATGAGTAGTATAACTTTGGAGTCTCTTGTTTTGTTTTTTTTTACATGGAAAAAGAATGTCAAAATGGTTTGTTTTTCTCTTGTCACCCATTGATTAGATACAATTGCACGAAAAGAACAAAAACTTGAGCGATAAATGTAGTAATTAAAATGATGTAATATGCCTCTCGTTTTATATATACATAATAAAATACTAAGTAAATGTATATATGCAATATTATTGAAATTTTTCCCTATAAATTTCTACATGCCGCTCATCCTATTTGTTATACGCGCATAGTTAAACGTAAAGCATGTACCCTTTTCCCGTGTTACTTAGCATTGTAAGCAGCAACAACTTTTAGGATATTTAATACCTTTACCAATAATTTCAAGGAATTAAAGATAAATTTAATTATGCAATAGAGTATTTACTTTCCAACAGATGATTATGGATATAAATGGTCTTGGGGCAATCTGTGATAGTCCATTAGTTTGCGGTAAGGAGCTCGATGAATTTACCAGGAAGCTGAATATGCTTACAAAAGAAGAAATTAAGACTTCGTTCGAGGTAACATGCAAGGATATGCTTGCAATTTTAGGCCAAGCAGTACCCTGCGTCGGTTGTAGAAGAAGGTATAGCTAAACTATTATACAGCAAGGATGTTCGTAGTCGATAAGTTAACCGACTGTAATCGTTAATTGATATTTTACACATTCAGCGTTGAAAGATTGTTCTACGACCTCATGAAATCTGGTCATCGCGCGTTAGATCCTTTGGTCATAACACCAGAAGGTTTGTTATCGATAAAGGATGATGTTTTGGAATCGCCACAATTACTTTGTACAATGTTACAAGGTCATAGGTAATAAAATAAACATAGGCATATTTCGTTTCATATATTATATACACATAAACACAAACACACGCACGCACCAATTCTAATATTTATCCTAGTACTAGGTTAAACAGTTTAGTCGAAGGACAACCAAGAAATAAGAAATCAAGGAGATGCGTATTGCATTCGTTGGAAATTCAACGAATGAGACCTCCCCCAAGTGCATGGAAAGAAGTGTGGGATTGTATGGATCATTTCTGTCGTCTAGAACTTGCTTTGATAGAAAGCGACGCTCTTGAGGCTACTTTAGACACATATTTACGCAAACATCGGTGAGTTCATAAATATTTACAACCACATGGAGATATTCTTTATCGCGCGTGTTGTTACAGATTCTGTGGTGAATGTCGCACAAAGGTATTGTTGGCATTTTCATTGTTGACAACAGAACCTGAACCAGAAAAGGAAAAAGGTTATGTCGCCTCTCTATATTCTGGAATTAGACGTTGTATAAGCGATAGGCATGTACATATACCTACAAATTCACGTTATATGGGTGACCTTATTGGACGTACTCAACCAGAACTCATGGGAAGGTATGGAATTTCAAACTATTGTTACTCTGCAATACATTCCATCAAATTAGTTTGGGATTAAACATTTTAATTATAGGGAACGACATGCAAAGACGTTGGAAATTGCTCAGGAAGAGGTACTTACATGTTTAGGGATGTGTGTTGCGGAACGTTTGCATAGAGTTCACAGACGATTAAAAGAAGAGGAAACCGTGTGCAAAGTATTAGCTGCTGTTGCGGTAGACGCATTGTCCAGAAATTTTCAAGTATGATTAATAAAATGAATGGAACCGTATTAAATAAACAAATCGGTTTATAAATAACTATATTATCATTTTAGATGGCTGTAGAAGTTAAACAAGGTATTTCCCAATTAGAACTTCTCTACGAGGAATTGACGAGAGAGGAGATAGCGAAACAGCAACGACGAGAAAAGTTACGCCTGAAACGCAAAAAGAAGAAAGAACGTCGATACGAGACAGAAGAGAAAGAGAATGCATGCGACGTATGTTATGATTTCTAAATTCTGAATTTTCAAATTGTTGAACATCGCGATAGTTTTCCATTATTTGATTGTTTTCAGTGTTCCAGCAAGAGGCAAAGCGGTAACAGCGACGGGCCTTGTGTATGTGCAGACTCGAAACCTACAACACAAAATATAGACCAACATAAGGTAAACAGATTAACATTACATTCCTTTAACCAATGCCATTTAGAAGAAGTATACAACGAGGTTATTTCATGTTTGTTCAGTTACAAGTATTAGATCCAAAAAATAAGGGACCACCTACGTGTAAATGTCCAGACTGCGCAAAGAAATCAAAATCTAGTATATCACAACCACACAGTCAAACTCAACTCTCATTCCCGAAAAAATCATCGAACATGCAAAAAAATGCCGTTAAGAAAGGTCCTTCGGAATCAAAGACAAAAGTTGGTGGAAACCAGTCGAAGAAGAATAATACACCTGTTAAAAATCTTACCGAAGAAGAGCTATTTGACGCGTGTGAATCCTGTAAGGTAATAATATAATGTATCAGTACATGCTCCAACTAGATTTTTACGTTGTTTGTACAATTTTAATGTGATTCAATATACAGGGCTTTTCTGAGAAGATTGGAAATGATCACTGGCACAGTATAGACGACTGTAAAGGCGCAACGACTAAAGAAATAGTAGATGCTTGGATAGGAAAGCCAAGTAAGAGGTGTAACATGTGGCTAGAAACGAAAAAACGTTTTGAATTATCTATCTCCGAGAGAAAGAGTCGTTCCTCGAGCGAACAGTCATCGCAAGACTGTGGTTACTCCTCCGAACACAATATTAGTAGTTCTTCCCTTCCTAGTACGCCGGAAGGTTCGGAAGTAGCATGCAGCGAGGGATGTTGTAATCACGAAAGAGATTGTCACGATGTACGGCCGTCTGATAAACTTGTTCATTCCAGTTCTAGTATCTCTTTATTAAAAGAAAGGGGCGGGGGTTTGACGCTTACGCAAATGTTAGAAGTAGGTGTTTTAGTTTGTCTTCTCCAAGCTTGTCCCGAAATGTACACTTCCATTTCTATGTCTAACACGGTTTGGTTGCTTCCAGGATTCCTATTTATCAGGTGACGAGGAAAAAGATAGTTATATACCGGCCGAGGAAGTATTGGAATTTAAATCTCGAATGTGCCAAGTACTTGAAAAACGGCAAGAACTTCGCCAAACCCTTAGAAAACGTTTTGCTATTTTATGTAGTCATCACAAACCCTTTACCATTCCTAATTAAGAATTCCTACTAGGTACAGTTACTTAATAGGACACAATCTTTCTTTTTTTACATTGATTTACTGCCAGTAGAGACACAGGAGTGCAATAGATGTATTTCGGGTAACTGTTATCATTGGATGTCAACCTTCCTATGCGAATAAAACTGTCGTTGGAGATATTACATCGTAAGAGCATCGTATGGTATGGTTTATCTGTAAGCGGAGAATAATTACATCTAATAAACTAGAGGTACCAAGAAATAATTCTGTCTCGAATTGTGTTGTTTTCTGTGCAGCTAAGTTCGGAAAAATAAAAGACATTCGTAGATAAAGTGTACGTGTAAATGAACGAAAATAAAAAATGTTTAGTCGAATGTTAACTCTGAACGCTGAGGTAAAGTACATATATTGTCTGTATTCAGGGTTAAATAAGACTTATTTCTGTATACATACCTGTGAATCACGGTTAACTGCACGTAGCAAGCAATCGTTGTGTAGAAGGTTTACTTGATTAATCACTACATACCTTTAAAGGGAACTTATTTTTTTTAAAGCAGAACTTTCGACTCGTCTTTCTGTCAAATAAATGTAAATGTTGTAATAACGATATCATTGGAAAATATTAAAAATTAATAGAAAATAAATGTTGCATTCCAGTATGTATTATATTATTCCAAAATACAATCTTCTTTCTTTGTTTTTTACACACGTTTGTACAATAATATACAAGTTTTATCTCTTCCACAAGAGATATTACATTAATACAAGTATTATATGTATAAAAATGTTACAAATTCTTAAACTACTACAGCGCAGCCTAAGCTGCGCGGATTACTCAACATAATCGTACTTTGCGTTTAGTACGGAAGAAATTGAAATTGCGGACATATAATATTCTGCCGATGCAAGGACTCCATTAATTAATTAAGTACTAACATATATTAACAAATGACTAGTCCCTGTTATGATTCTCAGAATAGTTTAGATTACATCATAAAATTATTCAATATATTGTGCAAAGCACAAGCACGCATTTGTACCACCAAAACCAAAAGCGTTTTTCAGAGCTACACGTGCAGAAGTTGTATTCCAACTTTTTTTGATGTTGGGCGCAAAATTTAGGCAAGTATCGATATCTAAGCTATGCAAATTGAGCGTCGGGGGTATAATACCCTCCTTTATCGCCAGAATAGTAAAAGCAGCTTCTAAATTGCCTGCTGCTCCCAACAAGTGGCCATGAGCACCTTTCGTACTCGAAACGACTACATTTTTACTGTGTTGTCCCATAAATGATTCTATAGCTTTCAGTTCAATAGCATCGCCCAAAGGAGTCGAAGTTGCATGCGCATTAATAAAAGTAATTTGTAAACTTTTTATACCAGCATCTTTCACTGCTCTGTCCATAGCTAAAATGGCACCAGTGCCATCTTCACTGGGCGCAGTCAAATGCGCCGCATCACCAGACAAACCATATCCTAATACTTCCGCATAAATATCAGCTTTCCGTTCAAGTGCATGATTTAATTCCTCCAGTACTAGTATAGCAGCACCTTCCCCCATGACAAATCCATCTCTGTCTTTATCAAACGGTCGCGATGCTTCAAATGGAAAATTGTTTTTGCTAGTACTAAGTGCTCTAAGCCTACAAAAGGCAGCTATAGCGAGAGGACTGATGCACGCTTCCGCTCCTCCACATATCATCACGTTTGTTTCTCCACCTCGGATAAATCGAAATGCATCACCTGGAAAGTATGAAAAATCATGGAATAACGTTGAACGTAGAAAATCTTTCTAGTTTACGTCGCTATTTATAATACCAATTGCGTGTGCGCCAGTCGCGCACGCCGTTGATACAGAATGATTGGGTCCACGAAAACCATATTTAATACTAATTTGTCCAGCTGCCATATTTGGTAATATCCTAGGCACAAAATACGGACTAACTTTGCTATATCCTTTCTTCAATGCTTCATACGTAGTACATACATCGACTAAATCGATCATTCCGATTCCTACGGCTACACCGGTATCTCGTCTATCCGTTTCATCCTTTGGCTTCCAGCATGCGTCATTCAATGCTTCCTCGGTAGCTATCAAAGCGTACGCAGTAGCAGGGCACATTGTACGCAATGCACTTTTCGTAAAATGCGAATCAATATTTAATTCGTTAGTACCATTTCCCTTAGGGATTAACGCACCTGGTAGCATTAAGTTTATTATACGTACGTATTTCGAATTATTAAAAAATATTAGGAGCTTGTCAAACTCTTACCGACTTTGCAAGGCAATTTCTCATAATCAGTTTCTGTTAATTCGATGACACCAGACTTCGAGTCAATAAGAGCTTGCCAGGAGTTTCGTAAACCTACTCCAAGGGGACATACGACACCCATTCCTGTTACTACAACTCGCCGTTTGCATCTTATAGCCGACGTTAGGGTGCGTCTAATATTAACACACGGAGTATACATTTGACCGGTAAGGATGGTTACCACGAAACAAATATATCAAGGTTATGTGCTATCGTGGTGCACTTTTTCACGAATGTAATCGTAACGGTTCAAGCTACACAGAAACATCTTTCACCGTTATTCTTCACACAACGATTGACAATACAAATCAATTCTTACTTTCTTTCCAAAACTACGTAACAAAAACATCTTCCGATAGCTATGTATAGCAACCATAGATCGATGTTTTGAAAACATGGATACTATCTATCGATATCTCGAGGTTTTTACCATCGATATTTAGAGTTCGATATACAGAGTGTCCCATAACTGTGGGTCTTCCCGGAAATGGGAGGTAGCTGGGGTGATTCTGAACAACCTTTTCCTTGACCAAAATATTGTTTGAAGCTTCGTTCTTGAGTTATTAACGAAAAACATTGGCCAATGAGAGCGGCCGTATAGCGCGCGCTCAGTCACCAATGCGCGCGGTCGTGATCGGGTGCATCGAGGGGCAACGTACGGCAAATATTACATCGCCTTACCACCGACGAGATATAAGAATAGACAGGACATCTTATGGACTTTGGTGGCCCAACGTGACTGTCATACCGACTCAGAAATCCTACGCTGATTTGAGCGTCCTCTGCTCATGAACAGTGATCAGTTGAAGAACTATTATTTACTGAAGTAGTTTTGGGGACATGATTCATGCGATTGTGTGAATATATGTGAATGTTGGGGGGGGGGGGGGGGGTCCAGGAAAGGGGGGATCAGGAAAGGGGGGGATCAGGAAAGGGGGGGATCAGGAAAGGGGAGGAATATCCCGTTAAACATTAACACACCTATACATATAATTTACACAAAATATTTAGTAATATAAGAAAAATAAAGTAATAATAATTTTCTGGAAAAAATGTAATTAATTGTAGTACATGTTAACATTACAAAATTTTGTAATGTATTTTATTTTTATTCTAAATCGTAATATTTTAATACAATGCAATGTACTTTTACAGAATTAAATAGATTTTTTTATAAAAGAGAATTTGTAACACTTTGCTCATAAAATAAAAATTTGGGGATCTTTCTTCATCAGTTTCTTATTTTCCTTTTTTTCTCAGTTGTAAATAATCACGATAGTTGACTTCCAGCTGGGTGAACATCAAACCAGCGAATAAGTAGCTATGATTATTATTAACATAAAAAGAAAGAAATTATAAATGCCTTACTTTCACTTTAGTTCCATTACCACTACATCTTTATGTGTATATGTACATAAGGACTTGACTTACATAAATACGTATGTATACATATAAATACATTACAGCTGTACTTGGTAATGTTAACAGGATTGGCCACGTGAAGGCATGAAAGAAGGACTTTACAATCCCGGAATGCACTCAACGTTCGTATATAAATAATCAAACAAAAAGTAAATTTTTGTCCCATTTCTAACAAAATAAGGATTTTCAACACTAACGCGTCTTTCTGCCATGCTTTGATTGCTTGCACCTTGATCGGAAGCAACAGCTCTAACTTTCAAACCTGTATTATGCAAATTATCTAAAGTAGCATCTAATATAATTGATAATTGATTGGCTTTAACTCCATTCTTTGAGACAAAGAATGCTATCGGTTGTTTCCAATTACTGAGCAAGCTTCTTATCATAAAAACCAGCACCTGAGTGCCTACTGCCGCGCTTCTGCCTAAAAATTCTAAATCCTCAAAACCTTCAATAATTTGTTTCATCTCTTAGCTCATTTTTTTTTGGTCATTTATCAGAAAATAATGTAAAGTAGAACTTTAAAAATTATTTCATTTATTGATAGTACAATTGAAATAAGAAAACTTGTTATCACGTGTTTCTTTAATTAAAAGATTTTTAATTAACATTAAATGTTTCATATCCTTTGTTGCCTTTCATTGCGGCAAAGAACAAAAGAATTTGTGGGATATGGTGATGGGAGTTGCGAAATGAGACAGTGGAATAGCTTTCCCTTCAATACTTGAACTTGTCTTTATTCACTCGTCGTGGTACACGCTCGCGTTGCTCGCGACAGCTCGTACTTGATTCACTCTGACTCTCGCATGCTTCATCCACTCCATATATTCTCTCACTTGCAGCTTGCTTCTCATTCTATTCCTCATTCGTTCTCACTCATTAGGACCCACACCGACACACACACCCTTGCCACGTGTCATAGGTCGACCACGGGTCACCATGCACTCAAAGCTTCTCGTGCATTCCCAGAAAGCATTCGCTCTTCCCTAGAAGTAAACATTCGCTCGACGTTTCAACTAACACTCTTCATTCGCACCTCACGCTACATTCGATACTTCCTGTCACACTGCGGTTTCGATTTAAACATAAGGCGGAGACGTGGCGCCGGCTTATCGCCGCCACATCACCCCCCCGCCAGTGATTGACCTAATCACGAAATTTGTAATCGGTCCGGGAATCGCACTGTTCTTCCGGACCGTGTAATGCGTATGCTCGCATCTGCTGTAGTCAGGATGCGAGGCGGCAACACCGGCTCCTGCAATGATGGACGGGGTAACCGCCCCGTGCTCTCGATCGGTGTGGTTGCTGATGGTCCTTCGGACTGCCCAGGTGGAGCTGGCCGCGCTGCCCCAGGTTTCGGCGATGCTGGATCTGCAGCCAGCAAGTACGCCGGCTTCAGGCGATCCACGGTGACCGTGACTGGCTTATCTCGGATGCTCAGCGAGAAGGTCCGAGTTCCTCGGTTGAGGACCTTGTATGGTCCGTCGTATGGCGGCTGGAGGATTCCTCGGACGGTGTCGTTCCGAAGAAAAACATACTCCGCTGTAGCGAGGTCCTTGAAAACAAATATCCGCCTTGAGGAGTGGTTGCTGCCGGGCGTCGGGGCGCGGGCGGCGAAATACTCGCGCAACCTCCCGACGAAATCCCTTGATAACGGCTGCGAATTTCTGCCTTGTGGTGTCAGGAATTCTCCTGGTAGACGCAGCGTCTCGCCGTAGACCAGCTCCGCTGCGGTAGATTGCAAATCCTCCCTCCAGGCTGCGCGGATGCCCAGCAAAATGGTGGGAAGTACCTCCGTCCAACGGACGTTCTGCTGGCAGCGGATTGCTGCCTTGAATTTGCGGTGGAATCTTTCCACCATTCCGTTTGCTGCTGGGTGATAGGCTGTCGTCCGCCAGTGCGTTGCGCCTGTTAACTGGGACAACGCTTTAAACAAATGTGACTCGAATTGCCTGCCCTGGTCGGTGGTTATACGCAGCGGGGTTCCGAACCGGGAAACCCATCCGTCGTAAAAGGCCCGTGCCACGGTCGCGGCCTCTTGGTCCCTAATCGGAAAGGCCTCAGGCCAACGCGTAAAGCGGTCGACACATGTCAAACAATATCTAAAACCCTCTGAGACCGGAAAAACTACAATGTCTATGTGCACATGTTCGAATCTTCCAGACGGCATGTTGAAACTTCCCGGCGGCGCGGAAACGTGTCTGCTCGTCTTAGCTCGTTGGCACGGCAGACAACCGCGAGCCCAACTTCGGCAGTCAGCTTTAACCGACGGCCAAACAAATCGTTCCGTCACAAGCTTTACCGTCGCGTTAATTCCTGGATGCGCCAGGCGATGCACCGATTCGAATGCGCCTCGTCTGAAAGGCTTTGTGACAAACGGTCGCGTGGTTTCTGATGATACGTCACAGGTCACTTCGATGTCCGAATCGGGCAGACGTATCCGCTCGAACCGCAGATTGTTTCGAATATCCCCTCGCATGTACGCCTGTAGCTCCGCGTCGTGTTGCTGGGACTCGGCCAAATCGGCATAGCTGAAGAATTCTGCGACTTCTTCCATCCTTGAAAACGCATCGGCAACGACGTTCTCCTTACCGGCGATGTGGCGGATGTCAGTGGTGAACTGCCCGATGAAATCCAGGTACCTGAATTGCCTGGGAGAACATTTCTCGGGCTTTTGCTGGAAAGCAAAAGTTATCGGTTTATGGTCCGTGTAGACTGTGAAGGTTCGCCCCTCCACCATGTGCCTGAAATGCTTGATTGCCATGTATATTGCCAACATCTCTCTGTCGTACGCGCCGTAATTCCGGCTCCGACGGCAAAATCGGACGCGTCGCAGAACAAACCGAGCGGTACGCTGTCCCGCGGGTGCGCTAGTAACGCTGCCTGTCTCAGGCTTTCCTTCGCCTCGGCGAATGCTGCAACGGCTTCTTTGGTCCATGCCACCTTAGGCTGGCCGTACACCAAGGAGGCATGAAACACGCAACACGCGACATGCGACATGCGGTAAATACCGCGCTCATACTAATACCGCACAGAACCATTTAAAATGTATAGCTACTTTTTCTACCCTCGTACACCAGGCATGCATGCTGCACACGTTGCGCGACATCTACTGCGTGCGGGATTTTGTGCGTGCTTGCCGCGGTATTTACAGCGCGGTAGAGAAGACATTTTCAGTTTGTAGGAGATTTTACGTAGGGCTCTGGTTTGGCTCGGGCCATGATGGTTTATATAAGACTACTTTTTGGGTATAATTAGTCTATAAAGATAATACTTGTATTTATTGCAAATACACGCTGATAATACAATATTCAGTTTTTCTATTCTCGGTCCTATAATTTCCACCAACACTTTAAAACTCTCCTGGCTCATTCTATAAAATTCTTTAAATTTTTCATGATTGAGTGCGAGCTGCTCCTGGGTAACTATTGCTGGGCTATGCCTTAAATTATCACAGAATAGAGGATTAATCCAATATCTACGGATTCTATTTCCTCGTTCCCTACGTCGCAAATATTGCCAAGCGACCACTACGTCTTCCTCGGACGATGACATTGTAGGAACTGTTTCAACATTTGCTGCACTGGTGTACGCGGTGTAGCAACATGAGACATTTACCGCATGTCGCATGTTGCGTGTTGCGTGTTTCATGCCTCCTTGGTGTACGGCCGGCCTTAGTGTTACCTTTGGCCTTGTCGTGTAACAGGTCATTGAGCGACGCTTGCACCTGCGCAGCCCTGGGCATGAAACGTCTGTAAAAATTGATCATACCCAGGAACTGTCTCAACTGCTTCGCGGTGGTCGGCTGCGGGTAGTTTGCAATCGTCTCCACCTTGGATACCAACGGGCGAGTGCCCTCGGCGGACACGGCGTACCCCAGAAACTTGACCTGCGCCTGTCCGAAAGTGCACTTTGCCGCGTTGATGGTTACGCCGTGCTTATTTAACCGCGCAAACACCTCCTCCAAGTGGCGCATATGCTCCTCTTCTGTCGAAGATGCAACCAATATGTCGTCAATGTACGCGTACGCGAAATCTAATCCGCGTAGCACTTCGTCGATGAAACGCTGAAATGTTTGTGCCGCGTTTCGCAACCCGAACAACATACAAGGAAACTCGAATAGC
Organism: Nomada flava; assembly: GCA_951802745.1. Taxonomy (NCBI): domain Eukaryota; kingdom Metazoa; phylum Arthropoda; class Insecta; order Hymenoptera; family Apidae; genus Nomada; species Nomada flava. Next base: position 10,359,345 of record OX637903.1, read on the forward strand.
CCGAATGGAGTCGTTATCGCGGTTTTGGCAATGTCTTCCGCGGCCACCGGAATTTGGTTGTACGCACGCACCAAGTCTAACGTTGAAAACACTGCTTTCCCGTGAAGCGCTTGAGCGAAGTCCTCAATATGCTTCACGGGATACCTATCCGGCACTGGTCGCGCATTTAACGCCCGGTAGTCGCCGCACGGTCGCCAAGCGTCTTGTCCCTTTTTCGGCACCATGTGGAGCGGCGAGGACCACGTACTCTCCGACGGGCGCGTGATGCCGAGGCGCATCATTGTCTCGAATTCGCGTCGCGCGTTCCTTAAACGGTCCGGTGCGAGGCGCCGAGGTTTGCAGGCCACCGGCGGTCCTGGCGTTGTACGAATGTAATGCACCGTTTCGTGCCTTGCTTCCGCGGGTGTTCCGACTGGTCGTGTAATGTTCGGAAATCGGTGCAATAAAACGTGGAACTTCGAATCGCCAAAAATCGTTTTTACCGTCGGTGCTGACGGCCCGCACTCCCGCACTGAGCGCCCTGGCACTGTCATCGATGTCACTTTGTCCAACAATCTACGATTGCTAACGTCCACAAGTAGTTCATAATGCGCGAGAAAATCCACACCTATTATCGGCCTCGATACGTCGGCCACCACGAAACGCCATGTGAACGCGCGACGGAGCCCGAGGTCAAGGCTCAACGTAACCGTTCCGTACGTTGCAATTTCCGAACCGTTCGCCGCGTACAACGCGTAGGAGGTTCGCTCGCGGAACCCGCGAGCCCTCGATCGGGGGAAAACGCAGAGATCGGCTCCGGTATCGATTAAAAATTGTGTCTTTGTCGCTCGATCGGTTAGGAACAGACGGCGCGACGATTGGCAAAGGTCGCTGGCCGCCATCAACGACCGCCCGGCAAGTTTCCCTGGGCGGACCAGTTACACGGGGGTTCACACCGCACTGCGTTCGTCCCGAATTTAAAGTGGTAAAAACAAGCGGTCCCGGGACAGCGATCGCGGTCGCTGTCGGCCCGGCGCGTCCCGTCGGTAACCGGAGCGGCGTGGACCGCTGCTTAAATCGTGCCGAATCGCGGCCAGCTCCTACTGGAACGTTGCCGCCAGTTGTGCCATTTTCGTACAAAGCTGTGTTTCCATCTCACCTATGGCTGCGGGTGGACGAAGAGAGGGTCCTGCCGAGGCCTCGGCCACCTGCGATCGGGGGCCAAGTGCGTCGGCGACGGTGTCCGCCAGATCGGCAACTCGGTCGAGTTCGGCGTCCTGCTGCGTGGCTAAAATGACCTGCATGCTGGCTGGTAGACGACCCAACCACAAGGTCCGCAGGATTTCCTCCGACAAGGCTGCTCCTCCCAAAGACCGCAGGTGGCGTAGAAACTGCGAAGGTTTCCTGTCGCCAATCTCCTCGTGCTCCAGGAGACTTCGCGTTTTCTGCTGTTGCGACGAACCCACCCGCTTAATAAGCTCTGCCTTGAGCTTCGTGTACGGCTGGGCCGGGGGAGCTAGAATGATTTCGCGAACTTCCGCCGCGTATTCAGGCTTTAATGCCCCTAAAACGTAGCCGAACTTTGTCATTTTGGTCGTCACTCCGCTCGCGTCAAGACTGCGTTCGACCATGCCGAACCACAGTTCGGGGTCGGTCGGTGAAAACTCCGGTATACGCACTGCGACGCGATTGACTGCGGGCACGCTACCCCCTGCCGGGGACTGCTCGGGCGGCGTCGACATTGTCTTATGCACGCGATGTAACCACCACAAAAAAAAAAGAGACGATATGCAATCGCGAAAAACCGTTCACTCACGTAGAGATCACGTCGGGGTCACCAATGTGGGATATGGTGATGGGAGTTGCGAAATGAGACAGTGGAATAGCTTTCCCTTCAATACTTGAACTTGTCTTTATTCACTCGTCGTGGTACATGCTCGCGTTGCTCGCGACAGCTCGTACTTGATTCACTCTGACTCTCGCACGCTTCATCCACTCCATATATTCTCTCACTTGCAGCTTGCCTCTCATTCTATTCCTCATTCGTTCTCACTCATTAGGACCCACACCGACACACACACCCTTGCCACGTGTCACAGGTCGACCACGGGTCACCATGCACTCAAAGCTTCTCGTGCATTCCCAGAAAGCATTCGCTCTTCCCTAGAAGTAAACATTCGCTCGACGTTTCAACTAACACTCTTCATTCGCACCTCACGCTACATTCGATACTTCCTGTCACACTGCGGTTTCGATTTAAACATAAGGCGGAGACGTGGCGCCGGCTTATCGCCGCCACAAATTCTTTAAAATTCTTTAATTTTAGCATCGTTTTCAATAATCTGTGGGTAACGTTGCGAGTGACACGGAAATGGTAATGGGACCCGGCGTCCCAGAAATCGTGGCCGAAAAAATACATTGCACGTCTTGTCTATTCCTATATCTCGTCGGTGGCCTTACATTAAGAATAGTGTGTAATTCTTCGTTATTCATCAATAAGAATTTAATTAACAAGTCGTTTAATAACTGTTCCATACTTTTATTCGTTTTCCGAAACGAATAAAGTGTTTTATGAAAAATTATTATGAAAAAAGTATTTTGATAATTAATGTTAGAAAAGGGTAGTTAAATAAACTTATACATTCGACTACGAATTTACCTGCTTCGACGGTGTCTTGGCACTTGGTCATTGTACCGAACCCCACCTATCTTAACAATTTTATGTCACGAAACGCACGTCCCGGCGATCGATACAGATCTGATTCGCACTTGTTTCTGTCGTCGAAGTCGCTGGAGACTGGATTTGGTTGATCGTGGTTGATTGAAGAATAGACTTTTGTCATTATGTATAAATAACTTGGTAGAGTTTTATTTGTTACTTCGTCGAGTATTACAGATTTTACGTATCTACTTCGCTTTTTCTACTGAACTGCTTGGATTTTGGGAGGCCCCTTTTTATATTGATGAGGTCTTGAGAAATAGGGTCAAGCCCTTTGAACGTACAGGAATGCAACGTGGTTGCTCAATACATGTGTAATAAGCAGGAAGGGCGAGTCGCTCGACACCTCCCCCCTTATAGAGAACCTTTGTCTATGATTTAGAGTCTAAATCATCTAAATTTTAGACAAACGGTCTCTGAGTTTGTGATTTAGCAAATCGTTATCGGTTGATTGATGTACGGCCGCATAAGTAACATGTTGTGTCGGCGCGTGATTGTTGAAGCTACGATTATTGTAGCAGTTTCCTATTAGTGACCTTATCACTTCTATTATTGCTCTAAAAAGCCCTATCTTGGTCAGGAAGACGAACAATAGGCTTGCGAGAGCTGCATATCCTGCGTATGAAAGGTACTCGAAGAATTTTTCTTTCCAGGTCTTTTGACGCTGGTGATGCATTGCTTTTTCGGATATACTTTCGAGCTCTTCTAATGTTCGTCCAAGTGACTGCAAGTCTTCGGGATCTATGTGCGATTCCGAAATTATGTTTAGGGGAATTTCGCTCTCGGTTACGTTGAGTTCCGGCATCTTGATTCGTGCCGTTACTATCTGGTAATTATTGATTTTGTGATCATATATAATATTCGAAGGTTTCAGTTTGGCCGAGAGAGAGATTCCGTTGCAATCGGGTGCTAACGTTAATATAAAGTTATTCTTAATTTCCATGTGCCTCGGTTGTTTGTCGGAACAAAGTGTATGCATCGTTTCTGGTTTTGGAGCGATTCCGATCCATTGATTTCCCGACTGGAGTTGTATCCAGACGGTACTCTTGATTCTCATATACCTGGTTTCGCAGTTTTCGGGCTCGTGTTTCGAGAGTATACTAATGAGACAGTTATCTCGGAAGTGCGTTGAATAGTCGGGCGCGTAACGTTTAATAACTAACTGGTCGTTTAATTTCTTCGCGCCGGCTACTTCGGTAGTAGTGATGGGTATAAATACGAGACGCAACGGATCCAAAAGAATCAATCTTTGTTCGGTGTTGATTATTGAATGGAACATCCATCCGTGTGTTGGGAGCGATATAACTTTGACTAAGTTAAAGGTTTGTTCTTCGAATAACGGGATTTTGATTTCTAGTAGTGCGCGCTGGCCGTTGAGCGCTATGTTCACTTCGCAGATGGCGAGTAAGGCTACGGGTACAGTGGAACCGAATTTCGGCCTTGCGACGTCGTCAGAGCGAACCGAATCGGCTGTGCGAAGTGGAGCGGTGCCAGTGGCTGCGTATTCTATTCCGACGAATGTGAGTTCACAGCTATGATGCACGCCGTAGAAAAGGCACATGGATTTGGCTAATATGATCCAAATTATATCGTGTTTGGCCTCATTTTAATCACAACAACCCCAACAATATATTAATGCAATTTTCATAACGAAATAAGTAACAATAAAAAAGTTTCACGGTTGCATTAGTGTTGTCTCACGGATACGAAGCCACTTGTTTCTTTTTCTAAGCTATCTGCCTCCGGGACATGTCGACTAGTCAAAACGTATCAGCATGCTCCTTCCACTCGAACCCGGGGGGGACCCCTCCAGTGGCGGGGATGAAGCGCGAGCGTCCTCAATTTATTAACAATCTTGTTAACAAATGAAAGATTAGAACGGAAAAATTAAATTGTTGCTTTTACGGTGCATAAATATTTTAATACAACTAAACGTAAATTAACTGGCGTGATGTTCGCATTTATAATAACAAGAATAGTTTCGGAAATCGGAATAGTTTCGACCATCTGGGTTACAACATTCAGATGGTAAGGCTTAGAATAAAATAACAATTTCAACAGCCAAGCAACTCTCACACCAACTCCGAGGGAAGACCGCTTAATATTCATTAACCGAAATGTAAAAATCAATGCGACAATATACCAACAAAAAGTCCATCGTGAAGTATTGGGACCACGGTCGGTTTCGGTCGGTTTCGGGCGAAAAAATCAAACTCAGTTGATCGGCTAGCATATTCGGACGAAAAGATCGTATTTCTATTTATTTAGGACGAACCTATGTAGAAAAAAGGGCCACGACCCTCGCTACGGGGGGGCCAGCCACTTCAGTTCGGACGAAAAAATCAAAATCCCGTCAAGTGTCTCGCGTCTTCGCACGCATTCGGGTCGTGTGCAGTGGCACCGCTTCCATTTAATCTCATGGCGTTGATTCGTTTCCGAATTCATCAGACGTCGTAAGGCCGAAATTCGGTTCCACTGTACCCGTAGCCTAATGCCGTATAGTACGTTTGCTTAAGAGGTACGGGGAAATTGTCGATATGTTCGTGTTCCCTAATATTCGGAATAGTTGTTCTGGTGGTAGGACGTAGGGTTTAACTATGCCGTGTTTTGCGTCGAACGTTAAATCCTCAACTTTCCTGATTTGTTCGCGTAGAGTGAAGGTATTCGTTTCGAGATCCAATAGTATTTCGTCGATCACCAAATTCATTTTGTTTGCTTTTGACAGGTCCCTGACTTTATTAAATTGCTCGTTGGCAATTTTTACCTGGTGAAGCGTTTTGTTAAAGCCCGCAGCACTGCCCTGTAAGGCGGTGAGTATGATGCTCGTCTGGTTGCGTACATAATGCATAATTTGCTCGTTGTTAGCGTAGAGTTTGTCTAGCTCGTCGTTATAGTATTGTGTATCTGATGAATCTAAAGTACCGAAGAGCGTTTTGCTGATAGCTCCTACGAAATCGAATATTCCTCGTTTAGTACGTGTGAGGTTACTGTCGATTCCTGCACTGTATAATGCGTTGCGGAGTTCTCCTCGAATGTTGCTGAACTCTGCTATTCTTTTTGTGAGTCTATTGTTTGAGGAACACGTAAATGGTGTTCCTCCTAGATCTCGGGAACATAGCTTGAATAATACGCTTCTGCTTAATTCTTCGATGACATCTAGGTCGGTATTAAGGTGGGCGAAATCGCAGCCGACCACGATTTTCCATTGTTCGTGATAGATTCTAACTGTATTTTGATGTTCGAGGAAAATTGTTTCTTGGTCATTAAGCTTGGCCAATTGGTACTTGTCGTCGTTTAATTCACTGCTGGTCAACGTAGAAGCATTTGAGATCCGGGTGATAGCCGTAGTTGTCGCGAGAAGGAGACCAATCGCGGCAAGTACGTTAGACATCATCTAAAATGATTTGAGTGGTTTGTTTAAAAATCTTAACGTTCGTCCTATGATGAACTGTTGGTCTTCCGTGTTCGGTAATTCTAACGGAATGGTTTCCCATTACTTCTATTACTTCGAAGGGTCCACGCCAGCGTTCTTCTAGTGGCTTGGCGGTGTAGTTTCGTATGAGAACTAAGTTTCCTTTGTTAATAGGTTCAAGGTGTTGATAAGAAGTGGAAGGTTGTTGGGATTTAAGGTTTTCGATCGTTTCAATAATTTTGTTTTCGTGTTGTAATTTAAGATTTTCTGTCTGTTGATGAAGTGTCAGTCGTTCGTCTTGTTCGTCAAAGATGCTATTGGGTTCATACCCTAATTGTAACTCGAATGGAGTGTAGCCCGTGGAACGGTTAGTGGTACAATTGTAGTTTAGCATAGCTTTGGGGAGAAGGAGATCCCAGGGAGTTTCCGTGGTCTGGTAACAACGTATGTATTCCTTTAGAATGATGTGAGACCTCTCATTTTTACCATTAGACTGAGGGTGATATACTGACGTGAGTACATGTCTAGTTTTCATGGTATTGCAAAGTTCGGTGAATTCCGAGGATGTAAATTCCTTTGCATTATCGGTTAGAATTTCTTTAGGTTTCCCGAAAATTCTCAGCCATGAAGCCCAAGCGACTTGTATGATGGCTGCAGTGGATTTATCGATGAGAGGTTCACACATAATATACCTGGTTAAGTAATCTTGAATTACTAGGATATATTTATTCTTTCGGGTTGTTTCGTCTAGGGGCCCTACTATATCAAGGGAGATTTTGTCCGTTGGTTTAGTCGGAATGTCGGTTGTTTGGGGTACGTATGTTTGTCGTTTCGTGTCTTTTTGTCTTTGGCAAGTGACACAGTTCTCGATGTAACTTTTCACGTCCCGTGTAATATTAGGCCATTCGTATCGTTTACGGATTTTTTGTAACGTTTTGTCGTACGCGTAGTGTCCTCCAAATAGCGAATCGTGAGCTAGCGTAATAATTTCCCTTGTATCCGAAGGGACTGGTTTCGAAATGTAAATTTCTATATCCCGTTTTAATTTAGACAAGAGAGAAGCAATTACTTTAGTGTAATCCCGGTCTTGTATTATGTTGATTTTACTACCGCCGTTGAGTTCCCTATTAACACGTTGACTGCCGCGTCACCCGTATTCGGGTGACAGCTAATGTTCCAATCAGGCCGCGTCAGTCATCGGTGACTGACATTCAACTTTTCGTTCAGGCGTCGCTGTTTCACAGTGTTAAGCTACGCCGCGGCGCGCCTGGATCGCGCGTTCGCGTTGAAATAAACAGAACAAAAAATTGAGTATAAAGGTTTAAATTCGTATATAAAAAATGCTCTGAATCTCTCTATATCCAGTCTCACGACAAACTGTTTGAACCGATCACAGACAGAACGTTAGAACGGTCAGAAATTAGGCGTCTTATTGCGCCACTTTAAACATTAATAACTTTCTTGGCGGGACGAAGCGGGAAATGATTTTTGTGTGATTATATAGGGGAAAGTATGAAGAAAACATTCCACTTTGAAAGAATGCGGAACTCTTTGGAACTTAAAAGATATTCCTTGTTGAAAATTAACAACTTTGACAACTTTCTTTACTCCACTGAGCATTGTTTTTCTAATAAATAACGAACGGCAATTCTAAATTCGAGGTGTGCATTCTTAACGCAAAAGAATACTCTTCATTTGGAAACAAACATGACCAGAAAATATTAAATAGATTCATCAGGGCATTAAAAAGAAAAAAAGCAATTTTTCGTGTGAAAAATGGTACCTATAAAATGTTGATTTTTAAACGCTTGTACTAATCACAATTTTTAATAAATTTCATTAATTTTATTATTTTCGAAAGCAATGGACACTTCTGAACCAATATATATTTAAAAAACATCGATATGAGGAAATCGATTTTTTACCAAATGAACAGCTAGCGTTCACGCGCGCCGTCGCGCATGTCGCGTCGTGTGGCCTAAACGGAGAACGAGGCAAAACCGGCGTGGCAGTCAACGTGTTAAGAACGTCAATTTTTGTCCGGTCGGTTTCGTGCGGGGATAGGTAGGTCTTTCCTCTTTCGGCGATTTCCGACGGTATCTCTGTATAGATGATAGTCGGTAATTCTTTGACGAATCTTTGAGTGATTTTCACTTGGGATAGGATCGAAGGGACGCTAGGTTTCGCGTTCGTTTTAGGACCTTCGGTTATTTCCTTAATGAATTCGTCGACGTCCGTTTGAGGGTTGATTGAATAGAAGCTCAAATATTCTTCTAGTTCGTCTCCTACTATGTCCTGTTCTATCGCGTTGATTCTACCGCGTGAGAGCGCGTCCGCATTTGTATTTAATTTTCCTTGTTTGTAGACTATTTCGTAGTCATATTCTAATAGTTTCAATCGCCAGCGTACTAAACGAGAGTTTGGATCCTTTACGTTCATTAACCATACTAATGGTTTGTAATCCGTCACGATGGTGAATTTACGCCCGTAAAAATATTGATGAAAGTGTTTCGTTGCCCAGACAATCGCTAATAGTTCTTTTTCCGTTGTAGTATATCGTGTCTCTGCTTCGTTTAGAGTACGTGAGGCGTACGCGATCGGTTTGTCTTTCCCTATCGTACCCTGTGATAGAATCGCGCCTAAGGCTACGGGTACAGTGGAACCGAATTTCGTCCGTACGACGTCTGATGTATTCGGAAACGAATCAACGCCATGAGATTAAATGGAAGCGGTGTCACTGCATACGACCCGAATGCGTGCGAAGACGCGAGACACTTGACGGGATTTTGATTTTTTCGTCCGAACTGAAGTGGCTGGCCCCCCCGTAGCGAGGGTCGTGGCCCTTTTTTCTACATAGGTTTGTCCTAAATAAATAGAAATACGATCTTTTCGTCCGGATATGCTAGCCGATCAACTGAGTTTGATTTTTTCGCCCGAATTGTACTATTGACCGTGGTCCCAATACTTCACGATGGACTTTTTGTTAGTATATTGTCCCATTGATTTTGACATTTCGGTCAATGAATATTAATGGGTCTTCCCCGTTGTATAAATAACCACCGTGAGCCGCGAGGTGTTATAAAACTCCACAAAGTTGGTGTGAGAACCACTATAGTTACGCTGCCGTTGCATGGCCGGTCGGACTCACGCAGTTTATGACAAAGTCGTTGCTATTGTGTTAAAAAAGAGAAGCAATGTGTCTATTGGCATTGCTTGTCTCTTGAAATTGAGAACGCTCGCGCTTCATCCCCACCACTGAAGGGGTCCCCCCCCTGGGTTCGAGTGGAAGGAGCACGCTGATACGTTTTGACTAGTCGACATGTCCCGGAGGCAGATAGCTTAGAAAAAGAAACAAGTGGCTTCGTATCCGTGAGACAACACTAATGCAACCGTGAAAATTTTTTATTGTTACTTATTTCGTTATGAAAATTGCATTAATATATTATTGGGGTTGTTGTGATTAAAATGAGGCCAAACACGATATAATTTGGATCATATTAGCCAAATCCATGTCCCTTTTCTACGGCGTGCATCATAGATGTCAACTCACATTCGTCGGAATAGAATACGCAGCCACTGGCACCGCTCCACTTCGCACAGCCGATTCGAAGTCCTCTGACGACGTCATAAGGCCGAAATTCGGTTCCACTGTACCCGTAGCCTTAGGCGAAGCCATTTGTTTCATTTTCTAAGCTATCTGCCTCCGGGACATGTCGACTAGTCAAAACGTATCAGCGTGCTCCTTCCACTCGAACCCGGGGGGGGGCCCCTCCAGTGGCGGGGATGAAGCGCGAGCGTCCTCAATTTATTAACAATCTTGTTAACAAATGAAAGATTAGAACGGAAAAATTAAATTGTTGCTTTTACGGTGCATAAATATTTTAATACAACTAAACGTCAATTAACTGGCGTGATGTTCGCATTTATAATAAGAAGAATAGTTTCGGAAAGGTAGATTATAAGGGGAACAATGAACCGTCGATATAAGTCAAGGTGGGCTTCAGAACTACGGTTTCCTTTTTAACACATCTGCAAACTATAACCCTGTTAGTTACCTAGAACCATAAAGACATCTGGCACTGTGACCGTCCGAAACCATTATGTCCTTTTTAGCAAAATTCAGCTTTCCCGAAAAACAGACAGAGCAACCTCTCCTTTCAGACTTCCGGACCGCATATTGCTTTCGCTAAATTACCGCTTCGATCATCTGGGTTACAACATTCAGATGGTAAGGCTTAGAATAAAATAACAATTTCAACAGCCAAGCAATGACAGTGGACACATTGCCTCTCTTTTTTAACACAATAGTAATGACTCTGTCATAAACTGCGTGAGTTCCGACCGGCCATGCAACGGCACCGTAATTATAGTGGTTCTCACACCAACTCCGAGGGAAGACCCCTTAATATTCATTAACAGAAATGTAAAAATCAATGCGACAATATACCAACAAAAAGTCCATCGTGAAGTATTGGGACCACGGTCGGTTTCGGGCGAAAAAATCAAACTCAGTTGATCGGCTAGCATATTCGGACGAAAAGATCGTATTTCTATTTATTTAGGACGAACCTATGTAGAAAAAAGGGCCACGACCCTCGCTACGGGGAGGCCAGCCACTTCAGTTCGGACCGAAAAATCAAAAACCCGTCAAGTGTCTCGCGTCTTCGCACGCATTCGGGTCGTATGCAGTGACACCGCTTCCATTTAATCTCATGGCGTTGATTCGTTTCCGAATACATCCGACGTCGTAAGGCCGAAATTCGGTTCCACTGTACCCGTAGCCTAACGCGTAATTACTGGCGTCCGTGGTAAGAACAAATGGTTCTTCCCAATTGGGATATTGCAGTATAGGCTGAGTTGTAAGCGCGTCGCATAAATTTTCGAATGCTACATGTTGTTCGTTGGTCCAAAGGAATTCTTTTTCCTTCTTTAGAAGCTCGTTAAGCGGTTTCGCGGTTTTGGCGAAGTCCTTTACGAATTTCCGATAATATCCGCACAACCCTAAGAATTGTTTTATTTCTTTGGGGTTCTTGGGTACGGGATAATGTTTGACTTTCTCGATTCGCTTGGGGTTTGGTTGTACTCCGTCGGCCGAAATTAAATGTCCTAAGTATTCTAATTCCGGTTTTAAGTACTCGCACTTGTCGGGTTGAAGTTTTAGGCCGCATTGTTTTAGTCGTTCGAAGAGAACCTTTAAATTTTTATTGTGTTCTTCCAACGTCCTACCGAAGACTACGATATCGTCGATGTAGACAAAGCAATTGTTACCAATCAAGCCTTGTAGACCGCGATTCATGAGTCTCTGGAATATCGGTGGTGCGTTTTTTAAGCCGAAGGGCATTCGAATGAATTCAAAATGTCCGTCGCTAGTCGAGAAGGCTGTTTTATTAACGTCGTTTTCTTTTATCCCTATTTGGTGAAATCCCGAGGCTAGATCAAATGCCGAAAAGTATTTCGCGTTATCTAATCTATCTAGTATCTCGTCTATGTTAGGAATCGGATACGAGTCCTTTATGGTTTTTTCGTTTAATTTTCTATAGTCTATTATCAGTCGCCATTTCTGTTTGCCTGATGCGTCTGTCTTTTTGGGTACGATCCATAGTGGACTGTTGTATGGGCTGTCGCTGTCTCTAATGATACCTTTTTGTATCATGTCTGTCACCTGTCTTTTTATTTCGTCTTGGTGTATTGGAGGATACCTGTATTGTTTGGTGTGTATCGGTATTTCGTTGGTAGTCTTGATTTCGTGTTCTAGTATAGAGGATTTTGGGAGAGGGTCTCCGGGTAATATAAAGTTATCGTGGTAATTGGAGATTAGTTCCCATACTTCCCTTTTTCCTTCGGTTAAATGTTCTAAACGAGTGTTTTCCTTTAATAGGTTTATTCTCTCGTTCGTTTTACCGCTACTATTTATGTGAAAGACCAACTTTTCGTCAAAGTTTTCTATTGATTCAACTTGTTTCTTAAGATGATCGGACAGAATAGGTTGTCCGTTCATATCGACTTTCGTGATTGCTCCGTTTCCCGTTATGAAATTTACTAGTACTGTCTCGTTTTTACAATTGTTATTTGGATTGTTGCGTCGTTTGATAATATTCCCTATTTTGAACGCGTTACACGATAAAGAAAAATCGTGATTAAACAGAAAGTCCGATCCTAGTATGCCTTCTTGATAAATTGGAGATTCGTCGTCTACTACTTGAAATTGATTACACTTGTCGTTGAATGGAATAAAGACTGATTGTGAATATAATGTGTCTGTGGTATTGCTAGTGATACCCCTGAGCGTCATGGGTGCGCCTTTGTGAAGGTCTTTGTTTTTTATTTGTTTTTCCTTTATTACGGAAATTTCACTACCTGTGTCGATGAGGAAGGTGGTCAGTTGCAGTCCTGGCAGCTCTAGTTGAACAAACGGGGAATTGTCCACGCGATGTTCCTCTGTTGCTGTGGGCCTGGCGTTTCCGATGAGGGTCGTTCCACCGGTGGTGTGGTGTTCAGCGGGGCCTGTTGAAAATTTCGCTGTTGCCCGGTTTGCCTCCCTCGTTGTTCCTTCCACTGTTTCGTCCTGCACTAGTGTTCTGTGTGCCCACGTCGTTTGCAGTAATTGCACTCTTTCGAGTTCCATCCTGGGTTCGTACTTCTATGTGTCGGATGGTGTTGCTCGTGTGGTTTTCTGTGTTCCCTCGGTTCCCTGTGGTCCCTTGGTTGATTCCACATTTTTGATTGTTGTTGCATGTACTGGAGTTCTGTGTCGTACATGCGTGCAGCTTCGAATGCTTGGTTCAGTGTTTCCAGTTGCTGGCTGAACAGGTACTGTGAGATCTCGGGCCTCACGTTTCGTCGGAAACATTGTATGCCTTCTTCGTTGCATATTATTTCCTTGATGTCGATATATGTTTGTAATCTTCGTTCGGAGTTCACAGCGGTAAGAAGTTCATCTTATATTTGTGAAAACCGATGCACGAAGTCGTTAATTGGTTCGTTTGGCCTTTGTTTGCACGAATCCCGTTTTGTCTTTAGTGAAGACGTGTCGATGGTTTTCCCGTATATGAATCGGATTTTTTCTATCAATTTCGGGATGGTTGTGATCGTGTCTGGCCTTATCGTCAAAGATGCGCGTCCTTTTAGTTTCTGGGATATTATTGCGAGTAGTAGTAACGGATGTTGATGTTGGTTCAGCATAGACGCGACTTTGATGATCGTATTGATGAAGACTTCGGTGTTCGTTCCGTTGAATACCGGAATTAATGGTGAGCATTGTTCGTATTTTTCTATTCTGTGCAAGGGTTGCGATTCCTTGTGCGCGGGAAACGGTTGATCTACCCTCGAAGTTTGTATATTCGGTCTAGTTTCTTCTAGTGTTTTTAGTCTGTCGCACACTTGTAGCAATTTGTCGGCTAACATGTTTATATCGATTTGAGCGCGAGACGGGCTTTGTTGTCTTGAAATGTTGGGCAAGGGAGCAGTCACGTAGTCTTTAGATAGATTGGACGATGTGTCGTTTGAAAGACTTACGTTTGACTTGCTTTGGCGCCACTGAGTCCACTTGAGATCCAGTTCGTCTTCAGTTGCGATTCTCCAACTGTGATCTCAATCTTTAGCTGTTGTCGATACAGATCGATTGGAAATGTCGAATATCGCTTTTTCCCAGCTCTACGAGTGAATTTTCAATAAGAAGGACTATTGCGACGTCTGGGAACTGCATCTTTAGCTGCTGTCGATGCAGGCCGATTGGAAATGTCGACCATCGCGTTTTCCAAGGTCTACGAGAGAATTTTCGATAACAGGGACTATTGCGACGCCTGTGATCTCAATCTTTAGCTGTTGTCGATACAGATCGATTGGAAATGTCGAATATCGCGTTTTCCCAGCTCTACGAGTGAATTTTCAATAAGAAGGACTATTGCGACGTCTGGGAACTGAATCTTTAGCTGCTGTCGATGCAGGCCGATTGGAAATGTCGACTATCGCGTTTTCCAAGGTCTACGAGAGAATTTTCGATAACAGGGACTATTGCGACGCCTGTGATCTCAATCTTTAGCTGTTGTCGATGCAGATCGATTGGAAATGTCGAATATCGCGTTTTCCCAGCTCTACGAGTGAATTTTCAATAAGAAGGACTATTGCGACGCCTGGGAACTTAATCTTTAGCTGTTGCCGATGCAGATCGATTGGAAATGTCGAATATCGCGTTTTCCAAGCTATACCAGTGAATTTTCAATAAGAAGGACTATTGCGACGCCTGTGAACTGAATCTTTAGCTGCTGTTGATGCAGATCGATTGGAAATGTCGAATATCGCGTTTTCCTAGCTCTACGAGTGAATTTTCAATAAGAAGGACTATTGCGACGTCTGGGAACTGAATCTTTAGCTGCTGTCGATGCAGGCCGATTGGAAATGTCGACTATCGCGTTTTGCAAGCTATAAAAGTGTATTTTTGATAATAAGAACTATTGCGATGCCTGGGAACTGAATCTTTAGACGCTGTCGATGCAGGCCGATTGGAAATGCCGACTATCGCGTTTTCCAAGCTCTACGAGAGAATTTTCATAACAAGGACTATTGCGCCGCCTGGGAACTGAATCTTTAGCTGTTGTCGATGCAGATCAATTGGAAATGTCGAATATCGCATTTTCCATGCTATAAAAGTGTATTTTTGATAATAAGAACTATTGCGACGCCTGGGAACTGAATCTTTAGACGCTGTCGATGCAGGCCGATTGGAAATGTCGACTATCGCGTTTTCCAAGCTCTACGAGAGAATTTTCATAACAAGGACTATTGCGCCGCCTGGGATCTGCATCTTTAGCTGTTGTCGATGCAGATCGATTGGAAATGTCGAATATCGCATTTTCCATGCTATAAAAGTGTATTTTATTTATTTATTTATTTATTTCGTAAACGGGTGGAACCCTTTTTTATACAGAGGTTACAAAATGTTAGAACTGCTTACATACTAATGGTGAGAACTTATGCTAATGCAAGGAGAAGACGCTCGATATTCAAATTCACTAATCACTAATATTTTAAATCACTAATGTTTTAAGCATAGACATAATAAGTCGTATAAAGACGCGTGTAAAGACGCTGGGCGTTCAATCGATGAGACGCTAACGATGTTGGAGGGCGTGTGATGAAGGTCTTAGTTCTGTAGATGTAGCGGTGGGAGCTCTGTAGGTATCGGTTCTTAATTTATCAATTGGGTCGGCGAACAAGTCGATATGTTGATGGAAATTATTAGCTGTATTACATACTCTGGAGATCGTGTCCAAGTGCCCATATCTTGAGTGATACTGGGGTTGGTAGAAAAGATTTGGATGCCTGATTGTACGTGGAGGAGCGTGGAGTTTAAGGAGTTGGAGAAGGGTAGGACAGTCGGTCTTGTTTGTTACTATTTTATGAAGGAACAGGATTTCGGATACGATTCGTCTGTGTTCAAGTGATTTTATATTGAAACTGGTCATGATGGGATTGTAGTTGTTATCGGTCTGGCACATAGAACTTCCGACTTTAGTGGATAGGAAGCGGAGAAATTTGTGTTGAATACCCTCCAAGAGGTTGCGGTGGCCAGCTGTTCGAGGTGACCAAATGATTGCTGCGTATTCCAGGTTTGGTAACACCAGTGATTGGTAAAGACGGAGCAGTGTGTGAGGGTTGGTGAAATGCTTACAGGGGCGTTTAAGAAAGCCCAGCATGTTAGATGCAGTTGCCTGCACCTTTACAAGGTGGGAGTCAAATGTTAATTTATTGTCTACAATGACACCTAGATCCCTGACACTAGTCACGTACTTTAGTGTCTGGTTTGACAATGTGTAGTTGTGTAGTATGGTGCTTTTGCTGCGATTGAATCGAATTACACAGCATTTGGCTGCATTAAGAGTCATCAGATTGAGTTCGCACCAGGTTACGAGCCTAGAGATGTCTTCCTGGAGGTCTAGAGCGTCTTGTACAGTGTGTATGGACTTGTATATTTTTAAGTCGTCAGCAAAGAGCAGAAAGTGACTACTACGAAAAATGAACCGAATGTCATCGATGAATAGGAGGAAGAGGAGGGGACCAAGGTGCGATCCCTGCGGGACGCCAGAGGTAACAAGCACAGATTTTTTAGATAGGTGACCCTGAATTTGATACGTTGGTAACGCATAGATATGTAGCTGTACAGCCAGGTGAGCAGAGTACCGGTTATCCCAAAGCTAGCAAGTTTATCTGCAAGCAAGCCGTGGTTTACTCTGTCAAACGCTTTCGCAAAATCTGTGTATATTGCGTCAACCTGAGTATGTGTTTCCAGAACACTGGATATAGCATTCATGTAGCTAGCTAAGTTAGAGACGGTAGAACGCCCTTTGATAAAACCGTGTTGATTATGTGATAGGTGTTGGGTGATCTTGGTTGAGAGTTTCTTAGTAATTATCGCTTCGAAAATTTTGGAAGCTATGTTCAGCAATGAAATAGGCCTGTAGTTTGCTATGTTGGTCTTGTCACTAGACTTAAAAATGGGCGTTACCAAGCTAAGTTTCC
Source organism: Nomada flava (assembly GCA_951802745.1). Lineage (NCBI taxonomy): Eukaryota > Metazoa > Arthropoda > Insecta > Hymenoptera > Apidae > Nomada > Nomada flava. The sequence continues at coordinate 10,375,973 of OX637903.1, forward strand.
ATCTCCTCGGAAAGATACCAGTGAAGAGGGATTTGTTAAAAATAATCCAAAGAGGTCTTGCCAGGATAAATTTGCAGTTTTTGATTAGGCTCGCTGGAATGCCATCTTCACCCGCGCTCTTGTAGATGCTGAGGTTCTTGATTTCTTCTAGGACGTCACCGATGTTAATTGTGATGTCAGAGAGACACAGGTCTACATAGCGAGGATGGATCGAGTGTGAGTATCCGTGAGTGATACCGGCGTAGTTGGATTCGAAGTAAGTCGCAAACATGTTAGCTATTGCAATCGGATCGTTTGACTCAGAACCGTTGAGAGACATGCTTGAAGGAAGAGAGTCAGAGATTCGGTTAGCATTGACATAAGACCAAAAAGATTTTATATTGTTATGGATATTATTCTCTATGTTACTCAGATATTTCCTGTAGCACTCCCTAGCAAGCAAGTCGCATCTGGCTCTGAGTTCACAGAAAAGGAGGTGGTCACTGAGCTGCATGTGTTTCTTATATAAAAAGTGTGCCGTTTTTTTCGCTCTGATAAGTTTGATAAGGTCAAAATCACTAGAAAACCACCGCGGATGCCTAACAGATCGGATGCGTCTCTTGGGTACGTACGTGTCGACTGCCTCGTAGACTATTTTGTAAAAGATGTCAACCGCATCGTTGGCAGAAAGACCATGAAGCGAGCTATCCCAATCAATGCTATTAAAGAAGTCTAACATACTGTTATAATCAGCATTTGCATAGTCAAACTTAAAGGCGTGTGCCGGTGGAGGGGGTGGTGGAAAATTTGGGAGGTGTAAATTGAGGTTAAGGGGAGGATGGTAGATATCAATAGGTAGAAGTGAGTTTACAGGAATATGGAGAGGGGCATAAGGTGAGTTGGAAAAAGCAAGGTCGAGGAAAGAGTTATGGCAATTTGGAAAGGTGTTGAATTGACGAAAGATGCAGGTTTCCATGAACTCGATAGTGTCGTTATAAATAACGATATTTCTAGTGTTGGAGGAGTTGATTAAATGTGGAGAGGAGTGGGACGAGGATGCACAGTGCCATTCGATGAAGGGCATGTTGAAGTCACCAACAGTAAGGAATTTATTCGATGGGAAGGATGCGATGATGTCCTGGATAGAGCTGAAGTGATTCTGGTAGACAGATGGTGGGGATGATGGTGGTATGTACAATGTTGAGATAATGATAGGTAAGGGGGAGATGGAGATTTTGACAAAAAGGTGCTCAACTTGATTGGAGGGTGGAGGAAGACAAATGCAGGGAAGAGAGGAATGAACAGCAATGAGAACACCCCCTCCTCTGCTATGATCACTGGTGTTTTGGTTTCTGTCAGAGCGAAAGACTTCATAGTTATCGAGGCCGAGTTCGCGCGTAAAGAAGCTGTCATTAAGCCACGTTTCGGTGAAAATGATAATATCGTAAGGAGTCGACGAAGTCGCTAGAGATAGCCGTAGGTTCTCAAGTTTAGTTCTTAGACCTCTTACATTTTGGTAGTAGATAGAAAGGTTTGGGAGAATATTTAGTTTTTTGATGGGGCAGTGTGACGCGCAGAGGATGAGGATTTGCTTACGATACGGGGAACACCATGGACTTAACGAATTGATTTGTCTGTATCGCCTTGCTTGTGTAGTGATTCTAGTTTCTGCCTAAGTTGCTGTAAGTGATCGCGTTCCAGAAGGGTTTTATCATCAGTAATTTTGTACTTTCCTGATATTCTATGTTTATTTGTTAATACCTGTCGTACCAGGGCAGAGTCTCGAAGAGTCACCGTCAATTGCGATGCCTGGGAACTGAATCTTTAGCTGCTGTCGATGCAGATCGATTGGAAATGTCGACTATCGCATTTTCCATGCTATACGAGTGTATTTTTATAAGAAGGACTATTGCGACGTCTGGGAACTGAACCTTCAGCTGCTGTCGATCCAGATCGATTGGAAATGTCGAATGTACAGATTGTCGATTGTTCGTATGTAAACTGCCGTATCACTGAGTTCTGAAAGACGACCGGTTGAATGTTCGCTGTCGACTTACTGAGTTCCGAAAGACGACAGCTTTTATGTAAACTGTCGACTCACTGATTTGAATGAATACTGTTTTGTTCTGACTTATGTTTGTTCAGAATGAATGAGTACTGGATGTGTACTGGATGTTGACTGAATTTGTACTGACTTCCTCGTCTAGTGTGTCTTAACACGTCGACTCGGAAGTAACCTTTTGACTCGTTGATTGGACATTAGGAAAAATGTCCAATTGAAAATGAGCATGCTTTTTTGGGCGATGTAGACACACCCATCCCTCATTGCGCTCGAAGCGCACCTTTCAAGAGAGGGGGTGCGTCTTGACCGCTACGGCTGACCCGCCGACGCACGGGATTTTCCACCAGGGTCCCAGCGCCTGACCTGGTCGTGCCTGCTGGGGTGCAGCTGTGGGACCCTTTCAGTAACTCGCTTTTATGGCGCGAGAAATTGACTATTGAGGGCGTATATGCTTTATTTCTTTTTCCTTGACGGATTATGGAAAGAAACCTCTTTCTCAAGACCAGTTCAATTGCTTGCGCGTCATAAACGCCCTTACGATTTGGGCTTCGAAGGTTTTTGCTTTTGCAGATTATTAGATGGCCTTTTATTAGGTGGGCAATTTATTTCAGGTGTGGTTCCGCGGGTTTGCCGCGGAACAAGGACTATTGCGACGCATGGGAACTGAATCTTTAGCTGCTGTCGATGCAGATCGATTGGAAATGTTGAATGTCGCGTTTTCCAAGCTCAACGAGTGAATTTTCAATAAGAAGGACTATTGCGACGCCTGGGAACTGAATCTTTAGCTGCTGTCGATGCAGGCCGATTGGAAATGTCGAATATGGCGTTTTCCAAGCTCTACGAGAGAATTTTCGATAACAAGGACTATTGCGACGCCTGTGATCTCAATCTTTAGCTGCTGTCGATGCAGATCGATTGGAAATGTCGAATATCGCATTTTCCATGCTATACGAGTGTATTTTTGATAATAAGGACTATTGCGACGTCTGGGAACTGAACCTTTAGCTGTTGTCGATGCACACCGATTGGAGATGTAGAATATCGCGTTTTCCAAGCTCTACCAGTGAATTTTCAAAAAGAAGGACTATTGCGACGCCTGAAAACTGAATCTTTAGCTGTTGTCGATGCAGATCGATTGAAAATATCGAATATCGCATTTTCCATGCTATATGAGCGTATTTTAGATAATAAGGACTATTGCGACGCCTGGGAACTGAACCTTTAGCTGTTGTCGATGCACACCGATTGGAGATGTAGAATATCGCGTTTTCCAAGCTCTACCAGTGAATTTTCAAAAAGAAGGACATTGCGACGCCTGACAACTGAATCGTTAGCTGTTGTCGATGCAGATAGATTGAAAATATCGAATATCGCATTTTCCATGCTATATGAGTGTATTTTAGATAATAAGGACTATTGCGACGCCTGTGATCTCAATCTTTAGCTGTTGTCGATACAGATCGATTGGAAATGTCGAATATCGCGTTTTCCCAACTCTACGAGTGAATTTTCAATAAGAAGGACTATTGCGACGCCTGGGAAATTAATCTTTAGCTGTTGTCGATGCAGATCGATTGGAAATGTTGAAAGTCGCGTTTTCCACGCGCTACGAGAGAATTTTCATAACAAGGACTATTGCGACGCCTGGGAACTGAATCTTTAGCTGCTGTCGATGCAGGTCGATTGGAAATGTCGACTATCGCGTTTTCCAAGCTCTACGAAAGAATTTTCATAACAAGGACTATTGCGACGCCTGGGAACTGAACCTTTAGCTGTTGTCGATGCACACAGATTGGAGATGTAGAATATCGCGTTTTCCAAGCTCTACCAGTGAATTTTCAAAAAGAAGGACTATTTCGACGCCTGTGAACTGAATCTTTAGCTGTTGTCGATGCAGATCGATTGGAAATGTCGGATATCGCATTTTCCATGCTATAAAAGTGTATTTTTGATAATAAGGACTATTGCGACGCCTGGGAACTGAATCTTTAGCTGCTGTCGATCCAGATCGATTGGAAATGTCGAATATCGCGTTTTCCAAGCTCTACGAGAGAATTTCCGATAACATGTACTATTGCGACGCCTGTGATATCAATCTTTAGCTGTTGTCGCTGCAGATCGATTGGAAATGTCGAATATCGCGTTTTCCCAGCTCTACGAGTGAATTTTCATTAAGAAGGACTATTGCGACGCCTGGGAACTTAATCTATAGCTGTTGCCGATGCAGATCGATTGGAAATGTCGATTATCGCATTTTCCATGCTATACGAGTGTATTTTTGATAATAAGGACTATTGCGACGTCTGGGTACTGAATCTTTAGATGCTGTCGATGCAGGCCGATTGGAAATGTCGACTATCGCGTTTTCCAAGCTCTACGAGAGAATTTTCATAACAAGGACTATTGCGACGCCTGGGAACTGAAGCTTTAGCTGCTGTCGATGCAGATCGATTGGAAATGTTGAATATCGCGTTTTCCAAGCTCTACCAGTGAATTTTCAAAAACAAGGACTATTGCGACGCCTGTGAACTGAATCTTTAGCTGCTGTCGATGCAGATCGATTGGAAATGTCGAATATCGCGTTTTCCAAGCTCTACGAGAGAATTTTCGATAACAGGGACTATTGCGACGCCCGTGATCTCAATCTTTAGCTGTTGCCGATGCAGATCGATTGGAAATGTCGAATATCGCGTTTTCCAAGCTATACCAGTGAATTTTCAATAAGAAGGACTATTGCGACGCCTGGGAACTGAATCTTTAGCTGCTGTCGATGCAGGTCGATTGGAAATATCGACTATCGCGTTTTCCAAGCTCTACGTGACAATTTTCAATAACAAGGACTATTGCGAGGCCTGTGATCTCAATCTTTAGCTGTTGTCGATACAGATCGATTGGAAATGTCGAATATCGCGTTTTCCCAGCTCTACGAGTGAATTTTTTATAAGAAGGACTATTGCGACGTCTGCGAACTGAATCTTTAGCTGCTGTCGATGCAGATCGATTGGAAGTGTCGAATATCGCGTTTTCCAAGCTCTGCGAGTGAATTTTCAAAAAGAAGGACTATGCGACGCCTTTGAACTGAATCGTTAGCTGCTATCGATGCAGGTCGATTGGAAATGTCGACTATCGCGTTTTCCAAGCTCTACGAAAGAATTTTCATAACAAGGACTATTGCGACGCCTGGGAACTGAATCTTTAGCTGCTGTCGATGCAGGTCGATTGGAAATGTCGAATATCGCGTTTTCCAAGCTGTACGAGTGAATTTTCAAAAAGAAGGACTATGCGACGCCTTTGAACTGAATCTTTAGCTGCTTTCGATGCAGGTCGATTGGAAATGTCGACTATCGCGTTTTCCAAGCTCTACGAAAGAATTTTCATAACAAGGAATATTGCGACGCCTGGGAACTGAATCTTTAGCTGCTGTCGATGCAGGTCGATTGGAAATGTCGACTATCGCGTTTTCCAAGCTCTACGAAAGAATTTTCATAACAAGGACTATTGCGACGCCTGGGAACTGAATCTTCAGCTGCTGTCGATCCAGATCGATTGGAAATGTCGAATATCGCGTTTTCCCAGCTCTACGAGTGAATTTTCATTAAGAAGGACTATTGCGACGCCTGGGAACTTAATCTATAGCTGTTGCCGATGCAGATCGATTGGAAATGTCGATTATCGCATTTTCCATGCTATACGAGTGTATTTTTGATAATAAGGACTATTGCGACGTCTGGGTACTGAATCTTTAGATGCTGTCGATGCAGGCCGATTGGAAATGTCGACTATCGCGTTTTCCAAGCTCTACGAGAGAATTTTCATAACAAGGACTATTGCGACGCCTGGGAACTGAAGCTTTAGCTGCTGTCGATGCAGATCGATTGGAAATGTTGAATATCGCGTTTTCCAAGCTCTACCAGTGAATTTTCAAAAAGAAGGACTATTGCGACGCCTGAAAACTGAATCTTTAGCTGTTGTCGATGCAGATCGATTGAAAATATCGAATATCGCATTTTCCATGCTATATGAGCGTATTTTAGATAATAAGGACTATTGCGACGCCTGGGAACTGAACCTTTAGCTGTTGTCGATGCACACCGATTGGAGATGTAGAATATCGCGTTTTCCAAGCTCTACCAGTGAATTTTCAAAAAGAAGGACATTGCGACGCCTGACAACTGAATCGTTAGCTGTTGTCGATGCAGATAGATTGAAAATATCGAATATCGCATTTTCCATGCTATATGAGTGTATTTTAGATAATAAGGACTATTGCGACGCCTGTGATCTCAATCTTTAGCTGTTGTCGATACAGATCGATTGGAAATGTCGAATATCGCGTTTTCCCAACTCTACGAGTGAATTTTCAATAAGAAGGACTATTGCGACGCCTGGGAAATTAATCTTTAGCTGTTGTCGATGCAGATCGATTGGAAATGTTGAAAGTCGCGTTTTCCACGCGCTACGAGAGAATTTTCATAACAAGGAATATTGCGACGCCTGGGAACTGAATCTTTAGCTGCTGTCGATGCAGGTCGATTGGAAATGTCGACTATCGCGTTTTCCAAGCTCTACGAAAGAATTTTCATAACAAGGACTATTGCGACGCCTGGGAACTGAACCTTTAGCTGTTGTCGATGCACACAGATTGGAGATGTAGAATATCGCGTTTTCCAAGCTCTACCAGTGAATTTTCAAAAAGAAGGACTATTTCGACGCCTGTGAACTGAATCTTTAGCTGTTGTCGATGCAGATCGATTGGAAATGTCGGATATCGCATTTTCCATGCTATAAAAGTGTATTTTTGATAATAAGGACTATTGCGACGCCTGGGAACTGAATCTTTAGCTGCTGTCGATCCAGATCGATTGGAAATGTCGAATATCGCGTTTTCCAAGCTCTACGAGAGAATTTCCGATAACATGTACTATTGCGACGCCTGTGATATCAATCTTTAGCTGTTGTCGCTGCAGATCGATTGGAAATGTCGAATATCGCGTTTTCCCAGCTCTACGAGTGAATTTTCATTAAGAAGGACTATTGCGACGCCTGGGAACTTAATCTATAGCTGTTGCCGATGCAGATCGATTGGAAATGTCGATTATCGCATTTTCCATGCTATACGAGTGTATTTTTGATAATAAGGACTATTGCGACGTCTGGGTACTGAATCTTTAGATGCTGTCGATGCAGGCCGATTGGAAATGTCGACTATCGCGTTTTCCAAGCTCTACGAGAGAATTTTCATAACAAGGACTATTGCGACGCCTGGGAACTGAATCTTTAGCTGCTGTCGATGCAGGTCGATTGGAAATATCGACTATCGCGTTTTCCAAGCTCTACGTGACAATTTTCAATAACAAGGACTATTGCGAGGCCTGTGATCTCAATCTTTAGCTGTTGTCGATACAGATCGATTGGAAATGTCGAATATCGCGTTTTCCCAGCTCTACGAGTGAATTTTTTATAAGAAGGACTATTGCGACGTCTGCGAACTGAATCTTTAGCTGCTGTCGATGCAGATCGATTGGAAGTGTCGAATATCGCGTTTTCCAAGCTCTGCGAGTGAATTTTCAAAAAGAAGGACTATGCGAAGCCTTTGAACTGAATCGTTAGCTGCTATCGATGCAGGTCGATTGGAAATGTCGACTATCGCGTTTTCCAAGCTCTACGAAAGAATTTTCATAACAAGGACTATTGCGACGCCTGGGAACTGAATCTTTAGCTGCTGTCGATGCAGGTCGATTGGAAATGTCGAATATCGCGTTTTCCAAGCTGTACGAGTGAATTTTCAAAAAGAAGGACTATGCGACGCCTTTGAACTGAATCTTTAGCTGCTTTCGATGCAGGTCGATTGGAAATGTCGACTATCGCGTTTTCCAAGCTCTACGAAAGAATTTTCATAACAAGGAATATTGCGACGCCTGGGAACTGAATCTTTAGCTGCTGTCGATGCAGGTCGATTGGAAATGTCGACTATCGCGTTTTCCAAGCTCTACGAAAGAATTTTCATAACAAGGACTATTGCGACGCCTGGGAACTGAATCTTCAGCTGCTGTCGATCCAGATCGATTGGAAATGTCGAATATCGCGTTTTCCCAGCTCTACGAGTGAATTTTCATTAAGAAGGACTATTGCGACGCCTGGGAACTTAATCTATAGCTGTTGCCGATGCAGATCGATTGGAAATGTCGATTATCGCATTTTCCATGCTATACGAGTGTATTTTTGATAATAAGGACTATTGCGACGTCTGGGTACTGAATCTTTAGATGCTGTCGATGCAGGCCGATTGGAAATGTCGACTATCGCGTTTTCCAAGCTCTACGAGAGAATTTTCATAACAAGGACTATTGCGACGCCTGGGAACTGAAGCTTTAGCTGCTGTCGATGCAGATCGATTGGAAATGTTGAATATCGCGTTTTCCAAGCTCTACCAGTGAATTTTCAAAAAGAAGGACTATTGCGACGCCTGAAAACTGAATCTTTAGCTGTTGTCGATGCAGATCGATTGAAAATATCGAATATCGCATTTTCCATGCTATATGAGCGTATTTTAGATAATAAGGACTATTGCGACGCCTGGGAACTGAACCTTTAGCTGTTGTCGATGCACACCGATTGGAGATGTAGAATATCGCGTTTTCCAAGCTCTACCAGTGAATTTTCAAAAAGAAGGACATTGCGACGCCTGACAACTGAATCGTTAGCTGTTGTCGATGCAGATAGATTGAAAATATCGAATATCGCATTTTCCATGCTACATGAGTGTATTTTAGATAATAAGGACTATTGCGACGCCTGTGATCTCAATCTTTAGCTGTTGTCGATACAGATCGATTGGAAATGTCGAATATCGCGTTTTCCCAACTCTACGAGTGAATTTTCAATAAGAAGGACTATTGCGACGCCTGGGAAATTAATCTTTAGCTGTTGTCGATGCAGATCGATTGGAAATGTTGAAAGTCGCGTTTTCCACGCGCTACGAGAGAATTTTCATAACAAGGACTATTGCGACGCCTGGGAACTGAATCTTTAGCTGCTGTCGATGCAGGTCGATTGGAAATGTCGACTATCGCGTTTTCCAAGCTCTACGAAAGAATTTTCATAACAAGGACTATTGCGACGCCTGGGAACTGAACCTTTAGCTGTTGTCGATGCACACAGATTGGAGATGTAGAATATCGCGTTTTCCAAGCTCTACCAGTGAATTTTCAAAAAGAAGGACTATTTCGACGCCTGTGAACTGAATCTTTAGCTGTTGTCGATGCAGATCGATTGGAAATGTCGGATATCGCATTTTCCATGCTATAAAAGTGTATTTTTGATAATAAGGACTATTGCGACGCCTGGGAACTGAATCTTTAGCTGCTGTCGATCCAGATCGATTGGAAATGTCGAATATCGCGTTTTCCAAGCTCTACGAGAGAATTTCCGATAACATGTACTATTGCGACGCCTGTGATATCAATCTTTAGCTGTTGTCGCTGCAGATCGATTGGAAATGTCGAATATCGCGTTTTCCCAGCTCTACGAGTGAATTTTCATTAAGAAGGACTATTGCGACGCCTGGGAACTTAATCTATAGCTGTTGCCGATGCAGATCGATTGGAAATGTCGATTATCGCATTTTCCATGCTATACGAGTGTATTTTTGATAATAAGGACTATTGCGACGTCTGGGTACTGAATCTTTAGATGCTGTCGATGCAGGCCGATTGGAAATGTCGACTATCGCGTTTTCCAAGCTCTACGAGAGAATTTTCATAACAAGGACTATTGCGACGCCTGGGAACTGAAGCTTTAGCTGCTGTCGATGCAGATCGATTGGAAATGTTGAATATCGCGTTTTCCAAGCTCTACCAGTGAATTTTCAAAAACAAGGACTATTGCGACGCCTGTGAACTGAATCTTTAGCTGCTGTCGATGCAGATCGATTGGAAATGTCGAATATCGCGTTTTCCAAGCTCTACGAGAGAATTTTCGATAACAGGGACTATTGCGACGCCCGTGATCTCAATCTTTAGCTGTTGCCGATGCAGATCGATTGGAAATGTCGAATATCGCGTTTTCCAAGCTATACCAGTGAATTTTCAATAAGAAGGACTATTGCGACGCCTGGGAACTGAATCTTTAGCTGCTGTCGATGCAGGTCGATTGGAAATATCGACTATCGCGTTTTCCAAGCTCTACGTGACAATTTTCAATAACAAGGACTATTGCGAGGCCTGTGATCTCAATCTTTAGCTGTTGTCGATACAGATCGATTGGAAATGTCGAATATCGCGTTTTCCCAGCTCTACGAGTGAATTTTTTATAAGAAGGACTATTGCGACGCCTGGGAACTGAATCTTTAGCTGCTGTCGATGCAGGTCGATTGGAAATGTCGAATATCGCGTTTTCCAAGCTGTACGAGTGAATTTTCAAAAAGAAGGACTATGCGACGCCTTTGAACTGAATCTTTAGCTGCTTTCGATGCAGGTCGATTGGAAATGTCGACTATCGCGTTTTCCAAGCTCTACGAAAGAATTTTCATAACAAGGACTATTGCGACGCCTGGGAACTGAATCTTCAGCTGCTGTCGATCCAGATCGATTGGAAATGTCGAATATCGCGTTTTCCCAGCTCTACGAGTGAATTTTCATTAAGAAGGACTATTGCGACGCCTGGGAACTTAATCTATAGCTGTTGCCGATGCAGATCGATTGGAAATGTTGAATATCGCGTTTTCCAAGCTCTACCAGTGAATTTTCAAAAACAAGGACTATTGCGACGCCTGTGAACTGAATCTTTAGCTGCTGTCGATGCAGATCGATTGGAAATGTCGAATATCGCGTTTTCCAAGCTCTACGAGAGAATTTTCGATAACAGAGACTATTGCGACGCCCGTGATCTCAATCTTTAGCTGTTGCCGATGCAGATCCATTGGAAATGTCGAATATCGCGTTTTCCAAGCTATACCAGTGAATTTTCAATAAGAAGGACTATTGCGACGCCTGGGAACTGAATCTTTAGCTGCTGTCGATGCAGGTCGATTGGAAATATCGACTATCGCGTTTTCCAAGCTCTACGTGACAATTTTCAATAACAAGGACTATTGCGACGCCTGTGATCTCAATCTTTAGCTGTTGTCGATACAGATCGATTGGAAATGTCGAATATCGCGTTTTCCCAGCTCTACGAGTGAATTTTTTATAAGAAGGACTATTGCGACGTCTGCGAACTGAATCTTCAGCTGCTGTCGATGCAGATCGATTGGAAGTGTCGAATATCGCGTTTTCCAAGCTCTGCGAGTGAATTTTCAAAAAGAAGGACTATGCGACGCCTTTGAACTGAATCGTTAGCTGCTATCGATGCAGGTCGATTGGAAATGTCGACTATCGCGTTTTCCAAGCTCTACGAAAGAATTTTCATAACAAGGACTATTGCGACGCCTGGGAACTGAATCTTTAGCTGCTGTCGATGCAGGTCGATTGGAACTGTCGACTATCGCGTTTTCCAAGCTCTACGAAAGAATTTTCATAACAAGGACTATTGCGACGCCTGGGAACTGAATCTTTAGCTGCTGTCGATGCAGGTCGATTGGAAATGTCGAATATCGCGTTTTCCAAGCTGTACGAGTGAATTTTCAAAAAGAAGGACTATGCGACGCCTTTGAACTGAATCGTTAGCTGCTATCGATGCAGGTCGATTGGAAATGTCGACTATCGCGTTTTCCAAGCTCTACGAAAGAATTTTCATAACAAGGACTATTGCGACGCCTGGGAACTGAATCTTCAGCTGCTGTCGATCCAGATCGATTGGAAATGTCGAATATCACGATTTCCAAGCTCTACGAGTGAATTTTCAAAATGAAGGACTATTGCGACGCCTGGGAACTGAATCTTTAGCTGTTGTCGATGCAGAAAGATTGGAAATGTCGACGATCGCGTTTTCCAAGCTCTACGAGAGAATTTTCATAACAAGGACTATTGCGACGCCTGGGAACTGAAGCTTTAGCTGCCGTCGATGCAGATCGATTGGAAATGTGGAATATCGCGTTTTCCAAGCTATACCAGTGAATATTCAAAATGAAGGACTATTGCGACGCCTGGGAACTGAATCTTTAGCTGTTGTCGATGCAGAAAGATTGGAAATGTCGACGATCGCGTTTTCCAAGCTCTACGAGAGAATTTTCATAACAAGGATTATTGCGACGCCTGGGAACTGAAGCTTTAGCTGCCGTCGATGCAGATCGATTGGAAATGTCGAATATCGCATTTTCCAAGCTATACCAGTGAATTTTCAATAAGAAGGACTATTGCGACGCCTGGGAAACTAATCTTTAGCTGCTGTCGATTCAGGCCGTTTGGAAATGTCGAATATCGCGGTTTCCAAGCTCTACGAGAGAATTTTCGTTAACAAGGACTATTGCGACGCCTGTGATCTCAATCTTTAGCTGCTGTCGATGCAGATCGATTGGAAATGTCGAATATCGCATTTTCCATGCTATACGAGTGTATTTTTGATAATAAGGACTATTGCGACGCCTGGGAACTGAACCTGTAGCTGTTGTCGATGCACACCGATTGGAGATGTAGAATATCGCGTTTTCCAAGCTCTACGAGTGAATTTTCAATAAGAAGGACTATTGCGACGCCTGGGAACTGAACCTTTAGCTGCTGTTGATGCAGATGGATTGAAAATATCGAATATCGCATTATCCATGCTATATGAGTGTATTTTTGATAATAAGGACTATTGCGACGCCTGGGAACTGAATCTTTAGCTGCTGTCGATGCAGATCGATTGGAAATGCCGACTATCGCGTTTTCCAAGCTCTACGAAAGAATTTTCATAACAAGGACTATTGCGACGCCTGGGAACTGAAGCTTTAGCTGCCGTCGATGCAGATCGATTGGAAATGTGGAATATCGCGGTTTCCAAGCTATACCAGTGAATATTCAATAAGAAGGACTATTGCGACGCCTGGGAACTGAATCTTTAGCTGTTGTCGATGCAGAAAGATTGGAAATGTCGACTATCGCGTTTTCCAAGCTCTACGAGAGAATTTTCATAACAAGGACTATTGCGCCGTCTGGGAACTGAATCTTTAGCTATTGTCGATGCAGATCGATTGGAAATGTTGAATATCGCGTTTTCCAAGCTCTACCAGTGAATTTTCAAAAAGAAGGACTATTGCGGCGCCTGTGAACTGAATCTTTAGCTGCTGTCGATGCAGATTGATTGAAAATGTCGACTATCGCGTTTTCCAAGCTCTACGAGAGAATTTTCAAGAAGAAGGACTATGCGACGCCTTTGAACTGAATCTTTAGCTGTTGCCGATGCAGATCGATTGGAAATGTCGAATATCGCGTTTTCCAAGCTATACCAGTGAATTTTCAATAAGAAGGACTATTGCGACGCCTGGGAACTGAATCTTTAGCTGCTGTCGATGCAGGTCGATTGGAAATGTCGACTATCGCGTTTTCCAAGCTCTACGTGACAATTTGCAATAACAAGGACTATTGCGACGCCTGTGATCTCAATCTTTAGCTGTTGTCGATACAGATCGATTGGAAATGTCGAATATCGCGTTTCCCCAGCACTACGAGTGAATTTTTTTATAAGAAGGACTATTGCGACGTCTGGGAACTGAATCTTTAGCTGCTGTCGATGCAGATCGATTGGAAATGTCGAATATCGCGTTTTCCAAGCTCTGCGAGTGAATTTTCAAGAAGAAGGACTATGCGACGCCTTTGAACTGAATCTTTAGCTGCTGTCGATGCAGGTCGATTGGAAATGTCGAATATCGCGATTTCCAAGCTCTACAAGTGAATTTTCAAAATGAAGGACTATTGCGACGCCTGGGAAATTAATCTTTAGCTGTTGTCGATGCAGAAAGATTGGAAATGTCGACTATCGCGTTTTCCAAGCTCTACGAGAGAATTTTCATTACAAGGACTCTTGCGACGCCTGGGAACTGAATCTTTAGCTGCTGTCGCGCAGATCCATTGGAAATGTCGACTATCGCGTTTTCCAAGCTCTTCGAGAGAATTTTCATAACAAGGACTATTGCGTCGCCTGTGATCTCAACCTTTAGCTCTTGTCGATGCAGATCGATTGGAAATGTCGAATATCTCATTTTCCAAGCTATACCAATGAATTTTCAATAAGATGGACTATTGCGACTCCTGGGAAATTAATCTTTAGCTGCTGTCGATTCAGGCCGATTGGAAATGTCGACTATTGCGTTTTCCAAGCTCTACGAGAGAATTTTCGATAACAAGGACTATTGCGACGCCTGTGAACTCAATCTTTAGCTGCTGTCGATGCAGATCGATTGGAAATGTCGAGTATCGCATTTTCCATGCTATACGAGTGTATTTTTGATAATAAGGACTATTGCGACGTCTGGGATCTGAACCTTTAGATGTTGTCGATGCACACCGATTGGAGATGTAGAATATAGCGTTTTCCAGCTCTACGAGTGAATTTTCAATAAGAAGGACTATTGCGACGCCTGGGAACTGAATCTTTAGCTGTTGTCGATACAAATCGATTGGAAATGTGGAATATCGCGTTTTCCAAGCTATACCAGTGAATATTCAATAAGAAGGATTATTGCGACGCCTGGGAACTGAATCTTTAGCTGTTGTCGATGCAGAAAGATTGGAAATGTCGACTATCGCGTTTTCCAAGCTCTACAAGAGAATTTTCATAACAAGGACTATTGCGACGCCTGGGAACTGAATCTTTAGCTGCTGTCGATGCAGATCGATTGGAAATGTGGAATATCGCATTTTCCATGCTATACGAGTGTATTTTTGATAATAAGTACTATTGCGACGTCTGGGAACTGAACTTTTAGCTGTTGTCGTTGCACACCGATTGGAGATGTAGAATATCGCGTTTTCCAAGCTCTACGAGTGAATTTTCATTAAGAAGGACTATTGCGACGCCTGGGAACTGAACCTTTAGCTGCTGTTGATGCAGGTGGATTGAAAATATCGAATATCGCATTTTCCATGCTATATGAGTGTATTTTTGATAATAAGGACTATTGCGACGCCTGGGAACTGAATCTTTAGCTGCTGTCGATGCAGGTCGATTGGAAATGTGGAATATCGCATTTTCCAAGCTCTACGAGTGAATTTTCATTAAGGAGGACTATTGCGACGCCTGGGAACTGAACCTTTAGCTGCTGTTGATGCAGGTGGATTGAAAATATCGAATATCGCATTTTCCATGCTATATGAGTGTATTTTTGATAATAAGGACTATTGCGACGCCTGGGAACTGAATCTTTAGCTGCTGTCGATGCAGGTCGGTTGGAAATGCCGACTATCGCGTTTTCCAAGCTCTACGAAAGAATTTTCATAACAAGGACTATTGCGACGCCTGGGAACTGAACCTTTAGCTGCTGTTGATGCAGATCGATTGGAAATGTCGACTATCGCGTTTACCAAGCTCTACGAGAGAATTTTCATAAGAAGGACAATTGCGACGCCTGGGAACTGAAGCTTTAGCTGCCGTCGATGCAGATCGATTGGAAATGTGGAATATCGCGTTTTCCAAGCTATACCTGTGAATATGCAATAAGAAGGACTATTGCGACGCCTGGGAACTGAATCTTTAGCTGTTGTCGATGCAGAAAGATTGGAAATGTCGACTATCGCGTTTTCCCAGCTCTACGAGTGAATTTTTTATAAGAAGGACTATTGCGACGTCTGGGAACTGAATCTTTAGCTGCTGTCGATGCAGATCGATTGGAAATGTCGAATATCGCGTTTTCCAAGCTATACGAGTGTATTTTTGATAATAAGGACGATTGCGACGCCTGGGAACTGAATCTTTAGCTGCTGTCGATGCAGGTCGATTGGAAATGCCGACTATCGCGTTTTCCAAGCTGTACGAGTGAATTTTCAAAAAGAAGGACTATGCGACGCCTTTGAACTGAATCTTTAGCTGCTGTCGATGCAGGTCGATTGGAAATGTCGACTATCGCGTTTTCCAAGCTCTACGAGAGAATTTTCGATAACAAGGACTATTGCGACGCCTGTGATCTCAATCTTTAGCTGCTGTCGATGCAGATCGATTGGAAATGTCGAATATCGCATTTTCCATGCTATACGAGTGTATTTTTGATAATAAGGACTATTGCGACACCTGGGAACTGAACCTGTAGCTGTTGTCGATGCACACCGATTGGAGATGTAGAATATCGCGTTTTCCAAGCTCTACGAGTGAATTTTCAATAAGAAGGACTATTGCGACGCCTGGGAACTGAACCTTTAGCTGCTGTTGATGCAGATGGATTGAAAATATCGAATATCGCATTTTCCATGCTATATGAGTGTATTTTTGATAATAAGGACTATTGCGACGCCTGGGAACTGAATCTTTAGCTGCTGTCGATGCAGGTCGATTGGAAATGCCGACTATCGCGTTTTCCAAGCTCTACGAAAGAATTTTCATAACAAGGACTATTGCGACGCCTGGGAACTGAAGCTTTAGCTGCCGTCGATGCAGATCGATTGGAAATGTGGAATATCGCGGTTTCCAAGCTATACCAGTGAATATTCAATAAGAAGGACTATTGCGACGCCTGGGAACTGAATCTTTAGCTGTTGTCGATGCAGAAAGATTGGAAATGTCGACTATCGCGTTTTCCAAGCTCTACGAGAGAATTTTCATAACAAGGACTATTGCGCCGTCTGGGAACTGAATCTTTAGCTATTGTCGATGCAGATCGATTGGAAATGTTGAATATCGCGTTTTCCAAGCTCTACCAGTGAATTTTCAAAAAGAAGGACTATTGCGACGCCTGTGAACTGAATCTTTAGCTGCTGTCGATGCAGATTGATTGAAAATGTCGACTATCGCGTTTTCCAAGCTCTACGAGAGAATTTTCAAGAAGAAGGACTATGCGACGCCTTTGAACTGAATCTTTAGCTGTTGCCGATGCAGATCGATTGGAAATGTCGAATATCGCGTTTTCCAAGCTATACCAGTGAATTTTCAATAAGAAGGACTATTGCGACGCCTGGGAACTGAATCTTTAGCTGCTGTCGATGCAGGTCGATTGGAAATGTCGACTATCGCGTTTTCCAAGCTCTACGTGACAATTTGCAATAACAAGGACTATTGCGACGCCTGTGATCTCAATCTTTAGCTGTTGTCGATACAGATCGATTGGAAATGTCGAATATCGCCTTTTCCCAGCTCTACGAGTGAATTTTTTTATAAGAAGGACTATTGCGACGCCTGGGAACTGAACCTTTAGCTGCTGTTGATGCAGATCGATTGAAAATATCGAATATCGCATTTTCCATGCTATATGAGTGTATTTTTGATAATAAGGACTATTGCGACGCCTGGGAACTGAATCTTTAGCTGCTGTCGATGCAGGTCGATTGGAAATGCTGACTATCGCGTTTTCCAAGCTCTACGAAAGAATTTTCATAACAAGGACTATTACGCCGTCTGGGAACTGAATCTTTAGCTGTTGTCGATACAAATCGATTGGAAATGTGGAATATCGCGTTTTCCAAGCTATACCAGTGAATATTCAATAAGAAGGACTATTGCGACGCCTGGGAACTGAATCTTTAGCTGTTGTCGATGCAGAAACATTGGAAATGTCGACTATCGCGTTTTCCAAGCTCTACGAGAGAATTTTCATAACAAGGACTATTGCGCCGTCTGGGAACTGAATCTTTAGCTGTTGTCGATGCAGATCGATTGGAAATGTTGAATATCGCGTTTTCCAAGCTCTACCAGTGAATTTTCAAGAACAAGGACTATTGCGACGCCTGTGAACTGAATCTTTAGCTGCTTTCGATGCAGGTCGATTGGAAATGTCGACTATCACGTTTTCGAAGCTCTACGAAAGAATTTTCATAACAAGGACTATTGCGACGCCTGGGAACTGAATCTTTAGCTGCTGTCGATGCAGGTCGATTGGAAATGTCGACTATCGCGTTTTCCAAGCTCTACGAAAGAATTTTCATAACAAGGACTATTGCGACGCCTGTGAACTGAATCTTCAGCTGCTGTCGATCCAGATCGATTGGAAATGTCGAATATCGCGATTCCCAAGCTCTACAAGTGAATTTTCAAAATGATGGACTATTGCGACGCCTGGGAACTGAATCTTTAGCTGTTGTCGATACAAATCGATTGGAAATGTGGAATATCGCGTTTTCCAAGCTATACCAGTGAATATTCAATAAGAAGGACTATTGCGACGCCTGGGAACTGAATCTTTAGCTGTTGTCGATGCAGAAACATTGGAAATGTCGACTATCGCGTTTTCCAAGCTCTACGAGAGAATTTTCATAACAAGGACTATTGCGCCGTCTGGGAACTGAATCTTTAGCTGTTGTCGATGCAGATCGATTGGAAATGTTGAATATCGCGTTTTCCAAGCTCTACCAGTGAATTTTCAAGAACAAGGACTATTGCGACGCCTGTGAACTGAATCTTTAGCTGCTTTCGATGCAGGTCGATTGGAAATGTCGACTATCACGTTTTCGAAGCTCTACGAAAGAATTTTCATAACAAGGACTATTGCGACGCCTGGGAACTGAATCTTTAGCTGCTGTCGATGCAGGTCGATTGGAAATGTCGACTATCGCGTTTTCCAAGCTCTACGAAAGAATTTTCATAACAAGGACTATTGCGACGCCTGTGAACTGAATCTTCAGCTGCTGTCGATCCAGATCGATTGGAAATGTCGAATATCGCGATTCCCAAGCTCTACAAGTGAATTTTCAAAATGATGGACTATTGCGACGCCTGGGAACTGAATCTTTAGCTGTTGTCGATGCAGAAAGATTGGAAATGTCGACTATCGCGTTTTCCAAGCTCTACGTGACAATTTTCAATAACAAGGACTATTGCGACGCCTGTGATCTCAATCTTTAGCTGCTATCGATGCAGGTCGATTGGAAATGTCGACTATCGCGTTTTCCAAGCTCTACGAAAGAATTTTCATAACAAGGACTATTGCGACGCCTGGGAACTGAATCTTTAGCTGCTGTCGATGCAGGTCGATTGGAAATGTCGAATATCGCGTTTTCCAAGCTGTACGAGTGAATTTTCAAAAAGAAGGACTATGCGACGCCTTTGAACTGAATCTTTAGCTGCTTTCGATGCAGGTCGATTGGAAATGTCGACTATCGCGTTTTCCAAGCTCTACGAAAGAATTTTCATAACAAGGAATATTGCGACGCCTGGGAACTGAATCTTTAGCTGCTGTCGATGCAGGTCGATTGGAAATGTCGACTATCGCGTTTTCCAAGCTCTACGAAAGAATTTTCATAACAAGGACTATTGCGACGCCTGGGAACTGAATCTTCAGCTGCTGTCGATCCAGATCGATTGGAAATGTCGAATATCGCGTTTTCCCAGCTCTACGAGTGAATTTTCATTAAGAAGGACTATTGCGACGCCTGGGAACTTAATCTATAGCTGTTGCCGATGCAGATCGATTGGAAATGTCGATTATCGCATTTTCCATGCTATACGAGTGTATTTTTGATAATAAGGACTATTGCGACGTCTGGGTACTGAATCTTTAGATGCTGTCGATGCAGGCCGATTGGAAATGTCGACTATCGCGTTTTCCAAGCTCTACGAGAGAATTTTCATAACAAGGACTATTGCGACGCCTGGGAACTGAAGCTTTAGCTGCTGTCGATGCAGATCGATTGGAAATGTTGAATATCGCGTTTTCCAAGCTCTACCAGTGAATTTTCAAAAACAAGGACTATTGCGACGCCTGTGAACTGAATCTTTAGCTGCTGTCGATGCAGATCGATTGGAAATGTCGAATATCGCGTTTTCCAAGCTCTACGAGAGAATTTTCGATAACAGGGACTATTGCGACGCCCGTGATCTCAATCTTTAGCTGTTGCCGATGCAGATCGATTGGAAATGTCGAATATCGCGTTTTCCAAGCTATACCAGTGAATTTTCAATAAGAAGGACTATTGCGACGCCTGGGAACTGAATCTTTAGCTGCTGTCGATGCAGGTCGATTGGAAATATCGACTATCGCGTTTTCCAAGCTCTACGTGACAATTTTCAATAACAAGGACTATTGCGAGGCCTGTGATCTCAATCTTTAGCTGTTGTCGATACAGATCGATTGGAAATGTCGAATATCGCGTTTTCCCAGCTCTACGAGTGAATTTTTTATAAGAAGGACTATTGCGACGCCTGGGAACTGAATCTTTAGCTGCTGTCGATGCAGGTCGATTGGAAATGTCGAATATCGCGTTTTCCAAGCTGTACGAGTGAATTTTCAAAAAGAAGGACTATGCGACGCCTTTGAACTGAATCTTTAGCTGCTTTCGATGCAGGTCGATTGGAAATGTCGACTATCGCGTTTTCCAAGCTCTACGAAAGAATTTTCATAACAAGGACTATTGCGACGCCTGGGAACTGAATCTTCAGCTGCTGTCGATCCAGATCGATTGGAAATGTCGAATATCGCGTTTTCCCAGCTCTACGAGTGAATTTTCATTAAGAAGGACTATTGCGACGCCTGGGAACTTAATCTATAGCTGTTGCCGATGCAGATCGATTGGAAATGTTGAATATCGCGTTTTCCAAGCTCTACCAGTGAATTTTCAAAAACAAGGACTATTGCGACGCCTGTGAACTGAATCTTTAGCTGCTGTCGATGCAGATCGATTGGAAATGTCGAATATCGCGTTTTCCAAGCTCTACGAGAGAATTTTCGATAACAGAGACTATTGCGACGCCCGTGATCTCAATCTTTAGCTGTTGCCGATGCAGATCCATTGGAAATGTCGAATATCGCGTTTTCCAAGCTATACCAGTGAATTTTCAATAAGAAGGACTATTGCGACGCCTGGGAACTGAATCTTTAGCTGCTGTCGATGCAGGTCGATTGGAAATATCGACTATCGCGTTTTCCAAGCTCTACGTGACAATTTTCAATAACAAGGACTATTGCGACGCCTGTGATCTCAATCTTTAGCTGTTGTCGATACAGATCGATTGGAAATGTCGAATATCGCGTTTTCCCAGCTCTACGAGTGAATTTTTTATAAGAAGGACTATTGCGACGTCTGCGAACTGAATCTTTAGCTGCTGTCGATGCAGATCGATTGGAAGTGTCGAATATCGCGTTTTCCAAGCTCTGCGAGTGAATTTTCAAAAAGAAGGACTATGCGACGCCTTTGAACTGAATCGTTAGCTGCTATCGATGCAGGTCGATTGGAAATGTCGACTATCGCGTTTTCCAAGCTCTACGAAAGAATTTTCATAACAAGGACTATTGCGACGCCTGGGAACTGAATCTTTAGCTGCTGTCGATGCAGGTCGATTGGAACTGTCGACTATCGCGTTTTCCAAGCTCTACGAAAGAATTTTCATAACAAGGACTATTGCGACGCCTGGGAACTGAATCTTTAGCTGCTGTCGATGCAGGTCGATTGGAAATGTCGAATATCGCGTTTTCCAAGCTGTACGAGTGAATTTTCAAAAAGAAGGACTATGCGACGCCTTTGAACTGAATCGTTAGCTGCTATCGATGCAGGTCGATTGGAAATGTCGACTATCGCGTTTTCCAAGCTCTACGAAAGAATTTTCATAACAAGGACTATTGCGACGCCTGGGAACTGAATCTTCAGCTGCTGTCGATCCAGATCGATTGGAAATGTCGAATATCACGATTTCCAAGCTCTACGAGTGAATTTTCAAAATGAAGGACTATTGCGACGCCTGGGAACTGAATCTTTAGCTGTTGTCGATGCAGAAAGATTGGAAATGTCGACGATCGCGTTTTCCAAGCTCTACGAGAGAATTTTCATAACAAGGACTATTGCGACGCCTGGGAACTGAAGCTTTAGCTGCCGTCGATGCAGATCGATTGGAAATGTGGAATATCGCGTTTTCCAAGCTATACCAGTGAATATTCAAAATGAAGGACTATTGCGACGCCTGGGAACTGAATCTTTAGCTGTTGTCGATGCAGAAAGATTGGAAATGTCGACGATCGCGTTTTCCAAGCTCTACGAGAGAATTTTCATAACAAGGATTATTGCGACGCCTGGGAACTGAAGCTTTAGCTGCCGTCGATGCAGATCGATTGGAAATGTCGAATATCGCATTTTCCAAGCTATACCAGTGAATTTTCAATAAGAAGGACTATTGCGACGCCTGGGAAACTAATCTTTAGCTGCTGTCGATTCAGGCCGTTTGGAAATGTCGAATATCGCGGTTTCCAAGCTCTACGAGAGAATTTTCGTTAACAAGGACTATTGCGACGCCTGTGATCTCAATCTTTAGCTGCTGTCGATGCAGATCGATTGGAAATGTCGAATATCGCATTTTCCATGCTATACGAGTGTATTTTTGATAATAAGGACTATTGCGACGCCTGGGAACTGAACCTGTAGCTGTTGTCGATGCACACCGATTGGAGATGTAGAATATCGCGTTTTCCAAGCTCTACGAGTGAATTTTCAATAAGAAGGACTATTGCGACGCCTGGGAACTGAACCTTTAGCTGCTGTTGATGCAGATGGATTGAAAATATCGAATATCGCATTATCCATGCTATATGAGTGTATTTTTGATAATAAGGACTATTGCGACGCCTGGGAACTGAATCTTTAGCTGCTGTCGATGCAGATCGATTGGAAATGCCGACTATCGCGTTTTCCAAGCTCTACGAAAGAATTTTCATAACAAGGACTATTGCGACGCCTGGGAACTGAAGCTTTAGCTGCCGTCGATGCAGATCGATTGGAAATGTGGAATATCGCGGTTTCCAAGCTATACCAGTGAATATTCAATAAGAAGGACTATTGCGACGCCTGGGAACTGAATCTTTAGCTGTTGTCGATGCAGAAAGATTGGAAATGTCGACTATCGCGTTTTCCAAGCTCTACGAGAGAATTTTCATAACAAGGACTATTGCGCCGTCTGGGAACTGAATCTTTAGCTATTGTCGATGCAGATCGATTGGAAATGTTGAATATCGCGTTTTCCAAGCTCTACCAGTGAATTTTCAAAAAGAAGGACTATTGCGGCGCCTGTGAACTGAATCTTTAGCTGCTGTCGATGCAGATTGATTGAAAATGTCGACTATCGCGTTTTCCAAGCTCTACGAGAGAATTTTCAAGAAGAAGGACTATGCGACGCCTTTGAACTGAATCTTTAGCTGTTGCCGATGCAGATCGATTGGAAATGTCGAATATCGCGTTTTCCAAGCTATACCAGTGAATTTTCAATAAGAAGGACTATTGCGACGCCTGGGAACTGAATCTTTAGCTGCTGTCGATGCAGGTCGATTGGAAATGTCGACTATCGCGTTTTCCAAGCTCTACGTGACAATTTGCAATAACAAGGACTATTGCGACGCCTGTGATCTCAATCTTTAGCTGTTGTCGATACAGATCGATTGGAAATGTCGAATATCGCGTTTCCCCAGCACTACGAGTGAATTTTTTTATAAGAAGGACTATTGCGACGTCTGGGAACTGAATCTTTAGCTGCTGTCGATGCAGATCGATTGGAAATGTCGAATATCGCGTTTTCCAAGCTCTGCGAGTGAATTTTCAAGAAGAAGGACTATGCGACGCCTTTGAACTGAATCTTTAGCTGCTGTCGATGCAGGTCGATTGGAAATGTCGAATATCGCGATTTCCAAGCTCTACAAGTGAATTTTCAAAATGAAGGACTATTGCGACGCCTGGGAAATTAATCTTTAGCTGTTGTCGATGCAGAAAGATTGGAAATGTCGACTATCGCGTTTTCCAAGCTCTACGAGAGAATTTTCATTACAAGGACTCTTGCGACGCCTGGGAACTGAATCTTTAGCTGCTGTCGCGCAGATCCATTGGAAATGTCGACTATCGCGTTTTCCAAGCTCTTCGAGAGAATTTTCATAACAAGGACTATTGCGTCGCCTGTGATCTCAACCTTTAGCTCTTGTCGATGCAGATCGATTGGAAATGTCGAATATCTCATTTTCCAAGCTATACCAATGAATTTTCAATAAGATGGACTATTGCGACTCCTGGGAAATTAATCTTTAGCTGCTGTCGATTCAGGCCGATTGGAAATGTCGACTATTGCGTTTTCCAAGCTCTACGAGAGAATTTTCGATAACAAGGACTATTGCGACGCCTGTGAACTCAATCTTTAGCTGCTGTCGATGCAGATCGATTGGAAATGTCGAGTATCGCATTTTCCATGCTATACGAGTGTATTTTTGATAATAAGGACTATTGCGACGTCTGGGATCTGAACCTTTAGATGTTGTCGATGCACACCGATTGGAGATGTAGAATATAGCGTTTTCCAGCTCTACGAGTGAATTTTCAATAAGAAGGACTATTGCGACGCCTGGGAACTGAATCTTTAGCTGTTGTCGATACAAATCGATTGGAAATGTGGAATATCGCGTTTTCCAAGCTATACCAGTGAATATTCAATAAGAAGGATTATTGCGACGCCTGGGAACTGAATCTTTAGCTGTTGTCGATGCAGAAAGATTGGAAATGTCGACTATCGCGTTTTCCATGCTATACGAGTGTATTTTTGATAATAAGTACTATTGCGACGTCTGGGAACTGAACTTTTAGCTGTTGTCGTTGCACACCGATTGGAGATGTAGAATATCGCGTTTTCCAAGCTCTACGAGTGAATTTTCATTAAGAAGGACTATTGCGACGCCTGGGAACTGAACCTTTAGCTGCTGTTGATGCAGGTGGATTGAAAATATCGAATATCGCATTTTCCATGCTATATGAGTGTATTTTTGATAATAAGGACTATTGCGACGCCTGGGAACTGAATCTTTAGCTGCTGTCGATGCAGGTCGATTGGAAATGTGGAATATCGCATTTTCCAAGCTCTACGAGTGAATTTTCATTAAGGAGGACTATTGCGACGCCTGGGAACTGAACCTTTAGCTGCTGTTGATGCAGGTGGATTGAAAATATCGAATATCGCATTTTCCATGCTATATGAGTGTATTTTTGATAATAAGGACTATTGCGACGCCTGGGAACTGAATCTTTAGCTGCTGTCGATGCAGGTCGGTTGGAAATGCCGACTATCGCGTTTTCCAAGCTCTACGAAAGAATTTTCATAACAAGGACTATTGCGACGCCTGGGAACTGAACCTTTAGCTGCTGTTGATGCAGATCGATTGGAAATGTCGACTATCGCGTTTACCAAGCTCTACGAGAGAATTTTCATAAGAAGGACAATTGCGACGCCTGGGAACTGAAGCTTTAGCTGCCGTCGATGCAGATCGATTGGAAATGTGGAATATCGCGTTTTCCAAGCTATACCTGTGAATATGCAATAAGAAGGACTATTGCGACGCCTGGGAACTGAATCTTTAGCTGTTGTCGATGCAGAAAGATTGGAAATGTCGACTATCGCGTTTTCCCAGCTCTACGAGTGAATTTTTTATAAGAAGGACTATTGCGACGTCTGGGAACTGAATCTTTAGCTGCTGTCGATGCAGATCGATTGGAAATGTCGAATATCGCGTTTTCCAAGCTATACGAGTGTATTTTTGATAATAAGGACGATTGCGACGCCTGGGAACTGAATCTTTAGCTGCTGTCGATGCAGGTCGATTGGAAATGCCGACTATCGCGTTTTCCAAGCTGTACGAGTGAATTTTCGAAAAGAAGGACTATGCGACGCCTTTGAACTGAATCTTTAGCTGCTGTCGATGCAGGTCGATTGGAAATGTCGACTATCGCGTTTTCCAAGCTCTACGAGAGAATTTTCGATAACAAGGACTATTGCGACGCCTGTGATCTCAATCTTTAGCTGCTGTCGATGCAGATCGATTGGAAATGTCGAATATCGCATTTTCCATGCTATACGAGTGTATTTTTGATAATAAGGACTATTGCGACACCTGGGAACTGAACCTGTAGCTGTTGTCGATGCACACCGATTGGAGATGTAGAATATCGCGTTTTCCAAGCTCTACGAGTGAATTTTCAATAAGAAGGACTATTGCGACGCCTGGGAACTGAACCTTTAGCTGCTGTTGATGCAGATGGATTGAAAATATCGAATATCGCATTTTCCATGCTATATGAGTGTATTTTTGATAATAAGGACTATTGCGACGCCTGGGAACTGAATCTTTAGCTGCTGTCGATGCAGGTCGATTGGAAATGCCGACTATCGCGTTTTCCAAGCTCTACGAAAGAATTTTCATAACAAGGACTATTGCGACGCCTGGGAACTGAAGCTTTAGCTGCCGTCGATGCAGATCGATTGGAAATGTGGAATATCGCGGTTTCCAAGCTATACCAGTGAATATTCAATAAGAAGGACTATTGCGACGCCTGGGAACTGAATCTTTAGCTGTTGTCGATGCAGAAAGATTGGAAATGTCGACTATCGCGTTTTCCAAGCTCTACGAGAGAATTTTCATAACAAGGACTATTGCGCCGTCTGGGAACTGAATCTTTAGCTATTGTCGATGCAGATCGATTGGAAATGTTGAATATCGCGTTTTCCAAGCTCTACCAGTGAATTTTCAAAAAGAAGGACTATTGCGACGCCTGTGAACTGAATCTTTAGCTGCTGTCGATGCAGATTGATTGAAAATGTCGACTATCGCGTTTTCCAAGCTCTACGAGAGAATTTTCAAGAAGAAGGACTATGCGACGCCTTTGAACTGAATCTTTAGCTGTTGCCGATGCAGATCGATTGGAAATGTCGAATATCGCGTTTTCCAAGCTATACCAGTGAATTTTCAATAAGAAGGACTATTGCGACGCCTGGGAACTGAATCTTTAGCTGCTGTCGATGCAGGTCGATTGGAAATGTCGACTATCGCGTTTTCCAAGCTCTACGTGACAATTTGCAATAACAAGGACTATTGCGACGCCTGTGATCTCAATCTTTAGCTGTTGTCGATACAGATCGATTGGAAATGTCGAATATCGCCTTTTCCCAGCTCTACGAGTGAATTTTTTTATAAGAAGGACTATTGCGACGCCTGGGAACTGAACCTTTAGCTGCTGTTGATGCAGATCGATTGAAAATATCGAATATCGCATTTTCCATGCTATATGAGTGTATTTTTGATAATAAGGACTATTGCGACGCCTGGGAACTGAATCTTTAGCTGCTGTCGATGCAGGTCGATTGGAAATGCTGACTATCGCGTTTTCCAAGCTCTACGAAAGAATTTTCATAACAAGGACTATTACGCCGTCTGGGAACTGAATCTTTAGCTGTTGTCGATACAAATCGATTGGAAATGTGGAATATCGCGTTTTCCAAGCTATACCAGTGAATATTCAATAAGAAGGACTATTGCGACGCCTGGGAACTGAATCTTTAGCTGTTGTCGATGCAGAAACATTGGAAATGTCGACTATCGCGTTTTCCAAGCTCTACGAGAGAATTTTCATAACAAGGACTATTGCGCCGTCTGGGAACTGAATCTTTAGCTGTTGTCGATGCAGATCGATTGGAAATGTTGAATATCGCGTTTTCCAAGCTCTACCAGTGAATTTTCAAGAACAAGGACTATTGCGACGCCTGTGAACTGAATCTTTAGCTGCTTTCGATGCAGGTCGATTGGAAATGTCGACTATCACGTTTTCGAAGCTCTACGAAAGAATTTTCATAACAAGGACTATTGCGACGCCTGGGAACTGAATCTTTAGCTGCTGTCGATGCAGGTCGATTGGAAATGTCGACTATCGCGTTTTCCAAGCTCTACGAAAGAATTTTCATAACAAGGACTATTGCGACGCCTGTGAACTGAATCTTCAGCTGCTGTCGATCCAGATCGATTGGAAATGTCGAATATCGCGATTCCCAAGCTCTACAAGTGAATTTTCAAAATGATGGACTATTGCGACGCCTGGGAACTGAATCTTTAGCTGTTGTCGATACAAATCGATTGGAAATGTGGAATATCGCGTTTTCCAAGCTATACCAGTGAATATTCAATAAGAAGGACTATTGCGACGCCTGGGAACTGAATCTTTAGCTGTTGTCGATGCAGAAACATTGGAAATGTCGACTATCGCGTTTTCCAAGCTCTACGAGAGAACTTTCATAACAAGGACTATTGCGCCGTCTGGGAACTGAATCTTTAGCTGTTGTCGATGCAGATCGATTGGAAATGTTGAATATCGCGTTTTCCAAGCTCTACCAGTGAATTTTCAAGAACAAGGACTATTGCGACGCCTGTGAACTGAATCTTTAGCTGCTTTCGATGCAGGTCGATTGGAAATGTCGACTATCACGTTTTCGAAGCTCTACGAAAGAATTTTCATAACAAGGACTATTGCGACGCCTGGGAACTGAATCTTTAGCTGCTGTCGATGCAGGTCGATTGGAAATGTCGACTATCGCGTTTTCCAAGCTCTACGAAAGAATTTTCATAACAAGGACTATTGCGACGCCTGTGAACTGAATCTTCAGCTGCTGTCGATCCAGATCGATTGGAAATGTCGAATATCGCGATTCCCAAGCTCTACAAGTGAATTTTCAAAATGATGGACTATTGCGACGCCTGGGAACTGAATCTTTAGCTGTTGTCGATGCAGAAAGATTGGAAATGTCGACTATCGCGTTTTCCAAGCTCTACGTGACAATTTTCAATAACAAGGACTATTGCGACGCCTGTGATCTCAATCTTTAGCTGTTGTCGATACAGATCGATTGGAAATGTCGAATATCGCGTTTTCCCAGCTCTGCGAGTGAATTTTCAAAAAGAAGGACTATGCGACGCCTTTGAACTGAATCGTTAGCTGCTATCGATGCAGGTCGATTGGAAATGTCGACTATCGCGTTTTCCAAGCTCTGCGAGTGAATTTTCAAAAAGAAGGACTATGCGACGCCTTTGAACTGAATCGTTAGCTGCTATCGATGCAGGTCGATTGGAAATGTCGACTATCGCGTTTTCCAAGCTCTACGAAAGAATTTTCATAACAAGGACTATTGCGACGCCTGGGATATGAATCTTTAGCTGCTGTCGATGCAGGTCGATTGGAACTGTCGACTATCGCGTTTTCCAAGCTCTACGAAAGAATTTTCATAACAAGGACTATTGCGACGCCTGGGAACTGAATCTTTAGCTGCTGTCGATGCAGGTCGATTGGAAATGTCGAATATCGCGTTTTCCAAGCTGTACGAGTGAATTTTCAAAAAGAAGGACTATGCGACGCCTTTGAACTGAATCGTTAGCTGCTATCGATGCAGGTCGATTGGAAATGTCGACTATCGCGTTTTCCAAGCTCTACGAAAGAATTTTCATAACAAGGACTATTGCGACGCCTGGGAACTGAATCTTCAGCTGCTGTCGATCCAGATCGATTGGAAATGTCGAATATCACGATTTCCAAGCTCTACGAGTGAATTTTCAAAATGAAGGACTATTGCGACGCCTGGGAACTGAATCTTTAGCTGTTGTCGATGCAGAAAGATTGGAAATGTCGACGATCGCGTTTTCCAAGCTCTACGAGAGAATTTTCATAACAAGGACTATTGCGACGCCTGGGAACTGAAGCTTTAGCTGCCGTCGATGCAGATCGATTGGAAATGTGGAATATCGCGTTTTCCAAGCTATACCAGTGAATATTCAAAATGAAGGACTATTGCGACGCCTGGGAACTGAATCTTTAGCTGTTGTCGATGCAGAAAGATTGGAAATGTCGACGATCGCGTTTTCCAAGCTCTACGAGAGAATTTTCATAACAAGGATTATTGCGACGCCTGGGAACTGAAGCTTTAGCTGCCGTCGATGCAGATCGATTGGAAATGTCGAATATCGCATTTTCCAAGCTATACCAGTGAATTTTCAATAAGAAGGACTATTGCGACGCCTGGGAAACTAATCTTTAGCTGCTGTCGATTCAGGCCGTTTGGAAATGTCGAATATCGCGGTTTCCAAGCTCTACGAGAGAATTTTCGTTAACAAGGACTATTGCGACGCCTGTGATCTCAATCTTTAGCTGCTGTCGATGCAGATCGATTGGAAATGTCGAATATCGCATTTTCCATGCTATACGAGTGTATTTTTGATAATAAGGACTATTGCGACGCCTGGGAACTGAACCTGTAGCTGTTGTCGATGCACACCGATTGGAGATGTAGAATATCGCGTTTTCCAAGCTCTACGAGTGAATTTTCAATAAGAAGGACTATTGCGACGCCTGGGAACTGAACCTTTAGCTGCTGTTGATGCAGATGGATTGAAAATATCGAATATCGCATTATCCATGCTATATGAGTGTATTTTTGATAATAAGGACTATTGCGACGCCTGGGAACTGAATCTTTAGCTGCTGTCGATGCAGATCGA
This sequence comes from Nomada flava, assembly GCA_951802745.1. NCBI lineage: Eukaryota > Metazoa > Arthropoda > Insecta > Hymenoptera > Apidae > Nomada > Nomada flava. The sequence goes on from OX637903.1 coordinate 10,406,335, forward strand.
TTGGAAATGCCGACTATCGCGTTTTCCAAGCTCTACGAAAGAATTTTCATAACAAGGACTATTGCGACGCCTGGGAACTGAAGCTTTAGCTGCCGTCGATGCAGATCGATTGGAAATGTGGAATATCGCGGTTTCCAAGCTATACCAGTGAATATTCAATAAGAAGGACTATTGCGACGCCTGGGAACTGAATCTTTAGCTGTTGTCGATGCAGAAAGATTGGAAATGTCGACTATCGCGTTTTCCAAGCTCTACGAGAGAATTTTCATAACAAGGACTATTGCGCCGTCTGGGAACTGAATCTTTAGCTATTGTCGATGCAGATCGATTGGAAATGTTGAATATCGCGTTTTCGAAGCTCTACCAGTGAATTTTCAAAAAGAAGGACTATTGCGGCGCCTGTGAACTGAATCTTTAGCTGCTGTCGATGCAGATTGATTGAAAATGTCGACTATCGCGTTTTCCAAGCTCTACGAGAGAATTTTCAAGAAGAAGGGCTATGCGACGCCTTTGAACTGAATCTTTAGCTGTTGCCGATGCAGATCGATTGGAAATGTCGAATATCGCGTTTTCCAAGCTATACCAGTGAATTTTCAATAAGAAGGACTATTGCGACGCCTGGGAACTGAATCTTTAGCTGCTGTCGATGCAGGTCGATTGGAAATGTCGACTATCGCGTTTTCCAAGCTCTACGTGACAATTTGCAATAACAAGGACTATTGCGACGCCTGTGATCTCAATCTTTAGCTGTTGTCGATACAGATCGATTGGAAATGTCGAATATCGCGTTTCCCCAGCACTACGAGTGAATTTTTTTATAAGAAGGACTATTGCGACGTCTGGGAACTGAATCTTTAGCTGCTGTCGATGCAGATCGATTGGAAATGTCGAATATCGCGTTTTCCAAGCTCTGCGAGTGAATTTTCAAGAAGAAGGACTATGCGACGCCTTTGAACTGAATCTTTAGCTGCTGTCGATGCAGGTCGATTGGAAATGTCGAATATCGCGATTTCCAAGCTCTACAAGTGAATTTTCAAAATGAAGGACTATTGCGACGCCTGGGAAATTAATCTTTAGCTGTTGTCGATGCAGAAAGATTGGAAATGTCGACTATCGCGTTTTCCAAGCTCTACGAGAGAATTTTCATTACAAGGACTCTTGCGACGCCTGGGAACTGAATCTTTAGCTGCTGTCGCGCAGATCCATTGGAAATGTCGACTATCGCGTTTTCCAAGCTCTTCGAGAGAATTTTCATAACAAGGACTATTGCGTCGCCTGTGATCTCAACCTTTAGCTCTTGTCGATGCAGATCGATTGGAAATGTCGAATATCTCATTTTCCAAGCTATACCAATGAATTTTCAATAAGATGGACTATTGCGACTCCTGGGAAATTAATCTTTAGCTGCTGTCGATTCAGGCCGATTGGAAATGTCGACTATTGCGTTTTCCAAGCTCTACGAGAGAATTTTCGATAACAAGGACTATTGCGACGCCTGTGAACTCAATCTTTAGCTGCTGTCGATGCAGATCGATTGGAAATGTCGAGTATCGCATTTTCCACGCTATACGAGTGTATTTTTGATAATAAGGACTATTGCGACGTCTGGGATCTGAACCTTTAGATGTTGTCGATGCACACCGATTGGAGATGTAAAATATAGCGTTTTCCAGCTCTACGAGTGAATTTTCAATAAGAAGGACTATTGCGACGCCTGGGAACTGAATCTTTAGCTGTTGTCGATACAAATCGATTGGAAATGTGGAATATCGCGTTTTCCAAGCTATACCAGTGAATATTCAATAAGAAGGATTATTGCGACGCCTGGGAACTGAATCTTTAGCTGTTGTCGATGCAGAAAGATTGGAAATGTCGACTATCGCGTTTTCCAAGCTCTACAAGAGAATTTTCATAACAAGGACTATTGCGACGCCTGGGAACTGAATCTTTAGCTGCTGTCGATGCAGATCGATTGGAAATGTGGAATATCGCATTTTCCATGCTATACGAGTGTATTTTTGATAATAAGTACTATTGCGACGTCTGGGAACTGAACTTTTAGCTGTTGTCGTTGCACACCGATTGGAGATGTAGAATATCGCGTTTTCCAAGCTCTACGAGTGAATTTTCATTAAGAAGGACTATTGCGACGCCTGGGAACTGAACCTTTAGCTGCTGTTGATGCAGGTGGATTGAAAATATCGAATATCGCATTTTCCATGCTATATGAGTGTATTTTTGATAATAAGGACTATTGCGACGCCTGGGAACTGAATCTTTAGCTGCTGTCGATGCAGGTCGATTGGAAATGTGGAATATCGCATTTTCCAAGCTCTACGAGTGAATTTTCATTAAGGAGGACTATTGCGACGCCTGGGAACTGAACCTTTAGCTGCTGTTGATGCAGGTGGATTGAAAATATCGAATATCGCATTTTCCATGCTATATGAGTGTATTTTTGATAATAAGGACTATTGCGACGCCTGGGAACTGAATCTTTAGCTGCTGTCGATGCAGGTCGGTTGGAAATGCCGACTATCGCGTTTTCCAAGCTCTACGAAAGAATTTTCATAACAAGGACTATTGCGACGCCTGGGAACTGAACCTTTAGCTGCTGTTGATGCAGATCGATTGGAAATGTCGACTATCGCGTTTACCAAGCTCTACGAGAGAATTTTCATAAGAAGGACAATTGCGACGCCTGGGAACTGAAGCTTTAGCTGCCGTCGATGCAGATCGATTGGAAATGTGGAATATCGCGTTTTCCAAGCTATACCTGTGAATATGCAATAAGAAGGACTATTGCGACGCCTGGGAACTGAATCTTTAGCTGTTGTCGATGCAGAAAGATTGGAAATGTCGACTATCGCGTTTTCCCAGCTCTACGAGTGAATTTTTTATAAGAAGGACTATTGCGACGTCTGGGAACTGAATCTTTAGCTGCTGTCGATGCAGATCGATTGGAAATGTCGAATATCGCGTTTTCCAAGCTATACGAGTGTATTTTTGATAATAAGGACGATTGCGACGCCTGGGAACTGAATCTTTAGCTGCTGTCGATGCAGGTCGATTGGAAATGCCGACTATCGCGTTTTCCAAGCTGTACGAGTGAATTTTCAAAAAGAAGGACTATGCGACGCCTTTGAACTGAATCTTTAGCTGCTGTCGATGCAGGTCGATTGGAAATGTCGACTATCGCGTTTTCCAAGCTCTACGAGAGAATTTTCGATAACAAGGACTATTGCGACGCCTGTGATCTCAATCTTTAGCTGCTGTCGATGCAGATCGATTGGAAATGTCGAATATCGCATTTTCCATGCTATACGAGTGTATTTTTGATAATAAGGACTATTGCGACACCTGGGAACTGAACCTGTAGCTGTTGTCGATGCACACCGATTGGAGATGTAGAATATCGCGTTTTCCAAGCTCTACGAGTGAATTTTCAATAAGAAGGACTATTGCGACGCCTGGGAACTGAACCTTTAGCTGCTGTTGATGCAGATGGATTGAAAATATCGAATATCGCATTTTCCATGCTATATGAGTGTATTTTTGATAATAAGGACTATTGCGACGCCTGGGAACTGAATCTTTAGCTGCTGTCGATGCAGGTCGATTGGAAATGCCGACTATCGCGTTTTCCAAGCTCTACGAAAGAATTTTCATAACAAGGACTATTGCGACGCCTGGGAACTGAAGCTTTAGCTGCCGTCGATGCAGATCGATTGGAAATGTGGAATATCGCGGTTTCCAAGCTATACCAGTGAATATTCAATAAGAAGGACTATTGCGACGCCTGGGAACTGAATCTTTAGCTGTTGTCGATGCAGAAAGATTGGAAATGTCGACTATCGCGTTTTCCAAGCTCTACGAGAGAATTTTCATAACAAGGACTATTGCGCCGTCTGGGAACTGAATCTTTAGCTATTGTCGATGCAGATCGATTGGAAATGTTGAATATCGCGTTTTCCAAGCTCTACCAGTGAATTTTCAAAAAGAAGGACTATTGCGACGCCTGTGAACTGAATCTTTAGCTGCTGTCGATGCAGATTGATTGAAAATGTCGACTATCGCGTTTTCCAAGCTCTACGAGAGAATTTTCAAGAAGAAGGACTATGCGACGCCTTTGAACTGAATCTTTAGCTGTTGCCGATGCAGATCGATTGGAAATGTCGAATATCGCGTTTTCCAAGCTATACCAGTGAATTTTCAATAAGAAGGACTATTGCGACGCCTGGGAACTGAATCTTTAGCTGCTGTCGATGCAGGTCGATTGGAAATGTCGACTATCGCGTTTTCCAAGCTCTACGTGACAATTTGCAATAACAAGGACTATTGCGACGCCTGTGATCTCAATCTTTAGCTGTTGTCGATACAGATCGATTGGAAATGTCGAATATCGCCTTTTCCCAGCTCTACGAGTGAATTTTTTTATAAGAAGGACTATTGCGACGTCTGGGAACTGAATCTTTAGCTGCTGTCGATGCAGATCGATTGGAAATGTCGAATATGGCGTTTTCCAAGCTCTGCGAGTGAATTTTCAAGAAGAAGGACTATGCGACGCCTTTGAACTGAATCTTTAGCTGCTGTCGATGCAGGTCGATTGGAAATGACGACTATCGCGTTTTCCAAGCTCTACGAAAGAATTTTCATAACAAGGACTATTGCGACGCCTGTGAACTGAATCTTCAGCTGCTGTCGATCCAGATCGATTGGAAATGTCGAATATCGCGATTTCCAAGCTCTACAAGTGAATTTTCAAAATGAAGGACTATTGCGACGCCTGGGAAATTAATCTTTAGCTGTTGTCGATGCAGAAAGATTGGAAATGTCGACTATCGCGTTTTCCAAGCTCTACGAGAGAATTTTCATAACAAGGACTCTTGCGACGCCTGGGAACTGAATCTTTAGCTGCTGTCGCGCAGATCCATTGGAAATGTCGAATATCGCGTTTTCCAAGCTCTACGAGAGAATTTTCATAACAAGGACTCTTGCGACGCCTGGGAACTGAATCTTTAGCTAATGTCGCGCAGATCCATTGGAAATGTCGACTATCGCGTTTTCCAAGCTCTACGAGAGAATTTTTATAACAAGGACTATTGCGACGCCTGGGAACTGAACCTTTAGCTGCTGTTGATGCAGATCGATTGAAAATATCGAATATCGCATTTTCCATGCTATATGAGTGTATTTTTGATAATAAGGACTATTGCGACGCCTGGGAACTGAATCTTTAGCTGCTGTCGATGCAGGTCGATTGGAAATGCTGACTATCGCGTTTTCCAAGCTCTACGAAAGAATTTTCATAACAAGGACTATTACGCCGTCTGGGAACTGAATCTTTAGCTGTTGTCGATACAAATCGATTGGAAATGTGGAATATCGCGTTTTCCAAGCTATACCAGTGAATATTCAATAAGAAGGACTATTGCGACGCCTGGGAACTGAATCTTTAGCTGTTGTCGATGCAGAAACATTGGAAATGTCGACTATCGCGTTTTCCAAGCTCTACGAGAGAATTTTCATAACAAGGACTATTGCGCCGTCTGGGAACTGAATCTTTAGCTGTTGTCGATGCAGATCGATTGGAAATGTTGAATATCGCGTTTTCCAAGCTCTACCAGTGAATTTTCAAGAACAAGGACTATTGCGACGCCTGTGAACTGAATCTTTAGCTGCTTTCGATGCAGGTCGATTGGAAATGTCGACTATCACGTTTTCGAAGCTCTACGAAAGAATTTTCATAACAAGGACTATTGCGACGCCTGGGAACTGAATCTTTAGCTGCTGTCGATGCAGGTCGATTGGAAATGTCGACTATCGCGTTTTCCAAGCTCTACGAAAGAATTTTCATAACAAGGACTATTGCGACGCCTGTGAACTGAATCTTCAGCTGCTGTCGATCCAGATCGATTGGAAATGTCGAATATCGCGATTCCCAAGCTCTACAAGTGAATTTTCAAAATGATGGACTATTGCGACGCCTGGGAACTGAATCTTTAGCTGTTGTCGATGCAGAAAGATTGGAAATGTCGACTATCGCGTTTTCCAAGCTCTACGAGAGAATTTTCATAACAAGGACTCTTGCGACGCCTGGGAACTGAATCTTCAGCTGCTGTCGCGCAGATCGATTGGAAATGTCGACTATCGCGTTTTCCAAGCTCTACGAGAGAATTTTCATAACAAGGACTATTGCGTCGCCTGTGATCTCAACCTTTAGCTCTTGTCGATGCAGATCGATTGGAAATGTCGAATATCGCTTTTTCCAAGCTATACCAATGAATTTTCAGTAAGAAGGACTATTGCGACTCCTGGGAAATTAATCTTTAGCTGCTGTCGATTCAGGCCGATTGGAAATGTCGAATAACGCGTTTTCCAAGCTCTACGGGAGAATTTTCGATAACAAGGACTATTGCGACGCCTGTGATCTCAATCTTTAGCTGCTGTCGATGCAGATCCATTGGAAATGTCGAATATCGCATTTTCCATGCTATACGAGTGTATTTTTGATAATAAGGACTATTGCGAGGCCTGGGAACTGAACCTGTAGCTGTTGTCGATGCACGCCGATTGGAGATGTAGAATATCGCGTTTTCCAAGCTCTACGAGTGAATTTTCAATAAGAAGGACTATTGCGACGCCTGGGAACTGAACCTTTAGCTGCTGTTGATGCAGATGGATTGAAAATATCGAATATCGCATTTTCCATGCTATATGAGTGTATTTTTGATAAGAAGGACTATTGCGACGCCTGGGAACTGAATCTTTAGCTGCTGTCGATGCAGGTCGATTGGAAATGCCGACTATCGCGTTTTCCAAGCTCTACGAGTGTATTTTTGATAATAAGGACGATTGCGACGCCTGGGAACTGAATCTTTAGCTGCTGTCGATGCAGGTCGATTGGAAATGCCGACTATCGCGTTTTCCAAGCTGTACGAGTGAATTTTCAAAAAGAAGGACTATGCGACGCCTTTGAGCGGAATCTTTAGCTGCTGTCGATGCAGGTCGATTGGAAATGTCGACTATCGCGTTTTCCAAGCTCTACGAGAGAATTTTCGATAACAAGGACTATTGCGACGCCTGTGATCTCAATCTTTAGCTGCTGTCGATGCAGATCGATTGGAAATGTCGAATATTGCATTTTCCATGCTATACGAGTGTATTTTTGATAATAAGGACTATTGCGACGCCTGGGAACTGCACCTGTAGCTGTTGTCGATGCACACCGATTGGAGATGTAGAATATCGCGTTTTCCAAGCTCTACGAGTGAATTTTCAATAAGAAGGACTATTGCGACGCCTGGGAACTGAACCTTTAGCTGCTGTTGATGCAGATGGATTGAAAATATCGAATATCGCATTTTCCATGCTATATGAGTGTATTTTTGATAATAAGGACTATTGCGACGCCTGGGAACTGAATCTTTAGCTGCTGTCGATGCAGGTCGATTGGAAATGCCGACTATCGCGTTTTCCAAGCTCTACGAGAGAATTTTCGATAACAAGGACTATTGCGACGCCTGTGATCTCAATCTTTAGCTGATGTCGATGCAGATCGATTGGAAATGTCGAATATCGCATTTTCCATGCTATACGAGTGTATTTTTGATAATAAGGACTATTGCGACGCCTGGGAACTGAATCTTCAGCTGTTGTCGATGCAGAAAGATTGGAAATGTCGACTATCGCGTTTTCCCAGCTATACCAGTGAATTTTTTATAAGAAGGACTATTGCGACGTCTGGGAACTGAATCTTTAGCTGCTGTCGATGCAGATCGATTGGAAATGTCGAATATCGCGTTTTCCAAGCTATACGAGTGTATTTTTTTTAATAAGGACGATTGCGACGCCTGGGAACTGAACCTGTAGCTGTTGTCGATGCACACCGATTGGAGATGTAGAATATCGCGTTTTCCAAGCTCTACGAGTGAATTTTCAATAAGAAGGACTATTGCGACGCCTGGGAACTGAATCTTTAGCTGCTGTCGATGCAGGTCGATTGGAAATGTGGAATATCGCGTTTTCCAAGCTATACCAGTGAATATTCAATAAGAAGGACTATTGCGACGCCTGGGAACTGAATCTTTAGCTGTTGTCGATGCAGAAACATTGGAAATGTCGACTATCGCGTTTTCCAAGCTCTACGAGAGAATTTTCATAACAAGGACTATTGCGCCGTCTGGGAACTGAATCTTTAGCTGTTGTCGATGCAGATCGATTGGAAATGTTGAATATCGCGTTTTCCAAGCTCTACCAGTGAATTTTCAAGAACAAGGACTATTGCGACGCCTGTGAACTGAATCTTTAGCTGCTTTCGATGCAGGTCGATTGGAAATGTCGACTATCACGTTTTCGAAGCTCTACGAAAGAATTTTCATAACAAGGACTATTGCGACGCCTGGGAACTGAATCTTTAGCTGCTGTCGATGCAGGTCGATTGGAAATGACGACTATCGCGTTTTCCAAGCTCTACGAAAGAATTTTCATAACAAGGACTATTGCGACGCCTGTGAACTGAATCTTCAGCTGCTGTCGATCCAGATCGATTGGAAATGTCGAATATCGCGATTTCCAAGCTCTACAAGTGAATTTTCAAAATGAAGGACTATTGCGACGCCTGGGAAATTAATCTTTAGCTGTTGTCGATGCAGAAAGATTGGAAATGTCGACTATCGCGTTTTCCAAGCTCTACGAGAGAATTTTCATAACAAGGACTCTTGCGACGCCTGGGAACTGAATCTTTAGCTGCTGTCGCGCAGATCCATTGGAAATGTCGAATATCGCGTTTTCCAAGCTCTACGAGAGAATTTTCATAACAAGGACTCTTGCGACGCCTGGGAACTGAATCTTTAGCTAATGTCGCGCAGATCCATTGGAAATGTCGACTATCGCGTTTTCCAAGCTCTACGAGAGAATTTTTATAACAAGGACTATTGCGACGCCTGGGAACTGAACCTTTAGCTGCTGTTGATGCAGATCGATTGAAAATATCGAATATCGCATTTTCCATGCTATATGAGTGTATTTTTGATAATAAGGACTATTGCGACGCCTGGGAACTGAATCTTTAGCTGCTGTCGATGCAGGTCGATTGGAAATGCTGACTATCGCGTTTTCCAAGCTCTACGAAAGAATTTTCATAACAAGGACTATTACGCCGTCTGGGAACTGAATCTTTAGCTGTTGTCGATACAAATCGATTGGAAATGTGGAATATCGCGTTTTCCAAGCTATACCAGTGAATATTCAATAAGAAGGACTATTGCGACGCCTGGGAACTGAATCTTTAGCTGTTGTCGATGCAGAAACATTGGAAATGTCGACTATCGCGTTTTCCAAGCTCTACGAGAGAATTTTCATAACAAGGACTATTGCGCCGTCTGGGAACTGAATCTTTAGCTGTTGTCGATGCAGATCGATTGGAAATGTTGAATATCGCGTTTTCCAAGCTCTACCAGTGAATTTTCAAGAACAAGGACTATTGCGACGCCTGTGAACTGAATCTTTAGCTGCTTTCGATGCAGGTCGATTGGAAATGTCGACTATCACGTTTTCGAAGCTCTACGAAAGAATTTTCATAACAAGGACTATTGCGACGCCTGGGAACTGAATCTTTAGCTGCTGTCGATGCAGGTCGATTGGAAATGTCGACTATCGCGTTTTCCAAGCTCTACGAAAGAATTTTCATAACAAGGACTATTGCGACGCCTGTGAACTGAATCTTCAGCTGCTGTCGATCCAGATCGATTGGAAATGTCGAATATCGCGATTCCCAAGCTCTACAAGTGAATTTTCAAAATGATGGACTATTGCGACGCCTGGGAACTGAATCTTTAGCTGTTGTCGATGCAGAAAGATTGGAAATGTCGACTATCGCGTTTTCCAAGCTCTACGAGAGAATTTTCATAACAAGGACTCTTGCGACGCCTGGGAACTGAATCTTCAGCTGCTGTCGCGCAGATCGATTGGAAATGTCGACTATCGCGTTTTCCAAGCTCTACGAGAGAATTTTCATAACAAGGACTATTGCGTCGCCTGTGATCTCAACCTTTAGCTCTTGTCGATGCAGATCGATTGGAAATGTCGAATATCGCTTTTTCCAAGCTATACCAATGAATTTTCAGTAAGAAGGACTATTGCGACTCCTGGGAAATTAATCTTTAGCTGCTGTCGATTCAGGCCGATTGGAAATGTCGAATAACGCGTTTTCCAAGCTCTACGGGAGAATTTTCGATAACAAGGACTATTGCGACGCCTGTGATCTCAATCTTTAGCTGCTGTCGATGCAGATCCATTGGAAATGTCGAATATCGCATTTTCCATGCTATACGAGTGTATTTTTGATAATAAGGACTATTGCGAGGCCTGGGAACTGAACCTGTAGCTGTTGTCGATGCACGCCGATTGGAGATGTAGAATATCGCGTTTTCCAAGCTCTACGAGTGAATTTTCAATAAGAAGGACTATTGCGACGCCTGGGAACTGAACCTTTAGCTGCTGTTGATGCAGATGGATTGAAAATATCGAATATCGCATTTTCCATGCTATATGAGTGTATTTTTGATAAGAAGGACTATTGCGACGCCTGGGAACTGAATCTTTAGCTGCTGTCGATGCAGGTCGATTGGAAATGCCGACTATCGCGTTTTCCAAGCTCTACGAGTGTATTTTTGATAATAAGGACGATTGCGACGCCTGGGAACTGAATCTTTAGCTGCTGTCGATGCAGGTCGATTGGAAATGCCGACTATCGCGTTTTCCAAGCTGTACGAGTGAATTTTCAAAAAGAAGGACTATGCGACGCCTTTGAGCGGAATCTTTAGCTGCTGTCGATGCAGGTCGATTGGAAATGTCGACTATCGCGTTTTCCAAGCTCTACGAGAGAATTTTCGATAACAAGGACTATTGCGACGCCTGTGATCTCAATCTTTAGCTGCTGTCGATGCAGATCGATTGGAAATGTCGAATATTGCATTTTCCATGCTATACGAGTGTATTTTTGATAATAAGGACTATTGCGACGCCTGGGAACTGCACCTGTAGCTGTTGTCGATGCACACCGATTGGAGATGTAGAATATCGCGTTTTCCAAGCTCTACGAGTGAATTTTCAATAAGAAGGACTATTGCGACGCCTGGGAACTGAACCTTTAGCTGCTGTTGATGCAGATGGATTGAAAATATCGAATATCGCATTTTCCATGCTATATGAGTGTATTTTTGATAATAAGGACTATTGCGACGCCTGGGAACTGAATCTTTAGCTGCTGTCGATGCAGGTCGATTGGAAATGCCGACTATCGCGTTTTCCAAGCTCTACGAGAGAATTTTCGATAACAAGGACTATTGCGACGCCTGTGATCTCAATCTTTAGCTGATGTCGATGCAGATCGATTGGAAATGTCGAATATCGCATTTTCCATGCTATACGAGTGTATTTTTGATAATAAGGACTATTGCGACGCCTGGGAACTGAATCTTCAGCTGTTGTCGATGCAGAAAGATTGGAAATGTCGACTATCGCGTTTTCCCAGCTATACCAGTGAATTTTTTATAAGAAGGACTATTGCGACGTCTGGGAACTGAATCTTTAGCTGCTGTCGATGCAGATCGATTGGAAATGTCGAATATCGCGTTTTCCAAGCTATACGAGTGTATTTTTTTTAATAAGGACGATTGCGACGCCTGGGAACTGAACCTGTAGCTGTTGTCGATGCACACCGATTGGAGATGTAGAATATCGCGTTTTCCAAGCTCTACGAGTGAATTTTCAATAAGAAGGACTATTGCGACGCCTGGGAACTGAATCTTTAGCTGCTGTCGATGCAGGTCGATTGGAAATGTGGAATATCGCGTTTTCCAAGCTATACCAGTGAATATTCAATAAGAAGGACTATTGCGACGCCTGGGAACTGAATCTTTAGCTGTTGTCGATGCAGAAACATTGGAAATGTCGACTATCGCGTTTTCCAAGCTCTACGAGAGAATTTTCATAACAAGGACTATTGCGCCGTCTGGGAACTGAATCTTTAGCTGTTGTCGATGCAGATCGATTGGAAATGTTGAATATCGCGTTTTCCAAGCTCTACCAGTGAATTTTCAAGAACAAGGACTATTGCGACGCCTGTGAACTGAATCTTTAGCTGCTTTCGATGCAGGTCGATTGGAAATGTCGACTATCACGTTTTCGAAGCTCTACGAAAGAATTTTCATAACAAGGACTATTGCGACGCCTGGGAACTGAATCTTTAGCTGCTGTCGATGCAGGTCGATTGGAAATGTCGACTATCGCGTTTTCCAAGCTCTACGAAAGAATTTTCATAACAAGGACTATTGCGACGCCTGTGAACTGAATCTTCAGCTGCTGTCGATCCAGATCGATTGGAAATGTCGAATATCGCGATTCCCAAGCTCTACAAGTGAATTTTCAAAATGATGGACTATTGCGACGCCTGGGAACTGAATCTTTAGCTGTTGTCGATGCAGAAAGATTGGAAATGTCGACTATCGCGTTTTCCAAGCTCTACGAGAGAATTTTCATAACAAGGACTCTTGCGACGCCTGGGAACTGAATCTTTAGCTGTTGTCGATACAAATCGATTGGAAATGTGGAATATCGCGTTTTCCAAGCTATACCAGTGAATATTCAATAAGAAGGACTATTGCGACGCCTGGGAACTGAATCTTTAGCTGTTGTCGATGCAGAAACATTGGAAATGTCGACTATCGCGTTTTCCAAGCTCTACGAGAGAATTTTCATAACAAGGACTATTGCGCCGTCTGGGAACTGAATCTTTAGCTGTTGTCGATGCAGATCGATTGGAAATGTTGAATATCGCGTTTTCCAAGCTCTACCAGTGAATTTTCAAGAACAAGGACTATTGCGACGCCTGTGAACTGAATCTTTAGCTGCTTTCGATGCAGGTCGATTGGAAATGTCGACTATCACGTTTTCGAAGCTCTACGAAAGAATTTTCATAACAAGGACTATTGCGACGCCTGGGAACTGAATCTTTAGCTGCTGTCGATGCAGGTCGATTGGAAATGTCGACTATCGCGTTTTCCAAGCTCTACGAAAGAATTTTCATAACAAGGACTATTGCGACGCCTGTGAACTGAATCTTCAGCTGCTGTCGATCCAGATCGATTGGAAATGTCGAATATCGCGATTCCCAAGCTCTACAAGTGAATTTTCAAAATGATGGACTATTGCGACGCCTGGGAACTGAATCTTTAGCTGTTGTCGATGCAGAAAGATTGGAAATGTCGACTATCGCGTTTTCCAAGCTCTACGAGAGAATTTTCATAACAAGGACTCTTGCGACGCCTGGGAACTGAATCTTCAGCTGCTGTCGCGCAGATCGATTGGAAATGTCGACTATCGCGTTTTCCAAGCTCTACGAGAGAATTTTCATAACAAGGACTATTGCGTCGCCTGTGATCTCAACCTTTAGCTCTTGTCGATGCAGATCGATTGGAAATGTCGAATATCGCTTTTTCCAAGCTATACCAATGAATTTTCAGTAAGAAGGACTATTGCGACTCCTGGGAAATTAATCTTTAGCTGCTGTCGATTCAGGCCGATTGGAAATGTCGAATAACGCGTTTTCCAAGCTCTACGGGAGAATTTTCGATAACAAGGACTATTGCGACGCCTGTGATCTCAATCTTTAGCTGCTGTCGATGCAGATCCATTGGAAATGTCGAATATCGCATTTTCCATGCTATACGAGTGTATTTTTGATAATAAGGACTATTGCGAGGCCTGGGAACTGAACCTGTAGCTGTTGTCGATGCACGCCGATTGGAGATGTAGAATATCGCGTTTTCCAAGCTCTACGAGTGAATTTTCAATAAGAAGGACTATTGCGACGCCTGGGAACTGAACCTTTAGCTGCTGTTGATGCAGATGGATTGAAAATATCGAATATCGCATTTTCCATGCTATATGAGTGTATTTTTGATAAGAAGGACTATTGCGACGCCTGGGAACTGAATCTTTAGCTGCTGTCGATGCAGGTCGATTGGAAATGCCGACTATCGCGTTTTCCAAGCTCTACGAGTGTATTTTTGATAATAAGGACGATTGCGACGCCTGGGAACTGAATCTTTAGCTGCTGTCGATGCAGGTCGATTGGAAATGCCGACTATCGCGTTTTCCAAGCTGTACGAGTGAATTTTCAAAAAGAAGGACTATGCGACGCCTTTGAGCGGAATCTTTAGCTGCTGTCGATGCAGGTCGATTGGAAATGTCGACTATCGCGTTTTCCAAGCTCTACGAGAGAATTTTCGATAACAAGGACTATTGCGACGCCTGTGATCTCAATCTTTAGCTGCTGTCGATGCAGATCGATTGGAAATGTCGAATATTGCATTTTCCATGCTATACGAGTGTATTTTTGATAATAAGGACTATTGCGACGCCTGGGAACTGCACCTGTAGCTGTTGTCGATGCACACCGATTGGAGATGTAGAATATCGCGTTTTCCAAGCTCTACGAGTGAATTTTCAATAAGAAGGACTATTGCGACGCCTGGGAACTGAACCTTTAGCTGCTGTTGATGCAGATGGATTGAAAATATCGAATATCGCATTTTCCATGCTATATGAGTGTATTTTTGATAATAAGGACTATTGCGACGCCTGGGAACTGAATCTTTAGCTGCTGTCGATGCAGGTCGATTGGAAATGCCGACTATCGCGTTTTCCAAGCTCTACGAGAGAATTTTCGATAACAAGGACTATTGCGACGCCTGTGATCTCAATCTTTAGCTGATGTCGATGCAGATCGATTGGAAATGTCGAATATCGCATTTTCCATGCTATACGAGTGTATTTTTGATAATAAGGACTATTGCGACGCCTGGGAACTGAATCTTCAGCTGTTGTCGATGCAGAAAGATTGGAAATGTCGACTATCGCGTTTTCCCAGCTATACCAGTGAATTTTTTATAAGAAGGACTATTGCGACGTCTGGGAACTGAATCTTTAGCTGCTGTCGATGCAGATCGATTGGAAATGTCGAATATCGCGTTTTCCAAGCTATACGAGTGTATTTTTTTTAATAAGGACGATTGCGACGCCTGGGAACTGAACCTGTAGCTGTTGTCGATGCACACCGATTGGAGATGTAGAATATCGCGTTTTCCAAGCTCTACGAGTGAATTTTCAATAAGAAGGACTATTGCGACGCCTGGGAACTGAATCTTTAGCTGCTGTCGATGCAGGTCGATTGGAAATGTGGAATATCGCGTTTTCCAAGCTATACCAGTGAATATTCAATAAGAAGGACTATTGCGACGCCTGGGAACTGAATCTTTAGCTGTTGTCGATGCAGAAACATTGGAAATGTCGACTATCGCGTTTTCCAAGCTCTACGAGAGAATTTTCATAACAAGGACTATTGCGCCGTCTGGGAACTGAATCTTTAGCTGTTGTCGATGCAGATCGATTGGAAATGTTGAATATCGCGTTTTCCAAGCTCTACCAGTGAATTTTCAAGAACAAGGACTATTGCGACGCCTGTGAACTGAATCTTTAGCTGCTTTCGATGCAGGTCGATTGGAAATGTCGACTATCACGTTTTCGAAGCTCTACGAAAGAATTTTCATAACAAGGACTATTGCGACGCCTGGGAACTGAATCTTTAGCTGCTGTCGATGCAGGTCGATTGGAAATGTCGACTATCGCGTTTTCCAAGCTCTACGAAAGAATTTTCATAACAAGGACTATTGCGACGCCTGTGAACTGAATCTTCAGCTGCTGTCGATCCAGATCGATTGGAAATGTCGAATATCGCGATTCCCAAGCTCTACAAGTGAATTTTCAAAATGATGGACTATTGCGACGCCTGGGAACTGAATCTTTAGCTGTTGTCGATGCAGAAAGATTGGAAATGTCGACTATCGCGTTTTCCAAGCTCTACGAGAGAATTTTCATAACAAGGACTCTTGCGACGCCTGGGAACTGAATCTTCAGCTGCTGTCGCGCAGATCGATTGGAAATGTCGACTATCGCGTTTTCCAAGCTCTACGAGAGAATTTTCATAACAAGGACTATTGCGTCGCCTGTGATCTCAACCTTTAGCTCTTGTCGATGCAGATCGATTGGAAATGTCGAATATCGCTTTTTCCAAGCTATACCAATGAATTTTCAGTAAGAAGGACTATTGCGACTCCTGGGAAATTAATCTTTAGCTGCTGTCGATTCAGGCCGATTGGAAATGTCGAATAACGCGTTTTCCAAGCTCTACGAGAGAATTTTCGATAACAAGGACTATTGCGACGCCTGTGATCTCAATCTTTAGCTGCTGTCGATGCAGATGGATTGGAAATGTCGAATATCGCATTTTCCATGCTATACGAGTGATTATTGATAATAAGGACTATTGCGACGCCTGGGAACTGAATCTTTAGCTGTTGTCGATGCACACCGATTGGAGATGTAGAATATCGCGTTTTCCAAGCCCTACGAGTGAATTTTCAATAAGAAGGACTATTGCGACGCCTGGGAACTGAACCTTTAGGTGCTGTTGATGCAGATCGATTGGAAATGTCGACTATCGCGTTTACCAAGCTCTACGAGAGAATTTTCGATAACAAGGATAATTGCGACGCCTGTGATCTCAATCTTTAGCTGCTGTCGATGCAGATCGATTGGAAATGTCGAATATCGCATTTTCCATGCTATACGAGTGTATTTTTGATAATAAGGACTATTGCGACGCCTGGGAACTGAACCTGTAGCTGTTGTCGATGCACGCCGATTGGAGATGTAGAATATCGCGTTTTCCAAGCTCTACGAGTGAATTTTCAATAAGAAGGACTATTGCGACGCCTGGGAACTGAACCTTTAGCTGCTGTTGATGCAGATGGATTGAAAATATCGAATATCGCATTTTCCATGCTATATGAGTGTATTTTTGATAATAAGGACTATTGCGACGCCTGGGAACTGAATCTTTAGCTGCTGTCGATGCAGGTCGATTGGAAATGCCGACTATCGCGTTTTCCAAGCTCTACGAGTGTATTTTTGATAATAAGGACGATTGCGACGCCTGGGAACTGAATCTTTAGCTGCTGTCGATGCAGGTCGATTGGAAATGCCGACTATCGCGTTTTCCAAGCTGTACGAGTGAATTTTCAAAAAGAAGGACTATGCGACGCCTTTGAACGGAATCTTTAGCTGCTGTCGATGCAGGTCGATTGGAAATGTCGACTATCGCGTTTTCCAAGCTCTACGAGAGAATTTTCGATAACAAGGACTATTGCGACGCCTGTGATCTCAATCTTTAGCTGCTGTCGATGCAGATCGATTGGAAATGTCGAATATCGCATTTTCCATGCTATACGAGTGTATTTTTGATAATAAGGACTATTGCGAGGCCTGGGAACTGAACCTGTAGCTGTTGTCGATGCACGCCGATTGGAGATGTAGAATATCGCGTTTTCCAAGCTCTACGAGTGAATTTTCAATAAGAAGGACTATTGCGACGCCTGGGAACTGAACCTTTAGCTGCTGTTGATGCAGATGGATTGAAAATATCGAATATCGCATTTTCCATGCTATATGAGTGTATTTTTGATAAGAAGGACTATTGCGACGCCTGGGAACTGAATCTTTAGCTGCTGTCGATGCAGGTCGATTGGAAATGCCGACTATCGCGTTTTCCAAGCTCTACGAGTGTATTTTTGATAATAAGGACGATTGCGACGCCTGGGAACTGAATCTTTAGCTGCTGTCGATGCAGGTCGATTGGAAATGCCGACTATCGCGTTTTCCAAGCTGTACGAGTGAATTTTCAAAAAGAAGGACTATGCGACGCCTTTGAGCGGAATCTTTAGCTGCTGTCGATGCAGGTCGATTGGAAATGTCGACTATCGCGTTTTCCAAGCTCTACGAGAGAATTTTCGATAACAAGGACTATTGCGACGCCTGTGATCTCAATCTTTAGCTGCTGTCGATGCAGATCGATTGGAAATGTCGAATATTGCATTTTCCATGCTATACGAGTGTATTTTTGATAATAAGGACTATTGCGACGCCTGGGAACTGCACCTGTAGCTGTTGTCGATGCACACCGATTGGAGATGTAGAATATCGCGTTTTCCAAGCTCTACGAGTGAATTTTCAATAAGAAGGACTATTGCGACGCCTGGGAACTGAACCTTTAGCTGCTGTTGATGCAGATGGATTGAAAATATCGAATATCGCATTTTCCATGCTATATGAGTGTATTTTTGATAATAAGGACTATTGCGACGCCTGGGAACTGAATCTTTAGCTGCTGTCGATGCAGGTCGATTGGAAATGCCGACTATCGCGTTTTCCAAGCTCTACGAGAGAATTTTCGATAACAAGGACTATTGCGACGCCTGTGATCTCAATCTTTAGCTGCTGTCGATGCAGATCGATTGGAAATGTCGAATATCGCATTTTCCATGCTATACGAGTGTATTTATGATAATAAGGACTATTGCGACGCCTGGGAACTGAACCTGTAGCTGTTGTCGATGCACACCGATTGGAGATGTAGAATATCGCGTTTTCCAAGCTCTACGAGTGAATTTTCAATAAGAAGGACTATTGCGACGCCTGGGAACTGCACCTTTAGCTGCCGTCGATGCAGATCGATTGGGAATGTGGAATATCGCGTTTTCCAAGCTATACCAGTGAATATTCAATAAGAAGGAATATTGCGACGCCTGGGAACTGAATCTTTAGCTGTTGTCGATGCAGATCGATTGGAAATGTCGACTGTCGCGTTTACCAAGCTCTACGAGAGAATTTTCATAACAAGGACTATTGCGACGCCTGTGAACTGAATCTTCAGCTGCTGTCGATCCAGATCGATTGGAAATGTCGAATATCGGGATTTCCAAGCTCTACAAGTGAATTTTCAAAATGAAGTACTATTGCGACGCCTGGGAACTGAATCTTTAGCTGTTGTCGATGCAGAAAGATTGGAAATGTCGACTATCGCGTTTTCCAAGCTCTACGAGAGAATTTTCATAACAAGGACTATTGCGTCGCCTGTGATCTCAACCTTTAGCTCTTGTCGATGCAGATCGATTGGAAATGTCGAATATCGCATTTTCCAAGCTATACCAATGAATTTTCAATAAGAAGGACTATTGCGACTCCTGGGAAATTAATCTTTAGCTGCTGTCGATGCAGGTCGATTGGAAATGTCGACTATCGGGTTTTCCAAGCTCTACGAGAGAATTTTCGATAACAAGGACTATTGCGACGCCTGTGATCTCAATCTTTAGCTGCTGTCGATGCAGATCGATTGGAAATGTCGAATATCGCATTTTCCATGCTATACGAGTGTATTTTTGATAATAAGGACTATTGCGACGTCTGGGAACTGAACCTTTGGATGTTGTCGATGCACACCGATTGGAGATGTAGAATATCGCGTTTTCCAAGCTCTACGAGTGAATTTTCAATAAGAAGGACTATTGCGACGCCTGGGAACTGAATCTTTAGCTGTTGTCGATACAAATCGATAGGAAATGTGGAATATCGTGTTTTCCAAGCTATACCAGTGAATATTCAATAAGAAGGACGATTGCGACGCCTGGGAACTGAATCTTTAGCTGATGTCGATGCAGATCGATTGGAAATGTCGAATATCGCATTTTCCATGCTATACGAGTGTATTTTTGATAATAAGGACTATTGCGACGCCTGGGAACTGAATCTTCAGCTGTTGTCGATGCAGAAAGATTGGAAATGTCGACTATCGCGTTTTCCCAGCTATACCAGTGAATTTTTTATAAGAAGGACTATTGCGACGTCTGGGAACTGAATCTTTAGCTGCTGTCGATGCAGATCGATTGGAAATGTCGAATATCGCGTTTTCCAAGCTATACGAGTGTATTTTTTTTAATAAGGACGATTGCGACGCCTGGGAACTGAACCTGTAGCTGTTGTCGATGCACACCGATTGGAGATGTAGAATATCGCGTTTTCCAAGCTCTACGAGTGAATTTTCAATAAGAAGGACTATTGCGACGCCTGGGAACTGAATCTTTAGCTGCTGTCGATGCAGGTCGATTGGAAATGTGGAATATCGCGTTTTCCAAGCTATACCAGTGAATATTCAATAAGAAGGACTATTGCGACGCCTGGGAACTGAATCTTTAGCTGTTGTCGATGCAGAAACATTGGAAATGTCGACTATCGCGTTTTCCAAGCTCTACGAGAGAATTTTCATAACAAGGACTATTGCGCCGTCTGGGAACTGAATCTTTAGCTGTTGTCGATGCAGATCGATTGGAAATGTTGAATATCGCGTTTTCCAAGCTCTACCAGTGAATTTTCAAGAACAAGGACTATTGCGACGCCTGTGAACTGAATCTTTAGCTGCTTTCGATGCAGGTCGATTGGAAATGTCGACTATCACGTTTTCGAAGCTCTACGAAAGAATTTTCATAACAAGGACTATTGCGACGCCTGGGAACTGAATCTTTAGCTGCTGTCGATGCAGGTCGATTGGAAATGTCGACTATCGCGTTTTCCAAGCTCTACGAAAGAATTTTCATAACAAGGACTATTGCGACGCCTGTGAACTGAATCTTCAGCTGCTGTCGATCCAGATCGATTGGAAATGTCGAATATCGCGATTCCCAAGCTCTACAAGTGAATTTTCAAAATGATGGACTATTGCGACGCCTGGGAACTGAATCTTTAGCTGTTGTCGATGCAGAAAGATTGGAAATGTCGACTATCGCGTTTTCCAAGCTCTACGAGAGAATTTTCATAACAAGGACTATTGCGTCGCCTGTGATCTCAACCTTTAGCTCTTGTCGATGCAGATCGATTGGAAATGTCGAATATCGCTTTTTCCAAGCTATACCAATGAATTTTCAGTAAGAAGGACTATTGCGACTCCTGGGAAATTAATCTTTAGCTGCTGTCGATTCAGGCCGATTGGAAATGTCGAATAACGCGTTTTCCAAGCTCTACGAGAGAATTTTCGATAACAAGGACTATTGCGACGCCTGTGATCTCAATCTTTAGCTGCTGTCGATGCAGATGGATTGGAAATGTCGAATATCGCATTTTCCATGCTATACGAGTGATTATTGATAATAAGGACTATTGCGACGCCTGGGAACTGAATCTTTAGCTGTTGTCGATGCACACCGATTGGAGATGTAGAATATCGCGTTTTCCAAGCCCTACGAGTGAATTTTCAATAAGAAGGACTATTGCGACGCCTGGGAACTGAACCTTTAGGTGCTGTTGATGCAGATCGATTGGAAATGTCGACTATCGCGTTTACCAAGCTCTACGAGAGAATTTTCGATAACAAGGATAATTGCGACGCCTGTGATCTCAATCTTTAGCTGCTGTCGATGCAGATCGATTGGAAATGTCGAATATCGCATTTTCCATGCTATACGAGTGTATTTTTGATAATAAGGACTATTGCGACGCCTGGGAACTGAACCTGTAGCTGTTGTCGATGCACGCCGATTGGAGATGTAGAATATCGCGTTTTCCAAGCTCTACGAGTGAATTTTCAATAAGAAGGACTATTGCGACGCCTGGGAACTGAACCTTTAGCTGCTGTTGATGCAGATGGATTGAAAATATCGAATATCGCATTTTCCATGCTATATGAGTGTATTTTTGATAATAAGGACTATTGCGACGCCTGGGAACTGAATCTTTAGCTGCTGTCGATGCAGGTCGATTGGAAATGCCGACTATCGCGTTTTCCAAGCTCTACGAGTGTATTTTTGATAATAAGGACGATTGCGACGCCTGGGAACTGAATCTTTAGCTGCTGTCGATGCAGGTCGATTGGAAATGCCGACTATCGCGTTTTCCAAGCTCTACGAGAGAATTTTCGATAACAAGGACGATTGCGACGCCTGGGAACGGAATCTTTAGCTGCTGTCGATGCAGGTCGATTGGAAATGTCGACTATCGCGTTTTCCAAGCTCTACGAGAGAATTTTCGATAACAAGGACTATTGCGACGCCTGTGATCTCAATCTTTAGCTGCTGTCGATGCAGATCGATTGGAAATGTCGAATATCGCATTTTCCATGCTATACGAGTGTATTTTTGATAATAAGGACTATTGCGAGGCCTGGGAACTGAACCTGTAGCTGTTGTCGATGCACGCCGATTGGAGATGTAGAATATCGCGTTTTCCAAGCTCTACGAGTGAATTTTCAATAAGAAGGACTATTGCGACGCCTGGGAACTGAACCTTTAGCTGCTGTTGATGCAGATGGATTGAAAATATCGAATATCGCATTTTCCATGCTATATGAGTGTATTTTTGATAAGAAGGACTATTGCGACGCCTGGGAACTGAATCTTTAGCTGCTGTCGATGCAGGTCGATTGGAAATGCCGACTATCGCGTTTTCCAAGCTCTACGAGTGTATTTTTGATAATAAGGACGATTGCGACGCCTGGGAACTGAATCTTTAGCTGCTGTCGATGCAGGTCGATTGGAAATGCCGACTATCGCGTTTTCCAAGCTGTACGAGTGAATTTTCAAAAAGAAGGACTATGCGACGCCTTTGAGCGGAATCTTTAGCTGCTGTCGATGCAGGTCGATTGGAAATGTCGACTATCGCGTTTTCCAAGCTCTACGAGAGAATTTTCGATAACAAGGACTATTGCGACGCCTGTGATCTCAATCTTTAGCTGCTGTCGATGCAGATCGATTGGAAATGTCGAATATTGCATTTTCCATGCTATACGAGTGTATTTTTGATAATAAGGACTATTGCGACGCCTGGGAACTGCACCTGTAGCTGTTGTCGATGCACACCGATTGGAGATGTAGAATATCGCGTTTTCCAAGCTCTACGAGTGAATTTTCAATAAGAAGGACTATTGCGACGCCTGGGAACTGAACCTTTAGCTGCTGTTGATGCAGATGGATTGAAAATATCGAATATCGCATTTTCCATGCTATATGAGTGTATTTTTGATAATAAGGACTATTGCGACGCCTGGGAACTGAATCTTTAGCTGCTGTCGATGCAGGTCGATTGGAAATGCCGACTATCGCGTTTTCCAAGCTCTACGAGAGAATTTTCGATAACAAGGACTATTGCGACGCCTGTGATCTCAATCTTTAGCTGCTGTCGATGCAGATCGATTGGAAATGTCGAATATCGCATTTTCCATGCTATACGAGTGTATTTATGATAATAAGGACTATTGCGACGCCTGGGAACTGAACCTGTAGCTGTTGTCGATGCACACCGATTGGAGATGTAGAATATCGCGTTTTCCAAGCTCTACGAGTGAATTTTCAATAAGAAGGACTATTGCGACGCCTGGGAACTGCACCTTTAGCTGCCGTCGATGCAGATCGATTGGGAATGTGGAATATCGCGTTTTCCAAGCTATACCAGTGAATATTCAATAAGAAGGAATATTGCGACGCCTGGGAACTGAATCTTTAGCTGTTGTCGATGCAGATCGATTGGAAATGTCGACTGTCGCGTTTACCAAGCTCTACGAGAGAATTTTCATAACAAGGACTATTGCGACGCCTGTGAACTGAATCTTCAGCTGCTGTCGATCCAGATCGATTGGAAATGTCGAATATCGGGATTTCCAAGCTCTACAAGTGAATTTTCAAAATGAAGTACTATTGCGACGCCTGGGAACTGAATCTTTAGCTGTTGTCGATGCAGAAAGATTGGAAATGTCGACTATCGCGTTTTCCAAGCTCTACGAGAGAATTTTCATAACAAGGACTATTGCGTCGCCTGTGATCTCAACCTTTAGCTCTTGTCGATGCAGATCGATTGGAAATGTCGAATATCGCATTTTCCAAGCTATACCAATGAATTTTCAATAAGAAGGACTATTGCGACTCCTGGGAAATTAATCTTTAGCTGCTGTCGATGCAGGTCGATTGGAAATGTCGACTATCGGGTTTTCCAAGCTCTACGAGAGAATTTTCGATAACAAGGACTATTGCGACGCCTGTGATCTCAATCTTTAGCTGCTGTCGATGCAGATCGATTGGAAATGTCGAATATCGCATTTTCCATGCTATACGAGTGTATTTTTGATAATAAGGACTATTGCGACGTCTGGGAACTGAACCTTTGGATGTTGTCGATGCACACCGATTGGAGATGTAGAATATCGCGTTTTCCAAGCTCTACGAGTGAATTTTCAATAAGAAGGACTATTGCGACGCCTGGGAACTGAATCTTTAGCTGTTGCCGATACAAATCGATAGGAAATGTGGAATATCGTGTTTTCCAAGCTATACCAGTGAATATTCAATAAGAAGGACGATTGCGACGCCTGGGAACTGAATCTTTAGCTGATGTCGATGCAGATCGATTGGAAATGTCGAATATCGCATTTTCCATGCTATACGAGTGTATTTTTGATAATAAGGACTATTGCGACGCCTGGGAACTGAATCTTTAGCTGCTGTCGATGCAGGTCGATTGGAAATGCCGACTATCGCGTTTTCCAAGCTCTTCGAAAGAATTTTCATAACAAGGACTATTGCGACGCCTGGGAACTGAACCTTTAGCTGCTGTTGATGCAGATCGATTGGAAATGTCGACTATCGCGTTTACCAAGCTCTACGAGAGAATTTTCATAACAAGGACTATTGCGACGCCTGGGAACTGAAGCTTTAGCTGCCGTCGATGCAGATCGATTGGAAATGTGGAATATCGCGTTTTCCAAGCTCTACCAGTGAATTTTCAAAAAGAAAGACTATTGCGACGCCTGTGAACAGAATCTTTAGCTGCTGTCGATGCAGATCGATTGAAAATGTCGACTATCGCGTTTTCCAAGCTCTACGAGAGAATTTTCAATAACAAGGACTATTGCGACGCCTGTGATCTCAATCTTTAGCTGTTGTCGATACAAATCGATTGGAAATGCCGACTATCGCGTTTTCCAAGCTCTGCGAGTGAATTTTCAAGAAGAAGGACTATGCGACGCCTTTGAACTGAATCTTTAGCTGCTGTCGATGCAGGTCGATTGGAAATATCGACTATCGCGTTTTCCAAGCTCTACGAAAGAATTTTCATAACAAGGACTATTGCGACGCCTGTGAACTGAATCTTCAGCTGCTGTCGTGCAGATCGATTGGAAATGTCGACTATCGCGTTTTCCAAGCTCTACGAGAGAATTTTCATAACAAGGACTATTGCGTCGCCTGTGATCTCAACCTTCAGCTCTTGTCGATGCAGATCGATTGGAAATGTCGAATATCGCGATTTCCAAGCTCTACAAGTGAATTTTCAAAATGAAGGACTATTGCGACGCCTGGGAACTGAATCTTTAGCTGTTGTCGATGCAGAAAGATTGGAAATGTCGACTATCGCGTTTTCCAAGCTCTACGAGAGAATTTTCATAACAAGGACTCTTGCGACGCCTGGGAACTGAATCTTTAGCTGCTGTCGTGCAGATCGATTGGAAATGTCGACTATCGCGTTTTCCAAGCTCTACGAGAGAATTTTCATAACAAGGACTATTGCGTCGCCTGTGATCTCAACCTTCAGCTCTTGTCGATGCAGATCGATTGGAAATGTCGAATATCGCATTTTCCAAGCTATACCAATGAATTTTCAATAAGAAGGACTATTGCGACTCCTGGGAAATTAATCTTTAGCTGTTGTCGATGCAGAAAGATTGGAAATGTCGATTATCGCGTTTTCCAAGCTCTACGAGAGAATTTTCATAACAAGGACTATTGCGCCGTCTGGGAACTGAATCTTTAGCTGTTGTCGATGCAGATCGATTGGAAATGTTGAATATCGCGTTTTCCAAGCTCTACCAGTGAATTTTAAAAAAGAAAGACTATTGCGACGCCTGTGAACTGAATCTTTAGCTGCTGTCGATGCAGGTCGATTGAAAATGTCGACTATCGCGTTTTCCAAGCTCTACGAGAGAATTTTCAATAACAAGGACTATTGCGACGCCTGTGATCTCAATCTTTAGCTGCTGTCGATACAAATCGATTGGAAATGTCGACTATCGCGTTTTCCAAGCTCTGCGAGTGAATTTTCAAGAAGAAGGACTATGCGACGCCTTTGAACTGAATCTTTAGCTGCTGTCGATGCAGGTCGATTGGAAATATCGACTATCGCGTTTTCCAAGCTCTACGAAAGAATTTTCATAACAAGGACTATTGCGACGCCTGTGAACTGAATCTTCAGCTGCTGTCGATCCAGATCGATTGGAAATGTCGAATATCGCGTTTTCCAAGCTCTACGAGAGAATTTTCATAACAAGGACTCTTGCGACGCCTGGGAACTGAATCTTTAGCTGCTGTCGTGCAGATCGATTGGAAATGTCGACTATCGCGTTTTCCAAGCTCTACGAGAGAATTTTCATAACAAGGACTATTGCGTCGCCTGTGATCTCAACCTTCAGCTCTTGTCGGTGCAGATCGATTGGAAATGTCGAATATCGCATTTTCCAAGCTATACCAATGAATTTTCAATAAGAAGTACTATTGCGACTCCTGGGAAATTAATCTTTAGCTGCTGTCGATTCAGGCCGATTGGAAATGTCGACTATCGCGTTTTCCAAGCTATACGAGTGTATTTTTGATAATAAGGACGATTGCGACGCCTGGGAACTGAACCTTTAGCTGCTGTTGATGCAGATGGATTGAAAATATCGAATATCGCATTTTCCATGCTACATGAGTGTATTTTTGATAATAAGGACTATTGCGACGCCTGGGAACTGAATCTTTAGCTGCTGTCGATGCAGGTCGATTGGAAATGCCGACTATCGCGTTTTCCATGCTCTACGAAAGAATTTTCATAACAAGGACTATTGCGACGCCTGGGAACTGAACCTTTAGCTGCTGTTGATGCAGATCGATTGGACATGTCGACTATCGCGTTTACCAAGCTCTACGAGAGAATTTTCATAACAAGGACTATTGCGACGCCTGGGAACTGAAGCTTTAGCTGCCGTCGATGCAGATCGATTGGAAATGTGGAATATCGCGTTTTCCAAGCTATACCAGTGAATATTCAATAAGAAGGACTATTGCGACGCCTGGGAAATTAATCTTTAGCTGCTGTCGATTCAGGCCGATTGGAAATGTCGAATATCGCGTTTTCCAAGCTCTACGAGAGAATTTTCGATAACAAGGACTATTGCGACGCCTGTGATCTCAATCTTTAGCTGCTGTCGATGCAGATCGATTGGAAATGTCGAATATCGCGTTTTCCAAGCTCTACGAGAGAATTTTCATAACAAGGACTATTGCGTCGCCTGTGATCTCAACCTTCAGCTCTTGTCGGTGCAGATCGATTGGAAATGTCGAATATCGCATTTTCCAAGCTATACCAATGAATTTTCAATAAGAAGGACTATTGCGACTCCTGGGAAATTAATCTTTAGCTGCTGTCGATTCAGGCCGATTGGAAATGTCGACTATCGCGTTTTCCAAGCTATACGAGTGTATTTTTGATAATAAGGACGATTGCGACGCCTGGGAACTGAACCTTTAGCTGCTGTTGATGCAGATGGATTGAAAATATCGAATATCGCATTTTCCATGCTACATGAGTGTATTTTTGATAATAAGGACTATTGCGACGCCTGGGAACTGAATCTTTAGCTGCTGTCGATGCAGGTCGATTGGAAATGCCGACTATCGCGTTTTCCATGCTCTACGAAAGAATTTTCATAACAAGGACTATTGCGACGCCTGGGAACTGAACCTTTAGCTGCTGTTGATGCAGATCGATTGGACATGTCGACTATCGCGTTTACCAAGCTCTACGAGAGAATTTTCATAACAAGGACTCTTGCGACGCCTGGGAACTGAATCTATAGCTGCTGTCGTGCAGATCGATTGGAAATGTCGAATATCGCGTTTTCCAAGCTCTAGGAGTGAATTTTCAATTAGAAGGACTATTGCGACGCCTGGGAACTGAATCTTTAGCTGCTGTCGATGCAGGTCGATTGGAAATGCCGACTATCGCGTTTTCCAAGCTGTACGAGTGAATTTTCAAAAAGAAGGACTATGCGACGCCTTTGAACTGAATCTTTAGCTGCTGTCGATGCAGGTCGATTGGAAATGTCGACTATCACGTTTTCCAAGCTCTACGAGAGAATTTTCGATAACAAGGATAATTGCGACGCCTGTGATCTCAATCTTTAGCTGCTGTCGATGCAGATCGATTGGAAATGTCGAATATCGCATTTTCCATGCTATACGAGTGTATTTTTGATAATAAGGACTATTGCGACGCCTGGGAACTGAACCTGTAGCTGTTGTCGATGCACGCCGATTGGAGATGTAGAATATCGCGTTTTCCAAGCTCTACGAGTGAATTTTCAATAAGAAGGACTATTGCGACGCCTGGGAACTGAACCTTTAGCTGCTGTTGATGCAGATGGATTGAAAATATCGAATATCGCATTTTCCATGCTATATGAGTGTATTTTTGATAATAAGGACTATTGCGACGCCTGGGAACTGAATCTTTAGCTGCTGTCGATGCAGGTCGATTGGAAATGCCGACTATCGCGTTTTCCAAGCTCTACGAGAGAATTTTCGATAACAAGGACTATTGCGACGCCTGTGATCTCAATCTTTAGCTGCTGTCGATGCAGATCGATTGGAAATGTCGAATATCGCATTTTCCATGCTATACGAGTGTATTTTTGATAATAAGGACTATTGCGAGGCCTGGGAACTGAACCTGTAGCTGTTGTCGATGCACGCCGATTGGAGATGTAGAATATCGCGTTTTCCAAGCTCTACGAGTGAATTTTCAATAAGAAGGACTATTGCGACGCCTGGGAACTGAACCTTTAGCTGCTGTTGATGCAGATGGATTGAAAATATCGAATATCGCATTTTCCATGCTATATGAGTGTATTTTTGATAAGAAGGACTATTGCGACGCCTGGGAACTGAATCTTTAGCTGCTGTCGATGCAGGTCGATTGGAAATGCCGACTATCGCGTTTTCCAAGCTCTACGAGTGTATTTTTGATAATAAGGACGATTGCGACGCCTGGGAACTGAATCTTTAGCTGCTGTCGATGCAGGTCGATTGGAAATGCCGACTATCGCGTTTTCCAAGCTGTACGAGTGAATTTTCAAAAAGAAGGACTATGCGACGCCTTTGAACTGAATCTTTAGCTGCTGTCGATGCAGGTCGATTGGAAATGTCGACTATCACGTTTTCCAAGCTCTACGAGAGAATTTTCGATAACAAGGATAATTGCGACGCCTGTGATCTCAATCTTTAGCTGCTGTCGATGCAGATCGATTGGAAATGTCGAATATCGCATTTTCCATGCTATACGAGTGTATTTTTGATAATAAGGACTATTGCGACGCCTGGGAACTGAACCTGTAGCTGTTGTCGATGCACGCCGATTGGAGATGTAGAATATCGCGTTTTCCAAGCTCTACGAGTGAATTTTCAATAAGAAGGACTATTGCGACGCCTGGGAACTGAACCTTTAGCTGCTGTTGATGCAGATGGATTGAAAATATCGAATATCGCATTTTCCATGCTATATGAGTGTATTTTTGATAATAAGGACTATTGCGACGCCTGGGAACTGAATCTTTAGCTGCTGTCGATGCAGGTCGATTGGAAATGCCGACTATCGCGTTTTCCAAGCTCTACGAGAGAATTTTCGATAACAAGGACTATTGCGACGCCTGTGATCTCAATCTTTAGCTGCTGTCGATGCAGATCGATTGGAAATGTCGAATATCGCATTTTCCATGCTATACGAGTGTATTTTTGATAATAAGGACTATTGCGAGGCCTGGGAACTGAACCTGTAGCTGTTGTCGATGCACGCCGATTGGAGATGTAGAATATCGCGTTTTCCAAGCTCTACGAGTGAATTTTCAATAAGAAGGACTATTGCGACGCCTGGGAACTGAACCTTTAGCTGCTGTTGATGCAGATGGATTGAAAATATCGAATATCGCATTTTCCATGCTATATGAGTGTATTTTTGATAAGAAGGACTATTGCGACGCCTGGGAACTGAATCTTTAGCTGCTGTCGATGCAGGTCGATTGGAAATGCCGACTATCGCGTTTTCCAAGCTCTGCGAGTGTATTTTTGATAATAAGGACGATTGCGACGCCTGGGAACTGAATCTTTAGCTGCTGTCGATGCAGGTCGATTGGAAATGCCGACTATCGCGTTTTCCAAGCTGTACGAGTGAATTTTCAAAAAGAAGGACTATGCGACGCCTTTGAGCGGAATCTTTAGCTGCTGTCGATGCAGATCGATTGGAAATGTCGAATATTGCATTTTCCATGCTATACGAGTGTATTTTTGATAATAAGGACTATTGCGACGCCTGGGAACTGCACCTGTAGCTGTTGTCGATGCACACCGATTGGAGATGTGGAATATCGCGTTTTCCAAGCTCTACGAGTGAATTTTCAATAAGAAGGACTATTGCGACGCCTGGGAACTGCACCTTTAGCTGCCGTCGATGCAGATCGATTGGGAATGTGGAATATCGCGTTTTCCAAGCTATACCAGTGAATATTCAATAAGAAGGAATATTGCGACGCCTGGGAACTGAATCTTTAGCTGTTGTCGATGCAGATCGATTGGAAATGTCGACTGTCGCGTTTACCAAGCTCTACGAGAGAATTTTCATAACAAGGACTATTGCGACGCCTGTGAACTGAATCTTCAGCTGCTGTCGATCCAGATCGATTGGAAATGTCGAATATCGGGATTTCCAAGCTCTACAAGTGAATTTTCAAAATGAAGGACTATTGCGACGCCTGGGAACTGAATCTTTAGCTGTTGTCGATGCAGAAAGATTGGAAATGTCGACTATCGCGTTTTCCAAGCTCTACGAGAGAATTTTCATAACAAGGACTATTGCGTCGCCTGTGATCTCAACCTTTAGCTCTTGTCGATGCAGATCGATTGGAAATGTCGAATATCGCATTTTCCAAGCTATACCAATGAATTTTCAATAAGAAGGACTATTGCGACTCCTGGGAAATTAATCTTTAGCTGCTGTCGATGCAGGTCGATTGGAAATGTCGACTATCGGGTTTTCCAAGCTCTACGAGAGAATTTTCGATAACAAGGACTATTGCGACGCCTGTGATCTCAATCTTTAGCTGCTGTCGATGCAGATCGATTGGAAATGTCGAATATCGCATTTTCCATGCTATACGAGTGTATTTTTGATAATAAGGACTATTGCGACGTCTGGGAACTGAACCTTTAGATGTTGTCGATGCACACCGATTGGAGATGTAGAATATCGCGTTTTCCAAGCTCTACGAGTGAATTTTCAATAAGAAGGACTATTGCGACGCCTGGGAACTGAATCTTTAGCTGTTGTCGATACAAATCGATAGGAAATGTGGAATATCGTGTTTTCCAAGCTATACCAGTGAATATTCAATAAGAAGGACGATTGCGACGCCTGGGAACTGAATCTTTAGCTGATGTCGATGCAGATCGATTGGAAATGTCGATTATCGCGTTTTCCAAGCTCTACGAGAGAATTTTCATAACAAGGACTATTGCGCCGTCTGGGAACTGAATCTTTAGCTGTTGTCGATGCAGATCGATTGGAAATGTTGAATATCGCGTTTTCCAAGCTCTACCAGTGAATTTTAAAAAAGAAAGACTATTGCGACGCCTGTGAACTGAATCTTTAGCTGCTGTCGATGCAGGTCGATTGAAAATGTCGACTATCGCGTTTTCCAAGCTCTACGAGAGAATTTTCAATAACAAGGACTATTGCGACACCTGTGATCTCAATCTTTAGCTGCTGTCGATACAAATCGATTGGAAATGTCGACTATCGCGTTTTCCAAGCTCTGCGAGTGAATTTTCAAGAAGAAGGACTATGCGACGCCTTTGAACTGAATCTTTAGCTGCTGTCGATGCAGGTCGATTGGAAATATCGACTATCGCGTTTTCCAAGCTCTACGAAAGAATTTTCATAACAAGGGCTATTGCGACGCCTGTGAACTGAATCTTCAGCTGCTGTCGATCCAGATCGATTGGAAATGTCGAATATCGCGTTTTCCAAGCTCTACGAGAGAATTTTCATAACAAGGACTCTTGCGACGCCTGGGAACTGAATCTTTAGCTGCTGTCGTGCAGATCGATTGGAAATGTCGACTATCGCGTTTTCCAAGCTCTACGAGAGAATTTTCATAACAAGGACTATTGCGTCGCCTGTGATCTCAACCTTCAGCTCTTGTCGGTGCAGATCGATTGGAAATGTCGAATATCGCATTTTCCAAGCTATACCAATGAATTTTCAATAAGAAGGACTATTGCGACTCCTGGGAAATTAATCTTTAGCTGCTGTCGATTCAGGCCGATTGGAAATGTCGACTATCGCGTTTTCCAAGCTATACGAGTGTATTTTTGATAATAAGGACGATTGCGACGCCTGGGAACTGAACCTTTAGCTGCTGTTGATGCAGATGGATTGAAAATATCGAATATCGCATTTTCCATGCTACATGAGTGTATTTTTGATAATAAGGACTATTGCGACGCCTGGGAACTGAATCTTTAGCTGCTGTCGATGCAGGTCGATTGGAAATGCCGACTATCGCGTTTTCCATGCTCTACGAAAGAATTTTCATAACAAGGACTATTGCGACGCCTGGGAACTGAACCTTTAGCTGCTGTTGATGCAGATCGATTGGACATGTCGACTATCGCGTTTACCAAGCTCTACGAGAGAATTTTCATAACAAGGACTATTGCGACGCCTGGGAACTGAAGCTTTAGCTGCCGTCGATGCAGATCGATTGGAAATGTGGAATATCGCGTTTTCCAAGCTATACCAGTGAATATTCAATGAGAAGGACTATTGCGACGCCTGGGAAATTAATCTTTAGCTGCTGTCGATTCAGGCCGATTGGAAATGTCGAATATCGCGTTTTCCAAGCTCTACGAGAGAATTTTCGATAACAAGGACTATTGCGACGCCTGTGATCTCAATCTTTAGCTGCTGTCGATGCAGAAAGATTGGAAACGTCGACTATCGCGTTTTCCAAGCTCTACAAGAGAATTTTCATAACAAGGACTATTGCGACGCCTGGGAACTGAATCTTTAGCTGTTGTCGATGCAGATCGATTGGAAATGTCGAATATCGCGTTTTCCAAGCTCTAGGAGTGAATTTTCAATAAGAAGGACTATTGCGACGCCTGGGAACTGAATCTTTAGCTGCTGTCGATGCAGGTCGATTGGAAATGCCGACTATCGCGTTTTCCAAGCTGTACGAGTGAATTTTCAAAAAGAAGGACTATGCGACGCCTTTGAACTGAATCTTTAGCTGCTGTCGATGCAGGTCGATTGGAAATGTCGACTATCACGTTTTCCAAGCTCTACGAGAGAATTTTCGATAACAAGGATAATTGCGACGCCTGTGATCTCAATCTTTAGCTGCTGTCGATGCAGATCGATTGGAAATGTCGAATATCGCATTTTCCATGCTATACGAGTGTATTTTTGATAATAAGGACTATTGCGACGCCTGGGAACTGAACCTGTAGCTGTTGTCGATGCACGCCGATTGGAGATGTAGAATATCGCGTTTTCCAAGCTCTACGAGTGAATTTTCAATAAGAAGGACTATTGCGACGCCTGGGAACTGAACCTTTAGCTGCTGTTGATGCAGATGGATTGAAAATATCGAATATCGCATTTTCCATGCTATATGAGTGTATTTTTGATAATAAGGACTATTGCGACGCCTGGGAACTGAATCTTTAGCTGCTGTCGATGCAGGTCGATTGGAAATGCCGACTATCGCGTTTTCCAAGCTCTACGAGAGAATTTTCGATAACAAGGACTATTGCGACGCCTGTGATCTCAATCTTTAGCTGCTGTCGATGCAGATCGATTGGAAATGTCGAATATCGCATTTTCCATGCTATACGAGTGTATTTTTGATAATAAGGACTATTGCGAGGCCTGGGAACTGAACCTGTAGCTGTTGTCGATGCACGCCGATTGGAGATGTAGAATATCGCGTTTTCCAAGCTCTACGAGTGAATTTTCAATAAGAAGGACTATTGCGACGCCTGGGAACTGAACCTTTAGCTGCTGTTGATGCAGATGGATTGAAAATATCGAATATCGCATTTTCCATGCTATATGAGTGTATTTTTGATAAGAAGGACTATTGCGACGCCTGGGAACTGAATCTTTAGCTGCTGTCGATGCAGGTCGATTGGAAATGCCGACTATCGCGTTTTCCAAGCTCTACGAGTGTATTTTTGATAATAAGGACGATTGCGACGCCTGGGAACTGAATCTTT
Organism: Nomada flava; assembly: GCA_951802745.1. Lineage (NCBI taxonomy): Eukaryota > Metazoa > Arthropoda > Insecta > Hymenoptera > Apidae > Nomada > Nomada flava. Next base: position 10,440,633 of record OX637903.1, read on the forward strand.
AGCTGCTGTCGATGCAGGTCGATTGGAAATGCCGACTATCGCGTTTTCCAAGCTGTACGAGTGAATTTTCAAAAAGAAGGACTATGCGACGCCTTTGAACTGAATCTTTAGCTGCTGTCGATGCAGGTCGATTGGAAATGTCGACTATCACGTTTTCCAAGCTCTACGAGAGAATTTTCGATAACAAGGATAATTGCGACGCCTGTGATCTCAATCTTTAGCTGCTGTCGATGCAGATCGATTGGAAATGTCGAATATCGCATTTTCCATGCTATACGAGTGTATTTTTGATAATAAGGACTATTGCGACGCCTGGGAACTGAACCTGTAGCTGTTGTCGATGCACGCCGATTGGAGATGTAGAATATCGCGTTTTCCAAGCTCTACGAGTGAATTTTCAATAAGAAGGACTATTGCGACGCCTGGGAACTGAACCTTTAGCTGCTGTTGATGCAGATGGATTGAAAATATCGAATATCGCATTTTCCATGCTATATGAGTGTATTTTTGATAATAAGGACTATTGCGACGCCTGGGAACTGAATCTTTAGCTGCTGTCGATGCAGGTCGATTGGAAATGCCGACTATCGCGTTTTCCAAGCTCTATGAGAGAATTTTCGATAACAAGGACTATTGCGACGCCTGTGATCTCAATCTTTAGCTGCTGTCGATGCAGATCGATTGGAAATGTCGAATATCGCATTTTCCATGCTATACGAGTGTATTTTTGATAATAAGGACTATTGCGAGGCCTGGGAACTGAACCTGTAGCTGTTGTCGATGCACGCCGATTGGAGATGTAGAATATCGCGTTTTCCAAGCTCTACGAGTGAATTTTCAATAAGAAGGACTATTGCGACGCCTGGGAACTGAACCTTTAGCTGCTGTTGATGCAGATGGATTGAAAATATCGAATATTGCATTTTCCATGCTATATGAGTGTATTTTTGATAAGAAGGACTATTGCGACGCCTGGGAACTGAATCTTTAGCTGCTGTCGATGCAGGTCGATTGGAAATGCCGACTATCGCGTTTTCCAAGCTCTACGAGTGTATTTTTGATAATAAGGACGATTGCGACGCCTGGGAACTGAATCTTTAGCTGCTGTCGATGCAGGTCGATTGGAAATGCCGACTATCGCGTTTTCCAAGCTGTACGAGTGAATTTTCAAAAAGAAGGACTATGCGACGCCTTTGAGCGGAATCTTTAGCTGCTGTCGATGCAGATCGATTGGAAATGTCGAATATTGCATTTTCCATGCTATACGAGTGTATTTTTGATAATAAGGACTATTGCGACGCCTGGGAACTGCACCTGTAGCTGTTGTCGATGCACACCGATTGGAGATGTAGAATATCGCGTTTTCCAAGCTCTACGAGTGAATTTTCAATAAGAAGGACTATTGCGACGCCTGGGAACTGCACCTTTAGCTGCCGTCGATGCAGATCGATTGGGAATGTGGAATATCGCGTTTTCCAAGCTATACCAGTGAATATTCAATAAGAAGGAATATTGAGACGCCTGGGAACTGAATCTTTAGCTGTTGTCGATGCAGATCGATTGGAAATGTCGACTGTCGCGTTTACCAAGCTCTACGAGAGAATTTTCATAACAAGGACTATTGCGACGCCTGTGAACTGAATCTTCAGCTGCTGTCGATCCAGATCGATTGGAAATGTCGAATATCGGGATTTCCAAGCTCTACAAGTGAATTTTCAAAATGAAGGACTATTGCGACGCCTGGGAACTGAATCTTTAGCTGTTGTCGATGCAGAATGATTGGAAATGTCGACTATCGCGTTTTCCAAGCTCTACGAGAGAATTTTCATAACAAGGACTATTGCGTCGCCTGTGATCTCAACCTTTAGCTCTTGTCGATGCAGATCGATTGGAAATGTCGAATATCGCATTTTCCCAGCTATACCAATGAATTTTCAATAAGAAGGACTATTGCGACTCCTGGGAAATTAATCTTTAGCTGCTGTCGATGCAGGTCGATTGGAAATGTCGACTATCGGGTTTTCCAAGCTCTACGAGAGAATTTTCGATAACAAGGACTATTGCGACGCCTGTGATCTCAATCTTTAGCTGCTGTCGATGCAGATCGATTGGAAATGTCGAATATCGCATTTTCCATGCTATACGAGTGTATTTTTGATAATAAGGACTATTGCGACGTCTGGGAACTGAACCTTTAGATGTTGTCGATGCACACCGATTGGAGATGTAGAATATCGCGTTTTCCAAGCTCTACGAGTGAATTTTCAATAAGAAGGACTATTGCGACGCCTGGGAACTGAATCTTTAGCTGTTGTCGATACAAATCGATAGGAAATGTGGAATATCGTGTTTTCCAAGCTATACCAGTGAATATTCAATAAGAAGGACGATTGCGACGCCTGGGAACTGAATCTTTAGCTGATGTCGATGCAGATCGATTGGAAATGTCGAATATCGCATTTTCCATGCTATACGAGTGTATTTTTGATAATAAGGACTATTGCGACGCCTGGGAACTGAATCTTTAGCTGCTGTCGATGCAGGTCGATTGGAAATGCCGACTATCGCGTTTTCCAAGCTCTACGAAAGAATTTTCATAACAAGGACTATTGCGACGCCTGGGAACTGAAGCTTTAGCTGCCGTCGATGCAGATCGATTGGAAATGTGGAATATCGCGTTTTCCAAGCTATACCAGTGAATATTCAGTAAGTAGGACTATTGCGACGCCTGGGAACTGAATCTTTAGCTGTTGTCGATGCAGAAAGATTGGAAATGTCGATTATCGCGTTTTCCAAGTTCTACGAGAGAATTTTCATAACAAGGACTATTGCGCCGTCTGGGAACTGAATCTTTAGCTGTTGTCGATGCAGATCGATTGGAAATGTTGAATATCGCGTTTTCCAAGCTCTACCAGTGAATTTTCAAAAAGAAAGACTATTGCGACGCCTGTGAACAGAATCTTTAGCTGCTGTCGATGCAGATCGATTGAAAATGTCGACTATCGCGTTTTCCAAGCTCTACGAGAGAATTTTCAATAACAAGGACTATTGCGACGCCTGTGATCTCAATCTTTAGCTGTTGTCGATACAAATCGATTGGAAATGTCGACTATCGCGTTTTCCAAGCTCTGCGAGTGAATTTTCAAGAAGAAGGACTATGCGACGCCTTTGAACTGAATCTTTAGCTGCTGTCGATGCAGGTCGATTGGAAATATCGACTATCGCGTTTTCCAAGCTCTACGAAAGAATTTTCATAACAAGGACTATTGCGACGCCTGTGAACTGAATCTTCAGCTGCTGTCGTGCAGATCGATTGGAAATGTCGACTATCGCGTTTTCCAAGCTCTACGAGAGAATTTTCATAACAAGGACTATTGCGTCGCCTGTGATCTCAACCTTCAGCTCTTGTCGATGCAGATCGATTGGAAATGTCGAATATCGCGATTTCCAAGCTCTACAAGTGAATTTTCAAAATGAAGGACTATTGCGACGCCTGGGAACTGAATCTTTAGCTGTTGTCGATGCAGAAAGATTGGAAATGTCGACTATCGCATTTTCCAAGCTCTACGAGAGAATTTTCATAACAAGGACTCTTGCGACGCCTGGGAACTGAATCTTTAGCTGCTGTCGATGCAGGTCGATTGGAAATGCCGACTATCGCGTTTTCCAAGCTCTACGAGTGTATTTTTGATAATAAGGACGATTGCGACGCCTGGGAACTGAATCTTTAGCTGCTGTCGATGCAGGTCGATTGGAAATGCCGACTATCGCGTTTTCCAAGCTGTACGAGTGAATTTTCAAAAAGAAGGACTATGCGACGCCTTTGAGCGGAATCTTTAGCTGCCGTCGATGCAGATCGATTGGGAATGTGGAATATCGCGTTTTCCAAGCTATACCAGTGAATATTCAATAAGAAGGAATATTGAGACGCCTGGGAACTGAATCTTTAGCTGTTGTCGATGCAGATCGATTGGAAATGTCGACTGTCGCGTTTACCAAGCTCTACGAGAGAATTTTCATAACAAGGACTATTGCGACGCCTGTGAACTGAATCTTCAGCTGCTGTCGATCCAGATCGATTGGAAATGTCGAATATCGGGATTTCCAAGCTCTACAAGTGAATTTTCAAAATGAAGGACTATTGCGACGCCTGGGAACTGAATCTTTAGCTGTTGTCGATGCAGAAAGATTGGAAATGTCGACTATCGCGTTTTCCAAGCTCTACGAGAGAATTTTCATAACAAGGACTATTGCGTCGCCTGTGATCTCAACCTTTAGCTCTTGTCGATGCAGATCGATTGGAAATGTCGAATATCGCATTTTCCCAGCTATACCAATGAATTTTCAATAAGAAGGACTATTGCGACTCCTGGGAAATTAATCTTTAGCTGCTGTCGATGCAGGTCGATTGGAAATGTCGACTATCGGGTTTTCCAAGCTCTACGAGAGAATTTTCGATAACAAGGACTATTGCGACGCCTGTGATCTCAATCTTTAGCTGCTGTCGATGCAGATCGATTGGAAATGTCGAATATCGCATTTTCCATGCTATACGAGTGTATTTTTGATAATAAGGACTATTGCGACGTCTGGGAACTGAACCTTTAGATGTTGTCGATGCACACCGATTGGAGATGTAGAATATCGCGTTTTCCAAGCTCTACGAGTGAATTTTCAATAAGAAGGACTATTGCGACGCCTGGGAACTGAATCTTTAGCTGTTGTCGATACAAATCGATAGGAAATGTGGAATATCGTGTTTTCCAAGCTATACCAGTGAATATTCAATAAGAAGGACGATTGCGACGCCTGGGAACTGAATCTTTAGCTGATGTCGATGCAGATCGATTGGAAATGTCGAATATCGCATTTTCCATGCTATACGAGTGTATTTTTGATAATAAGGACTATTGCGACGCCTGGGAACTGAATCTTTAGCTGCTGTCGATGCAGGTCGATTGGAAATGCCGACTATCGCGTTTTCCAAGCTCTACGAAAGAATTTTCATAACAAGGACTATTGCGACGCCTGGGAACTGAACCTTTAGCTGCTGTTGATGCAGATCGATTGGAAATGTCGACTATCGCGTTTACCAAGCTCTACGAGAGAATTTTCATAACAAGGACTATTGCGACGCCTGGGAACTGAAGCTTTAGCTGCCGTCGATGCAGATCGATTGGAAATGTGGAATATCGCGTTTTCCAAGCTATACCAGTGAATATTCAGTAAGTAGGACTATTGCGACGCCTGGGAACTGAATCTTTAGCTGTTGTCGATGCAGAAAGATTGGAAATGTCGATTATCGCGTTTTCCAAGTTCTACGAGAGAATTTTCATAACAAGGACTATTGCGCCGTCTGGGAACTGAATCTTTAGCTGTTGTCGATGCAGATCGATTGGAAATGTTGAATATCGCGTTTTCCAAGCTCTACCAGTGAATTTTCAAAAAGAAAGACTATTGCGACGCCTGTGAACAGAATCTTTAGCTGCTGTCGATGCAGATCGATTGAAAATGTCGACTATCGCGTTTTCCAAGCTCTACGAGAGAATTTTCAATAACAAGGACTATTGCGACGCCTGTGATCTCAATCTTTAGCTGTTGTCGATACAAATCGATTGGAAATGTCGACTATCGCGTTTTCCAAGCTCTGCGAGTGAATTTTCAAGAAGAAGGACTATGCGACGCCTTTGAACTGAATCTTTAGCTGCTGTCGATGCAGGTCGATTGGAAATATCGACTATCGCGTTTTCCAAGCTCTACGAAAGAATTTTCATAACAAGGACTATTGCGACGCCTGTGAACTGAATCTTCAGCTGCTGTCGTGCAGATCGATTGGAAATGTCGACTATCGCGTTTTCCAAGCTCTACGAGAGAATTTTCATAACAAGGACTATTGCGTCGCCTGTGATCTCAACCTTCAGCTCTTGTCGATGCAGATCGATTGGAAATGTCGAATATCGCGATTTCCAAGCTCTACAAGTGAATTTTCAAAATGAAGGACTATTGCGACGCCTGGGAACTGAATCTTTAGCTGTTGTCGATGCAGAAAGATTGGAAATGTCGACTATCGCGTTTTCCAAGCTCTACGAGAGAATTTTCATAACAAGGACTCTTGCGACGCCTGGGAACTGAATCTTTAGCTGCTGTCGTGCAGATCGATTGGAAATGTCGACTATCGCGTTTTCCAAGCTCTACGAGAGAATTTTCATAACAAGGACTATTGCGTCGCCTGTGATCTCAACCTTCAGCTCTTGTCGATGCAGATCGATTGGAAATGTCGAATATCGCATTTTCCAAGCTATACCAATGAATTTTCAATAAGAAGGACTATTGCGACTCCTGGGAAATTAATCTTTAGCTGTTGTCGATGCAGAAAGATTGGAAATGTCGATTATCGCGTTTTCCAAGCTCTACGAGAGAATTTTCATAACAAGGACTATTGCGCCGTCTGGGAACTGAATCTTTAGCTGTTGTCGATGCAGATCGATTGGAAATGTTGAATATCGCGTTTTCCAAGCTCTACCAGTGAATTTTAAAAAAGAAAGACTATTGCGACGCCTGTGAACTGAATCTTTAGCTGCTGTCGATGCAGGTCGATTGAAAATGTCGACTATCGCATTTTCCAAGCTCTACGAGAGAATTTTCATAACAAGGACTCTTGCGACGCCTGGGAACTGAATCTTTAGCTGCTGTCGATGCAGGTCGATTGGAAATGCCGACTATCGCGTTTTCCAAGCTCTACGAGAGAATTTTCGATAACAAGGACTATTGCGACGCCTGTGATCTCAATCTTTAGCTGCTGTCGATGCAGATCGATTGGAAATGTCGAATATCGCATTTTCCATGCTATACGAGTGTATTTTTGATAATAAGGACTATTGCGAGGCCTGGGAACTGAACCTGTAGCTGTTGTCGATGCACGCCGATTGGAGATGTAGAATATCGCGTTTTCCAAGCTCTACGAGTGAATTTTCAATAAGAAGGACTATTGCGACGCCTGGGAACTGAACCTTTAGCTGCTGTTGATGCAGATGGATTGAAAATATCGAATATCGCATTTTCCATGCTATATGAGTGTATTTTTGATAAGAAGGACTATTGCGACGCCTGGGAACTGAATCTTTAGCTGCTGTCGATGCAGGTCGATTGGAAATGCCGACTATCGCGTTTTCCAAGCTCTACGAGTGTATTTTTGATAATAAGGACGATTGCGACGCCTGGGAACTGAATCTTTAGCTGCTGTCGATGCAGGTCGATTGGAAATGCCGACTATCGCGTTTTCCAAGCTGTACGAGTGAATTTTCAAAAAGAAGGACTATGCGACGCCTTTGAGCGGAATCTTTAGCTGCTGTCGATGCAGATCGATTGGAAATGTCGAATATTGCATTTTCCATGCTATACGAGTGTATTTTTGATAATAAGGACTATTGCGACGCCTGGGAACTGCACCTGTAGCTGTTGTCGATGCACACCGATTGGAGATGTAGAATATCGCGTTTTCCAAGCTCTACGAGTGAATTTTCAATAAGAAGGACTATTGCGACGCCTGGGAACTGCACCTTTAGCTGCCGTCGATGCAGATCGATTGGGAATGTGGAATATCGCGTTTTCCAAGCTATACCAGTGAATATTCAATAAGAAGGAATATTGAGACGCCTGGGAACTGAATCTTTAGCTGTTGTCGATGCAGATCGATTGGAAATGTCGACTGTCGCGTTTACCAAGCTCTACGAGAGAATTTTCATAACAAGGACTATTGCGACGCCTGTGAACTGAATCTTCAGCTGCTGTCGATCCAGATCGATTGGAAATGTCGAATATCGGGATTTCCAAGCTCTACAAGTGAATTTTCAAAATGAAGGACTATTGCGACGCCTGGGAACTGAATCTTTAGCTGTTGTCGATGCAGAAAGATTGGAAATGTCGACTATCGCGTTTTCCAAGCTCTACGAGAGAATTTTCATAACAAGGACTATTGCGTCGCCTGTGATCTCAACCTTTAGCTCTTGTCGATGCAGATCGATTGGAAATGTCGAATATCGCATTTTCCCAGCTATACCAATGAATTTTCAATAAGAAGGACTATTGCGACTCCTGGGAAATTAATCTTTAGCTGCTGTCGATGCAGGTCGATTGGAAATGTCGACTATCGGGTTTTCCAAGCTCTACGAGAGAATTTTCGATAACAAGGACTATTGCGACGCCTGTGATCTCAATCTTTAGCTGCTGTCGATGCAGATCGATTGGAAATGTCGAATATCGCATTTTCCATGCTATACGAGTGTATTTTTGATAATAAGGACTATTGCGACGTCTGGGAACTGAACCTTTAGATGTTGTCGATGCACACCGATTGGAGATGTAGAATATCGCGTTTTCCAAGCTCTACGAGTGAATTTTCAATAAGAAGGACTATTGCGACGCCTGGGAACTGAATCTTTAGCTGTTGTCGATACAAATCGATAGGAAATGTGGAATATCGTGTTTTCCAAGCTATACCAGTGAATATTCAATAAGAAGGACGATTGCGACGCCTGGGAACTGAATCTTTAGCTGATGTCGATGCAGATCGATTGGAAATGTCGAATATCGCATTTTCCATGCTATACGAGTGTATTTTTGATAATAAGGACTATTGCGACGCCTGGGAACTGAATCTTTAGCTGCTGTCGATGCAGATCGATTGGAAATGTGGAATATCGCGTTTTCCAAGCTATACCAGTGAATATTCAGTAAGTAGGACTATTGCGACGCCTGGGAACTGAATCTTTAGCTGTTGTCGATGCAGAAAGATTGGAAATGTCGATTATCGCGTTTTCCAAGTTCTACGAGAGAATTTTCATAACAAGGACTATTGCGCCGTCTGGGAACTGAATCTTTAGCTGTTGTCGATGCAGATCGATTGGAAATGTTGAATATCGCGTTTTCCAAGCTCTACCAGTGAATTTTCAAAAAGAAAGACTATTGCGACGCCTGTGAACAGAATCTTTAGCTGCTGTCGATGCAGATCGATTGAAAATGTCGACTATCGCGTTTTCCAAGCTCTACGAGAGAATTTTCAATAACAAGGACTATTGCGACGCCTGTGATCTCAATCTTTAGCTGTTGTCGATACAAATCGATTGGAAATGTCGACTATCGCGTTTTCCAAGCTCTGCGAGTGAATTTTCAAGAAGAAGGACTATGCGACGCCTTTGAACTGAATCTTTAGCTGCTGTCGATGCAGGTCGATTGGAAATATCGACTATCGCGTTTTCCAAGCTCTACGAAAGAATTTTCATAACAAGGACTATTGCGACGCCTGTGAACTGAATCTTCAGCTGCTGTCGTGCAGATCGATTGGAAATGTCGACTATCGCGTTTTCCAAGCTCTACGAGAGAATTTTCATAACAAGGACTATTGCGTCGCCTGTGATCTCAACCTTCAGCTCTTGTCGATGCAGATCGATTGGAAATGTCGAATATCGCGATTTCCAAGCTCTACAAGTGAATTTTCAAAATGAAGGACTATTGCGACGCCTGGGAACTGAATCTTTAGCTGTTGTCGATGCAGAAAGATTGGAAATGTCGACTATCGCGTTTTCCAAGCTCTACGAGAGAATTTTCATAACAAGGACTCTTGCGACGCCTGGGAACTGAATCTTTAGCTGCTGTCGTGCAGATCGATTGGAAATGTCGACTATCGCGTTTTCCAAGCTCTACGAGAGAATTTTCATAACAAGGACTATTGCGTCGCCTGTGATCTCAACCTTCAGCTCTTGTCGATGCAGATCGATTGGAAATGTTGAATATCGCGTTTTCCAAGCTCTACCAGTGAATTTTAAAAAAGAAAGACTATTGCGACGCCTGTGAACTGAATCTTTAGCTGCTGTCGATGCAGGTCGATTGAAAATGTCGACTATCGCGTTTTCCAAGCTCTACGAGAGAATTTTCAATAACAAGGACTATTGCGACGCCTGTGATCTCAATCTTTAGCTGCTGTCGATACAAATCGATTGGAAATGTCGACTATCGCGTTTTCCAAGCTCTGCGAGTGAATTTTCAAGAAGAAGGACTATGCGACGCCTTTGAACTGAATCTTTAGCTGCTGTCGATGCAGGTCGATTGGAAATATCGACTATCGCGTTTTCCAAGCTCTACGAAAGAATTTTCATAACAAGGACTATTGCGACGCCTGTGAACTGAATCTTCAGCTGCTGTCGATCCAGATCGATTGGAAATGTCGAATATCGCGTTTTCCAAGCTCTACGAGAGAATTTTCATAACAAGGACTCTTGCGACGCCTGGGAACTGAATCTTTAGCTGCTGTCGTGCAGATCGATTGGAAATGTCGACTATCGCGTTTTCCAAGCTCTACGAGAGAATTTTCATAACAAGGACTATTGCGTCGCCTGTGATCTCAACCTTCAGCTCTTGTCGGTGCAGATCGATTGGAAATGTCGAATATCGCATTTTCCAAGCTATACCAATGAATTTTCAATAAGAAGGACTATTGCGACTCCTGGGAAATTAATCTTTAGCTGCTGTCGATTCAGGCCGATTGGAAATGTCGACTATCGCGTTTTCCAAGCTATACGAGTGTATTTTTGATAATAAGGACTATTGCGACGCCTGGGAACTGAATCTTTAGCTGCTGTTGATGCAGATGGATTGAAAATATCGAATATCGCATTTTCCATGCTACATGAGTGTATTTTTGATAATAAGGACTATTGCGACGCCTGGGAACTGAATCTTTAGCTGCTGTCGATGCAGGTCGATTGGAAATGCCGACTATCGCGTTTTCCATGCTCTACGAAAGAATTTTCATAACAAGGACTATTGCGACGCCTGGGAACTGAACCTTTAGCTGCTGTTGATGCAGATCGATTGGACATGTCGACTATCGCGTTTACCAAGCTCTACGAGAGAATTTTCATAACAAGGACTATTGCGACGCCTGGGAACTGAAGCTTTAGCTGCCGTCGATGCAGATCGATTGGAAATGTGGAATATCGCGTTTTCCAAGCTATACCAGTGAATATTCAATAAGAAGGACTATTGCGACGCCTGGGAAATTAATCTTTAGCTGCTGTCGATTCAGGCCGATTGGAAATGTCGAATATCGCGTTTTCCAAGCTCTACGAGAGAATTTTCGATAACAAGGACTATTGCGACGCCTGTGATCTCAATCTTTAGCTGCTGTCGATGCAGAAAGATTGGAAACGTCGACTATCGCGTTTTCCAAGCTCTACAAGAGAATTTTCATAACAAGGACTATTGCGACGCCTGGGAACTGAATCTTTAGCTGTTGTCGATGCAGATCGATTGGAAATGTCGAATATCGCGTTTTCCAAGCTCTAGGAGTGAATTTTCAATAAGAAGGACTATTGCGACGCCTGGGAACTGAATCTTTAGCTGCTGTCGATGCAGGTCGATTGGAAATGTGGAATATCGCGTTTTCCAAGCTATACCAGTGAATATTCAATAAGAAGGACTATTGCGACGCCTGGGAACTGAATCTTTAGCTTTTGTCGATGCAGAAAGATTGGAAATGTCGAATATCGCATTTTCCATGCTATACGAGTGTATTTTTGATAAGAAGGACTATTGCGACGCCTGGGAACTGAACCTTTAGCTGCTGTTGATGCAGATGGATTGAAAATATCGAATATCGCATTTTCCATGCAATATGAGTGTATTTTTGATAATAAGGACTATTGCGACGCCTGGGAACTGAATCTTTAGCTGCTGACGATGCAGGTCGATTGGAAATGCCGACTATCGCGTTTTCCAAGCTCTACGAAAGAATTTTCATAACAAGGACTATTGCGACGCCTGGGAACTCAACCTTTAGCTGCTGTTGATGCAGATCGATTGGAAATGTCGACTATCGCGTTTTCCAAGCTGTACGAGTGAATTTTCAAAAAGAAGGACTATGCGACGCCTTTGAACGGAATCTTTAGCTGCTGTCGATGCAGGTCGATTGGAAATGTCGACTATCGCGTTTTCCAAGCTCTACGAGAGAATTTTCATAACAAGGACTATTGCGTCGCCTGTGATCTCAACCTTTAGCTCTTGTCGATGCAGATCGATTGGAAATGTCGAATATCGCATTTTCCCAGCTATACCAATGAATTTTCAATAAGAAGGACTATTGCGACTCCTGGGAAATTAATCTTTAGCTGCTGTCGATGCAGGTCGATTGGAAATGTCGACTATCGGGTTTTCCAAGCTCTACGAGAGAATTTTCGATAACAAGGACTATTGCGACGCCTGTGATCTCAATCTTTAGCTGCTGTCGATGCAGATCGATTGGAAATGTCGAATATCGCATTTTCCATGCTATACGAGTGTATTTTTGATAATAAGGACTATTGCGACGTCTGGGAACTGAACCTTTAGATGTTGTCGATGCACACCGATTGGAGATGTAGAATATCGCGTTTTCCAAGCTCTACGAGTGAATTTTCAATAAGAAGGACTATTGCGACGCCTGGGAACTGAATCTTTAGCTGTTGTCGATACAAATCGATAGGAAATGTGGAATATCGTGTTTTCCAAGCTATACCAGTGAATATTCAATAAGAAGGACGATTGCGACGCCTGGGAACTGAATCTTTAGCTGATGTCGATGCAGATCGATTGGAAATGTCGAATATCGCATTTTCCATGCTATACGAGTGTATTTTTGATAATAAGGACTATTGCGACGCCTGGGAACTGAATCTTTAGCTGCTGTCGATGCAGGTCGATTGGAAATGCCGACTATCGCGTTTTCCAAGCTCTTCGAAAGAATTTTCATAACAAGGACTATTGCGACGCCTGGGAACTGAACCTTTAGCTGCTGTTGATGCAGATCGATTGGAAATGTCGACTATCGCGTTTACCAAGCTCTACGAGAGAATTTTCATAACAAGGACTATTGCGACGCCTGGGAACTGAAGCTTTAGCTGCCGTCGATGCAGATCGATTGGAAATGTGGAATATCGCGTTTTCCAAGCTATACCAGTGAATATTCAGTAAGTAGGACTATTGCGACGCCTGGGAACTGAATCTTTAGCTGTTGTCGATGCAGAAAGATTGGAAATGTCGATTATCGCGTTTTCCAAGTTCTACGAGAGAATTTTCATAACAAGGACTATTGCGCCGTCTGGGAACTGAATCTTTAGCTGTTGTCGATGCAGATCGATTGGAAATGTTGAATATCGCGTTTTCCAAGCTCTACCAGTGAATTTTCAAAAAGAAAGACTATTGCGACGCCTGTGAACAGAATCTTTTGCTGCTGTCGATGCAGATCGATTGAAAATGTCGACTATCGCGTTTTCCAAGCTCTACGAGAGAATTTTCAATAACAAGGACTATTGCGACGCCTGTGATCTCAATCTTTAGCTGTTGTCGATACAAATCGATTGGAAATGTCGACTATCGCGTTTTCCAAGCTCTGCGAGTGAATTTTCAAGAAGAAGGACTATGCGACGCCTTTGAACTGAATCTTTAGCTGCTGTCGATGCAGGTCGATTGGAAATATCGACTATCGCGTTTTCCAAGCTCTACGAAAGAATTTTCATAACAAGGACTATTGCGACGCCTGTGAACTGAATCTTCAGCTGCTGTCGTGCAGATCGATTGGAAATGTCGACTATCGCGTTTTCCAAGCTCTACGAGAGAATTTTCATAACAAGGACTATTGCGTCGCCTGTGATCTCAACCTTCAGCTCTTGTCGATGCAGATCGATTGGAAATGTCGAATATCGCGATTTCCAAGCTCTACAAGTGAATTTTCAAAATGAAGGACTATTGCGACGCCTGGGAACTGAATCTTTAGCTGTTGTCGATGCAGAAAGATTGGAAATGTCGACTATCGCGTTTTCCAAGCTCTACGAGAGAATTTTCATAACAAGGACTCTTGCGACGCCTGGGAACTGAATCTTTAGCTGCTGTCGTGCAGATCGATTGGAAATGTCGACTATCGCGTTTTCCAAGCTCTACGAGAGAATTTTCATAACAAGGACTATTGCGTCGCCTGTGATCTCAACCTTCAGCTCTTGTCGATGCAGATCGATTGGAAATGTCGAATATCGCATTTTCCAAGCTATACCAATGAATTTTCAATAAGAAGGACTATTGCGACTCCTGGGAAATTAATCTTTAGCTGTTGTCGATGCAGAAAGATTGGAAATGTCGATTATCGCGTTTTCCAAGCTCTACGAGAGAATTTTCATAACAAGGACTATTGCGCCGTCTGGGAACTGAATCTTTAGCTGTTGTCGATGCAGATCGATTGGAAATGTTGAATATCGCGTTTTCCAAGCTCTACCAGTGAATTTTAAAAAAGAAAGACTATTGCGACGCCTGTGAACTGAATCTTTAGCTGCTGTCGATGCAGGTCGATTGAAAATGTCGACTATCGCGTTTTCCAAGCTCTACGAGAGAATTTTCAATAACAAGGACTATTGCGACGCCTGTGATCTCAATCTTTAGCTGCTGTCGATACAAATCGATTGGAAATGTCGACTATCGCGTTTTCCAAGCTCTGCGAGTGAATTTTCAAGAAGAAGGACTATGCGACGCCTTTGAACTGAATCTTTAGCTGCTGTCGATGCAGGTCGATTGGAAATATCGACTATCGCGTTTTCCAAGCTCTACGAAAGAATTTTCATAACAAGGACTATTGCGACGCCTGTGAACTGAATCTTCAGCTGCTGTCGATCCAGATCGATTGGAAATGTCGAATATCGCGTTTTCCAAGCTCTACGAGAGAATTTTCATAACAAGGACTCTTGCGACGCCTGGGAACTGAATCTTTAGCTGCTGTCGTGCAGATCGATTGGAAATGTCGACTATCGCGTTTTCCAAGCTCTACGAGAGAATTTTCATAACAAGGACTATTGCGTCGCCTGTGATCTCAACCTTCAGCTCTTGTCGGTGCAGATCGATTGGAAATGTCGAATATCGCATTTTCCAAGCTATACCAATGAATTTTCAATAAGAAGGACTATTGCGACTCCTGGGAAATTAATCTTTAGCTGCTGTCGATTCAGGCCGATTGGAAATGTCGACTATCGCGTTTTCCAAGCTATACGAGTGTATTTTTGATAATAAGGACTATTGCGACGCCTGGGAACTGAATCTTTAGCTGCTGTTGATGCAGATGGATTGAAAATATCGAATATCGCATTTTCCATGCTACATGAGTGTATTTTTGATAATAAGGACTATTGCGACGCCTGGGAACTGAATCTTTAGCTGCTGTCGATGCAGGTCGATTGGAAATGCCGACTATCGCGTTTTCCATGCTCTACGAAAGAATTTTCATAACAAGGACTATTGCGACGCCTGGGAACTGAACCTTTAGCTGCTGTTGATGCAGATCGATTGGACATGTCGACTATCGCGTTTACCAAGCTCTACGAGAGAATTTTCATAACAAGGACTATTGCGACGCCTGGGAACTGAAGCTTTAGCTGCCGTCGATGCAGATCGATTGGAAATGTGGAATATCGCGTTTTCCAAGCTATACCAGTGAATATTCAATAAGAAGGACTATTGCGACGCCTGGGAAATTAATCTTTAGCTGCTGTCGATTCAGGCCGATTGGAAATGTCGAATATCGCGTTTTCCAAGCTCTACGAGAGAATTTTCGATAACAAGGACTATTGCGACGCCTGTGATCTCAATCTTTAGCTGCTGTCGATGCAGAAAGATTGGAAACGTCGACTATCGCGTTTTCCAAGCTCTACAAGAGAATTTTCATAACAAGGACTATTGCGACGCCTGGGAACTGAATCTTTAGCTGTTGTCGATGCAGATCGATTGGAAATGTCGAATATCGCGTTTTCCAAGCTCTAGGAGTGAATTTTCAATAAGAAGGACTATTGCGACGCCTGGGAACTGAATCTTTAGCTGCTGTCGATGCAGGTCGATTGGAAATGTGGAATATCGCGTTTTCCAAGCTATACCAGTGAATATTCAATAAGAAGGACTATTGCGACGCCTGGGAACTGAATCTTTAGCTTTTGTCGATGCAGAAAGATTGGAAATGTCGAATATCGCATTTTCCATGCTATACGAGTGTATTTTTGATAAGAAGGACTATTGCGACGCCTGGGAACTGAACCTTTAGCTGCTGTTGATGCAGATGGATTGAAAATATCGAATATCGCATTTTCCATGCTATATGAGTGTATTTTTGATAATAAGGACTATTGCGACGCCTGGGAACTGAATCTTTAGCTGCTGACGATGCAGGTCGATTGGAAATGCCGACTATCGCGTTTTCCAAGCTCTACGAAAGAATTTTCATAACAAGGACTATTGCGACGCCTGGGAACTCAACCTTTAGCTGCTGTTGATGCAGATCGATTGGAAATGTCGACTATCGCGTTTTCCAAGCTGTACGAGTGAATTTTCAAAAAGAAGGACTATGCGACGCCTTTGAACGGAATCTTTAGCTGCTGTCGATGCAGGTCGATTGGAAATGTCGACTATCGCGTTTTCCAAGCTCTACGAGAGAATTTTCGATAACAAGGACTATTGCGACGCCTGTGATCTCAATCTTTAGCTGCTGTCGATGCAGATCGTTTGGAAATATCGAATATCGCATTTTCCATGCTATACGAGTGTATTTTTGATAATAAGGACTATTGCGACGCCTGGGAACTGAACCTGTAGCTGTTGTCGATGCACACCGATTGGAGATGTAGAATATCGCGTTTTCCAAGCTCTACGAGAGAATTTTTATAACAAGGACTCTTGCGACGCCTGGGAACTGAATCTTTAGCTGCTGTCGTGCAGATCGATTGGAAATGTCGACTATCGCGTTTTCCAAGCTCTACGAGAGAATTTTCATAACAAGGACTATTGCGTCGCCTGTGATCTCAACCTTCAGCTCTTGTCGATGCAGATCGATTGGAAATGTCGAATATCGCATTTTCCATGCTGTACGAGTGTATTTTTGATAATAAGGACTATTGCGACGCCTGGGAACTGAACCTGTAGCTGTTGTCGATGCACACCGATTGGAGATGTAGAATATCGCGTTTTCCAAGCTCTACGAGTGAATTTTCAATAAGAAGGACTATTGCGACGCCTGGGAACTGAACCTTTAGCTGCTGTTGATGCAGATGGATTGAAAATATCGAATATCGCATTTTCCATGCTACATGAGTGTATTTTTGATAATAAGGACTATTGCGACGCCTGGGAACTGAATCTTTAGCTGCTGACGATGCAGGTCGATTGGAAATGCCGACTATCGCGTTTTCCAAGCTCTACGAAAGAATTTTCATAACAAGGACTATTGCGACGCCTGGGAACTGAAGCTTTAGCTGCCGTCGATGCAGATCGATTGGAAATGTGGAATATCGCGTTTTCCAAGCTATACCAGTGAATATTCAGTAAGAAGGACTATTGCGACGCCTGGGAACTGAATCTTTAGCTGTTGTCGATGCAGAAAGATTGGAAATGTCGATTATCGCGTTTTCCAAGCTCTACGAGAGAATTTTCATAACAAGGACTATTGCGCCGTCTGGGAACTGAATCTTTAGCTGTTGTCGATGCAGATCGATTGGAAATGTTGAATATCGCGTTTTCCAAGCTCTACCAGTGAATTTTAAAAAAGAAAGACTATTGCGACGCCTGTGAACTGAATCTTTAGCTGCTGTCGATGCAGATCGATTGAAAATGTCGACTATCGCGTTTTCCAAGCTCTACGAGAGAATTTTCAATAACAAGGACTATTGCGACGCCTGTGATCTCAATCTTTAGCTGCTGTCGATACAAATCGATTGGAAATGTCGACTATCGTGTTTTCCAAGCTCTGCGAGTGAATTTTCAAGAAGAAGGACTATGCGACGCCTTTGAACTGAATCTTTAGCTGCTGTCGATGCAGGTCGATTGGAAATATCGACTATCGCGTTTTCCAAGCTCTACGAAAGAATTTTCATAACAAGGACTATTGCGACGCCTGTGAACTGAATCTTCAGCTGCTGTCGATCCAGATCGATTGGAAATGTCGAATATCGCGTTTTCCAAGCTCTACGAGAGAATTTTCATAACAAGGACTCTTGCGACGCCTGGGAACTGAATCTTTAGCTGCTGTTGATGCAGATGGATTGAAAATATCGAATATCGCATTTTCCATGCTATATGAGTGTATTATTGATAATAAGGACTATTGCGACGCCTGGGAACTGAATCTTTAGCTGCTGACGATGCAGGTCGATTGGAAATGCCGACTATCGCGTTTTCCAAGCTCTACGAAAGAATTTTCATAACAAGGACTATTGCGACGCCTGGGAACTCAACCTTTAGCTGCTGTTGATGCAGATCGATTGGAAATGTCGACTATCGCGTTTACCAAGCTCTACGAGAGAATTTTCATAACAAGGACTATTGCGACGCCTGGGAACTGAAGCTTTAGCTGCCGTCGATGCAGATCGATTGGAAATGTGGAATATCGCGTTTTCCAAGCTATACCAGTGAATATTCAGTAAGAAGGACTATTGCGACGCCTGGGAACTGAATCTTTAGCTGTTGTCGATGCAGAAAGATTGGAAATGTCGATTATCGCGTTTTCCAAGCTCTACGAGAGAATTTTCATAACAAGGACTATTGCGCCGTCTGGGAACTGAATCTTTAGCTGTTGTCGATGCAGATCGATTGGAAATGTTGAATATCGCGTTTTCCAAGCTCTACCAGTGAATTTTAAAAAAGAAAGACTATTGCGACGCCTGTGAACTGAATCTTTAGCTGCTGTCGATGCAGATCGATTGAAAATGTCGACTATCGCGTTTTCCAAGCTCTACGAGAGAATTTTCAATAACAAGGACTATTGCGACGCCTGTGATCTCAATCTTTAGCTGTTGTCGATACAAATCGATTGGAAATGTCGACTATCGCGTTTTCCAAGCTCTGCGAGTGAATTTTCAAGAAGAAGGACTATGCGACGCCTTTGAACTGAATCTTTAGCTGCTGTCGATGCAGGTCGATTGGAAATATCGACTATCGCGTTTTCCAAGCTCTACGAAAGAATTTTCATAACAAGGACTATTGCGACGCCTGTGAACTGAATCTTCAGCTGCTGTCGATCCAGATCGATTGGAAATGTCGAATATCGCGTATTCCAAGCTCTACGAGAGAATTTTCATAACAAGGACTCTTGCGACGCCTGTGATCTCAACCTTCAGCTCTTGTCGGTGCAGATCGATTGGAAATGTCGAATATCGCATTTTCCAAGCTATACCAATGAATTTTCAATAAGAAGGACTATTGCGACTCCTGGGAAATTAATCTTTAGCTGCTGTCGATTCAGGCCGATTGGAAATGTCGACTATCGCGTTTTCCAAGCTATACGAGTGTATTTTTGATAATAAGGACGATTGCGACGCCTGGGAACTGAACCTTTAGCTGCTGTTGATGCAGATGGATTGAAAATATCGAATATCGCATTTTCCATGCTACATGAGTGTATTTTTGATAATAAGGACTATTGCGACGCCTGGGAACTGAATCTTTAGCTGCTGTCGATGCAGGTCGATTGGAAATGCCGACTTTCGCGTTTTCCATGCTCTACGAAAGAATTTTCATAACAAGGACTATTGCGACGCCTGGGAACTGAACCTTTAGCTGCTGTTGATGCAGATCGATTGGACATGTCGACTATCGCGTTTACCAAGCTCTACGAGAGAATTTTCATAACAAGGACTATTGCGACGCCTGGGAACTGAAGCTTTAGCTGCCGTCGATGCAGATCGATTGGAAATGTGGAATATCGCGTTTTCCAAGCTATACCAGTGAATATTCAATAAGAAGGACTATTGCGACGCCTGGGAAATTAATCTTTAGCTGCTGTCGATTCAGGCCGATTGGAAATGTCGAATATCGCGTTTTCCAAGCTCTACGAGAGAATTTTCGATAACAAGGACTATTGCGACGCCTGTGATCTCAATCTTTAGCTGCTGTCGATGCAGAAAGATTGGAAACGTCGACTATCGCGTTTTCCAAGCTCTACAAGAGAATTTTCATAACAAGGACTATTGCGACGCCTGGGAACTGAATCTTTAGCTGTTGTCGATGCAGATCGATTGGAAATGTCGAATATCGCGTTTTCCAAGCTCTAGGAGTGAATTTTCAATAAGAAGGACTATTGCGACGCCTGGGAACTGAATCTTTAGCTGCTGTCGATGCAGGTCGATTGGAAATGTGGAATATCGCGTTTTCCAAGCTATACCAGTGAATATTCAATAAGAAGGACTATTGCGACGCCTGCGAACTGAATCTTTAGCTTTTGTCGATGCAGAAAGATTGGAAATGTCGAATATCGCATTTTCCATGCT
Source organism: Nomada flava (assembly GCA_951802745.1). Lineage (NCBI taxonomy): Eukaryota > Metazoa > Arthropoda > Insecta > Hymenoptera > Apidae > Nomada > Nomada flava. The sequence continues at coordinate 10,460,951 of OX637903.1, forward strand.
ATACGAGTGTATTTTTGATAAGAAGGACTATTGCGACGCCTGGGAACTGAACCTTTAGCTGCTGTTGATGCAGATGGATTGAAAATATCGAATATCGCATTTTCCATGCTATATGAGTGTATTTTTGATAATAAGGACTATTGCGACGCCTGGGAACTGAATCTTTAGCTGCTGACGATGCAGGTCGATTGGAAATGCCGACTATCGCGTTTTCCAAGCTCTACGAAAGAATTTTCATAACAAGGACTATTGCGACGCCTGGGAAATGAACCTTTAGCTGCCGTTGATGCAGATCGATTGGAAATGTCGACTATCGCGTTTACCAAGCTCTACGAGAGAATTTTCATAACAAGGACTATTGCGACGCCTGGGAACTGAAGCTTTAGCTGCCGTCGATGCAGATCGATTGGAAATGTGGAATATCGCGTTTTCCAAGCTATACCAGTGAATATTCAGTAAGACGGACTATTGCGACGCCTGGGAACTGAATCTTTAGCTGTTGTCGATGCAGAAAGATTGGAAATGTCGATTATCGCGTTTTCCAAGCTCTACGAGAGAATTTTCATAACAAGGACTATTGCGCCGTCTGGGAACTGAATTTTTAACTGTTGTCGATGCAGATCGATTGGAAATGTTGAATATCGCGTTTTCCAAGCTCTACCAGTGAATTTTCAAAAAGAAAGACTATTGCGACGCCTGTGAACTGAATCTTTAGCTGCTGTCGATGCAGATCGATTGAAAATGTCGACTATCGCGTTTTCCAAGGTCTACGAGAGAATTTTCATAACAAGGACTCTTGCGACGCCTGGGAACTGAATCTTTAGCTGCTGTCGCGCAGATCGATTGGAAATGTCGACTCTCGCGTTTTCCAAGCTCTACGAGAGAATTTTCATAACAAGGACTATTGCGTCGCCTGTGATCTCAACCTTCAGCTCTTGTCGATGCAGATCGATTGGAAATGTCGAATATCGCATTTTCCAAGCTATACCAATGAATTTTCAATAAGAAGGACTATTGCGACTCCTGGGAAATTAATCTTTAGCTGCTGTCGATTCAGGCTGATTGGAAATGTCGACTATCGCGTTTGCCAAGCTATACGAGTGTATTTTTGATAATAAGGACGATTGCGACGCCTGGGAACTGAATCTTTAGCTGCTGTCGATGCAGGTCGATTGGAAATGCCGACCATCGCGTTTTCCAAGCTGTACGAGTGAATTTTCAAAAAGAAGGACTATGCGACGCCTTTGAACGGAATCTTTAGCTGCTGTCGATGCAGGTCGATTGGAAATGTCGACTATCGCGTTTTCCAAGCTCTACGAGAGAATTTTCGATAACAAGGACTATTGCGACGCCTGTGATCTCAATCTTTAGCTGCTGTCGATGCAGATCGATTGGAAATGTCGACTATCGCGTTTTCCAAGCTCTACGAAAGAATTTTCATAACAAGGACTATTGGGACGCCTGGGAACTGAAGCTTTAGCTGCCGTCGATGCAGATCGATTGGAAATGTGGAATATCGCGTTTTCCAAGCTATACCAGTGAATATTCAATAAGAAGGAATATTGCGACGACTGGGAACTAAATCTTTAGCTGTTGTCGATACAGAAAGATTGATAATGTCGACTATCGCGTTTCCCAAGCTCTACGAGAGAATTTTCATAACAAGGACTATTGCGCCGTCTGGGAACTGAATCTTTAGCTGTTGTCGATGCAGATCGATTGGAAATGTTGAATATCGCGTTTTCCAAGCTCTACCAGTGAATTTTCAAAAAGAAGGACTATTGCGACGCCTGTGAACTGAATCTTTAGCTGCTGTCGATGCAGATCGATTGAAAATGTCGACTATCGCGTTTTCCAAGCTCTACGAGAGAATTTTCAATAACAAGGACTATTGCGACGCCTGTGATCTCAATCTTTAGCTGCCGTCGATGCAGATCGATTGGAAATGTCGAATATCGCGTTTTCCAAGCTCTACGAGAGAATTTTCGATAACAAGGACTATTGCGAGGCCTGTGATCTCAATCTTTAGCTGCTGTCGATGCAGAAAGATTGGAAACGTCAACTATCGCGTTTTCCAAGCTCTACAAGGGAATTTTCATAACAAGGACTATTGCGACGCCTGGGAACTGAATCTTTAGCTGTTGTCGATGCAGATCGATTGGAAATGTCGAATATCGCGTTTTCCAAGCTCTAGGAGTGAATTTTCAATAAGAAGGACTATTGCGACGCCTGGGAACTGAATCTTTAGCTGCTGTCGATGCAGGTCGATTGGAAATGTGGAATATCGCGTTTTCCAAGCTATACCAGTGAATATTCAATAAGAAGGACTATTGCGACGCCTGGGAACTGAATCTTTAGCTGTTGTCGATGCAGATCGATTGGAAATGTTGAATATCGCGTTTTCCAAGCTCTACCAGTGAATTTTCAAAAACAAGGACTATTGCGACGCCTGTGAACTGAATCTTTAGCTGCTTTCGATGCAGGTCGATTGGAAATGTCGACTATCACGTTTTCGAAGCTCTACGAAAGAATTTTCATAACAAGGACTATTGCGACGCCTGGGAACTGAATCTTTAGCTGCTGTCGATACAGGTCGATTGGAAATGTCGACTATCGCGTTTTCCAAGCCCTACGAAAGAATTTTCATAACAAGGACTATTGCGACGCCTGTGAACTGAATCTTCAGCTGCTGTCGATCCAGATCGATTGGAAATGTCGAATATCGCGATTCCCAAGCTGTACAAGTGAATTTTCAAAATGAAGGACTATTGCGACGCCTGGGAACTGAATCTTTAGCTGTTGTCGATGCAGAAAGATTGGAAATGTCGACTATCGCGTTTTCCAAGCTCTACGAGAGAATTTTCATAACAAGGACTCTTGCGACGCCTGGGAACTGAATCTTTAGCTGCTGTCGCGCAGATCGATTGGAAATGTCGACTATCGCGTTTTCCAAGCTCTACGAGAGAATTTTCATAACAAGGACTATTGCGTCGCCTGTGATCTCAACCTTCAGCTCTTGTCGATGCAGATCGATTGGAAATGTCGAATATCGCATTTTCCAAGCTATACCAATGAATTTTCAATAAGAAGGACTATTGCGACTCCTGGGAAATTAATCTTTAGCTGCTGTCGATTCAGGCTGATTGGAAATGTCGACTATCGCGTTTTCCAAGCTATACGAGTGTATTTTTGATAATAAGGACGATTGCGACGCCTGGGAACTGAATCTTTAGCTGCTGTCGATGCAGGTCGATTGGAAATGCCGACTATCGCGTTTTCCAAGCTGTACGAGTGAATTTTCAAAAAGAAGGACTATGCGACGCCTTTGAACGGAATCTTTAGCTGCTGTCGATGCAGGTCGATTGGAAATGGCGACTATCGCGTTTTCCAAGCTCGAGAGAATTTTCGATAACAAGGACTATTGCGACGCCTGTGATCTCAATCTTTAGCTGCTGTCGATGCAGATCGATTGGAAATGTCGAATATCGCATTTTCCATGCTATACGAGTGTATTTTTGATAATAAGGAATATTGCGACGGCTGGGAACTGAACCTGTAGCTGTTGTCGATGCACACCGATTGGAGATGTAGAATATCGCGTTTTCCAAGCTCTACGAGTGAATTTTCAATAAGAAGGACTATTGCGACGCCTGGGAACTGAACCTTTAGCTGCTGTTGATGCAGATGGATTGAAAATATCGAATATCGCATTTTCCATGCTACATGAGTGTATTTTTGATAATAAGGACTATTGCGACGCCTGGGAACTGAATCTTTAGCTGCTGTCGATGCAGGTCGATTGGAAATGCCGACTATCGCGTTTTCCAAGCTCTACGAAAGAATTTTCATAACAAGGACTATTGCGACGCCTGGGAACTGAACCTTTAGCTGCTGTTGATGCAGATCGATTGGAAATGTCGACTATCGCGTTTACCAAGCTCTACGAGAGAATTTTCATAACAAGGACTATTGGGACGCCTGGGAACTGAAGCTTTAGCTGCCGTCGATGCAGATCGATTGGAAATGTGGAATATCGCGTTTTCCAAGCTATACCAGTGAATATTCAATAAGAAGGAATATTGCGACGCCTGGGCACTGAATCTTTAGCTGTTGTCGATGCAGAAAGATTGGAAATGTCGAATATCGCATTTTCCATGCTATACGAGTGTATTTTTGATAATAAGGAATATTGCGACGGCTGGGAACTGAACCTGTAGCTGTTGTCGATGCACACCGATTGGAGATGTAGAATATCGCGTTTTCCAAGCTCTACGAGTGAATTTTCAATAAGAAGGACTATTGCGACGCCTGGGAACTGAACCTTTAGCTGCTGTTGATGCAGATGGATTGAAAATATCGAATATCGCATTTTCCATGCTACATGAGTGTATTTTTGATAATAAGGACTATTGCGACGCCTGGGAACTGAATCTTTAGCTGCTGTCGATGCAGGTCGATTGGAAATGCCGACTATCGCGTTTTCCAAGCTCTACGAAAGAATTTTCATAACAAGGACTATTGCGACGCCTGGGAACTGAACCTTTAGCTGCTGTTGATGCAGATCGATTGGAAATGTCGACTATCGCGTTTACCAAGCTCTACGAGAGAATTTTCATAACAAGGACTATTGGGACGCCTGGGAACTGAAGCTTTAGCTGCCGTCGATGCAGATCGATTGGAAATGTGGATTATCGCGTTTTCCAAGCTATACCAGTGAATATTCAATAAGAAGGAATATTGCGACGCCTGGGCACTGAATCTTTAGTTGTTGTCGATGCAGAAAGATTGGAAATGTCGACTATCGCGTTTTCCAAGCTCTACGAGAGAATTTTCATAACAAGGACTATTGCGCCGTCTGGGAACTGAATCTTTAGCTGTTGTCGATGCAGATCGATTGGAAATGTTGAATATCGCGTTTTCCAAGCTCTACCAGTGAATTTTCAAAAAGAAGGACTATTGCGACGCCTGTGAACTGAATCTTTAGCTGCTGTCGATGCAGATCGATTGAAAATGTCGACTATCGCGTTTTCCAAGCTCTACGAGAGAATTTTCAATAACAAGGACTATTGCGACGCCTGTGATCTCAATCTTTAGCTGTTGTCGATACAAATCGATTGGAAATGTGGAATATCGCGTTTTCCAAGCTATACCAGTGAATATTCAATAAGAAGGACTATTGCGACGCCTGGGAAATTAATCTTTAGCTGCTGTCGTTTCAGGCCGATTGGAAATGTCGAATATCGCGTTTTCCAAGCTCTACGAGAGAATTTTCGATAACAAGTACTATTGCGACGCCTGTGATCTCAATCTTTAGCTGCTGTCGATGCAGAAAGATTTGAAACGTCGACTATCGCGTTTTCCAAGCTCTACAAGGGAATTTTCATAACAAGGACTATTGCGACGCCTGGGAACTGAATCTTTAGCTGTTGTCGATGCAGATCGATTGGAAATGTCGAATATCGCGTTTTCCAAGCTCTAGGAGTGAATTTTCAATAAGAAGGACTATTGCGACGCCTGGGAACTGAATCTTTAGCTGCTGTCGATGCAGGTCGATTGGAAATGTGGAATATCGCGTTTTCCAAGCTATACCAGTGAATATTCAATAAGAAGGAATATTGCGACGCCTGGGCACTGAATCTTTAGCTGTTGTCGATGCAGAAAGATTGGAAATGTCGAATATCGCATTTTCCATGCTATACGAGTGTATTTTTGATAATAAGGAATATTGCGACGGCTGGGAACTGAACCTGTAGCTGTTGTCGATGCACACCGATTGGAGATGTAGAATATCGCGTTTTCCAAGCTCTACGAGTGAATTTTCAATAAGAAGGACTATTGCGACGCCTGGGAACTGAACCTTTAGCTGCTGTTGATGCAGATGGATTGAAAATATCGAATATCGCATTTTCCATGCTACATGAGTGTATTTTTGATAATAAGGACTATTGCGACGCCTGGGAACTGAATCTTTAGCTGCTGTCGATGCAGGTCGATTGGAAATGCCGACTATCGCGTTTTCCAAGCTCTACGAAAGAATTTTCATAACAAGGACTATTGCGACGCCTGGGAACTGAACCTTTAGCTGCTGTTGATGCAGATCGATTGGAAATGTCGACTATCGCGTTTACCAAGCTCTACGAGAGAATTTTCATAACAAGGACTATTGGGACGCCTGGGAACTGAAGCTTTAGCTGCCGTCGATGCAGATCGATTGGAAATGTGGATTATCGCGTTTTCCAAGCTATACCAGTGAATATTCAATAAGAAGGAATATTGCGACGCCTGGGCACTGAATCTTTAGTTGTTGTCGATGCAGAAAGATTGGAAATGTCGACTATCGCGTTTTCCAAGCTCTACGAGAGAATTTTCATAACAAGGACTATTGCGCCGTCTGGGAACTGAATCTTTAGCTGTTGTCGATGCAGATCGATTGGAAATGTTGAATATCGCGTTTTCCAAGCTCTACCAGTGAATTTTCAAAAAGAAGGACTATTGCGACGCCTGTGAACTGAATCTTTAGCTGCTGTCGATGCAGATCGATTGAAAATGTCGACTATCGCGTTTTCCAAGCTCTACGAGAGAATTTTCAATAACAAGGACTATTGCGACGCCTGTGATCTCAATCTTTAGCTGTTGTCGATACAAATCGATTGGAAATGTGGAATATCGCGTTTTCCAAGCTATACCAGTGAATATTCAATAAGAAGGACTATTGCGACGCCTGGGAAATTAATCTTTAGCTGCTGTCGTTTCAGGCCGATTGGAAATGTCGAATATCGCGTTTTCCAAGCTCTACGAGAGAATTTTCGATAACAAGTACTATTGCGACGCCTGTGATCTCAATCTTTAGCTGCTGTCGATGCAGAAAGATTTGAAACGTCGACTATCGCGTTTTCCAAGCTCTACAAGGGAATTTTCATAACAAGGACTATTGCGACGCCTGGGAACTGAATCTTTAGCTGTTGTCGATGCAGATCGATTGGAAATGTCGAATATCGCGTTTTCCAAGCTCTAGGAGTGAATTTTCAATAAGAAGGACTATTGCGACGCCTGGGAACTGAATCTTTAGCTGCTGTCGATGCAGGTCGATTGGAAATGTGGAATATCGCGTTTTCCAAGCTATACCAGTGAATATTCAATAAGAAGGACTATTGCGACGCCTGGGAACTGAATCTTTAGCTGTTGTCGATGCAGAAAGATTGGAAATGTCGACTATCGCGTTTTCCAAGCTCTACGAGAGAATTTTCATAACAAGGACTCTTGCGACGCCTGGGAACTGAATCTTTAGCTGCTGTCGCGCAGATCGATTGGAAATGTCGACTATCGCGTTTTCCAAGCTCTACGAGAGAATTTTCATAACAAGGACTATTGCGTCGCCTGTGATCTCAACCTTTAGGTCTTGTCGATGCAGATCGATTGGAAATGTCGAATATCGCTTTTTCCAAGCTATACCAATGAATTTTCAGTAAGAAGGACTATTGCGACTCCTGGGAAATTAATCTTTAGCTGCTGTCGATTCAGGCCGATTGGAAATGTTGAATATCGCGTTTTCCAAGCTCTACCAGTGAATTTTCAAAAAGAAGGACTATTGCGACGCCTGTGAACTGAATCTTTAGCTGCTGTCGATGCAGATCGATTGAAAATGTCGACTATCGCGTTTTCCAAGCTCTACGAGAGAATTTTCAATAACAAGGACTATTGCGACGCCTGTGATCTCAATCTTTAGCTGTTGTCGATACAAATCGATTGGAAATGTGGAATATCGCGTTTTCCAAGCTATACCAGTGAATATTCAATAAGAAGGACTATTGCGACGCCTGGGAAATTAATCTTTAGCTGCTGTCGTTTCAGGCCGATTGGAAATGTCGAATATCGCGTTTTCCAAGCTCTACGAGAGAATTTTCGATAACAAGTACTATTGCGACGCCTGTGATCTCAATCTTTAGCTGCTGTCGATGCAGAAAGATTTGAAACGTCGACTATCGCGTTTTCCAAGCTCTACAAGGGAATTTTCATAACAAGGACTATTGCGACGCCTGGGAACTGAATCTTTAGCTGTTGTCGATGCAGATCGATTGGAAATGTCGAATATCGCGTTTTCCAAGCTCTAGGAGTGAATTTTCAATAAGAAGGACTATTGCGACGCCTGGGAACTGAATCTTTAGCTGCTGTCGATGCAGGTCGATTGGAAATGTGGAATATCGCGTTTTCCAAGCTATACCAGTGAATATTCAATAAGAAGGACTATTGCGACGCCTGGGAACTGAATCTTTAGCTGTTGTCGATGCAGAAAGATTGGAAATGTCGACTATCGCGTTTTCCAAGCTCTACGAGAGAATTTTCATAACAAGGACTATTGCGCCGTCTGGGAACTGAATCTTTAGCTGTTGTCGATGCAGATCGATTGGAAATGTTGAATATCGCGTTTTCCAAGCTCTACCAGTGAATTTTCAAAAACAAGGACTATTGCGACGCCTGTGAACTGAATCTTTAGCTGCTTTCGATGCAGGTCGATTGGAAATGTCGACTATCACGTTTTCGAAGCTCTACGAAAGAATTTTCATAACAAGGACTATTGCGACGCCTGGGAACTGAATCTTTAGCTGCTGTCGATACAGGTCGATTGGACATGTCGAATATCGCGTTTTCCAAGCTCTAGGAGTGAATTTTCAATAAGAAGGACTATTGCGACGCCTGGGAACTGAATCTTTAGCTGCTGTCGATGCAGGTCGATTGGAAATGTGGAATATCGCGTTTTCCAAGCTATACCAGTGAATATTCAATAAGAAGGACTATTGCGACGCCTGGGAACTGAATCTTTAGCTGTTGTCGATGCAGAAAGATTGGAAATGTCGACTATCGCGTTTTCCAAGCTCTACGAAAGAATTTTCATAACAAGGACTATTGCGACGCCTGTGAACTGAATCTTCAGCTGCTGTCGATGCAGAAAGATTGGAAATGTCGACTATCGCGTTTTCCAAGCTCTACGAGAGAATTTTCATAACAAGGACTCTTGCGACGCCTGGGAACTGAATCTTTAGCTGCTGTCGCGCAGATCGATTGGAAATGTCGACTATCGCGTTTTCCAAGCTCTACGAGAGAATTTTCATAACAAGGACTATTGCGTCGCCTGTGATCTCAACCTTTAGGTCTTGTCGATGCAGATCGATTGGAAATGTCGAATATCGCTTTTTCCAAGCTATACCAATGAATTTTCAGTAAGAAGGACTATTGCGACTCCTGGGAAATTAATCTTTAGCTGCTGTCGATTCAGGCCGATTGGAAATGTCGAATATCGCGTTTTCCAAGCTCTACGAGAGAATTTTCGATAACAAGGACTATTGCGACGCCTGGGAACTGAATCTTTAGCTGTTGTCGATGCAGAAAGATTGGAAACGTCGGCTATCGCGTTTTCCAAGCTCTACAAGAGAATTTTCATAACAAGGACTATTGCGACGCCTGGGAACTGAATCTTTAGCTGTTGTCGATGCAGATCGATTGGAAATGTCGAATATCGCGTTTTCCAAGCTCTAGGAGTGAATTTTCAATAAGAAGGACTATTGCGACGCCTGGGAACTGAATCTTTAGCTGCTGTCGATGCAGGTCGATTGGAAATGTCGACTATCGCGTTTTCCAAGCTCTACGAAAGAATTTTCATAACAAGGACTATTGCGCCGTCTGGGAACTGAATCTTTAGCTGTTGTCGATGCAGATCGATTGGAAATGTTGAATATCGCGTTTTCCAAGCTCTACCAGTGAATTTTCAAAAACAAGGACTATTGCGACGCCTGTGAACTGAATCTTTAGCTGCTTTCGATGCAGTTCGATTGGAAATGTCGACTATCACGTTTTCGAAGCTCTACGAAAGAATTTTCATAACAAGGACTATTGCGACGCCTGGGAACTGAATCTTTAGCTGCTGTCGATGCAGGTCGATTGGAAATGTCGACTATCGCGTTTTCCATGCTCTACGAAAGAATTTTCATAACAAGGACTATTGCGACGCCTGTGAACTGAATCTTCAGCTGCTGTCGATCCAGATCGATTGGAAATGTCGAATATCGCGATTCCCAAGCTCTACAAGTGAATTTTCAAAATGAAGGACTATTGCGACACCTGGGAACTGAGTCTTTAGCTGTTGTCGATGCAGAAAGATTGGAAATGTCGACTATCGCGTTTTCCAAGCTCTACGAGAGAATTTTCATAACAAGGACTATTGCGTCGCCTGTGATCTCAACCTTTAGCTCTTGTCGATGTAGATCGATTGGAAATGTCGAATATCGCTTTTTCCAAGCTATACCAATGAATTTTCAGTAAGAAGGACTATTGCGACTCCTGGGAAATTAATCTTTAGCTGCTGTCGATTCAGGCCGATTGGAAATGTCGAATATCGCGTTTTCCAAGCTCTACGAGAGAATTTTCGATAACAAGGACTATTGCGACGCCTGTGATCTCAATCTTTAGCTGCTGTCGATGGAGATCGATTGGAAATGTCGAATATCGCATTTTCCATGCTATACGAGTGTATTATTGATAATAAGGACTATTGCGACGCCTGGGAACTGAATCTTTAGCTGTTGTCGATACAAATCGATTGGAAATGTGAAATATCGTGTTTTCCAAGCTATACCAGTGAATATTCAATAAGAAGGACTATTGCGACGCCTGGGAACTGAATCTTTAGCTGTTGTCGATGCAGAAAGATTGGAAACGTCAGCTATCGCGTTTTCCAAGCTCTACAAGAGAATTTTCATAACAAGGACTATTGCGACGCCTGGGAACTGAATCTTTAGCTGTTGTCGATGCAGATCGATTGGAAATGTCGAATATCGCGTTTTCCAAGCTCTAGGAGTGAATTTTCAATAAGAAGGACTATTGCGACGCCTGGGAACTGAATCTTTAGCTGCTGTCGATGCAGGTCGATTGGAAATGCCGACCATCGCGTTTTCCAAGCTGTACGAGTGAATTTTCAAAAAGAAGGACTATGCGACGCCTTTGAACGGAATCTTTAGCTGCTGTCGATGCAGGTCGATTGGAAATGTCGACTATCGCGTTTTCCAAGCTCTACGAGAGAATTTTCGATAACAAGGACTATTGCGACGCCTGTGATCTCAATCTTTAGCTGCTGTCGATGCAGATCGATTGGAAATGTCGACTATCGCGTTTTCCAAGCTCTACGAAAGAATTTTCATAACAAGGACTATTGGGACGCCTGGGAACTGAAGCTTTAGCTGCCGTCGATGCAGATCGATTGGAAATGTGGAATATCGCGTTTTCCAAGCTATACCAGTGAATATTCAATAAGAAGGAATATTGCGACGACTGGGAACTAAATCTTTAGCTGTTGTCGATACAGAAAGATTGATAATGTCGACTATCGCGTTTCCCAAGCTCTACGAGAGAATTTTCATAACAAGGACTATTGCGCCGTCTGGGAACTGAATCTTTAGCTGTTGTCGATGCAGATCGATTGGAAATGTTGAATATCGCGTTTTCCAAGCTCTACCAGTGAATTTTCAAAAAGAAGGACTATTGCGACGCCTGTGAACTGAATCTTTAGCTGCTGTCGATGCAGATCGATTGAAAATGTCGACTATCGCGTTTTCCAAGCTCTACGAGAGAATTTTCAATAACAAGGACTATTGCGACGCCTGTGATCTCAATCTTTAGCTGCCGTCGATGCAGATCGATTGGAAATGTCGAATATCGCGTTTTCCAAGCTCTACGAGAGAATTTTCGATAACAAGGACTATTGCGAGGCCTGTGATCTCAATCTTTAGCTGCTGTCGATGCAGAAAGATTGGAAACGTCAACTATCGCGTTTTCCAAGCTCTACAAGGGAATTTTCATAACAAGGACTATTGCGACGCCTGGGAACTGAATCTTTAGCTGTTGTCGATGCAGATCGATTGGAAATGTCGAATATCGCGTTTTCCAAGCTCTAGGAGTGAATTTTCAATAAGAAGGACTATTGCGACGCCTGGGAACTGAATCTTTAGCTGCTGTCGATGCAGGTCGATTGGAAATGTGGAATATCGCGTTTTCCAAGCTATACCAGTGAATATTCAATAAGAAGGACTATTGCGACGCCTGGGAACTGAATCTTTAGCTGTTGTCGATGCAGATCGATTGGAAATGTTGAATATCGCGTTTTCCAAGCTCTACCAGTGAATTTTCAAAAACAAGGACTATTGCGACGCCTGTGAACTGAATCTTTAGCTGCTTTCGATGCAGGTCGATTGGAAATGTCGACTATCACGTTTTCGAAGCTCTACGAAAGAATTTTCATAACAAGGACTATTGCGACGCCTGGGAACTGAATCTTTAGCTGCTGTCGATACAGGTCGATTGGAAATGTCGACTATCGCGTTTTCCAAGCCCTACGAAAGAATTTTCATAACAAGGACTATTGCGACGCCTGTGAACTGAATCTTCAGCTGCTGTCGATCCAGATCGATTGGAAATGTCGAATATCGCGATTCCCAAGCTGTACAAGTGAATTTTCAAAATGAAGGACTATTGCGACGCCTGGGAACTGAATCTTTAGCTGTTGTCGATGCAGAAAGATTGGAAATGTCGACTATCGCGTTTTCCAAGCTCTACGAGAGAATTTTCATAACAAGGACTCTTGCGACGCCTGGGAACTGAATCTTTAGCTGCTGTCGCGCAGATCGATTGGAAATGTCGACTATCGCGTTTTCCAAGCTCTACGAGAGAATTTTCATAACAAGGACTATTGCGTCGCCTGTGATCTCAACCTTCAGCTCTTGTCGATGCAGATCGATTGGAAATGTCGAATATCGCATTTTCCAAGCTATACCAATGAATTTTCAATAAGAAGGACTATTGCGACTCCTGGGAAATTAATCTTTAGCTGCTGTCGATTCAGGCTGATTGGAAATGTCGACTATCGCGTTTTCCAAGCTATACGAGTGTATTTTTGATAATAAGGACGATTGCGACGCCTGGGAACTGAATCTTTAGCTGCTGTCGATGCAGGTCGATTGGAAATGCCGACTATCGCGTTTTCCAAGCTGTACGAGTGAATTTTCAAAAAGAAGGACTATGCGACGCCTTTGAACGGAATCTTTAGCTGCTGTCGATGCAGGTCGATTGGAAATGGCGACTATCGCGTTTTCCAAGCTCGAGAGAATTTTCGATAACAAGGACTATTGCGACGCCTGTGATCTCAATCTTTAGCTGCTGTCGATGCAGATCGATTGGAAATGTCGAATATCGCATTTTCCATGCTATACGAGTGTATTTTTGATAATAAGGAATATTGCGACGGCTGGGAACTGAACCTGTAGCTGTTGTCGATGCACACCGATTGGAGATGTAGAATATCGCGTTTTCCAAGCTCTACGAGTGAATTTTCAATAAGAAGGACTATTGCGACGCCTGGGAACTGAACCTTTAGCTGCTGTTGATGCAGATGGATTGAAAATATCGAATATCGCATTTTCCATGCTACATGAGTGTATTTTTGATAATAAGGACTATTGCGACGCCTGGGAACTGAATCTTTAGCTGCTGTCGATGCAGGTCGATTGGAAATGCCGACTATCGCGTTTTCCAAGCTCTACGAAAGAATTTTCATAACAAGGACTATTGCGACGCCTGGGAACTGAACCTTTAGCTGCTGTTGATGCAGATCGATTGGAAATGTCGACTATCGCGTTTACCAAGCTCTACGAGAGAATTTTCATAACAAGGACTATTGGGACGCCTGGGAACTGAAGCTTTAGCTGCCGTCGATGCAGATCGATTGGAAATGTGGAATATCGCGTTTTCCAAGCTATACCAGTGAATATTCAATAAGAAGGAATATTGCGACGCCTGGGCACTGAATCTTTAGCTGTTGTCGATGCAGAAAGATTGGAAATGTCGAATATCGCATTTTCCATGCTATACGAGTGTATTTTTGATAATAAGGAATATTGCGACGGCTGGGAACTGAACCTGTAGCTGTTGTCGATGCACACCGATTGGAGATGTAGAATATCGCGTTTTCCAAGCTCTACGAGTGAATTTTCAATAAGAAGGACTATTGCGACGCCTGGGAACTGAACCTTTAGCTGCTGTTGATGCAGATGGATTGAAAATATCGAATATCGCATTTTCCATGCTACATGAGTGTATTTTTGATAATAAGGACTATTGCGACGCCTGGGAACTGAATCTTTAGCTGCTGTCGATGCAGGTCGATTGGAAATGCCGACTATCGCGTTTTCCAAGCTCTACGAAAGAATTTTCATAACAAGGACTATTGCGACGCCTGGGAACTGAACCTTTAGCTGCTGTTGATGCAGATCGATTGGAAATGTCGACTATCGCGTTTACCAAGCTCTACGAGAGAATTTTCATAACAAGGACTATTGGGACGCCTGGGAACTGAAGCTTTAGCTGCCGTCGATGCAGATCGATTGGAAATGTGGAATATCGCGTTTTCCAAGCTATACCAGTGAATATTCAATAAGAAGGAATATTGCGACGCCTGGGCACTGAATCTTTAGTTGTTGTCGATGCAGAAAGATTGGAAATGTCGACTATCGCGTTTTCCAAGCTCTACGAGAGAATTTTCATAACAAGGACTATTGCGCCGTCTGGGAACTGAATCTTTAGCTGTTGTCGATGCAGATCGATTGGAAATGTTGAATATCGCGTTTTCCAAGCTCTACCAGTGAATTTTCAAAAAGAAGGACTATTGCGACGCCTGTGAACTGAATCTTTAGCTGCTGTCGATGCAGATCGATTGAAAATGTCGACTATCGCGTTTTCCAAGCTCTACGAGAGAATTTTCAATAACAAGGACTATTGCGACGCCTGTGATCTCAATCTTTAGCTGTTGTCGATACAAATCGATTGGAAATGTGGAATATCGCGTTTTCCAAGCTATACCAGTGAATATTCAATAAGAAGGACTATTGCGACGCCTGGGAAATTAATCTTTAGCTGCTGTCGTTTCAGGCCGATTGGAAATGTCGAATATCGCGTTTTCCAAGCTCTACGAGAGAATTTTCGATAACAAGTACTATTGCGACGCCTGTGATCTCAATCTTTAGCTGCTGTCGATGCAGAAAGATTTGAAACGTCGACTATCGCGTTTTCCAAGCTCTACAAGGGAATTTTCATAACAAGGACTATTGCGACGCCTGGGAACTGAATCTTTAGCTGTTGTCGATGCAGATCGATTGGAAATGTCGAATATCGCGTTTTCCAAGCTCTAGGAGTGAATTTTCAATAAGAAGGACTATTGCGACGCCTGGGAACTGAATCTTTAGCTGCTGTCGATGCAGGTCGATTGGAAATGTGGAATATCGCGTTTTCCAAGCTATACCAGTGAATATTCAATAAGAAGGACTATTGCGACGCCTGGGAACTGAATCTTTAGCTGTTGTCGATGCAGAAAGATTGGAAATGTCGACTATCGCGTTTTCCAAGCTCTACGAGAGAATTTTCATAACAAGGACTCTTGCGACGCCTGGGAACTGAATCTTTAGCTGCTGTCGCGCAGATCGATTGGAAATGTCGACTATCGCGTTTTCCAAGCTCTACGAGAGAATTTTCATAACAAGGACTATTGCGTCGCCTGTGATCTCAACCTTTAGGTCTTGTCGATGCAGATCGATTGGAAATGTCGAATATCGCTTTTTCCAAGCTATACCAATGAATTTTCAGTAAGAAGGACTATTGCGACTCCTGGGAAATTAATCTTTAGCTGCTGTCGATTCAGGCCGATTGGAAATGTTGAATATCGCGTTTTCCAAGCTCTACCAGTGAATTTTCAAAAAGAAGGACTATTGCGACGCCTGTGAACTGAATCTTTAGCTGCTGTCGATGCAGATCGATTGAAAATGTCGACTATCGCGTTTTCCAAGCTCTACGAGAGAATTTTCAATAACAAGGACTATTGCGACGCCTGTGATCTCAATCTTTAGCTGTTGTCGATACAAATCGATTGGAAATGTGGAATATCGCGTTTTCCAAGCTATACCAGTGAATATTCAATAAGAAGGACTATTGCGACGCCTGGGAAATTAATCTTTAGCTGCTGTCGTTTCAGGCCGATTGGAAATGTCGAATATCGCGTTTTCCAAGCTCTACGAGAGAATTTTCGATAACAAGTACTATTGCGACGCCTGTGATCTCAATCTTTAGCTGCTGTCGATGCAGAAAGATTTGAAACGTCGACTATCGCGTTTTCCAAGCTCTACAAGGGAATTTTCATAACAAGGACTATTGCGACGCCTGGGAACTGAATCTTTAGCTGTTGTCGATGCAGATCGATTGGAAATGTCGAATATCGCGTTTTCCAAGCTCTAGGAGTGAATTTTCAATAAGAAGGACTATTGCGACGCCTGGGAACTGAATCTTTAGCTGCTGTCGATGCAGGTCGATTGGAAATGTGGAATATCGCGTTTTCCAAGCTATACCAGTGAATATTCAATAAGAAGGACTATTGCGACGCCTGGGAACTGAATCTTTAGCTGTTGTCGATGCAGAAAGATTGGAAATGTCGACTATCGCGTTTTCCAAGCTCTACGAGAGAATTTTCATAACAAGGACTATTGCGCCGTCTGGGAACTGAATCTTTAGCTGTTGTCGATGCAGATCGATTGGAAATGTTGAATATCGCGTTTTCCAAGCTCTACCAGTGAATTTTCAAAAACAAGGACTATTGCGACGCCTGTGAACTGAATCTTTAGCTGCTTTCGATGCAGGTCGATTGGAAATGTCGACTATCACGTTTTCGAAGCTCTACGAAAGAATTTTCATAACAAGGACTATTGCGACGCCTGGGAACTGAATCTTTAGCTGCTGTCGATACAGGTCGATTGGACATGTCGAATATCGCGTTTTCCAAGCTCTAGGAGTGAATTTTCAATAAGAAGGACTATTGCGACGCCTGGGAACTGAATCTTTAGCTGCTGTCGATGCAGGTCGATTGGAAATGTGGAATATCGCGTTTTCCAAGCTATACCAGTGAATATTCAATAAGAAGGACTATTGCGACGCCTGGGAACTGAATCTTTAGCTGTTGTCGATGCAGAAAGATTGGAAATGTCGACTATCGCGTTTTCCAAGCTCTACGAAAGAATTTTCATAACAAGGACTATTGCGACGCCTGTGAACTGAATCTTCAGCTGCTGTCGATGCAGAAAGATTGGAAATGTCGACTATCGCGTTTTCCAAGCTCTACGAGAGAATTTTCATAACAAGGACTCTTGCGACGCCTGGGAACTGAATCTTTAGCTGCTGTCGCGCAGATCGATTGGAAATGTCGACTATCGCGTTTTCCAAGCTCTACGAGAGAATTTTCATAACAAGGACTATTGCGTCGCCTGTGATCTCAACCTTTAGGTCTTGTCGATGCAGATCGATTGGAAATGTCGAATATCGCTTTTTCCAAGCTATACCAATGAATTTTCAGTAAGAAGGACTATTGCGACTCCTGGGAAATTAATCTTTAGCTGCTGTCGATTCAGGCCGATTGGAAATGTCGAATATCGCGTTTTCCAAGCTCTACGAGAGAATTTTCGATAACAAGGACTATTGCGACGCCTGGGAACTGAATCTTTAGCTGTTGTCGATGCAGAAAGATTGGAAACGTCGGCTATCGCGTTTTCCAAGCTCTACAAGAGAATTTTCATAACAAGGACTATTGCGACGCCTGGGAACTGAATCTTTAGCTGTTGTCGATGCAGATCGATTGGAAATGTCGAATATCGCGTTTTCCAAGCTCTAGGAGTGAATTTTCAATAAGAAGGACTATTGCGACGCCTGGGAACTGAATCTTTAGCTGCTGTCGATGCAGGTCGATTGGAAATGTCGACTATCGCGTTTTCCAAGCTCTACGAAAGAATTTTCATAACAAGGACTATTGCGCCGTCTGGGAACTGAATCTTTAGCTGTTGTCGATGCAGATCGATTGGAAATGTTGAATATCGCGTTTTCCAAGCTCTACCAGTGAATTTTCAAAAACAAGGACTATTGCGACGCCTGTGAACTGAATCTTTAGCTGCTTTCGATGCAGTTCGATTGGAAATGTCGACTATCACGTTTTCGAAGCTCTACGAAAGAATTTTCATAACAAGGACTATTGCGACGCCTGGGAACTGAATCTTTAGCTGCTGTCGATGCAGGTCGATTGGAAATGTCGACTATCGCGTTTTCCATGCTCTACGAAAGAATTTTCATAACAAGGACTATTGCGACGCCTGTGAACTGAATCTTCAGCTGCTGTCGATCCAGATCGATTGGAAATGTCGAATATCGCGATTCCCAAGCTCTACAAGTGAATTTTCAAAATGAAGGACTATTGCGACACCTGGGAACTGAGTCTTTAGCTGTTGTCGATGCAGAAAGATTGGAAATGTCGACTATCGCGTTTTCCAAGCTCTACGAGAGAATTTTCATAACAAGGACTATTGCGTCGCCTGTGATCTCAACCTTTAGCTCTTGTCGATGTAGATCGATTGGAAATGTCGAATATCGCTTTTTCCAAGCTATACCAATGAATTTTCAGTAAGAAGGACTATTGCGACTCCTGGGAAATTAATCTTTAGCTGCTGTCGATTCAGGCCGATTGGAAATGTCGAATATCGCGTTTTCCAAGCTCTACGAGAGAATTTTCGATAACAAGGACTATTGCGACGCCTGTGATCTCAATCTTTAGCTGCTGTCGATGGAGATCGATTGGAAATGTCGAATATCGCATTTTCCATGCTATACGAGTGTATTATTGATAATAAGGACTATTGCGACGCCTGGGAACTGAATCTTTAGCTGTTGTCGATACAAATCGATTGGAAATGTGAAATATCGTGTTTTCCAAGCTATACCAGTGAATATTCAATAAGAAGGACTATTGCGACGCCTGGGAACTGAATCTTTAGCTGTTGTCGATGCAGAAAGATTGGAAACGTCAGCTATCGCGTTTTCCAAGCTCTACAAGAGAATTTTCATAACAAGGACTATTGCGACGCCTGGGAACTGAATCTTTAGCTGTTGTCGATGCAGATCGATTGGAAATGTCGAATATCGCGTTTTCCAAGCTCTAGGAGTGAATTTTCAATAAGAAGGACTATTGCGACGCCTGGGAACTGAATCTTTAGCTGCTGTCGATGCAGGTCGATTGGAAATGTGGAATATCGCTTTTTCCAAGCTATACCAGTGAATATTCAATAAGATGGACTATTGCGACGCCTGGGAACTGAATCTTTAGCTGTTATCGATGCAGAAAGATTGGAAATGTCGACTATCGCGTTTTCCAAGCTCTACGAGAGAATTTTCATAACAAGGACTATTGCGCCGTCTGGGAACTGAATCTTTAGCTGTTGTCGATGCAGATCGATTGGAAATGTTGAATATCGCGTTTTCCAAGCTCTACCAGTGAATTTTCAAAAACAAGGACTATTGCGACGCCTGTGAACTGAATCTTTAGCTGCTTTCGATGCAGGTCGATTGGAAATGTCGACTATCACGTTTTCGAAGCTCTACGAAAGACTTTTCATAACAAGGACTATTGCGACGCCTGGGAACTGAATCTTTAGCTGCTGTCGATACAGGTCGATTGGAAATGTCGACTATCGCGTTTTCAAAGCTCTACGAAAGAATTTTCATAACCAGGACTATTGCGACGCCTGTGAACTGAATCTTCAGCTGCTGTCGATCCAGATCGATTGGAAATGTCGAATATCGCGATTCCCAAGCTGTACAAGTGAATTTTCAAAATGAAGGACTATTGCGACGCCTGGGAACTGAATCTTTAGCTGTTGTCGATGCAGAAAGATTGGAAATGTCGACTATCGCGTTTTCCAAGCTCTACGAGAGAATTTTCATAACAAGGACTCTTGCGACGCCTGGGAACTGAATCTTTAGCTGCTGTCGCGCAGATCGATTGGAAATGTCGAATATCGCTTTTTCCAAGCTATACCAATGAATTTTCAGTATGAAGGACTATTGCGACTCCTGGGAAATTAATCTTTAGCTGCTGTCGATTCAGGCCGATTGGAAATGTCGAATATCGCGTTTTCCAAGCTCTACGAGAGAATTTTCGATAACAAGGACTATTGCGACGCCTGTGATCTCAATCTTTAGCTGCTGTCGATGCAGATCGATTGGAAATGTCGAATATCGCTTTTTCCATGCTATACGAGTGTATTATTGATAATAAGGACTATTGCGACGCCTGGGAACTGAATCTTTAGCTGTTGTCGATACAAATCGATTGGAAATGTGGAATATCGTGTTTTCCAAGCTATACCAGTGAATATTCAATAAGAAGGACTATTGCGACGCCTGGGAACTGAATCTTTAGCTGTTGTCGATGCAGAAAGATTGGAAACGTCGGCTATCGCGTTTTCCAAGCTCTACAAGAGAATTTTCATAACAAGGACTATTGCGACGCCCGGGAACTGAATCTTTAGCTGTTGTCGATGCAGATCGATTGGAAATGTCGAATATCGCGTTTTCCAAGCTCTAGGAGGGAATTTTCAATAAGAAGGACTATTGCGACGCCTGGGAACTGAATCTTTAGCTGCTGTCGATGCAGGTCGATTGGAAATGTGGAATATTGCGTTTTCCAAGCTATACAAGTGAATATTCAATAAGAAGGACTATTGCGACGCCTGGGAACTGAATCTTTAGCTGTTGTCGATGCAGAAAGATTGGAAATGTCGACTATCGCGTTTTCCTAGCTCTACGAGAGAATTTTCATAACAAGGACTATTGCGCCGTCTGGGAACTGAATCTTTAGCTGTTGTCGATGCAGATCGATTGGAAATGTTGAATATCGCGTTTTCCAAGCTCTACCAGTGAATTTTCAAAAACAAGGACTATTGCGACGCCTGTGAACTGAATCTTTAGCTGCTTTCGATGCAGGTCGATTGGAAATGTCGACTATCACGTTTTCGAAGCTCTACGAAAGAATTTTCATAACAAGGACTATTGCGACGCCTGTGAACTGAATCTTCAGCTGCTGTCGATCCAGATCGATTGGAAATGTCGACTATCGCTTTTTCCAAGCTATACCAATGAATTTTCAGTAAGAAGGACTATTGCGACTCCTGGGAAATTAATCTTTAGCTGCTGTCGATTCAGGCGGATTGGAAATGTCGAATATCGCGTTTTCCAAGCTCTACGAGAGAATTTTCGATAACAAGGACTATTGCGACGCCTGTGATCTCAATCTTTAGCTGCTGTCGATGCAGATCGATTGGAAATGTCGAAAATCGCATTTTCCATGCTATACGAGTGTATTTTTGATAATAAGGACTATTGCGACGCTTGGGAACTGAATCTTAAGCTGTTGTCGATACAAATCGATTGGAAATGTGGAATATCGTGTTTTCCAAGCTATACCAGTGAATATTCAATAAGAAGGACTATTGCGACGCCTGGGAACTGAATCTTTAGCTGTTGTCGATGCAGAAAGATTGGAAACGTCGGCTATCGCGTTTTCCAAGCTCTACAAGAGAATTTTCATAACAAGGACTATTGCGACGCCTGGGAACTGAATCTTTAGCTGTTGTCGATGCAGATCGATTGGAAATGTCGAATATCGCGTTTTCCAAGCTCTAGGAGTGAATTTTCAATAAGAAGGACTATTGCGACGCCTGGGAACTGAATCTTTAGCTGCTGTCGATGCAGGTCGATTGGAAATGTGGAATATCGCGTTTTCCAAGCTATACCAGTGAATATTCAATAAGAAGGACTATTGCGACGCCTGGGAACTGAATCTTTAGCTGTTGTCGATGCAGAAAGACTGGAAATGTCGACTATCGCGTTTTCCTAGCTCTACGAGAGAATTTTCATAACAAGGACTATTGCGCCGTCTGGGAACTGAATCTTTAGCTGTTGTCGATGCAGATCGATTGGAAATGTTGAATATCGCGTTTTCCAAGCTCTACCAGTGAATTTTCAAAAACAAGGACTATTGCGACGCCTGTGAACTGAGTCTTTATCTGCTTTCGATGCAGGTCGATTGGAAATGTCGACTATCACGTTTTCGAAGCTCTACGAAAGAATTTTCATAACAAGGACTATTGCGACGCCTTGGAACTGAATCTTTAGCTGCTGTCGATGCAGGTCGATTGGAAATGTCGACTATCGCGTTTTCCAAGCTCTACGAAAGAATTTTCATAACAAGGACTATTGCGACGCCTGTGAACTGAATCTTCAGCTCCTGTCGATCCAGATCGATTGGAAATGTCGAATATCGCGATTCCCAAGCTCTACAAGTGAATTTTCAAAATGAAGGACTATTGCGACGCCTGGGAACTGAAGCTTTAGCTGTTGTCGATGCAGAAAGATTGGAAATGTCGACTATCGCGATTTCCAAGCTCGACGAGAGAATTTTCATAACAAGGACTCTTGCGACGCCTGGGAACTGAATCTTTAGCTGCTGTCGCGCAGATCGATTGGAAATGTCGACTATCGGGTTTTCCAAGCTCTACGAGAGAATTTTCATAACAAGGACTATTGCGTCGCCTGTGTTCTCAACCTTTAGCTCTTGTCGATGCAGATCGATTGGAAATGTCGACTATCGCGTTTTCCAAGCTCTACGAGAGAATTTTTATAACAAGGACTATTGCGCCGTCTGGGAACTGAATCTTTAGCTGTTGTCGATGCAGATCGATTGGAAATGTTGAATATCGCGTTTTCCAAGCTCTACCAGTGAATTTTCAAAAAGAAGGACTATTGCGACGCCTGTGAACTGAATCTTTAGCTGCTGTCGATACAGATCGTTTGAAAATGTCGACTATCGCGTTTTCCAAGCTCTACGAGAGAATTTTCAATAACAAGGACTATTGCGACGCCTGGGAACTGAACCTTTAGCTGCTGTTGATGCAGATGGATTGAAAATATCGAATATCGCATTTTCCATGCTACATGAGTGTATTTTTGATAATAAGGACTATTGCGACGCCTGGGAACTGAAGCTTTAGCTGCCGTCGATGCAGATCGATTGGAAATGTGGAATATCGCGTTTTCCAAGCTATACCAGTGAATATTCAGTAAGTAGGACTATTGCGACGCCTGGGAACTGAATCTTTAGCTGTTGTCGATGCAGAAAGATTGGAAATGTCGATTATCGCGTTTTCCAAGTTCTACGAGAGAATTTTCATAACAAGGACTATTGCGCCGTCTGGGAACTGAATCTTTAGCTGTTGTCGATGCAGATCGATTGGAAATGTTGAATATCGCGTTTTCCAAGCTCTACCAGTGAATTTTCAAAAACAAGGACTATTGCGACGCCTGTGAACTGAATCTTTAGCTGCTTTCGATGCAGGTCGATTGGAAATGTCGACTATCACGTTTTCGAAGCTCTACGAAAGACTTTTCATAACAAGGACTATTGCGACGCCTGGGAACTGAATCTTAAGCTGCTGTCGATACAGGTCGATTGGAAATGTCGACTATCGCGTTTTCAAAGCTCTACGAAAGAATTTTCATAACCAGGACTATTGCGACGCCTGTGAACTGAATCTTCAGCTGCTGTCGAACCAGATCGATTGGAAATGTCGAATATCGCGATTCCCAAGCTGTACAAGTGAATTTTCAAAATGAAGGACTATTGCGACGCCTGGGAACTGAATCTTTAGCTGTTGTCGATGCAGAAAGATTGGAAATGTCGACTATCGCGTTTTCCAAGCTCTACGAGAGAATTTTTATAACAAGGACTCTTGCGACGCCTGGGAACTGAATCTTTAGCTGCTGTCGCGCAGATCGATTGGAAATGTCGAATATCGCTTTTTCCGAGCTATACCAATGAATTTTCAGTATCAAGGACTATTGCGACTCCTGGGAAATTAATCTTTAGCTGCTGTCGATGCAGATCGATTGAAAATGTCGACTATCGCGTTTTCCTAGCTCTACGAGAGAATTTTCGATAACAAGGACTATTGCGACGCCTGTGATCTCAATCTTTAGCTGCTGTCGATGCAGATCGATTGGAAATGTCGAATATCGCTTTTTCCATGCTATACGAGTGTATTATTGATAATAAGGACTATTGCGACGCCTGGGAACTGAATCTTTAGCTGTTGTCGATACAAATCGACTGGAAATGTGGAATATCGTGTTTTCCAATCTATACCAGTGAATATTCAATAAGAAGGACTATTGCGACGCCTGGGAACTGAATCTTTAGCTGTTGTCGATGCAGAAAGATTGGAAACGTCGGCTATCGCGTTTTCCAAGCTCTACAAGAGAATTTTCATAACAAGGACTATTGCGACGCCTGGGAACTGAATCTTTAGCTGTTGTCGATGCAGATCGATTGGAAATGTCGAATATCGCGTTTTCCAAGCTCTAGGAGGGAATTTTCAATAAGAAGGACTATTGCGACGCCTGGGAACTGAATCTTTAGCTGCTGTCGATGCAGGTCGATTGGAAATGTGGAATATTGCGTTTTCCAAGCTATACAAGTGAATATTCAATAAGAAGGACTATTGCGACGCCTGGGAACTGAATCTTTAGCTGTTGTCGATGCAGAAAGATTGGAAATGTCGACTATCGCGTTTTCCTAGCTCTACGAGAGAATTTTCATAACAAGGACTATTGCGCCGTCTGGGAACTGAATCTTTAGCTGTTGTCGATGCAGATCGATTGGAAATGTTGAATATCGCGTTTTCCAAGCTCTACCAGTGAATTTTCAAAAACAAGGACTATTGCGACGCCTGTGAACTGAATCTTTAGCTGCTTTCGATGCAGGTCGATTGGAAATGTCGACTATCACGTTTTCGAAGCTCTACGAAAGAATTTTCATAACAAGGACTATTGCGACGCCTGTGAACTGAATCTTCAGCTGCTGTCGATCCAGATCGATTGGAAATGTCGACTATCGCTTTTTCCAAGCTATACCAATGAATTTTCAGTAAGAAGGACTATTGCGACTCCTGGGAAATTAATCTTTAGCTGCTGTCGATTCAGGCGGATTGGAAATGTCGAATATCGCGTTTTCCAAGCTCTACGAGAGAATTTTCGATAACAAGGACTATTGCGACGCCTGTGATCTCAATCTTTAGCTGCTGTCGATGCAGATCGATTGGAAATGTCGAAAATCGCATTTTCCATGCTATACGAGTGTATTTTTGATAATAAGGACTATTGCGACGCTTGGGAACTGAATCTTAAGCTGTTGTCGATACAAATCGATTGGAAATGTGGAATATCGTGTTTTCCAAGCTATACCAGTGAATATTCAATAAGAAGGACTATTGCGACGCCTGGGAACTGAATCTTTAGCTGTTGTCGATGCAGAAAGATTGGAAATGTGGAATATCGCGTTTTCCAAGCTATACCAGTGAATATTCAATAAGAAGGACTATTGCGACGCCTGGGAACTGAATCTTTATCTGCTTTCGATGCAGGTCGATTGGAAATGTCGACTATCACGTTTTCGAAGCTCTACGAAAGAATTTTCATAACAAGGACTATTGCGACGCCTTGGAACTGAATCTTTAGCTGCTGTCGATGCAGGTCGATTGGAAATGTCGACTATCGCGTTTTCCAAGCTCTACGAAAGAATTTTCATAACAAGGACTATTGCGACGCCTGTGAACTGAATCTTCAGCTGCTGTCGATCCAGATCGATTGGAAATGTCGAATATCGCGATTCCCAAGCTCTACAAGTGAATTTTCAAAATGAAGGACTATTGCGACGCCTGGGAACTGAAGCTTTAGCTGTTGTCGATGCAGAAAGATTGGAAATGTCGACTATCACGTTTTCGAAGCTCTACGAAAGAATTTTCATAACAAGGACTATTGCGACGCCTTGGAACTGAATCTTTATCTGCTTTCGATGCAGGTCGATTGGAAATGTCGACTATCACGTTTTCGAAGCTCTACGAAAGAATTTTCATAACAAGGACTATTGCGACGCCTTGGAACTGAATCTTTAGCTGCTGTCGATGCAGGTCGATTGGAAATGTCGACTATCGCGTTTTCCAAGCTCTACGAAAGAATTTTCATAACAAGGACTATTGCGACGCCTGTGAACTGAATCTTCAGCTGCTGTCGATCCAGATCGATTGGAAATGTCGAATATCGCGATTCCCAAGCTCTACAAGTGAATTTTCAAAATGAAGGACTATTGCGACGCCTGGGAACTGAAGCTTTAGCTGTTGTCGATGCAGAAAGATTGGAAATGTCGACTATCGCGTTTTCCAAGCTCGACGAGAGAATTTTCATAACAAGGACTCTTGCGACGCCTGGGAACTGAATCTTTAGCTGCTGTCGCGCAGATCGATTGGAAATGTCGACTATCGCGTTTTCCAAGCTCTACGAGAGAATTTTCATAACAAGGACTATTGCGTCGCCTGTGTTCTCAACCTTTAGCTCTTGTCGATGCAGATCGATTGGAAATGTCGACTATCGCGTTTTCCAAGCTCTACGAGAGAATTTTTATAACAAGGACTATTGCGCCGTCTGGGAACTGAATCTTTAGCTGTTGTCGATGCAGATCGATTGGAAATGTTGAATATCGCGTTTTCCAAGCTCTACCAGTGAATTTTCAAAAAGAAGGACTATTGCGACGCCTGTGAACTGAATCTTTAGCTGCTGTCGATACAGATCGTTTGAAAATGTCGACTATCGCGTTTTCCAAGCTCTACGAGAGAATTTTCAATAACAAGGACTATTGCGACGCCTGGGAACTGAACCTTTAGCTGCTGTTGATGCAGATGGATTGAAAATATCGAATATCGCATTTTCCATGCTACATGAGTGTATTTTTGATAATAAGGACTATTGCGACGCCTGGGAACTGAAGCTTTAGCTGCCGTCGATGCAGATCGATTGGAAATGTGGAATATCGCGTTTTCCAAGCTATACCAGTGAATATTCAGTAAGTAGGACTATTGCGACGCCTGGGAACTGAATCTTTAGCTGTTGTCGATGCAGAAAGATTGGAAATGTCGATTATCGCGTTTTCCAAGTTCTACGAGAGAATTTTCATAACAAGGACTATTGCGCCGTCTGGGAACTGAATCTTTAGCTGTTGTCGATGCAGATCGATTGGAAATGTTGAATATCGCGTTTTCCAAGCTCTACCAGTGAATTTTCAAAAAGAAAGACTATTGCGACGCCTGTGAACAGAATCTTTAGCTGCTGTCGATGCAGATCGATTGAAAATGTCGACTATCGCGTTTTCCTAGCTCTACGAGAGAATTTTCAATAACAAGGACTATTGCGACGCCTGTGATCTCAATCTTTAGCTGTTGTCGATACAAATCGATTGGAAATGTCGACTATCGCGTTTTCCAAGCTCTGCGAGTGAATTTTCAAGAAGAAGGACTATGCGACGCCTTTGAACTGAATCTTTAGCTGCTGTCGATGCAGGTCGATTGGAAATATCGACTTTCGCGTTTTCCAAGCTCTACGAAAGAATTTTCATAACAAGGACTATTGCGACGCCTGTGAACTGAATCTTCAGCTGCTGTCGTGCAGATCGATTGGAAATGTCGACTATCGCGTTTTCCAAGCTCTACGAGAGAATTTTCATAACAAGGACTATTGCGTCGCCTGTGATCTCAACCTTCAGCTCTTGTCGATGCAGATCGATTGGAAATGTCGAATATCGCGATTTCCAAGCTCTACAAGTGAATTTTGAAAATGAAGGACTATTGCGACGCCTGGGAACTGAATCTTTAGCTGTTGTCGATGCAGAAAGATTGGAAATGTCGACTATCGCCTTTTCCAAGCTCTACGAGAGAATTTTCATAACAAGGACTCTTGCGACGCCTGGGAACTGAATCTTTAGCTGCTGTCGTGCAGATCGATTGCAAATGTCGACTATCGCGTTTTCCAAGCTCTACGAGAGAATTTTCATAACAAGGACTATTGCGTCGCCTGTGATCTCAACCTTCAGCTCTTGTCGATGCAGATCGATTGGAAATGTCGAATATCGCTTTTTCCAAGCTATACCAATGAATTTTCAGTAAGAAGGACTATTGCGACTCCTGGGAAATTAATCTTTAGCTGCTGTGGATTCAGGCCGATTGGAAATGTCGAATATCGCGTTTTCCAAGCTCTACGAGAGAATTTTCGATAACAAGGACTATTGCGACGCCTGTGATCTCAATCTTTAGCTGCTGTCGATGGAGATCGATTGGAAATGTCGAATATCGCATTTTCCATGCTATACGAGTGTATTATTGATAATAAGGACTATTGCGACGCCTGGGAACTGAATCTTTAGCTGTTGTCGATACAAATCGATTGGAAATGTGAAATATCGTGTTTTCCAAGCTATACCAGTGAATATTCAATAAGAAGGACTATTGCGACGCCTGGGAACTGAATCTTTAGCTGTTGTCGATGCAGAAAGATTGGAAACGTCAGCTATCGCGTTTTCCAAGCTCTACAAGAGAATTTTCATAACAAGGACTATTGCGACGCCTGGGAACTGAATCTTTAGCTGCCGTCGATGCAGATCGATTGGAAATGTGGAATATCGCGTTTTCCAAGCTATACCAGTGAATATTCAGTAAGTAGGACTATTGCGACGCCTGGGAACTGAACCTTTAGCTGCTGTTGATGCAGATGGATTGAAAATATCGAATATCGCATTTTCCATGCTACATGAGTGTATTTTTGATAATAAGGACTATTGCGACGCCTGGGAACTGAAGCTTTAGCTGCCGTCGATGCAGATCGATTGGAAATGTGGAATATCGCGTTTTCCAAGCTATACCAGTGAATATTCAGTAAGTAGGACTATTGCGACGCCTGGGAACTGAATCTTTAGCTGTTGTCGATGCAGAAAGATTGGAAATGTCGATTATCGCGTTTTCCAAGTTCTACGAGAGAATTTTCATAACAAGGACTATTGCGCCGTCTGGGAACTGAATCTTTAGCTGTTGTCGATGCAGATCGATTGGAAATGTTGAATATCGCGTTTTCCAAGCTCTACCAGTGAATTTTCAAAAAGAAAGACTATTGCGACGCCTGTGAACAGAATCTTTAGCTGCTCTCGATGCAGATCGATTGAAAATGTCGACTATCGCGTTTTCCTAGCTCTACGAGAGAATTTTCAATAACAAGGACTATTGCGACGCCTGTGATCTCAATCTTTAGCTGTTGTCGATACAAATCGATTGGAAATGTCGACTATCGCGTTTTCCAAGCTCTGCGAGTGAATTTTCAAGAAGAAGGACTATGCGACGCCTTTGAACTGAATCTTTAGCTGCTGTCGATGCAGGTCGATTGGAAATATCGACTTTCGCGTTTTCCAAGCTCTACGAAAGAATTTTCATAACAAGGACTATTGCGACGCCTGTGAACTGAATCTTCAGCTGCTGTCGTGCAGATCGATTGGAAATGTCGACTATCGCGTTTTCCAAGCTCTACGAGAGAATTTTCATAACAAGGACTATTGCGTCGCCTGTGATCTCAACCTTCAGCTCTTGTCGATGCAGATCGATTGGAAATGTCGAATATCGCGATTTCCAAGCTCTACAAGTGAATTTTGAAAATGAAGGACTATTGCGACGCCTGGGAACTGAATCTTTAGCTGTTGTCGATGCAGAAAGATTGGAAATGTCGACTATCGCGTTTTCCAAGCTCTACGAGAGAATTTTTATAACATGGACTATTGCGCCGTCTGGGAACTGAATCTTTAGCTGTTGTCGATGCAGATCGATTGGAAGTGTTGAATATCGCGTTTTCCAAGCTCTACCAGTGAATTTTCAAAAAGAAGGACTATTGCGACGCCTGTGAACTGAATCTTTAGCTGCTGTCGATACAGATCGTTTGAAAATGTCGACTATCGCGTTTTCCAAGCTCTACGAGAGAATTTTCAATAACAAGGACTATTGCGACGCCTGGGAACTGAACCTTTAGCTGCTGTTGATGCAGATGGATTGAAAATATCGAATATCGCATTTTCCATGCTACATGAGTGTATTTTTGATAATAAGGACTATTGCGACGCCTGGGAACTGAAGCTTTAGCTGCCGTCGATGCAGATCGATTGGAAATGTGGAATATCGCGTTTTCCAAGCTATACCAGTGAATATTCAGTAAGTAGGACTATTGCGACGCCTGGGAACTGAATCTTTAGCTGTTGTCGATGCAGAAAGATTGGAAATGTCGATTATCGCGTTTTCCAAGTTCTACGAGAGAATTTTCATAACAAGGACTATTGCGCCGTCTGGGAACTGAATCTTTAGCTGTTGTCGATGCAGATCGATTGGAAATGTTGAATATCGCGTTTTCCAAGCTCTACCAGTGAATTTTCAAAAAGAAAGACTATTGCGACGCCTGTGAACAGAATCTTTAGCTGCTGTCGATGCAGATCGATTGAAAATGTCGACTATCGCGTTTTCCTAGCTCTACGAGAGAATTTTCAATAACAAGGACTATTGCGACGCCTGTGATCTCAATCTTTAGCTGTTGTCGATACAAATCGATTGGAAATGTCGACTATCGCGTTTTCCAAGCTCTGCGAGTGAATTTTCAAGAAGAAGGACTATGCGACGCCTTTGAACTGAATCTTTAGCTGCTGTCGATGCAGGTCGATTGGAAATATCGACTTTCGCGTTTTCCAAGCTCTACGAAAGAATTTTCATAACAAGGACTATTGCGACGCCTGTGAACTGAATCTTCAGCTGCTGTCGTGCAGATCGATTGGAAATGTCGACTATCGCGTTTTCCAAGCTCTACGAGAGAATTTTCATAACAAGGACTATTGCGTCGCCTGTGATCTCAACCTTCAGCTCTTGTCGATGCAGATCGATTGGAAATGTCGAATATCGCGATTTCCAAGCTCTACAAGTGAATTTTGAAAATGAAGGACTATTGCGACGCCTGGGAACTGAATCTTTAGCTGTTGTCGATGCAGAAAGATTGGAAATGTCGACTATCGCCTTTTCCAAGCTCTACGAGAGAATTTTCATAACAAGGACTCTTGCGACGCCTGGGAACTGAATCTTTAGCTGCTGTCGTGCAGATCGATTGGAAATGTCGACTATCGCGTTTTCCAAGCTCTACGAGAGAATTTTCATAACAAGGACTATTGCGTCGCCTGTGATCTCAACCTTCAGCTCTTGTCGATGCAGATCGATTGGAAATGTCGAATATCGCTTTTTCCAAGCTATACCAATGAATTTTCAGTAAGAAGGACTATTGCGACTCCTGGGAAATTAATCTTTAGCTGCTGTCGATTCAGGCCGATTGGAAATGTCGAATATCGCGTTTTCCAAGCTCTACGAGAGAATTTTCGATAACAAGGACTATTGCGACGCCTGTGATCTCAATCTTTATCTGCTGTCGATGGAGATCGATTGGAAATGTCGAATATCGCATTTTCCATGCTATACGAGTGTATTATTGATAATAAGGACTATTGCGACGCCTGGGAACTGAATCTTTAGCTGTTGTCGATACAAATCGATTGGAAATGTGAAATATCGTGTTTTCCAAGCTATACCAGTGAATATTCAATAAGAAGGACTATTGCGACGCCTGGGAACTGAATCTTTAGCTGTTGTCGATGCAGAAAGATTGGAAACGTCAGCTATCGCGTTTTCCAAGCTCTACAAGAGAATTTTCATAACAAGGACTATTGCGACGCCTGGGAACTGAATCTTTAGCTGTTGTCGATGCAGATCGATTGGAAATGTCGAATATCGCGTTTTCCAAGCTCTAGGCGTGAATTTTCAATAAGAAGGACTATTGCGACGCCTGGGAACTGAATCTTTAGCTGCTGTCGATGCAGGTCGATTGGAAATGTGGAATATCGCTTTTTCCAAGCTATACCAGTGAATATTCAATAAGATGGACTATTGCGACGCCTGGGAACTGAATCTTTAGCTGCTTTCGATGCAGGTCGATTGGAAATGTCGACTATCGCGTTTTCCAAGCTCTACGAGAGAATTTTCATAACAAGGACTATTGCGCCGTCTGGGAACTGAATCTTTAGCTGTTGTCGATGCAGATCGATTGGAAATGTTGAATATCGCGTTTTCCAAGCTCTACCAGTGAATTTTCAAAAACAAGGACTATTGCGACGCCTGTGAACTGAATCTTTAGCTGCTTTCGATGCAGGTCGATTGGAAATGTCGACTATCACGTTTTCGAAGCTCTACGAAAGACTTTTCATAACAAGGACTATTGCGACGCCTGGGAACTGAATCTTTAGCTGCTGTCGATACAGGTCGATTGGAAATGTCGACTATCGCGTTTTCAAAGCTCTGCGAGTGAATTTTCAAGAAGAAGGACTATGCGACG
The DNA here is from genome assembly GCA_951802745.1 of Nomada flava. NCBI lineage: Eukaryota > Metazoa > Arthropoda > Insecta > Hymenoptera > Apidae > Nomada > Nomada flava. Next base: position 10,493,189 of record OX637903.1, read on the forward strand.
CCTTTGAACTGAATCTTTAGCTGCTGTCGATGCAGGTCGATTGGAAATATCGACTATCGCGTTTTCCAAGCTCTACGAAAGAATTTTCATAACAAGGACTATTGCGTCGCCTGTGATCTCAACCTTCAGCTCTTGTCGATGCAGATCGATTGGAAATGTCGAATATCGCGATTTCCAAGCTCTACAAGTGAATTTTCAAAATGAAGGACTATTGCGACGCCTGGGAACTGAATCTTTAGCTGTTGTCGATGCAGAAAGATTGGAAATGTCGACTATCGCCTTTTCCAAGCTCTACGAGAGAATTTTCATAACAAGGACTCTTGCGACGCCTGGGAACTGAATCTTTAGCTGCTGTCGTGCAGATCGATTGGAAATGTCGACTATCGCGTTTTCCAAGCTCTACGAGAGAATTTTCATAACAAGGACTATTGCGTCGCCTGTGATCTCAACCTTCAGCTCTTGTCGATGCAGATCGATTGGAAATGTCGAATATCGCATTTTCCAAGCTATACCAATGAATTTTCAATAAGAAGGACTATTGCGACTCCTGGGAAATTAATCTTTAGCTGCTGTCGATTCAGGCCGATTGGAAATGTCGACTATCGCGTTTTCCAAGCTATACGAGTGTATTTTTGATAATAAGGACGATTGCGACGCCTGGGAACTGAACCTGTAGCTGTTGTCGATGCACACCGATTGGAGATGTAGAATATCGCGTTTTCCAAGCTCTACGAGAGAATTTTTATAACAAGGACTCTTGCGACGCCTGGGAACTGAATCTTTAGCTGCTGTCGTGCAGATCGATTGGAAATGTCGACTATCGCGTTTTCCAAGCTCTACGAGAGAATTTTCATAACAAGGACTATTGCGCCGTCTGGGAACTGAATCTTTAGCTGTTGTCGATGCAGATCGATTGGAAATGTTGAATATCGCGTTTTCCAAGCTCTACCAGTGAATTTTCAAAAACAAGGACTATTGCGACGCCTGTGAACTGAATCTTTAGCTGCTTTCGATGCAGGTCGATTGGAAATGTCGACTATCACGTTTTCGAAGCTCTACGAAAGACTTTTCATAACAAGGACTATTGCGACGCCTGGGAACTGAATCTTTAGCTGCTGTCGATACAGGTCGATTGGAAATGTCGACTATCGCGTTTTCAAAGCTCTACCAAAGAATTTTCATAACCAGGACTATTGCGACGCCTGTGAACTGAATCTTCAGCTGCTGTCGATCCAGATCGATTGGAAATGTCGAATATCGCGATTCCCAAGCTGTACAAGTGAATTTTCAAAATGAAGGACTATTGCGACGCCTGGGAACTGAATCTTAAGCTGTTGTCGATGCAGAAAGATTGGAAATGTCGACTATCGCGTTTTCCAAGCTCTACGAGAGAATTTTCATAACAAGGACTCTTGCGACGCCTGGGAACTGAATCTTTAGCTGCTGTCGCGCAGATCGATTGGAAATGTCGAATATCGCTTTTTCCAAGCTATACCAATGAATTTTCAGTATGAAGGACTATTGCGACTCCTGGGAAATTAATCTTTAGCTGCTGTCGATTCAGGCCGATTGGAAATGTCGAATATCGCGTTTTCCAAGCTCTACGAGAGAATTTTCGATAACAAGGACTATTGCGACGCCTGTGATCTCAATCTTTAGCTGCTGTCGATGCAGATCGATTGGAAATGTCGAATATCGCTTTTTCCATGCTATACGAGTGTATTATTGATAATAAGGACTATTGCGACGCCTGGGAACTGAATCTTTAGCTGTTGTCGATACAAATCGATTGAAAATGTGGAATATCGTGTTTTCCAAGCTATACCAGTGAATATTCAATAAGAAGGACTATTGCGACGCCTGGGAACTGAATCTTTAGCTGTTGTCGATGCAGAAAGATTGGAAACGTCGGCTATCGCGTTTTCCAAGCTCTACAAGAGAATTTTCATAACAAGGACTATTGCGACGCCTGGGAACTGAATCTTTAGCTGTTGTCGATGCAGATCGATTGGAAATGTCGAATATCGCGTTTTCCAAGCTCTAGGAGGGAATTTTCAATAAGAAGGACTATTGCGACGCCTGGGAACTGAATCTTTAGCTGCTGTCGATGCAGGTCGATTGGAAATGTGGAATATTGCGTTTTCCAAGCTATACAAGTGAATATTCAATAAGAAGGACTATTGCGACGCCTGGGAACTGAATCTTTAGCTGTTGTCGATGCAGAAAGATTGGAAATGTCGACTATCGCGTTTTCCTAGCTCTACGAGAGAATTTTCATAACAAGGACTATTGCGCCGTCTGGGAACTGAATCTTTAGCTGTTGTCGATGCAGATCGATTGGAAATGTTGAATATCGCGTTTTCCAAGCTCTACCAGTGAATTTTCAAAAACAAGGACTATTGCGACGCCTGGGAACTGAATCTTTAGCTGTTGTCGATGCAGAAAGATTGGAAATGTCGATTATCGCGTTTTCCAAGTTCTACGAGAGAATTTTCATAACAAGGACTATTGCGCCGTCTGGGAACTGAATCTTTAGCTGTTGTCGATGCAGATCGATTGGAAATGTTGAATATCGCGTTTTCCAAGCTCTACCAGTGAATTTTCAAAAAGAAAGACTATTGCGACGCCTGTGAACAGAATCTTTAGCTGCTGTCGATGCAGATCCATTGAAAATGTCGACTATCGCGTTTTCCAAGCTCTACGAGAGAATTTTCAATAACAAGGACTATTGCGACGCCTGTGATCTCAATCTTTAGCTGTTGTCGATACAAATCGATTGGAAATGTCGACTATCGCGTTTTCCAAGCTCTGCGAGTGAATTTTCAAGAAGAAGGACTATGCGACGCCTTTGAACTGAATCTTTAGCTGCTGTCGATGCAGGTCGATTGGAAATATCGACTATCGCGTTTTCCAAGCTCTACGAAAGAATTTTCATAACAAGGACTATTGCGTCGCCTGTGATCTCAACCTTCAGCTCTTGTCGATGCAGATCGATTGGAAATGTCGAATATCGCGATTTCCAAGCTCTACAAGTGAATTTTCAAAATGAAGGACTATTGCGACGCCTGGGAACTGAATCTTTAGCTGTTGTCGATGCAGAAAGATTGGAAATGTCGACTATCGCCTTTTCCAAGCTCTACGAGAGAATTTTCATAACAAGGACTCTTGCGACGCCTGGGAACTGAATCTTTAGCTGCTGTCGTGCAGATCGATTGGAAATGTCGACTATCGCGTTTTCCAAGCTCTACGAGAGAATTTTCATAACAAGGACTATTGCGTCGCCTGTGATCTCAACCTTCAGCTCTTGTCGATGCAGATCGATTGGAAATGTCGAATATCGCATTTTCCAAGCTATACCAATGAATTTTCAATAAGAAGGACTATTGCGACTCCTGGGAAATTAATCTTTAGCTGCTGTCGATTCAGGCCGATTGGAAATGTCGACTATCGCGTTTTCCAAGCTATACGAGTGTATTTTTGATAATAAGGACGATTGCGACGCCTGGGAACTGAACCTGTAGCTGTTGTCGATGCACACCGATTGGAGATGTAGAATATCGCGTTTTCCAAGCTCTACGAGAGAATTTTTATAACAAGGACTCTTGCGACGCCTGGGAACTGAATCTTTAGCTGCTGTCGTGCAGATCGATTGGAAATGTCGACTATCGCGTTTTCCAAGCTCTACGAGAGAATTTTCATAACAAGGACTATTGCGCCGTCTGGGAACTGAATCTTTAGCTGTTGTCGATGCAGATCGATTGGAAATGTTGAATATCGCGTTTTCCAAGCTCTACCAGTGAATTTTCAAAAACAAGGACTATTGCGACGCCTGTGAACTGAATCTTTAGCTGCTTTCGATGCAGGTCGATTGGAAATGTCGACTATCACGTTTTCGAAGCTCTACGAAAGACTTTTCATAACAAGGACTATTGCGACGCCTGGGAACTGAATCTTTAGCTGCTGTCGATACAGGTCGATTGGAAATGTCGACTATCGCGTTTTCAAAGCTCTACCAAAGAATTTTCATAACCAGGACTATTGCGACGCCTGTGAACTGAATCTTCAGCTGCTGTCGATCCAGATCGATTGGAAATGTCGAATATCGCGATTCCCAAGCTGTACAAGTGAATTTTCAAAATGAAGGACTATTGCGACGCCTGGGAACTGAATCTTAAGCTGTTGTCGATGCAGAAAGATTGGAAATGTCGACTATCGCGTTTTCCAAGCTCTACGAGAGAATTTTCATAACAAGGACTCTTGCGACGCCTGGGAACTGAATCTTTAGCTGCTGTCGCGCAGATCGATTGGAAATGTCGAATATCGCTTTTTCCAAGCTATACCAATGAATTTTCAGTATGAAGGACTATTGCGACTCCTGGGAAATTAATCTTTAGCTGCTGTCGATTCAGGCCGATTGGAAATGTCGAATATCGCGTTTTCCAAGCTCTACGAGAGAATTTTCGATAACAAGGACTATTGCGACGCCTGTGATCTCAATCTTTAGCTGCTGTCGATGCAGATCGATTGGAAATGTCGAATATCGCTTTTTCCATGCTATACGAGTGTATTATTGATAATAAGGACTATTGCGACGCCTGGGAACTGAATCTTTAGCTGTTGTCGATACAAATCGATTGAAAATGTGGAATATCGTGTTTTCCAAGCTATACCAGTGAATATTCAATAAGAAGGACTATTGCGACGCCTGGGAACTGAATCTTTAGCTGTTGTCGATGCAGAAAGATTGGAAACGTCGGCTATCGCGTTTTCCAAGCTCTACAAGAGAATTTTCATAACAAGGACTATTGCGACGCCTGGGAACTGAATCTTTAGCTGCTGTCGATGCAGGTCGATTGGAAATGTGGAATATTGCGTTTTCCAAGCTATACAAGTGAATATTCAATAAGAAGGACTATTGCGACGCCTGGGAACTGAATCTTTAGCTGTTGTCGATGCAGAAAGATTGGAAATGTCGACTATCGCGTTTTCCTAGCTCTACGAGAGAATTTTCATAACAAGGACTATTGCGCCGTCTGGGAACTGAATCTTTAGCTGTTGTCGATGCAGATCGATTGGAAATGTTGAATATCGCGTTTTCCAAGCTCTACCAGTGAATTTTCAAAAACAAGGACTATTGCGACGCCTGTGAACTGAATCTTTAGCTGCTTTCGATGCAGGTCGATTGGAAATGTCGACTATCACGTTTTCGAAGCTCTACGAAAGAATTTTCATAACAAGGACTATTGCGACGCCTGTGATCTGAATCTTCAGCTGCTGTCGATCCAGATCGATTGGAAATGTCGAATATCGCTTTTTCCAAGCTATACCAATGAATTTTCAGTAAGAAGGACTATTGCGACTCCTGGGAAATTAATCTTTAGCTGCTGTCGATTCAGGCGGATTGGAAATGTCGAATATCGCGTTTTCCAAGCTCTACGAGAGAATTTTCGATAACAAGGACTATTGCGACGCCTGTGATCTCAATCTTTAGCTGCTGTCGATGCAGATCGATTGGAAATGTCGAATATCGCATTTTCCATGCTATACGAGTGTATTTTTGATAATAAGGACTATTGCGACGCTTGGGAACTGAATCTTTAGCTGTTGTCGATACAAATCGATTGGAAATGTGGAATATCGTGTTTTCCAAGCTATACCAGTGAATATTCAATAAGAAGGACTATTGCGACGCCTGGGAACTGAATCTTTAGCTGTTGTCGATGCAGAAAGATTGGAAACGTCGGCTATCGCGTTTTCCAAGCTCTACAAGAGAATTTTCATAACAAGGACTATTGCGACGCCTGGGAACTGAATCTTTAGCTGTTGTCGATGCAGATCGATTGGAAATGTCGAATATCGCGTTTTCCAAGCTCTAGGAGTGAATTTTCAATAAGAAGGACTATTGCGACGCCTGGGAACTGAATCTTTAGCTGCTGTCGATGCAGGTCGATTGGAAATGTGGAATATCGCGTTTTCCAAGCTATACCAGTGAATATTCAATAAGAAGGACTATTGCGACGCCTGGGAACTGAATCTTTATCTGCTTTCGATGCAGGTCGATTGGAAATGTCGACTATCACGTTTTCGAAGCTCTACGAAAGAATTTTCATAACAAGGACTATTGCGACGCCTTGGAACTGAATCTTTAGCTGCTGTCGATGCAGGTCGATTGGAAATGTCGACTATCGCGTTTTCCAAGCTCTAGGAAAGAATTTTCATAACAAGGACTATTGCGACGCCTGTGAACTGAATCTTCAGCTGCTGTCGATCCAGATCGATTGGAAATGTCGAATATCGCGATTCCCAAGCTCTACAAGTGAATTTTCAAAATGAAGGACTATTGCGACGCCTGGGAACTGAAGCTTTAGCTGTTGTCGATGCAGAAAGATTGGAAATGTCGACTATCGCGTTTTCCAAGCTCGACGAGAGAATTTTCATAACAAGGACTCTTGCGACGCCTGGGAACTGAATCTTTAGCTGCTGTCGCGCAGATCGATTGGAAATGTCGACTATCGCGTTTTCCAAGCTCTACGAGAGAATTTTCATAACAAGGACTATTGCGTCGCCTGTGTTCTCAACCTTTAGCTCTTGTCGATGCAGATTGATTGGAAATGTCGACTATCGCGTTTTCCAAGCTCTACGAGAGAATTTTTATAACAAGGACTATTGCGCCGTCTGGGAACTGAATCTTTAGCTGTTGTCGATGCAGATCGATTGGAAATGTTGAATATCGCGTTTTCCAAGCTCTACCAGTGAATTTTCAAAAAGAAGGACTATTGCGACGCCTGTGAACTGAATCTTTAGCTGCTGTCGATACAGATCGTTTGAAAATGTCGACTATCGCGTTTTCCAAGCTCTACGAGAGAATTTTCAATAACAAGGACTATTGCGACGCCTGGGAACTGAACCTTTAGCTGCTGTTGATGCAGATGGATTGAAAATATCGAATATCGCATTTTCCATGCTACATGAGTGTATTTTTGATAATAAGGACTATTGCGACGCCTGGGAACTGAAGCTTTAGCTGCCGTCGATGCAGATCGATTGGAAATGTCGAATATCGCGTTTTCCAAGCTCTAGGAGTGAATTTTCAATAAGAAGGACTATTGCGACGCCTGGGAACTGAATCTTTAGCTGCTGTCGATGCAGGTCGATTGGAAATGTGGAATATCGCGTTTTCCAAGCTATACCAGTGAATATTCAATAAGAAGGACTATTGCGACGCCTGGGAACTGAATCTTTAGCTGTTGTCGATGCAGAAAGATTGGAAATGTCGACTATCGCGTTTTCCAAGCTCTACGAGAGAATTTTCATAACAAGGACTATTGCGTCGCCTGTGATCTCAACCTTTAGCTCTTGTCGATGTAGATCGATTGGAAATGTCGAATATCGCTTTTTCCAAGCTATACCAATGAATTTTCAGTAAGAAGGACTATTGCGACTCCTGGGAAATTAATCTTTAGCTGCTGTCGATTCAGGCCGATTGGAAATGTCGAATATCGCGTTTTCCAAGCTCTACGAGAGAATTTTCGATAACAAGGACTATTGCGACGCCTGGGAACTGAATCTTTAGCTGCTGTCGATGCAGGTCGATTGGAAATGTCGACTATCGCGTTTTCCAAGCTCTACGAAAGAATTTTCATAACAAGGACTATTGCGCCGTCTGGGAACTGAATCTTTAGCTGTTGTCGATGCAGATCGATTGGAAATGTTGAATATCGCGTTTTCCAAGCTCTACCAGTGAATTTTCAAAAACAAGGACTATTGCGACGCCTGTGAACTGAATCTTTAGCTGCTTTCGATGCAGTTCGATTGGAAATGTCGACTATCACGTTTTCGAAGCTCTACGAAAGAATTTTCATAACAAGGACTATTGCGACGCCTGGGAACTGAATCTTTAGCTGCTGTCGATGCAGGTCGATTGGAAATGTCGACTATCGCGTTTTCCATGCTCTACGAAAGAATTTTCATAACAAGGACTATTGCGACGCCTGGGAACTGAATCTTTAGCTGCTGTCGATGCAGGTCGATTGGAAATGTCGACTATCGCGTTTTCCATGCTCTACGAAAGAATTTTCATAACAAGGACTATTGCGACGCCTGTGAACTGAATCTTCAGCTGCTGTCGATCCAGATCGATTGGAAATGTCGAATATCGCGATTCCCAAGCTCTACAAGTGAATTTTCAAAATGAAGGACTATTGCGACGCCTGGGAACTGAGTCTTTAGCTGTTGTCGATGCAGAAAGATTGGAAATGTCGACTATCGCGTTTTCCAAGCTCTACGAGAGAATTTTCATAACAAGGACTCTTGCGACGCCTGGGAACTGAATCTTTAGCTGCTGTCGCGCAGATCGATTGGAAATGTCGACTATCGCGTTTTCCAAGCTCTACGAGAGAATTTTCATAACAAGGACTATTGCGTCGCCTGTGATCTCAACCTTTAGCTCTTGTCGATGTAGATCGATTGGAAATGTCGAATATCGCTTTTTCCAAGCTATACCAATGAATTTTCAGTAAGAAGGACTATTGCGACTCCTGGGAAATTAATCTTTAGCTGCTGTCGATTCAGGCCGATTGGAAATGTCGAATATCGCGTTTTCCAAGCTCTACGAGAGAATTTTCGATAACAAGGACTATTGCGACGCCTGTGATCTCAATCTTTAGCTGCTGTCGATGGAGATCGATTGGAAATGTCGAATATCGCATTTTCCATGCTATACGAGTGTATTATTGATAATAAGGACTATTGCGACGCCTGGGAACTGAATCTTTAGCTGTTGTCGATACAAATCGATTGGAAATGTGAAATATCGTGTTTTCCAAGCTATACCAGTGAATATTCAATAAGAAGGACTATTGCGACGCCTGGGAACTGAATCTTTAGCTGTTGTCGATGCAGAAATATTGGAAACGTCAGCTATCGCGTTTTCCAAGCTCTACAAGAGAATTTTCATAACAAGGACTATTGCGACGCCTGGGAACTGAATCTTTAGCTGTTGTCGATGCAGATCGATTGGAAATGTCGAATATCGCGTTTTCCAAGCTCTAGGAGTGAATTTTCAATAAGAAGGACTATTGCGACGCCTGGGAACTGAATCTTTAGCTGCTGTCGATGCAGGTCGATTGGAAATGTGGAATATCGCGTTTTCCAAGCTATACCAGTGAATATTCAATAAGAAGGACTATTGCGACGCCTGGGAACTGAATCTTTAGCTGTTGTCGATGCAGAAAGATTGGAAATGTCGACTATCGCGTTTTCCAAGCTCTCCGAAAGAATTTTCATAACAAGGACTATTGCGACGCCTGGGAACTGAATCTTTAGCTGCTGTCGATGCAGGTCGATTGGAAATGTCGACTATCGCGTTTTCCAAGCTCTACGAAAGAATTTTCATAACAAGGACTATTGCGCCGTCTGGGAACTGAATCTTTAGCTGTTGTCGATGCAGATCGATTGGAAATGTTGAATATCGCGATTCCCAAGCTCTACAAGTGAATTTTCAAAATGAAGGACTATTGCGACGCCTGGGAACTGAGTCTTTAGCTGTTGTCGATGCAGAAAGATTGGAAATGTCGACTATCGCGTTTTCCAAGCTCTACGAGAGAATTTTCATAACAAGGACTCTTGCGACGCCTGGGAACTGAATCTTTAGCTGCTGTCGCGCAGATCGATTGGAAATGTCGACTATCGCGTTTTCCAAGCTCTACGAGAGAATTTTCATAACAAGGACTATTGCGTCGCCTGTGATCTCAACCTTTAGCTCTTGTCGATGTAGATCGATTGGAAATGTCGAATATCGCTTTTTCCAAGCTATACCAATGAATTTTCAGTAAGAAGGACTATTGCGACTCCTGGGAAATTAATCTTTAGCTGCTGTCGATTCAGGCCGATTGGAAATGTCGACTATCGCGTTTTCCAAGCTCTACGAGAGAATTTTCATAACAAGGACTATTGCGTCGCCTGTGATCTCAACCTTTAGCTCTTGTCGATGTAGATCGATTGGAAATGTCGAATATCGCTTTTTCCAAGCTATACCAATGAATTTTCAGTAAGAAGGACTATTGCGACTCCTGGGAAATTAATCTTTAGCTGCTGTCGATTCAGGCCGATTGGAAATGTCGAATATCGCGATTCCCAAGCTCTACAAGTGAATTTTCAAAATGAAGGACTATTGCGACGCCTGGGAACTGAGTCTTTAGCTGTTGTCGATGCAGAAAGATTGGAAATGTCGACTATCGCGTTTTCCAAGCTCTACGAGAGAATTTTCATAACAAGGACTCTTGCGACGCCTGGGAACTGAATCTTTAGCTGCTGTCGCGCAGATCGATTGGAAATGTCGACTATCGCGTTTTCCAAGCTCTACGAGAGAATTTTCATAACAAGGACTATTGCGTCGCCTGTGATCTCAACCTTTAGCTCTTGTCGATGTAGATCGATTGGAAATGTCGAATATCGCTTTTTCCAAGCTATACCAATGAATTTTCAGTAAGAAGGACTATTGCGACTCCTGGGAAATTAATCTTTAGCTGCTGTCGATTCAGGCCGATTGGAAATGTCGAATATCGCGTTTTCCAAGCTCTACGAGAGAATTTTCGATAACAAGGACTATTGCGACGCCTGTGATCTCAATCTTTAGCTGCTGTCGATGGAGATCGATTGGAAATGTCGAATATCGCATTTTCCATGCTATACGAGTGTATTATTGATAATAAGGACTATTGCGACGCCTGGGAACTGAATCTTTAGCTGTTGTCGATACAAATCGATTGGAAATGTGAAATGTCGTGTTTTCCAAGCTATACCAGTGAATATTCAATAAGAAGGACTATTGCGACGCCTGGGAACTGAATCTTTAGCTGTTGTCGATGCAGAAAGATTGGAAACGTCAGCTATCGCGTTTTCCAAGCTCTACAAGAGAATTTTCATAACAAGGACTATTGCGACGCCTGGGAACTGAATCTTTAGCTGTTGTCGATGCAGATCGATTGGAAATGTCGAATATCGCGTTTTCCAAGCTCTAGGAGTGAATTTTCAATAAGAAGGACTATTGCGACGCCTGGGAACTGAATCTTTAGCTGCTGTCGATGCAGGTCGATTGGAAATGTGGAATATCGCGTTTTCCAAGCTATACCAGTGAATATTCAATAAGAAGGACTATTGCGACGCCTGGGAACTGAATCTTTAGCTGTTGTCGATGCAGAAAGATTGGAAATGTCGACTATCGCGTTTTCCAAGCTCTCCGAAAGAATTTTCATAACAAGGACTATTGCGACGCCTGGGAACTGAATCTTTAGCTGCTGTCGATGCAGGTCGATTGGAAATGTCGACTATCGCGTTTTCCAAGCTCTACGAAAGAATTTTCATAACAAGGACTATTGCGCCGTCTGGGAACTGAATCTTTAGCTGTTGTCGATGCAGATCGATTGGAAATGTTGAATATCGCGTTTTCCAAGCTCTACCAGTGAATTTTCATAACAAGGACTATTGCGACGCCTGGGAACTGAATCTTTAGCTGCTGTCGATGCAGGTCGATTGGAAATGTCGACTATCGCGTTTTCCATGCTCTACGAAAGAATTTTCATAACAAGGACTATTGCGACGCCTGTGAACTGAATCTTCAGCTGCTGTCGATCCAGATCGATTGGAAATGTCGAATATCGCGATTCCCAAGCTCTACAAGTGAATTTTCAAAATGAAGGACTATTGCGACGCCTGGGAACTGAGTCTTTAGCTGTTGTCGATGCAGAAAGATTGGAAATGTCGACTATCGCGTTTTCCAAGCTCTACGAGAGAATTTTCATAACAAGGACTCTTGCGACGCCTGGGAACTGAATCTTTAGCTGCTGTCGCGCAGATCGATTGGAAATGTCGACTATCGCGTTTTCCAAGCTCTACGAGAGAATTTTCATAACAAGGACTATTGCGTCGCCTGTGATCTCAACCTTTAGCTCTTGTCGATGTAGATCGATTGGAAATGTCGAATATCGCTTTTTCCAAGCTATACCAATGAATTTTCAGTAAGAAGGACTATTGCGACTCCTGGGAAATTAATCTTTAGCTGCTGTCGATTCAGGCCGATTGGAAATGTCGAATATCGCGTTTTCCAAGCTCTACGAGAGAATTTTCGATAACAAGGACTATTGCGACGCCTGGGAACTGAATCTTTAGCTGTTGTCGATGCAGAAAGATTGGAAACGTCGGCTATCGCGTTTTCCAAGCTCTACAAGAGAATTTTCATAACAAGGACTATTGCGACGCCTGGGAACTGAATCTTTAGCTGTTGTCGATGCAGATCGATTGGAAATGTCGAATATCGCGTTTTCCAAGCTCTAGGAGTGAATTTTCAATAAGAAGGACTATTGCGACGCCTGGGAACTGAATCTTTAGCTGCTGTCGATGCAGGTCGATTGGAAATGTGGAATATCGCGTTTTCCAAGCTATACCAGTGAATATTCAATAAGAAGGACTATTGCGACGCCTGGGAACTGAATCTTTAGCTGTTGTCGATGCAGAAAGATTGGAAATGTCGACTATCGCGTTTTCCAAGCTCTCCGAATGAATTTTCATAACAAGGACTATTGCGACGCCTGGGAACTGAATCTTTAGCTGCTGTCGATGCAGGTCGATTGGAAATGTCGACTATCGCGTTTTCCAAGCTCTACGAAAGAATTTTCATAACAAGGACTATTGCGCCGTCTGGGAACTGAATCTTTAGCTGTTGTCGATGCAGATCGATTGGAAATGTTGAATATCGCGTTTTCCAAGCTCTACCAGTGAATTTTCAAAAACAAGGACTATTGCGACGCCTGTGAACTGAATCTTTAGCTGCTTTCGATGCAGTTCGATTGGAAATGTCGACTATCACGTTTTCGAAGCTCTACGAAAGAATTTTCATAACAAGGACTATTGCGACGCCTGGGAACTGAATCTTTAGCTGCTGTCGATGCAGGTCGATTGGAAATGTCGACTATCGCGTTTTCCATGCTCTACGAAAGAATTTTCATAACAAGGACTATTGCGACGCCTGTGAACTGAATCTTCAGCTGCTGTCGATCCAGATCGATTGGAAATGTCGAATATCGCGATTCCCAAGCTCTACAAGTGAATTTTCAAAATGAAGGACTATTGCGACGCCTGGGAACTGAGTCTTTAGCTGTTGTCGATGCAGAACGATTGGAAATGTCGACTGTCGCGTTTTCCAAGCACTACGAGAGAATTTTCATAACAAGGACTCTTGCGACGCCTGGGAACTGAATCTTTAGCTGCTGTCGCGCAGATCGATTGGAAATGTCGACTATCGCGTTTTCCAAGCTCTACGAGAGAATTTTCATAACAAGGACTATTGCGTCGCCTGTGATCTCAACCTTTAGCTCTTGTCGATGTAGATCGATTGGAAATGTCGAATATCGCTTTTTCCAAGCTATACCAATGAATTTTCAGTAAGAAGGACTATTGCGACTCCTGGGAAATTAATCTTTAGCTGCTGTCGATTCAGGCCGATTGGAAATGTCGAATATCGCGTTTTCCAAGCTCTACGAGAGAATTTTCGATATCAAGGACTATTGCGACGCCTGTGATCTCAATCTTTAGCTGCTGTCGATGGAGATCGATTGGAAATGTCGAATATCGCATTTTCCATGCTATACGAGTGTATTATTGATAATAAGGACTATTGCGACGCCTGGGAACTGAATCTTTAGCTGTTGTCGATACAAATCGATTGGAAATGTGAAATATCGTGTTTTCCAAGCTATACCAGTGAATATTCAATAAGAAGGACTATTGCGACGCCTGGGAACTGAATCTTTAGCTGTTGTCGATGCAGAAAGATTGGAAACGTCAGCTATCGCGTTTTCCAAGCTCTACAAGAGAATTTTCATAACAAGGACTATTGCGACGCCTGGGAACTGAATCTTTAGCTGTTGTCGATGTAGATCGATTGGAAATGTCGAATATCGCGTTTTCCAAGCTCTAGGAGTGAATTTTCAATAAGAAGGACTATTGCGACGCCTGGGAACTGAATCTTTAGCTGCTGTCGATGCAGGTCGATTGGAAATGTGGAATATCGCTTTTTCCAAGCTATACCAGTGAATATTCAATAAGATGGACTATTGCGACGCCTGGGAACTGAATCTTTAGCTGTTGTCGATGCAGAAAGATTGGAAATGTCGACTATCGCGTTTTCCAAGCTCTACGAGAGAATTTTCATAACAAGGACTATTGCGCCGTCTGGGAACTGAATCTTTAGCTGTTGTCGATGCAGATCGATTGGAAATGTTGAATATCGCGTTTTCCAAGCTCTACCAGTGAATTTTCAAAAAGAAGGACTATTGCGACGCCTGGGAACTGAATCTTTAGCTGCTGTCGATGCAGGTCGATTGGAAATGCCGACTATCGCGTTTTCCATGCTCTACGAAAGAATTTTCATAACAAGGACTATTGCGACGCCTGGGAACTGAACCTTTAGCTGCTGTTGATGCAGATCGATTGGACATGTCGACTATCGCGTTTACCAAGCTCTACGAGAGAATTTTCATAACAAGGACTATTGCGACGCCTGGGAACTGAAGCTTTAGCTGCCGTCGATGCAGATCGATTGGAAATGTGGAATATCGCGTTTTCCAAGCTATACCAGTGAATATTCAATAAGAAGGACTATTGCGACGCCTGGGAAATTAATCTTTAGCTGCTGTCGATTCAGGCCGATTGGAAATGTCGAATATCGCGTTTTCCAAGCTCTACGAGAGAATTTTCGATAACAAGGACTATTGCGACGCCTGTGATCTCAATCTTTAGCTGCTGTCGATGCAGAAAGATTGGAAACGTCGACTATCGCGTTTTCCAAGCTCTACAAGAGAATTTTCATTACAAGGACTATTGCGACGCCTGGGAACTGAATCTTTAGCTGTTGTCGATGCAGATCGATTGGAAATGTCGAATATCGCGTTTTCCAAGCTCTAGGAGTGAATTTTCAATAAGAAGGACTATTGCGACGCCTGGGAACTGAATCTTTAGCTGCTGTCGATGCAGGTCGATTGGAAATGTGGAATATCGCGTTTTCCAAGCTATACCAGTGAATATTCAATAAGAAGGACTATTGCGACGCCTGGGAACTGAATCTTTAGCTTTTGTCGATGCAGAAAGATTGGAAATGTCGAATATCGCATTTTCCATGCTATACGAGTGTATTTTTGATAAGAAGGACTATTGCGACGCCTGGGAACTGAACCTTTAGCTGCTGTTGATGCAGATGGATTGAAAATATCGAATATCGCATTTTCCATGCTATATGAGTGTATTTTTGATAATAAGGACTATTGCGACGCCTGGGAACTGAATCTTTAGCTGCTGACGATGCAGGTCGATTGGAAATGCCGACTATCGCGTTTTCCAAGCTCTACGAAAGAATTTTCATAACAAGGACTATTGCGACGCCTGGGAACTGAACCTTTAGCTGCCGTTGATGCAGATCGATTGGAAATGTCGACTATCGCGTTTACCAAGCTCTACGAGAGAATTTTCATAACAAGGACTATTGCGACGCCTGGGAACTGAAGCTTTAGCTGCCGTCGATGCAGATCGATTGGAAATGTGGAATATCGCGTTTTCCAAGCTATACCAGTGAATATTCAGTAAGACGGACTATTGCGACGCCTGGGAACTGAATCTTTAGCTGTTGTCGATGCAGAAAGATTGGAAATGTCGATTATCGCGTTTTCCAAGCTCTACGAGAGAATTTTCATAACAAGGACTATTGCGACGCCTGGGAACTGAAGCTTTAGCTGCCGTCGATGCAGATCGATTGGAAATGTGGAATATCGCGTTTTCCAAGCTATACCAGTGAATATTCAGTAAGACGGACTATTGCGACGCCTGGGAACTGAATCTTTAGCTGCTGTCGATGCAGATCGATTGAAAATGTCGACTATCGCGTTTTCCAAGGTCTACGAGAGAATTTTCAATAACAAGGACTATTGCGACGCCTGTGATCTCAATCTTTAGCTGCTGTCGATGGAGATCGATTGGAAATGTCGAATATCGCATTTTCCATGCTATACGAGTGTATTATTGATAATAAGGACTATTGCGACGCCTGGGAACTGAATCTTTAGCTGTTGTCGATACAAATCGATTGGAAATGTGAAATATCGTGTTTTCCAAGCTATACCAGTGAATATTCAATAAGAAGGACTATTGCGACGCCTGGGAACTGAATCTTTAGCTGTTGTCGATGCAGAAAGATTGGAAACGTCAGCTATCGCGTTTTCCAAGCTCTACAAGAGAATTTTCATAACAAGGACTATTGCGACGCCTGGGAACTGAATCTTTAGCTGTTGTCGATGCAGATCGATTGGAAATGTCGAATATCGCGTTTTCCAAGCTCTAGGAGTGAATTTTCAATAAGAAGGACTATTGCGACGCCTGGGAACTGAATCTTTAGCTGCTGTCGATGCAGGTCGATTGGAAATGTGGAATATCGCTTTTTCCAAGCTATACCAGTGAATATTCAATAAGATGGACTATTGCGACGCCTGGGAACTGAATCTTTAGCTGTTGTCGATGCAGAAAGATTGGAAATGTCGACTATCGCGTTTTCCAAGCTCTACGAGAGAATTTTCATAACAAGGACTATTGCGCCGTCTGGGAACTGAATCTTTAGCTGTTGTCGATGCAGATCGATTGGAAATGTCGAATATCGCGTTTTCCAAGCTCTAGGAGTGAATTTTCAATAAGAAGGACTATTGCGACGCCTGGGAACTGAATCTTTAGCTGCTGTCGATGCAGGTCGATTGGAAATGTGGAATATCGCGTTTTCCAAGCTATACCAGTGAATATTCAATAAGAAGGACTATTGCGACGCCTGGGAACTGAATCTTTAGCTGTTGTCGATGCAGAAAGATTGGAAATGTCGACTATCGCGTTTTCCAAGCTCTCCGAATGAATTTTCATAACAAGGACTATTGCGACGCCTGGGAACTGAATCTTTAGCTGCTGTCGATGCAGGTCGATTGGAAATGTCGACTATCGCGTTTTCCAAGCTCTACGAAAGAATTTTCATAACAAGGACTATTGCGCCGTCTGGGAACTGAATCTTTAGCTGTTGTCGATGCAGATCGATTGGAAATGTTGAATATCGCGTTTTCCAAGCTCTACCAGTGAATTTTCAAAAACAAGGACTATTGCGACGCCTGTGAACTGAATCTTTAGCTGCTTTCGATGCAGTTCGATTGGAAATGTCGACTATCACGTTTTCGAAGCTCTACGAAAGAATTTTCATAACAAGGACTATTGCGACGCCTGGGAACTGAATCTTTAGCTGCTGTCGATGCAGGTCGATTGGAAATGTCGACTATCGCGTTTTCCATGCTCTACGAAAGAATTTTCATAACAAGGACTATTGCGACGCCTGTGAACTGAATCTTCAGCTGCTGTCGATCCAGATCGATTGGAAATGTCGAATATCGCGATTCCCAAGCTCTACAAGTGAATTTTCAAAATGAAGGACTATTGCGACGCCTGGGAACTGAGTCTTTAGCTGTTGTCGATGCAGAAAGATTGGAAATGTCGACTGTCGCGTTTTCCAAGCACTACGAGAGAATTTTCATAACAAGGACTCTTGCGACGCCTGGGAACTGAATCTTTAGCTGCTGTCGCGCAGATCGATTGGAAATGTCGACTATCGCGTTTTCCAAGCTCTACGAGAGAATTTTCATAACAAGGACTATTGCGTCGCCTGTGATCTCAACCTTTAGCTCTTGTCGATGTAGATCGATTGGAAATGTCGAATATCGCTTTTTCCAAGCTATACCAATGAATTTTCAGTAAGAAGGACTATTGCGACTCCTGGGAAATTAATCTTTAGCTGCTGTCGATTCAGGCCGATTGGAAATGTCGAATATCGCGTTTTCCAAGCTCTACGAGAGAATTTTCGATATCAAGGACTATTGCGACGCCTGTGATCTCAATCTTTAGCTGCTGTCGATGGAGATCGATTGGAAATGTCGAATATCGCGATTCCCAAGCTCTACAAGTGAATTTTCAAAATGAAGGACTATTGCGACGCCTGGGAACTGAGTCTTTAGCTGTTGTCGATGCAGAAAGATTGGAAATGTCGACTGTCGCGTTTTCCAAGCACTACGAGAGAATTTTCATAACAAGGACTCTTGCGACGCCTGGGAACTGAATCTTTAGCTGCTGTCGCGCAGATCGATTGGAAATGTCGACTATCGCGTTTTCCAAGCTCTACGAGAGAATTTTCATAACAAGGACTATTGCGTCGCCTGTGATCTCAACCTTTAGCTCTTGTCGATGTAGATCGATTGGAAATGTCGAATATCGCTTTTTCCAAGCTATACCAATGAATTTTCAGTAAGAAGGACTATTGCGACTCCTGGGAAATTAATCTTTAGCTGCTGTCGATTCAGGCCGATTGGAAATGTCGAATATCGCGTTTTCCAAGCTCTACGAGAGAATTTTCGATATCAAGGACTATTGCGACGCCTGTGATCTCAATCTTTAGCTGCTGTCGATGGAGATCGATTGGAAATGTCGAATATCGCATTTTCCATGCTATACGAGTGTATTATTGATAATAAGGACTATTGCGACGCCTGGGAACTGAATCTTTAGCTGTTGTCGATACAAATCGATTGGAAATGTGAAATATCGTGTTTTCCAAGCTATACCAGTGAATATTCAATAAGAAGGACTATTGCGACGCCTGGGAACTGAATCTTTAGCTGTTGTCGATGCAGAAAGATTGGAAACGTCAACTATCGCGTTTTCCAAGCTCTACAAGAGAATTTTCATAACAAGGACTATTGCGACGCCTGGGAACTGAATCTTTAGCTGTTGTCGATGCAGATCGATTGGAAATGTCGAATATCGCGTTTTCCAAGCTCTAGGAGTGAATTTTCAATAAGAAGGACTATTGCGACGCCTGGGAACTGAATCTTTAGCTGCTGTCGATGCAGGTCGATTGGAAATGTGGAATATCGCTTTTTCCAAGCTATACCAGTGAATATTCAATAAGATGGACTATTGCGACGCCTGGGAACTGAATCTTTAGCTGTTGTCGATGCAGAAAGATTGGAAATGTCGACTATCGCGTTTTCCAAGCTCTACGAGAGAATTTTCATAACAAGGACTATTGCGCCGTCTGGGAACTGAATCTTTAGCTGTTGTCGATGCAGATCGATTGGAAATGTTGAATATCGCGTTTTCCAAGCTCTACCAGTGAATTTTCAAAAAGAAGGACTATTGCGACGCCTGGGAACTGAATCTTTAGCTGCTGTCGATGCAGGTCGATTGGAAATGCCGACTATCGCGTTTTCCATGCTCTACGAAAGAATTTTCATAACAAGGACTATTGCGACGCCTGGGAACTGAACCTTTAGCTGCTGTTGATGCAGATCGATTGGACATGTCGACTATCGCGTTTACCAAGCTCTACGAGAGAATTTTCATAACAAGGACTATTGCGACGCCTGGGAACTGAAGCTTTAGCTGCCGTCGATGCAGATCGATTGGAAATGTGGAATATCGCGTTTTCCAAGCTATACCAGTGAATATTCAATGAGAAGGACTATTGCGACGCCTGGGAAATTAATCTTTAGCTGCTGTCGATTCAGGCCGATTGGAAATGTCGAATATCGCGTTTTCCAAGCTCTACGAGAGAATTTTCGATAACAAGGACTATTGCGACGCCTGTGATCTCAATCTTTAGCTGCTGTCGATGCAGAAAGATTGGAAACGTCGACTATCGCGTTTTCCAAGCTCTACAAGAGAATTTTCATAACAAGGACTATTGCGACGCCTGGGAACTGAATCTTTAGCTGTTGTCGATGCAGATCGATTGGAAATGTCGAATATCGCGTTTTCCAAGCTCTAGGAGTGAATTTTCAATAAGAAGGACTATTGCGACGCCTGGGAACTGAATCTTTAGCTGCTGTCGATGCAGGTCGATTGGAAATGTGGAATATCGCGTTTTCCAAGCTATACCAGTGAATATTCAATAAGAAGGACTATTGCGACGCCTGGGAACTGAATCTTTAGCTTTTGTCGATGCAGAAAGATTGGAAATGTCGAATATCGCATTTTCCATGCTATACGAGTGTATTTTTGATAAGAAGGACTATTGCGACGCCTGGGAACTGAACCTTTAGCTGCTGTTGATGCAGATGGATTGAAAATATCGAATATCGCATTTTCCATGCTATATGAGTGTATTTTTGATAATAAGGACTATTGCGACGCCTGGGAACTGAATCTTTAGCTGCTGACGATGCAGGTCGATTGGAAATGCCTACTATCGCGTTTTCCAAGCTCTACGAAAGAATTTTCATAACAAGGACTATTGCGACGCCTGGGAACTGAACCTTTAGCTGCCGTTGATGCAGATCGATTGGAAATGTCGACTATCGCGTTTACCAAGCTCTACGAGAGAATTTTCATAACAAGGACTATTGCGACGCCTGGGAACTGAAGCTTTAGCTGCCGTCGATGCAGATCGATTGGAAATGTGGAATATCGCGTTTTCCAAGCTATACCAGTGAATATTCAGTAAGACGGACTATTGCGACGCCTGGGAACTGAATCTTTAGCTGTTGTCGATGCAGAAAGATTGGAAATGTCGATTATCGCGTTTTCCAAGCTCTACGAGAGAATTTTCATAACAAGGACTATTGCGACGCCTGGGAACTGAAGCTTTAGCTGCCGTCGATGCAGATCGATTGGAAATGTGGAATATCGCGTTTTCCAAGCTATACCAGTGAATATTCAGTAAGACGGACTATTGCGACGCCTGGGAACTGAATCTTTAGCTGCTGTCGATGCAGATCGATTGAAAATGTCGACTATCGCGTTTTCCAAGGTCTACGAGAGAATTTTCAATAACAAGGACTATTGCGACGCCTGTGATCTCAATCTTTAGCTGCTGTCGATGGAGATCGATTGGAAATGTCGAATATCGCATTTTCCATGCTATACGAGTGTATTATTGATAATAAGGACTATTGCGACGCCTGGGAACTGAATCTTTAGCTGTTGTCGATACAAATCGATTGGAAATGTGAAATATCGTGTTTTCCAAGCTATACCAGTGAATATTCAATAAGAAGGACTATTGCGACGCCTGGGAACTGAATCTTTAGCTGTTGTCGATGCAGAAAGATTGGAAACGTCAGCTATCGCGTTTTCCAAGCTCTACAAGAGAATTTTCATAACAAGGACTATTGCGACGCCTGGGAACTGAATCTTTAGCTGTTGTCGATGCAGATCGATTGGAAATGTCGAATATCGCGTTTTCCAAGCTCTAGGAGTGAATTTTCAATAAGAAGGACTATTGCGACGCCTGGGAACTGAATCTTTAGCTGCTGTCGATGCAGGTCGATTGGAAATGTGGAATATCGCTTTTTCCAAGCTATACCAGTGAATATTCAATAAGATGGACTATTGCGACGCCTGGGAACTGAATCTTTAGCTGCTGTCGCGCAGATCGATTGGAAATGTCGACTATCGCGTTTTCCAAGCTCTACGAGAGAATTTTCATAACAAGGACTATTGCGTCGCCTGTGATCTCAACCTTTAGCTCTTGTCGATGTAGATCGATTGGAAATGTCGAATATCGCTTTTTCCAAGCTATACCAATGAATTTTCAGTAAGAAGGACTATTGCGACTCCTGGGAAATTAATCTTTAGCTGCTGTCGATTCAGGCCGATTGGAAATGTCGAATATCGCGTTTTCCAAGCTCTACGAGAGAATTTTCGATATCAAGGACTATTGCGACGCCTGTGATCTCAATCTTTAGCTGCTGTCGATGGAGATCGATTGGAAATGTCGAATATCGCGATTCCCAAGCTCTACAAGTGAATTTTCAAAATGAAGGACTATTGCGACGCCTGGGAACTGAGTCTTTAGCTGTTGTCGATGCAGAAAGATTGGAAATGTCGACTGTCGCGTTTTCCAAGCACTACGAGAGAATTTTCATAACAAGGACTCTTGCGACGCCTGGGAACTGAATCTTTAGCTGCTGTCGCGCAGATCGATTGGAAATGTCGACTATCGCGTTTTCCAAGCTCTACGAGAGAATTTTCATAACAAGGACTATTGCGTCGCCTGTGATCTCAACCTTTAGCTCTTGTCGATGTAGATCGATTGGAAATGTCGAATATCGCTTTTTCCAAGCTATACCAATGAATTTTCAGTAAGAAGGACTATTGCGACTCCTGGGAAATTAATCTTTAGCTGCTGTCGATTCAGGCCGATTGGAAATGTCGAATATCGCGTTTTCCAAGCTCTACGAGAGAATTTTCGATATCAAGGACTATTGCGACGCCTGTGATCTCAATCTTTAGCTGCTGTCGATGGAGATCGATTGGAAATGTCGAATATCGCATTTTCCATGCTATACGAGTGTATTATTGATAATAAGGACTATTGCGACGCCTGGGAACTGAATCTTTAGCTGTTGTCGATACAAATCGATTGGAAATGTGAAATATCGTGTTTTCCAAGCTATACCAGTGAATATTCAATAAGAAGGACTATTGCGACGCCTGGGAACTGAATCTTTAGCTGTTGTCGATGCAGAAAGATTGGAAACGTCAGCTATCGCGTTTTCCAAGCTCTACAAGAGAATTTTCATAACAAGGACTATTGCGACGCCTGGGAACTGAATCTTTAGCTGTTGTCGATGCAGATCGATTGGAAATGTCGAATATCGCGTTTTCCAAGCTCTAGGAGTGAATTTTCAATAAGAAGGACTATTGCGACGCCTGGGAACTGAATCTTTAGCTGCTGTCGATGCAGGTCGATTGGAAATGTGGAATATCGCTTTTTCCAAGCTATACCAGTGAATATTCAATAAGATG
This sequence comes from Nomada flava, assembly GCA_951802745.1. Taxonomy (NCBI): domain Eukaryota; kingdom Metazoa; phylum Arthropoda; class Insecta; order Hymenoptera; family Apidae; genus Nomada; species Nomada flava. Next base: position 10,516,061 of record OX637903.1, read on the forward strand.
GACTATTGCGACGCCTGGGAACTGAATCTTTAGCTGTTGTCGATGCAGAAAGATTGGAAATGTCGACTATCGCGTTTTCCAAGCTCTACGAGAGAATTTTCATAACAAGGACTATTGCGCCGTCTGGGAACTGAATCTTTAGCTGTTGTCGATGCAGATCGATTGGAAATGTTGAATATCGCGTTTTCCAAGCTCTACCAGTGAATTTTCAAAAAGAAGGACTATTGCGACGCCTGGGAACTGAATCTTTAGCTGCTGTCGATGCAGGTCGATTGGAAATGCCGACTATCGCGTTTTCCATGCTCTACGAAAGAATTTTCATAACAAGGACTATTGCGACGCCTGGGAACTGAACCTTTAGCTGCTGTTGATGCAGATCGATTGGACATGTCGACTATCGCGTTTACCAAGCTCTACGAGAGAATTTTCATAACAAGGACTATTGCGACGCCTGGGAACTGAAGCTTTAGCTGCCGTCGATGCAGATCGATTGGAAATGTGGAATATCGCGTTTTCCAAGCTATACCAGTGAATATTCAATGAGAAGGACTATTGCGACGCCTGGGAAATTAATCTTTAGCTGCTGTCGATTCAGGCCGATTGGAAATGTCGAATATCGCGTTTTCCAAGCTCTACGAGAGAATTTTCGATAACAAGGACTATTGCGACGCCTGTGATCTCAATCTTTAGCTGCTGTCGATGCAGAAAGATTGGAAACGTCGACTATCGCGTTTTCCAAGCTCTACAAGAGAATTTTCATAACAAGGACTATTGCGACGCCTGGGAACTGAATCTTTAGCTGTTGTCGATGCAGATCGATTGGAAATGTCGAATATCGCGTTTTCCAAGCTCTAGGAGTGAATTTTCAATAAGAAGGACTATTGCGACGCCTGGGAACTGAATCTTTAGCTGCTGTCGATGCAGGTCGATTGGAAATGTGGAATATCGCGTTTTCCAAGCTATACCAGTGAATATTCAATAAGAAGGACTATTGCGACGCCTGGGAACTGAATCTTTAGCTTTTGTCGATGCAGAAAGATTGGAAATGTCGAATATCGCATTTTCCATGCTATACGAGTGTATTTTTGATAAGAAGGACTATTGCGACGCCTGGGAACTGAACCTTTAGCTGCTGTTGATGCAGATGGATTGAAAATATCGAATATCGCATTTTCCATGCTATATGAGTGTATTTTTGATAATAAGGACTATTGCGACGCCTGGGAACTGAATCTTTAGCTGCTGACGATGCAGGTCGATTGGAAATGCCGACTATCGCGTTTTCCAAGCTCTACGAAAGAATTTTCATAACAAGGACTATTGCGACGCCTGGGAACTGAACCTTTAGCTGCCGTTGATGCAGATCGATTGGAAATGTCGACTATCGCGTTTACCAAGCTCTACGAGAGAATTTTCATAACAAGGACTATTGCGACGCCTGGGAACTGAAGCTTTAGCTGCCGTCGATGCAGATCGATTGGAAATGTGGAATATCGCGTTTTCCAAGCTATACCAGTGAATATTCAGTAAGACGGACTATTGCGACGCCTGGGAACTGAATCTTTAGCTGTTGTCGATGCAGAAAGATTGGAAATGTCGATTATCGCGTTTTCCAAGCTCTACGAGAGAATTTTCATAACAAGGACTATTGCGACGCCTGGGAACTGAAGCTTTAGCTGCCGTCGATGCAGATCGATTGGAAATGTGGAATATCGCGTTTTCCAAGCTATACCAGTGAATATTCAGTAAGACGGACTATTGCGACGCCTGGGAACTGAATCTTTAGCTGCTGTCGATGCAGATCGATTGAAAATGTCGACTATCGCGTTTTCCAAGGTCTACGAGAGAATTTTCAATAACAAGGACTATTGCGACGCCTGTGATCTCAATCTTTAGCTGCTGTCGATGGAGATCGATTGGAAATGTCGAATATCGCATTTTCCATGCTATACGAGTGTATTATTGATAATAAGGACTATTGCGACGCCTGGGAACTGAATCTTTAGCTGTTGTCGATACAAATCGATTGGAAATGTGAAATATCGTGTTTTCCAAGCTATACCAGTGAATATTCAATAAGAAGGACTATTGCGACGCCTGGGAACTGAATCTTTAGCTGTTGTCGATGCAGAAAGATTGGAAACGTCAGCTATCGCGTTTTCCAAGCTCTACAAGAGAATTTTCATAACAAGGACTATTGCGACGCCTGGGAACTGAATCTTTAGCTGTTGTCGATGCAGATCGATTGGAAATGTCGAATATCGCGTTTTCCAAGCTCTAGGAGTGAATTTTCAATAAGAAGGACTATTGCGACGCCTGGGAACTGAATCTTTAGCTGCTGTCGATGCAGGTCGATTGGAAATGTGGAATATCGCTTTTTCCAAGCTATACCAGTGAATATTCAATAAGATGGACTATTGCGACGCCTGGGAACTGAATCTTTAGCTGTTGTCGATGCAGAAAGATTGGAAATGTCGACTATCGCGTTTTCCAAGCTCTACGAGAGAATTTTCATAACAAGGACTATTGCGCCGTCTGGGAACTGAATCTTTAGCTGTTGTCGATGCAGATCGATTGGAAATGTTGAATATCGCGTTTTCCAAGCTCTACCAGTGAATTTTCAAAAAGAAGGACTATTGCGACGCCTGGGAACTGAATCTTTAGCTGCTGTCGATGCAGGTCGATTGGAAATGCCGACTATCGCGTTTTCCATGCTCTACGAAAGAATTTTCATAACAAGGACTATTGCGACGCCTGGGAACTGAACCTTTAGCTGCTGTTGATGCAGATCGATTGGACATGTCGACTATCGCGTTTACCAAGCTCTACGAGAGAATTTTCATAACAAGGACTATTGCGACGCCTGGGAACTGAAGCTTTAGCTGCCGTCGATGCAGATCGATTGGAAATGTGGAATATCGCGTTTTCCAAGCTATACCAGTGAATATTCAATAAGAAGGACTATTGCGACGCCTGGGAAATTAATCTTTAGCTGCTGTCGATTCAGGCCGATTGGAAATGTCGAATATCGCGTTTTCCAAGCTCTACGAGAGAATTTTCGATAACAAGGACTATTGCGACGCCTGTGATCTCAATCTTTAGCTGCTGTCGATGCAGAAAGATTGGAAACGTCGACTATCGCGTTTTCCAAGCTCTACAAGAGAATTTTCATAACAAGGACTATTGCGACGCCTGGGAACTGAATCTTTAGCTGTTGTCGATGCAGATCGATTGGAAATGTCGAATATCGCGTTTTCCAAGCTCTAGGAGTGAATTTTCAATAAGAAGGACTATTGCGACGCCTGGGAACTGAATCTTTAGCTGCTGTCGATGCAGGTCGATTGGAAATGTGGAATATCGCGTTTTCCAAGCTATACCAGTGAATATTCAATAAGAAGGACTATTGCGACGCCTGGGAACTGAATCTTTAGCTTTTGTCGATGCAGAAAGATTGGAAATGTCGAATATCGCATTTTCCATGCTATACGAGTGTATTTTTGATAAGAAGGACTATTGCGACGCCTGGGAACTGAACCTTTAGCTGCTGTTGATGCAGATGGATTGAAAATATCGAATATCGCATTTTCCATGCTATATGAGTGTATTTTTGATAATAAGGACTATTGCGACGCCTGGGAACTGAATCTTTAGCTGCTGACGATGCAGGTCGATTGGAAATGCCGACTATCGCGTTTTCCAAGCTCTACGAAAGAATTTTCATAACAAGGACTATTGCGACGCCTGGGAACTGAACCTTTAGCTGCCGTTGATGCAGATCGATTGGAAATGTCGACTATCGCGTTTACCAAGCTCTACGAGAGAATTTTCATAACAAGGACTATTGCGACGCCTGGGAACTGAAGCTTTAGCTGCCGTCGATGCAGATCGATTGGAAATGTGGAATATCGCGTTTTCCAAGCTATACCAGTGAATATTCAGTAAGACGGACTATTGCGACGCCTGGGAACTGAATCTTTAGCTGTTGTCGATGCAGAAAGATTGGAAATGTCGATTATCGCGTTTTCCAAGCTCTACGAGAGAATTTTCATAACAAGGACTATTGCGACGCCTGGGAACTGAAGCTTTAGCTGCCGTCGATGCAGATCGATTGGAAATGTGGAATATCGCGTTTTCCAAGCTATACCAGTGAATATTCAGTAAGACGGACTATTGCGACGCCTGGGAACTGAATCTTTAGCTGCTGTCGATGCAGATCGATTGAAAATGTCGACTATCGCGTTTTCCAAGGTCTACGAGAGAATTTTCAATAACAAGGACTATTGCGACGCCTGTGATCTCAATCTTTAGCTGTTGTCGATACAAATCGATTGGAAATGTCGACTATCGCGTTTTCCAAGCTCTACGAGAGAATTTTCATAACGAGGACTCTTGCGACGCCTGGGAACTGAATCTTTAGCTGCTGTCGCGCAGATCGATTGGAAATGTCGACTCTCGCGTTTTCCAAGCTCTACGAGAGAATTTTCATAACAAGGACTATTGCGTCGCCTGTGATCTCAACCTTCAGCTCTTGTCGATGCAGATCGATTGGAAATGTCGAATATCGCATTTTCCAAGCTATACCAATGAATTTTCAATAAGAAGGACTATTGCGACTCCTGGGAAATTAATCTTTAGCTGCTGTCGATTCAGGCTGATTGGAAATGTCGACTATCGCGTTTGCCAAGCTATACGAGTGTATTTTTGATAATAAGGACGATTGCGACGCCTGGGAACTGAATCTTTAGCTGCTGTCGATGCAGGTCGATTGGAAATGCCGACCATCGCGTTTTCCAAGCTGTACGAGTGAATTTTCAAAAAGAAGGACTATGCGACGCCTTTGAACGGAATCTTTAGCTGCTGTCGATGCAGGTCGATTGGAAATGTCGACTATCGCGTTTTCCAAGCTCTACGAGAGAATTTTCGATAACAAGGACTATTGCGACGCCTGTGATCTCAATCTTTAGCTGCTGTCGATGCAGATCGATTGGAAATGTCGACTATCGCGTTTTCCAAGCTCTACGAAAGAATTTTCATAACAAGGACTATTGGGACGCCTGGGAACTGAAGCTTTAGCTGCCGTCGATGCAGATCGATTGGAAATGTGGAATATCGCGTTTTCCAAGCTATACCAGTGAATATTCAATAAGAAGGAATATTGCGACGCCTGGGAACTGAATCTTTAGCTGTTGTCGATACAGAAAGATTGATAATGTCGACTATCGCGTTTCCCAAGCTCTACGACAGAATTTTCATAACAAGGACTATTGCGCCGTCTGGGAACTGAATCTTTAGCTGTTGTCGATGCAGATCGATTGGAAATGTTGAATATCGCGATTTCCAAGCTCTACCAGTGAATTTTCAAAAAGAAGGACTATTGCGACGCCTGTGAACTGAATCTTTAGCTGCTGTCGATGCAGATCGATTGAAAATGTCGACTATCGCGTTTTCCAAGCTCTACGAGAGAATTTTCAATAACAAGGACTATTGCGACGACTGTGATCTCAATCTTTAGCTGCCGTCGATGCAGATCGATTGGAAACGTCGACTATCGCGTTTTCCAAGCTCTACAAGGGAATTTTCATAACAAGGACTATTGCGACGCCTGGGAACTGAATCTTTAGCTGTTGTCGATGCAGATCGATTGGAAATGTCGAATATCGCGTTTTCCAAGCTCTAGGAGTGAATTTTCAATAAGAAGGACTATTGCGACGCCTGGGAACTGAATCTTTAGCTGCTGTCGATGCAGGTCGATTGGAAATGTGGAATATCGCGTTTTCCAAGCTATACCAGTGAATATTCAATAAGAAGGACTATTTCGACGCCTGGGAACTGAATCTTTAGCTGTTGTCGATGCAGATCGATTGGAAATGTTGAATATCGCGTTTTCCAAGCTCTACCAGTGAATTTTCAAAAACAAGGACTATTGCGACGCCTGTGAACTGAATCTTTAGCTGCTTTCGATGCAGGTCGATTGGAAATGTCGACTATCACGTTTTCGAAGCTCTACGAAAGAATTTTCATAACAAGGACTATTGCGACGCCTGGGAACTGAATCTTTAGCTGCTGTCGATACAGGTCGATTGGAAATGTCGACTATCGCGTTTTCCATGCTCTACGAAAGAATTTTCATAACAAGGACTATTGCGACGCCTGTGAACTGAATCTTCAGCTGCTGTCGATCCAGATCGATTGGAAATGTCGAATATCGCGATTCCCAAGCTGTACAAGTGAATTTTCAAAATGAAGGACTATTGCGACGCCTGGGAACTGAATCTTTAGCTGTTGTCGATGCAGAAAGATTGGAAATGTCGACTATCGCGTTTTCCAAGCTCTACGAGAGAATTTTCATAACAAGGACTCTTGCGACGCCTGGGAACTGAATCTTTAGCTGCTGTCGCGCAGATCGATTGGAAATGTCGACTATCGCGTTTTCCAAGCTCTACGAGAGAATTTTCATAACAAGGACTATTGCGTCGCCTGTGATCTCAACCTTCAGCTCTTGTCGATGCAGATCGATTGGAAATGTCGAATATCGCATTTTCCAAGCTATACCAATGAATTTTCAATAAGAAGGACTATTGCGACTCCTGGGAAATTAATCTTTAGCTGCTGTCGATTCAGGCTGATTGGAAATGTCGACTATCGCGTTTTCCAAGCTATACGAGTGTATTTTTGATAATAAGGACGATTGCGACGCCTGGGAACTGAATCTTTAGCTGCTGTCGATGCAGGTCGATTGGAAATGCCGACTATCGCGTTTTCCAAGCTGTACGAGTGAATTTTCAAAAAGAAGGACTATGCGACGCCTTTGAACGGAATCTTTAGCTGCTGTCGATGCAGGTCGATTGGAAATGGCGACTATCGCGTTTTCCAAGCTCTACGAGAGAATTTTCGATAACAAGGACTATTGCGACGCCTGTGATCTCAATCTTTAGCTGCTGTCGATGCAGATCGATTGGAAATGTCGAATATCGCATTTTCCATGCTATACGAGTGTATTTTTGATAATAAGGAATATTGCGACGGCTGGGAACTGAACCTGTAGCTGTTGTCGATGCACACCGATTGGAGATGTAGAATATCGCGTTTTCCAAGCTCTACGAGTGAATTTTCAATAAGAAGGACTATTGCGACGCCTGGGAGCTGAACCTTTAGCTGCTGTTGATGCAGATGGATTGAAAATATCGAATATCGCATTTTCCATGCTACATGAGTGTATTTTTGAAAATAAGGACTATTGCGACGCCTGGGAACTGAATCTTTAGCTGCTGTCGATGCAGGTCGATTGGAAATGCCGACTATCGCGTTTTCCAAGCTCTACGAAAGAATTTTCATAACAAGGACTATTGCGACGCCTGGGAACTGAACCTTTAGCTGTTGTCGATGCAGAAAGATTGGAAACGTCAGCTATCGCGTTTTCCAAGCTCTACAAGAGAATTTTCATAACAAGGACTATTGCGACGCCTGGGAACTGAATCTTTAGCTGTTGTCGATGCAGATCGATTGGAAATGTCGAATATCGCGTTTTCCAAGCTCTAGGAGTGAATTTTCAATAAGAAGGACTATTGCGACGCCTGGGAACTGAATCTTTAGCTGCTGTCGATGCAGGTCGATTGGAAATGTGGAATATCGCTTTTTCCAAGCTATACCAGTGAATATTCAATAAGATGGACTATTGCGACGCCTGGGAACTGAATCTTTAGCTGTTGTCGATGCAGAAAGATTGGAAATGTCGACTATCGCGTTTTCCAAGCTCTACGAGAGAATTTTCATAACAAGGACTATTGCGCCGTCTGGGAACTGAATCTTTAGCTGTTGTCGATGCAGATCGATTGGAAATGTTGAATATCGCGTTTTCCAAGCTCTACCAGTGAATTTTCAAAAAGAAGGACTATTGCGACGCCTGGGAACTGAATCTTTAGCTGCTGTCGATGCAGGTCGATTGGAAATGCCGACTATCGCGTTTTCCATGCTCTACGAAAGAATTTTCATAACAAGGACTATTGCGACGCCTGGGAACTGAACCTTTAGCTGCTGTTGATGCAGATCGATTGGACATGTCGACTATCGCGTTTACCAAGCTCTACGAGAGAATTTTCATAACAAGGACTATTGCGACGCCTGGGAACTGAAGCTTTAGCTGCCGTCGATGCAGATCGATTGGAAATGTGGAATATCGCGTTTTCCAAGCTATACCAGTGAATATTCAATGAGAAGGACTATTGCGACGCCTGGGAAATTAATCTTTAGCTGCTGTCGATTCAGGCCGATTGGAAATGTCGAATATCGCGTTTTCCAAGCTCTACGAGAGAATTTTCGATAACAAGGACTATTGCGACGCCTGTGATCTCAATCTTTAGCTGCTGTCGATGCAGAAAGATTGGAAACGTCGACTATCGCGTTTTCCAAGCTCTACAAGAGAATTTTCATAACAAGGACTATTGCGACGCCTGGGAACTGAATCTTTAGCTGTTGTCGATGCAGATCGATTGGAAATGTCGACTATCGCGTTTACCAAGCTCTACGAGAGAATTTTCATAACAAGGACTATTGGGACGCCTGGGAACTGAAGCTTTAGCTGCCGTCGATGCAGATCGATTGGAAATGTGGAATATCGCGTTTTCCAAGCTATACCAGTGAATATTCAATAAGAAGGAATATTGCGACGCCTGGGCACTGAATCTTTAGTTGTTGTCGATGCAGAAAGATTGGAAATGTCGACTATCGCGTTTTCCAAGCTCTACGAGAGAATTTTCATAACAAGGACTATTGCGCCGTCTGGGAACTGAATCTTTAGCTGTTGTCGATGCAGATCGATTGGAAATGTTGAATATCGCGTTTTCCAAGCTCTACCAGTGAATTTTCAAAAAGAAGGACTATTGCGACGCCTGTGAACTGAATCTTTAGCTGCTGTCGCTGCAGATCGATTGAAAATGTCGACTATCGCGTTTTCCAAGCTCTACGAGAGAATTTTCAATAACAAGGACTATTGCGACGCCTGTGATCTCAATCTTTAGCTGTTGTGGATACAAATCGATTGGAAATGTGGAATATCGCGTTTTCCAAGCTATACCAGTGAATATTCAATAAGAAGGACTATTGCGACGCCTGTGATCTCAATCTTTAGCTGCTGTCGATGCAGAAAGATTTGAAACGTCGACTATCGCGTTTTCCAAGCTCTACAAGGGAATTTTCATAACAAGGACTATTGCGACGCCTGGGAACTGAATCTTTAGCTGTTGTCGATGCAGATCGATTGGAAATGTCGAATATCGCGTTTTCCAAGCTCTAGGAGTGAATTTTCAATAAGAAGGGCTATTGCGACGCCTGGGAACTGAATCTTTAGCGGCTGTCGATGCAGGTCGATTGGAAATGTGGAATATCGCGTTTTCCAAGCTATACCAGTGAATATTCAATAAGAAGGACTATTGCGACGCCTGGGAACTGAATCTTTAGCTGTTGTCGATGCAGAAAGATTGGAAATGTCGACTATCGCGTTTTCCAAGCTCTACGAGAGAATTTTCATAACAAGGACTATTGCGCCGTCTGGGAACTGAATCTTTAGCTGTTGTCGATGCAGATCGATTGGAAATGTTGAATATCGCGTTTTCCAAGCTCTACCAGTGAATTTTCAAAAACAAGGACTATTGCGACGCCTGTGAACTGAATCTTTAGCTGCTTTCGATGCAGTTCGATTGGAAATGTCGACTATCACGTTTTCGAAGCTCTACGAAAGAATTTTCATAACAAGGACTATTGCGACGCCTGGGAAATTAATCTTTAGCTGCTGTCGATTCAGGCCGATTGGAAATGTCGAATATCGCGTTTTCCAAGCTCTACGAGAGAATTTTCGATAACAAGGACTATTGCGACGCCTGGGAACTGAATCTTTAGCTGTTGTCGATGCAGAAAGATTGGAAACGTCGGCTATCGCGTTTTCCAAGCTCTACAAGAGAATTTTCATAACAAGGACTATTGCGACGCCTGGGAACTGAATCTTTAGCTGTTGTCGATGCAGATCGATTGGAAATGTCGAATATCGCGTTTTCCAAGCTCTAGGAGTGAATTTTCAATAAGAAGGACTATTGCGACGCCTGGGAACTGAATCTTTAGCTGTTGTCGATGCAGATCGATTGGAAATGTTGAATATCGCGTTTTCCAAGCTCTACCAGTGAATTTTCAAAAACAAGGACTATTGCGACGCCTGTGAACTGAATCTTTAGCTGCTTTCGATGCAGGTCGATTGGAAATGTCGACTATCACGTTTTCGAAGCTCTACGAAAGAATTTTCATAACAAGGACTATTGCGACGCCTGGGAACTGAATCTTTAGCTGCTGTCGATACAGGTCGATTGGAAATGTCGACTATCGCGTTTTCCAAGCTCTACGAAAGAATTTTCATAACAAGGACTATTGCGACGCCTGTGAACTGAATCTTCAGCTGCTGTCGATCCAGATCGATTGGAAATGTCGAATATCGCGATTCCCAAGCTGTACAAGTGAATTTTCAAAATGAAGGACTATTGCGACGCCTGGGAACTGAATCTTTAGCTGTTGTCGATGCAGAAAGATTGGAAATGTCGACTATCGCGTTTTCCAAGCTCTACGAGAGAATTTTCATAACAAGGACTCTTGCGACGCCTGGGAACTGAATCTTTAGCTGCTGTCGCGCAGATCGATTGGAAATGTCGACTATCGCGTTTTCCAAGCTCTACGAGAGAATTTTCATAACAAGGACTATTGCGTCGCCTGTGATCTCATCCTTCAGCTCTTGTCGATGCAGATCGATTGGAAATGTCGAATATCGCATTTTCCAAGCTATACCAATGAATTTTCAATAAGAAGGACTATTGCGACTCCTGGGAAATTAATCTTTAGCTGCTGTCGATTCAGGCTGATTGGAAATGTCGACTATCGCGTTTTCCAAGCTATACGAGTGTATTTTTGATAATAAGGACGATTGCGACGCCTGGGAACTGAATCTTTAGCTGCTGTCGATGCAGGTCGATTGGAAATGCCGACTATCGCGTTTTCCAAGCTGTACGAGTGAATTTTCAAAAAGAAGGACTATGCGACGCCTTTGAACGGAATCTTTAGCTGCTGTCGATGCAGGTCGATTGCAAATGGCGACTATCGCGTTTTCCAAGCTCTACGAGAGAATTTTCGATAACAAGGACTATTGCGACGCCTGTGATCTCAATCTTTAGCTGCTGTCGATGCAGATCGATTGGAAATGTCGAATATCGCATTTTCCATGCTATACGAGTGTATTTTTGATAATAAGGAATATTGCGACGGCTGGGAACTGAACCTGTAGCTGTTGTCGATGCACACCGATTGGAGATGTAGAATATCGCGTTTTCCAAGCTCTACGAGTGAATTTTCAATAAGAAGGACTATTGCGACGCCTGGGAGCTGAACCTTTAGCTGCTGTTGATGCAGATGGATTGAAAATATCGAATATCGCATTTTCCATGCTACATGAGTGTATTTTTGATAATAAGGACTATTGCGACGCCTGGGAACTGAATCTTTAGCTGCTGTCGATGCAGGTCGATTGGAAATGCCGACTATCGCGTTTTCCAAGCTCTACGAAAGAATTTTCATAACAAGGACTATTGCGACGCCTGGGAACTGAACCTTTAGCTGCTGTTGATGCAGATCGATTGGAAATGTCGACTATCGCGTTTTCCAAGCTCTACGAAAGAATTTTCATAACAAGGACTATTGCGACGCCTGGGAACTGAACCTTTAGCTGCTGTTGATGCAGATCGATTGGAAATGTCGACTATCGCGTTTACCAAGCTCTACGAGAGAATTTTCATAACAAGGACTATTGGGACGCCTGGGAACTGAAGCTTTAGCTGCCGTCGATGCAGATCGATTGGAAATGTGGAATATCGCGTTTTCCAAGCTATACCAGTGAATATTCAATAAGAAGGAATATTGCGACGCCTGGGCACTGAATCTTTAGTTGTTGTCGATGCAGAAAGATTGGAAATGTCGACTATCGCGTTTTCCAAGCTCTACGAGAGAATTTTCATAACAAGGACTATTGCGCCGTCTGGGAACTGAATCTTTAGCTGTTGTCGATGCAGATCGATTGGAAATGTTGAATATCGCGTTTTCCAAGCTCTACCAGTGAATTTTCAAAAAGAAGGACTATTGCGACGCCTGTGAACTGAATCTTTAGCTGCTGTCGCTGCAGATCGATTGAAAATGTCGACTATCGCATTTTCCAAGCTCTACGAGAGAATTTTCAATAACAAGGACTATTGCGACGCCTGTGATCTCAATCTTTAGCTGTTGTCGATACAAATCGATTGGAAATGTGGAATATCACGTTTTCCAAGCTATACCAGTGAATATTCAATAAGAAGGACTATTGCGACGCCTGTGATCTCAATCTTTAGCTGCTGTCGATGCAGAAAGATTTGAAACGTCGACTATCGCGTTTTCCAAGCTCTACAAGGGAATTTTCATAACAAGGACTATTGCGACGCCTGGGAACTGAATCTTTAGCTGTTGTCGATGCAGATCGATTGGAAATGTCGAATATCGTGTTTTCCAAGCTCTAGGAGTGAATTTTCAATAAGAAGGGCTATTGCGACGCCTGGGAACTGAATCTTTAGCGGCTGTCGATGCAGGTCGATTGGAAATGTGGAATATCGCGTTTTCCAAGCTATACCAGTGAATATTCAATAAGAAGGACTATTGCGACGCCTGGGAACTGAATCTTTAGCTGTTGTCGATGCAGAAAGATTGGAAATGTCGACTATCGCGTTTTCCAAGCTCTACGAGAGAATTTTCATAACAAGGACTATTGCGCCGTCTGGGAACTGAATCTTTAGCTGTTGTCGATGCAGATCGATTGGAAATGTTGAATATCGCGTTTTCCAAGCTCTACCAGTGAATTTTCAAAAACAAGGACTATTGCGACGCCTGTGAACTGAATCTTTAGCTGCTTTCGATGCAGTTCGATTGGAAATGTCGACTATCACGTTTTCGAAGCTCTACGAAAGAATTTTCATAACAAGGACTATTGCGACGCCTGGGAAATTAATCTTTAGCTGCCGTCGATTCAGGCCGATTGGAAATGTCGAATATCGCGTTTTCCAAGCTCTACGAGAGAATTTTCGATAACAAGGACTATTGCGACGCCTGGGAACTGAATCTTTAGCTGCTGTCGATGCAGGTCGATTGGAAATGTGGAATATCGCGTTTTCCAAGCTATACCAGTGAATATTCAATAAGAAGGACTATTGCGACGCCTGGGAACTGAATCTTTAGCTGTTGTCGATGCAGAAAGATTGGAAATGTCGACTATCGCGTTTTCCAAGCTCTCCGAAAGAATTTTCATAACAAGGACTATTGCGACGCCTGGGAACTGAATCTTTAGCTGCTGTCGATGCAGGTCGATTGGAAATGTCGACTATCGCGTTTTCCAAGCTCTACCAGTGAATTTTCAAAAACAAGGACTATTGCGACGCCTGTGAACTGAATCTTTAGCTGCTTTCGATGCAGTTCGATTGGAAATGTCGACTATCACGTTTTCGAAGCTCTACGAAAGAATTTTCATAACAAGGACTATTGCGACGCCTGGGAACTGAATCTTTAGCTGCTGTCGATGCAGGTCGATTGGAAATGTCGACTATCGCGTTTTCCATGCTCTACGAAAGAATTTTCATAACAAGGACTATTTCGACGCCTGTGAACTGAATCTTCAGCTGCTGTCGATCCAGATCGATTGGAAATGTCGAATATCGCGATTCCCAAGCTCTACAAGTGAATTTTCAAAATGAAGGACTATTGCGACGCCTGGGAACTGAGTCTTTAGCTGTTGTCGATGCAGAAAGATTGGAAATGTCGAATATCGCGTTTTCCAAGCTCTACGAGAGAATTTTCATAACAAGGACTCTTGCGACGCCTGGGAACTGAATCTTTAGCTGCTGTCGCGCAGATCGATTGGAAATGTCGACTATCGCGTTTTCCAAGCTCTACGAGAGAATTTTCATAACAAGGACTATTGCGTCGCCTGTGATCTCAATCTTTAGCTGCTGTCGATGGAGATCGATTGGAAATGTCGAATATCGCTTTTTCCAAGCTATACCAATGAATTTTCAGTAAGAAGGACTATTGCGACTCCTGGGAAATTAATCTTTAGCTGCTGTCGATTCAGGCCGATTGGAAATGTCGAATATCGCGTTTTCCAAGCTCTACGAGAGAATTTTCGATAACAAGGACTATTGCGACGCCTGTGATCTCAATCTTTAGCTGCTGTCGATGGAGATCGATTGGAAATGTCGAATATCGCATTTTCCATGCTATACGAGTGTATTATTGATAATAAGGACTATTGCGACGCCTGGGAACTGAATCTTTAGCTGTTGTCGATACAAATCGATTGGAAATGTGAAATATCGTGTTTTCCAAGCTATACCAGTGAATATTCAATAAGAAGGACTATTGCGACGCCTGGGAACTGAATCTTTAGCTGTTGTCGATGCAGAAAGATTGGAAACGTCAGCTATCGCGTTTTCCAAGCTCTACAAGAGAATTTTCATAACAAGGACTATTGCGACGCCTGGGAACTGAATCTTTAGCTGTTGTCGATGCAGATCGATTGGAAATGTCGAATATCGCGTTTTCCAAGCTCTAGGATTGAATTTTCAATAAGAAGGACTATTGCGACGCCTGGGAACTGAATCTTTAGCTGCTGTCGATGCAGGTCGATTGGAAATGTGGAATATCGCTTTTTCCAAGCTATACCAGTGAATATTCAATAAGATGGACTATTGCGACGCCTGGGAACTGAATCTTTAGCTGTTGTCGATGCAGAAAGATTGGAAATGTCGACTATCGCGTTTTCCAAGCTCTACGAGAGAATTTTCATAACAAGGACTATTGCGCCGTCTGGGAACTGAATCTTTAGCTGTTGTCGATGCAGATCGACTGGAAATGTTGAATATCGCGTTTTCCAAGCTCTACCAGTGAATTTTCAAAAACAAGGACTATTGCGACGCCTGTGAACTGAATCTTTAGCTGCTTTCGATGCAGGTCGATTGGAAATGTCGACTATCACGTTTTCGAAGCTCTACGAAAGACTTTTCATAACAAGGACTATTGCGACGCCTGGGAACTGAATCTTTAGCTGCTGTCGATACAGGTCGATTGGAAATGTCGACTATCGCGTTTTCAAAGCTCTACGAAAGAATTCTCATAACCAGGACTATTGCGACGCCTGTGAACTGAATCTTCAGCTGCTGTCGATCCAGATCGATTGGAAATGTCGAATATCGCGATTCCCAAGCTGTACAAGTGAATTTTCAAAATGAAGGACTATTGCGACGCCTGGGAACTGAATCTTTAGCTGTTGTCGATGCAGAAAGATTGGAAATGTCGACTATCGCGTTTTCCAAGCTCTACGAGAGAATTTTCATAACAAGGACTCTTGCGACGCCTGGGAACTGAATCTTTAGCTGCTGTCGCGCAGATCGATTGGAAATGTCGAATATCGCTTTTTCCAAGCTATACCAATGAATTTTCAGTATGAAGGACTATTGCGACTCCTGGGAAATTAATCTTTAGCTGCTGTCGATTCAGGCCGATTGGAAATGTCGAATATCGCGTTTTCCAAGCTCTACGAGAGAATTTTCGATAACAAGGACTATTGCGACGCCTGTGATCTCAATCTTTAGCTGCTGTCGATGCAGATCGATTGGAAATGTCGACTATCGCGTTTTCCAAGCTCTACGAAAGAATTTTCATAACAAGGACTATTGGGACGCCTGGGAACTGAAGCTTTAGCTGCCGTCGATGCAGATCGATTGGAAATGTGGAATATCGCGTTTTCCAAGCTATACCAGTGAATATTCAATAAGAAGGAATATTGCGACGCCTGGGAACTGAATCTTTAGCTGTTGTCGATACAGAAAGATTGATAATGTCGACTATCGCGTTTCCCAAGCTCTACGAGAGAATTTTCATAACAAGGACTCTTGCGACGCCTGGGAACTGAATCTTTAGCTGCTGTCGCGCAGATCGATTGGAAATGTCGACTCTCGCGTTTTCCAAGCTCTACGAGAGAATTTTCATAACAAGGACTATTGCGTCGCCTGTGATCTCAACCTTCAGCTCTTGTCGATGCAGATCGATTGGAAATGTCGAATATCGCATTTTCCAAGCTATACCAATGAATTTTCAATAAGAAGGACTATTGCGACTCCTGGGAAATTAATCTTTAGCTGCTGTCGATTCAGGCTGATTGGAAATGTCGACTATCGCGTTTGCCAAGCTATACGAGTGTATTTTTGATAATAAGGACGATTGCGACGCCTGGGAACTGAATCTTTAGCTGCTGTCGATGCAGGTCGATTGGAAATGCCGACCATCGCGTTTTCCAAGCTGTACGAGTGAATTTTCAAAAAGAAGGACTATGCGACGCCTTTGAACGGAATCATTAGCTGCTGTCGATGCAGGTCGATTGGAAATGTCGACTATCGCGTTTTCCAAGCTCTACGAGAGAATTTTCGATAACAAGGACTATTGCGACGCCTGTGATCTCAATCTTTAGCTGCTGTCGATGCAGATCGATTGGAAATGTCGACTATCGCGTTTTCCAAGCTCTACGAAAGAATTTTCATAACAAGGACTATTGGGACGCCTGGGAACTGAAGCTTTAGCTGCCGTCGATGCAGATCGATTGGAAATGTGGAATATCGCGTTTTCCAAGCTATACCAGTGAATATTCAATAAGAAGGAATATTGCGACGCCTGGGAACTGAATCTTTAGCTGTTGTCGATACAGAAAGATTGATAATGTCGACTATCGCGTTTCCCAAGCTCTACGAGAGAATTTTCATAACAAGGACTATTGCGCCGTCTGGGAACTGAATCTTTAGCTGTTGTCGATGCAGATCGATTGGAAATGTTGAATATCGCGTTTTCCAAGCTCTACCAGTGAATTTTCAAAAAGAAGGACTATTGCGACGCCTGTGAACTGAATCTTTAGCTGCTGTCGATGCAGATCGATTGAAAATGTCGACTATCGCGTTTTCCAAGCTCTACGAGAGAATTTTCAATAACAAGGACTATTGCGACGACTGTGATCTCAATCTTTAGCTGCCGTCGATGCAGATCGATTGGAAACGTCGACTATCGCGTTTTCCAAGCTCTACAAGGGAATTTTCATAACAAGGACTATTGCGACGCCTGGGAACTGAATCTTTAGCTGTTGTCGATGCAGATCGATTGGAAATATCGAATATCGCGTTTTCCAAGCTCTAGGAGTGAATTTTCAATAAGAAGGACTATTGCGACGCCTGGGAACTGAATCTTTAGCTGCTGTCGATGCAGGTCGATTGGAAATGTGGAATATCGCGTTTTCCAAGCTATACCAGTGAATATTCAATAAGAAGGACTATTGCGACGCCTGGGAACTGAATCTTTAGCTGTTGTCGATGCAGATCGATTGGAAATGTTGAATATCGCGTTTTCCAAGCTCTACCAGTGAATTTTCAAAAACAAGGACTATTGCGACGCCTGTGAACTGAATCTTTAGCTGCTTTCGATGCAGGTCGATTGGAAATGTCGACTATCACGTTTTCGAAGCTCTACGAAAGAATTTTCATAACAAGGACTATTGCGACGCCTGGGAACTGAATCTTTAGCTGCTGTCGATACAGGTCGATTGGAAATGTCAACTATCGCGTTTTCCAAGCTCTACGAAAGAATTTTCATAACAAGGACTATTGCGACGCCTGTGAACTGAATCTTCAGCTGCTGTCGATCCAGATCGATTGGAAATGTCGAATATCGCGATTCCCAAGCTGTACAAGTGAATTTTCAAAATGAAGGACTATTGCGACGCCTGGGAACTGAATCTTCAGCTGTTGTCGATGCAGAAAGATTGGAAATGTCGACTATCGCGTTTTCCAAGCTCTACGAGAGAATTTTCATAACAAGGACTCTTGCGACGCCTGGGAACTGAATCTTTAGCTGCTGTTGCGCAGATCGATTGGAAATGTCGACTATCGCGTTTTCCAAGCTCTACGAGAGAATTTTCATAACAAGGACTATTGCGTCGCCTGTGATCTCAACCTTCAGCTCTTGTCGATGCAGATCGATTGGAAATGTCGAATATCGCATTTTCCAAGCTATACCAATGAATTTTCAATAAGAAGGACTATTGCGACTCCTGGGAAATTAATCTTTAGCTGCTGTCGATTCAGGCTGATTGGAAATGTCGACTATCGCGTTTTCCAAGCTATACGAGTGTATTTTTGATAATAAGGACGATTGCGACGCCTGGGAACTGAATCTTTAGCTGCTGTCGATGCAGGTCGATTGGAAATGCCGACTATCGCGTTTTCCAAGCTGTACGAGTGAATTTTCAAAAAGAAGGACTATGCGACGCCTTTGAACGGAATCTTTAGCTGCTGTCGATGCAGGTCGATTGGAAATGGCGACTATCGCGTTTTCCAAGCTCTACGAGAGAATTTTCGATAACAAGGACTATTGCGACGCCTGTGATCTCAATCTTTAGCTGCTGTCGATGCAGATCGATTGGAAATGTCGAATATCGCATTTTCCATGCTATACGAGTGTATTTTTGATAATAAGGAATATTGCGACGGCTGGGAACTGAACCTGTAGCTGTTGTCGATGCACACCGATTGGAGATGTAGAATATAGCGTTTTCCAAGCTCTACGAGTGAATTTTCAATAAGAAGGACTATTGCGACGCCTGGGAACTGAACCTTTAGCTGCTGTTGATGCAGATGGATTGAAAATATCGAATATCGCATTTTCCATGCTACATGAGTGTATTTTTGATAATAAGGACTATTGCGACGCCTGGGAACTGAATCTTTAGCTGCTGTCGATGCAGGTCGATTGGAAATGCCGACTATCGCGTTTTCCAAGCTCTACGAAAGAATTTTCATAACAAGGACTATTGCGACGCCTGGGAACTGAACCTTTAGCTGCTGTTGATGCAGATCGATTGGAAATGTCGACTATCGCGTTTTCCAAGCTCTACGAAAGAATTTTCATAACAAGGACTATTGCGACGCCTGGGAACTGAACCTTTAGCTGCTGTTGATGCAGATCGATTGGAAATGTCGACTATCGCGTTTACCAAGCTCTACGAGAGAATTTTCATAACAAGGACTATTGGGACGCCTGGGAACTGAAGCTTTAGCTGCCGTCGATGCAGATCGATTGGAAATGTGGAATATCGCGTTTTCCAAGCTATACCAGTGAATATTCAATAAAAAGGAATATTGCGACGCCTGGGCACTGAATCTTTAGTTGTTGTCGATGCAGAAAGATTGGAAATGTCGACTATCGCGTTTTCCAAGCTCTACGAGAGAATTTTCATAACAAGGACTATTGCGCCGTCTGGGAACTGAATCTTTAGCTGTTGTCGATGCAGATCGATTGGAAATGTTGAATATCGCGTTTTCCAAGCTCTACCAGTGAATTTTCAAAAAGAAGGACTATTGCGACGCCTGTGAACTGAATCTTTAGCTGCTGTCGATGCAGATCGATTGAAAATGTCGACTATCGCGTTTTCCAAGCTCTACGAGAGAATTTTCAATAACAAGGACTATTGCGACGCCTGTGATCTCAATCTTTAGCTGTTGTCGATACAAATCGATTGGAAATGTGGAATATCGCGTTTTCCAAGCTATACCAGTGAATATTCAATAAGAAGGACTATTGCGACGCCTGTGATCTCAATCTTTAGCTGCTGTCGATGCAGAAAGATTTGAAACGTCGACTATCGCGTTTTCCAAGCTCTACAAGGGAATTTTCATAACAAGGACTATTGCGACGCCTGGGAACTGAATCTTTAGCTGTTGTCGATGCAGATCGATTGGAAATGTCGAATATCGCGTTTTCCAAGCTCTAGGAGTGAATTTTCAATAAGAAGGGCTATTGCGACGCCTGGGAACTGAATCTTTAGCTGCTGTCGATGCAGGTCGATTGGAAATGTCGACTATCACGTTTTCGAAGCTCTACGAAAGAATTTTCATAACAAGGACTATTGCGACGCCTGGGAAATTAATCTTTAGCTGCTGTCGATTCAGGCCGATTGGAAATGTCGAATATCGCGTTTTCCAAGCTCTACGAGAGAATTTTCGATAACAAGGACTATTGCGACGCCTGGGAACTGAATCTTTAGCTGTTGTCGATGCAGATCGATTGGAAATGTCGAATATCGCGTTTTCCAAGCTCTAGGAGTGAATTTTCAATAAGAAGGACTATTGCGACGCCTGGGAACTGAATCTTTAGCTGCTGTCGATGCAGGTCGATTGGAAATGTGGAATATCGCGTTTTCCAAGCTATACCAGTGAATATTCAATAAGAAGGACTATTGCGACGCCTGGGAACTGAATCTTTAGCTGTTGTCGATGCAGAAAGATTGGAAATGTCGACTATCGCGTTTTCAAGCTCTCCGAAAGAATTTTCATAACAAGGACTATTGCGACGCCTGGGAACTGAATCTTTAGCTGCTGTCGATGCAGGTCGATTGGAAATGTCGACTATCGCGTTTTCCAAGCTCTACGAAAGAATTTTCATAACAAGGACTATTGCGCCGTCTGGGAACTGAATCTTTAGCTGTTGTCGATGCAGATCGATTGGAAATGTTGAATATCGCGTTTTCCAAGCTCTACCAGTGAATTTTCAAAAACAAGGACTATTGCGACGCCTGTGAACTGAATCTTTAGCTGCTTTCGATGCAGTTCGATTGGAAATGTCGACTATCACGTTTTCGAAGCTCTACGAAAGAATTTTCATAACAAGGACTATTGCGACGCCTGGGAACTGAATCTTTAGCTGCTGTCGATGCAGGTCGATTGGAAATGTCGACTATCGCGTTTTCCATGCTCTACGAAAGAATTTTCATAACAAGGACTATTTCGACGCCTGTGAACTGAATCTTCAGCTGCTGTCGATCCAGATCGATTGGAAATGTCGAATATCGCGATTCCCAAGCTCTACAAGTGAATTTTCAAAATGAAGGACTATTGCGACGCCTGGGAACTGAGTCTTTAGCTGTTGTCGATGCAGAAAGATTGGAAATGTCGAATATCGCGTTTTCCAAGCTCTACGAGAGAATTTTCATAACAAGGACTCTTGCGACGCCTGGGAACTGAATCTTTAGCTGCTGTCGCGCAGATCGATTGGAAATGTCGACTATCGCGTTTTCCAAGCTCTACGAGAGAATTTTCATAACAAGGACTATTGCGTCGCCTGTGATCTCAACCTTTAGCTCTTGTCGATGTAGATCGATTGGAAATGTCGAATATCGCTTTTTCCAAGCTATACCAATGAATTTTCAGTAAGAAGGACTATTGCGACTCCTGGGAAATTAATCTTTAGCTGCTGTCGATTCAGGCCGATTGGAAATGTCGAATATCGCGTTTTCCAAGCTCTACGAGAGAATTTTCGATAACAAGGACTATTGCGACGCCTGTGATCTCAATCTTTAGCTGCTGTCGATGGAGATCGATTGGAAATGTCGAATATCGCATTTTCCATGCTATACGAGTGTATTATTGATAATAAGGACTATTGCGACGCCTGGGAACTGAATCTTTAGCTGTTGTCGATACAAATCGATTGGAAATGTGAAATATCGTGTTTTCCAAGCTATACCAGTGAATATTCAATAAGAAGGACTATTGCGACGCCTGGGAACTGAATCTTTAGCTGTTGTCGATGCAGAAAGATTGGAAACGTCAGCTATCGCGTTTTCCAAGCTCTACAAGAGAATTTTCATAACAAGGACTATTGCGACGCCTGGGAACTGAATCTTTAGCTGTTGTCGATGCAGATCGATTGGAAATGTCGAATATCGCGTTTTCCAAGCTCTAGGATTGAATTTTCAATAAGAAGGACTATTGCGACGCCTGGGAACTGAATCTTTAGCTGCTGTCGATGCAGGTCGATTGGAAATGTGGAATATCGCTTTTTCCAAGCTATACCAGTGAATATTCAATAAGATGGACTATTGCGACGCCTGGGAACTGAATCTTTAGCTGTTGTCGATGCAGAAAGATTGGAAATGTCGACTATCGTGTTTTCCAAGCTCTACGAGAGAATTTTCATAACAAGGACTATTGCGCCGTCTGGGAACTGAATCTTTAGCTGTTGTCGATGCAGATCGACTGGAAATGTTGAATATCGCGTTTTCCAAGCTCTACCAGTGAATTTTCAAAAACAAGGACTATTGCGACGCCTGTGAACTGAATCTTTAGCTGCTTTCGATGCAGGTCGATTGGAAATGTCGACTATCACGTTTTCGAAGCTCTACGAAAGACTTTTCATAACAAGGACTATTGCGACGCCTGGGAACTGAATCTTTAGCTGCTGTCGATACAGGTCGATTGGAAATGTCGACTATCGCGTTTTCAAAGCTCTACGAAAGAATTTTCATAACCAGGACTATTGCGACGCCTGTGAACTGAATCTTCAGCTGCTGTCGATCCAGATCGATTGGAAATGTCGAATATCGCGATTCCCAAGCTGTACAAGTGAATTTTCAAAATGAAGGACTATTGCGACGCCTGGGAACTGAATCTTTAGCTGTTGTCGATGCAGAAAGATTGGAAATGTCGACTATCGCGTTTTCCAAGCTCTACGAGAGAATTTTCATAACAAGAACTCTTGCGACGCCTGGGAACTGAATCTTTAGCTGCTGTCGCGCAGATCGATTGGAAATGTCGAATATCGCTTTTTCCAAGCTATACCAATGAATTTTCAGTATGAAGGACTATTGCGACTCCTGGGAAATTAATCTTTAGCTGCTGTCGATTCAGGCCGATTGGAAATGTCGAATATCGCGTTTTCCAAGCTCTACGAGAGAATTTTCGATAACAAGGACTATTGCGACGCCTGTGATCTCAATCTTTAGCTGCTGTCGATGCAGATCGATTGGAAATGTCGAATATCGCTTTTTCCATGCTATACGAGTGTATTATTGATAATAAGGACTATTGCGACGCCTGGGAACTGAATCTTTAGCTGTTGTCGATACAAATCGATTGGAAATGTGGAATATCGTGTTTTCCAAGCTATACCAGTGAATATTCAATAAGAAGGACTATTGCGACGCCTGGGAACTGAATCTTTAGCTGTTGTCGATGCAGAAAGATTGGAAACGTCGGCTATCGCGTTTTCCAAGCTCTACAAGAGAATTTTCATAACAAGGACTATTGCGACGCCTGGGAACTGAATCTTTAGCTGTTGTCGATGCAGATCGATTGGAAATGTCGAATATCGCGTTTTCCAAGCTCTAGGAGGGAATTTTCAATAAGAAGGACTATTGCGACGCCTGGGAACTGAATCTTTAGCTGCTGTCGATGCAGGTCGATTGGAAATGTGGAATATTGCGTTTTCCAAGCTATACAAGTGAATATTCAATAAGAAGGACTATTGCGACGCCTGGGAACTGAATCTTTAGCTGTTGTCGATGCAGAAAGATTGGAAATGTCGACTATCGCGTTTTCCTAGCTCTACGAGAGAATTTTCAATATGAAGGACTATTGCGACGCCTGGGAACTGAATCTTTAGCTGCTGTCGATGCAGGTCGATTGGAAATGTTGAATATCGCGTTTTCCAAGCTCTACCAGTGAATTTTCAAAAACAAGGACTATTGCGACGCCTGTGAACTGAGTCTTTATCTGCTTTCGATGCAGGTCGATTGGAAATGTCGACTATCACGTTTTCGAAGCTCTACGAAAGAATTTTCATAACAAGGACTATTGCGACGCCTGTGAACTGAATCTTCAGCTGCTGTCGATCCAGATCGATTGGAAATGTCGAATATCGCGATTCCCAAGCTCTACAAGTGAATTTTCAAAATGAAGGACTATTGCGACGCCTGGGAACTGAAGCTTTAGCTGTTGTCGATGCAGAAAGATTGGAAATGTCGACTATCGCGTTTTCCAAGCTCGACGAGAGAATTTTCATAACGAGGACTCTTGCGACGCCTGGGAACTGAATCTTTAGCTGTTGTCGATGCAGATCGATTGGAAATGTCGAATATCGCGTTTTCCAAGCTCTAGGAGGGAATTTTCAATAAGAAGGACTATTGCGACGCCTGGGAACTGAATCTTTAGCTGCTGTCGATGCAGGTCGATTGGAAATGTGGAATATCGCGTTTGCCAAGCTATACCAGTGAATATTCAATAAGAAGGACTATTGCGACGCCTGGGAACTGAATCTTTAGCTGTTGTCGATGCAGAAAGACTGGAAATGTCGACTATCGCGTTTTCCTAGCTCTACGAGAGAATTTTCATAACAAGGACTATTGCGCCGTCTGGGAACTGAATCTTTAGCTGTTGTCGATGCAGATCGATTGGAAATGTTGAATATCGCGTTTTCCAAGCTCTACCAGTGAATTTTCAAAAACAAGGACTATTGCGACGCCTGTGAACTGAGTCTTTATCTGCTTTCGATGCAGGTCGATTGGAAATGTCGACTATCACGTTTTCGAAGCTCTACGAAAGAATTTTCATAACAAGGACTATTGCGACGCCTGTGAACTGAATCTTCAGCTGCTGTCGATCCAGATCGATTGGAAATGTCGAATATCGCGATTCCCAAGCTCTACAAGTGAATTTTCAAAATGAAGGACTATTGCGACGCCTGGGAACTGAAGCTTTAGCTGTTGTCGATGCAGAAAGATTGGAAATGTCGACTATCGCGTTTTCCAAGCTCGACGAGAGAATTTTCATAACGAGGACTCTTGCGACGCCTGGGAACTGAATCTTTAGCTGCTGTCGATGCAGGTCGATTGGAAATGTCGACTATCGCGTTTTCCAAGCTCTACGAAAGAATTTTCATAACAAGGACTATTGCGACGCCTTGGAACTGAATCTTTAGCTGCTGTCGATGCAGATCGATTGGAAATGTCGAGTATCGCGTTTTCCAAGCTCTACGAGAGAATTTTCATAACAAGGACTATTGCGTCGCCTGTGTTCTCAACCTTTAGCTCTTGTCGATGCAGATCGATTGGAAATGTCGACTATCGCGTTTTCCAAGCTCTACGAGAGAATTTTTATAACAAGGACTATTGCGCCGTCTGGGAACTGAATCTTTAGCTGTTGTCGATGCAGATCGATTGGAAATGTTGAATATCGCGTTTTCCAAGCTCTACCAGTGAATTTTCAAAAAGAAGGACTATTGCGACGCCTGTGAACTGAATCTTTAGCTGCTGTCGATACAGATCGTTTGAAAATGTCGACTATCGCGTTTTCCAAGCTCTACGAGAGAATTTTCAATAACAAGGACTATTGCGACGCCTGTGATCTCAATCATTAGCTGTTGTCGATACAAATCGATTGGAAATGTGGAATATCGCGTTTTCCAAGCTATACCAGTGAATATTCAATAAGAAGGACTATTGCGACGCCTTTCAACTGAATCTTTAGCTGCAATCGATTCAGGCCGATTGGAAATGTCGACTATCGCGTTTTCCAAGCTCTACGAGAGAATTTTCATAACAAGGACTATTGGGACGCCTGGGAATTGAAGCTTTAGCTGCCGTCGATGCAGATCGATTGGAAATGTGGAATATCGCGGTTTCCAAGCTATACCAGTGAATATTCAATAAGAAGGACTATTGCGACGCCTGGGAACTGAATCTTTAGCTGTTGTCGATGCAGAAAGATTGGAAATGTCGACTATCGCGTTTTCCAAGCTCTACGAGAGAATTTTCATAACAAGGACTATTGCGTCGCCTGTGATCTCAACCTTTAGCTCTTGTCGATGCAGATCGATTGGAAATGTCGAATATCGCATTTTCCAAGCTATACCAATGAATTTTCAATAAGAAGGACTATTGCGACTCCTGGGAAATTAATCTTTAGCTGCTATCGATTCAGGCCGATTGGAAATGTCGACTATCGCGTTTTCCAAGCTCTACGAGAGAATTTTCGATAACAAGGACTATTGCGACGCCTGTGATCTCAATCTTTAGCTGCTGCCGATGCAGTTCGATTGGAAATGTCGAATATCGCATTTTCCATGCTATACGAGTGTATTTTTGATAATAAGGACTATTGCGACGTCTGGGAACTGAACCTTTAGCTGTTGTCGATGCAGATAGATTGGAAATGTCGAATATCGCGTTTTCCAAGCTATACGAGTGTATTTTTGATAATAAGGACGATTGCGACGCCTGGGAACTGAATCTTTAGCTGCTGTCGATGCAGGTCGATTGGAAATGTCGACTATCGCGTTTTCCAAGCTCTACGAAAGAATTTTCATAACAAGGACTATTGCGACGCCTGGGAACTGAATCTTCAGCTGCTGTCGATCCAGATCGATTGGAAATGTCATATATCACGATTTCCAAGCTCTACGAGTGAATTTTCAAAATGAAGGACTATTGCGACGCCTGGGAACTGAATCTTTAGCTGTTGTCGATGCAGAAAGATTGGAAATGTCGACTATCGCGTTTTCCAAGCTCTACGAGAGAATTTTCATAACAAGAATTCTTGCGACGCCTGGGAACTGAATCTTTAGCTGCTGTCGCGCAGATCTATTGGAAATGTCGACTATCGCGTTTTCCAAGCTCTACGAGAGAATTTTCATAACAAGGACTATTGCGTCGCCTGTGATCTCAACCTTTAGCTCTTGTCGATGCAGATCGATTGGAAATGTCGAATATCGCATTTTCCAAGCTATACCAATGAATTTTCAATAAGAAGGACTATTGCGACTCCTGGGAAATTAATCTTTAGCTGCTATCGATTCAGGCCGATTGGAAATGTCGACTATCGCGTTTTCCAAGCTCTACGAGAGAATTTTCGATAACAAGGACTATTGCGACGCCTGTGATCTCAACCTTTAGCTCTTGTCGATGCAGATCGATTGGAAATGTCGAATATCGCATTTTCCAAGCTATACCAATGAATTTTCAATAAGAAGGACTATTGCGACTCCTGGGAAATTAATCTTTAGCTGCTATCGATTCAGGCCGATTGGAAATGTCGACTATCGCGTTTTCCAAGCTCTACGAGAGAATTTTCGATAACAAGGACTATTGCGACGCCTGTGATCTCAATCTTTAGCTGCTGCCGATGCAGTTCGATTGGAAATGTCGAATATCGCATTTTCCATGCTATACGAGTGTATTTTTGATAATAAGGACTATTGCGACGTCTGGGAACTGAACCTTTAGCTGTTGTCGATGCACACCGATTGGAGATGTAGAATAACGCGTTTTCCAAGCTCTACGAGTGAATTTTTAATAAGAAGGACTATTGCGACGCCTGGGAACTGAATCTTCAGCTGCTGTCGATGCAGAAAGATTGGAAATGTCGACGATCGCGTTTTCCAAGCTCTACGAAATAATTTTCATAACAAGGACTATTGCGACGCCTGGGAACTGAATCTTCAGCTGCTGTCGATCCAGATCGATTGGAAATGTCGAATATCACGATTTCCAAGCTCTACGAGTGAATTTTCAAAATGAAGGACTATTAAGACGCCTGGGAACTGAATCTTTAGCTGCTGTCGATACAGGTCGATTGGAAATGTCGACTATCGCGTTTTCCAAGCTCTACGAAATAATTTTCATAACAAGGACTATTGCGACGCCTGGGAACTGAATCTTCAGCTGCTGTCGATCCAGATCGATTGGAAATGTCGAATATCACGATTTCCAAGCTCTACGAGTGAATTTTCAAAATGAAGGACTATTAAGACGCCTGGGAACTGAATCTTTAGCTGTTGTCGATGCAGAAAGATTGGAAATGTCGACTACCGCATTTTCCAAGCTCTACGAGAGAATTTTCATTACAAGGACTCTTGCGACGCCTGGGAACTGAATCTTTAGCTGCTGTCGCGCAGATCGATTGGAAATGTCGACTATCGCGTTTTCCAAGCTCTACGGGAGAATTTTCATAACAAGGACTATTGCGTCGCCTGTGATCTCAACCTTTAGCTCTTTACGAAGCAGATCGATTGGAAATGTCGAATATCGCATTTTCCAAGCTATACCAATGAATTTTCAATAAGAAGGAATATTGCGACTCCTGGGAAATTAATCTTTAGCTGCAATCGATTCAGGCCGATTGGAAATGTCGACTATCGCGTTTTCCAAGCTCTACGAGAGAATTTTCATAACAAGGACTATTGCGTCGCCTGTGATCTCATCCTTTAGCTCTTGTCGAAGCAGACCGATTGGAAATGTCGAATATCGCATTTTCCAAGCTATACCAATGAATTTTCAATAAGAAGGACTATTGCGACGCCTGGGAAATTAATCTTTAGCTGCTGTCGATTCAGGCCGATTGGAAATGTCGAATATCGCGGTTTCCAAGCTATACCAGTGAATTTTCAATAAGAAGGACTATTGCGACGCCTGGGAACTGAATCTTTAGCTGTTGTCGATGCAGAAAGATTGGAAACGTCAGCTATCGCGTTTTCCAAGCTCTACAAGAGAATTTTCATAACAAGGACTATTGCGACGCCTGGGAACTGAATCTTTAGCTGTTGTCGATGCAGATCGATTGGAAATGTCGAATATCGCGTTTTCCAAGCTCTAGGATTGAATTTTCAATAAGAAGGACTATTGCGACGCCTGGGAACTGAATCTTTAGCTGCTGTCGATGGAGGTCGATTGGAAATGTGGAATATCGCTTTTTCCAAGCTATACCAGTGAATATTCAATAAGATGGACTATTGCGACGCCTGGGAACTGAATCTTTAGCTGTTGTCGATGCAGAAAGATTGGAAATGTCGACTATCGTGTTTTCCAAGCTCTACGAGAGAATTTTCATAACAAGGACTATTGCGCCGTCTGGGAACTGAATCTTTAGCTGTTGTCGATGCAGATCGACTGGAAATGTTGAATATCGCGTTTTCCAAGCTCTACCAGTGAATTTTCAAAAACAAGGACTATTGCGACGCCTGTGAACTGAATCTTTAGCTGCTTTCGATGCAGGTCGATTGGAAATGTCGACTATCACGTTTTCGAAGCTCTACGAAAGACTTTTCATAACAAGGACTATTGCGACGCCTGGGAACTGAATCTTTAGCTGCTGTCGATACAGGTCGATTGGAAATGTCGACTATCGCGTTTTCAAAGCTCTACGAAAGAATTTTCATAACCAGGACTATTGCGACGCCTGTGAACTGAATCTTCAGCTGCTGTCGATCCAGATCGATTGGAAATGTCGAATATCGCGATTCCCAAGCTGTACAAGTGAATTTTCAAAATGAAGGACTATTGCGACGCCTGGGAACTGAATCTTTAGCTGTTGTCGATGCAGAAAGATTGGAAATGTCGACTATCGCGTTTTCCAAGCTCTACGAGAGAATTTTCATAACAAGAACTCTTGCGACGCCTGGGAACTGAATCTTTAGCTGCTGTCGCGCAGATCGATTGGAAATGTCGAATATCGCTTTTTCCAAGCTATACCAATGAATTTTCAGTATGAAGGACTATTGCGACTCCTGGGAAATTAATCTTTAGCTGCTGTCGATTCAGGCCGATTGGAAATGTCGAATATCGCGTTTTCCAAGCTCTACGAGAGAATTTTCGATAACAAGGACTATTGCGACGCCTGTGATCTCAATCTTTAGCTGCTGTCGATGCAGATCGATTGGAAATGTCGAATATCGCTTTTTCCATGCTATACGAGTGTATTATTGATAATAAGGACTATTGCGACGCCTGGGAACTGAATCTTTAGCTGTTGTCGATACAAATCGATTGGAAATGTGGAATATCGTGTTTTCCAAGCTATACCAGTGAATATTCAATAAGAAGGACTATTGCGACGCCTGGGAACTGAATCTTTAGCTGTTGTCGATGCAGAAAGATTGGAAACGTCGGCTATCGCGTTTTCCAAGCTCTACAAGAGAATTTTCATAACAAGGACTATTGCGACGCCTGGGAACTGAATCTTTAGCTGTTGTCGATGCAGATCGATTGGAAATGTCGAATATCGCGTTTTCCAAGCTCTAGGAGGGAATTTTCAATAAGAAGGACTATTGCGACGCCTGGGAACTGAATCTTTAGCTGCTGTCGATGCAGGTCGATTGGAAATGTGGAATATTGCGTTTTCCAAGCTATACAAGTGAATATTCAATAAGAAGGACTATTGCGACGCCTGGGAACTGAATCTTTAGCTGTTGTCGATGCAGAAAGATTGGAAATGTCGACTATCGCGTTTTCCTAGCTCTACGAGAGAATTTTCAATATGAAGGACTATTGCGACGCCTGGGAACTGAATCTTTAGCTGCTGTCGATGCAGGTCGATTGGAAATGTGGAATATCGCGTTTGCCAAGCTATACCAGTGAATATTCAATAAGAAGGACTATTGCGACGCCTGGGAACTGAATCTTTAGCTGTTGTCGATGCAGAAAGACTGGAAATGTCGACTATCGCGTTTTCCTAGCTCTACGAGAGAATTTTCATAACAAGGACTATTGCGCCGTCTGGGAACTGAATCTTTAGCTGTTGTCGATGCAGATCGATTGGAAATGTTGAATATCGCGTTTTCCAAGCTCTACCAGTGAATTTTCAAAAACAAGGACTATTGCGACGCCTGTGAACTGAGTCTTTATCTGCTTTCGATGCAGGTCGATTGGAAATGTCGACTATCACGTTTTCGAAGCTCTACGAAAGAATTTTCATAACAAGGACTATTGCGACGCCTGTGAACTGAATCTTCAGCTGCTGTCGATCCAGATCGATTGGAAATGTCGAATATCGCGATTCCCAAGCTCTACAAGTGAATTTTCAAAATGAAGGACTATTGCGACGCCTGGGAACTGAAGCTTTAGCTGTTGTCGATGCAGAAAGATTGGAAATGTCGACTATCGCGTTTTCCAAGCTCGACGAGAGAATTTTCATAACGAGGACTCTTGCGACGCCTGGGAACTGAATCTTTAGCTGCTGTCGATGCAGGTCGATTGGAAATGTCGACTATCGCGTTTTCCAAGCTCTACGAAAGAATTTTCATAACAAGGACTATTGCGACGCCTTGGAACTGAATCTTTAGCTGCTGTCGATGCAGATCGATTGGAAATGTCGAGTATCGCGTTTTCCAAGCTCTACGAGAGAATTTTCATAACAAGGACTATTGCGTCGCCTGTGTTCTCAACCTTTAGCTCTTGTCGATGCAGATCGATTGGAAATGTCGACTATCGCGTTTTCCAAGCTCTACGAGAGAATTTTTATAACAAGGACTATTGCGCCGTCTGGGAACTGAATCTTTAGCTGTTGTCGATGCAGATCGATTGGAAATGTTGAATATCGCGTTTTCCAAGCTCTACCAGTGAATTTTCAAAAAGAAGGACTATTGCGACGCCTGTGAACTGAATCTTTAGCTGCTGTCGATACAGATCGTTTGAAAATGTCGACTATCGCGTTTTCCAAGCTCTACGAGAGAATTTTCAATAACAAGGACTATTGCGACGCCTGTGATCTCAATCATTAGCTGTTGTCGATACAAATCGATTGGAAATGTGGAATATCGCGTTTTCCAAGCTATACCAGTGAATATTCAATAAGAAGGACTATTGCGACGCCTTTCAACTGAATCTTTAGCTGCAATCGATTCAGGCCGATTGGAAATGTCGACTATCGCGTTTTCCAAGCTCTACGAGAGAATTTTCATAACAAGGACTATTGGGACGCCTGGGAATTGAAGCTTTAGCTGCCGTCGATGCAGATCGATTGGAAATGTGGAATATCGCGGTTTCCAAGCTATACCAGTGAATATTCAATAAGAAGGACTATTGCGACGCCTGGGAACTGAATCTTTAGCTGTTGTCGATGCAGAAAGATTGGAAATGTCGACTATCGCGTTTTCCAAGCTCTACGAGAGAATTTTCATAACAAGGACTATTGCGTCGCCTGTGATCTCAACCTTTAGCTCTTGTCGATGCAGATCGATTGGAAATGTCGAATATCGCATTTTCCAAGCTATACCAATGAATTTTCAATAAGAAGGACTATTGCGACTCCTGGGAAATTAATCTTTAGCTGCTATCGATTCAGGCCGATTGGAAATGTCGACTATCGCGTTTTCCAAGCTCTACGAGAGAATTTTCGATAACAAGGACTATTGCGACGCCTGTGATCTCAATCTTTAGCTGCTGCCGATGCAGTTCGATTGGAAATGTCGAATATCGCATTTTCCATGCTATACGAGTGTATTTTTGATAATAAGGACTATTGCGACGTCTGGGAACTGAACCTTTAGCTGTTGTCGATGCAGATAGATTGGAAATGTCGAATATCGCGTTTTCCAAGCTATACGAGTGTATTTTTGATAATAAGGACGATTGCGACGCCTGGGAACTGAATCTTTAGCTGCTGTCGATGCAGGTCGATTGGAAATGTCGACTATCGCGTTTTCCAAGCTCTACGAAAGAATTTTCATAACAAGGACTATTGCGACGCCTGGGAACTGAATCTTCAGCTGCTGTCGATCCAGATCGATTGGAAATGTCATATATCACGATTTCCAAGCTCTACGAGTGAATTTTCAAAATGAAGGACTATTGCGACGCCTGGGAACTGAATCTTTAGCTGTTGTCGATGCAGAAAGATTGGAAATGTCGACTATCGCGTTTTCCAAGCTCTACGAGAGAATTTTCATAACAAGAATTCTTGCGACGCCTGGGAACTGAATCTTTAGCTGCTGTCGCGCAGATCTATTGGAAATGTCGACTATCGCGTTTTCCAAGCTCTACGAGAGAATTTTCATAACAAGGACTATTGCGTCGCCTGTGATCTCAACCTTTAGCTCTTGTCGATGCAGATCGATTGGAAATGTCGAATATCGCATTTTCCAAGCTATACCAATGAATTTTCAATAAGAAGGACTATTGCGACTCCTGGGAAATTAATCTTTAGCTGCTATCGATTCAGGCCGATTGGAAATGTCGACTATCGCGTTTTCCAAGCTCTACGAGAGAATTTTCGATAACAAGGACTATTGCGACGCCTGTGATCTCAACCTTTAGCTCTTGTCGATGCAGATCGATTGGAAATGTCGAATATCGCATTTTCCAAGCTATACCAATGAATTTTCAATAAGAAGGACTATTGCGACTCCTGGGAAATTAATCTTTAGCTGCTATCGATTCAGGCCGATTGGAAATGTCGACTATCGCGTTTTCCAAGCTCTACGAGAGAATTTTCGATAACAAGGACTATTGCGACGCCTGTGATCTCAATCTTTAGCTGCTGCCGATGCAGTTCGATTGGAAATGTCGAATATCGCATTTTCCATGCTATACGAGTGTATTTTTGATAATAAGGACTATTGCGACGTCTGGGAACTGAACCTTTAGCTGTTGTCGATGCACACCGATTGGAGATGTAGAATAACGCGTTTTCCAAGCTCTACGAGTGAATTTTTAATAAGAAGGACTATTGCGACGCCTGGGAACTGAATCTTCAGCTGCTGTCGATGCAGAAAGATTGGAAATGTCGACGATCGCGTTTTCCAAGCTCTACGAAATAATTTTCATAACAAGGACTATTGCGACGCCTGGGAACTGAATCTTCAGCTGCTGTCGATCCAGATCGATTGGAAATGTCGAATATCACGATTTCCAAGCTCTACGAGTGAATTTTCAAAATGAAGGACTATTAAGACGCCTGGGAACTGAATCTTTAGCTGCTGTCGATACAGGTCGATTGGAAATGTCGACTATCGCGTTTTCCAAGCTCTACGAAATAATTTTCATAACAAGGACTATTGCGACGCCTGGGAACTGAATCTTCAGCTGCTGTCGATCCAGATCGATTGGAAATGTCGAATATCACGATTTCCAAGCTCTACGAGTGAATTTTCAAAATGAAGGACTATTAAGACGCCTGGGAACTGAATCTTTAGCTGTTGTCGATGCAGAAAGATTGGAAATGTCGACTACCGCATTTTCCAAGCTCTACGAGAGAATTTTCATTACAAGGACTCTTGCGACGCCTGGGAACTGAATCTTTAGCTGCTGTCGCGCAGATCGATTGGAAATGTCGACTATCGCGTTTTCCAAGCTCTACGGGAGAATTTTCATAACAAGGACTATTGCGTCGCCTGTGATCTCAACCTTTAGCTCTTTACGAAGCAGATCGATTGGAAATGTCGAATATCGCATTTTCCAAGCTATACCAATGAATTTTCAATAAGAAGGAATATTGCGACTCCTGGGAAATTAATCTTTAGCTGCAATCGATTCAGGCCGATTGGAAATGTCGACTATCGCGTTTTCCAAGCTCTACGAGAGAATTTTCATAACAAGGACTATTGCGTCGCCTGTGATCTCATCCTTTAGCTCTTGTCGAAGCAGACCGATTGGAAATGTCGAATATCGCATTTTCCAAGCTATACCAATGAATTTTCAATAAGAAGGACTATTGCGACGCCTGGGAAATTAATCTTTAGCTGCTGTCGATTCAGGCCGATTGGAAATGTCGAATATCGCGGTTTCCAAGCTATACCAGTGAATTTTCAATAAGAAGGACTATTGCGACGCCTGGGAACTGAATCTTTAGCTGTTGTCGATGCAGAAAGA
Organism: Nomada flava; assembly: GCA_951802745.1. Classification (NCBI taxonomy): domain Eukaryota; kingdom Metazoa; phylum Arthropoda; class Insecta; order Hymenoptera; family Apidae; genus Nomada; species Nomada flava. Next base: position 10,550,619 of record OX637903.1, read on the forward strand.
TTGGAAACGTCAGCTATCGCGTTTTCCAAGCTCTACAAGAGAATTTTCATAACAAGGACTATTGCGACGCCTGGGAACTGAATCTTTAGCTGTTGTCGATGCAGATCGATTGGAAATGTCGAATATCGCGTTTTCCAAGCTCTAGGATTGAATTTTCAATAAGAAGGACTATTGCGACGCCTGGGAACTGAATCTTTAGCTGCTGTCGATGCAGGTCGATTGGAAATGTGGAATATCGCTTTTTCCAAGCTATACCAGTGAATATTCAATAAGATGGACTATTGCGACGCCTGGGAACTGAATCTTTAGCTGTTGTCGATGCAGAAAGATTGGAAATGTCGACTATCGTGTTTTCCAAGCTCTACGAGAGAATTTTCATAACAAGGACTATTGCGCCGTCTGGGAACTGAATCTTTAGCTGTTGTCGATGCAGATCGACTGGAAATGTTGAATATCGCGTTTTCCAAGCTCTACCAGTGAATTTTCAAAAACAAGGACTATTGCGACGCCTGTGAACTGAATCTTTAGCTGCTTTCGATGCAGGTCGATTGGAAATGTCGACTATCACGTTTTCGAAGCTCTACGAAAGACTTTTCATAACAAGGACTATTGCGACGCCTGGGAACTGAATCTTTAGCTGCTGTCGATACAGGTCGATTGGAAATGTCGACTATCGCGTTTTCAAAGCTCTACGAAAGAATTTTCATAACCAGGACTATTGCGACGCCTGTGAACTGAATCTTCAGCTGCTGTCGATCCAGATCGATTGGAAATGTCGAATATCGCGATTCCCAAGCTGTACAAGTGAATTTTCAAAATGAAGGACTATTGCGACGCCTGGGAACTGAATCTTTAGCTGTTGTCGATGCAGAAAGATTGGAAATGTCGACTATCGCGTTTTCCAAGCTCTACGAGAGAATTTTCATAACAAGAACTCTTGCGACGCCTGGGAACTGAATCTTTAGCTGCTGTCGCGCAGATCGATTGGAAATGTCGAATATCGCTTTTTCCAAGCTATACCAATGAATTTTCAGTATGAAGGACTATTGCGACTCCTGGGAAATTAATCTTTAGCTGCTGTCGATTCAGGCCGATTGGAAATGTCGAATATCGCGTTTTCCAAGCTCTACGAGAGAATTTTCGATAACAAGGACTATTGCGACGCCTGTGATCTCAATCTTTAGCTGCTGTCGATGCAGATCGATTGGAAATGTCGAATATCGCTTTTTCCATGCTATACGAGTGTATTATTGATAATAAGGACTATTGCGACGCCTGGGAACTGAATCTTTAGCTGTTGTCGATACAAATCGATTGGAAATGTGGAATATCGTGTTTTCCAAGCTATACCAGTGAATATTCAATAAGAAGGACTATTGCGACGCCTGGGAACTGAATCTTTAGCTGTTGTCGATGCAGAAAGATTGGAAACGTCGGCTATCGCGTTTTCCAAGCTCTACAAGAGAATTTTCATAACAAGGACTATTGCGACGCCTGGGAACTGAATCTTTAGCTGTTGTCGATGCAGATCGATTGGAAATGTCGAATATCGCGTTTTCCAAGCTCTAGGAGGGAATTTTCAATAAGAAGGACTATTGCGACGCCTGGGAACTGAATCTTTAGCTGCTGTCGATGCAGGTCGATTGGAAATGTGGAATATTGCGTTTTCCAAGCTATACAAGTGAATATTCAATAAGAAGGACTATTGCGACGCCTGGGAACTGAATCTTTAGCTGTTGTCGATGCAGAAAGATTGGAAATGTCGACTATCGCGTTTTCCTAGCTCTACGAGAGAATTTTCAATATGAAGGACTATTGCGACGCCTGGGAACTGAATCTTTAGCTGCTGTCGATGCAGGTCGATTGGAAATGTGGAATATCGCGTTTGCCAAGCTATACCAGTGAATATTCAATAAGAAGGACTATTGCGACGCCTGGGAACTGAATCTTTAGCTGTTGTCGATGCAGAAAGACTGGAAATGTCGACTATCGCGTTTTCCTAGCTCTACGAGAGAATTTTCATAACAAGGACTATTGCGCCGTCTGGGAACTGAATCTTTAGCTGTTGTCGATGCAGATCGATTGGAAATGTTGAATATCGCGTTTTCCAAGCTCTACCAGTGAATTTTCAAAAACAAGGACTATTGCGACGCCTGTGAACTGAGTCTTTATCTGCTTTCGATGCAGGTCGATTGGAAATGTCGACTATCACGTTTTCGAAGCTCTACGAAAGAATTTTCATAACAAGGACTATTGCGACGCCTGTGAACTGAATCTTCAGCTGCTGTCGATCCAGATCGATTGGAAATGTCGAATATCGCGATTCCCAAGCTCTACAAGTGAATTTTCAAAATGAAGGACTATTGCGACGCCTGGGAACTGAAGCTTTAGCTGTTGTCGATGCAGAAAGATTGGAAATGTCGACTATCGCGTTTTCCAAGCTCGACGAGAGAATTTTCATAACGAGGACTCTTGCGACGCCTGGGAACTGAATCTTTAGCTGCTGTCGATGCAGGTCGATTGGAAATGTCGACTATCGCGTTTTCCAAGCTCTACGAAAGAATTTTCATAACAAGGACTATTGCGACGCCTTGGAACTGAATCTTTAGCTGCTGTCGATGCAGATCGATTGGAAATGTCGAGTATCGCGTTTTCCAAGCTCTACGAGAGAATTTTCATAACAAGGACTATTGCGTCGCCTGTGTTCTCAACCTTTAGCTCTTGTCGATGCAGATCGATTGGAAATGTCGACTATCGCGTTTTCCAAGCTCTACGAGAGAATTTTTATAACAAGGACTATTGCGCCGTCTGGGAACTGAATCTTTAGCTGTTGTCGATGCAGATCGATTGGAAATGTTGAATATCGCGTTTTCCAAGCTCTACCAGTGAATTTTCAAAAAGAAGGACTATTGCGACGCCTGTGAACTGAATCTTTAGCTGCTGTCGATACAGATCGTTTGAAAATGTCGACTATCGCGTTTTCCAAGCTCTACGAGAGAATTTTCAATAACAAGGACTATTGCGACGCCTGTGATCTCAATCATTAGCTGTTGTCGATACAAATCGATTGGAAATGTGGAATATCGCGTTTTCCAAGCTATACCAGTGAATATTCAATAAGAAGGACTATTGCGACGCCTTTCAACTGAATCTTTAGCTGCAATCGATTCAGGCCGATTGGAAATGTCGACTATCGCGTTTTCCAAGCTCTACGAGAGAATTTTCATAACAAGGACTATTGGGACGCCTGGGAATTGAAGCTTTAGCTGCCGTCGATGCAGATCGATTGGAAATGTGGAATATCGCGGTTTCCAAGCTATACCAGTGAATATTCAATAAGAAGGACTATTGCGACGCCTGGGAACTGAATCTTTAGCTGTTGTCGATGCAGAAAGATTGGAAATGTCGACTATCGCGTTTTCCAAGCTCTACGAGAGAATTTTCATAACAAGGACTATTGCGTCGCCTGTGATCTCAACCTTTAGCTCTTGTCGATGCAGATCGATTGGAAATGTCGAATATCGCATTTTCCAAGCTATACCAATGAATTTTCAATAAGAAGGACTATTGCGACTCCTGGGAAATTAATCTTTAGCTGCTATCGATTCAGGCCGATTGGAAATGTCGACTATCGCGTTTTCCAAGCTCTACGAGAGAATTTTCGATAACAAGGACTATTGCGACGCCTGTGATCTCAATCTTTAGCTGCTGCCGATGCAGTTCGATTGGAAATGTCGAATATCGCATTTTCCATGCTATACGAGTGTATTTTTGATAATAAGGACTATTGCGACGTCTGGGAACTGAACCTTTAGCTGTTGTCGATGCAGATAGATTGGAAATGTCGAATATCGCGTTTTCCAAGCTATACGAGTGTATTTTTGATAATAAGGACTCTTGCGACGCCTGGGAACTGAATCTTTAGCTGCTGTCGATGCAGGTCGATTGGAAATGTCGACTATCGCGTTTTCCAAGCTCTACGAAAGAATTTTCATAACAAGGACTATTGCGACGCCTTGGAACTGAATCTTTAGCTGCTGTCGATGCAGATCGATTGGAAATGTCGAGTATCGCGTTTTCCAAGCTCTACGAGAGAATTTTCATAACAAGGACTATTGCGTCGCCTGTGTTCTCAACCTTTAGCTCTTGTCGATGCAGATCGATTGGAAATGTCGACTATCGCGTTTTCCAAGCTCTACGAGAGAATTTTTATAACAAGGACTATTGCGCCGTCTGGGAACTGAATCTTTAGCTGTTGTCGATGCAGATCGATTGGAAATGTTGAATATCGCGTTTTCCAAGCTCTACCAGTGAATTTTCAAAAAGAAGGACTATTGCGACGCCTGTGAACTGAATCTTTAGCTGCTGTCGATACAGATCGTTTGAAAATGTCGACTATCGCGTTTTCCAAGCTCTACGAGAGAATTTTCAATAACAAGGACTATTGCGACGCCTGTGATCTCAATCATTAGCTGTTGTCGATACAAATCGATTGGAAATGTGGAATATCGCGTTTTCCAAGCTATACCAGTGAATATTCAATAAGAAGGACTATTGCGACGCCTTTCAACTGAATCTTTAGCTGCAATCGATTCAGGCCGATTGGAAATGTCGACTATCGCGTTTTCCAAGCTCTACGAGAGAATTTTCATAACAAGGACTATTGGGACGCCTGGGAATTGAAGCTTTAGCTGCCGTCGATGCAGATCGATTGGAAATGTGGAATATCGCGGTTTCCAAGCTATACCAGTGAATATTCAATAAGAAGGACTATTGCGACGCCTGGGAACTGAATCTTTAGCTGTTGTCGATGCAGAAAGATTGGAAATGTCGACTATCGCGTTTTCCAAGCTCTACGAGAGAATTTTCATAACAAGGACTATTGCGTCGCCTGTGATCTCAACCTTTAGCTCTTGTCGATGCAGATCGATTGGAAATGTCGAATATCGCATTTTCCAAGCTATACCAATGAATTTTCAATAAGAAGGACTATTGCGACTCCTGGGAAATTAATCTTTAGCTGCTATCGATTCAGGCCGATTGGAAATGTCGACTATCGCGTTTTCCAAGCTCTACGAGAGAATTTTCGATAACAAGGACTATTGCGACGCCTGTGATCTCAATCTTTAGCTGCTGCCGATGCAGTTCGATTGGAAATGTCGAATATCGCATTTTCCATGCTATACGAGTGTATTTTTGATAATAAGGACTATTGCGACGTCTGGGAACTGAACCTTTAGCTGTTGTCGATGCAGATAGATTGGAAATGTCGAATATCGCGTTTTCCAAGCTATACGAGTGTATTTTTGATAATAAGGACGATTGCGACGCCTGGGAGCTGAATCTTTAGCTGCTGTCGATGCAGGTCGATTGGAAATGTCGACTATCGCGTTTTCCAAGCTCTACGAAAGAATTTTCATAACAAGGACTATTGCGACGCCTGGGAACTGAATCTTCAGCTGCTGTCGATCCAGATCGATTGGAAATGTCATATATCACGATTTCCAAGCTCTACGAGTGAATTTTCAAAATGAAGGACTATTGCGACGCCTGGGAACTGAATCTTTAGCTGTTGTCGATGCAGAAAGATTGGAAATGTCGACTATCGCGTTTTCCAAGCTCTACGAGAGAATTTTCATAACAAGAATTCTTGCGACGCCTGGGAACTGAATCTTTAGCTGCTGTCGCGCAGATCTATTGGAAATGTCGACTATCGCGTTTTCCAAGCTCTACGAGAGAATTTTCATAACAAGGACTATTGCGTCGCCTGTGATCTCAACCTTTAGCTCTTGTCGATGCAGATCGATTGGAAATGTCGAATATCGCATTTTCCAAGCTATACCAATGAATTTTCAATAAGAAGGACTATTGCGACTCCTGGGAAATTAATCTTTAGCTGCTATCGATTCAGGCCGATTGGAAATGTCGACTATCGCGTTTTCCAAGCTCTACGAGAGAATTTTCGATAACAAGGACTATTGCGACGCCTGTGATCTCAACCTTTAGCTCTTGTCGATGCAGATCGATTGGAAATGTCGAATATCGCATTTTCCAAGCTATACCAATGAATTTTCAATAAGAAGGACTATTGCGACTCCTGGGAAATTAATCTTTAGCTGCTATCGATTCAGGCCGATTGGAAATGTCGACTATCGCGTTTTCCAAGCTCTACGAGAGAATTTTCGATAACAAGGACTATTGCGACGCCTGTGATCTCAATCTTTAGCTGCTGCCGATGCAGTTCGATTGGAAATGTCGAATATCGCATTTTCCATGCTATACGAGTGTATTTTTGATAATAAGGACTATTGCGACGTCTGGGAACTGAACCTTTAGCTGTTGTCGATGCACACCGATTGGAGATGTAGAATAACGCGTTTTCCAAGCTCTACGAGTGAATTTTTAATAAGAAGGACTATTGCGACGCCTGGGAACTGAATCTTCAGCTGCTGTCGATGCAGAAAGATTGGAAATGTCGACGATCGCGTTTTCCAAGCTCTACGAAATAATTTTCATAACAAGGACTATTGCGACGCCTGGGAACTGAATCTTCAGCTGCTGTCGATCCAGATCGATTGGAAATGTCGAATATCACGATTTCCAAGCTCTACGAGTGAATTTTCAAAATGAAGGACTATTAAGACGCCTGGGAACTGAATCTTTAGCTGCTGTCGATACAGGTCGATTGGAAATGTCGACTATCGCGTTTTCCAAGCTCTACGAAATAATTTTCATAACAAGGACTATTGCGACGCCTGGGAACTGAATCTTCAGCTGCTGTCGATCCAGATCGATTGGAAATGTCGAATATCACGATTTCCAAGCTCTACGAGTGAATTTTCAAAATGAAGGACTATTAAGACGCCTGGGAACTGAATCTTTAGCTGTTGTCGATGCAGAAAGATTGGAAATGTCGACTACCGCATTTTCCAAGCTCTACGAGAGAATTTTCATTACAAGGACTCTTGCGACGCCTGGGAACTGAATCTTTAGCTGCTGTCGCGCAGATCGATTGGAAATGTCGACTATCGCGTTTTCCAAGCTCTACGGGAGAATTTTCATAACAAGGACTATTGCGTCGCCTGTGATCTCAACCTTTAGCTCTTTACGAAGCAGATCGATTGGAAATGTCGAATATCGCATTTTCCAAGCTATACCAATGAATTTTCAATAAGAAGGACTATTGCGACTCCTGGGAAATTAATCTTTAGCTGCAATCGATTCAGGCCGATTGGAAATGTCGACTATCGCGTTTTCCAAGCTCTACGAGAGAATTTTCATAACAAGGACTATTGCGTCGCCTGTGATCTCATCCTTTAGCTCTTGTCGAAGCAGACCGATTGGAAATGTCGAATATCGCATTTTCCAAGCTATACCAATGAATTTTCAATAAGAAGGACTATTGCGACGCCTGGGAAATTAATCTTTAGCTGCTGTCGATTCAGGCCGATTGGAAATGTCGAATATCGCGGTTTCCAAGCTATACCAGTGAATTTTCAATAAGAAGGACTATTGCGACGCCTGGGAACTGAATCTTTAGCTGCTGTCGATGCAGGTCGATTGGAAATATCGACTATCGCGTTTTCCAAGCTCTACGAAAGAATTTTCATAACAAGGACTATTGCGACGCCTGTGAACTGAATCTTCAGCTGCTGTCGATCCAGATCGACTGGAAATGTCGAATATCGCGATTTCCAAGCTCTACAAGTGAATTTTCAAAATGAAGGACTATTGCGACGCCTGGGAACTGAATCTTTAGCTGTTGTCGATGCAGAAAGATTGGAAATGTCGACTATCGCGTTTTCCAAGCTCTACGAGAGAATTTTCATAACAAGGACTCTTGCGACGCCTGGGAACTGAATCTTTAGCTGCTGTCGCGCAGATCTATTGGAAATGTCGACTATCGTGTTTTCCAAGCTCTACGAAAGAATTTTCATAACAAGGACTATTGCGACGCCTGTGAACTGAATCTTCAGCTGCTGTCGATCCAGATCGACTGGAAATGTCGAATATCGCGATTTCCAAGCTCTACAAGTGAATTTTCAAAATGAAGGACTATTGCGACGCCTGGGAACTGAATCTTTAGCTGTTGTCGATGCAGAAAGATTGGAAATGTCGACTATCGCGTTTTCCAAGCTCTACGAGAGAATTTTCATAACAAGGACTATTGCGACGTCTGGGAACTGAACCTTTAGCTGTTGTCGATGCACACCGATTGGAGATGTAGAATAACGCGTTTTCCAAGCTCTACGAGTGAATTTTTAATAAGAAGGACTATTGCGACGCCTGGGAACTGAATCTTTAGCTGCTGTCGATGCAGATAGATTGGAAATGTCGAATATCGCGTTTTCCAAGCTATACGAGTGTATTTTTGATAATAAGGACGATTGCGACGCCTGGGAACTGAATCTTTAGCTGCTGTCGATGCAGGTCGATTGGAAATGTCGACTATCGTGTTTTCCAAGCTCTACGAAAGAATTTTCATAACAAGGACTATTGCGACTCCTGGGAACTGAATCTTCAGCTGCTGTCGATCCAGATCGATTGGAAATGTCATATATCACGATTTCCAAGCTCTACGAGTGAATTATCAAAATGAAGGACTATTGCGACGCCTGGGAACTGAATCTTTAGCTGTTGTCGATGCAGAAAGATTGGAAATGTCGACTATCGCGTTTTCCAAGCTCTACGAGAGAATTTTCATAACAAGGACTATTGCGATGCCTGGGAACTGAATGTTCAGCTGCTGTCGATCCAGATCGATTGGAAATGTCATATATCACGATTTCCAAGCTCGACGAGTGAATTTTCAAAATGAAGGACTATTGCGACGCCTGGGAACTGAATCTTTAGCTGTTGTCGATGCAGAAAGATTGGAAATGTCGACTATCGCGTTTTCCAAGCTCTACGAGAGAATTTTCATAACAAGAATTCTTGCGACGCCTGGGAACTGAATCTTTAGCTGCTGTCGCGCAGATCGATTGGAAATGTCGACTATCGCGTTTTCCAAGCTCTACGGGAGAATTTTCATAACAAGGACTATTGCGTCGCCTGTGATCTCAATTTTTAGCTGTTGTCGATGCAGATCGATTGGAAATGTCGAATATCGCATTTTCCAAGCTATACCTGTGAATTTTCAATAAGAAGGACTATTACGACGCCTGGGAAATTAATCTTTAGCTGCTGTCGATTCAGGCCGATTGGAAATGTCGAATATCGCGGTTTCCAAGCTCTACGAGAGAATTTTCGATAACAAGGACTATTGCGACGCCTGTGATCTCAATCTTTAGCTGCTGTCGATGCAGATCGATTGGAAATGTCGAATATCGCATTTTCCATGCTATACGAGTGTATTTTTGATAATAAGTACTATTGCGACGTCTGGGAACTGAACCTTTAGCTGTTGTCGATGCACACCGATTGGAGATGTAGAATATCGCGTTTTCCAAGCTCTACGAGTGAATTTTCAATAAGAAGGACTATTGCGACGCCTGGGAATTGAAACTTTAGCTGCTGTTGATGCAGATGGATTGAAAATATCGAATATTGCATTTTCCATGCTAAATGAGTGTATTTTTGATAATAAGGACTATTGCGACGCCTGGGAACTGAATCTTTAGCTGCTGTCGATCCAGATCGATTGGAAATGTCGAATATCGCGATTCCCAAGCTCTACAAGTGAATTTTCAAAATGAAGGACTATTGCGACGCCTGGGAACTGAATCTTTAGCTGTTGTCGATGCAGAAAGATTGGAAATGTCGACTATCGCGTTTTCCGAGCTCTACGAGAGAATTTTCATAACAAGGACTCTTGCGACGCCTGGGAACTGAATCTTTAGCTGCTGTCGCGCAGATCGATTGGAAATGTCGACTATCGCGTTTTCCAAGCTCTACGAGAGAATTTTCATAACAAGGACTCTTGCGACGCCTGGGAACTGAATCTTTAGCTGTTGTCGCGCAGATCGATTGGAAATGTCGACTATCGCGTTTTCCAAGCTCTACGAAAGAATTTTCATATCAAGGACTATTGCGACGCCTGGGAACTGAATCTTTAGCTGCTGTCGATGCAGGTCGATTGGAAATGTCGAATATCGCGTTTTCCAAGGTGTGCGAGTGAATTTTCAAAACGAAGGACTATGCGACGCCTTTGAACTGAATCTTTAGCTGCTTTCGATGCAGGTCGATTGGAAATGTCGACTATCGCGTTTTCCAAGCTCTACGAAAGAATTTTCAAAACAAGGACTATTGCGACGCCTGGGAACTGAATCTTTAGCTGCTGTCGATGCAGGTCGATTGGAAATGTCGACTATCGCGTTTTCCAAGCTCTACGAAAGAATTTTCATGACAAGGACTATTGCGACGCCTGGGAACTGAATCTTCAGCTGCTGTCGATCCAGATCGATTGGAAATGTCGAATATCACGATTTCCAAGCTCTACGAGTGAATTTTCAAAATGAGTATTTTTGATAATAAGTACTATTGCGACGTCTGGGAACTGAACCTTTAGCTGTTGTCGATGCACACCGATTGGAGATGTAGAATATCGCGTTTTCCAAGCTCTACGAGTGAATTTTCAATAAGAAGGACTATTGCGACGCCTGGGAATTGAAACTTTAGCTGCTGTTGATGCAGATGGATTGAAAATATCGAATATTGCATTTTCCATGCTAAATGAGTGTATTTTTGATAATAAGGACTATTGCGACGCCTGGGAACTGAATCTTTAGCTGCTGTCGATCCAGATCGATTGGAAATGTCGAATATCGCGATTCCCAAGCTCTACAAGTGAATTTTCAAAATGAAGGACTATTGCGACGCCTGGGAACTGAATCTTTAGCTGTTGTCGATGCAGAAAGATTGGAAATGTCGACTATCGCGTTTTCCAAGCTCTACGAGAGAATTTTCATAACAAGGACTCTTGCGACGCCTGGGAACTGAATCTTTAGCTGCTGTCGCGCAGATCGATTGGAAATGTCGACTATCGCGTTTTCCAAGCTCTACGAGAGAATTTTCATAACAAGGACTCTTGCGACGCCTGGGAACTGAATCTTTAGCTGTTGTCGCGCAGATCGATTGGAAATGTCGACTATCGCGTTTTCCAAGCTCTACGAAAGAATTTTCATATCAAGGACTCTTGCGACGCCTGGGAACTGAATCTTTAGCTGCTGTCGATGCAGGTCGATTGGAAATGTCGAATATCGCGTTTTCCAAGGTGTGCGAGTGAATTTTCAAAAAGAAGGACTATGCGACGCCTTTGAACTGAATCTTTAGCTGCTTTCGATGCAGGTCGATTGGAAATGTCGACTATCGCGTTTTCCAAGCTCTACGAAAGAATTTTCATAACAAGGACTATTGCGACGCCTGGGAACTGAATCTTTAGCTGCTGTCGATGCAGGTCGATTGGAAATGTCGACTATCGCGTTTTCCAAGCTCTACGAAAGAATTTTCATAACAAGGACTATTGCGACGCTTGGGAACTGAATCTTCAGCTGCTGTCGATCCAGATCGATTGGAAATGTCGAATATCACGATTTCCAAGCTCTACGAGTGAATTTTCAAAATGAAGGACTATTGCGACGCCTGGGAACTGAATCTTTAGCTGTTGTCGATGCAGATCGATTGGAAATGTGGAATATCGCGTTTTCCAAGCTATACCAGTGAATATTCAATAAGAAGGACTATTGCGACGCCTGGGAACTGAATCTTTAGCTGTTGTCGATGCAGAAAGATTGGAAATGTCGACGATCGCGTTTTCCAAGCTCTACGAGAGAATTTTCATAACAAGGACTATTGGGACGCCTGGGAACTGAAGCTTTAGCTGCCGTCGATGCAGATCGATTGGAAATGTGGAATATCGCGTTTTCCAAGCTATACCAGTGAATATTCAATAAGAAGGACTATTGCGACGCCTGGGAACTGAATCTTTAGCTGTTGTCGATGCAGAAAGATTGGAAATGTCGACTATCGCGTTATCCAAGCTCTACGAGAGAATTTTCATAACAAGGACTATTGCGACGCCTGTGAACTGAATCTTTAGATGCTTTCGATGCAGGTCGATTGGAAATGTCGACTATCGCGTTTTCCAAGCTCTACGAAAGAATTTTCATAACAAGGACTAGTGCGACGCCTGGGAACTGAATCTTTAGCTGCTGTCGATACAGGTCGATTGGAAATGTCGACTATCGCGTTTTCCAAGCTCTACGAAATAATTTTCATAACAAGGACTATTGCGACGCCTGGGAACTGAATCTTCAGCTGCTGTCGATCCAGATCGATTGGAAATGTCGAATATCACGATTTCCAAGCTCTACGAGTGAATTTTCAAAATGAAGGACTATTAAGACGCCTGGGAACTGAATCTTTAGCTGTTGTCGATGCAGAAAGATTGGAAATGTCGACTACCGCATTTTCCAAGCTCTACGAGAGAATTTTCATTACAAGGACTCTTGCGACGCCTGGGAACTGAATCTTTAGCTGCTGTCGCGCAGATCGATTGGAAATGTCGACTATCGCGTTTTCCAAGCTCTACGGGAGAATTTTCATAACAAGGACTATTGCGTCGCCTGTGATCTCAATCTTTAGCTGTTGTCGATGCAGATCGATTGGAAATGTCGAATATCGCATTTTCCATGCTATACGAGTGTATTTTTGATAATAAGGACTATTGCGACGTCTGGGAACTGAACCTTTAGCTGTTGTCGATGCACACCGATTGGAGATGTAGAATAACGCGTTTTCCAAGCTCTACGAGTGAATTTTCAATAAGAAGGACTATTGCGACGCCTGGGAACTGAATCTTTAGCTGCTGTCGATGCAGATAGATTGGAAATGTCGAATATCGCGTTTTCCAAGCTATACGAGTGTTTTTTTGATAATAAGGACGATTGCGACGCCTGGGAACTGAATCTTTAGCTGCTGTCGATGCAGGTCGATTGGAAATGTCGAATATCGCGTTTTCCAAGCTCTAGGAGTGAATTTTCAATAAGAAGGACTATTGCGACGCCTGGGAACTGAATCTTTAGCTGCTGTCGATGCAGGTCGATTGGAAATGTGGAATATCGCGTTTTCCAAGCTATACCAGTGAATATTCAATAAGAAGGACTATTGCGACGCCTGGGAACTGAATCTTTAGCTGTTGTCGATGCAGAAAGATTGGAAATGTCGACTATCGCGTTTTCCAAGCTCTCCGAAAGAATTTTCATAACAAGGACTATTGCGACGCCTGGGAACTGAATCTTTAGCTGTTGTCGATGCACAAAGATTGGAAATGTCGACTATCGCGTTTTCCAAGCTCTACGAGAGAATTTTCATAACAAGAATTCTTGCGACGCCTGGGAACTGAATCTTTAGCTGCTGTCGCGCAGATCGATTGGAAATGTCGACTATCGCGTTTTCCAAGCTCTACGGGAGAATTTTCATAACAAGGACTATTGCGTCGCCTGTGATCTCAACCTTTAGCTCTTTACGAAGCAGATCGATTGGAAATGTCGAATATCGCATTTTCCAAGCTATACCAATGAATTTTCAATAAGAAGGACTATTGCGACTCCTGGGAAATTAATCTTTAGCTGCAATCGATTCAGGCCGATTGGAAATGTCGACTATCGCGTTTTCCAAGCTCTACGAGAGAATTTTCATAACAAGGACTATTGCGTCGCCTGTGATCTCATCCTTTAGCTCTTGTCGAAGCAGACCGATTGGAAATGTCGAATATCGCATTTTCCAAGCTATACCAATGAATTTTCAATAAGAAGGACTATTGCGACGCCTGGGAAATTAATCTTTAGCTGCTGTCGATTCAGGCCGATTGGAAATGTCGAATATCGCGGTTTCCAAGCTATACCAGTGAATTTTCAATAAGAAGGACTATTGCGACGCCTGGGAACTGAATCTTTAGCTGCTGTCGATGCAGGTCGATTGGAAATATCGACTATCGCGTTTTCCAAGCTCTACGAAAGAATTTTCATAACAAGGACTATTGCGACGCCTGTGAACTGAATCTTCAGCTGCTGTCGATCCAGATCGACTGGAAATGTCGAATATCGCGATTTCCAAGCTCTACAAGTGAATTTTCAAAATGAAGGACTATTGCGACGCCTGGGAACTGAATCTTTAGCTGTTGTCGATGCAGAAAGATTGGAAATGTCGACTATCGCGTTTTCCAAGCTCTACGAGAGAATTTTCATAACAAGGACTCTTGCGACGCCTGGGAACTGAATCTTTAGCTGCTGTCGCGCAGATCTATTGGAAATGTCGACTATCGCGTTTTCCAAGCTCTACGAGAGAATTTTCATAACAAGGACTATTGCGTCGCCTGTGATCTCAACCTTTAGCTCTTGTCGAAGCAGATCGATTGGAAATGTCGAATATCGCATTTTCCAAGCTATACCAATGAATTTTCAATAAGAAGGACTATTGCGACTCCTGGGAAATTAATCTTTAGCTGCAATCGATTCAGGCCGATTGGAAATGTCGACTATCGCGTTTTCCAAGCTCTACGAGAGAATTTTCGATAACAAGGACTATTGCGACGCCTGTGATCTCAATCTTTAGCTGCTGTCGATGCAGTTCGATTGGAAATGTCGAATATCGCATTTTCCATGCTATACGAGTGCATTTTTGATAATAAGGACTATTGCGACGTCTGGGAACTGAACCTTTAGCTGTTGTCGATGCACACCGATTGGAGATGTAGAATAACGCGTTTTCCAAGCTCTACGAGTGAATTTTCAATAAGAAGGACTATTGCGACGCCTGGGAACTGAATCTTTAGCTGCTGTCGATGCAGATAGATTGGAAATGTCGAATATCGCGTTTTCCAAGCTATACGAGTGTATTTTTGATAATAAGGACTATTGCGACGCCTGGGAACTGAATCTTTAGCTGCTGTCGATGCAGGTCGATTGGAAATGTCGACTATCGCGTTTTCCAAGCTCTACGAGAGAATTTTGATAACATGGACTATTGCGACGCCTGTGAACTGAATCTTCAGCTGCTGTCGATCCAGATCGATTGGAAATGTCGACTATCGCGTTTACCAAGCTCTACGAGAGAATTTT
Organism: Nomada flava; assembly: GCA_951802745.1. Taxonomy (NCBI): domain Eukaryota; kingdom Metazoa; phylum Arthropoda; class Insecta; order Hymenoptera; family Apidae; genus Nomada; species Nomada flava. The sequence continues at coordinate 10,565,678 of OX637903.1, forward strand.
CATAACAAGGACTATTGCGACGCCTGGGAACTGAAGCTTTAGCTGCCGTCGATGCAGATCGATTGGAAATGTGGAATATCGCGTTTTCCAAGCTATACCAGTGAATATTCAGTAAGACGGACTATTGCGACGCCTGGGAACTGAATCTTTAGCTGTTGTCGATGCAGAAAGATTGGAAATGTCGATTATCGCGTTTTCCAAGCTCTACGAGAGAATTTTCATAACAAGGACTATTGCGCCGTCTGGGAACTGAATCTTTAGCTGTTGTCGATGCAGATCGATTGGAAATGTTGAATATCGCGTTTTCCAAGCTCTACCAGTGAATTTTCAAAAAGAAAGACTATTGCGACGCCTGTGAACTGAATCTTTAGCTGCTGTCGATGCAGATCGATTGAAAATGTCGACTATCGCGTTTTCCAAGGTCTACGAGAGAATTTTCAATAACAAGGACTATTGCGACGCCTGTGATCTCAATCTTTAGCTGTTGTCGATACAAATCGATTGGAAATGTCGACTATCGCGTTTTCCAAGCTCTACGAGAGAATTTTCATAACAAGGACTCTTGCGACGCCTGGGAACTGAATCTTTAGCTGCTGTCGCGCAGATCGATTGGAAATGTCGACTCTCGCGTTTTCCAAGCTCTACGAGAGAATTTTCATAACAAGGACTATTGCGTCGCCTGTGATCTCAACCTTCAGCTCTTGTCGATGCAGATCGATTGGAAATGTCGAATATCGCATTTTCCAAGCTATACCAATGAATTTTCAATAAGAAGGACTATTGCGACTCCTGGGAAATTAATCTTTAGCTGCTGTCGATTCAGGCTGATTGGAAATGTCGACTATCGCGTTTGCCAAGCTATACGAGTGTATTTTTGATAATAAGGACGATTGCGACGCCTGGGAACTGAATCTTTAGCTGCTGTCGATGCAGGTCGATTGGAAATGCCGACCATCGCGTTTTCCAAGCTGTACGAGTGAATTTTCAAAAAGAAGGACTATGCGACGCCTTTGAACGGAATCTTTAGCTGCTGTCGATGCAGGTCGATTGGAAATGTCGACTATCGCGTTTTCCAAGCTCTACGAGAGAATTTTCGATAACAAGGACTATTGCGACGCCTGTGATCTCAATCTTTAGCTGCTGTCGATGCAGATCGATTGGAAATGTCGACTATCGCGTTTTCCAAGCTCTACGAAAGAATTTTCATAACAAGGACTATTGGGACGCCTGGGAACTGAAGCTTTAGCTGCCGTCGATGCAGATCGATTGGAAATGTGGAATATCGCGTTTTCCAAGCTATACCAGTGAATATTCAATAAGAAGGAATATTGCGACGCCTGGGAACTGAATCTTTAGCTGTTGTCGATACAGAAAGATTGATAATGTCGACTATCGCGTTTCCCAAGCTCTACGAGAGAATTTTCATAACAAGGTCTATTGCGCCGTCTGGGAACTGAATCTTTAGCTGTTGTCGATGCAGATCGATTGGAAATGTTGAATATCGCGTTTTCCAAGCTCTACCAGTGAATTTTCAAAAAGAAGGACTATTGCGACGCCTGTGAACTGAATCTTTAGCTGCTGTCGATGCAGATCGATTGAAAATGTCGACTATCGCGTTTTCCAAGCTCTACGAGAGAATTTTCAATAACAAGGACTATTGCGACGACTGTGATCTCAATCTTTAGCTGCCGTCGATGCAGATCGATTGGAAATGTCGAATATCGCGTTTTCCAAGCTCTACGAGAGAATTTTCGATAACAAGGACTATTGCGACGCCTGTGATCTCAATCTTTAGCTGCTGTCGATGCAGAAAGATTGGAAACGTCGACTATCGCGTTTTCCAAGCTCTACAAGGGAATTTTCATAACAAGGACTATTGCGACGCCTGGGAACTGAATCTTTAGCTGTTGTCGATGCAGATCGATTGGAAATGTCGAATATCGCGTTTTCCAAGCTCTAGGAGTGAATTTTCAATAAGAAGGACTATTGCGACGCCTGGGAACTGAATCTTTAGCTGCTGTCGATGCAGATCGATTGGAAATGTGGAATATCGCGTTTTCCAAGCTATACCAGTGAATATTCAATAAGAAGGACTATTGCGACGCCTGGGAACTGAATCTTTAGCTGTTGTCGATGCAGATCGATTGAAAATGTTGAATATCGCGTTTTCCAAGCTCTACCAGTGAATTTTCAAAAACAAGGACTATTGCGACGCCTGTGAACTGAATCTTTAGCTGCTTTCGATGCAGGTCGATTGGAAATGTCGACTATCACGTTTTCGAAGCTCTACGAAAGAATTTTCATAACAAGGACTATTGCGACGCCTGGGAACTGAATCTTTAGCTGCTGTCGATACAGGTCGATTGGAAATGTCGACTATCGCGTTTTCCAAGCTCTACGAAAGAATTTTCATAACAAGGACTATTGCGACGCCTGTGAACTGAATCTTCAGCTGCTGTCGATCCAGATCGATTGGAAATGTCGAATATCGCGATTCCCAAGCTGTACAAGTGAATTTTCAAAATGAAGGACTATTGCGACGCCTGGGAACTGAATCTTTAGCTGTTGTCGATGCAGAAAGATTGGAAATGTCGACTATCGCGTTTTCCAAGCTCTACGAGAGAATTTTCATAACAAGGACTCTTGCGACGCCTGGGAACTGAATCTTTAGCTGCTGTCGCGCAGATCGATTGGAAATGTCGACTATCGCGTTTTCCAAGCTCTATGAGAGAATTTTCATAACAAGGACTATTGCGTCGCCTGTGATCTCAACCTTCAGCTCTTGTCGATGCAGATCGATTGGAAATGTCGAATATCGCATTTTCCAAGCTATACCAATGAATTTTCAATAAGAAGGACTATTGCGACTCCTGGGAAATTAATCTTTAGCTGCTGTCGATTCAGGCTGATTGGAAATGTCGACTATCGCGTTTTCCAAGCTATACGAGTGTATTTTTGATAATAAGGACGATTGCGACGCCTGGGAACTGAATCTTTAGCTGCTGTCGATGCAGGTCGATTGGAAATGCCGACTATCGCGTTTTCCAAGCTGTACGAGTGAATTTTCAAAAAGAAGGACTATGCGACGCCTTTGAACGGAATCTTTAGCTGCTGTCGATGCAGGTCGATTGGAAATGGCGACTATCGCGTTTTCCAAGCTCTACGAGAGAATTTTCGATAACAAGGACTATTGCGACGCCTGTGATCTCAATCTTTAGCTGCTGTCGATGCAGATCGATTGGAAATGTCGAATATCGCATTTTCCATGCTATACGAGTGTATTTTTGATAATAAGGAATATTGCGACGGCTGGGAACTGAACCTGTAGCTGTTGTCGATGCACACCGATTGGAGATGTAGAATATCGCGTTTTCCAAGCTCTACGAGTGAATTTTCAATAAGAAGGACTATTGCGACGCCTGGGAACTGAACCTTTAGCTGCTGTTGATGCAGATGGATTGAAAATATCGAATATCGCATTTTCCATGCTACATGAGTGTATTTTTGATAATAAGGACTATTGCGACGCCTGGGAACTGAATCTTTAGCTGCTGTCGATGCAGGTCGATTGGAAATGCCGACTATCGCGTTTTCCAAGCTCTACGAAAGAATTTTCATAACAAGGACTATTGCGACGCCTGGGAACTGAACCTTTAGCTGCTGCTGATGCAGATCGATTGGAAATGTCGACTATCGCGTTTACCAAGCTCTACGAGAGAATTTTCATAACAAGGACTATTGGGACGCCTGGGAACTGAAGCTTTAGCTGCCGTCGATGCAGATCGATTGGAAATGTGGAATATCGCGTTTTCCAAGCTATACCAGTGAATATTCAATAAGAAGGAATATTGCGACGCCTGGGCACTGAATCTTTAGCTGTTGTCGATGCAGAAAGATTGGAAATGTCGAATATCGCATTTTCCATGCTATACGAGTGTATTTTTGATAATAAGGAATATTGCGACGGCTGGGAACTGAACCTGTAGCTGTTGTCGATGCACACCGATTGGAGATGTAGAATATCGCGTTTTCCAAGCTCTAGGAGTGAATTTTCAATAAGAAGGACTATTGCGACGCCTGGGAACTGAATCTTTAGCTGCTGTCGATGCAGGTCGATTGGAAATGTGGAATATCGCTTTTTCCAAGCTATACCAGTGAATATTCAATAAGATGGACTATTGCGACGCCTGGGAACTGAATCTTTAGCTGTTGTCGATGCAGAAAGATTGGAAATGTCGACTATCGCGTTTTCCAAGCTCTACGAGAGAATTTTCATAACAAGGACTATTGCGCCGTCTGGGAACTGAATCTTTAGCTGTTGTCGATGCAGATCGATTGGAAATGTTGAATATCGCGTTTTCCAAGCTCTACCAGTGAATTTTCAAAAAGAAGGACTATTGCGACGCCTGGGAACTGAATCTTTAGCTGCTGTCGATGCAGGTCGATTGGAAATGCCGACTATCGCGTTTTCCATGCTCTACGAAAGAATTTTCATAACAAGGACTATTGCGACGCCTGGGAACTGAACCTTTAGCTGCTGTTGATGCAGATCGATTGGACATGTCGACTATCGCGTTTACCAAGCTCTACGAGAGAATTTTCATAACAAGGACTATTGCGACGCCTGGGAACTGAAGCTTTAGCTGCCGTCGATGCAGATCGATTGGAAATGTGGAATATCGCGTTTTCCAAGCTATACCAGTGAATATTCAATAAGAAGGACTATTGCGACGCCTGGGAAATTAATCTTTAGCTGCTGTCGATTCAGGCCGATTGGAAATGTCGAATATCGCGTTTTCCAAGCTCTACGAGAGAATTTTCGATAACAAGGACTATTGCGACGCCTGTGATCTCAATCTTTAGCTGCTGTCGATGCAGAAAGATTGGAAACGTCGACTATCGCGTTTTCCAAGCTCTACAAGAGAATTTTCATAACAAGGACTATTGCGTCGCCTGGGAACTGAATCTTTAGCTGTTGTCGATGCAGATCGATTGGAAATGTCGAATATCGCGTTTTCCAAGCTCTAGGAGTGAATTTTCAATAAGAAGGACTATTGCGACGCCTGGGAACTGAATCTTTAGCTGCTGTCGATGCAGGTCGATTGGAAATGTGGAATATCGCGTTTTCCAAGCTATACCAGTGAATATTCAATAAGAAGGACTATTGCCACGCCTGGGAACTGAATCTTTAGCTTTTGTCGATGCAGAAAGATTGGAAATGTCGAATATCGCATTTTCCATGCTATACGAGTGTATTTTTGATAAGAAGGACTATTGCGACGCCTGGGAACTGAACCTTTAGCTGCTGTTGATGCAGATGGATTGAAAATATCGAATATCGCATTTTCCATGCTATATGAGTGTATTTTTGATAATAAGGACTATTGCGACGCCTGGGAACTGAATCTTTAGCTGCTGACGATGCAGGTCGATTGGAAATGCCGACTATCGCGTTATCCAAGCTCTACGAAAGAATTTTCATAACAAGGACTATTGCGACGCCTGGGAACTGAACCTTTAGCTGCCGTTGATGCAGATCGATTGGAAATGTCGACTATCGCGTTTACCAAGCTCTACGAGAGAATTTTCATAACAAGGACTATTGCGACGCCTGGGAACTGAAGCTTTAGCTGCCGTCGATGCAGATCGATTGGAAATGTGGAATATCGCGTTTTCCAAGCTATACCAGCGAATATTCAGTAAGACGGACTATTGCGACGCCTGGGAACTGAATCTTTAGCTGTTGTCGATGCAGAAAGATTGGAAATGTCGATTATCGCGTTTTCCAAGCTCTACGAGAGAATTTTCATAACAAGGACTATTGCGACGCCTGGGAACTGAAGCTTTAGCTGCCGTCGATGCAGATCGATTGGAAATGTGGAATATCGCGTTTTCCAAGCTATACCAGCGAATATTCAGTAAGACGGACTATTGCGACGCCTGGGAACTGAATCTTTAGCTGTTGTCGATGCAGAAAGATTGAAAATGTCGACTATCGCGTTTTCCAAGGTCTACGAGAGAATTTTCAATAACAAGGACTATTGCGACGCCTGTGATCTCAATCTTTAGCTGTTGTCGATACAAATCGATTGGAAATGTCGACTATCGCGTTTTCCAAGCTCTACGAGAGAATTTTCATAACAAGGACTCTTGCGACGCCTGGGAACTGAATCTTTAGCTGCTGTCGCGCAGATCGATTGGAAATGTCGACTCTCGCGTTTTCCAAGCTCTACGAGAGAATTTTCATAACAAGGACTATTGCGTCGCCTGTGATCTCAACCTTCAGCTCTTGTCGATGCAGATCGATTGGAAATGTCGAATATCGCATTTTCCAAGCTATACCAATGAATTTTCAATAAGAAGGACTATTGCGACTCCTGGGAAATTAATCTTTAGCTGCTGTCGATTCAGGCTGATTGGAAATGTCGACTATCGCGTTTGCCAAGCTATACGAGTGTATTTTTGATAATAAGGAGGATTGCGACGCCTGGGAACTGAATCTTTAGCTGCTGTCGATGCAGGTCGATTGGAAATGCCGACCATCGCGTTTTCCAAGCTGTACGAGTGAATTTTCAAAAAGAAGGACTATGCGACGCCTTTGAACGGAATCTTTAGCTGCTGTCGATGCAGGTCGATTGGAAATGTCGACTATCGCGTTTTCCAAGCTCTACGAGAGAATTTTCGATAACAAGGACTATTGCGACACCTGTGATCTCAATCTTTAGCTGCTGTCGATGCAGATCGATTGGAAATGTCGACTATCGCGTTTTCCAAGCTCTACGAAAGAATTTTCATAACAAGGACTATTGGGACGCCTGGGAACTGAAGCTTTAGCTGCCGTCGATGCAGATCGATTGGAAATGTGGAATATCGCGTTTTCCAAGCTATACCAGTGAATATTCAATAAGAAGGAATATTGCGACGCCTGGGAACTGAATCTTTAGCTGTTGTCGATACAGAAAGATTGATAATGTCGACTATCGCGTTTCCCAAGCTCTACGAGAGAATTTTCATAACAAGGACTATTGCGCCGTCTGGGAACTGAATCTTTAGCTGTTGTCGATGCAGATCGATTGGAAATGTTGAATATCGCGTTTTCCAAGCTCTACCAGTGAATTTTCAAAAAGAAGGACTATTGCGACGCCTGTGAACTGAATCTTTAGCTGCTGTCGATGCAGATCGATTGAAAATGTCGACTATCGCGTTTTCCAAGCTCTACGAGAGAATTTTCAATAACAAGGACTATTGCGACGACTGTGATCTCAATCTTTAGCTGCCGTCGATGCAGATCGATTGGAAACGTCGACTATCGCGTTTTCCAAGCTCTACAAGGGAATTTTCATAACAAGGACTATTGCGACGCCTGGGAACTGAATCTTTAGCTGTTGTCGATGCAGATCGATTGGAAATGTCGAATATCGCGTTTTCTAAGCTCTAGGAGTGAATTTTCAATAAGAAGGACTATTGCGACGCCTGGGAACTGAATCTTTAGCTGCTGTCGATGCAGGTCGATTGGAAATGTGGAATATCGCGTTTTCCAAGCTATACCAGTGAATATTCAATAAGAAGGACTATTGCGACGCCATGGGAACTGAATCTTTAGCTGTTGTCGATGCAGATCGATTGGAAATGTTGAATATCGCGTTTTCCAAGCTCTACCAGTGAATTTTCAAAAACAAGGACTATTGCGACGCCTGTGAACTGAATCTTTAGCTGCTTTCGATGCAGGTCGATTGGAAATGTCGACTATCACGTTTACGAAGCTCTACGAAAGAATTTTCATAACAAGGACTATTGCGACGCCTGGGAACTGAATCTTTAGCTGCTGTCGATACAGGTCGATTGGAAATGTCGACTATCGCGTTTTCCAAGCTCTACGAAAGAATTTTCATAACAAGGACTATTGCGACGCCTGTGAACTGAATCTTCAGCTGCTGTCGATCCAGATCGATTGGAAATGTCGAATATCGCGATTCCCAAGCTGTACAAGTGAATTTTCAAAATGAAGGACTATTGCGACGCCTGGGAACTGAATCTTTAGCTGTTGTCGATGCAGAAAGATTGGAAATGTCGACTATCGCGTTTTCCAAGCTCTACGAGAGAATTTTCATAACAAGGACTCTTGCGACGCCTGGGAACTGAATCTTTAGCTGCTGTCGCGCAGATCGATTGGAAATGTCGACTATCGCGTTTTCCAAGCTCTACGAGAGAATTTTCATAACAAGGACTATTGCGTCGCCTGTGATCTCAACCTTCAGCTCTTGTCGATGCAGATCGATTGGAAATGTCGAATATCGCATTTTCCAAGCTATACCAATGAATTTTCAATAAGAAGGACTATTGCGACTCCTGGGAAATTAATCTTTAGCTGCTGTCGATTCAGGCTGATTGGAAATGTCGACTATCGCGTTTTCCAAGCTATACGAGTGTATTTTTGATAATAAGGACTATTGCGACGCCTGTGAACTGAATCTTTAGCTGCTGTCGATGCAGATCGATTGAAAATGTCGACTATCGCGTTTTCCAAGCTCTACGAGAGAATTTTCAATAACAAGGACTATTGCGACGACTGTGATCTCAATCTTTAGCTGCCGTCGATGCAGATCGATTGGAAACGTCGACTATCGCGTTTTCCAAGCTCTACAAGGGAATTTTCATAACAAGGACTATTGCGACGCCTGGGAACTGAATCTTTAGCTGTTGTCGATGCAGATCGATTGGAAATGTCGAATATCGCGTTTTCTAAGCTCTAGGAGTGAATTTTCAATAAGAAGGACTATTGCGACGCCTGGGAACTGAATCTTTAGCTGCTGTCGATGCAGGTCGATTGGAAATGTGGAATATCGCGTTTTCCAAGCTATACCAGTGAATATTCAATAAGAAGGACTATTGCGACGCCATGGGAACTGAATCTTTAGCTGTTGTCGATGCAGATCGATTGGAAATGTTGAATATCGCGTTTTCCAAGCTCTACCAGTGAATTTTCAAAAACAAGGACTATTGCGGCGCCTGTGAACTGAATCTTTAGCTGCTTTCGATGCAGGTTGATTGGAAATGTCGACTATCACGTTTTCGAAGCTCTACGAAAGAATTTTCATAACAAGGACTATTGCGACGCCTGGGAACTGAATCTTTAGCTGCTGTCGATACAGGTCGATTGGAAATGTCGACTATCGCGTTTTCCAAGCTCTACGAAAGAATTTTCATAACAAGGACTATTGCGACGCCTGTGAACTGAATCTTCAGCTGCTGTCGATCCAGATCGATTGGAAATGTCGAATATCGCGATTCCCAAGCTGTACAAGTGAATTTTCAAAATGAAGGACTATTGCGACGCCTGGGAACTGAATCTTTAGCTGTTGTCGATGCAGAAAGATTGGAAATGTCGACTATCGCGTTTTCCAAGCTCTACGAGAGAATTTTCATAACAAGGACTCTTGCGACGCCTGGGAACTGAATCTTTAGCTGCTGTCGCGCAGATCGATTGGAAATGTCGACTATCGCGTTTTCCAAGCTCTACGAGAGAATTTTCATAACAAGGACTATTGCGTCGCCTGTGATCTCAACCTTCAGCTCTTGTCGATGCAGATCGATTGGAAATGTCGAATATCGCATTTTCCAAGCTATACCAATGAATTTTCAATAAGAAGGACTATTGCGACTCCTGGGAAATTAATCTTTAGCTGCTGTCGATTCAGGCTGATTGGAAATGTCGACTATCGCGTTTTCCAAGCTATACGAGTGTATTTTTGATAATAAGGACGATTGCGACGCCTGGGAACTGAATCTTTAGCTGCTGTCGATGCAGGTCGATTGGAAATGCCGACTATCGCGTTTTCCAAGCTGTACGAGTGAATTTTCAAAAAGAAGGACTATGCGACGCCTTTGAACGGAATCTTTAGCTGCTGTCGATGCAGGTCGATTGGAAATGGCGACTATCGCGTTTTCCAAGCTCTACGAGAGAATTTTCGATAACAAGGACTATTGCGACGCCTGTGATCTCAATCTTTAGCTGCTGTCGATGCAGATCGATTGGAAATGTCGAATATCGCATTTTCCATGCTATACGAGTGTATTTTTGATAATAAGGAATATTGCGACGGCTGGGAACTGAACCTGTAGCTGTTGTCGATGCACACCGATTGGAGATGTAGAATATCGCGTTTTCCAAGCTCTACGAGTGAATTTTCAATAAGAAGGACTATTGCGACGCCTGGGAACTGAACCTTTAGCTGCTGTTGATGCAGATGGATTGAAAATATCGAATATCGCATTTTCCATGCTACATGAGTGTATTTTTGATAATAAGGACTATTGCGACGCCTGGGAACTGAATCTTTAGCTGCTGTCGATGCAGGTCGATTGGAAATGCCGACTATCGCGTTTTCCAAGCTCTACGAAAGAATTTTCATAACAAGGACTATTGCGACGCCTGGGAACTGAACCTTTAGCTGCTGTTGATGCAGATCGATTGGAAATGTCGACTATCGCGTTTTCCAAGCTCTACGAAAGAATTTTCATAACAAGGACTATTGCGACGCCTGGGAACTGAACCTTTAGCTGCTGTTGATGCAGATCGATTGGAAATGTCGACTATCGCGTTTACCAAGCTCTACGAGAGAATTTTCATAACAAGGACTATTGGGACGCCTGGGAACTGAAGCTTTAGCTGCCGTCGATGCAGATCGATTGGAAATGTGGAATATCGCGTTTTCCAAGCTATACCAGTGAATATTCAATAAGAAGGAATATTGCGACGCCTGGGCACTGAATCTTTAGTTGTTGTCGATGCAGAAAGATTGGAAATGTCGACTATCGCGTTTTCCAAGCTCTACGAGAGAATTTTCATAACAAGGACTATTGCGCCGTCTGGGAACTGAATCTTTAGCTGTTGTCGATGCAGATCGATTGGAAATGTTGAATATCGCGTTTTCCAAGCTCTACCAGTGAATTTTCAAAAAGAAGGACTATTGCGACGCCTGTGAACTGAATCTTTAGCTGCTGTCGATGCAGATCGATTGAAAATGTCGACTATCGCGTTTTCCAAGCTCTACGAGAGAATTTTCAATAACAAGGACTATTGCGACGCCTGTGATCTCAATCTTTAGCTGTTGTCGATACAAATCGATTGGAAATGTGGAATATCGCGTTTTCCAAGCTATACCAGTGAATATTCAATAAGAAGGACTATTGCGCCGTCTGGGAACTGAATCTTTAGCTGTTGTCGATGCAGATCGATTGGAAATGTTGAATATCGCGTTTTCCAAGCTCTACCAGTGAATTTTCAAAAACAAGGACTATTGCGACGCCTGTGAACTGAATCTTTAGCTGCTTTCGATGCAGTTCGATTGGAAATGTCGACTATCACGTTTTCGAAGCTCTACGAAAGAATTTTCATAACAAGGACTATTGCGACGCCTGGGAACTGAATCTTTAGCTGCTGTCGATGCAGGTCGATTGGAAATGTCGACTATCGCGTTTTCCATGCTCTACGAAAGAATTTTCATAACAAGGACTATTGCGACGCCTGTGAACTGAATCTTCAGCTGCTGTCGATCCAGATCGATTGGAAATGTCGAATATCGCGATTCCCAAGCTCTACAAGTGAATTTTCAAAATGAAGGACTATTGCGACGCCTGGGAACTGAGTCTTTAGCTGTTGTCGATGCAGAAAGATTGGAAATGTCGACTGTCGCGTTTTCCAAGCTCTACGAGAGAATTTTCATAACAAGGACTCTTGCGACGCCTGGGAACTGAATCTTTAGCTGCTGTCGCGCAGATCGATTGGAAATGTCGACTATCGCGTTTTCCAAGCTCTACGAGAGAATTTTCATAACAAGGACTATTGCGTCGCCTGTGATCTCAACCTTTAGCTCTTGTCGATGTAGATCGATTGGAAATGTCGAATATCGCTTTTTCCAAGCTATACCAATGAATTTTCAGTAAGAAGGACTATTGCGACTCCTGGGAAATTAATCTTTAGCTGCTGTCGATTCAGGCCGATTGGAAATGTCGAATATCGCGTTTTCCAAGCTCTACGAGAGAATTTTCGATAACAAGGACTATTGCGACGCCTGGGAACTGAATCTTTAGCTGTTGTCGATGCAGAAAGATTGGAAACGTCGGCTATCGCGTTTTCCAAGCTCTACAAGAGAATTTTCATAACAAGGACTATTGCGACGCCTGGGAACTGAATCTTTAGCTGTTGTCGATGCAGATCGATTGGAAATGTCGAATATCGCGTTTTCCAAGCTCTAGGAGTGAATTTTCAATAAGAAGGACTATTGCGACGCCTGGGAACTGAATCTTTAGCTGCTGTCGATGCAGGTCGATTGGAAATGTGGAATATCGCGTTTTCCAAGCTATACCAGTGAATATTCAATAAGAAGGACTATTGCGACGCCTGGGAACTGAATCTTTAGCTGTTGTCGATGCAGAAAGATTGGAAATGTCGACTATCGCGTTTTCCAAGCTCTCCGAAAGAATTTTCATAACAAGGACTATTGCGACGCCTGGGAACTGAATCTTTAGCTGCTGTCGATGCAGGTCGATTGGAAATGTCGACTATCGCGTTTTCCAAGCTCTACGAAAGAATTTTCATAACAAGGACTATTGCGACGCCTGGGAACTGAATCTTTAGCTGCTGTCGATGCAGATCGATTGGAAATGTCGAATATCGCGATTCCCAAGCTCTACAAGTGAATTTTCAAAATGAAGGACTATTGCGACGCCTGGGAACTGAGTCTTTAGCTGTTGTCGATGCAGAAAGATTGGAAATGTCGAATATCGCGTTTTCCAAGCTCTACGAGAGAATTTTCATAACAAGGACTCTTGCGACGCCTGGGAACTGAATCTTTAGCTGCTGTCGCGCAGATCGATTGGAAATGTCGACTATCGCGTTATCCAAGCTCTACGAGAGAATTTTCATAACAAGGACTATTGCGTCGCCTGTGATCTCAACCTTTAGCTCTTGTCGATGTAGATCGATTGGAAATGTCGAATATCGCTTTTTCCAAGCTATACCAATGAATTTTCAGTAAGAAGGACTATTGCGACTCCTGGGAAATTAATCTTTAGCTGCTGTCGATTCAGGCCGATTGGAAATGTCGAATATCGCGTTTTCCAAGCTCTACGAGAGAATTTTCGATAACAAGGACTATTGCGACGCCTGTGATCTCAATCTTTAGCTGCTGTCGATGGAGATCGATTGGAAATGTCGAATATCGCATTTTCCATGCTATACGAGTGTATTATTGATAATAAGGACTATTGCGACGCCTGGGAACTGAATCTTTAGCTGTTGTCGATACAAATCGATTGGAAATGTGAAATATCGTGTTTTCCAAGCTATACCAGTGAATATTCAATAAGAAGGACTATTGCGACGCCTGGGAACTGAATCTTTAGCTGTTGTCGATGCAGAAAGATTGGAAACGTCAGCTATCGCGTTTTCCAAGCTCTACAAGAGAATTTTCATAACAAGGACTATTGCGACGCCTGGGAACTGAATCTTTAGCTGTTGTCGATGCAGATCGATTGGAAATGTCGAATATCGCGTTTTCCAAGCTCTAGGATTGAATTTTCAATAAGAAGGACTATTGCGACGCCTGGGAACTGAATCTTTAGCTGCTGTCGATGCAGGTCGATTGGAAATGTGGAATATCGCTTTTTCCAAGCTATACCAGTGAATATTCAATAAGATGGACTATTGCGACGCCTGGGAACTGAATCTTTAGCTGTTGTCGATGCAGAAAGATTGGAAATGTCGACTATCGCGTTTTCCAAGCTCTACGAGAGAATTTTCATAACAAGGACTATTGCGCCGTCTGGGAACTGAATCTTTAGCTGTTGTCGATGCAGATCGACTGGAAATGTTGAATATCGCGTTTTCCAAGCTCTACCAGTGAATTTTCAAAAACAAGGACTATTGCGACGCCTGTGAACTGAATCTTTAGCTGCTTTCGATGCAGGTCGATTGGAAATGTCGACTATCACGTTTTCGAAGCTCTACGAAAGACTTTTCATAACAAGGACTATTGCGACGCCTGGGAACTGAATCTTTAGCTGCTGTCGATACAGGTCGATTGGAAATGTCGACTATCGCGTTTTCAAAGCTCTACGAAAGAATTTTCATAACCAGGACTATTGCGACGCCTGTGAACTGAATCTTCAGCTGCTGTCGATCCAGATCGATTGGAAATGTCGAATATCGCGATTCCCAAGCTGTACAAGTGAATTTTCAAAATGAAGGACTATTGCGACGCCTGGGAACTGAATCTTTAGCTGTTGTCGATGCAGAAAGATTGGAAATGTCGACTATCGCGTTTTCCAAGCTCTACGAGAGAATTTTCATAACAAGGACTCTTGCGACGCCTGGGAACTGAATCTTTAGCTGCTGTCGCGCAGATCGATTGGAAATGTCGAATATCGCTTTTTCCAAGCTATACCAATGAATTTTCAGTATGAAGGACTATTGCGACTCCTGGGAAATTAATCTTTAGCTGCTGTCGATTCAGGCCGATTGGAAATGTCGAATATCGCGTTTTCCAAGCTCTACGAGAGAATTTTCGATAACAAGGACTATTGCGACGCCTGTGATCTCAATCTTTAGCTGCTGTCGATGCAGATCGATTGGAAATGTCGAATATCGCTTTTTCCATGCTATACGAGTGTATTATTGATAATAAGGACTATTGCGACGCCTGGGAACTGAATCTTTAGCTGTTGTCGATACAAATCGATTGGAAATGTGGAATATCGTGTTTTCCAAGCTATACAAGTGAATATTCAATAAGAAGGACTATTGCGACGCCTGGGAACTGAATCTTTAGCTGTTGTCGATGCAGAAAGATTGGAAATGTCGACTATCGCGTTTTCCTAGCTCTACGAGAGAATTTTCATAACAAGGACTATTGCGCCGTCTGGGAACTGAATCTTTAGCTGTTGTCGATGCAGATCGATTGGAAATGTTGAATATCGCGTTTTCCAAGCTCTACCAGTGAATTTTCAAAAACAAGGACTATTGCGACGCCTGTGAACTGAATCTTCAGCTGCTGTCGATCCAGATCGATTGGAAATGTCGACTATCGCGTTTTCCAAGCTCTACGAGAGAATTTTCATAACAAGGACTCTTGCGACGCCTGGGAACTGAATCTTTAGCTGCTGTCGCGCAGATCGATTGGAAATGTCGAATATCGCTTTTTCCAAGCTATACCAATGAATTTTCAGTATGAAGGACTATTGCGACTCCTGGGAAATTAATCTTTAGCTGCTGTCGATTCAGGCCGATTGGAAATGTCGAATATCGCGTTTTCCAAGCTCTACGAGAGAATTTTCAATAACAAGGACTATTGCGACGACTGTGATCTCAATCTTTAGCTGCCGTCGATGCAGATCGATTGGAAATGTCGAATATCGCGTTTTCCAAGCTCTACGAGAGAATTTTCGATAACAAGGACTATTGCGACGCCTGTGATCTCAATCTTTAGCTGCTGTCGATGCAGAAAGATTGGAAACGTCGACTATCGCGTTTTCCAAGCTCTACAAGGGAATTTTCATAACAAGGACTATTGCGACGCCTGGGAACTGAATCTTTAGCTGTTGTCGATGCAGATCGATTGGAAATGTCGAATATCGCGTTTTCCAAGCTCTAGGAGTGAATTTTCAATAAGAAGGACTATTGCGACGCCTGGGAACTGAATCTTTAGCTGCTGTCGATGCAGATCGATTGGAAATGTGGAATATCGCGTTTTCCAAGCTATACCAGTGAATATTCAATAAGAAGGACTATTGCGACGCCTGGGAACTGAATCTTTAGCTGTTGTCGATGCAGATCGATTGAAAATGTTGAATATCGCGTTTTCCAAGCTCTACCAGTGAATTTTCAAAAACAAGGACTATTGCGACGCCTGTGAACTGAATCTTTAGCTGCTTTCGATGCAGGTCGATTGGAAATGTCGACTATCACGTTTTCGAAGCTCTACGAAAGAATTTTCATAACAAGGACTATTGCGACGCCTGGGAACTGAATCTTTAGCTGCTGTCGATACAGGTCGATTGGAAATGTCGACTATCGCGTTTTCCAAGCTCTACGAAAGAATTTTCATAACAAGGACTATTGCGACGCCTGTGAACTGAATCTTCAGCTGCTGTCGATCCAGATCGATTGGAAATGTCGAATATCGCGATTCCCAAGCTGTACAAGTGAATTTTCAAAATGAAGGACTATTGCGACGCCTGGGAACTGAATCTTTAGCTGTTGTCGATGCAGAAAGATTGGAAATGTCGACTATCGCGTTTTCCAAGCTCTACGAGAGAATTTTCATAACAAGGACTCTTGCGACGCCTGGGAACTGAATCTTTAGCTGCTGTCGCGCAGATCGATTGGAAATGTCGACTATCGCGTTTTCCAAGCTCTATGAGAGAATTTTCATAACAAGGACTATTGCGTCGCCTGTGATCTCAACCTTCAGCTCTTGTCGATGCAGATCGATTGGAAATGTCGAATATCGCATTTTCCAAGCTATACCAATGAATTTTCAATAAGAAGGACTATTGCGACTCCTGGGAAATTAATCTTTAGCTGCTGTCGATTCAGGCTGATTGGAAATGTCGACTATCGCGTTTTCCAAGCTATACGAGTGTATTTTTGATAATAAGGACGATTGCGACGCCTGGGAACTGAATCTTTAGCTGCTGTCGATGCAGGTCGATTGGAAATGCCGACTATCGCGTTTTCCAAGCTGTACGAGTGAATTTTCAAAAAGAAGGACTATGCGACGCCTTTGAACGGAATCTTTAGCTGCTGTCGATGCAGGTCGATTGGAAATGGCGACTATCGCGTTTTCCAAGCTCTACGAGAGAATTTTCGATAACAAGGACTATTGCGACGCCTGTGATCTCAATCTTTAGCTGCTGTCGATGCAGATCGATTGGAAATGTCGAATATCGCATTTTCCATGCTATACGAGTGTATTTTTGATAATAAGGAATATTGCGACGGCTGGGAACTGAACCTGTAGCTGTTGTCGATGCACACCGATTGGAGATGTAGAATATCGCGTTTTCCAAGCTCTACGAGTGAATTTTCAATAAGAAGGACTATTGCGACGCCTGGGAACTGAACCTTTAGCTGCTGTTGATGCAGATGGATTGAAAATATCGAATATCGCATTTTCCATGCTACATGAGTGTATTTTTGATAATAAGGACTATTGCGACGCCTGGGAACTGAATCTTTAGCTGCTGTCGATGCAGGTCGATTGGAAATGCCGACTATCGCGTTTTCCAAGCTCTACGAAAGAATTTTCATAACAAGGACTATTGCGACGCCTGGGAACTGAACCTTTAGCTGCTGCTGATGCAGATCGATTGGAAATGTCGACTATCGCGTTTACCAAGCTCTACGAGAGAATTTTCATAACAAGGACTATTGGGACGCCTGGGAACTGAAGCTTTAGCTGCCGTCGATGCAGATCGATTGGAAATGTGGAATATCGCGTTTTCCAAGCTATACCAGTGAATATTCAATAAGAAGGAATATTGCGACGCCTGGGCACTGAATCTTTAGCTGTTGTCGATGCAGAAAGATTGGAAATGTCGAATATCGCATTTTCCATGCTATACGAGTGTATTTTTGATAATAAGGAATATTGCGACGGCTGGGAACTGAACCTGTAGCTGTTGTCGATGCACACCGATTGGAGATGTAGAATATCGCGTTTTCCAAGCTCTAGGAGTGAATTTTCAATAAGAAGGACTATTGCGACGCCTGGGAACTGAATCTTTAGCTGCTGTCGATGCAGGTCGATTGGAAATGTGGAATATCGCTTTTTCCAAGCTATACCAGTGAATATTCAATAAGATGGACTATTGCGACGCCTGGGAACTGAATCTTTAGCTGTTGTCGATGCAGAAAGATTGGAAATGTCGACTATCGCGTTTTCCAAGCTCTACGAGAGAATTTTCATAACAAGGACTATTGCGCCGTCTGGGAACTGAATCTTTAGCTGTTGTCGATGCAGATCGATTGGAAATGTTGAATATCGCGTTTTCCAAGCTCTACCAGTGAATTTTCAAAAAGAAGGACTATTGCGACGCCTGGGAACTGAATCTTTAGCTGCTGTCGATGCAGGTCGATTGGAAATGCCGACTATCGCGTTTTCCATGCTCTACGAAAGAATTTTCATAACAAGGACTATTGCGACGCCTGGGAACTGAACCTTTAGCTGCTGTTGATGCAGATCGATTGGACATGTCGACTATCGCGTTTACCAAGCTCTACGAGAGAATTTTCATAACAAGGACTATTGCGACGCCTGGGAACTGAAGCTTTAGCTGCCGTCGATGCAGATCGATTGGAAATGTGGAATATCGCGTTTTCCAAGCTATACCAGTGAATATTCAATAAGAAGGACTATTGCGACGCCTGGGAAATTAATCTTTAGCTGCTGTCGATTCAGGCCGATTGGAAATGTCGAATATCGCGTTTTCCAAGCTCTACGAGAGAATTTTCGATAACAAGGACTATTGCGACGCCTGTGATCTCAATCTTTAGCTGCTGTCGATGCAGAAAGATTGGAAACGTCGACTATCGCGTTTTCCAAGCTCTACAAGAGAATTTTCATAACAAGGACTATTGCGTCGCCTGGGAACTGAATCTTTAGCTGTTGTCGATGCAGATCGATTGGAAATGTCGAATATCGCGTTTTCCAAGCTCTAGGAGTGAATTTTCAATAAGAAGGACTATTGCGACGCCTGGGAACTGAATCTTTAGCTGCTGTCGATGCAGGTCGATTGGAAATGTGGAATATCGCGTTTTCCAAGCTATACCAGTGAATATTCAATAAGAAGGACTATTGCCACGCCTGGGAACTGAATCTTTAGCTTTTGTCGATGCAGAAAGATTGGAAATGTCGAATATCGCATTTTCCATGCTATACGAGTGTATTTTTGATAAGAAGGACTATTGCGACGCCTGGGAACTGAACCTTTAGCTGCTGTTGATGCAGATGGATTGAAAATATCGAATATCGCATTTTCCATGCTATATGAGTGTATTTTTGATAATAAGGACTATTGCGACGCCTGGGAACTGAATCTTTAGCTGCTGACGATGCAGGTCGATTGGAAATGCCGACTATCGCGTTATCCAAGCTCTACGAAAGAATTTTCATAACAAGGACTATTGCGACGCCTGGGAACTGAACCTTTAGCTGCCGTTGATGCAGATCGATTGGAAATGTCGACTATCGCGTTTACCAAGCTCTACGAGAGAATTTTCATAACAAGGACTATTGCGACGCCTGGGAACTGAAGCTTTAGCTGCCGTCGATGCAGATCGATTGGAAATGTGGAATATCGCGTTTTCCAAGCTATACCAGCGAATATTCAGTAAGACGGACTATTGCGACGCCTGGGAACTGAATCTTTAGCTGTTGTCGATGCAGAAAGATTGGAAATGTCGATTATCGCGTTTTCCAAGCTCTACGAGAGAATTTTCATAACAAGGACTATTGCGACGCCTGGGAACTGAAGCTTTAGCTGCCGTCGATGCAGATCGATTGGAAATGTGGAATATCGCGTTTTCCAAGCTATACCAGCGAATATTCAGTAAGACGGACTATTGCGACGCCTGGGAACTGAATCTTTAGCTGTTGTCGATGCAGAAAGATTGAAAATGTCGACTATCGCGTTTTCCAAGGTCTACGAGAGAATTTTCAATAACAAGGACTATTGCGACGCCTGTGATCTCAATCTTTAGCTGTTGTCGATACAAATCGATTGGAAATGTCGACTATCGCGTTTTCCAAGCTCTACGAGAGAATTTTCATAACAAGGACTCTTGCGACGCCTGGGAACTGAATCTTTAGCTGCTGTCGCGCAGATCGATTGGAAATGTCGACTCTCGCGTTTTCCAAGCTCTACGAGAGAATTTTCATAACAAGGACTATTGCGTCGCCTGTGATCTCAACCTTCAGCTCTTGTCGATGCAGATCGATTGGAAATGTCGAATATCGCATTTTCCAAGCTATACCAATGAATTTTCAATAAGAAGGACTATTGCGACTCCTGGGAAATTAATCTTTAGCTGCTGTCGATTCAGGCTGATTGGAAATGTCGACTATCGCGTTTGCCAAGCTATACGAGTGTATTTTTGATAATAAGGAGGATTGCGACGCCTGGGAACTGAATCTTTAGCTGCTGTCGATGCAGGTCGATTGGAAATGCCGACCATCGCGTTTTCCAAGCTGTACGAGTGAATTTTCAAAAAGAAGGACTATGCGACGCCTTTGAACGGAATCTTTAGCTGCTGTCGATGCAGGTCGATTGGAAATGTCGACTATCGCGTTTTCCAAGCTCTACGAGAGAATTTTCGATAACAAGGACTATTGCGACACCTGTGATCTCAATCTTTAGCTGCTGTCGATGCAGATCGATTGGAAATGTCGACTATCGCGTTTTCCAAGCTCTACGAAAGAATTTTCATAACAAGGACTATTGGGACGCCTGGGAACTGAAGCTTTAGCTGCCGTCGATGCAGATCGATTGGAAATGTGGAATATCGCGTTTTCCAAGCTATACCAGTGAATATTCAATAAGAAGGAATATTGCGACGCCTGGGAACTGAATCTTTAGCTGTTGTCGATACAGAAAGATTGATAATGTCGACTATCGCGTTTCCCAAGCTCTACGAGAGAATTTTCATAACAAGGACTATTGCGCCGTCTGGGAACTGAATCTTTAGCTGTTGTCGATGCAGATCGATTGGAAATGTTGAATATCGCGTTTTCCAAGCTCTACCAGTGAATTTTCAAAAAGAAGGACTATTGCGACGCCTGTGAACTGAATCTTTAGCTGCTGTCGATGCAGATCGATTGAAAATGTCGACTATCGCGTTTTCCAAGCTCTACGAGAGAATTTTCAATAACAAGGACTATTGCGACGACTGTGATCTCAATCTTTAGCTGCCGTCGATGCAGATCGATTGGAAACGTCGACTATCGCGTTTTCCAAGCTCTACAAGGGAATTTTCATAACAAGGACTATTGCGACGCCTGGGAACTGAATCTTTAGCTGTTGTCGATGCAGATCGATTGGAAATGTCGAATATCGCGTTTTCTAAGCTCTAGGAGTGAATTTTCAATAAGAAGGACTATTGCGACGCCTGGGAACTGAATCTTTAGCTGCTGTCGATGCAGGTCGATTGGAAATGTGGAATATCGCGTTTTCCAAGCTATACCAGTGAATATTCAATAAGAAGGACTATTGCGACGCCATGGGAACTGAATCTTTAGCTGTTGTCGATGCAGATCGATTGGAAATGTTGAATATCGCGTTTTCCAAGCTCTACCAGTGAATTTTCAAAAACAAGGACTATTGCGACGCCTGTGAACTGAATCTTTAGCTGCTTTCGATGCAGGTCGATTGGAAATGTCGACTATCACGTTTACGAAGCTCTACGAAAGAATTTTCATAACAAGGACTATTGCGACGCCTGGGAACTGAATCTTTAGCTGCTGTCGATACAGGTCGATTGGAAATGTCGACTATCGCGTTTTCCAAGCTCTACGAAAGAATTTTCATAACAAGGACTATTGCGACGCCTGTGAACTGAATCTTCAGCTGCTGTCGATCCAGATCGATTGGAAATGTCGAATATCGCGATTCCCAAGCTGTACAAGTGAATTTTCAAAATGAAGGACTATTGCGACGCCTGGGAACTGAATCTTTAGCTGTTGTCGATGCAGAAAGATTGGAAATGTCGACTATCGCGTTTTCCAAGCTCTACGAGAGAATTTTCATAACAAGGACTCTTGCGACGCCTGGGAACTGAATCTTTAGCTGCTGTCGCGCAGATCGATTGGAAATGTCGACTATCGCGTTTTCCAAGCTCTACGAGAGAATTTTCATAACAAGGACTATTGCGTCGCCTGTGATCTCAACCTTCAGCTCTTGTCGATGCAGATCGATTGGAAATGTCGAATATCGCATTTTCCAAGCTATACCAATGAATTTTCAATAAGAAGGACTATTGCGACTCCTGGGAAATTAATCTTTAGCTGCTGTCGATTCAGGCTGATTGGAAATGTCGACTATCGCGTTTTCCAAGCTATACGAGTGTATTTTTGATAATAAGGACTATTGCGACGCCTGTGAACTGAATCTTTAGCTGCTGTCGATGCAGATCGATTGAAAATGTCGACTATCGCGTTTTCCAAGCTCTACGAGAGAATTTTCAATAACAAGGACTATTGCGACGACTGTGATCTCAATCTTTAGCTGCCGTCGATGCAGATCGATTGGAAACGTCGACTATCGCGTTTTCCAAGCTCTACAAGGGAATTTTCATAACAAGGACTATTGCGACGCCTGGGAACTGAATCTTTAGCTGTTGTCGATGCAGATCGATTGGAAATGTCGAATATCGCGTTTTCTAAGCTCTAGGAGTGAATTTTCAATAAGAAGGACTATTGCGACGCCTGGGAACTGAATCTTTAGCTGCTGTCGATGCAGGTCGATTGGAAATGTGGAATATCGCGTTTTCCAAGCTATACCAGTGAATATTCAATAAGAAGGACTATTGCGACGCCATGGGAACTGAATCTTTAGCTGTTGTCGATGCAGATCGATTGGAAATGTTGAATATCGCGTTTTCCAAGCTCTACCAGTGAATTTTCAAAAACAAGGACTATTGCGGCGCCTGTGAACTGAATCTTTAGCTGCTTTCGATGCAGGTTGATTGGAAATGTCGACTATCACGTTTTCGAAGCTCTACGAAAGAATTTTCATAACAAGGACTATTGCGACGCCTGGGAACTGAATCTTTAGCTGCTGTCGATACAGGTCGATTGGAAATGTCGACTATCGCGTTTTCCAAGCTCTACGAAAGAATTTTCATAACAAGGACTATTGCGACGCCTGTGAACTGAATCTTCAGCTGCTGTCGATCCAGATCGATTGGAAATGTCGAATATCGCGATTCCCAAGCTGTACAAGTGAATTTTCAAAATGAAGGACTATTGCGACGCCTGGGAACTGAATCTTTAGCTGTTGTCGATGCAGAAAGATTGGAAATGTCGACTATCGCGTTTTCCAAGCTCTACGAGAGAATTTTCATAACAAGGACTCTTGCGACGCCTGGGAACTGAATCTTTAGCTGCTGTCGCGCAGATCGATTGGAAATGTCGACTATCGCGTTTTCCAAGCTCTACGAGAGAATTTTCATAACAAGGACTATTGCGTCGCCTGTGATCTCAACCTTCAGCTCTTGTCGATGCAGATCGATTGGAAATGTCGAATATCGCATTTTCCAAGCTATACCAATGAATTTTCAATAAGAAGGACTATTGCGACTCCTGGGAAATTAATCTTTAGCTGCTGTCGATTCAGGCTGATTGGAAATGTCGACTATCGCGTTTTCCAAGCTATACGAGTGTATTTTTGATAATAAGGACGATTGCGACGCCTGGGAACTGAATCTTTAGCTGCTGTCGATGCAGGTCGATTGGAAATGCCGACTATCGCGTTTTCCAAGCTGTACGAGTGAATTTTCAAAAAGAAGGACTATGCGACGCCTTTGAACGGAATCTTTAGCTGCTGTCGATGCAGGTCGATTGGAAATGGCGACTATCGCGTTTTCCAAGCTCTACGAGAGAATTTTCGATAACAAGGACTATTGCGACGCCTGTGATCTCAATCTTTAGCTGCTGTCGATGCAGATCGATTGGAAATGTCGAATATCGCATTTTCCATGCTATACGAGTGTATTTTTGATAATAAGGAATATTGCGACGGCTGGGAACTGAACCTGTAGCTGTTGTCGATGCACACCGATTGGAGATGTAGAATATCGCGTTTTCCAAGCTCTACGAGTGAATTTTCAATAAGAAGGACTATTGCGACGCCTGGGAACTGAACCTTTAGCTGCTGTTGATGCAGATGGATTGAAAATATCGAATATCGCATTTTCCATGCTACATGAGTGTATTTTTGATAATAAGGACTATTGCGACGCCTGGGAACTGAATCTTTAGCTGCTGTCGATGCAGGTCGATTGGAAATGCCGACTATCGCGTTTTCCAAGCTCTACGAAAGAATTTTCATAACAAGGACTATTGCGACGCCTGGGAACTGAACCTTTAGCTGCTGTTGATGCAGATCGATTGGAAATGTCGACTATCGCGTTTTCCAAGCTCTACGAAAGAATTTTCATAACAAGGACTATTGCGACGCCTGGGAACTGAACCTTTAGCTGCTGTTGATGCAGATCGATTGGAAATGTCGACTATCGCGTTTACCAAGCTCTACGAGAGAATTTTCATAACAAGGACTATTGGGACGCCTGGGAACTGAAGCTTTAGCTGCCGTCGATGCAGATCGATTGGAAATGTGGAATATCGCGTTTTCCAAGCTATACCAGTGAATATTCAATAAGAAGGAATATTGCGACGCCTGGGCACTGAATCTTTAGTTGTTGTCGATGCAGAAAGATTGGAAATGTCGACTATCGCGTTTTCCAAGCTCTACGAGAGAATTTTCATAACAAGGACTATTGCGCCGTCTGGGAACTGAATCTTTAGCTGTTGTCGATGCAGATCGATTGGAAATGTTGAATATCGCGTTTTCCAAGCTCTACCAGTGAATTTTCAAAAAGAAGGACTATTGCGACGCCTGTGAACTGAATCTTTAGCTGCTGTCGATGCAGATCGATTGAAAATGTCGACTATCGCGTTTTCCAAGCTCTACGAGAGAATTTTCAATAACAAGGACTATTGCGACGCCTGTGATCTCAATCTTTAGCTGTTGTCGATACAAATCGATTGGAAATGTGGAATATCGCGTTTTCCAAGCTATACCAGTGAATATTCAATAAGAAGGACTATTGCGCCGTCTGGGAACTGAATCTTTAGCTGTTGTCGATGCAGATCGATTGGAAATGTTGAATATCGCGTTTTCCAAGCTCTACCAGTGAATTTTCAAAAACAAGGACTATTGCGACGCCTGTGAACTGAATCTTTAGCTGCTTTCGATGCAGTTCGATTGGAAATGTCGACTATCACGTTTTCGAAGCTCTACGAAAGAATTTTCATAACAAGGACTATTGCGACGCCTGGGAACTGAATCTTTAGCTGCTGTCGATGCAGGTCGATTGGAAATGTCGACTATCGCGTTTTCCATGCTCTACGAAAGAATTTTCATAACAAGGACTATTGCGACGCCTGTGAACTGAATCTTCAGCTGCTGTCGATCCAGATCGATTGGAAATGTCGAATATCGCGATTCCCAAGCTCTACAAGTGAATTTTCAAAATGAAGGACTATTGCGACGCCTGGGAACTGAGTCTTTAGCTGTTGTCGATGCAGAAAGATTGGAAATGTCGACTGTCGCGTTTTCCAAGCTCTACGAGAGAATTTTCATAACAAGGACTCTTGCGACGCCTGGGAACTGAATCTTTAGCTGCTGTCGCGCAGATCGATTGGAAATGTCGACTATCGCGTTTTCCAAGCTCTACGAGAGAATTTTCATAACAAGGACTATTGCGTCGCCTGTGATCTCAACCTTTAGCTCTTGTCGATGTAGATCGATTGGAAATGTCGAATATCGCTTTTTCCAAGCTATACCAATGAATTTTCAGTAAGAAGGACTATTGCGACTCCTGGGAAATTAATCTTTAGCTGCTGTCGATTCAGGCCGATTGGAAATGTCGAATATCGCGTTTTCCAAGCTCTACGAGAGAATTTTCGATAACAAGGACTATTGCGACGCCTGGGAACTGAATCTTTAGCTGTTGTCGATGCAGAAAGATTGGAAACGTCGGCTATCGCGTTTTCCAAGCTCTACAAGAGAATTTTCATAACAAGGACTATTGCGACGCCTGGGAACTGAATCTTTAGCTGTTGTCGATGCAGATCGATTGGAAATGTCGAATATCGCGTTTTCCAAGCTCTAGGAGTGAATTTTCAATAAGAAGGACTATTGCGACGCCTGGGAACTGAATCTTTAGCTGCTGTCGATGCAGGTCGATTGGAAATGTGGAATATCGCGTTTTCCAAGCTATACCAGTGAATATTCAATAAGAAGGACTATTGCGACGCCTGGGAACTGAATCTTTAGCTGTTGTCGATGCAGAAAGATTGGAAATGTCGACTATCGCGTTTTCCAAGCTCTCCGAAAGAATTTTCATAACAAGGACTATTGCGACGCCTGGGAACTGAATCTTTAGCTGCTGTCGATGCAGGTCGATTGGAAATGTCGACTATCGCGTTTTCCAAGCTCTACGAAAGAATTTTCATAACAAGGACTATTGCGACGCCTGGGAACTGAATCTTTAGCTGCTGTCGATGCAGATCGATTGGAAATGTCGAATATCGCGATTCCCAAGCTCTACAAGTGAATTTTCAAAATGAAGGACTATTGCGACGCCTGGGAACTGAGTCTTTAGCTGTTGTCGATGCAGAAAGATTGGAAATGTCGAATATCGCGTTTTCCAAGCTCTACGAGAGAATTTTCATAACAAGGACTCTTGCGACGCCTGGGAACTGAATCTTTAGCTGCTGTCGCGCAGATCGATTGGAAATGTCGACTATCGCGTTATCCAAGCTCTACGAGAGAATTTTCATAACAAGGACTATTGCGTCGCCTGTGATCTCAACCTTTAGCTCTTGTCGATGTAGATCGATTGGAAATGTCGAATATCGCTTTTTCCAAGCTATACCAATGAATTTTCAGTAAGAAGGACTATTGCGACTCCTGGGAAATTAATCTTTAGCTGCTGTCGATTCAGGCCGATTGGAAATGTCGAATATCGCGTTTTCCAAGCTCTACGAGAGAATTTTCGATAACAAGGACTATTGCGACGCCTGTGATCTCAATCTTTAGCTGCTGTCGATGGAGATCGATTGGAAATGTCGAATATCGCATTTTCCATGCTATACGAGTGTATTATTGATAATAAGGACTATTGCGACGCCTGGGAACTGAATCTTTAGCTGTTGTCGATACAAATCGATTGGAAATGTGAAATATCGTGTTTTCCAAGCTATACCAGTGAATATTCAATAAGAAGGACTATTGCGACGCCTGGGAACTGAATCTTTAGCTGTTGTCGATGCAGAAAGATTGGAAATGTCGACTATCACGTTTTCGAAGCTCTACGAAAGACTTTTCATAACAAGGACTATTGCGACGCCTGGGAACTGAATCTTTAGCTGCTGTCGATACAGGTCGATTGGAAATGTCGACTATCGCGTTTTCAAAGCTCTACGAAAGAATTTTCATAACCAGGACTATTGCGACGCCTGTGAACTGAATCTTCAGCTGCTGTCGATCCAGATCGATTGGAAATGTCGAATATCGCGATTCCCAAGCTGTACAAGTGAATTTTCAAAATGAAGGACTATTGCGACGCCTGGGAACTGAATCTTTAGCTGTTGTCGATGCAGAAAGATTGGAAATGTCGACTATCGCGTTTTCCAAGCTCTACGAGAGAATTTTCATAACAAGGACTCTTGCGACGCCTGGGAACTGAATCTTTAGCTGCTGTCGCGCAGATCGATTGGAAATGTCGAATATCGCTTTTTCCAAGCTATACCAATGAATTTTCAGTATGAAGGACTATTGCGACTCCTGGGAAATTAATCTTTAGCTGCTGTCGATTCAGGCCGATTGGAAATGTCGAATATCGCGTTTTCCAAGCTCTACGAGAGAATTTTCGATAACAAGGACTATTGCGACGCCTGTGATCTCAATCTTTAGCTGCTGTCGATGCAGATCGATTGGAAATGTCGAATATCGCTTTTTCCATGCTATACGAGTGTATTATTGATAATAAGGACTATTGCGACGCCTGGGAACTGAATCTTTAGCTGTTGTCGATACAAATCGATTGGAAATGTGGAATATCGTGTTTTCCAAGCTATACAAGTGAATATTCAATAAGAAGGACTATTGCGACGCCTGGGAACTGAATCTTTAGCTGTTGTCGATGCAGAAAGATTGGAAATGTCGACTATCGCGTTTTCCTAGCTCTACGAGAGAATTTTCATAACAAGGACTATTGCGCCGTCTGGGAACTGAATCTTTAGCTGTTGTCGATGCAGATCGATTGGAAATGTTGAATATCGCGTTTTCCAAGCTCTACCAGTGAATTTTCAAAAACAAGGACTATTGCGACGCCTGTGAACTGAATCTTTAGCTGCTTTCGATGCAGGTCGATTGGAAATGTCGACTATCACGTTTTCGAAGCTCTACGAAAGAATTTTCATAACAAGGACTATTGCGACGCCTGTGAACTGAATCTTCAGCTGCTGTCGATCCAGATCGATTGGAAATGTCGAATATCGCGTTTTCAAAGCTCTACGAAAGAATTTTCATAACCAGGACTATTGCGACGCCTGTGAACTGAATCTTCAGCTGCTGTCGATCCAGATCGATTGGAAATGTCGAATATCGCGATTCCCAAGCTGTACAAGTGAATTTTCAAAATGAAGGACTATTGCGACGCCTGGGAACTGAATCTTTAGCTGTTGTCGATGCAGAAAGATTGGAAATGTCGACTATCGCGTTTTCCAAGCTCTACGAGAGAATTTTCATAACAAGGACTCTTGCGACGCCTGGGAACTGAATCTTTAGCTGCTGTCGCGCAGATCGATTGGAAATGTCGAATATCGCTTTTTCCAAGCTATACCAATGAATTTTCAGTATGAAGGACTATTGCGACTCCTGGGAAATTAATCTTTAGCTGCTGTCGATTCAGGCCGATTGGAAATGTCGAATATCGCGTTTTCCAAGCTCTACGAGAGAATTTTCGATAACAAGGACTATTGCGACGCCTGTGATCTCAATCTTTAGCTGCTGTCGATGCAGATCGATTGGAAATGTCGAATATCGCTTTTTCCATGCTATACGAGTGTATTATTGATAATAAGGACTATTGCGACGCCTGGGAACTGAATCTTTAGCTGTTGTCGATACAAATCGATTGGAAATGTGGAATATCGTGTTTTCCAAGCTATACAAGTGAATATTCAATAAGAAGGACTATTGCGACGCCTGGGAACTGAATCTTTAGCTGTTGTCGATGCAGAAAGATTGGAAATGTCGACTATCGCGTTTTCCTAGCTCTACGAGAGAATTTTCATAACAAGGACTATTGCGCCGTCTGGGAACTGAATCTTTAGCTGTTGTCGATGCAGATCGATTGGAAATGTTGAATATCGCGTTTTCCAAGCTCTACCAGTGAATTTTCAAAAACAAGGACTATTGCGACGCCTGTGAACTGAATCTTTAGCTGCTTTCGATGCAGGTCGATTGGAAATGTCGACTATCACGTTTTCGAAGCTCTACGAAAGAATTTTCATAACAAGGACTATTGCGACGCCTGTGAACTGAATCTTCAGCTGCTGTCGATCCAGATCGATTGGAAATGTCGAATATCGCTTTTTCCAAGCTATACCAATGAATTTTCAGTAAGAAGGACTATTGCGACTCCTGGGAAATTAATCTTTAGCTGCTGTCGATTCAGGCGGATTGGAAATGTCGAATATCGCGTTTTCCAAGCTCTACGAGAGAATTTTCGATAACAAGGACTATTGCGACGCCTGTGATCTCAATCTTTAGCTGCTGTCGATGCAGATCGATTGGAAATGTCGAATATCGCATTTTCCATGCTATACGAGTGTATTTTTGATAATAAGGGCTATTGCGACGCTTGGGAACTGAATCTTTAGCTGTTGTCGATACAAATCGATTGGAAATGTGGAATATCGTGTTTTCCAAGCTATACCAGTGAATATTCAATAAGAAGGACTATTGCGACGCCTGGGAACTGAATCTTTAGCTGTTGTCGATGCAGATCGATTGGAAATGTCGAATATCGCGTTTTCCAAGCTCTAGGAGTGAATTTTCAATATGAAGGACTATTGCGACGCCTGGGAACTGAATCTTTAGCTGCTGTCGATGCAGGTCGATTGGAAATGTGGAATATCGCGTTTTCCAAGCTATACCAGTGAATATTCAATAAGAAGGACTATTGCGACGCCTGGGAACTGAATCTTTAGCTGTTGTCGATGCAGAAAGACTGGAAATGTCGACTATCGCGTTTTCCTAGCTCTACGAGAGAATTTTCATAACAAGGACTATTGCGCCGTCTGGGAACTGAATCTTTAGCTGTTGTCGATGCAGATCGATTGGAAATGTTGAATATCGCGTTTTCCAAGCTCTACCAGTGAATTTTCAAAAACAAGGACTATTGCGACGCCTGTGAACTGAGTCTTTATCTGCTTTCGATGCAGGTCGATTGGAAATGTCGACTATCACGTTTTCGAAGCTCTACGAAAGAATTTTCATAACAAGGACTATTGCGACGCCTTGGAACTGAATCTTTAGCTGCTGTCGATGCAGGTCGATTGGAAATGTCGACTATCGCGTTTTCCAAGCTCTACGAAAGAATTTTCATAACAAGGACTATTGCGACGCCTGTGAACTGAATCTTCAGCTGCTGTCGATCCAGATCGATTGGAAATGTCGAATATCGCGATTCCCAAGCTCTACAAGTGAATTTTCAAAATGAAGGACTATTGCGACGCCTGGGAACTGAAGCTTTAGCTGTTGTCGATGCAGAAAGATTGGAAATGTCGACTATCGCGTTTTCCAAGCTCTACGAGAGAATTTTCATAACAAGGACTATTGCGTCGCCTGTGTTCTCAACCTTTAGCTCTTGTCGATGCAGATCGATTGGAAATGTCGACTATCGCGTTTTCCAAGCTCTACGAGAGAATTTTTATAACAAGGACTATTGCGCCGTCTGGGAACTGAATCTTTAGCTGTTGTCGATGCAGATCGATTGGAAATGTTGAATATCGCGTTTTCCAAGCTCTACCAGTGAATTTTCAAAAAGAAGGACTATTGCGACGCCTGTGAACTGAATCTTTAGCTGCTGTCGATACAGATCGTTTGAAAATGTCGACTATCGCGTTTTCCAAGCTCTACGAGAGAATTTTCAATAACAAGGACTATTGCGACGCCTGTGATCTCAATCATTAGCTGTTGTCGATACAAATCGATTGGAAATGTGGAATATCGCGTTTTCCAAGCTATACCAGTGAATATTCAATAAGAAGGACTATTGCGACGCCTTTCAACTGAATCTTTAGCTGCAATCGATTCAGGCCGATTGGAAATGTCGACTATCGCGTTTTCCAAGCTCTACGAGAGAATTTTCATAACAAGGACTATTGGGACGCCTGGGAATTGAAGCTTTAGCTGCCGTCGATGCAGATCGATTGGAAATGTGGAATATCGCGGTTTCCAAGCTATACCAGTGAATATTCAATAAGAAGGACTATTGCGACGCCTGGGAACTGAATCTTTAGCTGTTGTCGATGCAGAAAGATTGGAAATGTCGACTATCGCGTTTTCCAAGCTCTACGAGAGAATTTTCATAACAAGGACTATTGCGTCGCCTGTGATCTCAACCTTTAGCTCTTGTCGATGCAGATCGATTGGAAATGTCGAATATCGCATTTTCCAAGCTATACCAATGAATTTTCAATAAGAAGGACTATTGCGACTCCTGGGAAATTAATCTTTAGCTGCTATCGATTCAGGCCGATTGGAAATGTCGACTATCGCGTTTTCCAAGCTCTACGAGAGAATTTTCGATAACAAGGACTATTGCGACGCCTGTGATCTCAATCTTTAGCTGATGCCGATGCAGTTCGATTGGAAATGTCGAATATCGCATTTTCCATGCTATACGAGTGTATTTTTGATAATAAGGACTATTGCGACGTCTGGGAACTGAACCTTTAGCTGTTGTCGATGCAGATCGATTGGAAATGTGGAATATCGCGTTTTCCAAGCTATACCAGTGAATATTCAATAAGAAGGACTATTGCGACGCCTGGGAAATTAATCTTTAGCTGCTGTCGATTCAGGCCGATTGGAAATGTCGAATATCGCGTTTTCCAAGCTCTACGAGTGTATTTTTGATAATAAGGACGATTGCGACGCCTGGGAACTGAATCTTTAGCTGCTGTCGATGCAGGTCGATTGGAAATGTCGACTATCGTGTTTTCCAAGCTCTACGAAAGAATTTTCATAACAAGGACTATTGCGACGCCTGGGAACTGAATCTTCAGCTGCTGTCGATCCAGATCGATTGGAAATGTCATATATCACGATTTCCAAGCTCTACGAGTGAATTTTCAAAATGAAGGACTATTGCGACGCCTGGGAACTGAATCTTTAGCTGTTGTCGATGCAGAAAGATTGGAAATGTCGACTATCGCGTTTTCCAAGCTCTACGAGAGAATTTTCATAACAAGGACTATTGCGATGCCTGGGAACTGAATGTTCAGCTGCTGTCGATCCAGATCGATTGGAAATGTCATATATCACGATTTCCAAGCTCGACGAGTGAATTTTCAAAATGAAGGACTATTGCGACGCCTGGGAACTGAATCTTTAGCTGTTGTCGATGCAGAAAGATTGGAAATGTCGACTATCGCGTTTTCCAAGCTCTACGAGAGAATTTTCATAACAAGAATTCTTGCGACGCCTGGGAACTGAATCTTTAGCTGCTGTCGCGCAGATCGATTGGAAATGTCGACTATCGCGTTTTCCAAGCTCTACGGGAGAATTTTCATAACAAGGACTATTGCGTCGCCTGTGATCTCAATTTTTAGCTGTTGTCGATGCAGATCGATTGGAAATGTCGAATATCGCATTTTCCAAGCTATACCTGTGAATTTTCAATAAGAAGGACTATTGCGACGCCTGGGAAATTAATCTTTAGCTCCTGTCGATTCAGGCCGATTGGAAATGTCGAATATCGCGGTTTCCAAGCTCTACGAGAGAATTTTCGATAACAAGGACTATTGCGACGCCTGTGATCTCAATCTTTAGCTGCTGTCGATGCAGATCGATTGGAAATGTCGAATATCGCATTTTCCATGCTATACGAGTGTATTTTTGATAATAAGTACTATTGCGACGTCTGGGAACTGAACCTTTAGCTGTTGTCGATGCACACCGATTGGAGATGTAGAATATCGCGTTTTCCAAGCTCTACGAGTGAATTTTCAATAAGAAGGACTATTGCGACGCCTGGGAATTGAAACTTTAGCTGCTGTTGATGCAGATGGATTGAAAATATCGAATTTTGCATTTTCCATGCTAAATGAGTGTATTTTTGATAATAAGGACTATTGCGACGCCTGGGAACTGAATCTTTAGCTGCTGTCGATGCAGGTCGATTGGAAATGTCGACTATCGCGTTTTCCAAGCTCTACGAAAGAATTTTCATAACAAGGACTATTGCGACGCCTGTGAACTGAATCTTCAGCTGCTGTCGATCCAGATCGATTGGAAATGTCAAATATCGCGATTTCCAAGCTCTACAAGTGAATTTTCAAAATGAAGGACTATTGCGACGCCTGGGAACTGAATCTTTAGCTGTTGTCGATGCAGAAAGATTGGAAATGTCGACTATCGCGTTTTCCAAGCTCTACGAGAGAATTTTCATAACAGGGACTCATGCGACGCCTGGGAACTGAATCTTTAGCTGCTGTCGCGCAGATCTATTGGAAATGTCGACTATCGCGTTTTCCAAGCTCTACGAGAGAATTTTCATAACAAGGACTATTGCGTCGCCTGTGATCTCAACCTTTAGCTCTTGTCGATGCAGATCGATTGGAAATGTCGAATATCGCATTTTCCAAGCTATACCAATGAATTTTCAATAAGAAGGACTATTGCGACTCCTGGGAAATTAATCTTTAGCTGCTATCGATTCAGGCCGATTGGAAATGTCGACTATCGCGTTTTCCAAGCTCTACGGGAGAATTTTCGATAACAAGGACTATTGCGACGCCTGTGATCTCAATCTTTAGCTGCTGCCGATGCAGTTCGATTGGAAATGTCGAATATCGCATTTTCCATGCTATACGAGTGTATTTTTGATAATAAGGACTATTGCGACGTCTGGGAACTGAACCTTTAGCTGTTGTCGATGCACACCGATTGGAGATGTAGAATAACGCGTTTTCCAAGCTCTACGAGTGAATTTTTAATAAGAAGGACTATTGCGACGCCTGGGAACTGAATCTTTAGCTGCTGTCGATGCAGATAGATTGGAAATGTCGAATATCGCGTTTTCCAAGCTATACGAGTGTATTTTTGATAATAAGGACGATTGCGACGCCTGGGAACTGAATCTTTAGCTGCTGTCGATGCAGGTCGATTGGAAATGTCGACTATCGTGTTTTCCAAGCTCTACGAAAGAATTTTCATAACAAGGACTATTGCGACGCCTGGGAACTGAATCTTCAGCTGCTGTCGATCCAGATCGATTGGAAATGTCATATATCACGATTTCCAAGCTCTACGAGTGAATTTTCAAAATGAAGGACTATTGCGACGCCTGGGAACTGAATCTTTAGCTGTTGTCGATGCAGAAAGATTGGAAATGTCGACTATCGCGTTTTCCAAGCTCTACGAGAGAATTTTCATAACAAGGACTATTGCGATGCCTGGGAACTGAATGTTCAGCTGCTGTCGATCCAGATCGATTGGAAATGTCATATATCACGATTTCCAAGCTCGACGAGTGAATTTTCAAAATGAAGGACTATTGCGACGCCTGGGAACTGAATCTTTAGCTGTTGTCGATGCAGAAAGATTGGAAATGTCGACTATCAAGTTTTCCAAGCTCTACGAGAGAATTTTCATAACAAGGACTATTGCGTCGCCTGTGATCTCAACCTTTAGCTCTTGTCGATGCAGATCGATTGGAAATTTCGAATATCGCATTTTCCAAGCTATACCAATGAATTTTCAATAAGAAGGACTATTGCGACTCCTGGGAAATTAATCTTTAGCTGCTATCGATTCAGGCCGATTGGAAATGTCGACTATCGCGTTTTCCAAGCTCTACGAGAGAATTTTCGATAACAAGGACTATTGCGACGCCTGTGATCTCAATCTTTAGCTGCTGCCGATGCAGTTCGATTGGAAATGTCGAATATCGCATTTTCCATGCTATACGAGTGTATTTTTGATAATAAGGACTATTGCGACGTCTGGGAACTGAACCTTTAGCTGTTGATGATGCACACCGATTGGAGATGTAGAATAACGCGTTTTCCAAGCTCTACGAGTGAATTTTTAATAAGAAGGACTATTGCGACGCCTGGGAACTGAATCTTTAGCTGCTGTCGATGCAGATAGATTGGAAATGTCGAATATCGCGTTTTCCAAGCTATACGAGTGTATTTTTGATAATAAGGACGATTGCGACGCCTGGGAACTGAATCTTTAGCTGTTGTCGATGCAGATCGATTGGAAATGTCGAATATCGCATTTTCCAAGCTATACCTGTGAATTTTCAATAAGAAGGACTATTGCGACGCCTGGGAAATTAATCTTTAGCTGCTGTCGATTCAGGCCGATTGGAAATGTCGAATATCGCGGTTTCCAAGCTCTACGAGAGAATTTTCGATAACAAGGACTATTGCGACGCCTGTGATCTCAATCTTTAGCTGCTGTCGATGCAGATCGATTGGAAATGTCGAATATCGCTTTTTCCATGCTATACGAGTGTATTTTTGATAATAAGTACTATTGCGACGTCTGGGAACTGAACCTTTAGCTGTTGTCGATGCACACCGATTGGAGATGTAGAATATCGCGTTTTCCAAGCTCTACGAGTGAATTTTCAATAAGAAGGACTATTGCGACGCCTGGGAATTGAAACTTTAGCTGCTGTTGATGCAGATGGATTGAAAATATCGAATTTTGCATTTTCCATGCTAAATGAGTGTATTTTTGATAATAAGGACTATTGCGACGCCTGGGAACTGAATCTTTAGCTGCTGTCGATGCAGGTCGATTGGAAATGTCGACTATCGCGTTTTCCAAGCTCTACGAAAGAATTTTCATAACAAGGACTATTGCGACGCCTGTGAACTGAATCTTCAGCTGCTGTCGATCCAGATCGATTGGAAATGTCGAATATCGCGATTTCCAAGCTCTACAAGTGAATTTTCAAAATGAAGGACTATTGCGACGCCTGGGAACTGAATCTTTAGCTGTTGTCGATGCAGAAAGATTGGAAATGTCGACTATCGCGTTTTCCAAGCTCTACGAGAGAATTTTCATAACAAGGACTCATGCGACGCCTGGGAACTGAATCTTTAGCTGCTGTCGCGCAGATCTATTGGAAATGTCGACTATCGCGTTTTCCAAGCTCTACGAGAGAATTTTCATAACAAGGACTATTGCGTCGCCTGTGATCTCAACCTTTAGCTCTTGTCGATGCAGATCGATTGGAAATTTCGAGTATCGCATTTTCCAAGCTATACCAATGAATTTTCAATAAGAAGGACTATTGCGACTCCTGGGAAATTAATCTTTAGCTGCTATCGATTCAGGCCGATTGGAAATGTCGACTATCGCGTTTTCCAAGCTCTACGAGAGCATTTTCGATAACAAGGACTATTGCGACGCCTGTGATCTCAATCTTTAGCTGCTGCCGATGCAGTTCGATTGGAAATGTCGAATATCGCATTTTCCATGCTATACGAGTGTATTTTTGATAATAAGGACTATTGCGACGTCTGGGAACTGAACCTTTAGCTGTTGTTGATGCACACCGATTGGAGATGTAGAATAACGCGTTTTCCAAGCTCTACGAGTGAATTTTTAATAAGAAGGACTATTGCGACGCCTGGGAACTGAATCTTTAGCTGCTGTCGATGCAGATAGATTGGAAATGTCGAATATCGCGTTTTCCAAGCTATACGAGTGTATTTTTGATAATAAGGACGATTGCGACGCCTGGGAACTGAATCTTTAGCTGCTGTCGATGCAGGTCGATTGGAAATGTCGACTATCGTGTTTTCCAAGCTCTACGAAAGAATTTTCATAACAAGGACTATTGCGACGCCTGGGAACTGAATCTTCAGCTGCTGTCGATCCAGATCGATTGGAAATGTCATATATCACGATTTCCAAGCTCTACGAGTGAATTTTCAAAATGAAGGACTATTGCGACGCCTGGGAACTGAATCTTTAGCTGTTGTCGATGCAGAAAGATTGGAAATGTCGACTATCGCGTTTTCCAAGCTCTACGAGAGAATTTTCATAACAAGGACTATTGCGATGCCTGGGAACTGAATGTTCAGCTGCTGTCGATCCAGATCGATTGGAAATGTCATATATCACGATTTCCAAGCTCGACGAGTGAATTTTCAAAATGAAGGACTATTGCGACGCCTGGGAACTGAATCTTTAGCTGTTGTCGATGCAGAAAGATTGGAAATGTCGACTATCGCGTTTTCCAAGCTCTACGAGAGAATTTTCATAACAAGAATTCTTGCGACGCCTGGGAACTGAATCTTTAGCTGCTGTCGCGCAGATCGATTGGAAATGTCGACTATCGCGTTTTCCAAGCTCTACGGGAGAATTTTCATAACAAGGACTATTGCGTCGCCTGTGATCTCAATTTTTAGCTGTTGTCGATGCAGATCGATTGGAAATGTCGAATATCGCATTTTCCAAGCTATACCTGTGAATTTTCAATAAGAAGGACTATTGCGACGCCTGGGAAATTAATCTTTAGCTGCTGTCGATTCAGGCCGATTGGAAATGTCGAATATCGCGGTTTCCAAGCTCTACGAGAGAATTTTCGATAACAAGGACTATTGCGACGCCTGTGATCTCAATCTTTAGCTGCTGTCGATGCAGATCGATTGGAAATGTCGAATATCGCATTTTCCATGCTATACGAGTGTATTTTTGATAATAAGTACTATTGCGACGTCTGGGAACTGAATCTTTAGCTGCTGTCGATGCAGGTCGATTGGAAATGTCGACTATCGTGTTTTCCAAGCTCTACGAAAGAATTTTCATAACAAGGACTATTGCGACGCCTGGGAACTGAATCTTCAGCTGCTGTCGATCCAGATCGATTGGAAATGTCATATATCACGATTTCCAAGCTCTACGAGTGAATTTTCAAAATGAAGGACTATTGCGACGCCTGGGAACTGAATCTTTAGCTGTTGTCGATGCAGAAAGATTGGAAATGTCGACTATCGCGTTTTCCAAGCTCTACGAGAGAATTTTCATAACAAGGACTATTGCGATGCCTGGGAACTGAATGTTCAGCTGCTGTCGATCCAGATCGATTGGAAATGTCATATATCACGATTTCCAAGCTCGACGAGTGAATTTTCAAAATGAAGGACTATTGCGACGCCTGGGAACTGAATCTTTAGCTGTTGTCGATGCAGAAAGATTGGAAATGTCGACTATCGCGTTTTCCAAGCTCTACGAGAGAATTTTCATAACAAGAATTCTTGCGACGCCTGGGAACTGAATCTTTAGCTGCTGTCGCGCAGATCGATTGGAAATGTCGAATATCGCGGTTTCCAAGCTCTACGAGTGTATTTTTGATAATAAGGACGATTGCGACGCCTGGGTACTGAATCTTTAGCTGTTGTCGATGCAGATCGATTGGAAATGTCGAATATCGCATTTTCCAAGCTATACCTGTGAATTTTCAATAAGAAGGACTATTGCGACGCCTGGGAAATTAATCTTTAGCTGCTGTCGATTCAGGCCGATTGGAAATGTCGAATATCGCGGTTTCCAAGCTCTACGAGAGAATTTTCGATAACAAGGACTATTGCGACGCCTGTGATCTCAATCTTTAGCTGCTGTCGATGCAGATCGATTGGAAATGTCGAATATCGCATTTTCCATGCTATACGAGTGTATTTTTGATAATAAGTACTATTGCGACGTCTGGGAACTGAACCTTTAGCTGTTGTCGATGCACACCGATTGGAGATGTAGAATATCGCGTTTTCCAAGCTCTACGAGTGAATTTTCAATAAGAAGGACTATTGCGACGCCTGGGAATTGAAACTTTAGCTGCTGTTGATGCAGATGGATTGAAAATATCGAATTTTGCATTTTCCATGCTAAATGAGTGTATTTTTGATAATAAGGACTATTGCGACGCCTGGGAACTGAATCTTTAGCTGCTGTCGATGCAGGTCGATTGGAAATGTCGACTATCGCGTTTTCCAAGCTCTACGAAAGAATTTTCATAACAAGGACTATTGCGACGCCTGTGAACTGAATCTTCAGCTGCTGTCGATCCAGATCGATTGGAAATGTCGAATATCGCGATTTCCAAGCTCTACAAGTGAATTTTCAAAATGAAGGACTATTGCGACGCCTGGGAACTGAATCTTTAGCTGTTGTCGATGCAGAAAGATTGGAAATGTCGACTATCGCGTTTTCCAAGCTCTACGAGAGAATTTTCATAACAAGGACTCATGCGACGCCTGGGAACTGAATCTTTAGCTGCTGTCGCGCAGATCTATTGGAAATGTCGACTATCGCGTTTTCCAAGCTCTACGAGAGAATTTTCATAACAAGGACTATTGCGTCGCCTGTGATCTCAACCTTTAGCTCTTGTCGATGCAGATCGATTGGAAATGTCGAATATCGCATTTTCCAAGCTATACCAATGAATTTTCAATAAGAAGGACTATTGCGACTCCTGGGAAATTAATCTTTAGCTGCTATCGATTCAGGCCGATTGGAAATGTCGACTATCGCGTTTTCCAAGCTCTACGAGAGAATTTTCGATAACAAGGACTATTGCGACGCCTGTGATCTCAATCTTTAGCTGCTGCCGATGCAGTTCGATTGGAAATGTCGAATATCGCATTTTCCATGCTATACGAGTGTATTTTTGATAATAAGGACTATTGCGACGTCTGGGAACTGAACCTTTAGCTGTTGTCGATGCACACCGATTGGAGATGTAGAATAACGCGTTTTCCAAGCTCTACGAGTGAATTTTTAATAAGAAGGACTATTGCGACGCCTGGGAACTGAATCTTTAGCTGCTGTCGATGCAGATAGATTGGAAATGTCGAATATCGCGTTTTCCAAGCTATACGAGTGTATTTTTGATAATAAGGACGATTGCGACGCCTGGGAACTGAATCTTTAGCTGCTGTCGATGCAGGTCGATTGGAAATGTCGACTATCGTGTTTTCCAAGCTCTACGAAAGAATTTTCATAACAAGGACTATTGCGACGCCTGGGAACTTAATCTTCAGCTGCTGTCGATCCAGATCGATTGGAAATGTCATATATCACGATTTCCAAGCTCTACGAGTGAATTTTCAAAATGAAGGACTATTGCGACGCCTGGGAACTGAATCTTTAGCTGTTGTCGATGCAGAAAGATTGGAAATGTCGACTATCGCGTTTTCCAAGCTCTACGAGAGAATTTTCATAACAAGGACTATTGCGATGCCTGGGAACTGAATGTTCAGCTGCTGTCGATCCAGATCGATTGGAAATGTCATATATCACGATTTCCAAGCTCGACGAGTGAATTTTCAAAATGA
Organism: Nomada flava; assembly: GCA_951802745.1. Lineage (NCBI taxonomy): Eukaryota > Metazoa > Arthropoda > Insecta > Hymenoptera > Apidae > Nomada > Nomada flava. The sequence goes on from OX637903.1 coordinate 10,606,114, forward strand.
AGGACTATTGCGACGCCTGGGAACTGAATCTTTAGCTGTTGTCGATGCAGAAAGATTGGAAATGTCGACTATCGCGTTTTCCAAGCTCTACGAGAGAATTTTCATAACAAGGACTATTGCGTCGCCTGTGATCTCAACCTTTAGCTCTTGTCGATGCAGATCGATTGGAAATTTCGAATATCGCATTTTCCAAGCTATACCAATGAATTTTCAATAAGAAGGACTATTGCGACTCCTGGGAAATTAATCTTTAGCTGCTATCGATTCAGGCCGATTGGAAATGTCGACTATCGCGTTTTCCAAGCTCTACGAGAGAATTTTCGATAACAAGGACTATTGCGACGCCTGTGATCTCAATCTTTAGCTGCTGCCGATGCAGTTCGATTGGAAATGTCGAATATCGCATTTTCCATGCTATACGAGTGTATTTTTGATAATAAGGACTATTGCGACGTCTGGGAACTGAACCTTTAGCTGTTGTCGATGCACACCGATTGGAGATGTAGAATAACGCGTTTTCCAAGCTCTACGAGTGAATTTTTAATAAGAAGGACTATTGCGACGCCTGGGAACTGAATCTTTAGCTGCTGTCGATGCAGATAGATTGGAAATGTCGAATATCGCGTTTTCCAAGCTATACGAGTGTATTTTTGATAATAAGGACGATTGCGACGCCTGGGAACTGAATCTTTAGCTGCTGTCGATGCAGGTCGATTGGAAATGTCGACTATCGTGTTTTCCAAGCTCTACGAAAGAATTTTCATAACAAGGACTATTGCGACGCCTGGGAACTGAATCTTCAGCTGCTGTCGATCCAGATCGATTGGAAATGTCATATATCACGATTTCCAAGCTCTACGAGTGAATTTTCAAAATGAAGGACTATTGCGACGCCTGGGAACTGAATCTTTAGCTGTTGTCGATGCAGAAAGATTGGAAATGTCGACTATCGCGTTTTCCAAGCTCTACGAGAGAATTTTCATAACAAGGACTATTGCGATGCCTGGGAACTGAATGTTCAGCTGCTGTCGATCCAGATCGATTGGAAATGTCATATATCACGATTTCCAAGCTCGACGAGTGAATTTTCAAAATGAAGGACTATTGCGACGCCTGGGAACTGAATCTTTAGCTGTTGTCGATGCAGAAAGATTGGAAATGTCGACTATCAAGTTTTCCAAGCTCTACGAGAGAATTTTCGATAACAAGGACTATTGCGACGCCTGTGATCTCAATCTTTAGCTGCTGTCGATGCAGATAGATTGGAAATGTCGAATATCGCGTTTTCCAAGCTATACGAGTGTATTTTTGATAATAAGGACGATTGCGACGCCTGGGAACTTAATCTTCAGCTGCTGTCGATCCAGATCGATTGGAAATGTCATATATCACGATTTCCAAGCTCTACGAGTGAATTTTCAAAATGAAGGACTATTGCGACGCCTGGGAACTGAATCTTTAGCTGTTGTCGATGCAGAAAGATTGGAAATGTCGACTATCGCGTTTTCCAAGCTCTACGAGAGAATTTTCATAACAAGGACTATTGCGATGCCTGGGAACTGAATGTTCAGCTGCTGTCGATCCAGATCGATTGGAAATGTCATATATCACGATTTCCAAGCTCGACGAGTGAATTTTCAAAATGAAGGACTATTGCGACGCCTGGGAACTGAATCTTTAGCTGTTGTCGATGCAGAAAGATTGGAAATGTCGACTATCGCGTTTTCCAAGCTCTACGAGAGAATTTTCATAACAAGGACTATTGCGTCGCCTGTGATCTCAACCTTTAGCTCTTGTCGATGCAGATCGATTGGAAATTTCGAATATCGCATTTTCCAAGCTATACCAATGAATTTTCAATAAGAAGGACTATTGCGACTCCTGGGAAATTAATCTTTAGCTGCTATCGATTCAGGCCGATTGGAAATGTCGACTATCGCGTTTTCCAAGCTCTACGAGAGAATTTTCGATAACAAGGACTATTGCGACGCCTGTGATCTCAATCTTTAGCTGCTGCCGATGCAGTTCGATTGGAAATGTCGAATATCGCATTTTCCATGCTATACGAGTGTATTTTTGATAATAAGGACTATTGCGACGTCTGGGAACTGAACCTTTAGCTGTTGTCGATGCACACCGATTGGAGATGTAGAATAACGCGTTTTCCAAGCTCTACGAGTGAATTTTTAATAAGAAGGACTATTGCGACGCCTGGGAACTGAATCTTTAGCTGCCGTCGATGCAGATAGATTGGAAATGTCGAATATCGCGTTTTCCAAGCTATACGAGTGTATTTTTGATAATAAGGACGATTGCGACGCCTGGGAACTGAATCTTTAGCTGCTGTCGATGCAGGTCGATTGGAAATGTCGACTATCGTGTTTTCCAAGCTCTACGAAAGAATTTTCATAACAAGGACTATTGCGACGCCTGGGAACTGAATCTTCAGCTGCTGTCGATCCAGATCGATTGGAAATGTCATATATCACGATTTCCAAGCTCTACGAGTGAATTTTCAAAATGAAGGACTATTGCGACGCCTGGGAACTGAATCTTTAGCTGTTGTCGATGCAGAAAGATTGGAAATGTCGACTATCGCGTTTTCCAAGCTCTACGAGAGAATTTTCATAACAAGGACTATTGCGATGCCTGGGAACTGAATGTTCAGCTGCTGTCGATCCAGATCGATTGGAAATGTCATATATCACGATTTCCAAGCTCGACGAGTGAATTTTCAAAATGAAGGACTATTGCGACGCCTGGGAACTGAATCTTTAGCTGTTGTCGATGCAGAAAGATTGGAAATGTCGACTATCAAGTTTTCCAAGCTCTACGAGAGAATTTTCGATAACAAGGACTATTGCGACGCCTGTGATCTCAATCTTTAGCTGCTGTCGATGCAGATAGATTGGAAATGTCGAATATCGCGTTTTCCAAGCTATACGAGTGTATTTTTGATAATAAGGACGATTGCGACGCCTGGGAACTGAATCTTTAGCTGTTGTCGATGCAGATCGATTGGAAATGTCGAATATCGCATTTTCCAAGCTATACCTGTGAATTTTCAATAAGAAGGACTATTGCGACGCCTGGGAAATTAATCTTTAGCTGCTGTCGATTCAGGCCGATTGGAAATGTCGAATATCGCGGTTTCCAAGCTCTACGAGAGAATTTTCGATAACAAGGACTATTGCGACGCCTGTGATCTCAATCTTTAGCTGCTGTCGATGCAGATCGATTGGAAATGTCGAATATCGCATTTTCCATGCTATACGAGTGTATTTTTGATAATAAGTACTATTGCGACGTCTGGGAACTGAACCTTTAGCTGTTGTCGATGCACACCGATTGGAGATGTAGAATATCGCGTTTTCCAAGCTCTACGAGTGAATTTTCAATAAGAAGGACTATTGCGACGCCTGGGAATTGAAACTTTAGCTGCTGTTGATGCAGATGGATTGAAAATATCGAATTTTGCATTTTCCATGCTAAATGAGTGTATTTTTGATAATAAGGACTATTGCGACGCCTGGGAACTGAATCTTTAGCTGCTGTCGATGCAGGTCGATTGGAAATGTCGACTATCGCGTTTTCCAAGCTCTACGAAAGAATTTTCATAACAAGGACTATTGCGACGCCTGTGAACTGAATCTTCAGCTGCTGTCGATCCAGATCGATTGGAAATGTCGAATATCGCGATTTCCAAGCTCTACAAGTGAATTTTCAAAATGAAGGACTATTGCGACGCCTGGGAACTGAATCTTTAGCTGTTGTCGATGCAGAAAGATTGGAAATGTCGACTATCGCGTTTTCCAAGCTCTACGAGAGAATTTTCATAACAAGGACTCATGCGACGCCTGGGAACTGAATCTTTAGCTGCTGTCGCGCAGATCTATTGGAAATGTCGACTATCGCGTTTTCCAAGCTCTACGAGAGAATTTTCATAACAAGGACTATTGCGTCGCCTGTGATCTCAACCTTTAGCTCTTGTCGATGCAGATCGATTGGAAATTTCGAATATCGCATTTTCCAAGCTATACCAATGAATTTTCAATAAGAAGGACTATTGCGACTCCTGGGAAATTAATCTTTAGCTGCTATCGATTCAGGCCGATTGGAAATGTCGACTATCGCGTTTTCCAAGCTCTACGAGAGAATTTTCGATAACAAGGACTATTGCGACGCCTGTGATCTCAATCTTTAGCTGCTGCCGATGCAGTTCGATTGGAAATGTCGAATATCGCATTTTCCATGCTATACGAGTGTATTTTTGATAATAAGGACTATTGCGACGCCTGGGAACTGAATCTTTAGCTGCTGTCGATGCAGATAGATTGGAAATGTCGAATATCGCGTTTTCCAAGCTATACGAGTGTATTTTTGATAATAAGGACGATTGCGACGCCTGGGAACTGAATCTTCAGCTGCTGTCGATCCAGATCGATTGGAAATGTCATATATCACGATTTCCAAGCTCTACGAGTGAATTTTCTAAATGAAGGACTATTGCGACGCCTGGGAACTGAATCTTTAGCTGTTGTCGATGCAGAAAGATTGGAAATGTCGACTATCGCGTTTTCCAAGCTCTACGAGAGAATTTTCATAACAAGGACTATTGCGATGCCTGGGAACTGAATGTTCAGCTGCTGTCGATCCAGATCGATTGGAAATGTCATATATCACGATTTCCAAGCTCGACGAGTGAATTTTCAAAATGAAGGACTATTGCGACGCCTGGGAACTGAATCTTTAGCTGATGTCGATGCAGAAAGATTGGAAATGTCGACTATCGCGTTTTCCATGCTCTACGAGAGAATTTTCATAACAAGAATTCTTGCGACGCCTGGGAACTGAATCTTTAGCTGCTGTCGCGCAGATCGATTGGAAATGTCGACTATCGCGTTTTCCAAGCTCTACGGGAGAATTTTCATAACAAGGACTATTGCGTCGCCTGTGATCTCAATTTTTAGCTGTTGTCGATGCAGATCGATTGGAAATGTCGAATATCGCATTTTCCAAGCTATACCTGTGAATTTTCAATAAGAAGGACTATTGCGACGCCTGGGAAATTAATCTTTAGCTGCTGTCGATTCAGGCCGATTGGAAATGTCGAATATCGCGGTTTCCAAGCTCTACGAGAGAATTTTCGATAACAAGGACTATTGCGACGCCTGTGATCTCAATCTTTAGCTGCTGTCGATGCAGATCGATTGGAAATGTCGAATATCGCATTTTCCATGCTATACGAGTGTATTTTTGATAATAAGTACTATTGCGACGTCTGGGAACTGAACCTTTAGCTGTTGTCGATGCACACCGATTGGAGATGTAGAATATCGCGTTTTCCAAGCTCTACGAGTGAATTTTCAATAAGAAGGACTATTGCGACGCCTGGGAATTGAAACTTTAGCTGCTGTTGATGCAGATGGATTGAAACTATCGAATATTGCATTTTCCATGCTAAATGAGTGTATTTTTGATAATAAGGACTATTGCGACGCCTGGGAACTGAATCTTTAGCTGCTGTCGATGCAGGTCGATTGGAAATGTCGACTATCGTGTTTTCCAAGCTCTACGAAAGAATTTTCATAACAAGGACTATTGCGACGCCTGGGAACTGAATCTTCAGCTGCTGTCGATCCAGATCGATTGGAAATGTCATATATCACGATTTCCAAGCTCTACGAGTGAATTTTCAAAATGAAGGACTATTGCGACGCCTGGGAACTGAATCTTTAGCTGTTGTCGATGCAGAAAGATTGGAAATGTCGACTATCGCGTTTTCCAAGCTCTACGAGAGAATTTTCATAACAAGGACTATTGCGATGCCTGGGAACTGAATGTTCAGCTGCTGTCGATCCAGATCGATTGGAAATGTCATATATCACGATTTCCAAGCTCGACGAGTGAATTTTCAAAATGAAGGACTATTGCGACGCCTGGGAACTGAATCTTTAGCTGTTGTCGATGCAGAAAGATTGGAAATGTCGACTATCAAGTTTTCCAAGCTCTACGAGAGAATTTTCGATAACAAGGACTATTGCGACGCCTGTGATCTCAATCTTTAGCTGCTGTCGATGCAGATAGATTGGAAATGTCGAATATCGCGTTTTCCAAGCTATACGAGTGTATTTTTGATAATAAGGACGATTGCGACGCCTGGGAACTGAATCTTTAGCTGTTGTCGATGCAGATCGATTGGAAATGTCGAATATCGCATTTTCCAAGCTATACCTGTGAATTTTCAATAAGAAGGACTATTGCGACGCCTGGGAAATTAATCTTTAGCTGCTGTCGATTCAGGCCGATTGGAAATGTCGAATATCGCGGTTTCCAAGCTCTACGAGAGAATTTTCGATAACAAGGACTATTGCGACGCCTGTGATCTCAATCTTTAGCTGCTGTCGATGCAGATCGATTGGAAATGTCGAATATCGCATTTTCCATGCTATACGAGTGTATTTTTGATAATAAGTACTATTGCGACGTCTGGGAACTGAACCTTTAGCTGTTGTCGATGCACACCGATTGGAGATGTAGAATATCGCGTTTTCCAAGCTCTACGAGTGAATTTTCAATAAGAAGGACTATTGCGACGCCTGGGAATTGAAACTTTAGCTGCTGTTGATGCAGATGGATTGAAAATATCGAATTTTGCATTTTCCATGCTAAATGAGTGTATTTTTGATAATAAGGACTATTGCGACGCCTGGGAACTGAATCTTTAGCTGCTGTCGATGCAGGTCGATTGGAAATGTCGACTATCGCGTTTTCCAAGCTCTACGAAAGAATTTTCATAACAAGGACTATTGCGACGCCTGTGAACTGAATCTTCAGCTGCTGTCGATCCAGATCGATTGGAAATGTCGAATATCGCGATTTCCAAGCTCTACAAGTGAATTTTCAAAATGAAGGACTATTGCGACGCCTGGGAACTGAATCTTTAGCTGTTGTCGATGCAGAAAGATTGGAAATGTCGACTATCGCGTTTTCCAAGCTCTACGAGAGAATTTTCATAACAAGGACTCATGCGACGCCTGGGAACTGAATCTTTAGCTGCTGTCGCGCAGATCTATTGGAAATGTCGACTATCGCGTTTTCCAAGCTCTACGAGAGAATTTTCATAACAAGGACTATTGCGTCGCCTGTGATCTCAACCTTTAGCTCTTGTCGATGCAGATCGATTGGAAATTTCGAATATCGCATTTTCCAAGCTATACCAATGAATTTTCAATAAGAAGGACTATTGCGACTCCTGGGAAATTAATCTTTAGCTGCTATCGATTCAGGCCGATTGGAAATGTCGACTATCGCGTTTTCCAAGCTCTACGAGAGAATTTTCGATAACAAGGACTATTGCGACGCCTGTGATCTCAATCTTTAGCTGCTGCCGATGCAGTTCGATTGGAAATGTCGAATATCGCATTTTCCATGCTATACGAGTGTATTTTTGATAATAAGGACTATTGCGACGCCTGGGAACTGAATCTTTAGCTGCTGTCGATGCAGATAGATTGGAAATGTCGAATATCGCGTTTTCCAAGCTATACGAGTGTATTTTTGATAATAAGGACGATTGCGACGCCTGGGAACTGAATCTTCAGCTGCTGTCGATCCAGATCGATTGGAAATGTCATATATCACGATTTCCAAGCTCTACGAGTGAATTTTCTAAATGAAGGACTATTGCGACGCCTGGGAACTGAATCTTTAGCTGTTGTCGATGCAGAAAGATTGGAAATGTCGACTATCGCGTTTTCCAAGCTCTACGAGAGAATTTTCATAACAAGGACTATTGCGATGCCTGGGAACTGAATGTTCAGCTGCTGTCGATCCAGATCGATTGGAAATGTCATATATCACGATTTCCAAGCTCGACGAGTGAATTTTCAAAATGAAGGACTATTGCGACGCCTGGGAACTGAATCTTTAGCTGATGTCGATGCAGAAAGATTGGAAATGTCGACTATCGCGTTTTCCAAGCTCTACGAGAGAATTTTCATAACAAGAATTCTTGCGACGCCTGGGAACTGAATCTTTAGCTGCTGTCGCGCAGATCGATTGGAAATGTCGACTATCGCGTTTTCCAAGCTCTACGGGAGAATTTTCATAACAAGGACTATTGCGTCGCCTGTGATCTCAATTTTTAGCTGTTGTCGATGCAGATCGATTGGAAATGTCGAATATCGCATTTTCCAAGCTATACCTGTGAATTTTCAATAAGAAGGACTATTGCGACGCCTGGGAAATTAATCTTTAGCTGCTGTCGATTCAGGCCGATTGGAAATGTCGAATATCGCGGTTTCCAAGCTCTACGAGAGAATTTTCGATAACAAGGACTATTGCGACGCCTGTGATCTCAATCTTTAGCTGCTGTCGATGCAGATCGATTGGAAATGTCGAATATCGCATTTTCCATGCTATACGAGTGTATTTTTGATAATAAGTACTATTGCGACGTCTGGGAACTGAACCTTTAGCTGTTGTCGATGCACACCGATTGGAGATGTAGAATATCGCGTTTTCCAAGCTCTACGAGTGAATTTTCAATAAGAAGGACTATTGCGACGCCTGGGAATTGAAACTTTAGCTGCTGTTGATGCAGATGGATTGAAACTATCGAATATTGCATTTTCCATGCTAAATGAGTGTATTTTTGATAATAAGGACTATTGCGACGCCTGGGAACTGAATCTTTAGCTGCTGTCGATTCAGGCCGATTGGAAATGTCGAATATCGCGGTTTCCAAGCTCTACGAGAGAATTTTCGATAACAAGGACTATTGCGACGCCTGTGATCTCAATCTTTAGCTGCTGTCGATGCAGATCGATTGGAAATGTCGAATATCGCATTTTCCATGCTATACGAGTGTATTTTTGATAATAAGTACTATTGCGACGTCTGGGAACTGAACCTTTAGCTGTTGTCGATGCACACCGATTGGAGATGTAGAATATCGCGTTTTCCAAGCTCTACGAGTGAATTTTCAATAAGAAGGACTATTGCGACGCCTGGGAATTGAAACTTTAGCTGCTGTTGATGCAGATGGATTGAAAATATCGAATTTTGCATTTTCCATGCTAAATGAGTGTATTTTTGATAATAAGGACTATTGCGACGCCTGGGAACTGAATCTTTAGCTGCTGTCGATGCAGGTCGATTGGAAATGTCGACTATCGCGTTTTCCAAGCTCTACGAAAGAATTTTCATAACAAGGACTATTGCGACGCCTGTGAACTGAATCTTCAGCTGCTGTCGATCCAGATCGATTGGAAATGTCGAATATCGCGATTTCCAAGCTCTACAAGTGAATTTTCAAAATGAAGGACTATTGCGACGCCTGGGAACTGAATCTTTAGCTGTTGTCGATGCAGAAAGATTGGAAATGTCGACTATCGCGTTTTCCAAGCTCTACGAGAGAATTTTCATAACAAGGACTCATGCGACGCCTGGGAACTGAATCTTTAGCTGCTGTCGCGCAGATCTATTGGAAATGTCGACTATCGCGTTTTCCAAGCTCTACGAGAGAATTTTCATAACAAGGACTATTGCGTCGCCTGTGATCTCAACCTTTAGCTCTTGTCGATGCAGATCGATTGGAAATGTCGAATATCGCATTTTCCAAGCTATACCTGTGAATTTTCAATAAGAAGGACTATTGCGACGCCTGGGAAATTAATCTTTAGCTGCTGTCGATTCAGGCCGATTGGAAATGTCGAATATCGCGGTTTCCAAGATCTACGAGAGAATTTTCGATAACAAGGACTATTGCGACGCCTGTGATCTCAATCTTTAGCTGCTGTCGATGCAGATCGATTGGAAATGTCGAATATCGCATTTTCCATGCTATACGAGTGTATTTTTGATAATAAGTACTATTGCGACGTCTGGGAACTGAACCTTTAGCTGTTGTCGATGCACACCGATTGGAGATGTAGAATATCGCGTTTTCCAAGCTCTACGAGTGAATTTTCAATAAGAAGGACTATTGCGACGCCTGGGAATTGAAACTTTAGCTGCTGTTGATGCAGATGGATTGAAAATATCGAATATTGCATTTTCCATGCTAAATGAGTGTATTTTTGATAATAAGGACTATTGCGACGCCTGGGAACTGAATCTTTAGCTGCTGTCGATTCAGGCCGATTGGAAATGTCGAATATCGCGGTTTCCAAGCTCTACGAGAGAATTTTCGATAACAAGGACTATTGCGACGCCTGTGATCTCAATCTTTAGCTGCTGTCGATGCAGATCGATTGGAAATGTCGAATATCGCATTTTCCATGCTATACGAGTGTATTTTTGATAATAAGTACTATTGCGACGTCTGGGAACTGAACCTTTAGCTGTTGTCGATGCACACCGATTGGAGATGTAGAATATCGCGTTTTCCAAGCTCTACGAGTGAATTTTCAATAAGAAGGACTATTGCGACGCCTGGGAATTGAAACTTTAGCTGCTGTTGATGCAGATGGATTGAAAATATCGAATTTTGCATTTTCCATGCTAAATGAGTGTATTTTTGATAATAAGGACTATTGCGACGCCTGGGAACTGAATCTTTAGCTGCTGTCGATGCAGGTCGATTGGAAATGTCGACTATCGCGTTTTCCAAGCTCTACGAAAGAATTTTCATAACAAGGACTATTGCGACGCCTGTGAACTGAATCTTCAGCTGCTGTCGATCCAGATCGATTGGAAATGTCGAATATCGCGATTTCCAAGCTCTACAAGTGAATTTTCAAAATGAAGGACTATTGCGACGCCTGGGAACTGAATCTTTAGCTGTTGTCGATGCAGAAAGATTGGAAATGTCGACTATCGCGTTTTCCAAGCTCTACGAGAGAATTTTCATAACAAGGACTCATGCGACGCCTGGGAACTGAATCTTTAGCTGCTGTCGCGCAGATCTATTGGAAATGTCGACTATCGCGTTTTCCAAGCTCTACGAGAGAATTTTCATAACAAGGACTATTGCGTCGCCTGTGATCTCAACCTTTAGCTCTTGTCGATGCAGATCGATTGGAAATGTCGAATATCGCATTTTCCAAGCTGTACCAATGAATTTTCAATAAGAAGGACTATTGCGACTCCTGGGAAATTAATCTTTAGCTGCTATCGATTCAGGCCGATTGGAAATGTCGACTATCGCGTTTTCCAAGCTCTACGAGAGAATTTTCGATAACAAGGACTATTGCGACGCCTGTGATCTCAATCTTTAGCTGCTGCCGATGCAGTTCGATTGGAAATGTCGAATATCGCATTTTCCATGCTATACGAGTGTATTTTTGATAATAAGGACTATTGCGACGTCTGGGAACTGAACCTTTAGCTGTTGTCGATGCACACCGATTGGAGATGTAGAATAACGCGTTTTCCAAGCTCTACGAGTGAATTTTTAATAAGAAGGACTATTGCGACGCCTGGGAACTGAATCTTTAGCTGCTGTCGATGCAGATAGATTGGAAATGTCGAATATCGCGTTTTCCAAGCTATACGAGTGAATTTTCAAAATGAAGGACTATTGCGACGCCTGGGAACTGAATCTTTAGCTGTTGTCGATGCAGAAAGATTGGAAATGTCGACTATCGCGTTTTCCAAGCTCTACGAGTGAATTTTCAATAAGAAGGACTATTGCGACGCCTGGGAATTGAAACTTTAGCTGCTGTTGATGCAGATGGATTGAAAATATCGAATTTTGCATTTTCCATGCTAAATGAGTGTATTTTTGATAATAAGGACTATTGCGACGCCTGGGAACTGAATCTTTAGCTGCTGTCGATGCAGGTCGATTGGAAATGTCGACTATCGCGTTTTCCAAGCTCTACGAAAGAATTTTCATAACAAGGACTATTGCGACGCCTGTGAACTGAATCTTCAGCTGCTGTCGATCCAGATCGATTGGAAATGTCGAATATCGCGATTTCCAAGCTCTACAAGTGAATTTTCAAAATGAAGGACTATTGCGACGCCTGGGAACTGAATCTTTAGCTGTTGTCGATGCAGAAAGATTGGAAATGTCGACTATCGCGTTTTCCAAGCTCTACGAGAGAATTTTCGATAACAAGGACTATTGCGACGCCTGTGATCTCAATCTTTAGCTGCTGCCGATGCAGTTCGATTGGAAATGTCGAATATCGCATTTTCCATGCTATACGAGTGTATTTTTGATAATAAGGACGATTGCGACGCCTGGGAACTGAATCTTTAGCTGCTGTCGATGCAGGTCGATTGGAAATGTCGACTATCGTGTTTTCCAAGCTCTACGAAAGAATTTTCATAACAAGGACTATTGCGACGCCTGGGAACTGAATCTTCAGCTGCTGTCGATCCAGATCGATTGGAAATGTCATATATCACGATTTCCAAGCTCTACGAGTGAATTTTCAAAATGAAGGACTATTGCGACGCCTGGGAACTGAATCTTTAGCTGTTGTCGATGCAGAAAGATTGGAAATGTCGACTATCGCGTTTTCCAAGCTCTACGAGAGAATTTTCATAACAAGGACTATTGCGATGCCTGGGAACTGAATGTTCAGCTGCTGTCGATCCAGATCGATTGGAAATGTCATATATCACGATTTCCAAGCTCGACGAGTGAATTTTCAAAATGAAGGACTATTGCGACGCCTGGGAACTGAATCTTTAGCTGTTGTCGATGCAGAAAGATTGGAAATGTCGACTATCGCGTTTTCCAAGCTCTACGAGAGAATTTTCATAACAAGAATTCTTGCGACGCCTGGGAACTGAATCTTTAGCTGCTGTCGCGCAGATCGATTGGAAATGTCGACTATCGCGTTTTCCAAGCTCTACGGGAGAATTTTCATAACAAGGACTATTGCGACGCCTGTGATCTCAATCATTAGCTGCTGTCGATGCAGATCGATTGGAAATGTCGAATATCGCATTTTCCATGCTATACGAGTGTATTTTTGATAATAAGTACTATTGCGACGTCTGGGAACTGAACCTTTAGCTGTTGTCGATGCACACCGATTGGAGATGTAGAATATCGCGTTTTCCAAGCTCTACGAGTGAATTTTCAATAAGAAGGACTATTGCGACGCCTGGGAACTGAATCTTTAGCTGCTGTCGATGCAGGTCGATTGGAAATGTCGAATATCGCGTTTTCCAAGGTGTGCGAGTGAATTTTCAAAACGAAGGACTATGCGACGCCTTTGAACTGAATCTTTAGCTGCTTTCGATGCAGGTCGATTGGAAATGTCGACTATCGCGTTTTCCAAGCTCTACGAAAGAATTTTCAAAACAAGGACTATTGCGACGCCTGGGAACTGAATCTTTAGCTGCTGTACCGATGCAGGTCGATTGGAAATGTCGACTATCGCGTTTTCCAAGCTCTACGAAAGAATTTTCATGACAAGGACTATTGCGACGCCTGGGAACTGAATCTTCAGCTGCTGTCGATCCAGATCGATTGGAAATGTCGAATATCACGATTTCCAAGCTCTACGAGTGAATTTTCAAAATGAGTATTTTTGATAATAAGTACTATTGCGACGTCTGGGAACTGAACCTTTAGCTGTTGTCGATGCACACCGATTGGAGATGTAGAATATCGCGTTTTCCAAGCTCTACGAGTGAATTTTCAATAAGAAGGACTATTGCGACGCCTGGGAATTGAAACTTTAGCTGCTGTTGATGCAGATGGATTGAAAATATCGAATATTGCATTTTCCATGCTAAATGAGTGTATTTTTGATAATAAGGACTATTGCGACGCCTGGAACTGAATCTTTAGCTGCTGTCGATCCAGATCGATTGGAAATGTCGAATATCGCGATTCCCAAGCTCTACAAGTGAATTTTCAAAATGAAGGACTATTGCGACGCCTGGGAACTGAATCTTTAGCTGTTGTCGATGCAGAAAGATTGGAAATGTCGACTATCGCGTTTTCCAAGCTCTACGAGAGAATTTTCATAACAAGGACTCTTGCGACGCCTGGGAACTGAATCTTTAGCTGCTGTCGCGCAGATCGATTGGAAATGTCGACTATCGCGTTTTCCAAGCTCTACGAGAGAATTTTCATAACAAGGACTCTTGCGACGCCTGGGAACTGAATCTTTAGCTGTTGTCGCGCAGATCGATTGGAAATGTCGACTATCGCGTTTTCCAAGCTCTACGAAAGAATTTTCATATCAAGGACTCTTGCGACGCCTGGGAACTGAATCTTTAGCTGCTGTCGATGCAGGTCGATTGGAAATGTCGAATATCGCGTTTTCCAAGGTGTGCGAGTGAATTTTCAAAAAGAAGGACTATGCGACGCCTTTGAACTGAATCTTTAGCTGCTTTCGATGCAGGTCGATTGGAAATGTCGACTATCGCGTTTTCCAAGCTCTACGAAAGAATTTTCATAACAAGGACTATTGCGACGCCTGGGAACTGAATCTTTAGCTGCTGTCGATGCAGGTCGATTGGAAATGTCGACTATCGCGTTTTCCAAGCTCTACGAAAGAATTTTCATAACAAGGACTATTGCGACGCCTGGGAACTGAATCTTCAGCTGCTGTCGATCCAGATCGATTGGAAATGTCGAATATCACGATTTCCAAGCTCTACGAGTGAATTTTCAAAATGAAGGACTATTGCGACGCCTGGGAACTGAATCTTTAGCTGTTGTCGATGCAGATCGATTGGAAATGTGGAATATCGCGTTTTCCAAGCTATACCAGTGAATATTCAATAAGAAGGACTATTGCGACGCCTGGGAACTGAATCTTTAGCTGTTGTCGATGCAGAAAGATTTGAAATGTCGACGATCGCGTTTTCCAAGCTCTACGAGAGAATTTTCATAACAAGGACTATTGGGACGCCTGGGAACTGAAGCTTTAGCTGCCGTCGATGCAGATCGATTGGAAATGTGGAATATCGCGTTTTCCAAGCTATACCAGTGAATATTCAATAAGAAGGACTATTGCGACGCCTGGGAACTGAATCTTTAGCTGTTGTCGATGCAGAAAGATTGGAAATGTCGACTATCGCGTTATCCAAGCTCTACGAGAGAATTTTCATAACAAGGACTATTGCGACGCCTGTGAACTGAATCTTTAGATGCTTTCGATGCAGGTCGATTGGAAATGTCGACTATCGCGTTTTCCAAGCTCTACGAAATAATTTTCATAACAAGGACTATTGCGACGCCTGGGAACTGAATCTTCAGCTGCTGTCGATCCAGATCGATTGGAAATGTCGAATATCACGATTTCCAAGCTCTACGAGTGAATTTTCAAAATGAAGGACTATTAAGACGCCTGGGAACTGAATCTTTAGCTGTTGTCGATGCAGAAAGATTGGAAATGTCGACTACCGCATTTTCCAAGCTCTACGAGAGAATTTTCATTACAAGGACTCTTGCGACGCCTGGGAACTGAATCTTTAGCTGCTGTCGCGCAGATCGATTGGAAATGTCGACTATCGCGTTTTCCAAGCTCTACGGGAGAATTTTCATAACAAGGACTATTGCGTCGCCTGTGATCTCAATCTTTAGCTGTTGTCGATGCAGATCGATTGGAAATGTCGAATATCGCATTTTCTATGCTATACGAGTGTATTTTTGTAAATAAGTACTATTGCGACGTCTGGGAACTGAACTTTTAGCTGTTGTCGATGCACACCGATTGGAGATGTAGAATATCGCGTTTTCCAAGCTCTACGAGTGAATTTTCAATAAGAAGGACTATTGCGACGCCTGGGAACTGAACCTTTAGCTGCTGTTGATGCAGATCGATTGGAAATGTCGATTATCGCGTTTTCCAAGCTCTACGAGAGAATTTTCGATAACAGGGACTATTGCGACGCCCGTGATCTCAATCTTTAGCTGTTGCCGATGCAGATCGATTGGAAATGTCGAATATCACGTTTTCCAAGCTATACCAGTGAATTTTCAATAAGAAGGACTATTGCGACGCCTGGGAACTGAATCTTTAGCTGCTGTCGATGCAGGTCGATTGGAAATGTCGACTATCGCGTTTTCCAAGCTCTACGAAATAATTTTCATAACAAGGACTATTGCGACGCCTGTGAACTGAATCGTCAGCTGCTGTCGATCCAGATCGACTGGAAATGTCGAATATCGCGATTTCCAAGCTCTACAAGTGAATTTTCAAAATGAAGGACTATTGCGACGCCTGGGAACTGAATCTTTAGCTGTTGTCGATGCAGAAAGATTGGAAATGTCGACTATCGCGTTTTCCAAGCTCTTCGAGAGAATTTTCATAACAAGGACTCTTGCGACGCCTGGGAACTGAATCTTTAGCTGCTGTCGCGCAGATCTATTGGAAATGTCGACTATCGCGTTTTCCAAGCTCTACGAGAGAATTTTCATAACAAGGACTATTGCGTCGCCTGTGATCTCAACCTTTAGCTCTTGTCGAAGCAGATCGATTGGAAATGTCGAATATCGCATTTTCCAAGCTATACCAATGAATTTTCAATAAGAAGGACTATTGCGACTCCTGGGAAATAAATCTTTAGCTGCAATCGATTCAGGCCGATTGGAAATGTCGACTATCGCGTTTTCCAAGCTCTACGAGAGAATTTTCGATAACAAGGACTATTGCGACGCCTGTGATCTCAATCTTTAGCTGCTGTCGATGCAGTTCGATTGGAAATGTCGAATATCGCATTTTCCATGCTATACGAGTGTATTTTTGATAATAAGGACTATTGCGACGTCTGGGAACTGAACCTTTAGCTGTTGTCGATGCACACCGATTGGAGATGTAGAATAACGCGTTTTCCAAGCTCTACGAGTGAATTTTCAATAAGAAGGACTATTGCGACGCCTGGGAACTGAATCTTTAGCTGCTGTCGATGCAGATAGATTGGAAATGTCGAATATCGCGTTTTCCAAGCTATACGAGTGTTTTTTTGATAATAAGGACGATTGCGACGCCTGGGAACTGAATCTTTAGCTGCTGTCGATGCAGGTCGATTGGAAATGTCGACTATCGCGTTTTCCAAGCTCTACGAAAGAATTTTCATAACAAGGACTATTGCGACGCCTGGGAACTGAATCTTCAGCTGCTGTCGATCCAGATCGATTGGAAATGTCATATATCACGATTTCCAAGCTCTACGAGTGAATTTTCAAAATGAAGGACTATTGCGACGCCTGGGAACTGAATCTTTAGCTGTTGTCGATGCACAAAGATTGGAAATGTCGACTATCGCGTTTTCCAAGCTCTACGAGAGAATTTTCATAACAAGAATTCTTGCGACGCCTGGGAACTGAATCTTTAGCTGCTGTCGCGCAGATCGATTGGAAATGTCGACTATCGCGTTTTCCAAGCTCTACGGGAGAATTTTCATAACAAGGACTATTGCGTCGCCTGTGATCTCAACCTTTAGCTCTTTACGAAGCAGATCGATTGGAAATGTCGAATATCGCATTTTCCAAGCTATACCAATGAATTTTCAATAAGAAGGACTATTGCGACTCCTGGGAAATTAATCTTTAGCTGCAATCGATTCAGGCCGATTGGAAATGTCGACTATCGCGTTTTCCAAGCTCTACGAGAGAATTTTCATAACAAGGACTATTGCGTCGCCTGTGATCTCATCCTTTAGCTCTTGTCGAAGCAGACCGATTGGAAATGTCGAATATCGCATTTTCCAAGCTATACCAATGAATTTTCAATAAGAAGGACTATTGCGACGCCTGGGAAATTAATCTTTAGCTGCTGTCGATTCAGGCCGATTGGAAATGTCGAATATCGCGGTTTCCAAGCTATACCAGTGAATTTTCAATAAGAAGGACTATTGCGACGCCTGGGAACTGAATCTTTAGCTGCTGTCGATGCAGGTCGATTGGAAATATCGACTATCGCGTTTTCCAAGCTCTACGAAAGAATTTTCATAACAAGGACTATTGCGACGCCTGTGAACTGAATCTTCAGCTGCTGTCGATCCAGATCGACTGGAAATGTCGAATATCGCGATTTCCAAGCTCTACAAGTGAATTTTCAAAATGAAGGACTATTGCGACGCCTGGGAACTGAGTCTTTAGCTGTTGTCGATGCAGAAAGATTGGAAATGTCGACTATCGCGTTTTCCAAGCTCTACGAGAGAATTTTCATAACAAGGACTATTGCGTCGCCTGTGATCTCAACCTTTAGCTCTTGTCGAAGCAGATCGATTGGAAATGTCGAATATCGCATTTTCCAAGCTATACCAATGAATTTTCAATAAGAAGGACTATTGCGACTCCTGGGAAATTAATCTTTAGCTGCAATCGATTCAGGCCGATTGGAAATGTCGACTATCGCGTTTTCCAAGCTCTACGAGAGAATTTTCGATAACAAGGACTATTGCGACGCCTGTGATCTCAGTCTTTAGCTGCTGTCGATGCAGTTCGATTGGAAATGTCGAATATCGCATTTTCCATGCTATACGAGTGTATTTTTGATAATAAGGACTATTGCGACGTCTGGGAACTGAACCTTTAGCTGTTGTCGATGCACACCGATTGCAGATGTAGAATAACGCGTTTTCCAAGCTCTACGAGTGAATTTTCAATAAGAAGGACTATTGCGACGCCTGGGAACTGAATCTTTAGCTGCTGTCGATGCAGATACATTGGAAATGTCGAATATCGCGTTTTCCAAGCTATACGAGTGTATTTTTGATAATAAGGACTATTGCGACGCCTGGGAACTGAATCTTTAGCTGCTGTCGATGCAGGTCGATTGGAAATGTCGACTATCGCGTTTTCCAAGCTCTACGAGAGAATTTTGATAACATGGACTATTGCGACGCCTGTGAACTGAATCTTCAGCTGCTGTCGATCCAGATCGATTGGAAATGTCGAATATCGCGATTTCCAAGCTCTACAAGTGAATTTTCAAAATGAAGGACTATTGCGACGCCTGGGAACTGAATCTTTAGCTGTTGTCGATGCAGAAAGATTGGAAATGTCGACTATCGCGTTTTCCAAGCTCTACGAGAGAATTTTCATAACAAGGACTCTTGCGACGCCTGGGAACTGAATCTTTAGCTGCTGTCGCGCAGATCTATTGGAAATGTCGACTATCGCGTTTTCCAAGCTCTACGAGAGAATTTTCATAACAAGGACTATTGCGACGCCTGTGATCTCAATCTTTAGCTGCTGTCGATGCAGATCGATTGGAAATGTCGAATATCGCATTTTCCAAGCTATACCAATGAATTTTCAATAAGAAGGACTATTGCGACGCCTGGGAAATTAATCTTTAGCTGCTGTCGATTCAGGCCGATTGGAAATGTCGAATATCGCGGTTTCCAAGCTCTACGAGAGAATTTTCGACAACAAGGACTATTGCGACGCCTGTGATCTCAATCTTTAGCTGCTGTCGATGCAGATCGATTGGAAATGTCGAATATCGCATTTTCCATGCTATACGAGTGTATTTTTGATAATAAGTACTATTGCGACGCCTGGGAGCTGAATCTTTAGCTGCTGTCGCGCAGATCGATTGGAAATGTCGACTATCGCATTTTCCAAGCTCTACGAAAGAATTTTCATAACAAGGACTATTGCGACGCCTGGGAACTGAATCTTTAGCTGCTGTCGATGCAGGTCGATTGGAAATGTCGACTATCGCGTTTTCCAAGCTCTACGAAAGAATTTTCATAACAAGGACTATTGCGACGCCTGGGAACTGAATCTTTAGCTGCTGTCGATGCAGGTCGATTGGAAATGTCGACTATCGCGTTTTCCAAGCTCTACGAAAGAATTTTCATAACAAGGACTATTGCGACGCCTGGGAACTGAATCTTCAGCTGCTGTCGATCCAGATCGATTGGAAATGTCGAATATCATGATTTCCAAGCTCTACGAGTGAATTTTCAAAATGAAGGACTATTGCGACGCCTGGGAACTGAATCTTTAGCTGTTGTCGATGCAGAAAGATTGGAAATGTCGACTATCGCATTTTCCAAGCTCTACGAGAGAATTTTCATTAGAAGGACTCTTGCGACGCCTGGGAACTGAATCTTTAGCTGCTGTCGCGCAGATCGATTGGAAATGTCGACTATCGCGTTTTCCAAGCTCTACGGGAGAATTTTCATAACAAGGACTATTGCGTCGCCTGTGATCTCAATCTTTAGCTGTTGTCGATGCAGATCGATTGGAAATGTCGAATATCGCATTTTCCATGCTATACGAGTGTATTTTTGTAAATAAGTACTATTGCGACGTCTGGGAACTGAACTTTTAGCTGTTGTCGATGCACACCGATTGGAGATGTAGAATATCGCGTATTCCAAGCTCTACGAGTGAATTTTCAATAAGAAGGACTATTGCGACGCCTGGGAACAGAACCTTTAGCTGCTGTTGATGCAGATGGATTGAAAATATCGAATATCGCATTTTCCATGCTATATGAGTGTATTTTTGATAATAAGGACTATTGCGACGCCTGGGAACCGAATCTTTAGCTGCTGTCGATGCAGGTCGATTGGAAATGTCGAATATCGCGTTTTCCAAGCTATACCAGTGAATTTTCAATAAGAAGGACTATTGCGACGCCTGGGAAATGAATCTATAGCTGCTGTCGATGCAGGTCGATTGGAAATGTCGACTATCGCGTTTTCCAAGCTCTACGAAAGAATTTTCATAGCAAGGACTATTGCGACGCCTGTGAACTGAATCTTCAGCTGCTGTCGATCCAGATCGATTGGAAATGTCGAATATCGCGATTTCCAAGCTCTACAAGTGAATTTTCAAAATGAAGGACTATTGCGACGCCTGGGAACTGAATCTTTAGCTGTTGTCGATGCACAAAGATTGGAAATGTCGACTATCGCGTTTTCCAAGCTCTACGAGAGAATTTTCATAACAAGGACTCTTGCGACGCATGGGAACTGAATCTTTAGCTGCTGTCGCGCAGATCTATTGGAAATGTCGACCATCGCGTTTTCCAAGCTCTACGAGAGAATTTTCATAACAAGGACTATTGCGTCGCCTGTGATCTCAACCTTTAGCTCTTGTTGATGCAGATCGATTGGAAATGTCGAATATCGCATTTTCCAAGCTATACCAATGAATTTTCAATAAGAAGGACTATTGCGACTCCTGGGAAATTAATCTTTAGCTGCTATCGATTCAGGGCGATTGGAAATGTCGACTATCGCGTTTTCCAAGCTCTACGAGAGAATTTTCGATAACAAGGACTATTGCGACGCCTGTGATCTCAATCTTTAGCTGCTGTCGATGCAGTTCGATTGGAAATGTCGAATATCGCATTTTCCATGCTATACGAGTGTATTTTTGATAATAAGGACTATTGCGACGCCTGGGAACTGAACCTGTAGCTGTTGTCGATGCACACCGATTGGAGATGTAGAATATCGCGCTTTCCAAGCTCTACGAGTGAATTTTCAATAAGAAGGACTATTGCGACGCCTGGGAACTGAACCTTTAGCTGCTGTTGATGCAGATGGATTGAAAATATCGAATATCGCATTTTCCATGCTATATGAGTGTATTTTTGATAATAAGGACTATTGCGACGCCTGGGAACTGAATCTTTAGCTGCTGTCGATGCAGGTCGATTGGAAATGTCGACTATCGCGTTTTCCAAGCTCTACGAAAGAATTTTCATAACAAGGACTATTGCGACGCCTGGGAACTGAATCTTCAGCTGCTGTCGATCCAGATCGATTGGAAATGTCATATATCACGATTTCCAAGCTCTACGAGTGAATTTTCAAAATGAAGGACTATTGCGACGCCTGGGAACTGAATCTTTAGCTGTTGTCGATGCACAAAGATTGGAAATGTCGACTATCGCGTTTTCCAAGCTCTACGAGAGAATTTTCATAACAAGAATTCTTGCGACGCCTGGGAACTGAATCTTTAGCTGCTGTCGCGCAGATCGATTGGAAATGTCGACTATCGCGTTTTCCAAGCTCTACGGGAGAATTTTCATAACAAGGACTATTGCGTCGCCTGTGATCTCAATCTTTAGCTGTTGTCGATGCAGATCGATTGGAAATGTCGAATATCGCATTTTCCAAGCTATACCAATGAATTTTCAATAAGAAGGACTATTGCGACTCCTGGGAAATTAATCTTTAGCTGCAATCGATTCAGGCCGATTGGAAATGTCGACTATCGCGTTTTCCAAGCTCTACGAGAGAATTTTCATAACAAGGACTATTGCGTCGCCTGTGATCTCATCCTTTAGCTCTTGTCGAAGCAGACCGATTGGAAATGTCGAATATCGCATTTTCCAAGCTATACCAATGAATTTTCAATAAGAAGGACTATTGCGACGCCTGGGAAATTAATCTTTAGCTGCTGTCGATTCAGGCCGATTGGAAATGTCGAATATCGCGGTTTCCAAGCTATACCAGTGAATTTTCAATAAGAAGGACTATTGCGACGCCTGGGAACTGAACCTTTAGCTGCTGTTGATGCAGATGGATTGAAAATATCGAATATCGCATTTTCCATGCTATACGAGTGTATTTTTGATAATAAGTACTATTGCGACGCCTGGGAGCTGAATCTTTAGCTGCTGTCGCGCAGATCGATTGGAAATGTCGACTATCGCGTTTTCCAAGCTCTACGAGAGAATTTTCATAACAAGGACTCTTGCGACGCCTGGGAACTGAATCTTTAGCTGTTGTCGCGCAGATCGATTGGAAATGTCGACTATCGCGTTTTCCAAGCTCTACGAAAGAATTTTCATATCAAGGACTATTGCGACGCCTGGGAACTGAATCTTTAGCTGCTGTCGATGCAGGTCGATTGGAAATGTCGAATATCGCGTTTTCCAAGGTGTGCGAGTGAATTTTCAAAAAGAAGGACTATGCGACGCCTTTGAACTGAATCTTTAGCTGCTTTCGATGCAGGTCGATTGGAAATGTCGACTATCGCGTTTTCCAAGCTCTACGAAAGAATTTTCATAACAAGGACTATTGCGACGCCTGGGAACTGAATCTTTAGCTGCTGTCGATGCAGGTCGATTGGAAATGTCGACTATCGCGTTTTCCAAGCTCTACGAAAGAATTTTCATAACAAGGACTATTGCGACGCCTGGGAACTGAATCTTCAGCTGCTGTCGATCCAGATCGATTGGAAATGTCGAATATCATGATTTCCAAGCTCTACGAGTGAATTTTCAAAATGAAGGACTATTGCGACGCCTGGGAACTGAATCTTTAGCTGTTGTCGATGCAGAAAGATTGGAAATGTCGACTATCGCATTTTCCAAGCTCTACGAGAGAATTTTCATTAGAAGGACTCTTGCGACGCCTGGGAACTGAATCTTTAGCTGCTGTCGCGCAGATCGATTGGAAATGTCGACTATCGCGTTTTCCAAGCTCTACGGGAGAATTTTCATAACAAGGACTATTGCGTCGCCTGTGATCTCAATCTTTAGCTGTTGTCGATGCAGATCGATTGGAAATGTCGAATATCGCATTTTCCATGCTATACGAGTGTATTTTTGTAAATAAGTACTATTGCGACGTCTGGGAACTGAACTTTTAGCTGTTGTCGATGCACACCGATTGGAGATGTAGAATATCGCGTATTCCAAGCTCTACGAGTGAATTTTCAATAAGAAGGACTATTGCGACGCCTGGGAACAGAACCTTTAGCTGCTGTTGATGCAGATGGATTGAAAATATCGAATATCGCATTTTCCATGCTATATGAGTGTATTTTTGATAATAAGGACTATTGCGACGCCTGGGAACCGAATCTTTAGCTGCTGTCGATGCAGGTCGATTGGAAATGTCGAATATCGCGTTTTCCAAGCTATACCAGTGAATTTTCAATAAGAAGGACTATTGCGACGCCTGGGAAATGAATCTTTAGCTGCTGTCGATGCAGGTCGATTGGAAATGTCGACTATCGCGTTTTCCAAGCTCTACGAAAGAATTTTCATAGCAAGGACTATTGCGACGCCTGTGAACTGAATCTTCAGCTGCTGTCGATCCAGATCGATTGGAAATGTCGAATATCGCGATTTCCAAGCTCTACAAGTGAATTTTCAAAATGAAGGACTATTGCGATGCCTGGGAACTGAATCTTTAGCTGTTGTCGATGCACAAAGATTGGAAATGTCGACTATCGCGTTTTCCAAGCTCTACGAGAGAATTTTCATAACAAGGACTCTTGCGACGCCTGGGAACTGAATCTTTAGCTGCTGTCGCGCAGATCTATTGGAAATGTCGACCATCGCGTTTTCCAAGCTCTACGAGAGAATTTTCATAACAAGGACTATTGCGTCGCCTGTGATCTCAACCTTTAGCTCTTGTTGATGCAGATCGATTGGAAATGTCGAATATCGCATTTTCCAAGCTATACCAATGAATTTTCAATAAGAAGGACTATTGCGACTCCTGGGAAATTAATCTTTAGCTGCTATCGATTCAGGGCGATTGGAAATGTCGACTATCGCGTTTTCCAAGCTCTACGAGAGAATTTTCGATAACAAGGACTATTGCGACGCCTGTGATCTCAATCTTTAGCTGCTGTCGATGCAGTTCGATTGGAAATGTCGAATATCGCATTTTCCATGCTATACGAGTGTATTTTTGATAATAAGGACTATTGCGACGCCTGGGAACTGAACCTGTAGCTGTTGTCGATGCACACCGATTGGAGATGTAGAATATCGCGCTTTCCAAGCTCTACGAGTGAATTTTCAATAAGAAGGACTATTGCGACGCCTGGGAACTGAACCTTTAGCTGCTGTTGATGCAGATGGATTGAAAATATCGAATATCGCATTTTCCATGCTATATGAGTGTATTTTTGATAATAAGGACTATTGCGACGCCTGGGAACTGAATCTTTAGCTGCTGTCGATGCAGGTCGATTGGAAATGCCGACTATCGCGTTTTCCAAGCTCTACGAGAGAATTTTCAATAACAAGGACTATTGAGACGCCTGTGATCTCAATCTTTAGCTGTTGTCGATACAAATCGATTAGACATGTGGAATATCGCGTTTTCCAAGCTATACCAGTGAATATTCAATAAGAAGGACTATTGCGACGCCTGGGAAATTAATCTTTAGCTGCTGTCGATTCAGGCCGATTGGAAATGTCGACTATCGCGTTTTCCAAGCTCTACGAGAGCATTTTCGACAACAGGGACTATTGCGACGCCCGTGATCTCAATCTTTAGCTGTTGCCGATGCAGATCGAATGGAAATGTCGAATATCGCGTTTTCCAAGCTATACCAGTGAATTTTCAATAAGAAGGACTATTGCGACGCCTGGGAACTGAATCTCTAGCTGCTGTCGATGCAGGTCGATTGGAAATGTCGACTATCGCGTTTTCCAAGCTCTACGAATGAATTTTCATAACAAGGACTATTGCGACGCCTGTGAACTGAATCTTCAGCTGCTGTCGATCCAGATCGATTGGAAAAGACGAATATCGCGATTTCCAAGCTCTACAAGTGAATTTTCAAAATGAAGGACTATTGCGACGCGTGGGAACTGAATCTTTAGCTGTTGTCGATGCAGAAAGATTGGAAATGTCGACTATCGCGGTTTCCAAGCTCTACGAGAGAATTTTCATTACAAGAATTCTTGCGACGCCTGGGAACTGAATCTTTAGCTGCTGTCGCGCAGATCGATTGGAAATGTCGACTATCGCGTTTTCAAGCTCTACGAGAGAATTTTCATAACAAGGACTCTTGCGACGCCTGGGAACTGAATCTTTTGCTGCTGTCGCGCAGATCTATTGGAAATGTCGACTATCGCGTTTTCCAAGCTCTACGAGAGAATTTTCATAACAAGGACTATTGCGTCGCCTGTGATCTCAACCTTTAGCTCTTGTTGATGCAGATCGATTGGAAATGTCGAATATCGCATTTTCCAAGCTATACCAATGAATTTTCAATAAGAAGGACTATTGCGACTCCTGGGAAATTAATCTTTAGCTGCTATCGATTCAGGGCGATTGGAAATGTCGACTATCGCGTTTTCCAAGCTCTACGAGAGAATTTTCGATAACAAGGACTATTGCGACGCCTGTGATCTCAATCTTTAGCTGCTGTCGATGCAGTTCGATTGGAAATGTCGAATATCGCATTTTCCATGCTATACGAGTGTATTTTTGATAATAAGGACTATTGCGACGCCTGGGAACTGAATCTTTAGCTGCTGTCGATGCAGGTCGATTGGAAATGCCGACTATGGCGTTTTCCAAGCTCTACGAAAGAATTTTCATAACAAGGACCTTTGCGCCGTCTGGGAACTGAATCTTTAGCTGTTGTCGATGCAGATCGACTGGAAATGTTGAATATCGCGTTTTCCAAGCTCTACCAGTGAATTTTCAAAAAGAAAGACTATTGCGACGCCTGTGAACTGAATCTTAAGCTGCTATCGATGCAGATCGATTGAAAATGTCGACTATCGCGTTTTCCAAGCTCTACGAGAGAATTTTCGATAACAGGGACTATTGCGACGCCCGTGATCTCAATCTTTAGCTGTTGCCGATGCAGATCGAATGGAAATGTCGAATATCGCGTTTTCCAAGCTATACCAGTGAATTTTCAATAAGAAGGACTATTGCGACGCCTGGGAACTGAATCTCTAGCTGCTGTCGATGCAGGTCGATTGGAAATGTCGACTATCGCGTTTTCCAAGCTCTACGAGAGAATTTTCGATAACAGGGACTATTGCGACGCCCGTGATCTCAATCTTTAGCTGTTGCCGATGCAGATCGAATGGAAATGTCGAATATCGCGTTTTCCAAGCTATACCAGTGAATTTTCAATAAGAAGGACTATTGCGACGCCTGGGAACTGAATCTCTAGCTGCTGTCGATGCAGGTCGATTGGAAATGTCGACTATCGCGTTTTCCAAGCTCTACGAATGAATTTTCATAACAAGGACTATTGCGACGCCTGTGAACTGAATCTTCAGCTGCTGTCGATCCAGATCGATTGGAAAAGTCGAATATCGCGATTTCCAAGCTCTACAAGTGAATTTTCAAAATGAAGGACTATTGCGACGCCTGGGAACTGAATCTTTAGCTGTTGTCGATGCAGAAAGATTGGAAATGTCGACTATCGCGTTTTCCAAGCTCTACGAGAGAATTTTCATTACAAGAATTCTTGCGACGCCTGGGAACTGAATCTTTAGCTGCTGTCGCGCAGATCGATTGGAAATGTCGACTATCGCGTTTTCCAAGCTCTACGAGAGAATTTTCGATAACAAGGACTATTGCGACGGCTGTGATCTCAATCTTTAGCTGCTGTCGATGCAGATTGATTGGAAAAGTCGAATATCGCGGTTTCCAAGCTCTACGAGAGAATTTTCGATAACAAGGACTATTGCGACGCCTGTGATCTCAATCTTTAGCTGCTGTCGATGCAGATCGATTGGAAATGTCGAATATCGCATTTTCCATGCTATATGAGTGTATTTTTGATAATAAGGACTATTGCGACGCCTGGGAACTGAATCTTTAGCTGCTGTCGATCCAGATCGATTGGAAATGTCGAATATCGCGATTCCCAAGCTCTACAAGTGAATTTTCAAAATGAAGGACTATTGCGACGCCTGGGAACTGAATCTTTAGCTGTTGTCGATGCAGAAAGATTGGAAATGTCGACTATCGCGTTTTCCAAGCTCTACGAGAGAATTTTCATAACAAGGACTCTTGCGACGCCTGGGAACTGAATCTTTAGCTGCTGTCGCGCAGATCGATTGGAAATGTCGACTATCGCGTTTTCCAAGCTCTACGAGAGAATTTTCATAACAAGGACTCTTGCGACGCCTGGGAACTGAATCTTTAGCTGCTGTCGCGCAGATCGATTGGAAATGTCGACTATCGCGTTTTCCAAGCTGTACGAGTGAATTTTCAAAAAGAAGGACTATGCGACGCCTTTGAACTGAATCTTTAGCTGCTTTCGATGCAGGTCGATTGGAAATGTCGACTATCGCGTTTTCCAAGCTCTACGAAAGAATTTTCATAACAAGGACTATTGCGACGCCTGGGAACTGAATCTTTAGCTGCTGTCGATGCAGGTCGATTGGAAATGTCGACTATCGCGTTTTCCAAGCTCTACGAAAGAATTTTCATAACAAGGACTATTGCGACGCCTGGGAATTGAATCTTCAGCTGCTGTCGATCCAGATCGATTGGAAATGTCGAATATCACGATTTCCAAGCTCTACGAGTGAATTTTCAAAATGAAGGACTATTGCGACGCCTGGGAACTGAATCTTTAGCTGCTGTCGATGCAGATCGATTGAAAATGTCGACTATCGCGTTTTCCAAGCTCTACGAGAGAATTTTCAATAACAAGGACTATTGCGACGCTTGTGATCTCAATCTTTAGCTGTTGTCGATACAAATCGATTGGAAATGTGGAATATCGCGTTTTCCAAGCTATACCAGTGAATATTCAATAAGAAGGACTATTGCGACGCCTGGGAACTGAATCTTTAGCTGTTGTCGATGCAGAAAGATTGGAAATGTCGACTATCGCGTTTTCCAAGCTCTCCGAGAGAATTTTCATAACAAGGACTATTGCGCCGTCTGGGAACTGAATCTTTAGCTGTTGTCGATGCAGATCGATTGGAAATGTTGAATATCGCGTTTTCCAAGCTCTACCAGTGAATTTTCAAAAAGAAGGACTATTGCGACGCCTGTGAACTGAATCTTTAGCTGCTGTCGATGCAGATCGATTGAAAATGTCGACTATCGCGTTTTCCAAGCTCTACGAGAGAATTTTCAATAACAAGGACTATTGCGACGCTTGTGATCTCAATCTTTAGCTGTTGTCGATACAAATCGATTGGAAATGTGGAATATCGCGTTTTCCAAGCTATACCAGTGAATATTCAATAAGAAGGACTATTGCGACGCCTGGGAACTGAATCTTCAGCTGTTGTCGATGCAGAAAGATTGGAAATGTCGACTATCGCGTTTTCCAAGCTCTACGAGAGAATTTTCATTACAAGGACTATTGCGACGCCAGGGAACTGAAGCTTTAGCTGCTGTCGATGCAGATTGATTGGAAAGGTTGAATATCGCGTTTTCCAAGCTCTACCAGTGAATTTTCAAAAACAAGGACTATTGCGACGCCTGGGAACTGAATCTTTAGCTGCTGTCGATGCAGGTCGATTGGAAATGCCGACTATCGCGTTTTCCAAGCTATACCAGTGAATATTCAATAAGAAGGACTATTGCGACGCCTGGGAACTGAATCTTTAGCTGCTTTCGATGCAGGTCGATTGGAAATGCCGACTATCGCGTTTTCCAAGCTCTACGAAAGAATTTTCATAACAAGGACTATTGCGACGCCTGGGAATTGAATCTTTAGCTGCTGTCGATGCAGGTCGATTGGAAATGTCGACTATCGCGTTTTCCAAGCTCTACGAAAGAATTTTCATAACAAGGACTATTGCGACGCCTGTGAACTGAATCTTCAGCTGCTGTCGATCCAGATCGATTGGAAATGTCGAATATCGCGATTTCCAAGCTCTACAAGTGAATTTTCAAAATGAAGGACTATTGCGACGCCTGGGAACTGAATCTTTAGCTGCTGTCGATGCAGGTCGGTTGGAAATGCCGACTATCGCGTTTTCCAAGCTATACCAGTGAATATTCAATAAGAAGGACTATTGCGACGCCTGGGAACTGAATCTTTAGCTGCTTTCGATGCAGGTCGATTGGAAATATCGACTATCGCGTTTTCCAAGCTCTACGAAAGAATTTTCATAACAAGGACTCTTGCGACGCCTGGGAACTGAATCTTTAGCTGCTGTCGCGCAGATCGATTGGAAATGTCGACTATCGCGTTTTCCAAGCTCTACGAGAGAATTTTCATAACAAGGACTCTTGCGACGCCTGGGAACTGTATCTTTAGCTGCTGTCGCGCAGATCGATTGGAAATGTCGACTATCGCGTATTCCAAGCTCTACGAAAGAATTTTCATAACAAGGACTCTTGCGACGCCTGGGAACTGAATCTTTAGCTGCTGTCGATGCAGGTCGATTGGAAATGTCGACTATCGCGTTTTCCAAGCTCTACGAAAGAGCATTTAGAAGTATCGCAAAAGTATTTAAATTCGACACCAAGTAGGAGTACAGGTGCAACACCCTTTAAAGTTCTCTTTGGATTACCGATGCGATTGATGGAGGATCCAGAAATTCGTAATTTAATTAGTGCTGAGTGGCTTGCGATGTTTGAAGAAAATCGAGACGAAATCCGAAAAGAAGCGAAGGAGAATATAGCAAAAATCCAGGCAGAGAATAGGAGAAATTATAATAAGAAGCGTAAGAAAGCTAGACATTATCGGGAAGGTGAGTTGGTTGCCATTAAACGAACACAACCAGGCACCGGCGGAAAATTTAGTGTTAAGTTTATGGGGCCCTATAGTATTGAAAGCGTGCTGCGGAATGACCGTTACTTAGTTAAAAAGGTTGGAGAGCATGAGGGTCCTCAACAGACGTCGTCTTCGGCTGACAATATGAAGCCTTGGGTGAATTGCGACGACCAGGACTCCGACGGCGAAACCGAAGAGGAACTAGAGGACGGAATCGACGAAATAGAAAACTCATGAAGTGCAACATCTGAGGACAGATGTAATGCAGGATGGCCGAGTGTGGAGTCATAAATTTGACCGTAGCACAGGCCAAGAGGCCACCGTTAAAAAAGGGCCTTGCTTAGGTTAAGACTGTGTGTGTGTGTGTCCGTGTCGGCCGCCAGCGAAATTTTCCAGACGCATACGATGCAGCCGACATTGGGGGTGAAAGTCTAGGTTAAGAAAAAATAGCTTTTAGGGACAGTCGAGAGCGAACTGTGACCGTGGAAACTCTGACCTGCGAGGTGCGGTCTTGAGCCTTTTGTTATAATTATTGCCTTGAAATATACTAGAAATATATTTTATTGATAATAAGATACCTCTTAATAATGCTATAATAAACTTTGTGGTACTTTCACTATCAGCGGTTCGACGACGACTGTCGCAAATTCTGTCGTTTGCGAACCTCTCGCTGCCCACGGGGGGGGGGGGTCTCTCACGCATAACGCCATGCCCGCGAACATCGGTATCACTTTGTTTTGTGTGTTGTGTATTTTGAGTGACAGTTTATTTTTAGTATTACTCCGTAGTCTATAGTGTCATATACAATAAAATAAATATATATATTCTCATATTCTTATAATAGCTGCTATCTAGTTATTTTCCTTATTAAGATCCTACACTGGTATTACGCTAGAGTAGCAGACGAACGAATATTCGCCCAAATATGTACAATACGTTCGTTCCATGCCGAGATGCTGCCGCGTTGCAGCGGCGGCGCGCCCGTCTATACCCACCTTAGGCTACGGGTACAGTGGAACCGAATTTCGGCCTTACGACGTCTGATGAATTCGGAAACGAATCAACGCCATGAGATTAAATGGAAGCGGTGCCACTGCATACGACCCGAATGCGTGCGAAGACGCGAGACACTTGACGGGATTTTGATTTTTTCGTCCGAACTGAAGTGGCTGGCCCCCCCGTAGCGAGGGTCGTGGCCCTTTTTTCTACATAGGTTCGTCCTAAATAAATAGAAATACGATCTTTTCGTCCGAATATGCTAGCCGATCAACTGAGTTTGATTTTTTCGCCCGAAACCGACCGAAACCGACCGTGGTCCCAATACTTCACGATGGACTTTTTGTTGGTATATTGTCGCATTGATTTTTACATTTCTGTTAATGAATATTAAGGGGTCTTCCCTCGGAGTTGGTGTGAGAGTTGCTTGGCTGTTGAAATTGTTATTTTATTCTAAGCCTTACCATCTGAATGTTGTAACCCAGATAGTCGAAGCGGTAATTTAGCGAAAGCAATATGCGGTCCGGAAGTCCGAAAGGAGAGGTTGCTCTGTCTGTTTTTCGGGAAAGCTGAATTTTGCTAAAAAGGACATAATGGTTTCGGACGGTCACAGTGCCAGATGTCTTTATGGTTCGAGGTAACTAACAGGGTTATAGTTTGCAGATGTGTTAAAAAGGAAACCGTAGTTCTGAAGCCCACCTTGACTTATATCGACGGTTCATTGTTCCCCTTATAATCTACCTTTCCGAAACTATTCTTCTTATTATAAATGCGAATATGCGAATTATAAATTAGTTGTATTAAAATATTTATGCACCGTAAGAGCAACAATTTAATTTTTCCGTTCTAATCTTTCATTTGTTAACAAGATTGTTAATAAATTGAGGACGCTCACGCTTCATCCCCGCCACTGGAGGGGTCCCCCCAGGGTTCGAGTGGAAGGAGCACGCTGATACGTTTTGACTAGTCGACATGTCCCGGAGGCAGATAGCTTAGAAAAAGAAACAAGTGGCTTCGTATCCGTGAGACAACACTAATGCAACCGTGAAACTTTTTTATTGTTACTTATTTCGTTATGAAAATTGCATTAATATATTATTGGGGTTGTTGTGATTAAAATGAGGCCAAACACGATATAATTTGGATCATATTAGCCAAATCCATGCGCCTTTTCTACGGCGTGCATCATAGCTGTGAACTCACATTCGTCGGAATAGAATACGCAGCCACTGGCACCGCTCCACTTCGCACAGCCGATTCGGTTCGCTCTGACGACGTCGCAAGGCCGAAATTCGGTTCCACTGTACCCGTAGCCTTAAGGGGGTAGACACGGCACGTGACCCCTCCGATTTTGCAAGTCGATATTATAGCAGCTTTTTCCTGCATAGATATGGTAATACCGACTGGCGAGAGGGAGCTGCTTGTTATTTCGATATCCTATTCTGAATATGGAAGGAAATTGTCAGAAGTTGCGTTGAACTTGAAAGAATTTAAACGGAAAGTCTGCTGGTAGTGCAAACATAGAACATTCATTGTACATTCACATCGCATCATTTGAGAGTTCTGCGGCACTGTTGTCACATCTGTTACAATTCTGACCATCCGCAAAATGAATCGGCTCGAGTCGAGATTTTGACTCCGGCCGGACATAGAAAAGAATAGTGCGAATGAAAGAGGAGATTCGAACAATAGTTCTAACTACGACAGAAAACGAGCCAAAAAATGAATGAACTGATAATTTTGGCCAGCAGTGTATTACATATTTTGTACAGGAAATTTATAAAAGCTGAATGGAATTGTAAATCAACGATTTACTCTCTCTTCCCCAGCGTACGTGCCATTTTTCATGATGCTCTTCTGCGCTTTCCCAGCCTTTTTAACGGCTTTTCCGCTTGCTTTGGGTGGCATCTTCACGGATATTTCGTAGCTTCAACAAGAGACGTACGGAGTAATAGTCAAAGACTGAATGTCAAAATTGTTTTTTTTTTTTTTTTGACAGTACTAGCCTGCAATTTGAACATGGGGGTTGGTGCAAAGATACCTTGAGCAAGTGCTCACTACCCTTTAACATGCGAAGGAATTGGTTGAATGTACTGAGGGGTTAAGACTGGCGAGAGCCGTTTTAGGTTGTGGGAACTATAAGAAAATTTTCAAAAAACTTATAGAGGGCGTCTGCAGATGACTGCAGCATCAGGTTTAGTGCGGTTGAAGAAGCCAGTGAAGATGCAGATGCGGATGTAGTTGGAGAAAATGATGTTGTTGTTGATGATGACGCTGATGTGTCGTCACAAGTGATCAGGTTAACGCCCAGGAGCAGTGTCAGCAGGCGCATTAGGTGATGCGTCCGGAGCAGGCGGTAGGTCCAACGGGAAGCGGATTCTGGGAGAATATGGCAGCATTCTCCTCTCAAAGGACGCAGTGCTTCGCACCAGCGGGTTACTGTGTTCGTCCGGATAGTAGGCTCTGACCAGAGAATGAAGAAATATGTCTAGCATTTGGATATTCGCCAGGGTGTGAATTTCCGAAGTGGAGTGGTCCATCGGCAGTTTTAAAATTATTTTGATTGCTTTGTTTTGAAGTCTCTGCAAGCAGTTGTGGTGGGTTTTGGCAGCATTAAGCCAGAGATGTGCCCCGTAAGCAATAACTGAGCGGATGCAGGTTTTATAAATCAATAATTTTAAGTGAGTTTTAAGTCCTGATTTTGGTCCAATCAGGACCGAGGCCGCCCCAAGGGCAGCAGTAGCCTTCTTTTTTCGGTCCAGCACCGCCGGTCCCCATCTCAATTGAGAGTCCAGGACAACTCCCAGATATTTGACCTCCTTACTCCATTTAATCTGTTCATTATGGATTTTCAGGGATGGAAGCCCCTTCTTAAGGTGTTTCTTTCTTCGAGTGAAGAGTATGGCTTGGGTCTTGGATTCGTTTAGTTTTAACTTCCAATCAGTGAAGAATTTGTTGATGCTATCAAGATGATCTTGGAGAATCTTGGTCAAACGAAGGTGACAGAATGAAGCCGCTAAAATAGCCGTGTCGTCGGCAAAAAGGGCCAAAGACGAATTGCTAGAGTGCGGTAGATCGTTGATGTATAGGAGGAAGAGAAGGGGAGCCAAAACCGCTCCCTGGGGGACCCCCGCTCTGATGGGCGCGGGGTCAGATTTCCTGTTGCCCACCTGGACAAAGAACGATCTTTTTTCCAAGTAGAAATGAAGGAGCTTAATTAACCTGGGGTGGAAACCAAGGTCAATTAGTTTGGATATGAGACCGTTGTGCCACACCGAATCAAAGGCCTTGTTCAAGTCCAACAGCACCATACCCGAGTAACGGTTGGTGTTTACATGATGGGTATGGAACTGAGTTGCACGGACCAGCTGATGAGTAGTCGAATGGCAGCCTCGAAAGCCGAATTGCGGCTGAAGCTGTTCGTATATGACTTTCTCAAAAAGCTTTCCCAAAATGGGTAGAAGGCTGATGGGCCTGTAGCTCGAAGGGAACTTTCGATTTTTCCCGGGTTTGGGGATCGGGATGACCTTTGCAACCTTCCATAACTGCGGGAAGTATGCAAATTGGAAGCATGCCCTGAAAATGTAGAAAAGTTGCACGAATGCATTTCTAGGGGCTTTTCTGATTAGATTTGAAGTGAAACCATCCCAACCACATGCTTTCCTGGGTTTTAGTTTATCTGCCAACTCTTTAATGCCTCTTGGAGAGAGGCGACGAATAATATCAGAACTTGGCGAAGGGACAAAATGTTCCTTCAGGTGGAAATTTTGGACCTTCTGATTTATCAGTAACTGAAGGGAGGATTTAGCCCGGAAGGCGTCCTCAAACACCATGCTGAATTGATCAGCCAGAAGTTGAGCTTTTTCAAAATTTACATCGTGATAGCAACCAGCATCATCCACAAGGGGGGGTATGCTTGTTGGTTTTTTCATTATTTTTCGAAAGACAGGCCAAAAGGTGTGGGTGTTTTGGGCATCCCTAATTTGCTGGTGGATACGCTCAGCTTTGAGCAAGTTGGTTCTATTCCGTATAGATTTGTTCAAATGTTTGAAGTATAAAAGAGAAATTTGATTTCCGGTTTTTTGCCATCTTTTCCTAGCCGCGTTGCGGAGTCGGATCATAGATTTCAACTTCTCATCCGGAAGGATGAAATTATCGGGAGTGTTTACAAAGGAGGTAGATTTGTAAAAGCAAGATTTTAAGTATCTTTGGAATTGAGAGACTTTTTGGTCGATGTCATCAGTTGAAACGATGTTCGGGGTGATTTGGATTTTGGAAACATGAGACTGATAGGTTTCCCAGTTGGTAATTGGGGAGGAGGTGGCGAAAGAGTGCTTAAGGTTAGGCAGCAGCAGAACTGGACGATGGTCAGAGGACAGGTCGTCCGACACTTCACATAGGTGATTTGTGAAAGTGTTCGCCAGGAAAAAATCAATTTTTGTTGGCGTACAATTGGGCCGGAAGTGAGTGGCAGTAGGGGGTTTAATCAGTGAATAACGGCTGATAGCCATATGACTGTCAAGGATTCTACCGTTAGTATTATTTCTCGTATTGTTCCAGGAAGAGTGTTTTGCGTTTAGGTCTACACCAACGATGAAAGGAGTACTGAAGTTAGTAATGGAGTCAAGAGCATTGTAGTCAAGTGTTTGATTGGGGCAGTATGCCGAAATAACAATCAGGTTGAGGTTGACAATTTTCACTGCCGTTGCTTCGAGATTGACTACAGGCTTGAGCCTGAAGGGGTGGAAACGTAGATTCTTGTGAACAAGGATAGCCACGCCTCCACGAGGACTTCCATCATTTCTATCAGCTCTGACTATGTTGTAGTTAGTAAAAAGGATGTCTATGGGGGGGGACAGCCAAGTTTCTTGTATCATAGCAATCAGGACGTTGTTTGAAATCATGAAAAGTTCTAATTCAGTGATTTTAGTAGGTAGGGAACAAGCGTTCCAAGTCATGATAGCCCCGGGTAGTAACGAGGAGAAAACAATTTATGAAAATAATTGCTGAGCAGCATCAAGTAGAATTTCGAGCTTGTCGAACATCGTGGAGTCAAAGACTGAATGTCAAAATTTTTTTTTTTTTTTTTTTCCTCTTCTTTCAGTGAGTGGGGGGTGACCGTGCCTGGGAGCGTCCTTTTGCCCCCTTACCGGTTGATATTCAAGGGTTGCATGGTGTTACCATCTGGAAATGAAGGAGGATGTGAGAGAGGTCAGGGGATAAAATTTACAAAAACCCCTATTTCTTGAAAGGTTTGACCCCATATGAGGGGGCAGGTGAGGGTGTGAGTTTAGGGATAAGGTTGTTGAATTGCTGAGGTGGGGGAGTAGTGTGGATATGTTTGGGATGCGGCTGGTTTTTAGAGAGGTAGCAGGGTCACATTTCTACGAGTGGTTTTGAGCCAGGGAATGTTAGTTTGATTTTGTAAGGGATACGGTTTCTGTCGTAGAGCCCGGTTTGACGAACCAGTTGGTTTGAGTGACTACTGACAGTGTACTTTGAGGCTAGGTAGTTTACGTAGGAGTTAGTGTCCTCCACGTTTAGGTCGGCTAGGAGTTTCTGAGTGGAGTAGTCTCGCGGTTTCCCAGAGATGATCTTTAGGATGCGGTTTTGCGTGTAGCGGAGCTTGAGAAGAGTTGACTTTGGGGCAATGTTCCATATTTGGGCCCCGTATGTGAGGACTGGTCGGAGGCAGACCTTGTACAACGAGACCCTGAGGTGCTGGTGTAGGCCTGAGGTTGTGCAGAGGTGTCGATGCATGGCTCCAGCTGCAGCTCTGGTTTTTTTGATTCTATCTAGAATTGCTGGTGTCCAAGAGAGTTTTTTGTCGAGGAGAATTCCCAGGTACTTCACTTGCGAGGACCAGGGAATGTCTGTCCCGTGAATTGAGAGGTGGAGGTCTTGTCGAGGTCTGGTTTTTCTCGTGAAGCAGATTGCCTGAGTTTTCGCAGGGTTGACTGTGAGTTTCCAATCGTGGAAGAAGGAGATAACCCGGTTGAGATAGTTTTGAAGTTTCTTGACCAGAAGCATGAATGACCAGGAGGATTCAAGGAGTATTGTATCGTCTGCATATAACGCGATTTGTCCAGAGGTGGAATTTATTGTTGGGATGTCGTTGATGTATATATTGAAAAGGATGGGACCGAGTATTGAGCCTTGTGGGACACCAGCCGTGACAGGCAGTTTTTGGGACTTGGTACCGTTAATTGATACGAAGAGTGTTCTTCCAGAGAGATATGATTTAATTATCCGCACGGTATTTACGGGGAGTCCTGTGTTTATCAGTTTGTGGAGCAGCGCGTCGTGCCAGACAGTGTCGAAGGCTCGTGTGAGGTCTAGGAGGACCATACCAGCATATCTGCCTACGTTTACTTCGTGCGTGACTATTTGGGACACTCTTAGAAGCTGGTGAGTTGTGGAGTGGTGTGCCCTGAAGCCGAATTGCTGGTCAATGATAACGTTGTTGCTGGCAAGGTATTCTGCTAGGAGTTTGTAGATGCACCTTTCAAAGACTTTACCTAGAATCGGAAGTAGGCTGATGGGACGGTAGTTACCGGTGATCTTTCGGTCTTTACCGGGTTTTGGGACCGGTACGACCTTGGCCGTTTTCCAGATAGACGGGAAATATGAGAGTGTCATGCAGCTGCGGAATATATAGTACAACTGCAGCTGTATTTTCCTCCCAGCATATTTTAGCATCTGCCCATTGATTCCGTCGTCTCCGGGTGCTTTATTTGATTTGAGGCTTCGGATTATTGTGGCGATATCTCTGGGTGTAAAAGGAGCTATCTTGTTAGTGGATGGGGGATGAGGGGGGTAGAGTAGACGAGTGACGCTGTCCTCTACTTCCGGATTTTTGGGAGATGGGAGTGTCGAGATGCTGTTGTGGGTATCAGTGAAGACGCGGGCGAGTGCATTAGCTTTGTCCGAATCGTCTGTGAGGTAGTCCGGTTTGTCTGGATGTCTGAGTGGGGGATATACTGTTTTGGAGTTTGTCATGATTCTGAAGTTATTCCAGAAGACCGGGTCGGTCTTGTTCAGTGATTTGATTTGGGATCTCCAGTGTTGGGAGCGTAGGAACGTGACTCTGCATTTTATCTCGCGGGATAAATTTCGGATGACAGTTTTAAAATAATCTATACCAGTGCGTTGATAGAGCTTCCGGTTTCTTCTACGGCTGGCGATGTAGGATCTAAGAATGGGGTCTGTGTTGAAGGGGACGAGGCCAGGCTTGTCCTTGAAGGTGGATGCCTTCCTTTTGCAGGCTGTCAGGAAGGATGACAGGATAGCGATGGACTCATCGATATCATTATCGGTGTTAAGAAGAGTGGTTATGCGAAAATTTTCGGTGATGGTGTGGTATTTTTCCCAATTAACCACTCGGGCTTTGTTAGGAGAGTAAACGGTCCCTTGTTTCGGGGATAGTAGGACTGGTCGGTGTTGGGTGGCTGCATCTTCAGTTATTACACTCTCGAAGTCTGAAGAGTGATGTACTAGGAAGATGTCTAGTGTTGAGGGCCTTTTGCTGGGCCCTCCGTGGTATGTGAATTTGTCAGGATGGATCAGTCTGTAGGGAGATCTTAGCGCATGATCGGAGAGTACGTTCCCGTTGGAGTTGTTTGAGAAGTTATTCCAGGAGGTATGTCGGGCGTTGAAGTCTCCTCCAATGATGTATGGTGTGGGGAGATCCGTAATGTGATTTGCCGTTTCGGAGGAGAGACGGGTGGATGGGGGGACATATACCGCTGCTATCGAGAGTGACGGCGCGCGGAGTCGGATGGCGACCATTTCGATCCCGGGGAGGGGGGTGGGGTGGATTGACGAAAAGGTTAACGAGTGGTGGACTGCTATTGCGACCCCGCCGTAGGAGGAGTCTGGGCGATCAAAACGAACTATCGTGTAGCCGGGGAGAGAGAAGGGGATACCAGAGTGAAGCCAGGTTTCAGTGAAGAGAGCAACGTGGACTTCGTGTTTCTGGAGCATGAGAATGAGTTCATTCCTCTTTTGAAGAATGGAGTGTGTATTCCAGAGCATTAGTCGAGGGAAGAGGCTACCAACATGAATGCCTGGAATTGCTGGGCTTTGGAGGTGCAAGTCCGGAGTTTTTGGAGTAGGGTTTCTGCTGCTTGGAGCATAGCACTTACATCGCAGATCTCTGTGATCTGCTTAAAGACGTTGAGGGTATGTCCAATGGATGTTGGTTTACTATCGGCTGCGGATAATGGATTGCTGGGATTTGCAGTCATTGTTGGGACAGTGAGAGCTTCTAGGTAAGAACGAGAGGGTGTCCGTGCTGAGGAGAAGCCGCCAGTGCCGTTGGGGAGGTGGGGGAAGCTGTCGTTAGTGGGCACTATACGCGGAGTGGAGGGTAGGGGAGGTTTGGGAGTGTTTCTTTTTA
Source organism: Nomada flava (assembly GCA_951802745.1). Lineage (NCBI taxonomy): Eukaryota > Metazoa > Arthropoda > Insecta > Hymenoptera > Apidae > Nomada > Nomada flava. The sequence continues at coordinate 10,645,812 of OX637903.1, forward strand.
GCAAGAATTTCTCCAGGGCCGGACATTTTGAATAATTTGCGGTGTGTTCGCCGCTGCAGTTTGCACACTTTGGAGCCAGTTCTCTGGGCTTTGTACATTCGTGTGTGAAGTGTGGGAGAGCGCATTTCACACAACGTGGAGCTAAATTGCAATTCACGGAGGAGTGACCGAAGGCCTGGCAGCGGAAACATTGGGTGTACGGCTTGTTTGACATGAATTTCTCCCAGTAAATTCTTGTGTGAAATAGGAAGCCTACGGCTTTGATATTTTTGAAGGGTGTGCCTACAGGGAAGTTGATTTTATAGACCGCGTGTCTAGATTCGGTGTTGTTCCGTCTTGTTAGTGGGACACAGGAGGAAGGCAGGAGCCCGGCAGATTTTAATTCCTCGATTAAGTCTTCAGGGTTCATGAGGGGGAGTCCTTTTAGGGTGAGGGCAAGTGATTTCTCGCTGTTTAGAGTAAATGTGTGATACTCTTTATTGCTTTCCTTTAGTTTATTTTTGAAATTTGTGAAGTCGCATACTTGGTTGAAATGTATACGTATTTGTTTCCCCAGATATTTAAGGGAGAAGTTATCGCCGTACGTTGCTTGAAGCGATTTCGCGAAGGCATTTATGTGGCCGTCAAAATGTGGGACATATATTGGAGGGGGGCGGACTGTGCGGTTCTCCGGATGGGTTTGTGTTTTAGGTTGGGTTTGGGCGGGGGCGTGAGAAGCACTCTTCCGTTGGGGTTCACGAGAAGGTACGGTTTTTTCGTTGTCGGTGAAAAAACTTAAGGGGTCGAATTTGTTGCTGACTGGGACGTTTGGGAGGATGTTCATTGTAGGGTTTGTGTCCATTTCAGGTAGGGACGGAAAATTTAATCCTTCAGCTGATAGCTTAGGTTTTTTGGGGATGGTGCCTGAGGGGGCCATGTTGGATGGTTTTGCAGGTTTACTTGCGGATTGGGTGTGTGGAGCGATGTGGCATGGGGTTATACGACCTTGGCTGGTTCGCTGCATGTTGTTTGGTGCTGATGGTTGTGGGGTGCCTGCCACCGTTGGGAGGCTGTCCTGCAGAGTTCTGGGTTCCAGCGAAGTACGTCGGATGCTCATTAGTTTGTATTGAGCTTGATGGTGTGGTGTCCTCCTCCTTGGAATGGAGGAGGTATGCGTGGGTTTCCCCACAGTCGGTGAGGGCGTCAGTTCACGTCGGCGTTGAGGGAGTCTCACGGTTAACTTCGCTGATCGGTCACTTTCACAAGTACACTGCGGAGATGACTGATTTTGGCACTGGGGAGCGCTGGTTAGAAATTCACTTCTTTGTTAATATCGTCCTATTAGTCGACTGGGCTCTTCCGTGGTCGAACAACGAATGAGTCAAAGACTGAATGTCAAAACGCGGTGAGTGTCGCTTTTATACTGTGCAGCGTAGCCCTGGTGGCGCACCAATCACATGCGAGCTGCGATGCTATTGGTCTGCATGAGTTTCGTCAGTAGGTATATAACCGCAGCTGCCGGGTTCCAGAACAGCATTTTCTGTTTGATTCCTTTCGAGTTTATTTCGTTACATCAAAGCTTGCATACAATATGTCTGGCCGTGGCAAAGGTGGAAAAACTAAGGGAAAGGCGAAGTCTCGTTCAAATCGAGCAGGTCTTCAATTTCCAGTTGGTAGAATTCACAGACTTCTTCGCAAAGGAAATTACGCCGAGCGTGTTGGTGCTGGAGCCCCTGTATATCTTGCTGCCGTCATGGAATATCTGGCTGCTGAAGTACTGGAATTGGCGGGAAACGCTGCAAGAGACAACAAAAAGACCAGAATCATTCCTCGTCATCTTCAGCTCGCCATCCGCAATGACGAAGAGTTGAACAAATTGCTTTCCGGAGTTACCATTGCTCAGGGCGGTGTGCTGCCCAACATCCAAGCAGTTTTATTACCAAAGAAAACTGAGAAGAAAGCTTAACTAAACAAAGATCCAAATGGCCCTTTTCAGGGCCCAACATTTTTTAAAACGCATGAATATCTTGCTCAAATACACGAATGTATGAACCCACACATTTCTAATAATAGTCAGTACAATAAAACAGGATCTTCGTATAGTCCCACAATATATCAACGTCGTGAAATCAATCGATCACTTCTGTACAAAACCTATTCTCTATTCTTTTACACCGTTAATCGAACATACATATGTACACATCGAACACACATCTGTGTCTCAGAAACACTTACATTGACTCAGTAGAATCATAAATAACAAAATCTGTTAAAAGATGCTAGTACAGAAATATATTTAATTTTATGATGTGCTAATTCGACTAAACAGGCCCATCGTAACGGCATATGAACCCGTGTCTTAGCTTCATTGTTATTAGAATTAACCAGACATGCACGGTTGCGCCAGTGCATATTTGCTGTTTCTAAGAAGACTAGTCTTTACTATTGGAGATACATCGGGCAATCGTGGCCTCATGCTAGATCGCAAGATTCGTGTGGGATCTCGCCAGATCTCCAAAGTATAACTTCGGGTCATACCAACGCTTGGGAGTGCGGCTTTCCAAGTGCAGCAGCCCGAAACAGATTTTCGCTTCCGAAAGTACTTGTAATTGATAGTCGATCCGGATTCGGGACTGCGTTGTCTATATATTCGTACACCCTTTAAAGCAGAAGAACCCTCTTATAAGTTAGGATTAGTTACTAGATAACGTGCAAACAAAAATAACGAAGGTATACAACTTTTTCGACGTTGCCCCTAATGAAAATTTAAAAACTACGTTTCGCACGTTTGTCAATTATACCGAAGCTTAACAATTTTGAAATTGAAGTCATTGCTTAGATTCGTAGCAAATCGTTCCGCGGTCAAATCATTTTTATGACTTACAATTAACACAGTGTAGTATAGTATGTATAAAATGTCTTGGTTACTAGTATATACAGTAACCAGTTGAAAATTCGAGCTACTACGTTCAAAACATTTTTGGCCCTAAAAAGGGCCGATTGTTCGTGATAAGCTATTTAAGCCAGGCCTCGGATTTAAGTGATCTTTCGGGCCGAATTTCAGAGGCAACGTCCCCTTTCTCCTGCCGCGCGTCTTGGCCCTGCGATCACCAATCGGCTCGAAGGTCTTCAGGCACGTAGCATATGAACCTCGCGGTCTATGGGACATGGGACGATGTAGAATCCTATTGATACGAGTGTCACCCTAATGCGACCCGCGCCTGAGGATCTTCGAGCTGCTGGGCGATCGCGGGGGCCAAGACGTGCGGCCGGAAAAAGGGGGCGTTGCCTTTGAAAATCGGCCCGAAAGATCACTTAAATCCGAGGCCTGATTTAAGCTCTCTCTCCTCGAATACGTCGGGCCAACTGGATATCCTTTGGCATGATGGTGACGCGCTTAGCGTGAATAGCGCACAAATTGGTGTCTTCAAAAAGGCCGACTAAATAAGCCTCGCTGGCTTCCTGCAAGGCCATGACAGCAGAGCTCTGGAATCGGAGGTCAGTTTTGAAATCTTGGGCAATTTCACGAACGAGACGCTGGAACGGCAGTTTGCGAATCAAGAGTTCAGTGCTCTTCTGGTAGCGACGAATTTCACGAAGGGCTACAGTTCCAGGCCTGTAGCGATGAGGCTTCTTCACTCCACCAGTGGCAGGCGCACTTTTGCGAGCAGCTTTAGTGGCCAACTGTTTACGTGGAGCTTTTCCACCAGTCGACTTGCGAGCAGTTTGCTTGGTACGAGCCATTGCTTCTTAATTCTTCACAGAAAGCAGGTCAGTGATCAACGTAGAATTTTAACAAAATGCTTGTGCGAAGCTATAGACCGGCTCTTTTATATCTTCCGCACGGGGTAGACTGTCTCTGATTGGCGGACTGTCGAGTAGTGGGGGTAAGTGCTGGAAAAGGTATAAAAGAGGGGCAGCAGTATTTCGTTTTACATTCAGTGTTTGCTCTCTGAACAGAACCGATTAAATCGCATTATGACAGGACGTGGAAAAGGTGGAAAGGGATTGGGAAAGGGAGGAGCCAAGCGTCATAGGAAGGTACTCCGTGATAACATCCAAGGCATAACGAAGCCTGCCATCCGTCGTCTTGCTCGCCGTGGTGGTGTCAAGCGTATATCTGGCTTGATCTACGAAGAAACACGAGGTGTTCTCAAAGTTTTCCTGGAAAATGTTATACGTGATGCTGTGACATACACCGAACATGCCAAGAGGAAGACAGTTACGGCTATGGATGTTGTCTACGCTCTGAAACGTCAAGGCAAAACTCTTTACGGGTTTGGAGGTTAAGCATAGCGATTTGCAACATTACAACCGGCCCTTTTCAGGGCCAAACAAATATTTTAAGCGTATGATCACCTCATTTCAATATTTATAATACGTGTAATATTTTTGAGTAAAAATCCTGGTATAACCTTGAGAATTCCTTGTTTTTTGTAAATTGCAACATAAATCTTTTGAATAGGATTATATTTCGAATATAATTTCGCTTTGCCTTCAGGTCTTCAGTGCATTCGCAGATGAACGACTTGAACTTCGCAAGTCCATCGCTCTATCCTTCTTATATCCGACATGTTGTGTTTGATTGTCCCAAGCCGTAAGTGTACTTGGGTTTCCCGATCCTGCTACATTGTTGCATGAATTATAAACGCATCATAAAGCGAATAGATTGCAAGTATTCTAAGACAAAATACGATGAGAATGGTAGTACGCCGTTAACGCGGTTACCGAGTTAAGTGATAAATACAGTCGGGGACAAAAATAAGTGAACATGAAATTTAATCGTCTCTACATTATTGATATAAACTTAACTATTATTTGATTTATATCCTTATAATACATAGATTATTTAGTGACAAATTCAAACTAATATTTACATTTTTATGTACGCAATCCACGTTCAACGAAATAATCAGCTATTTGTCGAGAGACAAAAATAAGTGGACACACAATAAATTACATGATAAATAGAATACATAGTAAAGTTAATACTTTGTGTTGCCGCCTTTTGCTTGGATTACGGCTTCTAACCGTCTAGGAATACTGGTTATTAAATTTCAACGTAATCTTTTTTGATATTTTCAAATTCTCTCTGTAGGTTTCTGAAAAGTTCGGTTTTATTGGTTCTCTTATCCAATGGTACTTTTGTATCCAACAAACTCCACAGGTTTTCAATCGGATTCAAGTCAGGACTCTGTGGAGGCCATTAAAGCAATTGAATATTCGAATCCTTAAAAAATTTCTGACTTTTTCTGGCGGTGTGTTTGGGATCATTGTCTTGTTGGAATACAAATCCGGTGTTGAGACCCATCTTTGCTACTGCTATCTCTAAATTTTCATTTATAACATCGATGTAATCATCCGCAGTCATTATGCCGTCAATTTGTACCAGTGCACCAATCCCATTCAAAGAAAAACACCCCCACACCATTAACGATCCGCCGCGCTGCCAAATTTAACTGTTGGCGTAATAAACGATTCTTTAAATGCTTCATTTTTTTTCTCCATACTTGGTACCTCTTTTTCAATTGCCGCAACTCAAATTTGCTTTCATCAGTCCATATTATGTTTCTCCAAAATGACAATGGCATATTTACATGTTAAGAATTTGTTGATATTAAAGGTGGAAGAGGTAAGAGAGGCGTAAGATAGGTAGTTCTTTCCCGGTCAATTCTGGGGTAAAGACTGAGTGGTCAATCACAGTTCATTTACCAAAAGGCAGAACCTTCCCCACTCCGTGGCCAGATCCTCCAGGAAGAGTTTCCCTATTCCTTGGAAATACGGCTACAAGCCGATTGCCACATGTATTCTTTACTCGACACTAATAAACAATCCCTCGACACCAGATAGTTGGAAGACCCAATGCGGTCGACAGCCATCGTCGGTCAACGGGATGTTCAGTCTCATTCATTCACTTTCAAAACAGCCCTAATAAACAGTCAATCCTTGGACATTCGATAGTTGAATAGCGTCGGGCCACCAGCCATCGTCTGCCGTCCAGATTGCCCATTTGCAAAACACTCTCCAAACGCACCCAGGCTAGGTCCCTATCATAAATCGGTCCCTTTCCTTTCATTCAAAATGCGCTGTCGCTAACATACATTTATTGAAAAAACATTACTCATCATCAAAACAATACTGCTGAAAAATCAGATTGGCAGTTTGTTACACATATACAACGTATACGTCATCATAACATCGGGAGGAATTTTTCCACGATTAGTACTCTTTTTACAATTCCTCACCATTCTATGGGGTAGAATTATTTTGTGAAATACAATTTAACTATCTACTAAATGGTTTCTACGAATGGTAGTCGGTTGCCACACGAGACAACTAGCCCCACGTATGCTGTGACAACCAACCCCATTTGAAAGCGGGCCACGTTTTTTGTATGTAGAGTGATATCAAATGAATTTTTCAATCCTGCCATATATAAAAATATAAATCAACAGTCCACTATTAATAATATAAAATCAAAATTTAAAATAATGTAAAAAATTCTCGCTCAGCACGAAAAAGCTAATCAACTGGGAAAAAAAATAGTTTAGCGTTCAACAATATTTCGATTGTCAGAAAGCAACCTGACCAAGAAATGGAAAAATATGCATGTGCTCTGAGCCGCGTGATCAAGACACATGTACTGACGAACGATTCACCTGATACAGTTTATACAAAAGGAGATATGAACTTTGCGACAACCAACCCATGTGACAACCAGCCCCGGTCTCCCCTATGTGGTGTGCATTGCTTTCGTGCGCTATAGGGTGCTGCCGCGCCGTAACAGAAACCAGAAATCGCCTCGAGTACTCTGGAATTTCGTGTTTCCTTCTGTTAGAATATTCGAGATACAGGAACGGCCGAGGCGGGCCATGTGCATTTTGCCGATGCATGCTGTCTTTGTCTAGCGTAGCTTTCCTTTGGGGCGAATCCTAAAATGGTTAAAAAGGGCCAATGTGACGTAGGGGTCCCACGACCGACGCTTTTGCCAAGGAAAGGCATTCTTGTATAGACTACGGTAGAGAGAGCACATTTTTAACATATACATGCCTACAAAATCATTGTAATACCTAATCGAGATAGAGAGACTACTCTCATTCGATTATCTTACATGCGTAAACAATTTTTTTGAAAATTCCTCGAATTCTTTCATCTTTTTCCCGTTGATTTTTCTATCAAAATTTTCATTTTTATTCATTGACCAAAGAAATATAGATAAAAATTGATTTTACTTTTGTCTGTATTCTTCTAACTGCATAACAATACCATTGATAAGTAAAAAGGTGCGATTAAAAACAAGAAAGTAAGAGGAATAATTTTGGCCAGGTAGATCAGGAAAATACCACACTGCGGTACGTCGCACAGTGGTCCGAAACCGTAAAAACACGAACTAAATTCATAGCACTGTTATTTCCACATTATTCGTTATGAATAGAAAGATTTTAGGTACTTCTTGAGTTATAGAACATAATTGCGATAAAAGATTCTCTTATTATAATTATTTTAACAATAATATTTGATAAAATGTTGTTTGGTCGAAATGGTTCTGATATTTTCTGTGGTGTGTAGTTATCCCTCAGGTAGCAGAAAATAAAATTTGTTACAGCCGATATAACGACTCTTACAAAACTGATTTCATTAATTGATATTTAATTTTCAAAGATTTTATTTAATTGAAATTATATAGTTAATATGGAAATAATTCGACAATGGGATGTAGAATCTAGACATCCAAATGCGCGTTTATGATGTTATTTAATGAAACGAACATTTTCGCAAAAGATTTAAAATAAAAAATATATACAAAATTATCTAAACAAATTAATTTAAAAAAAGAAAAAAAAGAAAAAATTTTGAAAAAATGAAAAAGTTTATGACTAGATTTACATACATTACCCTACATTTCATCTTCTGATGAGGTCACGTCACTTGACCGTCACCACATTGAAGTGGAAAAGCGGCGTCCTGACTGCACATATATTGTTATAACTTTCGGAATTGCAAATAATTGCAAACAAAATTTATGTAGCATTCTTAAGTAGGTTCTAACTAATACTTCCATATAAATTTCATCGGATCCCCGAGTTTACCTCCCCCTTATAAACACATTGAAGTGGAAAAACGGGGGAAAAATAGGGATTCGCGAAAAGGTATTTTTCAAAGGGTATAAATACTTAGATACCTTTCATGTTACATGTACTTGTAGCTGGAAGAACATTCTTTAAAAATTTATAAACAGATTTGAGTCAGCTCCACTCTGTAAAAAAATATAGCACCCCAAAGTATACAAATTCAGAAAGAAATGGGATCGTTCCAAAGTGGACATATTTTCCGCCTCTTTGAAGGTGTCTCAAGCAATTACCAGTGCCCTGCGGCAATCCATTTTTTGCCAAAATGTAGTCTATTGCCTAAAATTTCATGCATTTCGAAGGAGATCGAAAAATTGAATTTAGTTCGTGTTTTTACGGTCTCGGACCACTGTGCGACGGGAGGACCGCATAACTTGGCATTTATCGATATTGAGATCCATACCATTCCTGTGACACCAGTCGCAGAAACGATCTAGATCTTTCTGTAATTTGACAGCATCATCAAAGGACGAGATGCTGCTGAAAATTTTTAAGTCGTCTGCGAATAAGAGGTAATTACAATATCGAAAAATAGTAGTTAAGTCATTAATGAAGATTATGAATAGTAGAGGACCTAGGTGGGAGCCTTGGGGTACACCGGATAAAACACGTACTGGGGATGATTGGCAAGTGCGTACTCGTATAATTTGATAACGATCGGTAAGGTAACTTCCCAACCATGCCAATAAATTACCCTTGCAGCCTAATGCCGATAGCTTCTCAATTAAAAGAGAATGATTAACAGAGTCAAAAGCTTTATGAAAATCAGTAAATATAGTATCAACCTGCAGATTAGCTTCCAAAGATGATAAGACATAGTTGCAATAGACTGCTAGGTTTGTGGATGTTGATCGCTTGTTCATGAAACCATGTTGCTCTTCACATATTGAGAGAGAGACAATACTGTATAACTTAATTGTGACTATTTCCTCGAAAATCTTGGGCATAACACTAATGATGCATATATGTGGGAATTGTCGCGAATAAAACTGTTCTTGGATGATACTGGAAAACTATTTAATAAAATGGATATACAAATAATAGATACGCTCCTGTCGCTCTGCATGCTCGTTAGCAACTGCTTTCTTCGTTAGCCACTTCCTTTTGTTTTTTGTGGCTCGCTCGGCGTTCGTTCGCCCGCCGAATTTCCTCGCACGTCGCGCCTTGTCTTTCGCGCGGCAAAGCATTCCCCGTTCCTACATATAGGTCTATAATTTTCAACCTTAGATTTGTCGCCATTCTTGAAAATGGGTGTAACCATACTGGTTTTCCAAGGTGTTGGAAATAAACCTGATTTTAGAGATTTATTAAAGATTAGCCAAAGCGGCCGTGATATAATAAAGCTGCAATTTTTGAAAAACAAGGGAGGAATACCATCTATCCCAGGTCCTTTATTGTTATCGAGTTTATTTAGTCTTATATAAATATCGCTAATCTCTATGTTCATGTCAGAAAAACAAGGGCTACATCCATTTTCAGGGATAGTGTAGTTAGTAGGTTTATTACGATAGACTGATCCGAAAAACGTACCAAACAAGTTCGCAATTCCATTATCATCTGTTGCCACCTTTTCTTTGTAAAGCATGTTGGATGGTAGGCCAGACGTTTTACGCTTGGAATTTACAAAACTCCAGAAGGATTTGATATTATTTTGAACCAATAGTTCAGTTTGGCCTACATACGAAGAATAGCATTGTTTAGCGATTCTCTTACATTCAGCACGCAGGTAAACAAAAGTCAAGTAGTCAGATAGTTGAGAACTGTTTTTAAAGGCTCTATGAGCCTGCTTTTTTTACGAACTAATTTAATTAAGGTACGGGAAAACCATTTAGGAAAAGCCGAACGGTTGTAATACGTTTTTGGAATGAAGTTTTCAATCGCAAAGTAAAGGTGATCGTAGAAAAGTTTCGTAGAATCGTCGACGTTCGTATTTGCTAGTAAAACATCCCAATCTATATGATTTAAGTAGTTAATAATACTATAATTAATAATACTTAATAATACTATTATAACTAGAAGATTCTGTGTCGCACAGATCCTTTAGGAAATGTCGTAAAATAGGGGTACTAAACAAGAAATAAAGAAAAGAATATATTTTATACAGGTATTATTTGTTATCGTGGATTATCTAGTGCGACAAAACGAAAAAAAATTGTTGAACATAATTGTAAAAGCCAATAGTTTCTTGCCTATAAAGTTAAATTTTGAAATTAAGATTTTTATTTTTTGCCCCAATGTCCAACGATACTATAAGGTCATCCGACTTTGGGGCGCATCAATGTGTAGCTACGCCACTGTCAAAGGGGGCTGCCTACACGTTTCAGAGACGCAGCGCAGCTGCACGGAGACGTACCGTCGTATTTGACGATCAGTATTTAACCCTTGTGAATGGTAAGGAAACGACGCACAGTGGTCCGAGACCGTAAAAACACGAACTAAATTCAATTTTTCGATCTCCTTCGAAATGCATGAAATTTTAGGCATAGTTTCTTATATGTATAGACTACATTTTGGCAAAAAATGGATTGCCGCAGGGCACTGGTAATTGCTTGAGACACCTTCAAAGAGGCGGAAAATATGTCCACTTTGGAACGATCCCATTTCTTTCTGAATTTGTATACTTTGGGGTGCTATATTTTTTTACAGAGTGGAGCTGACTCAAATCTGTTTATAAATTTTTAAAGAATGTTCTTCCAGCTACAAGTACATGTAACATGAAAGGTATCTAAGTATTTATACCCTTTGAAAAATACCTTTTCGCGAATCCCTATTTTTCCCCCGTTTTTCCACTTCAATGTGGTTTATAAGGGGGAGGTAAACTCGGGGATCCGATGAAATTTATATGGAAGTATTAGTTAGAACCTACTTAAGAATGCTACATAAATTTTGTTTGCAATTATTTGCAATTCCGAAAGTTATAACAATATATGTGCAGTCAGGACGCCGCTTTTCCACTTCAATGTGGTGACGGTCAAGTGACGTGACCTCATCAGAAGATGAAATGTAGGGTAATGTATGTAAATCTAGTCATAAACTTTTTCATTTTTTCAAAATTTTTTCTTTTTTTTCTTTTTTTAAATTAATTTGTTTAGATAATTTTGTATATATTTTTTATTTTAAATCTTTTGCGAAAATGTTCGTTTCATTAAATAACATCATAAACGCGCATTTGGATGTCTAGATTCTACATCCCATTGTCGAATTATTTCCATATTAACTATATAATTTCAATTAAATAAAATCTTTGAAAATTAAATATCAATTAATGAAATCAGTTTTGTAAGAGTCGTTATATCGGCTGTAACAAATTTTATTTTCTGCTACCTGAGGGATAACTACACACCACAGAAAATATCAGAACCATTTCGACCAAACAACATTTTATCAAATATTATTGTTAAAATAATTATAATAAGAGAATCTTTTATCGCAATTATGTTCTATAACTCAAGAAGTACCTAAAATCTTTCTATTCATAACGAATAATGTGGAAATAACAGTGCTATGAATATAGTTCGTATTTTTACGGTTTCGGACCACTGTGCGTCGTTCTGAGCCCTTTATTTATCCTTACCGTCTTAATAACTGCATTCTTCCCTCAATAAGAGAGGTTAAGGACTTAGGAATTAATTTCTCCTCTACCTTGGACTTTTCTAACCATATTTCGTATATTGTTAACTCCGCTTCAAGAACACTCGGCTTCATACTTCGTTTTTCTACTAATTTTCATTCAATTTACACACTTAGATTATTATACATTACCCTTGTCCGTCCTTTGTTAGAATATGCTTCAGTTATATGGTCACCTAAAAGCCTCGCTCATGAAATCATGCTCGAAAGAGTGCAGCATAAATTTCTTAGGTTTTGTTCCTATAAGCTAAACAATCCAATGTCACTCTTTGATCATGATTACTCTTCAATATTAAACGCAATTAACCTGCAAACTTTGTCTGCACGGAGAAGAATAGCTGACCACAGCTTTGTTTTTAACTTAATTAGTAACCACATTGATTGCCCCGCTCTCCTTATGCAAATCAATTTCTACGCACCTGAACGCGTGCTGAGGTCAAGAGCAGGATTTCAAAAACTTAAAGCCAGATCTAGATATGGATTAAGTAATCCCATAAATCGCATTATTGCTGAGTCTAGTCCTATATATGATCGTATTGACTTTTTTAGTGGATCCTTATCCACTTTTAAAAGTCAACTTCGCAGAATTATCGGATAAAGTTATACCTTTGTATCATGACGATTTGTACATGTCCCTTCTTTGTTATGTTATGCAAAATCTACTTTATGTCAACATTTATGTAAAAGGGCTTCGGTCCGTTTATAAATAAATAAATAAATAATAATTCTAAAAAAAAAACTTTAAATAGAAAACGGAGCTTTGTTTCACTTCATTATAAATGTCATATAAACATAATTTAATTACGCAAATTATCTAGCATCGCGCGAGAAAAACTCTTCACCATTGTTTTCTAGAAACTACATGTAGATTATAGTTATTCAAGTACTTTTTGCATTTAGCTGCAAAAGGTAATCGTCTTATCTGAAGATGGTCAAGAAGCAAACCACAAACTTTTCCGCTCGTATAAAGATTCGCATTCGAAGAAAATGTCAAGACTAGTTAACAGTAGAGACATTTTTTTTGTCCCGGCACATTTCTTTCATATTAGTTTATTTTATGCCTAGAAACAAATGTATTCTTATCTCATTCTCCAAACAGTTTCATATCTGTTTGAATTCGATGTAGATGCTCGATGCATACGGTAACTGTTTGGTCACAAGAAGGTCTTCGATACGTGGCAAGCTATTTTATAATCGGGTTTTCTTGACTCGGGGTACGTGTCGACCAGATGACGAAAGGCTTTCGAACTTATCATAAAGTAGCCCCTAAAAAGGTGAATTTACAAATTTTTTAGCTTAATAAATGTAAGAAAATCCGAGGGTTCGGAGCGCCTAGCATGCCCATCTGGGAAATGTCACCGAGAGGCCGATATGCGAGCGGCAACGGTACACATTTGGGGGTGCCGTAAAGCAGGCCCTTGAAGGTACAGTAATGTCTCCATTAGTGTCCAAAATTGTGTCTCCATTAGTGTCCTTTTCCTATCCCCACCACTTGGGGTGGCGGCCCCCTGAGTGAGTTCGGGTCGCCTTTGATGTTGTGGCAGCCGAGGCTCGAGGCAGCGTCATAGGAAAGAGGCAAGATAAAATACCCGTGTACGTGAGACAATACTAACGCGATCAAAATTTAAGAATAAAACTTCTGCATTTTTAGTCCGTTTTGAATGAAATTTTACCAAAATGTTCGTTACAATCTCCCGATTAAAATGACACCAAACACGATATGGTTTGAACAATTTTTACTTATCATGGTATTAATAATTCTATTCCTCTTTATTATTGCTTCCGATAGCAACCGGAATGTGTATATTAGTTGTTAAGAATAAGGTAATTAGTAGTGAGATTATAAATTTCAAAGTAAAATTTCGATTCCATGTCTCCCTTAGTGTCCCTCGCTCGGGGACACCAATGGTGTGCAGGACACGTTTCTCGAGCGTCGGGTCGCCTTTGATGTTGTGGCAGCTGAGGCTCGAGGCAGCGTTATAGGAAAGAGGCAAGATAAAATACCCGTGTACGTGAGACAATACTAACGCGATCAAAATTTAAGAGTGAAACTTCTGCATTTTTGGTCCGTTTTAAATGAAATTTTACCAACACGTTCGTTACAATCTCCTGATTAAAATGACACCAAACACGACATAGATTGGTGCCATGGGACTGATTATTTCGAAGACCATTATTACTACCATTATAAGTAAAAATTGTCCAAACCATATCGTGTTTGGTGTCATTTTAATCGGGAGATTGTAACGAACATTTTGGTAAAATTTAATTCAAAACGGACCAAAAATGCAGAAGTTTTATTCTTAAATTTTGATCGCGTTAGTATTGTCTCACGTACACGGGTATTTTATCTTGCCTCTTTCCTATGACGCTGCCTCGAGCCTCGGCTGGCACAACATCAAAGGCGACCCGAACTCGCTCGAGAATCGTGTCTGCGCCCCGTTAGTGTCCCCATTCGGTCCCGAGCGAGGGACACTAATGGAGACATTACTGTACTACGTCGTGGGTCCGACGAGCCCGCCTTTTGGGCGCCCATGATGCAGCGTCGGGGCATTCTATGGGAATCCAGCGTCGAGAGCGTACGGATAGCGATCCGTAGAATATTGTATAATCAGCGTGTATTCGGAATAAATACGAGTATCATCGTTATAGACTAATTATACTCGAAAAGTAGTCTTACATAAATGTGTGTATGTACGTCAGTTTTTGTGTCTGTGGTGGTGGAGGGGGTAAAAACGGTAGTGGTGGGGGTGGCTCCGAAACTATGCGGATTTCACTCTACGCGGTCTGTTGCTGTCCCTAACCCACGCGTTGTTCGAGGTGTTGGATGACCAGCCCTTGAGTCACCGATGATTGTAAGGCCCGCGGATCCTGGCCTAGTCAAAGTCAATATTTTGCACTAGGGCAGTAGTCAGCGATATGACTACTGCCAAGGGCCAGACTCCGCGTCGGCTAAGGCGACAACAACAAGGGCTAAGGTCAGCCTTTCCCCCCCAAAAACCACAATATATATAGTAGAGGAATAACTACTGTAACGAGAATAGTTTTGGACGCGACCTACACCGTTACTCTGTCGCGCACACTCGCCACGGTACTCCTTATACATATATTAAAACTCTTATTGCAAAATTAATTGTTGAAACACGATTTCGTTTAAACCCCGGAATCCAACAGAGGGACTACTGTAATAGCATTAAAATAATACATAACAAAATACATAAAATCAATTTTTAAACATGTAAATACTATAGCACTTTGTTGGAGTCGAAAAATATATAATCGTAACAGATTCATCATTAGAAATCCTTAGTATAAGAGTAATTTCTAAATTGTATAGACTCTGTGATTTAGGCAGAGGCAAAAGGCAACGCACAAGTGTTTTGTTTATCGTGTCTATTGCTAGGTATTCACTTGGAGGTACCAGGGAATATTGTTACATAGGATTTGCAGATTTATGTCTTTTTGGACAGCCTGACTGGCGTAACAATGATTCGCGACGCGGTCTTTCATACCAGTGCACTGCAGTGCCGCGTTTACAATAAGAGATAGTGGCGTACCACTATGCGAATGGAATGCTTAAAGAGATAAAGACTTACTGCTACGACGGATGTTTATAACATAACGGCTTATCGCCATGAGAACATAGAATGGAATGCCAACGAAATAAAGACTTACTGTTACAACGGAAGTGCTGGAATGCGGATTGTTGCATTGTCCACGGAATCGGAGCACAAGTTTATAACTGTTGTTGCGTTTTCTCGATCGACAGCCCGCCGCTTTCGATCCTTCACTTTTTGTCCACTGCGACAACCGCGTTTCCTTTTCCGCGGTTTTTTACTATTACTCTCCTGCAGAATCGAAATTATCCGAAGTGAAGACAAATGAAATAAAAATTTGTAAGAGTAGAACAGTAAAAGGGCTTAAACGTGAGGTGTTTAAGAAAACAGTAAAGACGATAGATATCTCAAAACGCTCGACTCGAACTATTCTTTATTTATATTCCGCAAATCTAGTCAGGACTGCTCCGAACGGCGATCGATGCAAGAATGTCCTTCGCTGCATCGTGATCGCCAACGACGCGCTGTCTCGGTTTTCCCGGCGCCATGACTTCAAGGGCCTTGGCCACGTGCGTCCTGTGGCCCATGGTGTCCGCTGGGTACGTACGCTTTCGGGGCCCGCGCTGACGTTAGCCATATGCCCAGGTAGAGCGTACGCAGTCCGAAATCTCTTACAAATTATATAAACTAGGAATTTTTTTATCTACCTTCATAACGTTCTTCATGCTTCGGTCGGCGCAGTGGTCTGCGCTAACGTCCGTTACTTTGTTCATCTTCCTCGTCCGGTATAGGCGAATGAAGAGAAGTGTCAATTCGAGGTACACGTTCCCTAACGCACCCTTTGTTTTCAGACTTTTCGCCGGATTGGCGCTCAAAGATCCGATCCCTCGGAGTGGTGTATCGCGAATTCCTTCACTGCTAATTAGTTTCGTTCGCCAGATTGGCGCTTGATTCCCTTCGGCCGTGTTGGAAGAACTAGCACTCGAATATAATTGTGAAAAGGTCCTCGGATAATTTCGACGGCTGTATCCGAGCGGGTACTTTGGTACACTGACTGGACGGAGTGTCAGGAGCGCCCAAACATGCGTGTATGCTTATCTGGCAGGAGCGATAACGAATGGCACAACGGTTAACCGGGCGATGTGCGTGAACGAATATTTTAAGTTGTGCTAGACAAAGAGGGCGTGCATTTGCCAAATGCACCTGCGGGCCTGATTCAGCCGTTCGCGTACTTCGCATATTCTAGAGAGACCGTACCCTCTAGAGATCAAAATATCCAAACGCATGAATAGGCGGGCGGATATTTGGTCTCGCCGTGATCGTTTCACAAATGAAACTAGGTTAGAAATATATACACATTTCGGTTGTCGGGAAGAAGAATAGACAGGTACAGAAAGCCATGGCCAATTCTTTAGTTGCGACAACCGAAAGAATTCTGACCAATTTTATGACGTTGCTACATTGTAGCCCAGTTATACAAAAATTTAAAACTGACGTTATTAAAAATATGAGGCTCCATATAATTTAATATATTTAAACAAGAGATTCTTTCGCTTTAAAAAATATTGGGCCCTGAAAAGGGCCATTTGGATCTATGTTCAGTTAAGCTTTCTTCTCAGTTTTCTTTGGTAATAAAACTGCTTGGATGTTGGGCAGCACACCGCCCTGAGCAATGGTAACTCCAGACAGTAATTTGTTCAACTCTTCGTCATTACGGATGGCGAGCTGAAGGTGACGAGGAATGATTCTGGTCTTTTTGTTGTCTCTCGCAGCGTTTCCCGCCAATTCCAGTACTTCAGCAGCCAGATATTCCATGACAGCTGCAAGATACACTGGCGCCCCAGCACCAACACGCTCAGCGTAATTTCCTTTACGGAGAAGTCTATGAATGCGGCCAACAGGGAATTGAAGACCAGCCCGGTTGGAACGGGACTTCGCCTTTCCCTTAGTTTTTCCACCTTTGCCACGGCCAGACATGTTGTATGCAAGATTTGATGTAACGAAATAAACTCGAAAGGAATCGAACAGAAAATGCTGTTCTGGAACCCGGCAGCTGCGGTTATATACCTACTGACGAAACTCATGCGGGCCAATAGCATCGCAGCTCGCATGTGATTGGCGCGCCACCAGGGCTACGCTGCACAGTATAAAAGCGCCACTCACCGCCTTTTGACATTCAGTCTTTGACTATCACTCCGTACGTGTCTTACTGTATCTACGAAGTATCCGTGAAGATGCCACCCAAAGCAAGCGGAAAGGCTGTCAAAAAGGCTGGCAAGGCCCAAAAGAACATCAACAAAACTGATAAAAAGAAAAAGAGGAAAAGGAAGGAAAGCTATGCCATCTATATCTACAAGGTGTTAAAGCAAGTCCACCCCGATACTGGAGTTTCCAGTAAGGCTATGAGCATTATGAACAGCTTCGTCAACGATGTTTTCGAACGTATAGCCGCTGAATCTTCTCGGTTGGCGCACTACAACAAA
The DNA here is from genome assembly GCA_951802745.1 of Nomada flava. Lineage (NCBI taxonomy): Eukaryota > Metazoa > Arthropoda > Insecta > Hymenoptera > Apidae > Nomada > Nomada flava. The sequence continues at coordinate 10,663,590 of OX637903.1, forward strand.
AGATCCACAATTACATCTCGGGAGATCCAAACTGCCGTAAGGCTTCTGCTGCCTGGTGAATTGGCCAAACACGCTGTGTCTGAAGGCACTAAGGCTGTCACAAAGTACACCAGTTCGAAGTAAACTGAACACAGCAGTCTGTTACGCGATCGGTCCTTTTTAGGACCAACAATTACTTCATGACATAGACAAATCATTTTCAATATAACATTAAAAAATAATTAGTTTTACTCAACCCGATAACACAAACTGTAGAATTTTATTGATGTATTAACAGTTTTTACATGATTTATATTTTTAATGAAAAATGGCACGTACGCTGGGGAAGAGAAAGAGTAAATCGTTGATTTACAATTCCATGCAGCTTTTATAAATTTCCTGTACAAAATATGTAATACACTGCTGGCTAAAATTATCAGTTCATTCATTTTTTGGCTCATTTTCTGTCGTAGTTAGAACTATTGTTCGTTTCTTTTGCTGAATTACTGAATATACGAAAAATAAGGCCGCAAGGAACAATTTTGTAATATTCACTATTGCACGATATTAGTCTTTTTAAGAAAGCTGTTTGTAGGATGGACAACAGTATAAGTTCATTTAAAAGAATCAATTTTTTTTCCCAATTATATATAGTGAAAATTATTTCTAATATTCAGTAGCTGATCGATGACGGGACATTACTTGAAAATTTCTTGTTTTTATACTTGTTACAAGGTTTTCTATCAATTGTTGATCATTTTCGTCCAACGCCTTAGCAATTACTGCTTATAATTTGGGGTTGTAGAATATATTTTGGTATATTCTGTTAAAGAGTATTCCTCATACGTTTTAAATGGGATTTATATGCGAAGAATATGCCGGCAATGTTTGACAGTTTACATACTGTCATCTCTATAAGCGATGCTTGAGTACTCGCATTTCGATAGATAGAAGTATTATCTTGTTGAAATAATTACGAGTCGAAAAAATCTGTTCTCTTCTCTAATGTCATGCCAAGATGAATGGACATCGAGTCCATCGAAATTAAATTTCTTCTCATTACTTCAAATAATCTATAAAATCGTAAATCATGTAAATTAACATTTCAAGAAAAGATAGAAAACAATTCATACGCAAACAAAATAAGGTTTCACTATATTCTAATTCATGTACATCTTCACGAGCAAATTTTAAACGCAGAATTTTATATATTTTTGTCGAATATGGTAATTTCTCATTTTTAAATGCTTAATTATTCGACAATTTTTGAAAACTCTTCTATTTGTCGAAGCTGAAACGTTCAAGTTTAACTCTTGTTCTATTTGATAGCTTGATATTGCTGAATTTGATGATGTAGTCAGTACATGGCGTTTGGTTGATGAGTAAACTTAGGGGCCGCCCCTTGATTTTTTAATACCGTAATCGGGATTATTTACGTAAGTGTTAACGAAGCGTAAAGAACGGTTGCGTTCTCGCGTAATTCGCCGATTGCTGTACCCAGCTTCTTTCTTACTATTTATCTGACCTTCTTCAAACTCTGTTCATTTCTTTCCTTTAGGCATTTTTAAATTATTTTAATATCAATGCAGATTATCCGAGTTTTTAAGAATAACCCCAAACTTGGCGAAGCAAACAATGGCATTAAACTGCGTTCATTTATTCTCAGGAGCATTGTTTACTATGTTATGAGAATTTCAAAAATTCACTTCAAGCGAGTTAAAAACAAATGATAATGGTACATTCAGTTTCTTTTGTTCTGTGAGTATTCTACAAATATCTTTAAGTTTCGTGTATTTTTACATAATTCTGAAAATGAAGAAACAATAGCTGGAACTACTACAATAAACGTGCCAAAAAACTTATAACTCTGGCCAGCAGTGTATGTAGTTGGAAAAATCTTTAAAATTTAAAATGTTAAATTTTTGTATCCTGTACTCATATACAGTGTCCGAAAAAAGTATTCATACACGACTATACGCTCCACTTCAAACAATGATGACGTTGTTTGGCACATTGTTACTTTAACAATCATATATATTAAGGTGTAGGAAATTCACGCTGCTTTCAAATTCTACTTTATGATGCTTAAAATTTATTTCCAAAGTACAAAGCAAAATTTATAACGGGTACAGAACACGGTGAGGAAAAGTATGGCTTTGCTTTTCGCATTATAAATCTGTCGTCCCTCACATTTAGTTTGGCCGGTCTTCCAGAACGACGCGTCGCGACGTCTGTTTTCAATTTTCCTTCATGTTTTACACTTATTTATAATGTATTGGTTTGTAGTATGACCATTTTACCAATATTACGAAACTATTTTCCGTCTTCATGGAACCCGATTATAATGTATCTTTCTTCTGTTTTCCTTTCTCTGTTTTTAGTACTCATTGTAACAATATATGATATTTGACTGCCACGGGAAATTTAACTCTAAATGAAATGTGATAATGTTTAAGAAACAAAAGAATGTGCAGAACGGGAGTCCTCTAATTCTATTCTTTTAATTATTATTTTTCGATAGATAACTGTATGCATACTTTCTTCCCGTCGATTTTGCATTGAAAATTTAGCACAGGTGCTAAATGATAGTTTTTTATTTATCCGTAGATCAACAATTTGAATAATAATGAAAGATAAGTCATTACTAGTCAATATTTTCCAAATTATGTAGTGTTTGGTCTCATTTTAATCAGAAAAATGTCACAAATTTATCGGTAAAAGTTGTATAAAAAAAGAACTGAAAATAAAAATATTGGTATTGCATTGGTATGTTAAACAGTGTACTAGGCTTTTGATCTTTGCCGAATGCCACGATCGCAGCTTCTCTTTTCTTTTCACTACATACCTGTTAGCGACAGCGCATTTTGAATGAAAGGAAAGGGACCGATTTATGATAGGGACCTAGCCTGGGTGCGTTTGAAGAGTGTTTTGCAAATGGGCAATCTGGACGGCAGACGATGGCTGGTGGCCCGACGCTATTCAACTATCGAATGTCCAAGGATTGACTGTTTATTAGGGCTGTTTTGAAAGTGAATGAATGAGACTGAACATCCCGTTGACCGACGATGGCTGGCGACCGCATTGGGTCTTCCAACTATCTGGTGTCGAGGGATTGTTTATTAGTGTCTTGTAAAGAATACATGTGGCAATCGGCTTGTAGCCGTATTTCCAAGGAATAGGGAAACTCTTCCTGAGGGATCTGGCCACGGAGTGGGGAAGGTTCTGCCTTTTGGTAAATGAACTGTGATTGACCACTCAGTCTTTACCCCAGAATTGACCGGGAAAGAACTACCTATCTTACGCCTCTCTTACCTCTTCCACCTTTAATATCAACAAATTCTTAACATACCTGTCCTTTTCTGCGGTCGAAACTTATTACCATTAATTAAGCCACTAAATATAGTCCAAATTAAATCGTGTTTGGTATCATTTTAATCAGAAAAACGTCAGCTATGCTGTGTAAAAGTTGCATAAGAAAACGATGAGAAATAGCTAAGTTTCATTGTTGAATTAGCATTAGCTCACCAATATACCCGATCCAGGATCACGTGACATTAATTGACAATCGACTCTTGGACCCCTCGAGAGGTATACCCCCCAGTAGTGGGGATGAACTCTTCGGTTATATCGTATACATCTTTTTCGGTTATATGGAGACATTACTGTACTCGTATTTATTCCAAATACACGATGCTAATACAACATTCTGCGGATCGCTGTCCGTACGCTCTCGACGCTGGGTTTCCATATAATGCCCCGACGCTGCATCATGGGCGTCGAAAGGGCGGGCTCGTCGGACCCACGACGTAGTACCTTCAAGGGCCTGCTTCACGGCACCCCCAAATGCGCACCGCTCCCGCTCGCATATCGGCCTCTCGGTGACATTTCCCAGATGGGCATGCTAGGCGCTCCGAACCCTCGGATTTTCTTACACTAAGTAATATATAAATATTATAACTATGGTAGGTAGAAGTGACATTAAAATATACGGTAAAACTAGGGAACAGCCCAGACCTCACCGATTTCGATGATTTTTGAATATGTTGTAGAACTCAGTATTCTGAACAACTTTTTCCTATGCATATAATGGTCGCTCGGCCTTAGTTTTCGAGATATTTGCAAAAAACTATAGCTACTACTACATTGAATTTTGTCTATACGTGCACGCTCGGGGCAACGTGTGTGACCGCCGCTTTTCCGGCAGCCGGCGAGGGATCAGTATACCGGGTGGACTCATCAAAATTGTACCTCTAGAACTGGATATATCATATCAGATTTGGTATTGGCGGGGGAGGGGCTCTGCCCCTCCCCCTGCACCCCCTCCCCGTAAATTTCTAACCCAAACCTAACCCGAATCTAATTTTTATTTAATTAGATATGAGTTTGGGTTAGATTTTGCTTTTTCGATGAGAAACTCATATTTGACTAAATCAGAATTAGATTTGGGTTAGGTTTGGGTTAGAAATTTACGGGGAGGGGGTGCAGGGGGAGGGGCAGAGCCCCTCCCCCGCCAATACCAAATCTGATATGATATATCCAGTTCTAGAGGTACAATTTTGATGAGTCCACCCGGTATACTGATCCCTCGCCGGCTGCCGGAAAAGCGGCGTGCCGCGGCGGTCCCACACGTTGCCCCGAGCGTGCACGTATAGACAAAATTCCATGTAGTAGTAGCTATACTTTTTTGCAAATATCTCGAAAACTAAGGCCGAGCGACCATTATATGCATAGGAAAAAGTTGTTCAGAATACTGTGATCTACAGCATATTCAAAAATCATCGAAATCGGTGAGGTCTGGGCTGTTCCCTAGTTTTACCAAATATACTAATGGTTATAAATGTGGCATACATTTTGTGGACTCTCGGAGTGATTTGGTGATGCGATACATAATATCACAGCCTACTCTAGTACTAGCCGTGCTGAAGGTAAAAATGGTAACACCGCGGGAGTCCGGTTGTGATATATATATTTGTTTACCTATCCCACCGGACTCCCAGACTCCCTCTACCGGACTCTCAATTTACCGCTTAGTTTTCAAATGTTTACACACCAATGTGTAGTCATCATTAGTAGGCTATTTAAAAAAATTTAAAAGGCAATAATGTAGGGAAGTTTTATTTATTAACTATGTAAGTCTTAATCTTTGTGTATAAAATATTTATTTAATAAAAGCTATTGTGCTTTCAATATATTTCACTTTAGTATTAATTATTGAAAAACTAGATTATGTGAAAGTTTGATCATGTATAATACACAGTTCAGTTTAATAAAAGAATATTTATATTATAATGCAGAAGGAAGGCACATCCTTATGCAATACGAGAAACTCTATCGAATGAATTTAGAAGAGAAGCGTCTACCATTCGGACCTCATCGGTCCCTCTTAATATAAACACTTTTGTATAAGCAGTTGCAGTCTATTCCAAAATATAATCTCAGAACTTATTCAATAGATAACACCAACATTAATTACATTTTAATAGTATCATAGCTAATTTTTTATAAATTTATTTTTATTATATCATATACACAGTTTTTGAAAAATTTGTTTTACATAGTTCTTTTCACAAGGTTGGTACTATATTTACTAGTTAATAATGCCACAGTGTTGTTATGTTCCTAATTATAAGGGAAGAATATTAATGATCTTCATGATCTTTCGGCTGACGTAAATGAATTTTCAGAAATTTTCGATATCATCCATGTGTGTTGTAGATGATTATGTTAAGATTTATATATCCGGTTATGGGTCCCATTCCGTCGCTAAAATATGAAATTGTAATATATGTAAATAATTAATAGTGGAGGATAAAGGTACAATGATAAGTAATGTATATTTTGATCACTTACAAAGAGCTGGTCTTTCCACTTCTACAGAAGAAGTAATAACCTTATTTACTCATATGTGTGCAATAGTGGAAGCCATAATAAATACTGCCAATTTGGAATCAGATTTTTTAAAATCTGAAAAGCATAAGCACATTTTATTTAAATTAATATATATTAATATTCAATTAAATGTACATCATTTAGCATTTTCTGATACATGCATTTGTGGTGAATATTTTGTAATTACCTGCACAACTCTTCCCTTCAGTAACTAATTATCCAACCTCTTTCCGTGTTCATTTAACCTCTTTTCGTGTTCACTTATCCTCTTTCGGTGTTCACTTAACCTCTTTGATTTCGTTTCATTTATTTTGTCTATTTCCAGTTTCCATTAACTTATATATCACTTCATTCATTTCCAAATGTTGCGTTTTAGTTCAAAGATGATTCTATTTCGCTTCATACTTATATTTTCTTAAAACCACTGTAAAATATTTCCAATATTATGTATCACATCACCAAACCAGTCCGAGTGTCCACAAAATATATACCACATTTATAACTATTAGTATACTTTAATATCACTTCTACTTACCATAGTTATAATATTTATATATTACTTATACATAATTAATCAAGAATTGTGTACTTTAACATAATTTTCTATAAAAAAAAGCGTTAATTGTAAACCCAAGTACAAGACTCCCATTACTGAAAATAGGACTCCCGATCGGTAAACATGCGGTGTTGCCACGTTCTTCAGCACGGCTAGTACTAGAGTCGGCTGTGATAATATTTGAAATATTTTACAGTGGTTTCATGAAAATATAAGTATGAAGCAAAATAGAATCATCTTTGAACTAAAACGCAACATTTGAAAATGAATGAAGTGATATATAAGTTAATAGAAACCGGAAATAGACAAAATAATTGAAACGAAGTCAAAGAGTTTAAGTGAACACGGAAAGAGGATAAATGAACACGAAAAGAGGTTGGATAATTAGTTACTAAATGCATGTATCTGAAAATCCTAAATGATGTACATTTAATTGAATATTAATATATGTTAATTTACATAAAATGTGCTTATGATTTCCAGATTTTAAAAAATCTGATTCCAAATTGGCACCATTTATTATGGCTTCCATTATTGCACACATATGAGTAAATAAGGTTATTACTTCTTCTGTAGGAGTGGAAAGACCACCTCTTTGTAAGTGATCAAAATATACATTATTTATCGTTGTACCTGTTAGCTTTAGCGTATTTTAAAGGAAGAAATACGATCGGGTGGCGAAATACTATGCATCCTGTGTATAATTTATGATGGGGACGCAGTCCTACGTGTGGCCGAAGAGTGTCTTGGAAATGAATGAATGAAACTAAACATCCCGTTGGCAAGCGGTGGCTGGCGACCGCTCTGGGTCTTCCAGCTATCGAGTGTCGAGGGATTGTTTATTAGATAGAAGAGTGAGAGTTTACAATATGGCAAGTGACCCGACGTCACATTGCTAAAGAATAGGGACTCTGTTCCTGGAGGATCTCGCCACGGAGTGGGGAAGGCTATGCCTTTTGGTAAGAGGACTGTGTTGTACCCCATGGCACTTACCCCAGAACCTTGGAACATTGCAGTCGTTTATAATCTCGAGCTAAATAATCTTGACGGATAAATTAATATCTAACATACCTTTATCCTTCATAATTAATTATTTACATATATTACATTTTAATTTTTTAGCAACGGAATGGGACCCATAACCGGATATATAAATCTTAATATAATCATCTACAACACACATGGATGAATATTCGGTATCAAAAATTTCTGATAATCCATTTACGTCAGCAGGAAGATCATGAAGATCATTAATATTCTTCCCCTATAATTGGGAACATAACAACACTGTGGCATTATTAACTAATAAATATAGTACCAAACTTATGAAAAGAAATTATTTTTTTTCAAAAACTGTGTAAGGTAAAGGCAGCAGTAGTTGACCATTTAAGAGAAATTTTCTGGACAAATAATAGTAATTTGTTACTCTTTTATTACATACCAAAACATTTTGTGTGAAAATGCTGTCTAAACGTCTTAGATTATGTAACAATACTAACTTTCTACAAAAAGTTATGTTATACAAATTATATAAACATTTCTGCAAATATAAAAACGGCGTCAGAAGTTGACCATCTTCGGAAATGAAAACGCTAGTAATTGACCACGTTTTAGGTTAATAGTTGACCATTTACGGCAAAATAGAAACAGTAAATGCGATCATTTTTATATTGTTTATTTACAAGAATTAAAACAAATTATTCACAGAAAATCAAATAAGACTGAAAAAAGCACTAATTCCATATAAAATCTAGTTCTTGAACAGAGTAGATGTTCCGAGTTTTACTCGTTCTCAGAGGCTCATTGATATGACCAATAACATTTTCCCACTCGTAGTCTGATATGTCTGGTGTCTCTGGCCACTTCCACAATCTCCCATGCTTTTGCATGGATGATATAGTCGCTCTAGTTTTAGCAGCTCGAAGAATTATATTTTAAAGTAATCCTTGGAACACAGAATTTCCGTGCAGCCGTTCTTACCGGTGTTTTATGTAATTTAACATCTTCAACGGCTGCCCTCATAGCTTACTCAGTATAATTTCGGAAAGAGCCCTTGATCGGAGGCATCTCCAACTTAGTAATTGACGTGTCTAAAAAATAAATGCCTGAGTAAATGCATTTTAATATGTTATTGACTTGAATAGTACTATGTAGTTGTTTAAAAAGATGGACACTGAATGGAGTCAATAATTGACCCCAGATTAAGTCAATAGTTGACCATATGGTCATCTTCTGAAGTGTATCATAAAACAAAGACGAGCACTGCGCTCTTGATCTCTAACGAGGTTATATGTCAAATAGGTGTACTATAATTGTGCTTGGCAAAATCCAATGAGCGCCTATAGAATCACGGTGTGGTTACAGGTGCGAGGGTTTTGTTGGGGGAGGTGGAGGGCTATTACAAAAAAAGGTGTACTATAATTACTAAATAAATTTGAAAAATTTATGTCAGTAATTGACCACGCCTGTCAACTTCTAGGAACAATCAGGATAATAAAAGTCAATATTTGACCCCCCATGAAATATAGTTTTTAAAGTTTAGATAATCAAAAAGTTACACTTATTAAGTATAAAGTACCATTACAATTCAAATAATGAAAGATCCAATCAGAAAATATTAAAAGTATGGAAATCACTTACCGTAAACTATACACGTTTCCTTAAGAATATCGTTAAGAAAATCACGCTGCGAAGCCACGGAGCTAACATTAACTAAATTAATCGTCTGTCGTTATGGTAAACAACTCAAATCAAATAAGATATTTGGGAGTTAGGTCAGGAGGTGACGCAGCATACTTTACGCGCTATTATCTGAAGTCAAATATTTATAGATACATTATTTTTCGCATTTTCTTGAAAAATGGTCAACTTCTGGTGCCTTTACCTTATGTGATATAATAAAAATAAAGTAAAAAATTAGTTATGATACTATTAAAATGTAATTAATGTTGGTTTTATCTATTGAATAAGTTCTGAGATTATATTTTGGAATAGACTGCCACTGCTTATACAAAAGTGTTTATATTAAGAGGGACCGACAAGGTCCGAATGGTAGACACTTCTCTTCTAAATTCATTCGATAGAGTTGCATAACTTTGCATAAGGATGTGCCTTCCTTTTACATTATAATATATGTTAGCGACAGCGCATTTTGAATGAAAGGAAAGGGACCGATTTATGATAGGGACCTAGCCTGGGTGCGTTTGAAGAGTGTTTTGCAAATGGGCAATCTGGACGGCAGACGATGGCTGGTGGCCCGACGCTATTCAACTGTCGAATGTCCAAGGATTGACTGTTTATTAGGGATGTTTTGAAAGTGAATGAATGAGACTGAACATCCCGTTGACCGACGATGGCTGGCGACCGCATTGGGTCTTCCAACTATCTGGTGTCGAGGGATTGTTTATTAGTGTCTTGTAAAGAATACATGTGGCAATCGGCTTGTAGCCGTATTTCCAAGGAATAGGGAAACTCTTCCTGGAGGATCTGGCCACGGAGTGGGGAAGGTTCTGCCTTTTGGTAAATGAACTGTGATTGACCACTCAGTCTTTACCCCAGAATTGACCGGGAAAGAACTACCTATCTTACGCCTCTCTTACCTCTTCCACCTTTAATATCAACAAATTCTTAACATATAAGTATTCTTTTATTAAACTGAACTGTGTATTATACATTATCAAACTTCCTCATAATCTAGTTTTCCAATAATTAATACTAAATTGAAATATATTGAAAGCACAATAGATTTTATTAAATAAATGTTTTATACACAAAGATAAAGACCTATATATTTAATAAATAAAACTTCCCTCCATTATTTTATATTTTTAAAAATTGCCTACTAACAAAAGTGCACATTGATGTGTAAACATTCGAAAACCCAACCGTCGGTTGGGTTAGGTATACTTATATTGTGTATGTATACCACAGCCGGACTCTCGCGGTGTTGCAATTTTACCTTCAGCACGGCTAGTACTGGAGTAGGCTGTGACTTGGGACATATTACAGTAAAGCTTGCATATATGCACAAAACAGTGCTTGGATATAGTCCCATTGACTATCCCCTCCACTTGAGGGGATTCCCCTTCGCGATAGCGACGCTCGACGATCGAGCGGCGTAATATGATCCGTGCCGCAATATCGGTGTGACTAATGCTAATTCCACCATAAAACTTTTTTATTTTTGACTTTGTCTTAATAAAAATTTTACTAACGTATTTGCGAGATTTTTCTGATTAAAATGAGACCAAACACGATATAGTTCGAATTATATTTACTTGTTGATACTCATTAAATACCTACCACAAAGTACAAAAACGCGTTGATCTTATTAAACTAATGTAGAAGTTACTTTTTGTAAACCTCACGTAGTTTGGAATAGAGGACAGGTGGTGTAATAAGACTTCAGTTACTCTCATTAAAACACTAGCTTTATTATAATAATACGTCGACACACGACGTTACTCAAACACACGACGACTCACACACGATTCTCCCTTAACTCTGTTCAAACTTTCTCCTAGATCTGACTCTTGCACGCATCATTTTCATTCTTTATATTGTTTCACTCTTAGTTTCTCTCTCATTCTATTCCTCATTTGCGCTCACTCGTTCAGGACACACCCCCCAGTCATTCTTCGGTGATGGTCCGTCCCGACCACCCGAACCCTTGGGCCGCTGTACCCTCCATGCGCACGACCTTCTCAAGTACTCAACATTCACGCAGTATTTCCAATCCTACACTAATAATAACAGGATAATGTAAAATAATAAAGTACATTATCATACATTGTCGATTCAAGCACGGCTGGAATCGCATGTGACAGATTCGACACCCGGCTTCGTTATAGGCGACAGAGGTGGTGCATATAGTAAAGATGGGTGTCGAATCTATGTTTACATGCGGCTCGAGCCGAGCGTGAATCGACATCTCGGTCACGTACTAAGGTCACGCCCTATTATGATTTATTTTAATGTATTACAGTATTTATTGTAATGCAAGTTACTATTTTGCATTATCCTTTTATTCTTATTCTAATGAGTAAATATAATTTAAATTGTATCCGGTTTATTTCAATGTATTATTATATTTATTATAATGTACTTTATTATTTTACGTTATCCTGTTATTATTAGTTTAATACGAGCAACGCGTTTTTGCACTTTCTGGTACGTATTTAATGAGTATCAACAAGTAAATATAATTCGAACTATATCGCGTTTGGTCTCATTTTAATCAGAAAAAATTCGCAAATACATTGGTAAAAGTTACATTTAGAAAAATTAATAAACAAAAAAGTTTTAATGTTGCATTGGTATTGTCTCACCGATACGTTTCGGCGCCTCACTTTGATTCTCTGGACCTCTTTCTCTCCTCCACTGTCTGTCCCGTTCTACGTTCACGCTCGGCTCGAGCTGCTTCTGAGAACAGATTCGACACCCTGCTTGGATATAGCCACACCTTGGGTCCCAATCTTTGTGTATATACACGGGTTTTACTGTATACTAAAAAACAACGATGATGCGTAATGTTTCATAGAATGAACGGAGAGTTTAAACGATTTAACTGTTTGGTGGCCCTGAGAAGGGCCTTTTGTGTATTTCATATCGCAAATGGCAACGTTTAACCTCCAAACCCGTAAAGGGTTCTTCCTTGACGTTTCAGAGCATATACAACGTCCATAGCTGTAACCGTCTTCCTCTTAGCGTGTTCGGTGTAGGTCACAGCATCTCGGATAACGTTTTCCAAAAAAACTTTGAGAACACCTCGTGTTTCTTCGTAGATCAAGCCAGATATACGCTTGACACCACCACGGCGAGCAAGACGTCGGATGGCGGGTTTTGTTATACCTTGAATGTTGTCACGGAGAACCTTCCTGTGACGCTTGGCTCCTCCCTTTCCCAATCCTTTTCCTCCTTTTCCACGTCCTGTCATAATGCGATTTAATCCGGTATATTCAGAGGGCAAAGACTGAATGTGAACCGAAAGTCTGCTGCCCCTCTTTTATACCTTTTCCAGTACTTACCCCCCACTACTCAACAGTCCGCCAATCAGAGACGCTCAGCGCTGTGCAGAAGATATAAAAGAGCCGGTCTACGGCTTCGTAGAAGCATTTTGTTACAATTCTACTGTGATCACTGACGTGATTTCTGCGAAGAATTAAGAAGTAATGGCTCGTACCAAGCAAACTGCTCGCAAATCGACTGGTGGAAAAGCTCCACGTAAACAGCTGGCCACCAAAGCTGCTCGCAAAAGTGCGCCTGCCACTGGTGGAGTGAAGAAGCCTCATCGCTACAGGCCTGGAACTGTAGCCCTTCGTGAAATTCGTCGCTACCAGAAGAGCACTGAACTCTTGATTCGCAAACTGCCGTTCCAGCGTCTCGTTCGTGAAATTGCTCAAGATTTCAAAACTGATCTTCGATTCCAGAGCTCGGCTGTAATGGCCCTGCAGGAAGCCAGCGAAGCATACTTGGTTGGCCTGTTCGAAGACACGAATTTGTGCGCTATTCACGCTAAGCGTGTCACCATTATGCCAAAGGATATCCAGTTGGCCCGACGTATTCGAGGAGAGAGAGCTTAAATAGCTTATCAGGAACAATCGGCCCTTTTTAGGGCCAAAAATGTTTTGAACGTAGAAACTCAAATTTTTAACTGTCTTACGCTTAAGAAAATAGTGGCATACATGTAATTATCAAAGACTTGATTGAAAAATATGTTCCTTGATTGAAGAATATCGTTTCTAAGGTGTTCTTTTAGTTACCACAGAGGTGTCATATTAGATTCTCCCACACTTGAGATTTCGAGTTGAAAGAAGAATTCTTTCCGGAAGAAGTGACTCGTAGACATCCTTAGGCGATTCCGGTACTGTTTTCTGGGTATCGCGTTACACAACCGATGCGACATCGGTTCAATGTTGAAGCAGTCTTTTGTAGATAGGCGCAAAATATCGATAGGATACAAATGTGCTATAAAACTGATCTTCGTATATTAAGTATAATGTAACATGGCATCCGTTGTTTTCTTGAACTAGCTGTAGGGGCACAGTGATTTGTGCATAACTCGTTTCCATAAATATATGTAGTTACTCCTAGATTTGGAACGTGAACGACACAAGACCACATGTTAGAATATTCGAAGTACTCTTCGTCGATGCACACTATCTTTGGCTAGTGTTTTTACGCAATACGCGGCTTCGATGCTACTATAGGATGCACAGAGAGCCAAGTATACGGAGGTTGTAAATCTCCGTTTCGATTTCTAATCGACACCGTCGCACGCGTATGACCCTACGACCTTTTACGGAGATAGGGGTGTTAAATTGTATCAATATATATTTGACTAATGATTTGAGTTATTTGAAATGTATTGACAGAATGGTTGACAGAATGATTGACAGAAATCCATGACGGACGAAAGAAGAGGGAAAGAATACGGTTTTTCCCTTTCTAAAGTGCTGGGATCTTGAGGTAGGAGGTTATGAGATTCCTCCTACTGCTGAGTCACGGACGCTAACAAGAGTCAGGAGATGAAACGGCCTCTCCCTATTTGCGAGTCGAGGACTCAGACAAGAGTCAGGAGAGGATACGGTTTCCTCCCTATTTGCAGGGTCGCGGACTCAGACAAGAGTCAGGAGATGAAACGGCCTCTCCCTATTTGCTAGTCGAGGACTGAGACAAGAGTCAGGAGAGGATACGGTTTCTTCCTTATCTTGCGAAAGACCCTGTCTTGGACTCCTTTAGAGACTGGCTTTAGACTGTATTGACTCTGAATTTGAGCTGAGTAAGGCTCTGGATGTAGAGTGTTAGATTCTAAGTGTGGAGTATAAGACTCTGACGCAAAGATTCGATTCTGAATGGAAGGTGGTAGAATCTAGACTGAAACCGTTTGAATCTGAATGCAGATTGTCGATTGTTCGTGTGTAAAACTGCCGTATCACTGAGTTCTGAAAGACGACCGGTTGAATGTTCACTGTCGACTCACTGAGTTCCGAAAGACGACAGCTTTTATGTAAACTGTCGACTCACTGATTTGAATGAAAGACTGTATGCGATCTGAATGAGGACCGAATGTGTACTGGATGTGTACTGAATTTGTACTGACTTCCTCGTCTAGTGTGTCTTAACACGTCGACTCGGAAGTAACTTTTGACTCGTTGATTAGACATTAGGAAAAATGTCCAATTGCCAATGAGCGTGTCTTTTTTGGCGATGTAGACACACCCATCCCTCCTTGCGCTCGAAGCGCACCTTGCAAGAGAGGGGGTGCGTCTTGACCGCTACGGCTGACCCGCCAGCGCACGGGATTTTCCACCAGGGTCCCAGCGCCTGACCTGGTCGTGCCTGCTGGGGTGCAGCTGTGGGACCCTTTTGGCAACTCGCTTTTATGACGCGAGCAATTGACTATTGAGGGCGTATATGCTTTATTTCTTTTTCCTTGACGGATTATGGAAAGAAACCGCTTTCTCAAGACCAGTTCAATTGCTTGCGCGTCATAAACGCCCTTACGATTTGGGCTTCGAAGGTTTTTGCTTTTGCAGATTATTAGATGGCTTTTTATTAGGTGGGCAATCTATTTCAGGTGTGGTTCCGCGGGTTTGCCGCGGAACAGCTAGCATAGTTTTCCCTTAGGGCGAGGCATAAAATGGTTAAAAAGGTTTTACATGGAATTGTGGGTCAAGTACATTCTTACTTAATTATTTAAAACAAATAAGTCACAAAGTATATTTCGGTTATTTTATTATGGAACATTCCGCTGAAAGTCGTGAAATCCTTATCGATGCTGAAGTAAGTACATGTTTAGGTTACTAGGCCAAAAGATTAATTAGAGATACAAGATATCCCGGACTTCAAGCTCATGGTCAATTCTTCGTTTCAAATACCATACAAAAATATCTGCTATATCGTGAAGCAGACTATAGTAATTTATTATCTAATATACTGTCACATTACTAGAAATATGAGATTTCTTGTATTTGAGTAAGAGATTTCTTCGCTTTAAAAAATGTTGGGCCCTGAAAAGGGCCATTTGTGATTGGTAGTTTAATTAAGCTTTCTTTTCGGTTTTCTTTGGAAGTAAAACTGCTTGGATGTTTGGCAGCACACCACCCTGAGCAATGGTAACTCCAGAGAGCAATTTGTTCAACTCTTCGTCGTTACGGATGGCGAGCTGAAGGTGACGAGGAATGATTCTGGTCTTCTTGTTGTCTCTCGCAGCATTTCCCGCCAATTCCAGTACTTCTGCTGCCAAATATTCCATGACGGCAGCAAGATATACAGGTGCTCCAGCACCAACACGCTCGGCGTAATTTCCTTTTCGGAGAAGTCTATGAATTCGCCCAACGGGGAATTGAAGACCAGCTCGGTTTGAACGAGACTTCGCCTTTCCCTTAATTTTTCCACCTTTGCCACGGCCAGACATTTTCTTTCAAACTTCGGTCTTGTCGAAATGTACCCGACGAGATTCCAGAGAATTATAACGATATCTAGGGCCTACCTACGCTTATAGCCGACCAGTCGCAGACCCAGTAGACCAATGGCGTCTCAGCTAGCACGCGATTGGTGCGCCGCGCTCAACGCGTTACACGATATAAACGGCGAATCCAAGCCGGGGCTCGACATTCAGTCTTCAACTTCCTTCCTGCAACTCTGTGTAGTTTACCGAACAATTATAACGATGCCACCCAAAGCTAGCGGAAAAGCCGTTAAAAAGGCTGGAAAAGCGCAGAAGAGCATCACCAAGGCGGATAAGAAGAAGAGGAAGAAGAGGAAGGAAAGCTATGCCATCTATATCTACAAGGTGTTGAAGCAAGTGCACCCCGATACTGGAGTTTCCAGTAAGGCCATGAGCATCATGAACAGCTTCGTCAATGATGTTTTTGAACGCATTGCTGCCGAAGCTTCTCGATTGGCGCACTACAACAAGAGATCCACCATAACATCTCGGGAGATCCAAACAGCCGTAAGGCTTCTGCTGCCTGGTGAATTGGCCAAGCACGCAGTATCCGAAGGCACTAAGGCTGTCACCAAGTACACCAGCTCGAAATAAACGCAGCTAGTCCATTCCAAACGGTCCTTTTCAGGACCAATAATTACTTCATCACGTAGTCAAACTCATTTCCGATATGACATGAAGTAATAATATTAGTAAGGCCTATATGACAATTAATTCTATAGTTATTTATCTTAAATATTCTTTCTATACACTAATTTTCAATATTGTTTTAAGGCTTTTAAAGCATTAGTAAACCCTGTGTTTGAAATATTGCTGACAGGTTGCAGTTCATTTGATTGTAAACGATTTTCTACAAGACTTAACAAATAGAACATTTACTATTTAATATTTGTGTTATGCAGAAATATCACATAGTAGAGACTTCGCGCTTTGAAATCAGATGAGGTGGATTATTGCGTGTTAAGAATTTGTTGATATTAAAGGTAGAAGAGGTAAGAGAGGCGTAAGATAGGTAGTTCTTTCCCGGTCAATTCTGGGGTAAAGACTGAGTGGTCAATCACAGTTCATTTACCAAAAGGCAGAACCTTCCCCACTCCGTGGCCAGATCCTCCAGGAAGAGTTTCCCTATTCCTTGGAAATACGGCTACAAGCCGATTGCCACATGTATTCTTTACAAGACACTAATAAACAATCCCTCGACACCAGATAGTTGGAAGACCCAATGCGGTCGCCAGCCATCGTCGGTCAACGGGATGTTCAGTCTCATTCATTCACTTTCAAAACATCCCTAATAAACAGTCAATCCTTGGACATTCGACAGTTGAATAGCGTCGGGCCACCAGCCATCGTCTGCCGTCCAGATTGCCCATTTGCAAAACACTCTTCAAACGCACCCAGGCTAGGTCCCTATCATAAATCGGTCCCTTTCCTTTCATTCAAAATGCGCTGTCGCTAACATGTTATTGGTTCTACCATGTCAAAGTGGTCAATTACTAGTTTTCTCGTTTTCAAGAGTGATCAACTTCTGAAGCAATTATTGAATTTGAAAAATGTTTGTAAAGGAAGCACGTGCACTTCCTTCTTTTTAAATATCCCGCGCACTTAGGGCGCGTTGAAAAATAAGTTAGAAAAACTGACACAAGAGGGAGATATAGAGGGATGTGAGAGAATAAAAGGGAACACGTGCAAGGAGAGATTTTATAAAAGAGAAACGTAAAATATGAAAGTAGAAGAGTCTCAGATAAGGGAAAGGATAGCGAGTAATTGACATTTAATGTCGTTTCTTCTTTTTTAGGTAAGCTTTGTAAATATCTGTATATAGAAATCAAAAGAATAAAATACGAAAGTCTTCTTTTTTAGCTGAAACTCAGTTTTGCGATTATTCCTGCCTTGACCAAATCCTATTGGGAATTAATAAACATTATATGTTTATAAAATTTAAATAGTATAACTATCTCAAAAAAGTTAGCATTGTTACATAATCTAGGAAGTTAAAACAGCATATTCATGCATAGAACCTCACTATTTAATACAGGATCAAGCACTTACGATTATTCATGCAGAATATTTTTCTTAACTGGTCAACTATTGGTGCCTTTATCATACTTTATTTTTAATTCTTTCAACTTTAGATAAAATCGAACGAGTAAAAATTCGGGTTGTAATAACAGACTGTGTCACTTTCGGTAGAAATAAGTTACGCAACTGTATTAAACCATCAATAAGAAAAGTTAACTATGATATAAATACCAATGTCATGAACACAATGTACTTCCAATCTTTAGTAATCTGTTCAAACTGTGATTATTATAGAGTGACTTAAGTAAAAATTTAAATGCCTCAACTGGTTGCCGGTTCTGTCACGAAATCGCCGCCGATCTGTTGCTTCGTCTGTTGGGTTTCTGTCGCGAAGTGGCCGCCGATCTATTGCGTCGTCTGTTGGGTCCTGCCGCGAAATCGCCGCCGATTTGTTGCTTCGTCTGTTGTTGGCAGGACTGCCGGCAGATCGCGACCGAGCCGCGGATACAGATTGGTATGGATCTGCCGGCAGGCCTGTCACTACCTGTCGCCCTGCTGCTAGCAATCTGCCGACAAAAGGCTATCTGGGTTGTCTTGTCTACTCTGTGAGTGTGTAAGTCAAACCCTTGGAGTCTCATATTTCTAGCTTTCCTTAAGGGCCCCGACTCCTTTGGGGCCAACTCCGAATCGATCTAAGCGCCATTCGACAGAACGGGCGTTAGTGAAAACAGAAAAATCGTTCGCTTCGAAATTTGACGGGATGACATCTAAAGTCATTATACAGAATTATAAACTCACGATGCGACATCTAACGTCATTAGGAAAAATTATAAACGGAGAGTGGGAGGCCGTAGTTGCCAAATCACATCATTTGAGAGTTCTGTTGCACTATTGCCACATTTGTTACAATCCTGGCCATCAGCAAAATGAATCGGCTCGAGCCGAGATTTCGATTCCTGCCGGATATAGACATAGCTGCTGAACCGCTGTAAACTTTTTCGTAGGTTCGATCCCCCTCGGCTATAATTTTTTTACATTAATTTTTTTTTATTTCTTAACTATATGACAATGATCAATTACCACTATTTTAAAAACATTTGTTAAATATTTTAATTTAATATACCTAAATCTGAACTTATAGCGCCTTTTGCGCTACCGTTTCTCTTGCTATGTGTCTTGCCAATTATGTATGGTTCCGTTAAATATTTCTAACATTAAAGTATAATGTATGAAGCGCATTTTCAGACGTCTTAGATTGAACAGTCGTAGATGAAGTGCAGGAAAACTCGTGTGATGTTTTACTACTATTTCGCCTTTCTTTTAGACTACACAATCATATCTTTTTTACAAATAATTATTGTTGCGAATGCAATTATACCATCATAAAGGAAAATATTTATTTTTAGAGATTTTATGCGAGTACCGAATATGCATATATTGATAATTTTTAATTCATATCATTCGCTTTTTCCCATGGCTTTACATATGTATGTATACGATAGATGCGAAGAGTTCATCCCCACTCCTGGGGGGTAAACCCCTAGAGGCGACCAGAAGCTCGCTTGCCGATCAGTGTAACGCGATCCGGGTCGGGTATATCGGTGAGGTAATACTAATTCAACGACGAAACTTTGCTATTTCTCATCCTATTCTAATGAAATTTGTACACAGCATAGCTGACATTTTTCTGATTAAAACGACACCAAACACGATATAATTCGGACTATATTTACTGGCTTAATTAACGTTAATAACTTTCGACCGCAGAAGTGGATAGGTAGTGAAAAGAAAAGAGAAGCTGCGATCGTCTTTTGGCTTCGCTGCTCGGCCGCTTATCTTTACTCGCTGTCCTTTTCTACGTTCGACGCTTCGGCAAATTTCAAACAACGTAGGAACTCTTATTGCTGCTTGACATAGGTCAGGCACAGCTAGCTGGCGGGCCGCGGGCCACGCGGTTTATCTTACAAACAAATGACGGCCCTCACACACTGCGTCATAGTTGCGGTGTCACACCGATTCCTGTCTTGCTGTCCCGGTCATAGGTACAGGAACGGCCGAGGCGGGGCATGTGCATTTTGCCGATGCACGCTGTCTTTGTCTAGCGTAGCTTTCTTTTGGGGCGAACCCTAAAATGGTTAAAAAGGGCCATGGTGACGTAGACGTCCTCACGACCGACGCTTTTGCCAAGGAAAGGCATTCTTGTATAGACTACGGTCGAGAGAGCACAGTTTTAATAAACAGAACACATTTTAACATATTCACGCCTACAAAATCATTGTAATAAGTAATACCTAATCGAGACAGAGCGACTACTCCTCTCCGTTCGATTATCTTACACACCAATTTTTGAGTTACACATTTTGAGCTTTGGATTGACATGTATACGCGTCCAAATGTTAGAAATATCAAACAGTTCCATATTTGGCAAGAACATGGGAAGAAAACGGTAGAAGAAAGCGCTTCAACTTCATATTTACGTATATTAAATTAAAGTATTTAACAAATATTTTTAAATCATTTGTAAACAAATATTGATCATTGTCATGTACTTAGTAATGAGAAAAAAATTAATGTACAAAAATATACCCTGAGAGGACTCGAACCTACAAAGAAGTTTGCAGCGGCTCGAACCAACATCTCGGCTCGAGCCGATGCATTTTGCTGATGGTTATAAATGTAACAGATGTGACAACAGCGTAACGGAGATCTTGATACGTGCCGGCAACTATGCCTTACTGGTGTCTGTGTTCACGCATCACGTATTCACGTATGAATCGCCGTTGGTGGTGTGAAATTATAACTTACATTTACCGACTGATTTGTATTTTTACCGACCCTGACGGTAACTTGGTCAAATTCACTACAATGTACCATAAACGCCCCCGACGAAAAATCAGTGAACTATTCTTACGTCCGAAGTGTGCAAATCGTATTCCAAGTCGGACGCCTTCCAGAAGTGATAAATTGTGAAAAACCGAATTTCTGTGATATTGATCTAGTTCAAGGAAAGGCTGGTGTACGCGATATGGGTGAATAAACCATTAAATCCTTCAATATTTGCTATATGTGACATGCAACGACAGTCGGCAGCCATCTTGTTTGCTACATCGATGTCTCTGTCTGAAGCTGTCAGTTTTAAAAATTCCATTTTCTCAGCGAATAGTGTTTATTGGCGTTCAAACGAATACACCAACCCTGTGGTGAAGTCTACCCGTGGGTACTGTACCCGCAAAAATTTAATTTATGCAGTTATCGAGAAATGCCACCTGAAATACGAAATCGAGTGTCTCTCTTGCGCATCTCGTATACATGCATGCTTTTCGTTGTTTGTGTGAGTGCACGCACACAGGTCATGGCAGACGGAGTCGGGGCCCTTAAAGTTTTATTAGAATCGGAATGTTTGAGTAACCGAATGCTCCTTGGAAGCAATTATCCTAAAAAAAAAATTTTGGCTATTATCTGTATAAAATTGCATACAATATAGTGTAATATTCAACTACTGCTATAAAAATAATATTTAAATATTTCCTTGCGCGTACAGTAAAGGAACTACTGATGCACGTATTTGAATTAATCAGCTCAAAGCTGTATACAAAAACTGAACTTTGTTACAATTCGCGAAATCAAATAATATTTCAAGTAGTAGTAAGTAGAAAGTTCAATAAAATACGCATTATTTAGCTCTACCTATAGGAAGAACATTTTAGGTTAGTGTAATGAATACCATTGCAGTTTCAATGTGCAATATTAAAGTGTTAAGAATTCTATACGAGCTAACAAGTCTCTGATCGATGCCGCAGAGGGCGCCTTCCCCTTCACTATTTCTTGCACCAACATTTTACCTTTTTCTTAGGCAGGTGGACCAAGGAATACTTGTAGAATATTACCAGAAATGAGCTTTGAACGTGAGTTTGTTTACGCAATGAAGTACTTGGTGGTCCTGAAAAGGACCGATTACAAAGTTGCTGCATTTACTTCGAGCTGTGGAATTGTCTTATACCTTTAGCGCCCTCGGATACGGCGTGCTTGGCCAATTCACCGGGCAAAAGAAGCCTGACAGCAGTTTGGATCTCTCGAGATGTGAGAGTCGGCTTCCTGTTGTGCTGCGCTAGCTGCGATGATTGGACAGCGATGCGATCGAAAAGATCACTGAGGAAGTTGTTCATGATGCCCATAGCCGTGCCAGAGATTGCAATATCCGGATGGACTTGCTTCAGCACCTTGTAGACGTAAATCGCCTAGCTTTCCTTCCTACTCTTCTTTTTCTTCTTGGAAGGTTTGCTGATCTGCTTCCGTACTTCGACGGCTTTTTCTATGTCCATTCCGCTCGCTCCAGTTGATATTTTGTAAAATACGTCGTGCACTCTACAAACAGCTCCGTGAAACGGGAATTCGAGAATGAATATCAATTCCAGGGTGATTGCGCTTTTATAACATACCTGAGGTAGCGCCATTAAAGCTTATTGTTAGTGTGGGGGGCGGCCACGACGGTACGCTATTGGCTTGCTCGCGTTTCACCCAACGGCTTATAAATACAGGTAGTGGCTTTACGAATCTTCACAATTAGCTACGACCTTCTGAAGTACGTTCCGGATAAATCAAAGTTTGCAAAGAAAATGTCAGGCCGTGTCGTAGCTGGGAAAAGGAAAGGAAAAGCGAGGTCTCGTTCCACTCGAGCTGGCATTCATTTTCCCGTTGGTCGGATACACAGGCGTCTTCGCAAAGGAAATTACGCTGAACGGATTGGTGCCGCGGCACCAGTCTATCTTGCAGCCATTTTGGAATACCTGGTGGCCGAGATCCTGGAGCTGGCAGGGAATGCTGCGAGGGACAACAAGAAGTCTAGGATCCTTCCTCGCCACCTTCAGCTGGCCATCCGCAACGACGACGAGTTGAGCAAATTGCTCTCTGGAGTTACCATTGCTCAGGGCGGTGTATTGCCGGATATTCAAGCAGCTCTGCTGCCGAAGAAAACCGA
The DNA here is from genome assembly GCA_951802745.1 of Nomada flava. NCBI lineage: Eukaryota > Metazoa > Arthropoda > Insecta > Hymenoptera > Apidae > Nomada > Nomada flava. The sequence goes on from OX637903.1 coordinate 10,686,462, forward strand.
AAAGAAAGCTTAATCGAATCGCCAACCACAAATGGCCCTTTTCAGGGCCACAAAATTTTAAAAAACGAAAGATTCTCTTTGTCGCAATATACGAAACTCCCTTAAGTCTCCTGATACTTTTAAATAAAAAATATCATGTTTATAAAGTTCAGGGCAGATTTGTTTCTTAAATAGAGTTAATAGTCTTCGCCTGGGCTGAAGTCTCGTAGCAAGGGTATGAAGACACTATTTCGTTCTGGGAACAGTGGAGCGGCGCGTATAAATCGAACCATACGAAAGAATATAAATGAATTTACGGGCTAGTTGAAGTATTGAGGGATATCTATTGAAAGTAAGATGAAACTACGAGTTATGAACATTAGAGGCGTTGCGGGGAAGATGGTTGCCTGCGTTTATTTTCTTAACGCATTGTGGCGTTACAAAACGTGTCCTTTCTCTCATTTCGCCATCTTATCTTTCAGGAAAGTTTGATTCATTTGTTCAGCAATAATCTATTCAGTTAATAGCGAATTAACTAAGATCACTACATTGACATCGTAAGATTCATTTTAGAAAAACTTTTGTAATGAATATCTTTGCATAGTAATGAATACTAGTGGAACTGATAAGGGATGTGTGGGAAGGTAATGAGCGGAGAAAAGAATTTGTCATGCCATTCGGCAAGAAGGAGGACAGGGGAAGAGCAGGAAATTACGAGGATATAGCAGCAGTCTTCGACTTGGTGGTGAGGGAAAGCTCTGGCAGATCATGGGGAAAAGAGGGGTGAGTAAAAGAATGATAGAATAAGGGAGGTGTGTGTGGAAGCAATTAACGTAGCTAAAGATGGGGAGAGAGATAGACGGAAGGGACCTGGACAGTGGTGGGAGTGAGACAGGGTTGTACGTAGCGGACTTTGAGGACGTTCATATGGTCCTGGTCCTGCTCCTGGTGCCGAACAGGGGGGCCGAGATGGATGTAAGAATAAATGTCAAAATCATAATCCAAAGAATAGAAATAAGAACTATCAATAAGTTACAATAAGTGTTAATTGATATCAAATATACATGTGGATACCAAAAAAGTGTACAAGCCATGAAAAGGCATTTTGTAGCCGGCAGGCAAAAAATTTCAAGTAAATAATAATACAAAAGTATCAGTAAAGCGGCAGACGCGCAAGGGTGTCGTAAAGCAGGCCCTTGAGGACACTCCATTGTGGGCAGGTCGATCTAGCGATGGGCACCATCGACTAATTTAAACTATCGACTAATTACTAATTAGTAACGACATACGATCGACTAATTAGTCGATAGTTTTTAGTCGACTGAAATTTCGCTTATTGATTATGTCTGGCGTCTGAACTATAGCATGAAATATTGGTGTATTTACTTTCTGTAAATTTATTAGTTCATAATTAGAATTTCAGAAATATACAAGGTCAACAAGTTTCTTTTTTAACCAATTGGTAATATTTCAATTTGTGATAAACTATTTTATTTCGGCACTTAAAAATTAACAGTTCTAAATATTTTGTGAGAATCAATTAGGTTATATATAAGGTTTTACTCAGTTCTTGAAATTTAAAATCAGATAGACAGATATTTAACATGACGGAATTAATTAATGTTTTATACATCAAAATTTAAGTCGTTTGTTCTTTTTCCTAGGGTAGGTATAAATATTGCTATATTAGGAATGTAAGGAATTTGTCGATCTGTTTTCATAATTTTCTTCATTACTTAATAATGGTGTAATTTCGGATTTTAAGGATTCTATAGCTGATTGTGCGTTTATTTCATGTTGCAAAGTATTAAAATTAATAATAAACATATTATAAACGAACTAAAGAATGACCGTTATTTTCGTCAGAAGTACTAACCCACCCCTTGTTCTCGTACTGATTCGATTTTTCGATGTTACATTTTCAAGTGGCCGAGCCGAATTCTGAAATTGTATAGTATATACTATATACGACTATACACGTTATAAGTTATAATCGACTCATCTTCTTTCTTATTGATACTTAAAATTTCTTATTTCTTATTAATGCAAAAGGGAGGACTAAAGTATTCGTGCACTGTAATTAATTAAATGCCTTTTTTAAAATTAAACGGAAGGATTTGCTTTATTCTGAAAAGTTTAAAGGATTAGTTTACAAGATATTTGGGAAAATTACATAATATCTTTAATAAAAATTAAAGTACTGCATTTTATAGATATCAGTAAATAGTATACATGTTGAAAATGTTTCTAAAATCGGTTAATATTGCTCTGAGTTTCAAATGATTATTAGGTTTGCATTAATTTGTGTTATGCATAATTGAATTTACACATGCTTAATGAATTAATTATTCGATACCGCTATCGAAGGCATATATTTGATAGTGAATCTTGAACCTCATGATAAAATCTATTCAAAACTCCCGCAACTTAAATTCAGTTTATCGGCATGTTAGATATTAATTTATCCGTCAAGATTATTTAGCTCGAGATTATAAACGACTGCAATGTTCCAAGGTTCTGGGGTAAGTGCCATGGGGTACAACACAGTCCTCTTACCAAAAGGCATAGCCTTCCCCACTCCGTGGCGAGATCCTCCAGGAACAGAGTCCCTATTCTTTAGCAATGTGACGTCGGGTCACTTGCCATATTGTAAACTCTCACTCTTCTATCTAATAAACAATCCCTCGACACTCGATAGCTGGAAGACCCAGAGCGGTCGCCAGCCACCGCTTGCCGACGGGATGTTTAGTTTCATTCATTCATTTCCAAGACACTCTTCGGCCACACGTAGGACTGCGTCCCCATCATAAATTATACACAGGATGCATAGTATTTCGCCACCCGATCGTATTTCTTCCTTTAAAATACGCTAAAGCTAACAGGCAGATTCTCCAATATGCATGCATATACCATGTATGTTTATACACATATTCAGTAAATAGTTCAATGGTCCAAAGTCCAAACGACTAAATCAGTCGTTAGTCGATAGTTTTAAAAATCATTCGAGTAAAAATAGTAATTGGGTACTTGTCGACTAATCGATAGTTTGTAGTCGATGGTGCCCATCGCTAGGTCGATCCCGTCTTTTTGGCGGCAACAATGCAGCATCCTGGGCATTCTTGGGAAAGCCATCGATTAGGGCGAACGTACACGTTGACGTTTTTATGCTTAAAATGAGACTAAACACGATACAATTTGAATCATATTTGTGTTGTTAATTTACAGAAACGGGTTGCAATACAAAGCAATATATTACTTACTATATTACTTTTTTTTTTTTTTTTTTTTATTAAGACTATATTACTTTAATATTAAACTTAGAAATTAAAATTTAGAAATTACTATGTTGGACATTTACTAGTGATAGTAAATATAATATATCATGCTGTAGCAAAATTGTCTCATCGTTCTTAGAAATGTCTTACTAACATAGATAGTAAGAGAACCAGATGGGTCTGCACTTGGAGAGTCAAAAGGGCCTAGGTTGTAAAATGAGACAATGCGCATTCGTAGGTATAAGTGAACCCCAGTTCTTTGGGTGTTTTCGTTCAGTTCTAAAGAGCATTTCATAGAGAGTGGACATTCCTTCAGAGCTATTTTAAATACACGGATTGAGATAAATATAATAGTTATTTTATTTAACACACCATATCCAATATACTAAAAATATTAAACAGTACCATAATTGGCAAGATACATGGCAAGAGAAACGGTAGCACGAAAAGCGCTCTAAGTTCAGATTTACGTATATAAAATTTGAATATTTAACAAATGTTTTAAAAATATTGGGAAGCAAATATTGATCATTATCATATAGTTAGGAATTAAAAAAAAATCATTTTAAAAAAATTATACCTGACGGGGATCGAACCTACCAAGAAGTTTCCAGCCGTTCAGCAACTATGGCTATGTCCGGCAGGAATCAAAATCTCGGCTCGAGCCGATTCATCGAACCGTTCGCCCGCCCTTTCTTACAACCCAAAACGTATCTCATACCTGTCACCAATCTTGCCAAACCTTGCACCCCCTACAAGACCTTATACCTTCACCAGCAGTTCATAGATGACGCCAGTATCGAATCATTGCGACGTTGCCATTTACAAAAGTTCGCGCGCGCACGTGTTGCAAAATCGTGGTAGACCCTGTACAGGGTCTACCATTTAACGCGCAACCCATGCACGCGCGAACTTTTGTAAATTGCAACGTCGCAATGAGTCAATACTGGTGTCATCTATGAACTGCTGATGAAGGTATAAAGTAACGGGTAATACGACGTAAACAAACCCCACACGATTGAAGAGTCTACCGGTCACCCTCAGGTAGCGACTGACCTGGGGGTGACTTCGGTGCGGTCTCTGCCGATCGCGCCCGAGTTTAGCCGAACCGAGGCAATCCAGCCGATCCTTTTGCCGAAAGGAAAACTTACTACGGTCAGGCCGATAGACGTTGGGGTCCTCGAGGACTCGCACATTTACTGTTCACAATGCATTATGCCCCACTTATTCAATAATGAAATGTGATCCAAATTATGTCGTATTTGGACTCATTTTCATCAGAATAATGTCACCAGTCTCTGGGAATACGTTTCATAACAAAAGAATGAGCAATTGCAAAGTTTCATCGACGGCCAGAGAAAAGGCCAGCGAGTAAAAGAAAGGTCGGGCGACAGTAAAAGATTACATAAATGCCTTTGTATCTGTGAGACAACACTAATGCAACGATGAAACTTTTTTTATACTTATTCATTTTGTTCTGCAAATTTGATTTTAATATTGTTGACGATTTTATGCTTAAAATGAGACTAAACACGATACAATTTGAATCATATTTGCGTTGTTACACAAAAAGCGCTATAAGTTCAGATTTACATATTTTAAATTAAAATATTTAACAAATGTATTTAAATTATTGGTAAGCAAGTATTGATCATTGTCTAATAGTTAGGAATTCAAAAAAAAATTATTTTAAAGAAATTATACCCGAGGGGGATCGAACCTACTAAAGTCTAAACAGTTTCCAGCCGTTCAGCAGCTGTGTTCGGCAGGAATCGAAATCTCGGCTCGAGCCGATTCATTTTGCTGATGGCCAGTATTGTAACAGATATGCCTTTTCACTTTCGGACACCCTCAGGTAGTAACTGACCTGGGGGTGACTTATACATGTATGTATATGAAAATTGTGATTTAATGTGGTTTTTAAAGTAATATGAACAGGTACATATGGCGCTTTTAACATCCACGTGAGAGTGGATGATTACCTGTTTTTTTGTACATTCGCTATAGTATTCGTGGATTAGAAATCGACACTGTGCATGTGTCTGAAATAAGTATTACGAAATGAACTAAAAGATCATTAACAATCATCCTATAGTTTACGTCACGAATAATCTGTGTATTAACAATCAGCGTGTTCAAAGTGAGAGAAGCACTCAATGTCTTAACAGCGGTGATTTAATATATCCATCCGAACACGTGCAAGGATAATAGATACATAACCTATACGATCGACCAGATCAAATATCGGTAAGCTTAATAAATTTGGACCAAATAGAAATCTTGTGCAATTAAATAAACGTGACTTTTGTTAGATACCTGACCTGCCACCCAGCACGCCCGCAGAGCTTCGCACCTTTTCGCGTCGCGACAGTAAAATCATAAAGCTATCGAGTTCCCTAAAATACAATTATCTTCTTGTCGTATATGATTATTACATTCTACAGCTGCAAGCTATATAATTATAAATTCGTACATCTCCCTTTTTAAGGATTAGTAGGCTTTCCTGAATTCAGAGCGCTTTATGATTTTATTCTCTGCGAACCATTAGCTGCACATGTGCACCTCGCGCGAGTCACCCTCAGGTCAATCACTACCTGAGAACGACCGGTAGACGGGGGCGGTTAATTTCCACTTCCACCAAATTTGGAACAACCCTCCCGTCACCTCTCCTCATCGCCAAAAATACGAATTAGCCAATCACTAAGTTACTATTAAGAAATACGCCCATCACTAGCATTTAGCGAGTCTTCGTAAAAGTAAAGAGAACCAAGACTCAAGAGAATAACTTGCATACTCAACCAGTTCACATCTATAGAATAACTTGCATACTCAACCAGTTCACATCTATAGAATAAATCCGACACTCAATAGAAATAAAGAAGTATATTTATACTTTAAACTTGGCTCATTTCCTTCACCGGGTTCACAACACTTTATAACAATTCCTTGACTTTATAATGGATGTGAATAATTCACAAATGGAACAATTTGTTCCTGTAACAATAATAAATGGAACAGTAACAGCCCAGACAGCCAAGCCTCTTACGACTGGCAGGCCGACAAAGGCCAATGTCGCAAGAGGCTTGGCTGTCTGGGAGATGTTACTCGGAGTGTACATACTTTTGCAAATAATTTAAGCCAGAATACCCTTTCACGAATCTAGTATAATTAGATAATAGTATCAGTGGATCGCTGCGATAAAACTAAAATGTAGTAGAATCAAATATTTTCTTTCAATAACGTTAGAAGTCAATTGCAGAACAGTAACGAATATTACCACCAAGGACTCGTAAACAGCAAGTAATATTGATTTAATTGTTCCGATACTGAAAATGAGTATGATGTACGTTAACATAGGAAGTTGAATTTGTAGACACAGCTTCATTCAATACCGTTATAAGTTCAATGATACGTGAAGTTATATTTTAGTAGAACAGTAGCAAAAGTCTGAAAATCTTATAAAACAAAATAGGAACTGTTTTCCTATGTACAGTATGTCCAACAGGATGAGAGAGTACACATAAACAAAACTTTCAGCACTCGTTGATGTTCAGGGGTGAAGTGGTACCATTATTCTATGGTTCTTTCTATATTCTGTAGTATGCGTGTTACAAACTGAGTCAGAAGTTTCCAATTTACAGGTTTTTTAGCCCTAGAACTACCAAGCAAGTCAAAATATCTTGTTTCAGATTTCTTGCTTTACAATCTCAATAGTGCCAAATCTATCTGTAGTTCTGGTGTTAACGCCTCTTGTAAAAATGATGTATAAATGGGACATAAAATTGGAACAAATTCTGAATTTAATATAAGAAGAGTATGTTTGTTTCGTTGAGTTTTATATATTAGAGTACGCTTGCGAAGGGTGTAGATAAAACAAATCATCATTTATGAATGATCAGTTAGTTGTCTAGGAGAGATGTTTTTTTTTGCCATTTTAATTCTCTTTATTTGTTGCTGTATTTGAACTGTAATAACCATTTATGAAATGCAAATTCCCTAGATCAATTGCTGACATATAGCCCCAGTCCATAATGCTACTAAGCTTTACAGTTGGATTGATATTCTTATTGTTTAATTCTTCCTCTTCCTTGCGCCCTACTAATTTTTGTCTTCCCATATGAGAAAATTACATTTCTCCAAAAATCTAGTAGTCGATTAATATAAGTTTTTGCAAATTGCATTCTGTTTTCTCTGTTTACGTTATTGACGAAAGGTCTTCTGGCTACCTGTTCAAAATACCCTACTTCTTTAAGTTTGTTGGATATTGCTTTGGAACAGATTTGTTTTCCAGCCACTAAAAATTTTGCTGTATTTTTGGGTGCACTCTTGAATAGATGTTATTTTACCTTTTGGACAATAAATCTTTTATCTCTGTTATTGAGTCGGCCATCCCGAACGTCGCACAGTGGTGCAAAATCACCAAATTGGGGCAAAAATTCCAAAAATGTTTCTACAGTAGTATGTAATGTATTCGCCCCCAAATATCTATATTAGTCTTATGATATATTTATTTCTGTATTACTCTTATTATCTACTAGCCACCTAAGGATTCATACATACAAATATTTTTAAGTTCCGTCATCACAAATACTCGTCATGGAACCGTATCACATCACCGCTTCCAAAACACCTAGTCATACTGCCTACAATCCCTACCCATCTGCAGTCCTTTGGAATTCGTCCTCACCATCCCTACTACATCATTTCCAACACCCTTTAAAAACCCAAGGTTCCCTGAATCTCTAGCTCACATCATACGAAAAAGTCAATCGTCATAGTCTAAGTCTAAGTGATAATAAAACCTCTTGAAAAAACCGAAGTTGGGAGTTAAATTTTCTCTGTGTCCATTACAAGTAATTATGATACTTTATGATTTGTTATATAAAATAAAGTGTATGCATGGAAAAATTAAATACTGGGATACATAATATAACAAAAAAAAGATTTCTTCTCATATTTTTTTCGATAAATTCGATTACAGTAAAACCTGTTTTTGTGCGGTGGATAGGGACCGTATAAAAGAAATCGTACAAAAAAAAAGTCGGAAATTTTATAAACACTTACATATAATAAACAACCTTGTACGATATACGACCTAAAATTTTTGTTATGCGGCGGACCGGGACCGCATAAAAAAAGTCGCACTTAGAAAATACATCAATTATTTACAAAATAAATGAGAAAATGTTTTCAAACAAATTAAATAATTAAACTAGACATGGAGAAGTTTTCAAAATGCACATTAAATAATTCCCTGCTACTCGTCGTAATCCAAAACGCGCATCTTCTTGTGATGAATTGGTTCAAAATCGCTTTCATCGCTTGAAGATACGATTTCAATTGATTTATTTTGTGGCACCATAAAGTCAGTGATCAGTTTTTGTGACGACGGTCGAGTGATCAGTTGCTTGTAAACGTCACGATAGCGAGACATGCATGATCTTAGCTCTTTTTGAAATTTCGAGCTTCTTTCGGTATTAGTGTCTATTTTAAGAAAATGCGTTTCCAATTTTTTAGAAATCTGGATCCCTGCATATATTTTATCTGCTGTAATAGAATCCGGTTCTTCTTGTTCGTCTGCATAATCTATCAAATTATTGATAATGTCACTATCATTGACAGTTTCGTCCTCAATCATTTCGTCCAGATCATTTTCGCCGAAAGTATCAAAGCCTTCTCCGCTGATGTTATGTGCGAGCGCACTAATTTCGGATAATAACGTGGACGCGTTCTCAGTTACATTTGCACAGTTACAGTGCACATACAATGTATATGTATATTGATAGGAAACTGGTGCCAACGCCGCTAAGATTGATATACCGCATAAAAAAAAATCGCACAAAAACAAATGTAAGACTGGTTTTTACTAAAACCACGCTATTATTCTGACTCGCGTTTATTTGCGGGATACGTTATATATATTCTACAATATTCCGAGGGTCGCTATACGTTTGCTCTATGCAATGGCTTTCCCAAGAATGTCCTCGACGCTGCATCCTTGCCGCCTCGAAGGCGGGCTCCTCGGTCCCACGTCGCAGCGCCTTCAAGGGCCTCTTTATGGCACCCCCAACGTTTCCTGTCCCGCTCGCCTATCGGCCTCGTGGTGACCGTTGCCAGATGGGCGGCCAGGCGCTCCGAACCCTCGAGTATTCTTACACAAAATCGCACAAAACAAACCGCATAAAAATAAAATCGCATAAAAAAGGACCGCACAAAAAGAGGTTTTACTGTATTTGTAATTGTTACTTAACTTATTTCTTTTGTTATTTATCATCCGGTTCATTAAAAACCTGAAAGACATTATTCGATGCTGACTTGCTGCTTATTTGAAAAAAATCACGCTTTTTCATCACTTTGTGACCTTATTTCTAGGTAGGTCGCAAAAAGTCGCAGAATGTTTTTAAACAATAATATTCGTATTTGACAAAGGGAGGCGTAGACTCGTGTGATTAACTCTGCCATTCGAAAACGGTTGCACGAAACACGCATAGATGGCCCCTAAGAGTATTTTACAAAACTCTGGATTGGGCAGGCATTAACGCTTATATCATTTTAAATGCCAACAAGGCTAGGATTGACTCTGGATATAAGAAGGATACAAGGTGTGAATTTTTAAAACAAATAGCGATCCAAGTAGTGACACCGCATATAACAAACAGACTCAAATCAAATCAAAAGTGTTACCCCGGGCCATTGCGACAACTAATGTTAGATGTGTTACAGTTACAATTAAAAGAAACCAATTCTATACATACTACAAATGTTTCTGCAGACAGCAAACGTTGCACAGTTTGTCCCAGAAGTATAAACCGTAAAGGACCTAATATATGCGTCCTATGCAAAGGTGCAATATGTGCAGAATACAGAAAGCCATTACGTTAGAAATTTTCCCCTAAGTGTAATGCAAGAGTACGCTTTTAACCCGAAAAGGTACTATGTAATCGTAAATAAAGAACGCTGTTCTATATTAGAGGCTCAACTCGAACTATTCTTTATTGAAGTTATACTTCTTTAGGCGCGTTATGAAGAAATGATGACATTGAATTTCAGACACAAAGTCTACACCATGAAGCTGCTTGCTAAACCCCTTAAGGGGGTAGACACGGGTAATGCAGCGAGCTGTATACCGACACAATATGGTCCCAAAACATTGGTTAGGGCAATGCATTGTTTGTCCTTATATGAAAAGATTTTGAGCTCAGCGAGGGCTCATTCAAAAGAGGAAGGTTCAATGCAGCGCGCTGCACAGCCCGTTCAACGAGATTGTGTTGCTATCTAATAATGTGAGTGTCCAAAGTAGAGCAAAAATCGACAAAATACACCCGCAGAATACAAGTATTTTTAGGTCACTAAAAGAGTTTTGCGACACAAACGGGGCGTGCAGCGCGCCGCGTTGAACCTTCCTCTTTCGAATGAGCCCTCGCTGAGCTCAAAATATTTTCATATAAGGGCAAACAATGCATTGCCCTAATTGCATTCCCACAAACGAGTTTCGCCGTTCGCTGTAATATTGCCGTTAAAACAGAGCACGTGACGTCACAAATTTAGTTCACGTAGTGGTGATGAGGTGGCGTCTACTCAGGAGGACTGGCAACGGGAAATCATAGCAAAACTGAAGCGTTGGCTCGTGACATGTGCTACAGTAGTAACAGCGTGATGCAGTCAATGTATGCATTTTCGTACGATTATAGGTTAGGTCATATGCATTTTGGGTATTGACTGGGAACTGTGTACAATTACTAATCGCTTTTACTGTATATAACACATGCTTGACTTGAAATCGTTGTCGAATTTATGTTATAATTATATGGTTACATTATTTAAAATAAAAAAGAAGAGATTGGAACTTTTTTACGGGGGTTGGAAGTATTGATGTACTGATATCATATTTTCAGAATGTGGTAGTTACGTCAATTATTTGAAATTATTGCATTGCTCTTATTATTATTCTATTTCATTCTTTTGATTATTTTGTATAAAACATATAATAAGGAAATGTCTCCAAATCAGTCAACAGATGACTCCCTGATTTTTTTGGTAATCCTTTACGATCCTATGTATGTAGTATCGAACGCCGATTCAGACGTGAGTACAGACACAGTAAGGCATAGTTGCCGCAACTTATCAAGACTTCTGTCGCGCTGTTGCCACATCTGTTACGAATGTGATCATAAGCTAACTAAATGAATCGGCTCGAGCCCTCGAGCGGAGATTTTGTCTCGAGCCGCCGCAAACTTTTCTGTAGGTTCGAGTCCCAACCTGGCTCATTTTTTTTACATTAATTTTTTTTTAATTATTAACTCTATAACAATGATCAATATTTGTTGACAAATGTTTTAATAATATTTAGTAAATATTTTAATGTAAATATGAACTTAGGCTACCGCTTTTTGTGGTACCGTTTTCTTGCCATATACATATGTACATATATGTATCTTGGCAAGTATGGTACGAATTATAGAAAGCGAATTTCAGCATAAAGAAAAGAAAATGAAATTATAAAATTGAAACCAATGATAATTATACTAGTGACGATGATATCCTGACGGCCTCGTGGACGATGATACCATCGTCGAGGTAAAATGTCCCGAATCGGCGAAGGATTTATCTGTAATTATTTAGAAAAGGGGGGGTCTCACCGATTTTGATGATTTTCGAGTATGTTATAAAAATCAACATTTTGAACAACTTTTTCCTATACATATAAGCGCCGCTCGGCCTTAGCTTCCGAGATTTTTCCCAAAAAAGATCGGTACTACACTACCATTGAATTCTGCCTATACGCACGCGTCCGTGAAAGCGTATGCGTTAGCGTTTGATCGGCAATTGTCCATCGTTTCTATATACATATGTATGTATAACAGCGGAGCGTCCAGCGACAAACATTATACAATGTGTAAAGCAGATTTGGTAAATCTAGGGAAGAGGCCAGACCTCACCGATTTCGATGGTTTTTGAATATGTTGTAGAACTCAGTATTCTGAACAACTTTTTCCTATGCATATAACCGTCGCTCGGCCTTAGTTTTCGAGATATTTGCAAAAAACTATAGCTACTACTACATTGAATTTTGTGTATACGTGAAAAAAATTGTACCTCAAGAACTAGATATATCATATCGTAATCAGTCAGTCACACCGAGTAGACGTGTCTCGTGTCACCCGCATTGTTATTATTCTGTGCGTAACCGCCAGACATCGAAAACAGCCGTTTCTTTCAAACTTTATCGGTGCCTTTCTGAATTTCTTCGCCTCTTCTCCACGATGGATTGTATCTGCACCGGTTGTGGTAAATCAGTAGCTAAACCTATCAAGTGCAATAATTGCGGACTTGCTATACACCCTGGCTGTCTTAATCGGTCAAGCCATCTGGCCTTAAACGGTCAGCTACTGGACTGCTCAGTATTATCGCAGGCAAGACGTTCTGATCCTACTGAGGACGACCAACTATTTCTGAAGATTCAGAATCTGTTCCTCAGTCAATTTGAGGCACTTCGCACTGAGGTCAGGGAGTTACGAAACACGTATAAAGAGGACATCGGGAGATTAACACTTGATGTCTCCTCCCTTTCTGAAAGGATATCCCAACTTGAAGCGAAATCCTCGCTGCTCCCCAGCGACTGCGACTCTCACTCTCATCCAGAAGAGATCATACAGGAGATCGCTGAACGTGATAACCGGTCACGTAACATCATCGTGAGCAATCTGGAGGAACCTTCGCAACCGAATCCTTCCCAGGACACTGAGCGGATACGGAGTATTTTCAACGCCCTCTACCCTGGCGACTACTCTACCGTCACAGTCAGCAGAATTGGTAAAAAACAACAAGCTGGCCGTCATCGTTTAATTCGTGCCACCTTAACGACTAAGACGGACGCCCTAAATATTCTCCGAAATAAAAACCGCTACAATGGTCCCGCTAAAATCTTCCAGGACTCAACGCCGAAGCAGCGCCTCCATCTCCAAAATCTCAGGACAGAACTTAAATCACTCATAGATTCAGGCATAACTAACAAAACAATTCGGTATGTCAATGGTGTTCCCCAGATTATAACTTTATCACCACAGCCTCGCCAAAAAAACTAACAAGTAACCCTTTAATATATTATCAAAATGTTCGCGGTCTTCGCTCAAAGTTAAGCGATTTACGCTGTGCGTTCGCATCCTCTGCTGTTGTATACGATGTAATTATCCTTACGGAAACCTGGCTACACCATAGCATACTGAATTCGGAGCTTGGTCTTTTTAATTATAGTATTTTCCGATTAGACAGAAATAACCGCACCAGTACTCATGCCAGAGGCGGAGGTGTACTAATTGCTATAAAAAATTCTTATTTCAGTCGCCCTATCGAAGTAACCGTTAACTCTGTTGAGCAATTGTTCGTAGAGGTGCACTTAGATCGGGCCTGTGTTATTGTTGGGGCGGTATATATTCCCCCCTCGTCTCCGAGTTCCCACTACGAGCATCATTGCCTTTCGGTCGAGGAAGTATGTGCTCTTTACCCAAATTCTCCTATTGTCATCGCTGGCGACTACAATTTACCTAATTTTAGCGGGCGTACCAATTCCACTTTTTCATCTCATTCCTTTTCACCCTACCTCATTGTCGGTGAGTACTTTAATTACTTAAATATTTCTCAATTTAACAACATCATTAACTCACATAACTCGAAACTTGATTTGGTTTTCTCGACTGTGACAAGCCTTTCCATTTCTCCTGCCCCAGAGTCATTCGTGTCTGAGGATTCTTACCATCCTGCCCTCTCTTTCCCTATTCCTAACCACTCAAGGTCACCTCTTTTTTGTCGTTCCTCCTTCACAAGGAATTTTCGAGCCGCCGATTATAATATGATCAATAGTTATCTATCCCAGTACGATTGGGATAGGCTCCTTTCTCCCTTACCCATTGATTCGGCCGTCGATCTCCTTTACCACCACTTAAACTATGCCATAAACGCCTGGGTGCCACTCCGTCCTATTACTACCTCCTCACACCCGGTTTGGTTTTCACGAAGGCTTATTACTCTACTCGCTAAAAAAAAAACCGCTCATCGCCGTTATAAATCTACTAACTCTTTCTCTGATTACCTTGTCTTTTCCAGTCTTAGATCCAAATGTTGCACTCTGTCTCGTCGTTGCTGGGCTACCTATGTCGCCAAGTCTGAGTCAACCCTCCGAAATAACCCCAAAACATTTTGGAATTTCATCTGATCCCTCAAAAACGAGTCTCCTTTTCCTCTCTCCATGTCTTTCAATGACCGGACAGTCTGTACTGAACAAGCCATAGCCGATATATTTGCTGATTATTTCAGTTCAGTTTATTCTCACGAAACCAACTCACCATATACATATAACTCTACGGACTCGGTTGACGCATCTTCTCTTAATATCAGTATTCTTGAAGTATTCAAGGGGATCGACTCTCTTGACTTAAACAGCGGCCCTGGCAACGACGGTATTCCCCCCATCTTTTTCAAAAACTGTAAATTTTTACTTTCTCGTATCCTTTGGATCCTCTTCAATAAATCATTAATGTCCGGTTCTTTTCCTTCGTCGTGGAAAACCTCTCTCGTTTCACCTATCTTTAAAGGTGGGGATAAAACTTGTACCTCCTCCTACAGACCGATTAGTAAGCAAAACGTAATGCCTAAGATTCTTGACAACCTTGTAACTAACAGTCTATCTTCTCTATGCAAAAACGTAATAATTAATGAACAGCACGGCTTCTTACCTGGTCGCTCTACCACCACAAACCTCCTATCCTTTCATAACTATCTTTCTCTCCGCGTGGAAAATGGTCAGCAAGTCGATGCAGTGTACACTGACCTTCGCAAGGCGTTTGATTCGGTGAGCCACCCAATCCTACTAGCCAAACTTCACGCTTTTGGCTTTCACGGTACACTGCTAGTATGGCTCGCGAGCTATATCACTGGTAGGTTTCAGATAGTCAAATTCAATCAATCCTTCTCCAAAAAATTCCAGGCTACATCCGGAGTCCCTCAAGGTTCCCATCTTGGTCCCATACTCTTTATTCTATTCATTAATGATATCTCGCAAGTCTTCCACCATAGCAGATTCCTATTCTACGCAGACGACTTAAAGCTTTTCCGCCCTGTAAACAGTTTGGTGGACTCTCTCCTTCTACAATCTGACATTGATAGACTAGTGACATGGTGTCGGGTAAACCACCTCTGTCTCAACGCGTCCAAATGCAATGTCATTCGCTTCTCTCGCAAATTAAGACCGCTTATTCACCCTTACACTTTAGACAGCTCCTCTTTAACTGATGTCCACCTCATCCGCGACCTAGGCCTCATCTTGACGAGAGATCTGTCTTTCTCGACTCGTCTGAACAGCATTGTCAGCTCCGGTCTTAACACCTTAGGCTTTATTTTCCGCACCTCTAAGCACTTCTCTAATGCCTCCACACTAGTCAGATTGTACACTTCCCTGGTTCGACCTCGTCTAGAATATGGCTCAATCATATGGTCTCCCTACTTCAGGAACCAAATAGACTCTCTCGAACGCGTCCAACACAAATTCCTGAGGCTTGTTTCTCGTTTTACCGAAATACCTATGTCCCCTTTCTACCACAATTATAAACCCTATCTCTCTCGCTTCAGGCTATCTACCCTTCAGCAACGGCGCCTCACTGCCGATCTACTGTTTATCTTCAAAGTTATTAATCACATGATCTCCTGCCCAGATATTCTTTCTGACCTAAAATTCCACGTCCCCTCCACTCAACTAAGGACACATACTTTATTCTATATTAATTCTCACCGAACTCTTTACGGCAAACATAATTGTTTAAATCGATTGTGCACCAACGCGAACAGTTTCTGTAACTCACTTCACTTCTTCGGGACCCCCTATACAGCTTTTAAGCACTCCGTTCAATCTGTTGTAAATAGTAATTCGACCTAGCTTTTCTCTTTTGCCGTTCATGCCATATTCGCTCATATTACATATTACATCCCTCATTTTATTTCTGCTCCATTTATAGGTCTTTCACAGTTCATTTATTTTTCTTCTGTATCTCTTCTACAATTTTCTTGCACTGTTTTACTTCGCAATCTTGTGCTCTATCCTCGTATCTATCTACTGTAACTATCTTGTATCTACTGTAACCGCATCATTTTTATATTTTTTTTTTTTTTTTTTTTATATTTTTGTATTATCTTGTATTATTACTCTGTTATCTTGTACTACTGCATTTTCTTGCACTGTTTTACTTCGCAATCTTGTACTCTATCGTCGTATCTATCTACTGTAACTATCTTGTACCTACTGTAACCGCATCATTTTTATATTTTTTTTTTATATTTTTGTATTATCTTGTATTATTACTCTGCTATCTTATATTACTGCATCTTTTACGATTCTACTACTCTGTGTGTTTTTCAAATTGTATACTAAAGGGTTTTTTTTTTGCCCGTGGATTAACGGAATAAATAATAATAATAATAATAATAATAATATCAGATTTGGTATATCTAGTTCTAGAGATACAATTTTGATGAGTCCACCCGGTATACAGATTCTTCGCTGACTGCCGGAAAAGCGGCGGTCACACACGTTGCCTCGAGCGTGCACGTATAGACAAAATTGAATGCAGTAGTAGCTATAGTTTTTTGCAAATATCTCGAAAACTAAGGCCGAGCGGCGGTTCCTATATGCATAGGAAAAAGTTGTTCAGAATACTGAGTTCTACAACATATTCAAAAATCATCGAAATCGGTGAGACCCCCCCTTTTCTAAATAATTACCAAAGTTGTAAAAGTACCAAGGGATGATACATTCTGGGCAACAGAGATGGAGGAAAGACTGGGAAAGTTCTATGAGGACTGCATGTTGCCAGAAATCATAGATAGTAGATTCAATCGGCATCAACCGATTAGAGAACCTCCGTATATAAAAACAGGAGGAGCATGTACCAGTACAGCTAGTACCGTACCTAGTAATAATAATAAATTGCAATCTAAAGCCAATGATGCAACCGCGAGTGCATCTAGCGCATAGGAAAATGGAGAGTGAAGAGGACCGTCTATGACGGGAGTGGTGGTGGGTCTCTTCACACTATCCTAATAATTTATACTTGCAGCTATTCTTTCAGTGGAAATGACATGTATAAAAGCGTAAGTATGTCCCTTATACTTTTATTATGCACATAATTGGATTAATTGGAAATCATCATGAATTTACTTAAGTTATTTCCAGCACCAATATCAAAGGCAAAAATTATTTATGCTGTATGAAGTGAGGAAAAGAAGCAAGTCTTCGCAATGCATGCGTAAAAATAAATAAATCACATACATACATTTACATTTTTATTACATACATATTGATTACAAATCGTTCTATCTTTTTATCACAGGTTCCATGACAATTAACTGTAATCGGAAGGGATCACTGCCTCTGCAAGAAAATATTTCTGAAATAGGAAACAATAATAATGGATTCTTCAGGGATCAGTTTTTACATTCAAGTGGTATGAACTCAAAAAGGAATTTTTATTAAACTTATTTATTTTTGCAGATTAAACCAGGGTATACATATATACATCATGATAATTCAAGGGATGCAGTATCGTCGCCTACACCTTCCATTCAACATCCAACACAATTTTATATATTGTTACGTAGGAAGGATTGTTTCCTTCGTCTCGTCTATGATGCCCTTATATGGAAATCGAGAGTGCATGCAGTCGAGTCTGCCCCTTCCGCGAAGGCGCGATGACGCAACGCTTCAGGGCGATCTTTTGGACTCCCTTGGAAGATTCTGTACCCCCACCATATTTTTGGTCCGGTTTTCGGATATAAAAAGGGCATGAAATCTACTCTCGTGGCTCAGTATCATTCAGTTTTCGGTCTTCATTCAGTCTTTCATTCAGTCTTTCAGTCTTTCGTTGACCGTCTTTGGCAGTCGTTCGTCGGTACTGTCGTGCGGCTCTGAAAGTGATAAACTGATTGATCGATCGGGCTTGTGCGCCCTTAAGCATTACGTTCCTCGAGTTCGATTCCAGTTTTTTTTCTGACCACGACCTAATCGAGCTGGATAGTGATCATAGGCCAAAGTCCAGGAAACGCACGGCTCGTGCGTCTCCTAACCAAAGTGCAAGCTCTCCGGATGCAGAAACTCCGCCGCAGCCTTCCACCGATGTAAATCCAGTACAAGGTAGTATATCAAATCGCATCATGGATGCAAACAAGAAACCCAAAGTAGAGGCTCCTGCTTCCTCAACCAAAACGCTCAAGCTAACAAACCGATTTGAACTTTTTAACACTGACTCCTTCTCGAAATTTGCCGACCAGCATAACGATCCCCCCCCCTCAACCTAACGACAATCTCAACCAGCAGAAAACCGTACACTCACCTAGTAACGGCCCGCGTCCCCCCCCGTTATACGTTCAAGTCATGCCAAAAGACTTCGTGCCCTTTAGCAACAACCTCAAGGCAGTTGTGGGAAATAAATTTAATCTTAAATTTCTGGGTGATCAGATCCGCATTCAGTTCTTTGAACTGAAGGCATTCCTGTCAGCCAAGGCAAACTTCAAGATCGCGAACCTCAAATTCCACACGTACTCCCTACCCTCCGAACGACCCTTCACAGCGGTCCTTAAAGGCCTCCCCTCAGTTAACACTGACGAGCTACTGGAAGAAATCAGATCTGAAAAACTTAACCCGATTAACTGCTCGGTACTAACAACCAAAAATAGTTTTTCAATTTACAAGATCTCCTTTGCGCCCGGTACGTCCCTTGCTCAAGTGCGCGCGTTAAATTTCATCTTCTACACCAGGATCTACTGGGACAAATTTAACAACAAACTGCCCTACACGCAATGTTTTCGTTGTCAAGACTTTGGCCATTCCTCCGCCAATTGTAACAAAACTAACAAGTGCGTAAAGTGCGGCGCAGACCATCCCACTAGAAGTTGCACCAAACTTCCCGAACAACCTCCGAAATGCGCAAATTGCTCAGGTCAGCACACCGCGAATTACTCGAAGTGCCCTAAGCTACAAGCCTACTTAGGAAAGCGTTCAAAAAATAACCAGCAGGTTCAAAAACGTCCAATAGTCGAGCGACCAAATTTCCTGCCCCCGCACAACCACCACCACCACTCACCTTCCCCACCACTATACAGCGACGTCCTTAAACCTTCTGTTACCCCCCCTCCGCCATCTACTGTTAACACGGGATTACCTCCCCAACTAAATGAATTCCAAGAATTTCAACGCCTGTGGAATGATATTTCGAAGCTATTCGACTTTAGAAAGGCCATAGACGAGCTCAAATCCCTGAAGACGATTCTATCCTCGACGAACGACCCTATTACCAAATTCAATGCTGTTGCTAAAGCTGCAGCAAACCTATTTGATTAGTAATGGCTACCAATATCCTTGGAAATATCATGTCATGGAATGCACGTTCCATTGTTAATAAAATAACCGAGCTCCACTCGTTCCTACTAAACCATAATATTGCAATAGCCGCAGTCCAGGAAACCTGGTTATCTCCGGATAAAAACCTACTTCTCCCCGAATATTCCATCGTCAGAAAAGACAGGTCTGACTCGTATCCAGGTGGTGGGGTCGCTCTATTCATACATAAAAGTATTCCCTACAAAGTTCTCAACCTGCCCCCTACAAACCCCATTGAGTCAGTTGCTATCCTACTTATTAAACCTAAAATCATTTTCATTTCTGCTTACTGCCCTCCTAGCTTTAAACTCACCAAAACTTCCCTTAATAAGCTTACTGCCCACAATCTTCCTTTCATCATTGGTGCCGATTTAAACGCAAAACACCAGCTTTGGAATAACTTCAACAGAAATGCTAGCGGAATTGTTCTCAAGAACCACTATGAGCAAGCTGCGTACGAAATAATCTTCCCCAGCACCTACTCCCGTATAGCTCACAATCAGCAACCTTCCACTATAGACCTCTTCATAGCAACTACCCTTACAAATTCCGACTGCTCTGCGGTTGATGACCTAAATTCCGACCATGCTCCCATCATACTTAAAACTTTACCGGCTGGTACCCCATCCATCACCTCTTCTACTCCCCTCACAGACTGGGATAAATTTAACAAATTAACTGCTAGGCTTCCACTGAAATACAAACTTGACACGACTAATGAAATAGATTCCACCATTCTAGCGCTCACCAAAAATATCAAAAACTGTTACTATAAATCCACCACTCATGTCCACTCTAATAACCCCTCTATCCTGCCTGACGATGAATTAAAATTCTTGACTTCCCTTCGTAACACTGCTAGGAAAAAATGGCAGAGAACTGGCCTCCCGATCTACAGGACCTACGTCAAGCAGATCTCCTCCAAAATCAAGCACAAAATTATTGCTCTTAAAGCAAAACGAGTCCTCGATCAAATCAAACTCGCGAGACTCGACAATAATACCTTCTGGCCTATTTATCGCAAAATAATTAAAAACAAAAAAACCCTCCTTCCGCCCCTTCTACTTGACAATGGCAACACCACCGCATTAAATATTGATAAGGTAAACATACTAGCCAATAAATTCAATTCAGTCTACACCCAGGCCTATTCCCTAAATTCCCCCCAGCAACAAATCATAACCCCATTTGTTTCAAACTTTCACTCCTCCGAATCGACAAATCCCTCAATATTTCCAAATCACACCAACTTTATCTCACCTGTCATCATTGGTGAAATCATTTCTAAACTAAATCCCAACAAAGCCAGCGGAGCAGATAAAGTTTCAGCCAAACTAATAAAACTCGCTTCCAATAAAGTCACACTTCAAATTTACTATATTATTAAATCTGCCTTTCTCCTATCCTACTTCCCTGAGAGATGGAAAATTGCCAAGATTATCCCGATTCCCAAACCGGGAAAGGACCATAAGCTCCCTACAAACTATAGGCCCATCAGTCTACTTCCCATCCTTTCAAAAATCTACGAAATTATCATACAAAAAATGCTACTCATCCACATCAACCCAAATAACTTACTTATTAACGAACAATTCGGATTCAGAGCCAAACACTCCTCCATACACCAACTAATTCGGGTATCGCAATATCTCATCCACAACTGTAATATAAATCGTATTTCCGCTATGGTCTCACTCGACCTACAGAAAGCGTTCGATTCCGTGTGGCACGAAGGTCTAATTTTCAAACTCATCACACTAAAATTCCATCCTCATCTAATCAAGCTTATCCACAACTATTTGTGTAACAGGAAATTCTATGTACAACTAGGCAATGACGCATCCTCGCTCATTACTATCGTGGCTGGAGTCCCCCAGGGCTCCATCCTGGGGCCCCTGCTTTTTAGCTTGTACATAAATGATATTCCTCGATTGGATAATTCAATCCTCGCCCTCTTCGCAGACGACACAGCGATCCTAACGACCTCCTGGAGTCCATCACTCCTCTGATCCAAGTTACAGAACCATCTGGACAGTATAAATAAATTCTTCCAATATTGGAAGCTGAACATAAATGCAGATAAAACCCAAGCCACATACTTTACTCGCAAAACTAAAAAATTACGTAATGGCATTCCAAATCTTTCCCTAAATGGGAGCATAATACCCTGGTCAAAAAACCTTTTATACTTGGGCATAATCCTCGATTCAAAACTTAACTGGGCTGACGCCGTTGAAAGTAGGCGCTCTAAGGCTCTTGCCGCAATTGGTGCTGCTAGGAAACTCCTTGACCATAAATCCAAACTGCCACTAACTCTCAAACTATTCTTATATTCCACATGTATACGGCCGGTCTTGCTGTACGGAGCCCTGGTTTGGCCTGCCGCTTCACGCACCCACTTTCAATCACTTCAAAGAGTGCAAAACAAAGCACTCAAGATAATCCTCAATCTCCCATCTGACTTTCCGACAAATGAACTTCACCGTAAGGCTAACCTACCCAAGATTCTCACCTTGGTCAAGGATTGCATTGAAAAATACAATCCCTCCAACCACCCTAATCCATTAATTGCAAACACCCTATCTTTCAGCCCGGATACTCTCCCATACATCCCTAAAATCCGATTTCCACTCTGGTTGACCCCCAAGTTGCTTAAGTACAAACTTTAAATTTTTCTCGCATGTCACGGGTTTTTTGAAAATTTTTGCCCGAACCTAAAATTCCCCTTGCAACTCGCGATGCAGAAACGTACTCAATGCTATGCTTGCGCATTTCATTCCTTTAGAGTATAAGGACCCTCCGTCTGGTCCAGGCGACTCTGTACGTAATCTCCTGATCACCCCCTTTAGGCCCTGCCTAAATAAAAAAAAAAACTCTCGTGGCTCAGTATGGACCTTACTACCTGTGTAACATGTCGGTGCCAGATAGCCATACTGATGCCAGTGAGATCGGGTTCCATTCCCTTTCGATCAACTTCTATTTATTAAAGGATCAGTATCCAATTAACTGGCTTCGTGATACGTTGCGACTTAGGCTGTTTGAATACTCTAGCTCAGTGAGATCGGGTTAAATTCCCTTTCGATCATCTACCGATATTTATAAAGTTCGCGTTTGTCGAAAGTTAGTGAGATCGGGTTAAATTCCCTTTCGATCATCAATATTTATTTCAAAGTACGCATTCGTCGAAAGACAGCAAGATCGGGTCGCATTCCCTTTCGAGCATTTCATATTTATAACGTTAAAGACTGTAAACGTGGGTTCTTTGAGTCCACGATTATTACATACGAGTATTGTAATTTACTTGATATATAGAATATAGGCATTTTATTATTTGATCATAGATATATTCATTTCTTTCTGTTTCCTATACCAATCATAAGTAGTATATAGAATCCACCGAACAGATATATCTTAACCGCTCAAGGTATATCGATAGTTACGAGGCAATAATTACTAACAATCCAGTGGCACCCAGTGATGAAATAGGCACTGGCACATCCACAAATAAACCCTTCCAGTGGCACCCAGAGATGAAATAGGCTCTGGCACATCCACAAAAACCTTTCCAGTGGCACCCATTGATGAAATAAGCATTGGCACATCCACACATTCTAACCCTCCAGTGGCACCCAGAGATGAAATAAGCTCTGGCACATCCACAAAAACCTTGACCTTCCAGTGGCACCCAGTGATGAAATAGGCATTGGCACATCCACACATTTCCCATCAAACGGCTCGACCGTTTAACTAACAAAACTCTTAAACAACCGATCCTCGGCTCCGCAGCCGTGCCCCTTAGCCCTCGGCTCGTAACAATATAATGTTTGTTCAATAACTGCTTTCTGCATAGGACGTTTAATTATCTTATAATAAGTGTATCTTAGTATAACTTTTTCTATCAAAAAAATGTTTAACCTAACAAACTTCGTTTTTTTTGGACATCCCATGCCCCTCATCTAGTTTTTCTTTTCACTTTTCACTTTTCTTTCGCGTAACATATTGTAGCATAACCACATTTCAAGTAATTCAAATGTACAATGAATTTTCTACGCTCGCACTACCAGCAGACTTTCCCTTTAAATTCTTTCAAGTACAAACGCAACAGCTGACAATTTCTTTCCACATTCGGATTAGAATATCGAAATAACAAGCAGCTCCCTCTCGCCTGTCGGTATTACCATTTCTGTGCAGGAAAAAGCTGCTGTAATACCGACCTTCCAAATCGGAGAGGTCACGTGCCGTGTCTACCCCCTTAAGTTGCGGGAGCTTTGAATAGATTTTATCATGAGGTTCAAGATTCACTATGAAATATATGCCTTCGATAGCGGTATCGAATAATTAATTCATTAAGCATGTGTAAATTCAATTATGCATAACGCAAATTAATGCAAACCTTATAATCATTTGAAACTCAGAGCAATATTAACCGATTTTAGTAACATTTTCAACATGTATACTATTTACTGATATTTATAAAATGCTGTACTTTAATTTTTATTAAAGATATTATGTAATTTTCCCAAATATCTTGTAAACTAATCCTTTAAACTTTTCAGAATAAAGCAAATTCTTCCGTTTAATTTTAAAAAAGGCATTTAATTATTTACAGTGCACGAATACTTTCGCCCTCCCTTTTGCATTAATAAAAAATAAGAAATTTTAAGTATCAATAAGAAAGAAGATGAGTCGATTATAACTTATAACGTATATAGTCGTATATAGTATATACTATATAATTTCCGAATTCGGCTCGGTGACTTGAAAATGTAACATCGAAAAATCGAATCACTACGAGAACAAGAGGTGGGTTAGTATTTCTGACGAAAATAACGGTCATTCTTTAGTTCGTTTCGATGTTTTATATATTTTATATTTATTTGTCTTATATTTAATTGTTTATTATAAAAATAACTAATAATATGTTTATTATTAATTTTAATACTTTGCAACATGAAATAAACGCACAATCAGCTATAGAATCCTTAAAATCCGAAATTACACCATTATTAAGTAATGAAGAAAATTATGAAAACAGATCGACAAATTCCTTACATTCCTAATACAGCAATATTTATATCTACCCTAGGAAAGAGAACAAACGACTTAAATTTTGATGTATAAAACACTAATTAATGCCGTCATGTTAAATATCTGTCTATCTGTTTTAAATTTCAAGAACTGAGTAAAACCTTATACAATTCATATTAAATTTATTTACCTTTTCAAATAACCTAATTGATTCTCACAAAATATTTAGAACTGTTAATTTTTAAGTGCCGAAATAAAATAGTTTATGACAAATTGAAATATTACCAATTGGTTAAACAAGAAACTTTTTGACCTTGTATATTTCTGAAATTCTAATTATGAACTAATAAATTTACAGAAAGTAAATACACCAATATTTCATGACATAGTTCAGACTCCAGACATAACCAATAAGCGAAATTTCAGCCGACTAATAACTATCGACTAATTAGTCGATAGTATGTCGTTACTAATTAGTAATTAGTCGATAGTTTAAATTTGTCGATGGTGCCCATCGCTAGATCGACCTGCCCACAATGGAGTGTCCTCAAGGGCCTGCTTTACGACACCTTTGCGCGTCTGCCGCTTTACTGATACTTTTGTATTATTATTTATTTGAAATTGCTTGCCTGCCGGCTACAAAATGCCATTTCATGGCTTGTACACTTTTTTGGTATCCACATGTATATTTGATATCAATTAACACTTATTGTAACTTATTGATAATTCTTATTTCTATTCTTTGGATTATAATTTTGACATTTATTCTTACATCCATCTCGTCCCCCCTGTTCGGCACCAGGAGCACGACCAGGACCATATGAACGTCCTCAAAGTCCGCTACGTACTACCCTGTCTCACTCCCACCACTGTCCAGGTCCCTTCCGTCTATCTCTCTCCCCATCTTTAGCTACGTTAACTGCTTCCACACACACCTCCCTTATTCTATCATTCTTTTACTCACCCCTCTTTTCCCCATGATCTGCCAGAGCTTTCCCTCACCACCAAGTCGAAGACTGCCGCTATATCCTCGTAATTTCCTGCTCTTCCCCTGTCCTCCTTCTTGCCGAATGGCATGACAAATTCTTTTCTCCGCTCATTACCTTCCCACACATCCCTTATCAGTTCTACTAGTATTCATTACTATGCAAAGATATTCATTACAAAAGTTTTTCTAAAAAGAATCTTACGATGTCAATGTAGTGATCTTAGTTAATTCGCTATTAAGTGAATAGATTATTGCTGAACAAATGAATCAAACTTTCCTGAAAGATAAGATGGCGAAATGAGAGAAAGGACACGTTTTGTAACGCCACAATGCGTTAAGAAAATAAACGCAGGCAACCATCTTCCCCGCAACGCCTCTAATGTTCATAACTCGTAGTTTCATCTTACTTTCAATAGATATCCCTCAATACTTCAACTAGCCCGTAAATTCATTTATATTCTTTCGTATGGTTCGATTTATACGCGCCGCTCCACTGTTCCCAGAACGAAATAGTGTCTTCATACCCTTGCTACGAGACTTCAGCCCAGGCGAAGACTATTAACTCTATTTAAGAAACAAATCTGCCCTGAACTTTATAAACATGATATTTTTTATTTAAAAGTATCAGGAGACTTAAGGGAGTTTCGTATATTGCGACAAAGAGAATCTTTCGTTTCTTAAAATTTTGTGGCCCTGAAAAGGGCCATTTGTGGTTGGCGATTCGATTAAGCTTTCTTTTCGGTTTTCTTCGGCAGCAGAGCTGCTTGAATATCCGGCAATACACCGCCCTGAGCAATGGTAACTCCAGAGAGCAATTTGCTCAACTCGTCGTCGTTGCGGATGGCCAGCTGAAGGTGGCGAGGAAGGATCCTAGACTTCTTGTTGTCCCTCGCAGCATTCCCTGCCAGCTCCAGGATCTCGGCCACCAGGTATTCCAAAATGGCTGCAAGATAGACTGGTGCCGCGGCACCAATCCGTTCAGCGTAATTTCCTTTGCGAAGACGCCTGTGTATCCGACCAACGGGAAAATGAATGCCAGCTCGAGTGGAACGAGACCTCGCTTTTCCTTTCCTTTTCCCAGCTACGATACGGCCTGACATTTTCTTTGCAAACTTTGATTTATCCGGAACGTACTTCAGAAGGTCGTAGCTAATTGTGAAGATTCGTAAAGCCACTACCTGTATTTATAAGCCGTTGGGTGAAACGCGAGCAAGCCAATAGCGTACCGTCGTGGCCGCCCCCCACACTAACAATAAGCTTTAATGGCGCTACCTCAGGTATGTTATAAAAGCGCAATCACCCTGGAATTGATATTCATTCTCGAATTCCCGTTTCACGGAGCTGTTTGTAGAGTGCACGACGTATTTTACAAAATATCAACTGGAGCGGGCGGAATGGACATGGAAAAGGCCGTCGAGGTACGGAAGCAGATCAGCAAACCTTCCAAGATGAAAAAGAAGAGCAGGAAGGAAGGCTATGCGATCTACGTCTACAAGGTGCTGAAGCAAGTCCATCCGGATATTGCAATCTCCGGCAGGGCTATGGGCATCATGAACAACTTTCTCAGTGATCTTTTCGATCGCATCGCTGTCCAATCATCGCAGCTAGCGCAGCACAACAGGAAGCCGACTCTCACATCTCGAGAGATCCAAACTGCTGTCAGGCTTCTTTTGCCCGGTGAATTGGCCAAGCACGCCGTATCCGAGGGCGCTAAAGGTATAAGACAATTCCACAGCTCGAAGTAAATGCAGCAACTTTGTAATCGGTCCTTTTCAGGACCACCAAGTACTTCATTGCGTAAACAAACTCACGTTCAAAGCTCATTTCTGGTAATATTCTACAAGTATTCCTTGGTCCACCTGCCTAAGAAAAAGGTAAAATGTTGGTGCAAGAAATAGTGAAGGGGAAGGCGCCCTCTGCGGCATCGATCAGAGACTTGTTAGCTCGTATAGAATTCTTAACACTTTAATATTGCACATTGAAACTGCAATGGTATTCATTACACTAACCTAAAATGTTCTTCCTATAGGTAGAGCTAAATAATGTGTATTTTATTGAACTTTCTACTTACTACTACTTGAAATATTATTTGATTTCGCGAATTGTAACAAATAGTTCAGTTTTTGTACACAGCTTTGAGCTAATTAATTCAAATACGTGCATCAGTAGTTCCTTTATTGTACCCAGCTAGCCATCTGTCTAGCCATCTCTACGTGCAAGGAAATATTTCAATATTATTTTTATAGCAGTAGTTAAATATTACACTATATTATATGGAGTTTTATACAGATAATAGCCAAAATTAATCTTTTTAGGATAATTGCTTCCAAGGAGCATTCGGTTACTCAAACATTCCGATTGTAATAAAACTTTAAGGAAAGCTAGAAATATGAGACTCCAAGGGTTTGATTTATACACTCACAGAGTAGACAAGACAAGTTACTCTATAATCTATAATAATCACAGTTTGAACAGATTACTAAAGATTGGAAGTACATTGTGTTCATGACATTGGTACTTATATCATAGTCAACTTTTCTTATTGATGGTTTAATACAGTTGCGTAACTTATTTCTACCGAAAGTGACACACTCTGTTATTACTACCCGAATTTTTACTCGTTCGATTTTATCTAAAGTTGGAAGAAATAAAAAAAAGCATTATGATAAAAGCACCAATAGTTCACCAATTAAGAAAAATATTCTGCATGAATAATCGTAAGTGCTTGATCCTGTATTAAATAGTGAGGTTCTATGCCTGAATATGCTGTATGAACTTCCTAGATTATGTAACAATGCTAACTTTTTTGAAATAGTTATATTATTCAAATTTTATAAACATTATTCAAATTCAATAATTGCTTCAAAAGTTGATCACTCTTGAAAACGAGAAAACTAGTAATTGACCATACGTTAGTTAGTAATTGACCACTTTGACATGGTAGAACCAATAACACTAAACGCAATTACTTTTATATCATTTATTTGCAACGATTAGGACAATTGCAAATAAAAAGGAAAATGCAAATGAAACGAAGGTAATTCCATATAAAATCTTATTCAGGGGTAAACGTTTCGAGTTTTGCTCGCTCTAGTAGGCTCATGAATATGAGAAACTACATTTCCCCAATCGTAATCTGGAACATCGCGAGTGTCTGGTCATTACCACAATCGCTAGAATGATTATTATTATTAATATTATTGTTATTATTATTTTTTTAATAATTATTATTGGAGTTATTATTATTGGAGTCAACAGTTGACCGTCCGGTCATCTACTGAAATGCGTTGTATTTCAGAATCGGGCGCTCGCTTCTTTACATGCAAACGAAATTGTATGTAAAATGGATATACCGTAATTAATAAATAAATTTCTATAGTTTATACCAGTAATTGACCACGTTGGTCAACTTTTACAAATAATCGGAATGACAAGATTAAATACTGACCCTACTGTCAATTATGTTTTTTAAGGCCCAGATAACACAAGCATGACATTTATTAAATAAAAAACTCAGCGACTATTTACGTAGTGAAAGGGTCAGTCAGAAAATGTTAAGAGTTTGGGAATTTCTTACCGTGAATTACGCACCCTTTCTTAACGACATCTTAAAGAAATTGTAATATGGAAGCATAAAACTAACATTAATTAAATTAATCGAACGTCGTAACAG
Source organism: Nomada flava (assembly GCA_951802745.1). Taxonomy (NCBI): domain Eukaryota; kingdom Metazoa; phylum Arthropoda; class Insecta; order Hymenoptera; family Apidae; genus Nomada; species Nomada flava. Next base: position 10,715,828 of record OX637903.1, read on the forward strand.
TGTTTCGGAGTTGTGCTGGTAAATGGTACAGCATATTTATCGCGCCTTTATCGAAAGATTAGTACTTTTCAAGGTAAAAGTTACGTTTAGGGGAGGCAGCTCCGATGACCTTGACCTTGACATATGTTATGAAGGTCGCCTTCTCAAGTAACCCCCAAAAGGTTTTAGCCGTCGCTCATTTTTTATTAAAAAGTTACTAATAAAAATGTATGGTAAATCTAGGGAAGAGCACAGACCTCACCGATTTCGATGATTCTTGAATATGTTGTAGAACTCAGTATTCTGAACAACTTTTTCCTATGCATATAATGGTCGCTCGGCCTTAGTTTTCGAGATATTTGCAAAAAACTATAGCTACTACTACATTGAATTTTGTCTATACGTGCACGCTCGGGGCAACGTGTGTGACCGCCGCTTTTCCGGCAGCCGGCGAGGGATCAGTATACCGGGTGGACTCATCAAAATTGTACCTCTAGAACTGGATATATCATATCAGATTTGGTATTGGCGGGGGAGGGGCTCTGCCCCTCCCCCTGCACCCCCACCCCGTAAAATTCTAACCAAACCTAACCCGAATCTAATTTTTATTTAATTAGATATGAGTTTGGGTTAGATTTTTCTTTTTCGATGAGAAACTCATATTTGACTAAATAAAACTTAGATTCGGATTAGGTTTGGTTAGAATTTTACGGGGTGGGGGTGCAGGGGGAGGGGCAGAGCCCCTCCCCCGCCAATACCAAATCTGATATGATATATCCAGTTCTAGAGGTACAATTTTGATGAGTCCACCCGGTATACTGATCCCTCGCCGGCTGCCGGAAAAGCGGCGGTCACACACGTTGCCCCGAGCGTGCACGTATAGACAAAATTCAATGTAGTAGTAGCTATAGTTTTTTGCAAATATCTCGAAAACTAAGGCCGAGCGACCATTATATGCATAGGAAAAAGTTGTTCAGAATACTGAGTTCTACAACATATTCAAGAATCATCGAAATCGGTGAGGTCTGTGCTCTTCCCTAGATTTACCGTTGGTTCTATTCGTGACCTATTTTCAATAGGTAATAACTTTTTAATAAAAAACGAGCGACGGCTAAAACCTCCTGGGGATTACTCGGGAGTATAACCTTCATAACATATGTCAAGGTCAAGGTCATCGGAGCTGCCTCCCCTAAACGTAACTTTTACCCTTTTCAAAACCTTATTTTTGACGTTAACCTGAGAAATGGTACGAGATCAATTACTGGTGCCTATACCTTAGTTCATCTATGTTTATAATATTTTATATTTATACAGCACTTATCACAATAATGTTTCCCGAAGTAATTTGTTTAATTTGACCAGGACACTAGTATTTTATGCTAGTTGAAAGTCTTCCATTTGTGTTTCAGAATACATTGGTATTTCCCCTTAACATAATTGGAAACATCGCAATTATTAGGAATGAGAAGAAATAACCATATTCCCGCTTAAAGAGAAGAGCGGGTTAATGGCGATTAGTCAAAAATTGATAAGAAAGTCTTATTTTAAGCCCATTATTTCTTATGCAGTTTTCAACACTCAATCTGAGGAGGTAATTTGCAGCGATTTGATATTATTTCGCTGTAATTTATCTCTCAAACGCTTCTAACCCGTGTTACGAGCCGGGGCTGTGGGCAACGCCTAGGCCGGCGATGTTGATATTACCCAAGGAATATGGTTGAGAATTTGTTAGTAAGGTGCACGGACGAACCTGATGCGAAATCAGGGAGCCGCTGGGATTGATGTATGCGAGGACGAACCCGATGCGAAATCGGGGAGCCACTAGGAAAGAGTTCGTAGACGAACCCGGTGCGAAACCGGGGAGCTGTTCGGAGGTCGGTAGACGTACGGACGAACCTGATGCGAAATCAGGGAGTCGCAGGAAATGTTAGTTTGACTCGTAAATAAATATTCGATACAACTTGAGCGATTAAGTTGTATCTGTGGGACGTTACTACTAATATAAAGGATTACGGAGTAAAGATAGGTTTTAACGAATCTACTCGATTTAATGGTGAACAGTTTATAAGTTTATATTGCAACCAGTTGTTTGTACAAGTGTAATTGTCGCGATATAATTAAATAGTGTGAAAATTATTACCTAAGCTGCACGGTGTTGACGCACTGGCGATGCGGGGTCTGAGAACGGTTACAAAGTATGCCGAAAGAACTTCAACTGGACTATGCGGATTCTAACGGGTTAACTTTATCTGAATGGTGCCGTAAGCCCAATTCTTATTGAATGCAACCGACTCTGTACAAGCGTAACGCGACGTGACTATGCGCGTAGCTGTGTAGTTATGAACCGAAGATGATTAGAAACGGAGGGTTTATATAGTCCCGAAATGTATGGAGGGGTTCGTTAGAAGCCTCCATATATGGTAAGGACACACAGTCTTCGTCGGGTCACGCTTGCACCCATTCGGTCACGATGCAGTTGGTCGGTACCAAAAGGGTTATTCTTCGTGTGGTAGCGAGATAAATCTTTAGACGTCTTCCGTTCCTACGCAAGATCGAACGACGCGTGCGAGCGCAGCGTAAGAGTACAGGGTCTACCATTTAACGCGCAACCCATGCGGGTCGAACATTTATAAACGGCAACGTCGCAATCGATGCTGGTGTCATCTATGAACTGCTGGTGAAGGTATAAGGTCTTGGAGGGGGCGCAAGGTTTGGCAAAATTGGAGAGACAGGTATGAGATACGATTTGGGTTGTAAGATAGGGCGAACGGTTCGACTTTGGCGACTTTGTATATTATTCATACGTAACACCCGCGTATTTTTTTTTCCCTTTCTTTTACTGGAGAGGGCCGTTTCTGAATACTAGAGCGCTGTCGTACCGGCATGCAGCAGTGTTCCAAGTGGCATATTTAGGTGGACAAAATTCATTTTCGAATTTCGAAAAAAAAATTGTTTCAATGTAATCTAGAATAATCATACATTAAATCTCCAGAATATTAAAACATTAAACCCACTGGTTCAATGTTTACAAAGCGGTCAAAGTACGACTTCTAGCAAACAATTTTTTAAGAATTGATCGAGCACATTTCTCTGGTCAACAGTAATGCTCCGAAATGTTATTAAAATGCATTTAAGTTAAAATGTCATGATGGATTTAGCATCTCAAAGCATTTATTTTACCTTAAATAACATTGAATTATTAATACCTTTTTTGTATTGTTGTAAATCGAAGTTCTAGTGAAGCAATTAATTCTTACAATTAGTAAAAACTGACATTATGCTATGATTCATCAGTCATGGAAAATATGCTCCACGCGGCTCCACGCGCTAAAATGAAGTGTACGAAACGTAGAGACTTTAAGCTTTCATTTAAAAAAAAGTTTGACCTGCAAAAATTTGCAAAAGTATGCTAAACGATAAACCTAACATTAGCGTTCACGCCCGGCCATGAGCACGGCCACGAGCACGGCCATAACCGAACGCGCGCCACCGAGCTTGCTTGCTGCTAAGACTTATCGACCAGGTCAAATATATTCTATACTACACAACTTTTCAATTTAGTACATTCTAGATTAATTCTGGTTTATTGTTGCAATCGTAAAAGGGAGAAATTATGCGTAGCTAATTCTTAACTCTGTAAGCGGTTAAGACGTATTTCAGCTGATAATTACCCCTGCAATAGAGGTAGTAAAGAAGAGGTAATAACAAAAAATATTTGACACAGATATTTTTTATTGCCTACCCTGGATTATGTAGTGCGACAAAATGAAAAGATACTATTGAACATAATTGTAAGAGGTTAATGGTTGCCGCCAAATATTCCATCACGATTTGAACAAGACTGCGCCTTACCCTTAGCTTCTCCGCTTTTAACGCGCCCAGATATGTACGAGTAAACTCGTACGATGTAATGAAATAAACTATAATGAAATGAAATGAAATATGTTTTTATTCTATTCTATATTTAAATGCAATACGAATTTCTGTTGTTATTTAATTTTATGTAATTAGTCATATTTTTATGTTATTAATATTTTCAGTAAAAAAATAATAACTTATTATATAGCAAAAATAATTTTCCCACAATAATATAAGCCCAAAAACGCAAAAAAATAGTTTTGTCCAGTTAAATATGCCATTTGGAACACTGCCGCGGCAGTTCATGATGGGTTGCCAGGGATTACCTGCATGAAATTTTGTAGCTTTTTCTTCAAAATATCTAATTATTTCTCATTTACTTGAACATTTAATTTAATATTCGGAGCAATATCTTTTGTATCGTGTTCAATTCATTTAATTTTAATTTTATTTTTCAATTACGCTTACTAATCATGATTCAATTGTTTTACTTTGTTTCTACAGCTATATTACTTAATAGTAATGTGTGCACACATCAAGTGTTTTACGAATTAAAGGAATACACATTTGAAACATATTTCACAATATCTACGAATATCTAATTATATTCTCCCTTTAAAAAAATCGTAATGAAATCACCAGAAAAAGATTCCAAAATTATTGCTTTTAAGTTATTGTTTTCATTACGACTTTTCAAAAAATTGTATGTCATTTATTATTGTATTTTATTCGTATAGTTTTATTCAAACATAGAAATCGACATTTTTACAAAATTTAAACTTCTCTCATCCTCTACTGTACCCGGCACTTACCAATTCCATATCCCATTCTTGGTATTCTTAGGACCTTTAAATTGTGATAGAAACTAATTTCGAAACCTTCATGCTAGCCTGATCCTTCTGTTGACAGAAGCTATTAACATAAATAGGACTCCATTATGCTCAATCGTTCGGGAAAGTGGGGAGACCCTTAGAATAATCCCTCGGCTATAAGTTCGAAAACAGGTCAGATCCTTCTGGGTTGCAGTTTAAGAAAGTTAAGAATATGTTTTCCTGATCCAAAAGTCTTTCAAGTGTCTTTGCTTTTTAACCCTATCGCCTACATTTCTTCTCACCCTTTGAATGAATTTTATTAAGATCAGTATACATATTCTTGCGAAAACATTATGATAATAGCAAATGTTTTCATTCACGCGAACTCACTAAGAAACCACTTTCGTTAGGTTCATACTACCCTAAGAAAACTGTCTCCACAGGGAGGTACCTTTAACAATGAAACTTGCTTACTAGGCGTGAAATTGGAATGAATAAAGTGGGCGTTCAAGTTTCTTGAAGTTGGAAGGGAGATTTCCTTTCTGGTTATAACTTCCTAATAGATATACAGCCATGCATTTTTTCTCAGTGAGTATGCATTCGAATTCTGCTGCTTCACAGCCAGGTCAAGCAGGCCTAATAATAGATTTCTCATACGATCTGACAGAAAATTGAATAGGGATCGTGCAGTAAAACGTTTCAGTAGACACTCGTTTAAAATTCTTTAGTTAAATGATTCTACAGATCAGAAAGTATTTATCGTTGTTTACAGGCAGTATGTAATTTGTAAATATGTACAACTTATTATAATAATACCCGCTTCATTCTGTTTCACTTCCCTTACCGGACGCATACTAGATTTCAATTAACTTTCACAATGAATGGAACGAAGTATAAATGCAGCAAGAATTTAGAATTCGACAGCATAACGATTAGTCAATTTGAACTAACCCTTCTGTACGAAATTCAAGAGTACTTTTCACGTTATAGTTTTCCCCTGATGTTGACACGAAAAATGTGATCAATATAGTACAAAATCGCAAAAAAATATTTGGTCCCCATTAAATAACTAATGTATCATACGGACAATGGTGTACGAAAGAAATAATAAATTACCTTAAAATTATGTTACAGAATAATTGATAAAATTTTAAAATATTGAGCAAAAATTAGTAGACAAACTATATTTCTTACTTTATGTTCGTTTCTTGCAAATATATAATTACAAGTCACATTATTACATTATTGGAAGTAGTAATCGTGCAATTACAGATTCCATAGATGCGTAACGGAAGAATTTCACCTCCTGTGTGACCATACAACCCTGCTGAAAGTATTCAACACTGGGGCCACAGAGAAGTCAGGTTCTCGCGCCATGCAATGACTTTTCTCCACGGCCAAGGCTTCTTTTCACGATCAGCTGGTCAACGGAGGATGCCAAGGATTTAACGGACCATTTCTTTTTTCCTTCTCTGCACTCTTCATCTGGAACAAGAAAGATTCTCTCGGAAAACTGTGATCGTTTCGCAATCACCTTCCTTGTAATAAATTATTTTGCACGATAGGCAATGTCATACCCTAAAGAGCTGTTCCGTTGAAAGATTTAAAAATTTATTGAAGGCTCAAATGCAAGCACTTAGTCGATTATATATATTACTTCTGATGTACGTAAATATTTTTGGATCTCCATGAAAACTCCAAGGCAAGAAATCTGCTTCGACCCCTTGATTCACTATATTTCTGCTTACATATTCTATTGGATTGCTTCCAGCAATTTGTATGAAATATTTGTTGCTCCGATATTATAAAGTTTATGAAATATTCAATAATCTTAAAAAATCCTTAAGCGTTTGATGTTAATTATATTAATTAATATTATATAGTTATCCACTTTCTTGAACAACCGAGAAGATATGCATTCTACATATAATACATGTGTGTAATTTTTATTCACCTTGCAATTCCTAATCATTATTGAATCGATTTAATTTGTTTCTATAGCTATATTACTTATGATCGTTATCGTAATACTAATTCCCGGAAATAATATATATTTAGATTTTGCAGTCAAACAATAGTACTGTGCACGCACGAATTTTCTTTAACGCAAGCAAAAATAGGTTCATTTGAGGTAATAACAAAAAGACTACATAATATTAACGATTCTTCTTAAATACGTACTTTGGTACGTGTGTTATGCATTCTACTGAATTCAAAATTTTTGGAATGCTGACATACAATTTCTTTCTGAATGTTTCTCGAACATTCTCGATCCGCAATTTTTCGTTCATTTATTGTTAAAATATTGTTCATTATCCTAACATTTTGTCTGTCGGACGTTAAATTTCTAAATGAATAAGTCTACATTGTTGAACCAAATTGTGTTCCAAAGTTATAAATAAAATATCAACTACCCAGTTAGCAATCTGTCCTACAAATGGATTACAGATTAGCGACAGAATCTGTCACGATGCGTCAGAATCTTGCGCTGAATCGGTTGCGATCTGTGTCTACATTTGGCGCCCTCTGCGAAAACAGATTCTGTAAACTGCCTTACTTGCCAGATTGGAAACAGATCTGGCAACTTCAGCCATTTAAATTTTATATGTATGCGCATATTGTACGTGCATGCTTTCCGTTGCTTGTGTGAGGGCACGATTACTGGTTGGGGCCCTTTAAATGAGTTCTTTAAAATTATTCTTATTATTTATTTTTTGAGGGAAAAAACTAAATGATTTTATTATTAATACATGTGCTAGTTATTATGAATATGGTATAAGTCAAAATTTTTCACTTGCTCGAACGACATAATACATACGAACTGACAAGTTCAATGTTTTCTACATTTCGACTTACGCCACTTTCATAATAACCGACATATATATGTATTTATTAATTTAATATACATATTGACAATTTCGGTGTTCAGTTTTACATTAACAATTTCTGTGAAGTATTACCGTATATACTATTAGTCAAAAGTTTGAAATCAGGATTGCAAGCAGTGCGAACATAAAGAGAAGAAATTTGAAATTATATTCCTGCATGATTTTAAATCAATAAGAGTATTAATCGGATTTCAAAATTGTGACTGCTAGTATTTTGTTTATTTTTTATTTGTTGTGATGATTCCTCTTCTCCCCTGCATTTGGGCTCAAGTGTGCGTGCTCTCGCATGCACCACGTGTTCAGCGGATTCTTCTTGAAACCTCTGCGTTGCCGTACATGAAAACAAATAAAATATACAATTCATTACTATTAATCGAAGAAACAAATTCTTCAAGTTGCGACCTTAACAACACATATCGTAACCACACATATCGATGTTACATGTGTCGGAATGTGCCATCACAGCCACGGCGTGTATCCTCTTGTTTCTTGTGCTCTAGTCTCGATTGCGGCATATTTTTAAAAACGTAAAAAATAAATCACTGTATATATTTGAGACAATCGACATACACATATATGTATGTATGTAAGGGCACGCAGGGAGCGGTGCCACGGGTCGCGAGGTGCGTCGGTGGGGAGAAGCCCGCCCAGGTGGGAACCCTGGCTTAGACGGGCAGTTGCGATCAGGAAGCGAAGAATAGCAGAAGAGTACCATTGTAAACCTAATTATATCAATACTTAAATATATACATATCTATATACCGGAACATTGGTATTGTAACATATTCATATTTTTTTCTGTCTTTAAAAACGTAATGTGCAATAGACAAATTTGGTCGATTCTGTAGACATTTTCATTTAAACTTTAGTCATTATTTACGTATATTATGTAAGAAAATCCGAGGGTTCGGAGCGCCTAATATGCCCGTTTGGAAAATGAGAGCGAGAGGCCGATATGCGAGCGGGAACGATATACATTTGGGGGTGCCATAAAGCAGGCCCTTGGGCAGGCCCGCCTTTTGGACGCCCATGACGCAGCGTCAGGGCACTCCCTGGAAAGCCAGCGTTGAGAGCGTACGGATAGCGATCCGTAGAATATTGTATAATCAGCGTGTATTCGAATAAATACCAGTATCATCATTATAGACTAACTATACCCGAAAAGTAGTCTTACACATTACTGACTAATTATACCCTAAAATTAGTCTTACAATTATGTTTTAAAGAATCAGTTTTTCGCAATATCCTGGATGCGTAGCGTAAAAAATAATTAATTACTACTAATAAAGTATGTCATTTACTCCCAAAAAATGAACAGTTGAAAGAGTATTATATTTGTATACAGCCATATCTTTTTGTTTACAAACAACGCTGCATCTATATATTTAACAACCAAATTGTTTTATTAAATGGATATGATGAGCCAACGATGAGCATTATACTTTAAACGTACTTATGTGGCGGCGATAAGCCGGCGCCACGTCTCCGCCTTATGTTTAAGTCGAAACCGTAGTGTGACAGGAAGTATCGAATGTAGCGTGAGGTGCGAATGAAGAGTGTTAGTTGAAACGTCGAGCGAATGTTTACTTCTAGGGAATGCACGAGAAGCTTTGAGTGCGTGGTGACTCGTGGTCGACCTGTGCAACGTGGCAAGGGTGTGTGTGTCGGTGTGGGTCCTAATGAGTGAGAACGAATGAGGAATAGAATGAGAGGCAAGCTGCAAGTGAGAGAATATATGGAGTGGATGAGGCGTGCGAGAGCCAGAGTGAATCAAGTACGAGCTGTCGCGAGCAACGCGAGCGTGTACCACGACGAGTGAATAAAGACAAGTTCAAGTATTGAAGGGAAAGCTATTCCACTGTCTCATTTCACAACTCCCATCACCATATCCCACACTTATACATATATATATTTTACATCAATTCATTCTTTTGAATATTTTGGGTTTATTATGTAGGTACAATTTATTCTCGATATAAACGAAAAAGTGGTATTCGATATAAGGTTACAGTTTATCCCCACCATTGGGGGTATACGCTTTGAGACGTCCAAAATTCGATTATCAATTAGTCAGTTTTCTAGGCAAGTTCTCTACGAGTGTTCGTATGAAGTTTTCTACGCATTCAGCGTCTAGCGCTCGTAGTGTACAGACGTGTCGCTCCATCGCTCCGTGCCTCGCTGTGCCTCGCGCGCTATTAGCTATTCGAGTCGCATTTGCTACTCGATCCACATCATTCCTAGCTGGTTTTCCCTCGTTCTCGATTCCTGTGGTCGTCCTCTCCTCGTGCGGGAGGTACGACCGGATCAGTGAGTATGCCCCTGGGCAAAAACACGGACCTACTTCAAGGATGCCGAAAACGGCCTATGGCTGCCAAGGCCAGTTCAACGTTCGGTTCTCCTGCTGCTACAGGATCACGCACAGCCCTCAAGACGTCGTTTCCCAAAAGGCAGGGTGCCTCACTCAACGTCTCGATGATCGCTCATAGAATCGGATTCGCGGTTACGAGGGTGAGAGACAGCCAAGGGAGTTATGAGGGTCACAAAAAAAAAAAAAAAGGGTGCCTCACTCAAAAAGTCATCACTGGCTGCGGTAAAAAAGCCGCAACGAGAAGTAAGTGCCTCCGACTTGGACAACTCTACGGAAAAAATCAGCGGCCCGGTAAGTAAAACTCATCTAGATTCCCTCTTGTGTATCCATGTGCCGGGTGAGGAATTAGAACCCCCCATCGTTTCTCCCCTCTCCTCGGAATCTGTAAACTCCCTGGACGCGCTCGAGCCCCCGCGGTAAAAGTTCGTGAGACTCGTCAAATTATTCAACGTACCCGCCGAGCTGCAGGAGCGAAGCCCTCCCGCCTCACGGGTTCCTGCTCTTAAAAATAACAACTTCCCATCCACCCTAGACGCGGATATCCGCCGTAATATAACGTCGTCATCCCCAACCGCCATGACTTCGACAGGCTTCGACACGCACACCAGAGCAAAAACGCGACGCGACGCAAGTTTCGAAGCAGAGTGCAAATACAACGCAAACATGGTCGCGTCCCCAAACGTTCCGACCCAAAATCGCTTCGACCCCCTCGCGCGTGCCTTTGCCGTCGAAACAGAGGACTGCTGTGCCCCCCGCCCTCCAGCCCCCGCGTGGCTGTAGATAGAAACCAGCACGGTACGAACGCACCCAAACCCCGTATTATCGGCGACAAACAAATCGCGGGAAAAATTTCCATAAAGACCCCACCCATTTATATAACAAAGTATTCGTGCTCAGCGCACGTCCTAGAAAAACAACTCTCCGACTTGTGCGGTAAAACGTTTAAATTGAAACTCCTCAAAGAGGGAATCAGGATCCAATTTGACAATAGAAAATCCCACGAAAAACTCATCCAGTTCTTGCGTACCAACAACATCTCATTCTTCACGTTTACCCCGAGTAACGAAAAAATCCTCAGCTTAGTTTTGCGAGGATTACCGCCGACCCCTGCCGAGGAGGTCATAAATGAAATTCGTAGAGCAGGTTTGCATCCGGTAAACTGCGTATCCATCGGTAAATCGGCTAACAAGCCGGTTTTCAGAATCAATTTTCTCGCTGGCACCAGCTTAAACGCGGTCAACAAATCAAGCTATCTCTTCAGCATACGGGTCTACTGGGACAAATATTACTCCAAAAAAAATTACACGCAATGCTTCCGATGCCAGGCATACGGGCACTCTGCCTCAAACTGCAACGTGGCCCCCCGCTGCGTGAAATGCGCTGGCGATCATCATACATCGCAGTGCGAGAATCCTTTAGAAGTTTCCTCTACATGTGTAAATTGTAAGGGATCTCACACAGCAAATTTTTCTAGATGCCCGGCATTACTATCCTACCTTAATATCCGAGACAATAAATCGAAAAAGCGCGAAGTAGTGAACCTCGGGCCCCCGGCGGCACCTTTGGCAGGGATTTCGCAAACTACGTCACTGTCCAGGCGTGGGGTATCGTTCGCTGACGCGACAAGAGGAGCCAACGCACGTGGAGGGGAGCCGAGCGTACGGCCGGCCCCCGTGGCTTCCGTGGCACCTTCCGTCGGCGAAGGCTTAGGTAGCCTGCATGACTTAATGTTTGAGTTCAAAAAATTAAGCTCCCTTGTCAATATCAATTTAATGCTGACCATGGTCCGTCAAATGAATAGGAGACTCTCAGCCTGCTCTACAAATAGCGAGAAATTCCAGGTCTTTGTCGAAGTTCTAACCAACGCGGATTAAAATGGCTTCCCTTCCTAAAGCACTACTATGGAACATCCGGTCCTTCAATCTGAACCGAAACGAGCTCCTGCTCCTTATCACCAAAGAGCAGGCTGAGATCGTCCTCCTCACCGAGACAAGGCTGTCACCCACCGTCAGCGTCAGCATCCCCGACTTCGACGTCGTCAGACACGACAGGAACTCCAACGGCGGAGGGGTGGCAATACTGGTCCATCGCGCACTGGCATACAGAACCATAAAACATAAACTCCCCATACCGATCGAGCACTGCTTCATCAAGCTCGGGTCGCCGGCGATCTACATCGGGGTGGTGTATATTCCCCCCAAAACTAGACTGACACCCGCCATTCTCGACATGTTAACAAACACGGGCTCTCCCTTCATTATCGGGGGCGACTTGAACGCTAAGCACCCGCTATGGAACAACCATATAACAAATTCTAGCGGCAAAATACTCCACAAGCATTTTTCAAACTCTGCATACGACATCATCCACCCCGATAAATTCACCTGTTTTACGCCCAGGCGTCGTGCTTCCACGCTTGATATTTTCCTGTCATCCGTGAACTGTTCCTTGGGCTGCATTGCTCTCGAGCTTGGTCCTTCTGACCACGTCCCTGTCACTCTCCAGCCGGTGTCGTCGTCGGCCAGCACCGGCCTTGACCGGGTCATCGACTGGAAGTTATATAGACAACATACGGGTGACTTCTCTCTGAGGACGGAATTCTCGACCAGCGCCGAAATCGACGAATGCATTATTGACATCACTGAACTCATGCATTCTTCCGTCCGATCTGCCACTACAAAAATTAACACGGTTTCCACACGTCATGGGTTCCTTATGAATGATGCCTATTTAACCGCCCTCATCCAAAGGAGGCGAAAAATGAGGAAAATGGCCCAACGTCTGGGCCTAACACACCTCCGTGATATCATTAAAGACCTCTCAGCCGGCATAAAAAGACAAATTTCCTACCTCAGGAACAAGGAATGGGTCACCAAACTTGGTGCCTTTCGAAAGGCCGACCCAACCTTCTGGGCTACATACGCTGCACTATCAAACAAATTTGATAGGCACAAATTGCCGGTATTGAGCAGCAGTGGCACTGACATTTGCTCGGCGGAAGGAAAATCTGAATTACTGGCTGACCAGTTCGAGTCCGTCTCCAGAGAGGCTTACCTTCTCAAGACGCCTCGTGCACCCGAGATTAAAAACTTCACGTCGGCTTTCGACAAAACCCCCACTTCCTACTCCGAAGCGCTCGTCGCTGATCTGTCCCCACGAAACATCCTCGGGGTCATCTTGCGGTTCGGCAACAGGAAATCGCCGGGAGACGATCGCGTGAGTGCCCTGATGCTCAAAAATCTATCAACAAAGTTAATCTGTCAATTATATTACATCTTCCGATGCTGCCTGTGCACTTCCTACTTTCCTAAACCATGGAAGCTCGCTCGACTTTCCGCCATCCACAAACCCGGCAAACCTAAAAATCTGGCATCTAGCTACCGCCCGATAAGTCTTCTTTCCATAATGGGTAAAGTTTTCGAATCAATAATCTACGAATGCATCAGTAAATTTCTAACCGAGAACGACATTATCATACCCCAACAGTTTGGTTTTCGGCGCGGGCATTCGACGCTGCACCAGGTCACGCGCATCGCCCAGCAGGTGTTACACGGTTTTAACACCAATAATGTGACAGCAATGGCCCTCCTAGACCTGCAAAAGGCCTTTGATTCTGTGTGGCACGACGCCCTTATCTTCAAGTTACAGGCTCTTGGATTTCACCACGAACTCTTAAGACTGATTAAATCATACCTGACTGGTCGATCCTTCTACGTGCGTGTGGACGGGGTCGCGTCGAGTGCTCGACCGGTTGTGGCGGGCGTTCCGCAGGGCTCAATTCTCGGCACTGTTTTGGTCAACTTGTTCATAAATGATATTCCTACCCTCACCGCGTGTATGCTGGCACTGTTTGCGGACGACACCGCGCTCCTCTCTACGTCGCGTCTTAGACCCCACCTGTCCCATTACTCAAACCTGTACGAGAGAGTCCGCCTAACCATATATAGTATGTGCATTCGGCCAGTATTAACATACGGTCTAATGGCCAACTGGGACTGCCTCTCGTCGGAACGTCGGAAGAAATTTCAAATAGCACAAAATAAAATTTTAAAACTCATCTTAAGGGGGCCGACTCTTTTGGGGCCAACTCCGAATCGATCTAAGCGCCATTCGACAGAGCGGGCGTTAGTGAAAACAGAAAAATCGTCTGTTTCGACATTTGACGGGGTGACATCTAAAGTCATTATACAGAATTATAAACTCACGGTGTGACATCTAACGTCATTAGGCAAAATTATAAACGGAGAGTGGGAGGCCATAGTTGTCAAATCACATCATTTGAGAGATCTGTTGCACTATTGCCACATCTGTTACAATCCTGGCCATCAGCAAAATGAATCGGCTCGAGCTGAGATTTCGATTCCTGCCGGATATAGACATAGCTGCTGAACCGCTGTAAACTTTTTCGTAGGTTCGATCCCCCTCGGCTATAATTTTTTTACATTAATTTTTTTTTATTTCCTAACTATATGACAATGATCAATTACCACTATTTTAAAAACATTTGTTAAATATTTTAATTTAATAAACCTAAATCTGAACTTATAGCGCTTTTTGCGCTACCGTTTCTCTTCCCATGTGTCTTGCCAATTATGTATGGTACCGTTAAATATTTTTAACATTAAAGTATAATGTATGAAGCGCATTTTCAGACGTCTTAGATTGAACAGTCGTAGATGAAGTGCAGGAAAACTCGTGTGATGTTTTACTACTATTTCGCCCTTCTTTTAGACGACACAATCATATCTTTTTTACAAATAATTATTGTTGCGAATGCAATTATACCTTCCGAATATGCATATATTGATAATTTTTAATTCATATCATTCGCTTTTTCCCATGGCTTTACATATACGATAGATGCGAAGAGTTCATCCCCACTCCTGGGGGGTAAACCCCTAGAGGCGTCAAGAAGCTCGCTTGCCGATCAGTGTAACGCGATCCGGGTCGGGTATATCGGTGAGGTAATACTAATTCAACGATGAAACTTTGCTATTTCTCATCCTTTTCTTATGAAATTTTTACACAGCATAGCTGACATTTTTCTGATTAAAACGACACCAAACACGATATAATTCGGACTATATGTACTGACTTAATTAACGTTAATAACTTTCGACCGCAGAAATGGATAGGCAGTGAAAAGTAAAGAGAAGCTGCGATCGTCTTTTGGCTTGGCTGCTCGGCCGCTTATCTTTACTCGCTGTCCTTTTCTGCGTTCGACGCTGTCGACAAATTTCAAACAACGTAGGAACTCTTATTGCTGCTTGACATAGGTCAGGCACAGCTAGCTGGCGGGCCGCGGGCCACGCGGTTTATCTTACAAACAAATGACGGCCCTCACACCCTGCGTCATAGGTGCGGTGTCACACCGATTCCCGTCTTGCTGTCCCTGCCATAGGTACAGGAACGGCCGAGGCGGGCCATGTGCATTTTGCCGATGCACGCTGTCTTTGTCTAACGTAGCTTTCTTTTGGGGCGAACCCTAAAATGGTTAAAAAGGGCCATGGTGACGTAGGCGTCCTCAGGACCGACGCTTTTGCCAAGGAAAGGCATTCTTGTATAGACTACGGTCGAGAGAGCACAGTTTTAATAAACATTACACCTTTTAACATATACACGCCTACAAAATCATTGTAATAAGTATGTAATACCTAATCGAGACAGAGCGACTCTCCGTTCGATTAACTTACACACCAAATGATTTAAATTTTGAGCTATGGATCGACATGTATACGCGTCCAAATGTTAGAAATATCAAACAGTTCCATAATTGGCAAGAACATGGGAAGAAAACGGTAGAAAAAAGCGCTTCAACTTCATATTTACGTATATTAAATTAAAGTATTTAAAAAATCGATTCGGAATTATTGTCATATACTTAGTAATGAAAAAGAAATTAATGTAAAAAAATATACCCCAAGGGGACTCGAACCTACAAAAAAGTTTGCAGCGGCTCGAATCAACATCTCGGCTCGAGCCGATTCATTTTGCTGATGGTTATAATTGTAACAGATGTGGCAACAGCGTGATAGGCGGCAGCTATGCCTTACTGGTGTCGGTGTTCACGTATTCACTTATGAATCGCCGTTCGTGGTGTGAAATTAGTACCTACATTTACCGACTGATTTGTATTTTTATCGACCCTGACGATAACGTGATGATATTATCTGAAATTTATCATAGACGCCTCCGGCGGAAAATCAGTGAACTATTCTTACGTCCGATATCGTTCTATGCGTGCAAATCGTGGGATGTACTAGTTTTCTTTCACAAGTGGTAAACTATCAAACATCGAATTTCTGTGATATTGTGCTAGTTCAAGGAATGGTCAGCTGGTCTGATATAAGTGAATAAACCATTAAATCGTTCAATATTTGCTAAATGTGAAGTGTGTCTAAATGCCGGCAGCCATCTTGTTGCCTACATCGTTGTCTGTCTCAAGCTGACAGCTTCAAAAGTTGCATTATTCTCAACGAATAGTGCTTATTGGCGTTAAAACGGACCAGCTGGCCATGTGGTGAAGTGTACCGGTATGTAATGTACCCGCGAAAATTTCATATGTGCGATAATTGAGAAAACTAGCTATTCCAACAAAATCGAGTTTCTCTCTCGCGCATGGCGTATACGTGCATGCTTTCCTTTGTTTGTGTGAGTGCACGCACACACGTCATGGCGCCTGGAGTCGGCCCCCTTAAACCTACCTACTGCATACTC
The DNA here is from genome assembly GCA_951802745.1 of Nomada flava. Lineage (NCBI taxonomy): Eukaryota > Metazoa > Arthropoda > Insecta > Hymenoptera > Apidae > Nomada > Nomada flava. The sequence goes on from OX637903.1 coordinate 10,732,450, forward strand.
AATTAGAGCACTGCATTCGCGTGCCGGTATACCATTGGTGGGGGCCTTCATAAACAGGCTAATTGCAAACTTCAAATGCAGCAAACACCCAAACCCCCTGGTTCGTCGACTAGCCGACGTAAACGTCCACACGATTCCTTATCGCATCAAATATAAATTCCCGCTGCACTCGAGGTTTGACCAAGGCCTGGATTAATCTCAGCATCGATGGTGCCAATTCTCATTTATTTCTTCCTCGCTATCATCCCGTCTCTTTCCCTCACGCGATGTTCCCTTATGCACCCATGTGTGTAGCGCGCTCCAGTCTCACCCAACTGGAGGTATCTTCCCTTGATCTCTCTATTTCCCTTTTGTAGTAATTTATTTCATTGACGGTTTTTTGAAAATTTTCCGTCATAATTAATTCCCTGAGCTACTGTTAATATCCGTTTATTTCATGCAGCCAACAACATGCTAATTCTCAGGAACGCCGGTAAGCTGGCTAATTGCTGGCAGGCACGGCTCAAGTCAGGGGGAGGTAAAAATAGGGGAGGTATACGCCTATGACGGATTTTTGTACTGGGTGCCCCCAGCTTGCTCTCCCCCCCCCCCCATTACCTCCCCTCCCCAGTCATTGTCAATTTATAAAAAAACTAGTGTGCGTTTAAGACCGCACGACCGAAGTGTAAACTTCGATGGCGATTTTAATCTATTCTAATTAATATATACATGAATAACATGAATATTATTATTACGGGTCTTATTACTTGGACGAATCTGTTGGGAAACTAGATTATAAGGATGTGTGATAATATATAATGCACAGTTCAGTTTACTAAAAGTAATTTATTTTATACAGTAAATGAGGCACGTCCTTACTCAGACGAGAAACTCTAACGAATGAATATAGAAGAGAAGCGTAGAGCATTCGGACCCTATCGGTCCCTCTTAATATAAACACTTTTGTACAAGCATTGGAATTCTGTACCCCAATATATTCTCAGAACTATAAGAGATAACTATTTGTTCAATTTGTTCTTTAAGTTGTTTCTTTCCTTCATTCTGCGAGACTAAATTCTGCTGTTGAACTTCTTGCTGCTTTCTTTTACGTTGTTCTCCCTTGCTCGCATTAGCTAATTCCCTTTTCGGTTTCAATTCATGGTCGAATTTCCCATAATCATTTATATTTGCTGAATAATCATTTACAACAAAAGGTACGTTCGGTTTGTGGATGTCCCTGGGATCTGTGAATTATAAATCACACGTTGAATAGTTTTCATTGGACAAAGATGTTTGTTATCACGATATCGTCTAGAGCGCTCCCTTGCTAATTCTCTCTGTCGTTCCAATGCATTTTGTTCAATTTGTTCTTTTTCTTTAAGTTGTTTCTTTTCTTCATTCTGCGAGACTAAATTCTGCTGTTGAACATCTTGTCGCTCTCTGTTACATTCTTTTAATTCATCGTCGAACTGGCAATTTTGATCCATCATAGATTTGCAAAATTATAAAGAGCAACATTCCAAAAAGTTTACACTTCAACAAATATTTATACACTAATCACAGCACGGTGTTGCGAAATCGTCTTTTAATAATTTTAAAGTGTGGGGTTATGTACCCGCTTTTACGCGAAAGCGCTCCGCACGTGGTATAAAATGAACTGATAATAAAGTAACTCAATAACTCAAAAATTAGAGAAACTTAATATAAACTAGTTGTTGAGAAATGTTAAATTAGATGTAAATAGCGAAACCGTGACCAGGCGAGGGGAACCAACTAGCCTCGCTGTGCTGTACACTTATGGTTTGTTTGTGACATCCCTCACTCACACATAAGAGGGATGTCTACTAGAAATTACCTTATAAGGTAACAAAATGTAAATGGAGCATGTTGATTGGCGGTCACGGCGTCAACAGAACAAATACGTGTGACCCGCCAGGAGCCACCAAGCCGATGTATGTATATAAACGGCCAAAACAGGCGGGTCATGGCTTAGTCGTTTGTAGTCGTTGAAGACCAAAGTGAGCTGTTATACTTAGCGATATAATTAAAAAGCAAGCAAAATTTCAATCCGAGAGTGTAATTCCAATTCCCGTCCGTCTATAGCGGCATAATAATGCGGCTGAATCAGATTCGAAACAGTTAAAGTGGTCCTTCGAGCCGGATATAGCGGAGTGCGGGATAAGTTACACACGAGGATACGGTGTCTGGACTTGAAAAAGTAGCGACACTAAAAAGGGCGCCGCAAGTTAGGTCTGGGCTTGAAAAAGCAGCGACACTTAAAAGGGCGCCGCAAAAGTAAAGTCTGGGCTTGGAAAAGCAGCGACGTTTACAAAGGCATCGCAAGGTGAACTATTGCGACATATCTGGGGTTCGACTGTGACATGGCCTCCAAGGAAACTACCCTGAAGGAGCTGTACGCAGCCCAGAGCGTCACTATGGGACTCATCGGTAGAGCGGTGGAGAACTTCAATAAGGTGGCGAAGGCGCAACGTGACGCAGCTATGACCTCCAGCAGGCTCAACAATCTACGTGGCTACTGGGAGAAGTGTGTCCAACAGCACACGCAGATCATCTCGATGGCAGACAAGGACGCCACTGCAAAGGATGAGTACTTCATCAATGATTTGTTCGCGTCCACGTCGTGCATATTCGAAGAAGCGTGCGATTATTTTAGTAAATTGTCAGCCAAGTTCAATCCTCCGCCAATCGCGCAGTCGTCGTTCGATGAGAGTCATACTACAAATTCAAATAGCGCCGCGAATTCCATTAAGTTACCGCAAATATCGCTGCCCTCTTTCTCGGGAGATCTACAGGAGTGGGAAAATTATCGCGATCTGTTCCTTGCATTAGTGGATCAGAATGTGAATTTGGTAGGAGTACAAAAACTCCATTACCTGAAATTGAGCCTCTCGGGCGAAGCTAGCTTGGTTATCAAAAATATTGCTGTAACGGAAGCAAATTATACCACTGCCTGGGAACTTATGAGAAGGAGGTTCGATAACACGCGCTTAATAGTATATTCGTATTTGCGGGCATTAACCGAAATTCCAAATATTCGCTGCCCATCCACCAAGGATTTGCGTAATTTGCGAGATAAAGCAAATGATATTCGTCAGGCTCTGATTAATTTAGGAAGGCCGGTAGAAAGCTGGGAAGATCTTTTCAACTTTCTTGTAATCTCAAAATTAGACCGGGAATCCTTGAGTGATTGGGAGGAAGCACAGCGTTGCCGTCATTTGCAGAATTAGATGAATTTCTGACGTCACGAATACGTGCGTTCGATGCGGTTGACTCGGTAGGGCAAACAGTGCAGGCTGACGAATCCAGATACAAAAATCGGAAATCGGATAAACGCATGAATTTTATATCTCATCAGGTAGGTTTCACCGAAGCCAAATGCGCATTCTGCGAGGCAAATCACACAATAACCACGTGTAATAAGTTTAAGAAAAAGAATGTCAGTGAACGACGTGCCTTCTTGTTTGAAAATCATTTGTGTTTCCGTTGCTTAAAACCCGGACATGCAACCGCGACATGTTTATCTAAGTCAGCATGCACTGTCTGCAAGGGCAAACACCATACGCTCGTGCACTTTAAAAATACGAGGACAAATGTCAGCAGCGGCAAAAACGCCGATGCACAGTCGAAGGTAGCAGAAATCGATTCACCCTCAACTTCTATACAGGTTGAGAAAACTCAATTAACTGCATGCCATGCAACCTATCCTCGCGTTAATAAAGTGCTGCTGCCTTCTGCTCGCGTCAAAATTACAGCGGACAACGGCAGAACCATAATTGTGCGCGCATTGCTGGATCAGGGCTCGCAGGTCACGTGCGTGACAGAGCGCGTCGCAGAATTCTTGAAGCCCAAAAGAATACCTGTTTCCGTAGATCTTGCCGGAATCGGGGGAAAAAATGCCGGTAGAGTAAAATGTGCAGTTAACTTAGAGATGTCCTCTTGCAACCACGATGATAAAGTGGAAGGTTGTGGAATTAAATTCACGGCCTTAGTACTAAAAAACTTGACTTCTTATACTTCGAGCTCATTCGAATATAATCCCAACTGGAAGCATTTAGTTGACCTACCTCTTGCTGATTCACATCCAAGTAAAATAAAGAACTTTGACCTTCTTATCGGAGCAGGTGATTATGGCAAGGTTGTGCTGGAGGGAATGGTCAAAGGTCCTCTGGGCTCGCCAATCGCGCAACGCACTATATTCGGTTGGGTTCTCTCCGGGTCTTGTGGAGAGCCAAACGGGACTCCGCGGACAGATATGCAGGTCCATCACGTGGAAATCCTTGAAGAATTGCACAAAGACCTAAAACAATTCTGGGAATTAGAAGAAACCCCGAAAGTACTAGGGTTGACGCGCGATCAACTAGATTGCGAGTCTCATTTCGTGAACACTCACCGTCGCCAGCCCGATGGTCGCTACGAGGTCCGACTGCCATTCGTCATGGACCCCACAGCCACTATCGGCGACACTGCCACTATTGCACGGAAGATCTTCAAGGCGACGGAAACGCGAGTGAGAAAGGATCCGGAATTGTACCGGGAATATCAAGCTTTCTTGCAGGAATATCTCGATTTAGGTCACATGAGTCGAATTAGTAATTCTGAGCCCTTACACAATAAGATTTTCATTTCACACCTACCCGTCTTAAGACGGGATAGCCAAACGACAAAATTGAGGGTTGTCTTCAATGCATCAATGAGCTCTTCTAACGGTAAATCGCTGAATGATTGTCTTTATGTAGGGCCCAACTTGCAAGCCAATTTATTTTCCATATTGGTTAGGTGGCGATGGCACCGGCTGGTTTATACAGTGGACATTGCGAAAATGTTTCGACAGATTCGCGTAGCATCAGAAGACACTAATTTTCAGTGTATCTTCTGGCGTCCCTCTCCGGAACTTCCGCTGGAGGCTTATCGTTTAGAGACTGTCACGTACGGCATGGCATGTGCACCCTTTCACGCGAATCGTGTTCTCAAGCAACTTGCCAAGGACGAAGTCGAAAATAATCCAATTGGAACAGCCATACTGGCAGAAGAATTCTATGTCGATGACGCCATGTTCGGAGCAAACGATCCTGTCGTTTTAATGCAAATGCGAGATGAGTTGAACCGTTCGCTCAGGGCGGGCGGTTTCAAACTGAGGAAATGGGCGAGCAACTCTTCTTCGTTGCTCCAAGACATTCCTTCAGAGGATCACGGGCTAGCGATCAGCAGAACTCTGCAAGACGACGAGAGAGTGAAAGTATTAGGAATTCAGTGGAATCCGTCGTCAGATCATTTTCACTTCCAGGTCAACCTGCCATTCGGGAGGAAGTTAACGAAACGTTCGTTTTTATCTCTGTTAGCTAAGGTCTACGACCCCTTAGGTTGGATAGCTCCCTTCATAGTGCAGGGAAAAATAATCCTACAAAGAATATGGCTGGCAAAAGTTGACTGGGACGAGGATTTGCCCGTGGATTTAGCTCGTGATTGTGGAAAATTTCACTCCATGCTTTCAAGCATTAAGGAAATCTCGATTCCTAGATGGGTGGGGACCGCAGGAGAACCAAAATCCATACAGATTCATGGATTCTGCGATGCTTCTCATCTAGCGTATGGAGCAGTTGTATATATTCGTGTAGAGTCCTCTCCGATAAAAGTTTCGCTGTTGTATGCGAAAACCAAGGTAGCGCCTTTAAAGGTGCAGAGCATTCCACGCCTCGAGCTCTGTGCGGCTGAATTGTTAAGCCGCGCAATTAATTTCGTCCTCAGCTCATTGCGGGTCAAAGTGGACTCTGTCGTCTGCTGGACTGATTCCAGGGTCGTCCTGGATTGGCTTAATGCTCATCCTGGCAATTGGAAACCCTTTGTAGCCAATAGAGTTTCCGAAGTGCAGTCAAGCCTGCCTACAGCCATGTGGCATCATGTTCCGGGATGTCAGAACCCAGCTGACTGTGCCTCACGGGGTTGTTCGGCAGAGGATCTCAAGAACCATGACCTGTGGTGGCATGGGCCACGCTGGTTATCGGAATCGCCGGACAGTTGGCCGGAGCAGAGATCTTCAACAACTAGCGGGCAGGTCAAATCAGAAGTATTGCTTCAGGTCGTTTCAAAGGAAATTCGTCCATTCGAATCGATGGAAATCTTCACGCGATTCTCTTCATGGCCTCAATTATTACGCGTAATTGTGTATGTTTACAAGTTCTATAACGCGTGTAGGAGAAATCCACTTGTCGAGAGAATTAAGATCGTTTCAAAGGCAGAGGTACAATTTGTAAAAACTAAATGCTTCAAATTAATTCAGGCCTACTATTTTCCATTGGAGCTTCAAGAGCTATCAAATTCAAAGGGAAGGATGGCAAAGAGCTTAATTGTGGCTTTGTCTCCCTTCCTAGATGAGGACAAAGTTATCCGTATGGGTGGTCGGTTAAAGAACTCATTCTTACCAGAATCGACCAAGCATCCGGTAATATTACCGCGCTGTCATATAACACTCCTCATTCTTAGGCATGTTCATATCGCGACACAGCATGGCGGGTTACAACTGACACTGCGAGCCCTGCGCCAGCAATACTGGGTAATACACGCGCGAACCCAGGCAAGGAAAATTATATCGAATTGCCTAACATGTGTACGACAGCGTGCACAAACGCTTCAACAGAAGATGGGAGATTTGCCACCAGAACGCGTAACGCCGAGTCGTCCGTTTGCTATTGTTGGGGTCGACTATGCGGGCCCGTTCGCGTGCCGTGTGTCACAGGGCCGCGGACAGAAATCGCGAAAATGTTACATCGCATTGTTCGTTTGTTTATGTGTTCGCGCAATACATATTGAGGTAGTGAGCGATTACACTACGTCAGCATTCTTGGCTGCCTTCGAACGATTTGCGTCACGACGGGGCCTGCCCGCGAAGGTTATTTCCGATAATGGAACGAACTTCAAGGGAGCTTGCAATGAACTCGAAAATCGAATTCGAAAATTACGCGCAGAAACCGACTTTCTAAACGACATGGCGACGCGAGGTGTAGAATGGAAATTCATTCCCCCCGGGGCCCCTCACTTCGGAGGGCTTTGGGAGCCCTCATACGAAGAATTCAATACGATTTTATGTAAAATAGAATGCTGTCTTAATTCGCGACCGTTGAGTCCACTTTGTGACGATCCCAGTTCATTCGACGCATTGACTCCTGGACATTTTTTAGTTGGTTCATGCTTACTTGCAGTCCCGGATGTTTCATTAATGGATGTGTCCGAATCGCGTCTCTCGAGGTGGCAGGCAATCCAGAAGATCAATGAACAATTTTGGAAACTGTGGTCTACTGATTATTTGTCCGCGCTACAGTCGAAAGCGAAATGGCGAACTGCGCGCGATTCATTACAAATCAATGATCTAGTATTAGTACGTAATAATAACCTGCCTCCAACGTACTGGAGCCTGGGAAGAGTGGTGGGAATCTTTCCGGGAAAGGATAAATTAGTACGAGTCATACGTGTGAAAACGGCGGCGACCGAGTACACTCGCCCGATAACGCAAGTATGTAAGTTGCCGGTGCGGCAAATCGATGAAGGGTATGTAAATATACGAGAAGCGTAAACACGCGTAGGTAATGGATCACGTAGAATCTACGAGGCAACCCAACCTACCAATTGTTGCGGCGGTCAGGGTAATGCGCCCAACTCGTTGTTGTCATAGGGACGTTCACTGCCTAAGTGTCGATCATGTATGATCGAGGCGGGCGGAATGTTGAGAAATGTTAAATTAGATGTAAATAGCGAAACCGTGACCAGGCGAGGGGAACCAACTAGCCTCGCTGTGCTGTACACTTATTGTTTGTTTGTGACATCCCTCACTCACACATAAGAGGGATGTCTACTAGAAATTACCTTATAAGGTAACAAAATGTAAATGGAGCATGTTGATTGGCGGTCACGGCGTCAACAGAACAAATACGTGTGACCCGCCAGGAGCCACCAAGCCGATGTATGTATATAAACGGCCAAAACAGGCGGGTCATGGCTTAGTCGTTTGTAGTCGTTGAAGACCAAAGCGAGCTGTTATACTTAGCGATATAATTAAAAAGCAAGCAAAAATTCAATCCGAGAGTGTAATTCCAATTCCCGTCCGTCTATAGCGGCATAATAATGCGGCTGAATCAGATTCGAAACACTAGTAATAATAATAATAATAACTTGTAATCAAATAAAAACACAGAAGAGAGTTGCGAAATTGTCTTTTAATCATTTTAAATTGTTGGGTTATGTGCCCACTTTTACGCGAAAGCGCTTTGCACGTGGTATAAAATTAACTGTTAATAACTCTAAAATAAAATAATAAAATAACTTTAGATACTTATCGTCGACTTTCCACCAAAGCAACACAATTCAAATTAAACTGCGACGCTAAGCACTGTCTGAACTCCGCTCGGATAAACTCGGCTCTCTTGTTCTACCTCGTGCGCATGACGATCTCGTCTCCTCGAGTTTACCCGAAAGCGTGACGCGCTTCGGCTCCCGAGTTTACCCGAAAGCGTCACGCGCCGAGCGTCACGCGTCAGACTCATTCACTCCCCAGCAAAATTCTGTGCGTGGCGCGCCTAAAGAAGTTTACACTTCAAAAATTCGATTATCAGTTAGTGCCCAGTGATCCTGGATCGGGTATATCGGTGAACTAATACTAATTCAACGATGAAACTTTGCTATTTCTCATCCTTTTCTTATGAAACTTTTACACCGACATAACTGACATTTCTCTGATTAAAATGAGTCCAAACATGACAAAATTTGGATCACATTTACATTATTTAATAAGTGGCGTATAATGCATTGTGAACAGTAAATATGGTCCAAATGATATAGTGTTTAGTGTTATTTTTATCAGCAAAAGTTAAAAAATCCGTTGGTAAAAGTTTTGTAAGATAATCGAACGGAGAGGAGTAGTCTCTGTCTCGATTAGGTATTACTTATTACAATGATTTTGTAGGCGTGTATATGTTAAAAGGTGTTCTGTTTATTAAAACTGTGCTCTCTCGACCGTAGTCTATACAAGAATGCCTTTCCTTGGCAAAAGCGTCGGTCGTGAGGACGCCTACGTCACCATGGCCCTTTTTAACCATTTTAGGGTTCGCTCCAAAAGAAAGCTACGCTAGACAAAGATAGCGTGCATCGGCAAAATGCACATGGCCCGCCTCGGCCGTTCCTGTACCTCAAATATTCTAACAGTTTCATAAAAAGAGATAAAAAATGAAAAAGTATAATCGTTGCATTAAAATTCTCACACAGATATGCCAGATTTTGTTTTGCTTGGACACTCGGTCCTATCCTTTTCAATCGCAGCCCTTTTCTACGTTCGGATCCGTTGGAAAACGTAGGAAGTATCCGCTGTGAGCGAACGTTCAGTCCCGATGGCTTCGCTTATATCGAGACTTTACTTTATGTTAATATTTAAGGCTACGGTTATAGTGGGTGCGTATTCGGACGATCTGGCATTCTGGCGAATACGTCAGAACAATCAAATGCATCAGTTCCTATGCGAGTGGTTACTACAGGAAAGTCTCTGTACAGTATTCCCTCGAAAGTTGCGAAAGCCTCGGGACTGAACGTTCGCAACTTTCGTGTAGTTCCTACGTTGTTTGAAATTTGCCGACAGCGTCGAACGTAGAAAAGGACAGCGAGTAAAGATAAGCGGCCGAGCAGCCAAGCCAAAAGACGATCGCAGCTTCTCTTTTCTTTTCACTACCTATCCTTTTCTGCGGTCGAAACTTATTAACGTTAATTAAGCCAGTAAATATAGTTCGAATTATATCGTGTTTGGTGTCATTTTAATCAGAAAAATGTCAGCTATGCTGTGTAAAAATTTCATAAGAAAAGGATGAGAAATAGCAAAGTTTCATCGTTGAATTAGTATTACCTCACCGATATACCCGAAGCCGGATCGCGTTACACTGATCGGCAAGCGAGCTTCTTGACGCCTCTAGGGGTATACCCCCCAGGAGTGGGGATAAACTCTTCGCAACTATCGTGTAGCTCTTTTTCGCAACTTTCGAGGGAATACTGTATAACGTTCGCTTATATCGGATTCTTAATACATTGTTTGAAATTTGCCGACAGCGTCGAACGTAGAAAAGGACAGCGAGTAAAGATAAGGAACCGTGCAGGCAAGCCAAAACACGATCGTAGCTTCTCTTTTCTTTTCACTACCTATCCTTTTCTACGGTCGAAACTTATTACCGTTAATTAAGCCACTAAATATAGTCCAAATTATATCGTGTTTGCTATCATTTTAATCAGAAAAACGTTAGCTATGCTGTGTAAAAGTGTCATAAGAAAACGATGAGAAATAGCAAAGTTTCATCGTTGAATTTGAATTAGCTAACCAATATACCCGATCCAGGATCACGTGACATTAATTGAAAATCGACTCTTTGACCCCTCGAGAGGTATACCCCCCAGTAGTGGGGATGAACTCTTCGGTTATATCGGATACAATTTTTTCGATTATATGGAAACAATCCATGCATTTTTTTCTGATGTCGCACGAATTCTTCAGAACACTTTGATATTCCGATGGATTGTACGCCCTCTATCTCTCCATGTGGTGGTGTGTAACGATTCGATCAGCTACCACATATGAAGCAAACATTACCATAGTAACTATTAAAACCAATAAATTCTTGAGGATAATAATTATATGTAGACCCGGATTATTTTGTTTCGTTCGACTGCACGAAGCCGTCAGAACAGATTACGATAATCAAACGAATTTGATTTTTTGCACCTTACAGAGTAATAAATTACTAGCCATGGACAGAGTTGTGGACGTTGAAAAATTAACACACAGTTACGTGCAGAGTCACGTCGTGTCACGCTCGTACAGAATTTGTTGCATTCTGTGAGTTTGGGCTTAGGGCACACCTTTCAGATGACACGTTGTTACGTGTCCGAGACGAGTCACTGTTGCTGTTACTCAAACTCGAAGTACGACAAACAGGAGTGAGTAAGGGCACGTACCGACCGTATGACCCAGCGGCAAGTCATACCGCTTCTCCCTCGTCCAGGCCCAGGTATCCAAGGGTCGCGATGCCGACGCGACCGAAGCCCACGAAAACAAGGGCTAGAGATATAAAAAGCGAGGTAGCTAGAAGGAAAAACCCATTAGTGTACGAACCGTCACGCTGCTAGTTTCCAGTTTCATAGTCTGTAGTATTTGTTCTGTAAAGTACAATCCGAGGATTGTACTCGTGCGTCGATAAAAGTGTGTATTTACCACAACATATAGTGAGTGGGAATTAAAGGAAAGGAAACAACATCAGTCTTTTTCAATTAATCTACCCACCACGTAACAACATTAACGCGTTAGAATCCGCGACTTCGGTTGAAATTCTTTCAGCATATTCCAGTAACCGTTCTCAGACCCCATATCGCCAGTGCGTCAACATCGTGCAAGCTTAGGTAGTAACTTACACATAATATAATTATATCGCGACAATTACATTTGTACAACTGGTTCGCAAACCAGTTGTAGTATATTGCGAATCGCAATATATACATCGCCATTCAATCGAGTAGATTCGTCAGAACCTATCTTTACTGCGTAGTTCTTTTTATTAGTAGTAGTAGTACAAAGATCTTAAATCCCCGATCGGATTAAAAAACCCAAGGGACAAAAATACAGTGACGTGCAAAAGTAAAGAACCACAAAGTTTTCATAAAAATATTGTTGTTTATTGAACTGCCGTAACTACGCGCAATAATCCACCTCAGCTGATTTCAAAGCGCGAAGTCTCTACTATGTGATATTTCTGCATAACACAAATATTAAATAGTAAATGTTCTATTTGTTAAGTCTTGTAGAAAATCGTTTACAATCAAATGAACTGCAACCTGTCAGCAATATTTCAAACACAGGGTTTACTAATGCTTTAAAAGCCTTAAAACAATATTGAAAATTAGTGTATAGAAAGAATATTTAAGATAAATAACTATAGAATTAATTGTCATATAGGCCTTACTAATATTATTACTTCATGTCATATCGGAAATGAGTTTGACTACGTGATGAAGTAATTGTTGGTCCTGAAAAGGACCGTTTGGAATGGACTAGCTGCGTTTATTTCGAGCTGGTGTACTTGGTGACAGCCTTAGTGCCTTCGGATACTGCGTGCTTGGCCAATTCACCAGGCAGCAGAAGCCTTACGGCTGTTTGGATCTCCCGAGATGTTATGGTGGATCTCTTGTTGTAGTGCGCCAATCGAGAAGCTTCGGCAGCAATGCGTTCAAAAACATCATTGACGAAGCTGTTCATGATGCTCATGGCCTTACTGGAAACTCCAGTATCGGGGTGCACTTGCTTCAACACCTTGTAGATATAGATGGCATAGCTTTCCTTCCTCTTCTTCCTCTTCTTCTTATCCGCCTTGGTGATGCTCTTCTGCGCTTTTCCAGCCTTTTTAACGGCTTTTCCGCTAGCTTTGGGTGGCATCGTTATAATTGTTCGGTAAACTACACAGAGTTGCAGGAAGGAAGTTGAAAACTGAATGTCGAGCCCCGGCTTGGATTCGCCGTTTATATCGTGTAACGCGTTGAGCGCGGCGCACCAATCGCGTGCTAGCTGAGACGCCATTGGTCTACTGGGTCTGCGACTGGTCGGCTATAAGCGTAGGTAGGCCCTAGATATCGTTATAATTCTCTGGAATCTCGTCGGGTACATTTCGACAAGACCGAAGTTTGAAAGAAAATGTCTGGCCGTGGCAAAGGTGGAAAAATTAAGGGAAAGGCGAAGTCTCGTTCAAACCGAGCTGGTCTTCAATTCCCCGTTGGGCGAATTCATAGACTTCTCCGAAAAGGAAATTACGCCGAGCGTGTTGGTGCTGGAGCACCTGTATATCTTGCTGCCGTCATGGAATATTTGGCAGCAGAAGTACTGGAATTGGCGGGAAATGCTGCGAGAGACAACAAGAAGACCAGAATCATTCCTCGTCACCTTCAGCTCGCCATCCGTAACGACGAAGAGTTGAACAAATTGCTCTCTGGAGTTACCATTGCTCAGGGTGGTGTGCTGCCAAACATCCAAGCAGTTTTACTTCCAAAGAAAACCGAAAAGAAAGCTTAATTAAACTACCAATCACAAATGGCCCTTTTCAGGGCCCAACATTTTTTAAAGCGAAGAAATCTCTTACTCAAATACAAGAAATCTCATATTTCTAGTAATGTGACAGTATATTAGATAATAAATTACTATAGTCTGCTTCACGATATAGCAGATATTTTTGTATGGTATTTGAAACGAAGAATTGACCATGAGCTTGAAGTCCGGGATATCTTGTATCTCTAATTAATCTTTTGGCCTAGTAACCTAAACATGTACTTACTTCAGCATCGATAAGGATTTCACGACTTTCAGCGGAATGTTCCATAATAAAATAACCGAAATATACTTTGTGACTTATTTGTTTTAAATAATTAAGTAAGAATGTACTTGACCCACAATTCCATGTAAAACCTTTTTAACCATTTTATGCCTCGCCCTAAGGGAAAACTATGCTAGCCAAAGATAGTGTGCATCGACGAAGAGTACTTCGAATATTCTAACATGTGGTCTTGTGTCGTTCACGTTCCAAATCTAGGAGTAACTACATATATTTATGGAAACGAGTTATGCACAAATCACTGTGCCCCTACAGCTAGTTCAAGAAAACAACGGATGCCATGTTACATTATACTTAATATACGAAGATCAGTTTTATAGCACATTTGTATCCTATCGATATTTTGCGCCTATCTACAAAAGACTGCTTCAACATTGAACCGATGTCGCATCGGTTGTGTAACGCGATACCCAGAAAACAGTACCGGAATCGCCTAAGGATGTCTACGAGTCACTTCTTCCGGAAAGAATTCTTCTTTCAACTCGAAATCTCAAGTGTGGGAGAATCTAATATGACACCTCTGTGGTAACTAAAAGAACACCTTAGAAACGATATTCTTCAATCAAGGAACATATTTTTCAATCAAGTCTTTGATAATTACATGTATGCCACTATTTTCTTAAGCGTAAGACAGTTAAAAATTTGAGTTTCTACGTTCAAAACATTTTTGGCCCTAAAAAGGGCCGATTGTTCCTGATAAGCTATTTAAGCTCTCTCTCCTCGAATACGTCGGGCCAACTGGATATCCTTTGGCATAATGGTGACACGCTTAGCGTGAATAGCGCACAAATTCGTGTCTTCGAACAGGCCAACCAAGTATGCTTCGCTGGCTTCCTGCAGGGCCATTACAGCCGAGCTCTGGAATCGAAGATCAGTTTTGAAATCTTGAGCAATTTCACGAACGAGACGCTGGAACGGCAGTTTGCGAATCAAGAGTTCAGTGCTCTTCTGGTAGCGACGAATTTCACGAAGGGCTACAGTTCCAGGCCTGTAGCGATGAGGCTTCTTCACTCCACCAGTGGCAGGCGCACTTTTGCGAGCAGCTTTAGTGGCCAACTGTTTACGTGGAGCTTTTCCACCAGTCGACTTGCGAGCAGTTTGCTTAGTACGAGCCATTGCTTCTCAAAAGTATAAAGACACGGATACAAGTACAACGTGCAGCCAAAACGAAAAATGCGCTGTAGCGCCAATGTCCAGTCATTTTATACCATCTGGACGGCACCGGACGCCTCTGATTGGCGGAGCGACGAGTAGTGGGGGGTAGCGTTGTGACAGGTATAAAAGGGGCACAGCTGTACTTCGATACACATTCGGTCTCTGCTTTCTGACTGCAATTGATAGAAGTGTACTATGACAGGCCGTGGAAAAGGAGGAAAGGGATTGGGAAAGGGAGGAGCCAAGCGTCACAGGAAGGTTCTGCGTGACAACATCCAGGGTATAACAAAACCCGCCATCCGACGTCTTGCTCGCCGTGGTGGTGTCAAGCGTATATCTGGCTTGATCTACGAAGAAACACGAGGTGTTCTCAAAGTTTTTCTGGAAAACGTTATCCGAGATGCTGTGACCTATACCGAACATGCCAAGAGGAAGACAGTTACGGCTATGGATGTTGTCTACGCTCTGAAACGTCAAGGCAAAACTCTTTACGGGTTTGGAGGTTAAGCATAGCGATTTGCAACATTACAACCGGCCCTTTTCAGGGCCACCAAACAGTTCAATCGTATAAACTCCGTTCATTCTATGAAACATTACGCAACATCGTTGTTTTATAATATAATATGTCCCCAGTCCATACATACAACTTACACAGATACCACGATCTCTTTACATTAACCGTCTAAATGTTATACATTGCTTGGTTTACCATTTTGTTCCTGTATATGGATATTTATTTTTTCTATCAATTGCGTTGTTTCTTCTACCATCGTTGGTCAATTTTATCCTAGCCTCAACTATCAGCTTTCGTCAATTCTAGCCTAACCTCAAAGTTAACCTGTATAGAAGTTGATTTCTATTCTGAAGTACATGGACACTTATTGTTCCATATTAAAATGTTGAAGCGTCACAAGTAATTCTTTCTATAGGTGCCTGGGCATTCCGTCACGAGTCTCTAGGACCAAGTCTATCCAACTTGCCAAATATATTCATTAGATGCGAGTAACGGAACTCATGCACCCTATTTGGTATAAATAGAATATGTAAGTAAATAGGATACCATCAGTCGCTCATTTTACTATTCTACACTTTGTACAGTCTTTTTAGCCCCAATCTGTGCTACAATCATATGTGAATATTTGATGTTATGATTTTTCTATTTCATTTTCACCAAATGCTTCGTATAATATTAAGAATATAAATTATATACTGAAAGCGGTAAAGCTGTAATCTGCAGTAAGAATTTAGGTAGATAGATTGTTCTTGGGTACACGTTAATTTACATGTGAGCCATTGAATCTTTAATCATTATACGTATATGTAATATTGATCTAGTAATCAATGGGAAGTAATAAATAAGTCTAGAAATAATTGAAAAAGCAGCACCCATTGTACGCACGGGCATAATAAAGTCATCAACGATAAAATAATATCAGGTGTAGAATAAAATGTTTCCAATGATTCCACTGATAGCACATAGAACAAAATCCATTCGTATACACGATAACTGGCTGCATACTGCGTCAAGTAGATTTTAACTGTTGGCCCACTGCGAGCCAAAGCTGCTCACCACTGGTCTAATCCCAGCTTAAACATGTGATGCAAACTAGCAAAGCTCTAAAATTATTCTAATACCTCAAAATTTTACTTTTCACCCTTTTCATTAATATCAATCGGAGAAATCAATCAAAATATGTTGAAATAAAAACTGAGGTATTAAAATAATTAACTAAATTAAACTAAATAAATTCAATAAGAATAATAAAAAGAATGGGTTATTCAAAGTGTAGCGTCATTTACATAAGAAAATAATGTTAATTACTAATGGTCTTATTATTAAATAAAATAGTTATCTACACAAATTTTTGGCTATTCATTTTTTATATAATCCTACAGACATACATTTAAAATGTAAGCTGCTGAAATTTGTGTATGTGAGACTGAAGTAATGTTCCTCGTATCAAAAACATAGTGGCCCTGAAAAGGGCCATTTTGGGTTGTTGAATAGAATCGCTGCAGAACGATTATTTTTTTGTCGCAGCTTTGGCGGAGGCCCTTGGAGCCGCAGCCTTTTTTGGCTTAGGGGTTTTAGTTTTAGCTGCAGGAGCCTTGGCACTCTTCTTCGTCTTCGAAATGCTCTTTGCCTCCGTGGTAGTTTTTGATTTTATGGCAGGCTTAGCTGCGGTCTTCTTCGGTGTAGCTGCTTTCTTTTCGACAACAGCTTTCTTGGCTTGTGCTGGCTTTTTAATGGCTGCACTTTTCTTGGGGACAGTCTTCTTTTCGACGGACTGTCTATTCTTCGGTGCAGCCTTCTTCGGTGAACGTGGTGCTGGTTTCTTAGCTTTGGAGGTCTCCGAAATCTTTCCGGTCGAAAGTTTAAAGGATCCAGATGCTCCCTTGCCCTTTGTTTGCACGACGGCACCAGATATAACAGCAGATTTCAAGTACCGTTTAATAAATGGGGCCAATTTTTCTCCGTCCACTTTGTACGTGGATGCAATGTATTTCTTGATGGCTTGCAAAGAAGATCCTTTGCGGTCCTTCAAATCCTTGATGGCAGCGGTAACCATCTCGGATGTCGGTGGATGCGAAGATTTTTCCCCTGGTGTCTTCGCTTTTGTTTTCGCTACCTTCTTCGAAATGGTTGGCTTTCCTGTAGTTTCAACCACAGTGTTTCCAGAATTCGCCTTGTCTTCCATGCTTATAGAAAGATCTCTAGATGTATCTATACGAATGCTCGATAAAGACTGAATGTCAAAAACCGGTGAGTGGCGCTTTTATACTGTGCAGCGTAGCCTTGGTGGCGCGCCAATCACAAGCGAGCTGGGACGCTATTGGCCCGCAAGAGTTTCCTGAGTAGGCATATAACCGCAGCTACCGGGTTCCACAACAGCATTTTCTGTTTAGCTCAAGCTCCTGAAGGAGGGAATCCGCGTCCAATTCGACAATAAGGATTCCCACGATAAACTCATCACGTTCTTGCGAGAACAAAAGGCTATAGCCGGATAAGGGGGTCAAATGTGCCCCTAAACCAAATTCAACTTGTGAGGTGTCATTCGATAGCTTATCAAGAAAAACCAATTCGTACCAAGTTTCAACCCTGTAGCTCGACTGGGAGGGTAGTTATAGCGAATAAACAAAAATATAGTTTTTGCTCAATATCTCTCATTTTAGCGCATACAAAATTTTGAAAAAAATCTGAGACATTGCAATTATGGAGGCACATGTTGCAGAAGTTTTGCAGATTTTTAAATCGGAAACTCGAGCTGTGAAAAATAAAAAACGCCAAAAAATGATGAAAAATGCCGATTTTGTATTGAAGGAATCTTCTGACCACAATTATATTTTTTGTGTAGGTACATATTAGTGATACTATTATTCTCAATTTTTTTCAGATTTTTAAATTGGGTGCGCCGCAGTCAAAAAAATTAAAAACCGATATTTTCGTCGTTTTTTGCGTGTCAGAATAACTTATACGGCGAATTTTCGTCTATTCTTTGCGAAATAAGGGTTTTATGCAATGTTTAATGTTTTCACATACAGCAAACCAGCATAGAAATTGACCAAACTAGATAAACCGAACCAATTGATATTACGTCACTCTCTATATTCTAATTTATGTAGTACCTCTTCAACGGTGTCGGTGGTCCCGCGGTAAAGCGTCGGACTGGTAAACCGCTGCAAACTTTTTGAAGTGTAAACTTCTTTAGGCGCGCCACGCACAGAATTTTGCTGGGGAGTGAATGAGTCTGACGCGTGACGCTCGGCGCGTGACGCTTTCGGGTAAACTCGGGAGCCGAAGCGCGTCACGCTTTCGGGTAAACTCGAGGAGACGAGATCGTCATGCGCACGAGGTAGAACAAGAGAGCCGAGTTTATCCGAGCGGAGTTCAGACAGTGCTTAGCGTCGCAGTTTAATTTGAATTGTGTTGCTTTGGTGGAAAGTCGACGATAAGTATCTAAAGTTATTTTATTATTTTATTTTAGAGTTATTAACAGTTAATTTTATACCACGTGCAAAGCGCTTTCGCGTAAAAGTGGGCACATAACCCAACAATTTAAAATGATTAAAAGACAATTTCGCAACTCTCTTCTGTGTTTTTATTTGATTACAAGTTATTATTATTATTATTAGTTTATATTAAGTTTCTCTAATTTGTGAGTTATTGAGCTATTTTATTATCAGTTCATTTTATACCACGTGCGGAGCGCTTTCGCGTAAAAGCGGGTACATAACCCCACACTTTAAAATTATTAAAAGACAATTTCGCAACACCGTGCTGTGATTAGTGTATAAATATTTGTTGAAGTGTAAACTTTTTGGAATGTTGCTCTTTATAATTTTGCAAATCTAAGATGGATCAAAATTGCCAGTTCGACGATGAATTAAAAGAATGTAACAGAGAGCGACAAGATGTTCAACAGCAGAATTTAGTCTCGCAGAATGAAGAAAAGAAACAACTTAAAGAAAAAGAACAAATTGAACAAAATGCATTGGAACGACAGAGAGAATTAGCAAGGGAGCGCTCTAGACGATATCGTGATAACAAACATCTTTGTCCAATGAAAACTATTCAACGTGTGATTTATAATTCACAGATCCCAGGGACATCCACAAACTGAACGTACCTTTTGTTGTAAATGATTATTCAGCAAATATAAATGATTATGGGAAATTCGACCATGAATTGAAACCGAAAAGGGAATTAGCTAATGCGAGCAAGGGAGAACAACGTAAAAGAAAGCAGCAAGAAGTTCAACAGCAGAGTTTAGTCTCGCAGAATGAAGGAAAGAAACAACTTAAAGAACAAATTGAACAAATAGTTATCTCTTATAGTTCTGAGAATATATTGGGGTAAAGAATTCCAATGCTTGTACAAAAGTGTTTATATTAAGAGGGACCGATAGGGTCCGAATGCTCTACGCTTCTCTTCTATATTCATTCGTTAGAGTTTCTCGTCTGAGTAAGGACGTGCCTCATTTACTGTATAAAATAAATTACCTTTAGTAAACTGAACTGTGCATTATATATTATCACACATCCTCATAATCTAGTTTCCCAACAGATTCGTCCAAGTAATAAGACCCGTAATAATAATATTCATGTTATTCATGTATATATTAATTAGAATAGATTAAAATCGCCATCGAAGTTTACACTTCGGTCGTGCGGTCTTAAGCGCACACTAGTTTTTTTGTAGGTTCGAGCCTCCCTCGGGTTCATTTTTTTAACATTCTTTTTTTTCCTAATTCCCAACTGTATGACAATGATCAATACTTGCTTATAAATACTTTAAAAATATTTGTTAAATATTTTAATTTAATATACGTAAATATGAACGTAGAGCGCTTTTCGTGCTACCGATTCTGTTGTCATGTATCTTGCCAATTATTGTTGCCAATGCAATAATTTATTATTTATCACATGCTTGGAACCTGCCAAACATTGTAACACCCGCGGAAGTACTTAGCAACTAACAAGTGGCACCAATAATTAACCAAGATAGCGTTGAAGATTAAAAACTTTGCTGTAACGCTTCTTTTCCACATCAATCGAAAAGATAAGTATCTTTAAATCGATTACTTTAGTGTAGAAAATGTCAAGCAGTACCATAATTGGTCAAGTACGTGGCAAGGGAAACGGTAGCACGAAAAGCGCTCTAAGTTCATATTTACGTATATTAAATTAAAATATTTAACAAATATGTTTAAAGTATTTGTAAGCAAGTATTGATCATTGTCATACAGTTAGGAACTAGAAAAAAAATAATGATAAAAAAAATTAATCCGAGGGAGGCTCGAACCTACAAAAAAGTTTGCAGCGGTTTACAAGTCCGACACTTTACCGCGGGACCACCGACACCGTTGAAGAGATGCTAACTAGATTATAATATAAGTTACGAAGAAATCGGTTTTTAATTTTTTTGACTGCGGCGCACCCAATTTAAAAATCTGAAAAAAATTGAGAATAATAGTATCACTAATATGTACCTACAGAAAAAATATAATTGTGGTCAGAAGATTCCTTCAATACAAAATCGGCATTTTTCATCATTTTTTGACGTTTTTTATTTTTCACAGCTCGAGTTTCCGATTTAAAAATCTGCAAAACTTCTGCAACATGTGCCTCCATAATTGCAATGTCTCAGATTTTTTTCAAAATTTTTTATGCGCTAAAATGGGAGATATTGAGCAAAAACTATATTTTTGTTTATTCGCTATAACTACCCTCCCAGTCGAGCTACAGGGTTGAAACTTGGTACGAATTGGTTTTTCTTGATAAGCTATCGAATGACACCTCACAAGTTGAATTTGGTTTAGGGGCACATTTGACCCCCTTATCCGGCTATAGCCTTTTGTTCTCGCAAGAACGTGATGAGTTTATCGTGGGAATCCTTATTGTCGAATTGGACGCGGATTCCCTCCTTCAGGAGCTTGAGCTAAACAGAAAATGCTGTTGTGGAACCCGGTAGCTGCGGTTATATGCCTACTCAGGAAACTCTTGCGGGCCAATAGCGTCCCAGCTCGCTTGTGATTGGCGCGCCACCAAGGCTACGCTGCACAGTATAAAAGCGCCACTCACCGGTTTTTGACATTCAGTCTTTATCGAGCATTCGTATAGATACATCTAGAGATCTTTCTATAAGCATGGAAGACAAGGCGAATTCTGAAAACACTGTGGTTGAGACTACAGGAAAGCCAACCATTTCGAAGAAGGTAGCGAAAACAAAAGCGAAGACACCAGGGGAAAAATCTTCGCATCCACCGACATCCGAGATGGTTACCGCTGCCATCAAGGATTTGAAGGACCGCAAAGGATCTTCTTTGCAAGCCATCAAGAAATACATTGCATCCACGTACAAAGTGGACGGAGAAAAATTGGCCCCATTTATTAAACGGTACTTGAAATCTGCTGTTATATCTGGTGCCGTCGTGCAAACAAAGGGCAAGGGAGCATCTGGATCCTTTAAACTTTCGACCGGAAAGATTTCGGAGACCTCCAAAGCTAAGAAACCAGCACCACGTTCACCGAAGAAGGCTGCACCGAAGAAAAGACAGTCCGTCGAAAAGAAGACTGTCCCCAAGAAAAGTGCAGCCATTAAAAAGCCAGCACAAGCCAAGAAAGCTGTTGTCGAAAAGAAAGCAGCTACACCGAAGAAGACCGCAGCTAAGCCTGCCATAAAATCAAAAACTACCACGGAGGCAAAGAGCATTTCGAAGACGAAGAAGAGTGCCAAGGCTCCTGCAGCTAAAACTAAAACCCCTAAGCCAAAAAAGGCTGCGGCTCCAAGGGCCTCCGCCAAAGCTGCGACAAAAAAATAATCGTTCTTCAGCGATTCTATTCAACAACCCAAAATGGCCCTTTTCAGGGCCACTATGTTTTTGATACGAGGAACATTACTTCAGTCTCACATACACAAATTTCAGCAGCTTACATTTTAAATGTATGTCTGTAGGATTATATAAAAAATGAATAGCCAAAAATTTGTGTAGATAACTATTTTATTTAATAATAAGACCATTAGTAATTAACATTATTTTCTTATGTAAATGACGCTACACTTTGAATAACCCATTCTTTTTATTATTCTTATTGAATTTATTTAGTTTAATTTAGTTTATTATTTTAATACGTCAGTTTTTATTTCAACATATTTTGATTGATTTCTCCGATTGATATTAATGAAAAGGGTGAAAAGTAAAATTTTGAGGTATTAGAATAATTTTAGAGCTTTGCTAGTTTGCATCACATGTTTAAGCTGGGATTAGACCAGTGGTGAGCAAGCTTTGGCTCGCAGTGGGCCAACAGTTAAAATCTACTTGACGCAGTATGCAGCCAGTTATCGTGTATACGAATGGATTTTGTTCTATGTGCTATCAGTGGAATCATTGGAAACATTTTATTCTACACCTGATATTATTTTATCGTTGATGACTTTATTATGCCCGTGCGTACAATGGGTGCTGCTTCTTCAATTATTTCTAGACTTATTTATTACTTCCCATTGATTACTAGATCAATATTACATATACGTATAATGATTAAAGATTCAATGGCTCACATGTAAATTAACGTGTACCCAAGAACAATCTATCTACCTAAATTCTTACTGCAGATTACAGCTTTACCGCTTTCAGTATATAATTTATATTCTTAATATTATACGAAGCATTTGGTGAAAATGAAATAGAAAAATCATAACATCAAATATTCATATATGATTGTAGCACAGATTGGGGCTAAAAAGACTGTACAAAGTGTAGAATAGTAAAATGAGCGACTGATGGTATCCTATTTACTTACATATTCTATTTATACCAAATAGGGTGCATGAGTTCCGTTACTCGCATCTAATGAATATATTTGGCAAGTTGGATAGACTTGGTCCTAGAGACTCGTGACGGAATGCCCAGGCACCTATAGAAAGAATTACTTGTGACGCTTCAACATTTTAATATGGAACAATAAGTGTCCATGTACTTCAGAATAGAAATCAACTTCTATACAGGTTAACTTTGAGGTTAGGCTAGAATTGACGAAAGCTGATAGTTGAGGCTAGGATAAAATTGACCAACGATGGTAGAAGAAACAACGCAATTGATAGAAAAAATAAATATCCATATACAGGAACAAAATGGTAAACCAAGCAATGTATAACATTTAGACGGTTAATGTAAAGAGATCGTGGTATCTGTGTAAGTTGTATGTATGGACTGGGGACATATTATATTATAAAACAACGATGTTGCGTAATGTTTCATAGAATGAACGGAGTTTATACGATTGAACTGTTTGGTGGCCCTGAAAAGGGCCGGTTGTAATGTTGCAAATCGCTATGCTTAACCTCCAAACCCGTAAAGAGTTTTGCCTTGACGTTTCAGAGCGTAGACAACATCCATAGCCGTAACTGTCTTCCTCTTGGCATGTTCGGTATAGGTCACAGCATCTCGGATAACGTTTTCCAGAAAAACTTTGAGAACACCTCGTGTTTCTTCGTAGATCAAGCCAGATATACGCTTGACACCACCACGGCGAGCAAGACGTCGGATGGCGGGTTTTGTTATACCCTGGATGTTGTCACGCAGAACCTTCCTGTGACGCTTGGCTCCTCCCTTTCCCAATCCCTTTCCTCCTTTTCCACGGCCTGTCATAGTACACTTCTATCAATTGCAGTCAGAAAGCAGAGACCGAATGTGTATCGAAGTACAGCTGTGCCCCTTTTATACCTGTCACAACGCTACCCCCCACTACTCGTCGCTCCGCCAATCAGAGGCGTCCGGTGCCGTCCAGATGGTATAAAATGACTGGACATTGGCGCTACAGCGCATTTTTCGTTTTGGCTGCACGTTGTACTTGTATCCGTGTCTTTATACTTTTGAGAAGCAATGGCTCGTACTAAGCAAACTGCTCGCAAGTCGACTGGTGGAAAAGCTCCACGTAAACAGTTGGCCACTAAAGCTGCTCGCAAAAGTGCGCCTGCCACTGGTGGAGTGAAGAAGCCTCATCGCTACAGGCCTGGAACTGTAGCCCTTCGTGAAATTCGTCGCTACCAGAAGAGCACTGAACTCTTGATTCGCAAACTGCCGTTCCAGCGTCTCGTTCGTGAAATTGCTCAAGATTTCAAAACTGATCTTCGATTCCAGAGCTCGGCTGTAATGGCCCTGCAGGAAGCCAGCGAAGCATACTTGGTTGGCCTGTTCGAAGACACGAATTTGTGCGCTATTCACGCTAAGCGTGTCACCATTATGCCAAAGGATATCCAGTTGGCCCGACGTATTCGAGGAGAGAGAGCTTAAATAGCTTATCAGGAACAATCGGCCCTTTTTAGGGCCAAAAATGTTTTGAACGTAGAAACTCAAATTTTTAACTGTCTTACGCTTAAGAAAATAGTGGCATACATGTAATTATCAAAGACTTGATTGAAAAATATGTTCCTTGATTGAAGAATATCGTTTCTAAGGTGTTCTTTTAGTTACCACAGAGGTGTCATATTAGATTCTCCCACACTTGAGATTTCGAGTTGAAAGAAGAATTCTTTCCGGAAGAAGTGACTCGTAGACATCCTTAGGCGATTCCGGTACTGTTTTCTGGGTATCGCGTTACACAACCGATGCGACATCGGTTCAATGTTGAAGCAGTCTTTTGTAGATAGGCGCAAAATATCGATAGGATACAAATGTGCTATAAAACTGATCTTCGTATATTAAGTATAATGTAACATGGCATCCGTTGTTTTCTTGAACTAGCTGTAGGGGCACAGTGATTTGTGCATAACTCGTTTCTATAAATACAGTAAAACTTGCATATGCACAAAACAGTGCTTGGATATAGTCCCATTGACTATCCCCTCCACTTGAGGGGATTCCCCTTCGCGATAGCGACGCTCGACGATTGAGCGGCGTAATATGATCCGTGCCGCAATATCGGTGTGACTAATACTAATTCAACCATAAAACTTTTTTATTTTTAACTTTTTTTCAATAAAAATTTTACTACCGTATTTGCGAGATTTTTCTGATTAAAATGAGACTAAACACGATATAGTTCGAATTATATTTACTTGTTGATACTCATTAAATACCTACCACAAAGTACAAAAACGCGTTGATCTTATTAAACTAATAATAACAGGATAATGTAAAATAATAAAGTACATTATCATACATTGTCGATTCAAGCACGGCTGGACGCGCATGTGACAGATTCGACACCCGGCTTCGTTATAGGCGACAGCGGTGGGGCATATAGTAAAGAAGGGTGTCGAATCTATGTTTACATGCGGCTCGAGCCGAGCGTGAATCGACATCTCGGTCACAATCTAAGGTCACGCTCTATTATGATTTATTTTAATGTATTACAGTATTTATTGTAATGCACGTTACTATTTTGCATTATCCTTTTATTCTTATTCTAATGAGTAAATATAATTTAAATTGTATCCTGTTTATTTCAATGTATTATTATATTTATTATAATGTACTTTATTATTATATTTATTATAATGTACTTTATTATTTTACGTTATCCTGTTATTATTAGTTTAATACGAGCAACGCGTTTTGCACTTTCTGGTACGTATTTAATGAGTATCAACAAGTAAATATAATTCGAACTATATCGCGTTTGGTCTCATTTTAATCAGAAAAATCTCGCAAATACATTGGTTAAAGTTACATTTAGAAAAATTAATAAACAAAAAAGGGTGCGTGTATGTTAGCGACAGCGCATTTTGAATGAAAGGAAAGGGACCGATTTATGATAGGGACCTAGCCTGGGTGCGTTTGAAGAGTGTTTTGCAAATGGGCAATCTGGACGGCAGACGATGGCTGGTGGCCCGACGCTATTCAACTGTCGAATGTCCAAGGATTGACTGTTTATTAGGGATGTTTTGAAAGTGAATGAATGAGACTGAACATCCCGTTGACCGACGATGGCTGGCGACCGCATTGGGTCTTCCAACTATCTAGTGTCGAGGGATTGTTTATTAGTGTCTTGTAAAGAATACATGTGGCAATCGGCTTGTAGCCGTATTTCCAAGGAATAGGGAAACTCTTCCTGGAGGATCTGGCCACGGAGTGGGGAAGGTTCTGCCTTTTGGTAAATGAACTGTGATTGACCACTCAGTCTTTACCCCAGAATTGACCGGGAAAGAACTACCTATCTTACGCCACTCTTACCTCTTCCACCTTTAATATCAACAAATTCTTAACATGTACTTATGTACGCGCGTTAGAAGTTATACTTCATTGACGTGATTAAAATGATTTTTAATTTGCACGAAAAAGATTTATTGAAATAAAAGAATAAAAGGATTGGAGTGGCATAAGAAAAGAAATTTACAACATTTTTAAATTATGTCCACTATCATAGCTTCTTCAGGTGGTGACTGAATCGGCACTTCAGTTATCGGTGGCTTATGATAACTAAAATATGATACGAATAGTTTCGTACTAAAGTCGTTGAGGTATCGTGTAAATACAGCATCTATGGTGGTACCGTGTTGTGTTGTTGAAGTCAGGGGATTATTATTCATAGTTACATTCACATACTTTTGGAAAAAGTCAATAAGTGGACCAGCATCTTCTCGTGAAAAATTGACGTTGAAGTCTCCACTTAGAATCATCGGTAACTTGTTCAAAATGCAGCCCCTTTTATATAATTTTAGGGCACATACCCCAACCAATCAGCGTCGAGCGGGTAGCGCGAACCGTTTTTTATGGCACTCTCAAGTGCGAGTGCACAGCCGAGCGCGCCAACTACCCCGCTTGCGCTGTGCTCTAACCAGAGCATCTATCATTGAAACACCCCGGTACAAACCACATATATAATTTTTTTTATTATTCAAATAAAACACGTGTTGTGCATAAAATTGTATAAAAGGGGCTGCATTTTGGTAAAGCAG
The DNA here is from genome assembly GCA_951802745.1 of Nomada flava. Lineage (NCBI taxonomy): Eukaryota > Metazoa > Arthropoda > Insecta > Hymenoptera > Apidae > Nomada > Nomada flava. The sequence goes on from OX637903.1 coordinate 10,759,405, forward strand.
TCAGTCGAAAATGTCAAGCCAAAAAATTATCGTTACCCGGACCTAACTTCTGTACTGATACGGTCATCCTGCGGACTAGCGAGTTTTAGATAGCAGTCTCCCCTAGTAGCACAAAAACATTGGATAAATATGTTTTTCCAATATTGAAAAAATATTTTTTAAGGCACACTTTTTAAGATTGAAGAAATATTGGATCTGATATTGTACACATGTACAAGAAATATAAAATGAATATTTAGAAAACATGAGCTAAATATTCACTGAACATAAAATGGATATTTAAAAGATATTCAAATCTAAAAAAAGTTGGAAAATTATAACAGTCTGTAACGGGGGTGTTAGTCGTTACTCAAGGTTCGGGCTGGCCACAAATGAAAACTACTTGAATAGTAACAAATAATGAGTATATATTTCACTTGAACAATAATATTACACTGATCCGCGTAGAGATCGACGTAAGTAGCCGGTACTGTCTTGTGGTCCGGTTATGTCCACACAAGGGAGCAAGTTCGGAGCCAGACTGTTAGGCTGTACGGTTTGACGTGTACGAAACGTTTAAACGTAAGCGTGCCTTATGGTTCGGTTATGTCCGCACAAGGGAGCAATGCCGGAGCCGGGCTAGTTCTTGATCTTAGAGGTCCGCACAAGGGAGCGTCGTAGGATCAGAGAACTCACTTATAAACGTACGATGTAAGGAGCAAGCGTGCCGTGTGGTTCGGTTATGTCCGCACAAGGGAGCAATGCCGGAGCCGGGCTAGTTCTTAATCTTTAGAGGTCCGCACAAGGGAGCGTCTTAGGATCAGCGAACTCGCTTGTCCATAAAAAGCTGTCGCCGGGGCCCTTTTTATTCTTTGCGGGAGGTCTTGGGCCAGTGCGATTGGTGGAGGGGGAAAGTCAGCGCGCAGGCGCATAAGGGTTGGTCAGGTAGCGGGGGTGCAAGTAACCCGGGTGACGGGGGCGCTAGTCTGGCGGCCGCCCGGTGCATTACCTTCCTTAAGCACCGCGCTACAAGTCGCAATTGCACGCGTTATGTACGAGAGTTCACACCAATCTTGGCCTTTATTGTACTACTTACTCTCTTAAACAATTTTTGAACCTAAGAAATTTTTATTGGTGTCGACCGGAATCGAACTCGGGACTCATGGATTACTGATCAACGTACTTTCCCAATGATATAATTGGGTTGGATATGCAAATGATATGGTTGGATTCCCATGATATAATTAATCAGAAGAGGTAAAATAGCATTTCCTGAGCTTTGTTTAGCCACTCTACGTTGAAGCGTAATTTATTATGTAGCAAAACTCGATGGTGTTTCATATCGTGGAAATTTTCAAAATCAAAATGTGTCTGAGAACTAGCATTATGGTTTTCATAAATAATTCGATTTTGTAATATGTACCCTCTTCTGTCCATCTTTCACAGCTATTGCGACCTGTATGTCCTTTAATATTTTTTAAAAATAAGTATTAGTGTAAAATAATCCATGCTCTAAAATATCATTTAATTCGTATATAAAATCACTTAAGACTTAAGTAATCAACCGAGGAATTTGGTTTTGTATTACCATAATATATTGCTGTTGGAAAAGGAGACACTGTACAATTTTTTAATACTAGCTTGCACAAAATGGGCCAAAACTGATTGTCCGAACTTTTTGAAATTGGAATGCCATCGATATTAAAAATTATTCGAAACGTTAATGTCTCTTTCAGCTTGAATTATTGCCTTGTTGCTAAACGCAAACGGTCAATTATTAAATATTATTTCGTAACGCAATGATTCGCAATCCATACATTCCAATCCATATCTCAAGCGATATATTGAAAAGAGAGTACAAACAAATAGGTAAAACTAGGGAACAGCCCAGACCTCACCGATTTCGATGATTTTTGAATATGTTGTAGAACTCAGTATTCTGCACAACTTTTTCCTATGCATATAATGGTCGCTCGGCCTTAGTTTTCGAGATATTTGCAAAAAACTATAGCTACTACTACATGGAATTTTGTCTATACGTGCACGCTCGGGGCAACGTGTGTGACCGCCGCTTTTCCGGCAGCCGGCGAGGGATCAGTATACCGGGTGGACTTATCAAAATTGTACCTCTAGAACTGGATATATCATATCAGATTTGGTATTGGCGGGGGAGGGGCTCTGCCCCTCCCCCTGCACCCCCTCCCCGTAAATTTCTAACCAAACCTAACCCGAACCTAATTCTGATTTAGTCAAATATGAGTTTCTCATCGAAAAAGCAAAATCTAACCCAAACTCATATCTAATTAACCCTTCCGACCCGAAATCAGTACCGCGTACTGACCCACCAGCCGTCGTATGCGGCCGACATCAGTACCGCGTACTGACCCGGAGAATGAATCACCGCTTTCTTCGCGCGTCAGGCAAAGCCGAATTCGACACGCACTTATGTATAAATGCGTATCTCTTATCTCGTATCACATATGTATCTCCTGAAGATACACAAGACCTCAGTTTTAAGCTAAACAATCTGCAATGCTTTCTTTATTGCTGCAGACACAGTTCTTGATCCTCGACGACACATAGATACAAGGCATCAATCAGACAATACAGTAGCTAGACTATACGAACGACATTTTATAACAAAAATATCCCCAACGGAAAAAACAAAAACACAACAAAGAATATGTGCGGTATGTACGAAATTTGAAAGAACGAAAGATAGTAGGTTCTCGCGCCGCGAATGTGATGTTGGACTTTGCTTAGAAACGTGTTTCGAAATATATCACACCAAGCTGAATTACTAGCTGTTATTTAGGTAAAAACTTAATGAATTTCTTAATTATCCAGTACAATACTGCATATGGTAAAGACGCAAATACTTTAGGAACAATTCGATATGTTAGGACTCCAATTCTCGTCAGCCGGCCACGGACGCAGCGAGCGACTTTCGGAAAACGCCGCCGGGTCGGAAGGGTTAAATAAAAATTAGATTCGGGTTAGGTTTGGGTTCGAAATTTACGGGGAGGGGGTGCAGGGGGAGGGGCAGAGCCCCTCCCCCGCCAATACCAAATCTGATATGATATATCCAGTTCTAGAGGTACAATTTTGATGAGTCCACCCGGTATACTGATCCCTCGCCGGCTGCCGGAAAAGCGGCGTGCCGCGGCGGTCCCACACGTTGCCCCGAGCGTGCACGTATAGACAAAATTCCATGTAGTAGTAGCTATAGTTTTTTGCAAATATCTCGAAAACTAAGGCCGAGCGACCATTATATGCATAGGAAAAAGTTGTTCAGAATACTGAGTTCTACAACATATTCAAAAATCATCGAAATCGGTGAGGTCTGGGCTGTTCCCTAGTTTTACCAAAATATTTTGTTTCAAATATTAAATGAATATTTATTTTTTATTAGGAAATAAATGTTTTGCCGTGACATCAAATAAATATTATATAAATATTCGAAAAAAAATATTTCTCTCTATGAATCTAGAATGCATATTGTATGTATATTTAAATATTAAAAAGAGATTCAATCTCTTTTTAATATTGGATAAATATGTATTCAATATTTTGTGCTCCTAGGGTCCATTCTTGGAATTGTTTCCCGGGCCCATTTGGTGCACCGAAACGGTTCCGAGTTTCAGACGACTGAGCTTTCGCATACGAACGAATAGAATTTGACGTAACGTTCAAACTCGGGGTACTTTCCGAAGGCCCGTGTCAACTATACACGTGTTTCGACGACGAACCACGACAACGTATCGCTCGCAATTTTTTTTATTTTTTATTTTTTCAAAAAATTAAATTAAATAAATTAAAATAAATATTCAGCATCCAATATTAATGTGAACATATTTATTAAATTAACTGAGATAAACATTCATTCATACTGAAAAGAAATAAATAATTGTAAATAATCAAATAAACCTCGATGAAAAATTGTATTTCAATGTCTCTTTTGTATGAAATATTAAATTATAATTTAATGACAACACGAAATTCACTGCATTGAATATGATTTATTACTCTATAATTCTTTTAATTAGTTAATATACTGTCGAATGATTTAAATAATATTTACCAATATTCAATATCAATCACTACTGTATATAATTAATAAACAGATATATCATTTTTATTAGTATTCAAATAAAACACGTATTGTGCATTCAGAACATGTATTCAAATAGTATAAATACAGTTGAACACAGCTATGAAACGCGACGCGCATGCCAACATGCGCGTGCAATGGAGATCTCTATTTCTATTTTTTGGAGTTATTTAGTTGGTAGCCTTTTTCTTAAGGGGTTTGGCAAGCAGCTTCATGGTGTAGACTTTATCTGACGCGGTGCGCGCGCATCGCAAAAATTTACTCCTCATCATTTCTCCATAACGCGCCTAAAGAAGTATAACTTAAAAAAGTTTTATTGTTGCATTAGTATTGTCTCACCGATACGTTTCGGCGCCTCACTTTGATTCTCTGGACCTCTCTCTCTCCTCCACTGTCTGTCCCTTTCTACGTTCACGCTCGGCTTGAGCTGCTTCTGAGAACAGATTCGACACCCTGCTTTGATATAGCCACAGCTTGGGTCCCAATCTGTGTGTATATACATGGGTTTTACTGGATACAGGGTCTACCACGTGTGTCGGAATCCATGCGCGCGCAATCTTGAGTAAATCTCAACGTCGCAATGAATCGTTACAGGCGTCATCTATGAACTGCTGGTGAAGGTATAAAGTCTTGTAGGGCTCGCAAGGTTTGGCAAGATTGGAGAGGGGATTGTAAGAATCAACTGGATTGTAAGAAGGGGTAAACAGGGGTAAACACAAATTCAGACGTGATCGGCAGAGACCGCATTGAAGTCGGACGGCTTGCTCATGTTGTAGCCCGAATCCAAATGCTCGAGCCGAAATTTCGATTCCTGCCGGACATAGCCATAGCTGCTGAGCCGCTGGAAACTTTTTGAAGTGTAAACTTCTTTAGGCGCGCCACGCACAGAATTTTGCTGGGGAGTGAATGAGTCTGACGCGTGACGCTCGGCGCGTGACGCTTTCGGGTAAACTCGAGGAGACGAGATCATCATGCGCACGAGGTAGAACAAGAGAGCCGAGTTTATCCGAGCGGAGTTCAGACAGTGCTTAGCGTCGCAGTTTAATTTTAATTGTGTTGCTTTGGTGGAAAATCGACGATAAGTATCTAAAGTTATTTTATTATTTTATTTTAGAGTTATTAACAGTTAATTTTATACCACGCTGTAAGCAGCCTTTATATATTATAACCGTGCCGCTTGAGGCGCTGCAGGACACACAGTCGTTGTATGTCACACGAGCCGTCTTTTATATACGTTAATTAGCCCTTTAGTTAATCTTAATTAAAATTAGTTAGTAATTAGTAGACTGTTAATTAGTATTCTTAAGTTTAATAGTCTAGTTTGCAACTGTATTACTATATACAGGGTGTCTCTTAACTTCTGTCCTTCCCGGAAATGGGGGGTAGCTGGGGTGATTCTGAACAACTTTTTCCTTGACCAATGTGTGGTTTGCAGCTTCATTTTTAAGTTATTAACGAAAAACACTGGCCAATCAGAGCGCTCGGGCGCGTGGCTCTCAACCGCACTCGGTTGTGGTCACGAAGAAACGCGTTGGCTCACGCCACGACCGAGCGCGTTTGAGAGCCATGCGCTTGAGCGCGCGCTCTACGAACGCCCTGATTGGCCAGTGTTTTTCATTAACCCTTTGGCCTATAACCACGAGTCTGACTCGTGGTAAAGAATTTGTGCCATAAGCGAAAACCACGAGTCTGACTCGTGGTAAAGAATTTGTGCCATAAACGAAAACAACGAGTCTGACTCGTGGTAAAGAATTTGTGCCATAAGCGAAAACCACGAGTCCGACTCGTGGTAAATCTTTTGTGTCATAAAGTCGCGACGCGCTCAAGCCCTTCCCCCACTCGATCTAGTGCAGGTGGTCAACGGGTGGGGCCCCTCGCGCGCTATCTTCCAATTCCACGAACTAGGCAGTTTTGCATCACGTCTATTTACTCCATTCGACAGCGTTGCCATGCGTGTGTGTGTCTAAAAAAACCATAAAATAAAAGATCTCGCGTGGACTCCAGAAAGACCACGTTGCTTTAGTACTCCAGAAAGCTTCGTTACGTTCACACGTTTCAAATATAACTTCGCATAAAAAATTAAAAAATTCTTATACCCATCATGCCAAGAAAAAGTAAATCTAATGTTGATGGTAGTGGAGAAAAGTGTGGCACTATCGATTCTGATTCGATAGATCCTTTTCAGTATGATAGTGAGGACAGTGATATTATAGTTCCTGTAAGAAAACGTGCACGAAGATTTATAATTGAAGATGATTCCGACGATGAAGACAGTACTTATCAGCAGTTATCAGTGCAATGGTTTTGGGAAGAAAAAAATAACAAGCCAAAAATCTGGAAATATACACAAACTCCTGGCATAAGACCAGAAATTCAAAACCAATTAGGTGGAAGTAAAAAAGAGTTAGACTTTTTTAATATAATATTCGATAATGTGTTTTGGGACAATATTGTTCAGGAAACAAATCGGTACGCAGAAGAAATAACAAACTGTACACATAAAAGAAGGATAATTGATGAGACTTGGATGCCAATAGATCGCGATGAAATTAAAGTATACTTTGCATTATGCATCATAATGGCTCAAGTAAAGAAACCAAAAATCCAGATGAACTGGTCTAAAAGAGCCATTATAGAAACACCTATATTCCGAAAATGTATGCCACTAAGAAGATTTTTACAAATCACTAGGTTTCTCCACTTTGCAAATAACCATGCGTCTGATAACAGGGATAAATTACGTAAAGTGAAATCTGTAATAAACTATTTTAATGAAAAATTTAAAGACGTATATGTAATGGAAGAAGATATCGCGATCGATGAATCATTGATGAAATTTAAGGGACGTATGTCGTGTAAACAATTTAATCCTTCAAAAAGGGCGAGGTTTGGGATTAAATTTTATAAACTCTGCGAGTCAGTATCGGGTTACTGCTATAATTTTAAAATATATTCAGGAAACGATAAACTAAATCTTGATTACAGTGCATCTGAATCTGTTGTGATGGAGTTATCGCAATCAATACTAGATAGAGGACATACCTTGTACATAGATAGTTGGTACTCTTCGCCGAAATTGTTTCTAACTTTGGTTAGAAATGGAACAAACGTTCTTGGGACAGTACGTTGCAATAGAAAAAATATGCCGGGAGATTTTGTTAAAGAAAAATTAAAAAAAGGAGACTTTATAATAAGAAGTTGCAATGGCATACTAGCGTTGAAGTGGAAGGATAAACGAGACGTCCATATTCTTTCAACAAAGCACGAAAGTGCAGAAATGATAGCGCAAAACGAAAGTTACCCAAGCCCTATTTTCAAGCCAAAATGTATTATAGATTATAATATGGGAATGATTGGTATTGATCGTCAGGATCAGGTATTAGCGAGTTTCCCTATTATGAGAAAATTCGTGAAGGGGTACCGAAAAATCTTTTTTTACATGTGCGATATGGCACTTTTCAATTCATATATTCTACACAACAAAAACAGTACGGCAAAGAAACAGAATTACACTGAGTACAGACTTCGAATAGCTGAAGGATTATTACAAACCGTGTCATTACAAAATTATAACAGACAAGAATCATCATCGAACGGGGATATACCAATGAGGCTACAGGCGCAACATTGGGGTCACTTTCCGAAACATATAGATCCCACGCCATTGAAAAAAAATCCAACAAGATCTTGCAAAGTATGTACGAAACATAAGAAAAGGAGTGAAACTACGTGGGAATGTAAGAATTGTCGCGTTGCGTTACATGTACCTCATTGCTTTGAAAGATACCATACAGTTGAAGACTACTAATCTTTATTAAATTAAGTAAGTATTAATTTACAAATTGTTATTTATTCATTATCTACTTTGAAATAATAAATTATTTCTGTCAACTGATCAATTAATTATGATTACACCCTAGACGTCTTAAAATTACTATTTGTACCTAAACATTGTTTCTTATTTCGTATGTGTGATTCTTTTATTTTATGGTTTCATTAGACACACACACGCATAGCAACGCTGTCGAATGGAGTAAATAGACGTGATGCGAAACTGCCTAGTTCGTGGAATTGGAAGATAGCGCGCGAGGGGCCCCACCCGTTGACCACCTGCACTAGATCGAGTGGGGGAAGGGCTTGAGCGCGTCGCGCTACGCTTGGTCCACGCTATATGTCATTAAAAGTATACATTTTTCGCCAGTTCGGGTACACGGCTAAACAGTTGAATGTCACGGCGCGCGACCGACTTTCTTGTTTACTATAGCTCGCGCAATTGGCAGATATTGTGTAGGCCAAGGGGTTAATAACTCAAAAATGAAGCTACAAACCACATTTTGGTCAAGGAAAAAGTTGTTCAGAATCACCCCAGCTACCCCCCATTTCCGGGAAGGACAGAAGTTAAGAGACACCCTGTATATATAATAAATCTCTTACAGTTTTTATCAGAAGTGGGATAAAGAGACCGCGTGTGTACTTTGGAGGTTAGGAAAACCGCGTGTTGAAGCCGGTTACGTTGAATTTTTTTCTGCCTGTTGAGTGAATTTTACGTACTTTGTTGGGACTTTAGACATTTGTTTTGAGGAAAAATGAATCCAAACGATTTTACAGTCGTGCAGTTAAGAAACGTGGCAAAGCAGTTGGGCATTCATGCCTCAGGCAGCAAGGCTGAATTACTTGCAAGGTTGGGAACTGCTTTTCCTAACAATGCATGGATGGACACGATGCCTGAAGCTACTCCCGAGGGGCAGAACCAGGGTCCAGAGGAGAGCCAGCCAGGTACGAGTGACGCACTGAGTGAGATGACCCGGGAGATGGATTTCATGCGACGAGAAGCGGATCTGATGAGGAGGGAGCTAGCCCTTGCTCGTCAGGAAACCGAGATGCTGAGGAGTTCCCCCCGGTCTGCATCGCGCGTTTCGGACAGACCAAACGTGAGCATCAAGTCGATGAGCGACCTGTTAAGCGACTTTGATGGCTCAGAACACACGTTTTCTACTTGGGAGAAGCAAGTGAGGTTGTTACGCACTACTTATGATTTGGATGACAACACCACCAAGGTGCTGATTGGTAATAAGTTGCGAGGCAAAGCGTTGCGATGGTTCCATTCGAGAGCGGAACACATTCAAATGGACCTCGAAGCGCTGTTGGCGGAATTGAAGAAGATGTTTGACCACCAACCTAACAAGTTGTTGTTGAGGAAAAAATTCGAAGATCGAATGTGGAGAACGAGTGAAAACTACAGCGAATATCATCACGAGAAGATTATCTTGGCCAACCGTGTACCGGTAGCGGAGGATGAGTTGATGGACTATTTGATAGATGGAATTTCCGATCCGTTGTTGCGAAACCAGGCAAGAATGCAGTGTTTCAAGTCCCTTCCAGAACTGTTGACTGCGTTCGATAAAATTAGCATACGGCCTGACATGAAGAGGAATGTTGCTGTGAATTGGCAATCGAGGGATAAAAGTGTTTCCAATACCGTGGAGAACACCCGTGCAAAAGCAACAAAATGCTTTAATTGTAACCAGGAAGGACATTGGTCGTCGTCTTGCCCTAAGCCAAGACGAGAAAAGGGCTCCTGCTTTACGTGTGGAACGTTGGGGCATACTTTTCAAAATTGTCCTAGGGCTGCAGCTGGAAGTCAGAAGAAGCCGTCTAGCAGCGGAACAACCGCTCTTGTCGACCTGCCCAATGGACTATCATCGGGGAAGTCGCCCAACACTGCTGAGCGGAGTGAAGGACCACCGACTAGGACCCCGTTGACGAAGACAACCCATGGATGCTGTGTGCTGGTGACCGAAGCATTAGAGCGTGACTATTTTATTGAAGCGTTAGTAGACACGGGTAGTGCAATTAATATTGTTACAGAAAGTACCTATTTAGAATATTTTAGTAGTTGTACGTTGTTGCAAGAAAAATGCAGAACTAATTATGGAGGGTTAAATAAGTCACCGCTAGTAGTACATGGCTACGTTGTCCCAAAAATCCGTATCAATTCAATATCCGACCATATTTTTACGGTGAAGCTTACTGTTGTACCTGACTCGACTATGACGTATGCACTCTTGTTGGGCCGAGAGTTTATATTCCAGCCAGGACTGACCCTTACTTTCTATGAGACTGATTCTTTAAGATTAGAATATAATGAACCTGTTGCTAATATTTTAAATATAGAGGTTACCGAGCGCAATAATGAAATAGATTTAGTTACAGATAGTTTAGATTCTACGCTATCCTACGAAACCAAAGATGAGTTGCTAACGCTACTAGATGCGTATATACATACCAAAAATGGCACTGGCAATGTCGATTACGAATTCAGTATTAGTCTGGTGGATACGGGCAAGCCGTTCTACTTTACTCCTAGGCGTTTGTCATGGTATGAGAGAGGTGAAGTTAAAAGAATTATTGACGGGTTATTAAGCAAGGGAATTATTAGACCAAGTAATTCTAACTTTAGTAGCCCGATAGTATTAGTTAAGAAGAAAGATAATAGTCACCGATTGTGTGTCGACTATCGCGCACTGAATAAGATAACAATCAAAGATAGGTTTCCCCTTCCGTTGATTGAAGATCAGATTGCTCGTTTAGCCAATAGTTCCTATTACACTAGTCTTGACCTTAAAGATGGATTTCATCAGGTCACGGTAGCTGAGAGTTCCGTCAAATTTACTTCATTTGTCACCCCAGATGGACAGTTTGAATACGTTAGGATGCCATTTGGACTGGCTAACGCACCAGCCGCTTTTCAAAGGTTTATTAGTCTGGTCTTCAAACCTTTACTCGATGCAGGGAAAATTCTCTTATATTTGGACGATATTTTGATAGCCACCGGCACTGTCAAGGAGAACTTAGGTATTCTCCGTGACGTCTTACGTTTCCTGTCAGAACACGACCTGAAACTCAATTTTCGGAAATGTCACTTCTTGAAACAAAATATCGAGTACTTGGGCTACAATATTTCAGAAAACGGGGTAATACCGAATAAGTCTAACGTTGAAGCTATTCAGTCTTTCCAGCAACCTACTACTGCTAGACAAGTACAGCGTTTCCTTGGCTTAACCAGCTATTTCCGTAAGTTCGTGCCAGACTTTGCTTTGATTGCTAAACCCCTATATAACCTTATCAGATCAGATGTACCTTTTAAATTTGGCGCAGCGGAATTGAATGCGTTTGAAACACTTCGCGACCGTTTGGTGAGCACACCGGTATTAGCTTTCTACAATCCGACGGCAAAAACTGAATTGCACACTGATGCAAGTTCTTATGGTTACGGTGCCATTCTGTTTCAACAACAGAAAGATTTGCAGATGCACCCTGTTATGTATTTTAGCCGACGAACGACGGAAATAGAAAGCCGATACCATAGCTATGAGCTTGAGATGATGGCAATTATCTATGCGTTAGAGAGATTCCGAGTTTATTTGCAGGGAATAAATTTTACTATTGTGACCGACTGTAGTGCTGTCAAATTAGCTCTTAGCAAAAAGGATATTAATCCACGTATTAGTCGTTGGGCGATGATTTTGCAGAACTACTCCTTTGAGATTATACATCGAGCATCAGATCGTATGCGTCACGTGGATGCACTAAGTAGAAACGTACTATTTATCGAACCGTTATCGTTCGATCAAATTTTAGTCTATAAGCAATTACAAGACCCCGTGATTAAAACTATTCATAGAGAGTTAGAAATTCGGGAAAACGATAGGTTTGAATTAAGAAACGGCGTTGTATATAGAAAGTACGATAAGAATCTTTTATTTTATGTTCCCGAGTCGATGACCCGCGATGTTATACAGAGATGTCATGATGATGTTGGTCATGTAGGTTTGGAAAAGGCCGTCAGCCTGATTATTAAAAGCTATTGGTTTCCAGGCATGCGTGTACAAGTAAAGGAACACATTGATAATTGTTTTAAATGTTTAACGTACTCTGTTCCTACTGGAAAGCTTGAAGGCCAATTGCATATCTACGATAAAGGTATTCGACCTTTCGATACTATCCATGTGGATCATTATGGTCCACTAGAAAAAACAAATCGAGGCTTTAAGCACATTTTCATCATCATAGACGCCTTCACTAAGTTTGTAATAATGTATCCAGTTAGGTCAACTGCGGTTAGAGAACTGATCTCCTCTTTGAAACAATACTTTCATCATTTTGGCTGTTGTAAACGAATTATCTCTGACAGAGGCAGCTCGTTCACATCCAGTGAACTTTCGGATTTGTTGTCGGAATTAAGAATTGAACATGTTAAGGTAGCTAGCGCGACCCCCAGGGCTAATGGCCAGGTCGAGCGAGTGAACCGATTTTTACGTTCAATGTTGTCCAAAATGAGTGCGGACGAGACCTGGGATAAGGCTTTGATTAAGGCTCAGTTTTCCATAAACAATACTCACCACAAAGCTATTGACGCCACACCCAGCTCATTACTGTTTGGTTGTGAGCAGTATGGTTTTACTGATAGCGACTTACGCGATTATTTGCAGACTGTCACTGACACAGAGATAAATCGTGATGAAATTAGAGATAATGCTATTTTGCGGAACCGACGCTTACAAGACTACAATAAATATATGTACGACAAAAGGCGTAAGAAACCACGAATCTATGCTGTGGGTGATTACGTGATGATACGAAATGTTGTAACTGTTCCAGGCGTAAATCACAAGTTATTACCTAAGTTTAAGGGCCCGTATGAAGTGAAAAAAGTACTCGATAGAGATAGATATATTATTGGCGACATTGCAGGATTCCAATTAAGTAATAAGCCTTTTACTGGAACCTATAGTCCCGACAGAATGAAGCCATGGATTAAATGCGTTGATCCTGATTCCGAGACAGACTCTGTAATTTCAGATAGTGTGCATGGTCGAGCCGACCATGAGGTCAGGATGGCCGAGCTGTAAGCAGCCTTTATATATTATAACCGTGCCGCTTGAGGCGCTGCAGGACACACAGTCGTTGTATGTCACACGAGCCGTCTTTTATATACGTTAATTAGCCCTTTAGTTAATCTTAATTAAAATTAGTTAGTAATTAGTAGACTGTTAATTAGTATTCTTAAGTTTAATAGTCTAGTTTGCAACTGTATTACTATATATATATAATAAATCTCTTACAACGTGCAAAGCGCTTTCGCGTAAAAGTGGGCACATAACCCAACAATTTAAAATGATTAAAAGACAATTTCGCAACTCTCTTCTGTGTTTTTATTTGATTACAAGTTATTATTGAAGTGTAAACTTCTTTAGGCGCGCCACGCACAGAATTTTGCTGGGGAGTGAATGAGTCTGACGCGTGACGCTCGGCGCGTGACGCTTTCGGGTAAACTCGGGAGCCGAAGCGCGTCACGCTTTCGGGTAAACTCGAGGAGACGAGATCGTCATGCGCACGAGGTAGAACAAGAGAGCCGAGTTTATCCGAGCGGAGTTCAGACAGTGCTTAGCGTCGCAGTTTAATTTTAATTGTGTTGCTTTGGTGGAAAATCGACGATAAGTATCTAAAGTTATTTTATTATTTTATTTTAGAGTTATTAACAGTTAATTTTATACCACGTGCAAAGCGCTTTCGCGTAAAAGTGGGCACATAACCCAACAATTTAAAATGATTAAAAGACAATTTCGCAACTCTCTTCTGTGTTTTTATTTGATTACAAGTTATTATTATTATTATTACTAGTTTATATTAAGTTTCTCTAATTTTTGAGTTATTGAGTTATTTTATTATCAGTTCATTTTATACCACGTGCGGAGCGCTTTCGCGTAAAAGCGGGTACATAACCCCACACTTTAAAATTATTAAAAGACAATTTCGCAACACCGTGCTGTGATTAGTGTATAAATATTTGTTGAAGTGTAAACTTTTTGGAATGTTGCTCTTTATAATTTTGCAAATCTATGATGGATCAAAATTGCCAGTTCGACGATGAATTAAAAGAATGTAACAGAGAGCGACAAGATGTTCAACAGCAGAATTTAGTCTCGCAGAATGAAGAAAAGAAACAACTTAAAGAAAAAGAACAAATTGAACAAAATGCATTGGAACGACAGAGAGAATTAGCAAGGGAGCGCTCTAGACGATATCGTGATAACAAACATCTTTGTCCAATGAAAACTATTCAACGTGTGATTTATAATTCACAGATCCCAGGGACATCCACAAACTGAACGTACCTTTTGTTGTAAATGATTATTCAGCAAATATAAATGATTATGGGAAATTCGACCATGAATTGAAACCGAAAAGGGAATTAGCTAATGCGAGCAAGGGAGAACAACGTAAAAGAAAGCAGCAAGAAGTTCAACAGCAGAATTTAGTCTCGCAGAATGAAGGAAAGAAACAACTTAAAGAACAAATTGAACAAATAGTTATCTCTTATAGTTCTGAGAATATATTGGGGTACAGAATTCCAATGCTTGTACAAAAGTGTTTATATTAAGAGGGACCGATAGGGTCCGAATGCTCTACGCTTCTCTTCTATATTCATTCGTTAGAGTTTCTCGTCTGAGTAAGGACGTGCCTCATTTACTGTATAAAATAAATTACTTTTAGTAAACTGAACTGTGCATTATATATTATCACACATCCTCATAATCTAGTTTGTAGGTTCGATGGCCCTCGGGTATATTTTTGTTTTATATTAATTTATTTTTACTTCCTAACTATATGACAATGATCAATATTTGCCTACCAATATTTTAAAAACATTTATTAAATATGTCAATTTAATGTACGTAAATCGATTTTTTCAAGCAGTTCGCTTATTTATTTATTTTGAGCAGTTCGTCGATTTCGAGTAGCTCGGAAAATTCAAGGGTAATTATTTAGAAAAGGGGGGGTCTCACCGATTTCGATGATTTTTGAATATGTTGTAGAACTCAGTATTCTGAACAACTTTTTCCTATGCATATAACCGCCGCTCGGCCTTAGTTTTCGAGATATTTGCAAAAAACTATAGCTACTACTACATTCAATTTTGTCTATACGTGCACGCTCGGGGCAACGTGTGTGACCGCCGCTTTTCCGGCAGCCGGCGAAGAATCTGTATACCGGGTGGACTCATCAAAATTGTATCTCTAGAACTAGATATACCATATCAGATTTGGTATTGGCGGGGGAGGGGCTCTGCCCCTCCCCCTGCACCCCCTCCCCGTAAATATCTAACCAAACCTAACCCAAATCTAATTTTTATTTAATTAGATATGAATTTTGGGTTAGGTTTGGGTTAGATTTTTCTTTTTTTTCACGTATACACAAAATTCAATGTAGTAGTAGCTATAGTTTTTTGCAAATATCTCGAAAACTAAAGCCGAGCGGCGGTTATATGCATAGGAAAAAGTTGTTCAGAATACTGGGATCTACAGCATATTCAAAAATCATCGAAATCGGTGAGGTCTGGCCTCTTCCCTAGATTTACCAAATTTGCTTTACACGTTGTATAATGTTCGTCGCTGGACGCTACGCTGTTATATATAGAAACGATGGACAATTGCCGATCAAACGCTAACGCATACGCTTTCACGGACGCGTGCGTATAGGCAGAATTCAATGGTGTAGTACCGATCTTTTTTGGGAAAAATCTCGGAAACTAAGGCCGAGCGGCGCTTATATGCATAGGAAAAAGTTGTTCCAAATGTTGATTTCTATAACATACTCGAAAATCATCGAAATCGGTGAGACCCCCCCTTTTCTAAATAATTACCAATTCAAGCTCTCAACTCGGTTCGATTGACCGAATATTACTCGACTCGAATTTCGAGTACTCGATTTATTCGAGTGTTCGCACACCTCTAGTTTCGGGGAAGTGAAACGGTAGCACGAAAAGCGCTCTAAATGCAGATTTACGTACATTAACCCTTTGCACTCGAGGCTTTTTCGCTGGGCGAACCAGCAACTCGAGAGGATTTCGGCCAACGATTTTACAATTTCAGTAATGTCTCGACTAGTGTTCAACATTGTCTACGATTTGTGTTCATTTCTATCCCCACTACTTGGGGTCGTCCCCCCTGAGTGAGTTCGGGTCCCCTTTGATGTTGTGGCAGCCGAGGCTCGAGGCAGCGTTCCAGGAAAGAGGCAAGTTTAAATACCCGTGTACGTGAGACAACACTAACGCGATCAAAATTTAAGAATAAAACTCCTGCATTTTTGGTCCGTTTTAAATGAAATTTTACCAACATGTTCGTTACAATCTCCTGATTAAAATGACACCAAATCTCCCGAATTTTTCATAAAATAGCCCCTAAAAAGTAAATTTACAAATTTTTGCGCTTTCCCCACACCTATCGTCCGGGAAAGAAAAACTGGCAGCAAGCCGCGGAAACAGTTAGAATTCGTCAGAATAGGAAGGAATACGTCGGTGAAAATACGAAATACATATATGTAATGTAGTGTAATTATATAATATAGATGTACTTATTTATACATTCCTGTATATGTGGATACTAAATTTAATAAATACATACGTATATGCACATGCGAGACAAACTAACATTTCCTGCGACTCCCTGATTTCGCATCAGGTTCGTCCGCGCACCTAACTAACAAACTCAACCATATTCCTTGGGTAATATTAATCTCGTCGGTCTAGGTGTTGCCCACAGCCCTGGCTCGTAACAAGATCAGCCGAGAAGTACAAGAGACCATTTATAATCTTGAAAAGAAAAAGGGATCACCTAAATTTGGATTCCAACTTACGTGGATATTGAAGGAAATGATAAAGCTGATCCACCGAAAAAACGGCTTATGTACCTATTACCCGGGCCAAAAAAATTTCTTTCTGTACATTACAAAGATCTTAAAGCCCCGATCGGATTAAAAAACCCAAGGGACTAAACTACAGTGACGTGCAAAAGTAAAGAACCATAAAGTTTTCGTAAAAAAATTGTTGATTATTGAACTGCCGTAAGTTCGCGCAATAATCCACCTCAGCTGATTTTAAAGCGCGAAGTCTCTACTATGTGATATCTCTGCATAACAGAAATGTATGTTAAGAATTTGTTGATATTAAAGGTGGAAGATGTAAGAGAGGCGTAAGATAGGTAGTTCTTTCCCGGTCAATTCTGGGGTAAAGACTGAGTGGTCAATCACAGTTCATTTACCAAAAGGCAGAACCTTCCCCACTCCGTGGCCAGATCCTCCAGGAAGAGTTTCCCTATTCCTTGGAAATACGGCTACAAGCCGATTGCCACATGTATTCTTTACAAGACACTAATAAACAATCCCTCGACACCAGATAGTTGGAAGACCCAATGCGGTCGCCAGCCATCGTCGGTCAACGGGATGTTCAGTCTCATTCATTCACTTTCAAAACATCCCTAATAAACAGTCAATCCTTGGACATTCGACAGTTGAATAGCGTCGGGCCACCAGCCATCGTCTGCCGTCCAGATTGCCCATTTGCAAAACACTCTTCAAACGCACCCAGGCTAGGTCCCTATCATAAATCGGTCCCTTTCCTTTCATTCAAAATGCGCTGTCGCTAACATGTAGGATTATTGTAATAATTAATATTATTGTTTATTATTAAAGTACAGTATTATTATAATGATTAAAACTAGAGGTTATTATTAAAACACACAAAAGAAAATATATCGCGTCTTTACGTTACGTCGTCCGTCGTGCTCCGTTGCTTCTTTATGACGACTATTCATTCAACTTTCGAGCAGTCGCACGCCACGCACACACACACACAACAGGCTACATCTTTCGCTCGCATCGTCTTTTGTTTCGGGCAGAAACACACACTCGTTTAAAATCGTAGATTCGTTTATTTCGTAGATAATCGTTTACGATCAAATGAACTGCAACCTTTCAGCAATATTTCAAACACAGAGTTTACTAATGCTTGAAAAGCCTTAAAACATTTGTAAGACTCGTTATAATAAAAGTCGCACGGTTCAGTTCGGCTATGATATATTTCTAATCGCTACAATACTACAATCTAGTATGGCTCGGAAACGGTATGCTCTAGTCGATAGTTTCCTATAGACTGCCTCGGTGTTGCCTTCTTGACCGCCAAGAAGGCGAGCCCCTCGGTCCCACGGTGCAATGCCTTCAAGGGTCTGTTTTACGACCCCGCAAATGTTTACCGGTCCCGCTCGCCTAGCGGCCTCGCTGCGACATTTTCCAGATGGGTATACGAGGTTCTCCGAAACCTCGGGTTTTCTTACACATTATTGAAAACCAGTATGTTAGAATATTCGAGGTACAGGGACGGCCGAGGTGGGCCATGTGCATTTTGTCCGCTTGTCTAGCGTAGCTTTCTTTTGGGGCGAACCCTAAAATGGTTAAAAAGGGCCATGGTGACGTAGGCGTCCTCACGACCGACGCTTTTGCCAAGGAAAGGCATTCTTGTATAGACTACGGTCGAGAGAGCACAGTTTTAATAAACAGAACACCTTTTAAAATATACACGCCTACAAAAAAGCATTGTAATAAGTAATACCTAATCGAGACACAGAGACTACCCCTCTCCGTTCTACTATCTTACAAGTATAACGAAAAACCATTTGAGATAATTAACGAAAGAATTAATTGTAATATAGGTATCACTAATATTATTTCTTCACGTCATATCGGAAACGAGGTTGACTACGTGATGAAGTAATTGTTGGTCCTGAAAAGGACCGTTTGGAATGGACTAGCTGCGTTTATTTCGAGCTGGTGTACTTGGTGACAGCCTTAGTGCCTTCGGATACTGCGTGCTTGGCCAATTCACCAGGCAGCAGAAGCCTTACGGCTGTTTGGATCTCCCGAGATGTGATGGTGGATCTCTTGTTGTAGTGCGCCAATCGAGAAGCTTCGGCAGCAATGCGTTCAAAAACATCATTGACGAAGCTGTTCATGATGCTCGTGGCCTTACTGGAAACTCCAGTATCGGGGTGCACTTGCTTCAACACCTTGTAGATATAGATGGCATAGCTTTCCTTCCTCTTCTTCCTCTTCTTCTTATCCGCCTTGGTGATGCTCTTCTGCGCTTTTCCAGCCTTTTTAACGGCTTTTCCGCTAGCTTTGGGTGACATCGTTATAATTGTTCGGTAAACTACGCAGAGTTCCAGGAAGAAAGTTGAAACTGAATGTCGAGGCCGGGCTTGTAATCGCCGTTTATATCTTGTAACGCGTTGAGTGCGGCGCACCAATCGCGTGCTAGCTGAGACGCCATTGGTCTACTGGATCTGCGACTGGTAGGCTATAAGCGCAGGTTGGCTCTGGATATCGTTATAATTCTCTGGCCATTTTTCTGTTTCATATTGGATTTCCAGCATTTTCTGTTCGATAATTCTCTGGCAATTCGCTTCCAGCGCCCGTTGCGATCGGACGTGTTTCGGTCGCTCCGCCTGTAGTGTCTCGTGCCTCGCGCCTCGCGTCTCGCGCTTGCGCATAGCAACAGTGTTCCTTGTGTAGCATCGAATTTTCCCGATTCTCTTCGTTCTTCGTTTTGTTCTTAGTCCTCGTTTTCGTGGTCGTCCTCTCCCGTTGAGGGAGGACTGGCCACAACAGTGAGTGTGCCGTCAGGCGAAAACTCGGACCTACTTAAAGGTTGCCGAAAACGGCCCTTGGCCGTCAAGGCCCGTGCATCCAAAGGAGGCGAGGCCTCGCCCTCACCAATACATCATCGGCTGCGTCTTCGGCAACGCAGGAAATAGCAGACACCTCCGCCTCGGGTATCCGTGCGGAAAATTCTACCGTCCCGGTGAGTAATTCCCGCTCTATTACTCCGTTAAGCGACCGAGCGCCTGGCAACTACCTTGGACCGGTGGCCATCTCCCCCCGTTGCTCCTCCGAGTCTATAAACTCGCAGGAAGCCACCGAACCCCCACGGGAGAAAGCTGCGCGCTTTGTGAAATTATTCAATATCCCAGTTGAGCTGCAGGATCACAGCTCACTCAGCACTCTTAGTGTAAATAATAGTTTTTCCGATAACTCTAATTCTAGTTTTAAAAATAGTTTTAATTCTTCTAATTTTTATGTTACTAATATAAACCGCGCTTCCGTGTCGCCTCCCCCATCAAGGTCGGTCTCAGCTCACGCTACCCTGACCCAGTTTCGCATAACAACGTCGAGATGCTCGACGTTGCGAACATCCCCACCTCCAACCGCTTCTCTCCCCTCACGCGAGCCTTCGCCGCTGAGGCGGTAGACCCGCGCCCCTCCACTCCATCGCGCCCTCGCCGGGCTTCAGTCGGTAACCGCACTGGTGCAAGTGCACCAAACCCACGTTCCTCTGACGTCAACCACTCTTCGGGCCGGCTCTCAGCCAAAACCCCCCCGATTTAAATAACAAAATATTCTTCTTCTGCTCATGTCCTTGAACAACAGCTCACAGATATGTGTGGCAAGACATTCAAGTTGAAACTCCTGAAACAAGGAATTCGCGTCCAATTTGATAACAAAAAATCTCACGACCAACTAATCAAATTTCTACGAGAGAACAACCTCTCCTTCTTTTCTTTTACTCCGAGCTCTGAGAAAATTCTCAGCCTAGTCCTAAAAGGACTTCCGCCGACTCCCGCTGAGGAGGTCCTAAATGAAATCCGGCGATTTAACTTAAATCCGGTCAACTGCGCCTGTATTAGTAAATCAACTAACAGGCCAGTTTATAGAGTTAACTTTCCAGCTGGCACCAGTCTCAGCTCCGTCTCTAAATTAAACTACCTGTTCAGTATTAGGATTTATTGGGACAAGTTTTTCTCTAAAAAAAACCACACTCAATGTTTCCGGTGCCAGTCCTTTGGGCACTCCGCCACCAACTGCAACGTGGCCCCCTGCTGCGTTAAGTGCGCAGGCGACCACCATACGTCGCAATGCACAAAGTTGCCTGAAACCACCCCTACTTGTGCAAACTGCAAAGGCCAGCACACGGCAAATTTCTCCAAATGCCCGGCTCTCCTAAGTTATCTCAGTGTTCGCGAAACCAAGTCCGCCAAAATCGCGCCCATCACTTCCGTTCCCATGCCGGACCCTCTGGTTAAAATCTCGCGAGCCGCGCCTACCCACGGTCGTGGACAATCTTTTGCGGACGTCACAAGGGGCGTCAGGGCGCGCGAGGAGGGACTCGGCGCACGACCCTTTCCAAATCGTTCCGTCCATGAGGAGGTCGGGAGCATCCACGACCTCATGGCGGAATTCAAAAAATTAAATTCCCTAGTCGACGTAAACTTCATGTTATCGCTTGTGCGCGATTTGAATAGCAGACTCTCGGCCTGTAACTCGAACAGCGAGAAGTTCCAAGTTTTTGTGGAGGTCTTGGAAAATCTTGATTAAAATGGCTTCTCTACCCAAGATCCTGCTTTGGAACATTCGATCATTCAACTTGAATAAAAACGAGCTCCTGCTCCTTATCGCCCGAGAGCAGACCGAGATTCTGCTACTCACTGAGACGAGGCTATCACCGGCTGAAAACATCTCGATCCCGGACTTCGAGGTCATTAGACATGACCGGAATTCTAGTGGGGGCGGGGTGGCTATCCTGATCCACCGTGCCTTGAACTACCGAACAATCATTGCTTCATCCGGCTCCATTCACCTGCGGTTTATATTGGAGTAGTCTACGCTCCGCCCAGAGTCAGGCTGACTCCACTCATGCTCGACATGATTTCTGGAATGAGCTCTCCATTCATTGTCGGGGGTGACTTCAACGCCAAGCACCCATTATGGAATAATCACTGCTCTAACATTAGCGGCAAAGTATTATATAATCATTTCTCAAATTCCGCTTACGATATTATTTTTCCTGACAAATTCACTTACTTTACCCCACGGTGCCGTGCTTCTACGCTGGACATTTTTCTCTCCTCTTTCAATCATTCCTTAAAATGTAGTACACTGGAGCTTGGTCCCTCTGACCACGTTCCGGTTTCTCTTCTGCCTGCCCTGTCTCACTCTGGCATTGGCCTTGATCGGACCATCGACTGGAAGCTTTACCGCCATCTTTCAAACGGTTTCCCCCTGAAGACGGATTTTGAGTTTAGCTCTAGCATTGATAATTGCATAAATAGCGTAACGGCTCATATGCACTCCTCCGCCCGACTGGCCACCACTAAAATTAACACAGTTACAACTCGTCATGGATTCCTTCTGAACGATAACTACCTTTCTGCCCTCATTCGAAGAAGGCGTAAAATCAGGAAGTTGGCCCAACGCATGGGACTGCCCCTCTTAAACGATATCATCAAAGACCTCTCTGCAGGCATAAAAAGACAGATCTCCTACCTTAGAAATAAGGGATGGATAAATAAACTCGGCTCCTTCCGGAAACCCGATCCGACCTTCTGGGCGACCTACGCCGCTATCTCAAACAAATTCGAAGGGCACAAGTTGCCGGTGTTAAAAATTTTTGACATTGATATCTGCTCGGCGGAGGAAAAAGCCGAACTACTGGCTCAGCAGTTCGAATCCGTTTTCATGGAGGCTTGCTCCCTCAGCACACCCCGCGAGGCTGAGATCAAGGATTTTATTTCTAACTTTCGGAAAGCTTTCACTCCTTGTTCCGACCTTCTTTACTCTGGGCTCTCCCCCCTCAGCATTCACAAAATTATTTCAAGCCTTGGTGACAAAAAATCTCCGGGCGATGACCGCGTGAGTTCCCTAATGCTCAAGCACGCTTCTAAAAAACTCATTTGCCAAGTGTACTACATCTTCCGTTTCTGCTTACGCACCGCTTACTTCCCTGGCTCGTGGAAACTGGCCCGTGTTTCGGCCATCCACAAGCCAGGCAAACCAAAAAACTTAGTCTCCAGCTACCGTCCAATAAGCCTCCTTTCCATAATGGGCAAGGTGTTCGAGTCAGTCATCCATGAATACCTCAGTAAATTTGCCTCCGACAATGATATAATAGTCCCTCAGCAGTTTGGCTTTCGGCGGAAGCACTCCACCTTGCACCAGATCACTCGCATCGCGCAGCAGGTGACTCACGGCTTCAACATCAAAAATGTCACGGCAATGGTTCTCCTGGATATCCAGAAATCCTTTGACTCTGTTTGGCACGATGCCCTTATTTTCAAACTACGAGCCCTTGGTTTCCGATGCGAGCTTCTGAAATTGATTGAATCTTACCTATCGGGTAGATCTTTTTATGTCCGCGTGAATGGGGTCGCGTCGGGTGCTCGACCGGTCTCGGCAGGGGTCGCCCAGGGTTCAATCCTTGGCCCTATACTTTTCAACTTGTTCATGAATGATATCCCCACCCTCACCACGTGCGCGCTGGCCTTGTTCGCGGACGATACCGCGCTCCTCACCACGTCGCGCCAACCGCGGGTGGCTCGTGATCGCCTTCAGCGATACCTTAACACTGTCCTTGACTTCTTCATGCAGTGGAAATTGGCTATTAATGCCTCGCCCGACTGGTAGTGGGGGAACTTTGGTTTTCCGCGGGGAAGAAGTTAGTCACCACTGCCCTATCGTATCAAGTTCAAGTTCCCGCTGCACTCCAGGTTCGATCGCGCCCGGGTTGGTGCGAGCCCGTAAATCTTTCTTGTTCGTTCACACCTCTCACTGCCCCCCCCCCCTCCCTTACTCGATCGCCTGGTAGCGCGCCTGCGCTCAGCACGCCTCAGTTTTCACCCAACTGAGGCATCTCATCATCGTTCTCTTATTTTCCTCTACGTATTAATCTATTCCACTGGCGGTTTTTTGAAAATTTTCCGCCATATCTTATCTCCCTTGACCGTATTCACTACCCCTCACCTCATGCAGTTAACAGCATGCCATCTTCAGGTTTGCCGGTAAGCTGGCTACGTGCTAGCAGGTACGGCATAAAGTGCAGGAGGGGGTAAACTGGGGGGGAAATTTGCGCTCTTGCGCATCTTATTCTTTCTTGGGTGCTTCCATCTCTTCTTCTTTATCACCCCCCCCCCACCTCCCTCACCCCAAATCATCGTCAAATCATAAAAAAAAAAAAAAGGATATCGTTATAATTCTCTGGACAATATGCTTGTAAACTGTAGAACAAACAGTGAAAAATTCCAAGCCTTCATCGAGGTTTTAAGCAGCTTAGACTAGAATGGCTTCCCTTCCCAAGATCGTTCTATGGAATATTCGTTCGTTTAACTTGAACCGAAACGAACTCCTGCTTATTATTGCGCGAGAGCAGGCTGAGATCCTGCTCCTCACGGAGACGCGGCTGGCGCCCGCGGACAGTGTCAGCGTCCCTGATTTCGAGGTCGTTAGACACGACAGGAACAATAGGGGGGGGCGGGGTGGCAATCCTCATCCACCGCGCCCTTGCCTTCAGAGCAATCACTCATTCACCTCCAATGCCGGCCGAACACTGTTTCATTAAGTTAAATTCTCCTTCTGTATACGTTGTCGTGGCATACGTCCCGCCCAGAACCAAACTGACTCCTCTCATGCTTGATATGCTCACTGGTATGGGCTCTCCATTTATTATTGGAGGCGATTTCAACGCCAGACATCCGTTATGGAATAACTACGCCTCAAACCCAAATGGAAAGATTCTCCACAGTCATTTTTCCAATTCTTCCTATGACATTGTCCACCCGGACAATTTCACATGTTTTACTCCTCGGCGTCGCGCGTCCACCTTGGACATTTTCCTATCATCGATTAATTACTCCTTAAAATGCGATGTTCTCGATCGCGGCCCCTCGGACCACGCTCCTGTCACCCTCCTACCTTCCCTGCCTCAAGCCGGCACTGGCCTCGATCGAGTCATCGACTGGAGCTTATATAGACAACACACTAACGATTTCTCCCTGAAGACGGAATTCACGACCACCTCGAACATTGACGGGTGCATCGCGGACATTACTGCCCGCATGCACTCCTCTGTCCGACTAGATACTTCATGGGTTCCTTATGAACAATGACTATTTGACTGCCCTCATCCGTAGAAGGCGTAAAATAAGAAAAGTTGCCCAGCGACTGGGCCTGACCCACCTGGGTGATGTCCTTAAGGATTTATCCGCTGGCATCAAGAGGCAAATTTCCTGTCTCAGAAATAAAGAATGGGTCGATAAACTCGGCGCCTTCCGCAGGGTCGATCCCACTTTTTGGGCGACCTATGCCGCTTTGTCCAACAAATTCGACAGGCACAAGCTGCCGATACTTGTCAATGGCAACAATAACGTCTGTTCGGCGGAAGACAAGTCGGAGCTATTGGCACATCAGTTCGAATCCGTCTTCAGGGAAGCTTATTCACTTAGCACGCCTTGTGAACCTGCAATAGTTAACTTCACCACAACCCTTCATAACACCACCTTCACTTACTCCGATCTGCTTTGCCCTGGCTTATCTCCTCGCAGCATTTACAAGTTAATCTCGCGCCTCGGCAACAATAAATCGCCGGGCGACGATCGCATAAGCTCCTTGATGCTTAAAAACTCATCAAAAAAATTGATATGCCAGGTGTATTATATATTTCGGCACTGCTTACGCCTTGCCTATTTCCCTGAACCGTGGAAACTCGCCCGAGTCTCCGCCATTCACAAGCACACCAAACCTAAAAACCTCGCCTCCAGCTACCGTCCTATAAGTCTTCTTTCCATTCTGGGTAAGGTATTTGAGTCTGTCATTTGCGACTATGTTAGTAAATTCACAACTGAAAATAATATAATCATCCCGCAGCAGTTTGGTTTTCGGCGCAGGCATTCCACAATCCACCAGATCGTGCGCATCGCCCAGAGGGCGACGCACGGCTTTAATATCAAACACGTTACTGCTATGGTCCTCCTTGACCTTCAGAAGGTGTTTGACTCGGTTTGGCACGACGCTCTGATTTTTAAACTCCATATCCTCGGGTTCCGAGGTGACTTCCTAAGGCTAATGGAATCTTACATAGCCGGCAGATCTTTCTATGTTCGTGTCAGCGGAGTCGCGTCGAGTACTCGGCCGGTTCTGGCTGGTGTCCCGCAGGGCTCAATCCTCGGCCCGGTACTATTCAACCTCTTTATAAACGATATCCCCACCCTCCCTACTTGTACGCTGGCTCTGTTCGCGGACGACACCGCGCTCCTCACCGAGTCGCGCCGGCCGTGGATAGCGCGCGATCGCCTCCAGCGTTATTTAGATTCAGTTCTCGTCTTCTTCCAGCGATGGAAGCTCGCCATAAATGCTAGTAAAACGGAAGCCATTCTCTTCTCGCGGCAACCAAGTTGCACAGTCGACAATCTCATTGTAAATGGTCATTCGGTTCAATGGTCTCGCAAGGTCACGTACCTCGGGGTCGTCCTGGACTCCAAACTCACCTGGAGTGCGGCGGCCAGTGACCGCATCGCTAAAATGCACAAAGTCGCGGCCGCCCTCAGGCCGCACGTGTCCCCTCGCTCGAACCTGCGCGAGAATGTCCGCTTATCCATCTACAGCATGTGTATCCGCCCGGTACTGACCTACGGGTTATTCGCTTACTGGGACTGTCTGTCGCTGGAGAATCGGCAGAAGATCCAGACTGCCTAGAACAAGGTTTTGAAGACGATCTTCAGCCTGCCTCCTTTCTTTTCTACCAAAAAACTTCACCTCCGCGCACGGCTGCCGACGATCGACGGTTACATAGGAAAATTGATGTCGAATTTTAACTGTAAAGAGCATGTCAACCCGTTGGTCCGCCGCCTGGCGAATTTTAACATCCATATTATACCCTATCGTATTAAATACGACTTTCCGCTCCACTCCAGATTTGATCAACGCCCCGACTAATTAGCGGAGCATTCCTCTCATGCCCGCGCCCGCGACTTGTTTCATCCTTGTTTTATCTTAACCTTTACTCATCCGTCTCACACGCGCCCATGTGCGCAACGGCTCTCCAGCTTTTTTCACCCACCTGGAGGAAACTTTTTCTTTTGCTACCTTCTCCTCCCTTTAGTTCTAATCCATATCCTTGGTGGTTTTTTGCAAATTTTCCGCTATTCTATTTCACCTACTTTCTATTGAAATACCCCACTTCAGGCAGTTAACTGCACGTTTATTTTCATGTTTGCCGGTAAGCTGACGTATAGGTAGCAGGTACGGCACAAAAATGTAGGGGGGGGGGAAATATGGGGAGAAAGCACGCACTTGTTGCGCAAGTTCTTGGGTGCCTCCATCTCTTCGTTCCTGTCGCTCCCTGTTACCCCCCCCCCCCCAAATCATTACCAAATAATAAAAAAAAAAAAAAAAAAAGGAGATCGTTATAATTTATAATTCTCTGGAATCTCGTCGGGTACTTTTCGTTAAGACCGAAGTTTGAAAGAAAATGTCTGGCCGTGGCAAAGGTGGAAAAATTAAGGGAAAGGCGAAGTCTCGTTCAAACCGAGCTGGTCTTCAATTCCCCGTTGGGCGAATTCATAGATTTCTCCGAAAAGGAAATTACGCCGAGCGTGTTGGTGCTGGAGCACCTGTATATCTTGCTGCCGTCATGGAATATTTGGCAGCAGAAGTACTGGAATTGGCGTGAAATGCTGCGAGAGACAACAAGAAGACCAGAATCATTCCTTGTCACCTTCAGCTCGCCATCCGTAACGACGAAGAGTTGAACAAATTGCTCTCTGGAGTTACCATTGCTCAGGGTGGTGTGCTGCCAAACATCCAAGCAGTTTTACTTTCAAAGAAAACCGAAAAGAAAGCTTAATTAAACTACCAATCACAAATGGCCCTTTTCAGGGCCCAACATTTTTTAAAGCGAAGAAATCTCTTACTCAAATACAAGAAATCTCATATTTCTAGTAATGTGACAGTATATTAGATAATAAATTACTATAGTCCGCTTCACGATATAGCAGATATTTTTGTATGGTATTTGAAACGAAGAATTGACCATGAGCTTGAAGTCCGGGATATCTTGTATCTCTAATTAATCTTTTGGCCTAGTAACCTAAACATGTACTTACTTCAGCATCGATCAGGATTTCATGACTTTCAGCGGAATGTTCCATAATGAAATAAACGAAATATACTTTGTGACTTATTTTTTTTAAATAATTAAGTAAGAATGTAGTTGACCCACAATTCCATGTAAAACCTTTCTAACCATTTTATGCCTCGCCCTAAGGGAAAACTATGCTAAACAAAGATAGTGTGCATCGACGAAGAGTACTCCGAATATTCTAACACGTGGACTTGTGTCGTTGACGTTCCAAATCTAGAAGTAGTCCCCCGAGCAACGCGGGGGTTCGGGACAACAACAGACCGCGTAGAGTGAAATCCGCGTAGTTTCACCACCGTTTTTACTCCCTCCACCATCACACCCACAAGAACTGACGTACATACACATATTTATATGGTTTAAACGCATGTGCATATACGTATGTATTTATTAAATTTAGTATCCACATATACAGGAATGTATAAATAAGTACATCTATATTATATAATTACACTACATTACATATATGTATTTCGTATTTTCACCGACGTATTCCTTCCTATTCTGACGAATTCTAACTGTTTCCGCGGCTTGCTGCCAGTTTTTCTTTCCCGGACGATAGGTGTGGGGAAAGCGCAAAAATTTGTAAATTTACTTTTTAGGGGCTGTTGAGCCATGAATAGATCCTTTTTTCTTGCGCATTTTAGATAGCCTTATTTTTGTATTTGTTTGGATCTATGCATTTGTAACGGCCCTGAGTGCTCGGCCGGCGTCGCAGTTCGAGTTTAGGGTGCCTTGTTTAGATTAGTCAAGAGGTGCGATACGCGAGCGTTCAGAAACGCAGTTCCGGGTATCGCAGAGTTATTTCGACGGGATCCTTTTCCCACCATGGATTTTCCGATAGTCAGTGGGCTTGACTATTTTCACCCACTCTTTTTAAGTCGACCAATTACTGGTGTCTTCGAGTTTTCTTGCAGGACGATTATGCGATCGAAGATCAGATCGAAACGAGCGCTTGAAAGAAGAACATCAACCATATATTGTCACTGTACCATCCGTTACTCAATACTTTAAATACAGTCCACTATTAACCGTTTTCCATCAGTGTAATTTTCTTTGACCAACCACACGTTAACGCGGCAATAAGAGATCGGATACGGCTCGGCAGCTTCGTCTGAGCATATTCGTACTCAACATTTTGGTCCTTCGAGCCGGATATACGTTGAATATTGTGGTTGGTAGATTACACAGTGCATTGTGATTGGTTAAGTACAGTGCAGATCGCAGTTCGAATTTACACTCCGAACTGCGCTTTCGAATATTTGGATCGGGTCACGTTCCGGAGTTTTCCATCGACGGGTCCTACCAACGGATTCCATCTGCGGGATACACTGGAGTGTACACACCGGAATTCATCGCCTGCATCGGACACAAGTCTTCAAGTCAGCGGGCGGCCTATTGCTGAACTTCGGACTGATCTTCAAGGAGCCATTTGGAAGGTCGTAGCGGGACCACGACGCGGCCGTGCGGACATCTTCCGACGGAACAGTGGCTAAACCTGCTTCCTGGGCAACGAAGTTGGATACATCAGGGATCGTCTGGACCACGCCGACGGCAGTTTTACGTTTGCTTTTCGAGTCACTGGTTGGGTGAGTTCAGCGAATCGTTATCCTTTACTTTTGTTTCCTTTCCTACGTTTCGATTTCAATTATCATGCCTCTCGAAGCCGAATCTACCACGTTAAAGATTAATAAGAGGCAGCGTACGACCATCAAGGGTCAAGTGACACGCATTTTAAACGCGGTGAACGGTACCGCGGATCTTCCTATCGATGCGTTGGAGACGCGCGCCGCGAAATTAGAGGATGCTTATCAAAGTTATTCGCGGGTGCAACTCGCGATCGAATCGGAAGACATGGTATCTGAGCATGCGACTGATCGTGAACAGTTTGAGCATCAATACTATCAGGTGTCGGATTTAATCAGCTCGCGTATTACGGCGTTAAAAAACGCCTGGAGAACTGCTCCTGTGGCGCGAAATGCAGATTCCCCGAACACGGTGTTAGTAAGAGAGGCCAATTCTCTTTTACCGAAGATTGAAATAAAACCCTTTGATGGCAACCCCCTCGAGTGGCACACATTTCGCGATACATTTCAGTCGGTGGTTCACGACAATGACGAATTACCATCAGTTCAAAAATATCATTTGTTGAGGAACGCACTGCATGGCGATATCGCGTCAATTATTGCTCCACTTAAGGGGGTAGACACGGGTAATGCAGCGAGCTGTATATCGACATAATATGGCCCGAAACATGGGTGTCGAAAGGTTCGTTTTTTTTCCTTATACGAGAATATTTTGAGCTGGGTGAGGGCTCATTCGAAAGAGGAAGGTTGAACGAGGAGCGCTGCACAGCTTTTTCAAGGAAATTGTGTTGATATCTAATAATATGAGTGTTCAAAGTGTAACCAAAAATCGATAAAATACACCCGCAGAATACAAGCATTTTTAGGTCACTAAAAGAGTTTTGAGACACAATCAGGGCGTGCAGCGCTCCGCGCTCCTCCTTCCTCTTTCGAATGAGCCCTCACCCAGCTCAAAATATTCTCATATAAGGAAGAAAAACGAACCTTTCTGACTGCACTCCCACAGACGAGTTTCCTCGTCCGCTTTTAGTATTGCCGTTAAAACAGAGCACGTGACGTCACAAATTTAGTTCAGGTAGTGGTGACGAGGTGGCGCTTACTCAGGAGGGCTGGCAACGTGAAATCATAGCAAGACGGAAGCGTTGGCTTGTGACATGTGCTACAGTAAAAGCGTGATGCAGTCAATGTATGCATTTTCGTACGATTATAGGGTAGGTCATGCATTATAGGCATACGTTGACTGGGAACTGTATAAATTTACTAAACGCTTTTACTGTAACACATGCTTGACTTGAAATCGCTGTCGAATTTATGTTATAATTATATGGCTATATTATTTAAAATATAAAAGAAGAGATTGGAACTTTTTTACTAATACTGGAAGTATTGATGTACTGATATCATATTTTCAGAATGTGGTAGTACAGCAATTATTTGAAATTATTGCTCTTATTATTCTTTTTCATTCTTTTGACTATTTTGTATAAAACATATTATAAGGAAATGTCTAAATCAGTCAACAGTTGACTCCCTGATTTTTTTGATAAGCTTTACGCTCCTATGTATGTAGTATCGAACGCCGATTCAGACGCGCATACGTGATACGCGATACAGACACAGTAAGGCATAGTTGTCGCAACTTATCAAGACTTCTGTCGCGCTGTTGCCACATCTGTTACAAATGTGATCATCAGCTAACTGAATGAATCGGCTCGGGCGGAGATTTTTCTCGAGCGGAGATTTTGTCTCGAGCCGCCGCAAACTTTTCTCTAGGTTCGCGTCCCGCACGTGTTCATTTTTTTACTTTCTGAATTTCTCTTAATAAAACCTTTACTAACGTACTTGCGAGATGTTTCTGATTAAAATAAGGCCAAACACGATATAGTTTGAATTATATTTGCTTGTTGATACTAATTGAATACGTACCACAAAGTCTGTATCAACAAGTAAACATAATTCAAACTATATCGTGTTTGGTCTCATTTGAATCGGAAAGATCTCCCAGATACATTGGTAAAAGTTGCATGTAGAAAAATTAATAAATAAAGAAGTTTCATCGTTGAATTAGTACTAGTCACACCGATACTCTGGTTCGGATCGTATTACACCGCGTCGTCGAGCGTCGTTATCGCCACGGAGCATTCCCCCACGTGGAGGGGGGATAGTCCATTTCTCCAGCCAATCTTTTCTTGCATTTTTGTCAGCATAATACAATGTATTGTTCGAAACTTTCTCATCACCATTCAATCATGTGTACGAGACTGACTGGTCAATTGTGAACAGTTGGAAAAACTGTTTGCAGAAAATGTTTCGAATAATTGAGTGGGTCTGATTTCGGTAAATGTATATGTAAGATAATCGAACGGAGAGGAGTCTCTCTGTCTCGATTAGGTATTACTTATTACAATGATTTTGTAGGCGTGTATATGTTAAAAGGTGTTCTGTTTATTAAAACTGTGCTATCTCGACCGTAGTCTATACAAGAATGCCTTTCCTTGGCAAAAGCGTCGGTCGCGAGGACGCCTACGTCACCATGGCACTTTTTAACCATTTTAGCGTTCGCCCCAAAAGAAAGCTACGCTAGACAAAGATAGCGTGCATCGGGAAAATGCACATGGCCCGTCTCGGCCGTTCCAGTACCTCGAATATTCTAACATATAGAAGCTCATCTACTTTTTCTTCTCACTTATAATTCCCTTACTGCAACGAAACATATTGTAGCATAACCACATTTCACGTAAATCAAATGTACAATGAATTTTCTACGCTTGCACTACCAGCAGACTTTCCGTTTAAATTCTTTCAAGTGCAACGCAACAGCTCACAATTTCTTTCCACATTCAGATTAGAATATCGAAATAACAAGCAGCTCCCTCTCGCCTGTCGGTATTACCATTTCTATGCAGGAAAAAGCTGCTGTAATACCGACCATCCAAATCGGAGAGGTCACGTGCCGTGTCTACCCCCTTAACGCTTCCGAGAACAATTATTTGGTAACCTGGGACTTGCTGCAGCGTCGATGCAATAAACCTCGTCAGATCATAAACGCTCATTTTAAGAAGTTGTTTGAGATGCCAGAGATTATTCGCGACTCTCCTGCGAGTTTACGTTTGCTTGCAGAACAGGCTCAAATGCACGTGGGCGCTCTAAAATCGTTGGAGCAACCGGTGCAATATTGGGACGGTATTTTAGTATATATGATTGCTAAAAAGTTAGATAAAAGGACTCGTCTATCGTGGGAGCGTACATTAGAGAACGAGGAAATGCCCGCTTTCGAGAAATTGATTTCTTTTATTGATAAGCGATCGCGGGGTGAAGAATGTGAATCGGAATATTCACAAACTACAAAACAGGGTCTTGATAAAAATTTGAGGCCACGGGTGCCGAAACGCGAACAAGTTTATGTCGCAATCAATGGGTCGGCATCGTGCAGCATTTGCACGGGAAATCACAAGATATATAGTTGCTCAAAATTTTTGGAGCTTTCAGTTCGGGAAAGGATAAACGCTACTAAAAGGGTAGGGTTGTGTCTTAATTGCCTCGGTTCTGGTCATTTCGCAAACAATTGCAAATTGGGACAGTGTAAGAAATGCAATCGCAGGCATCATACACTTTTACATTTATCGGCGGAGACGCGCGATATGATTTCGGAAACTAAGGAAGCGTTTCCGGACGCTGCACCCTCGGTGGGTGTTGTACAAAGGACTACTTTAAGCGTGATCGCGGAAGGAGAGGTCCTACTTGGAACCGCGGTCATAAAGGTCATGGATCGGGACGGCAATGAGAAGCTTTGCCGTGTATTGCTCGATAGTGGCTCTCAGGCTCATGTAATGACTGAGAGTTTTGCGGATATGTTGCGCTTGGAAAAACGTGACATCGATTTATCGTTTTCGGGATTGTCACGCGTTGAGACACGTGCGAAACATTATGTTAATACGACCATCAAATCTAGAAACAGTACTTTTGAAACGCAAGTTACGTTTGTTACACTTCCGTCCATTACGGGATATTTACCGTCGTCACAAGTGGATCGTAGCCCACTTAAAATTCCGAAGAAACTGAGGTTAGCTGATCCTGAATTTCACAAACCAGGGATCATTGATGCGTTATTGGGAAATAATTTGTTTTATTGGCTGTTACGCTCCGGTCAATTCACATTATGTGGAGGCTCGGTCGTATTACAGAAAACGCGATTAGGTTGGTTAGTGACGGGATCCAGCGATTGGCAACGACGTTTTTCACATACGAAACCAATCAAAACTTGTCTTTTAGTCACGTCAGTAGAACAAAGTGTAAGGCAAAGTCGGGAGGTTAAAGAGGTAGCGTCGGTTAAATTGTTAACACTGGAAGAAAGTTCTTGGCCCGTCAGTAATATCATGCTAGCTACTGTTCCTGAAAAGCGAACTATAGTTACACTCACTCGGAGTAAAGTGTTAAGGGCCCCGACTCCTTTGAGGCCAACTCCGAATCGATCTAAGCGCCATTTGACAGAACGGGCATTAGTGAAAACAGAAAAATCGTCGGCTTCGACATTTTACGGGGTGACATCTAAACTCATTATACAGAATTATAAACTCACGATATGACATCTAACGTCATTAGGCAAAATTATAAACGGAGAGTGGGAGGCCATAGTTGCCAAATCACATCATTTAATACTTCTGTCGCACTGTTGCCACATCTGTTACAACCCTGGCCATCAGCAGTATGAATCGGCTCGAGCCGAGATTTTGATTTCTGCCGACATACACATAACTTCTGCAAACTTTGACGTAGGTTCGAGTCCCCCTCAGGTTTCCTTTTTTTTACATTAATTTTTTTTAATTACTATCTATATGACAATGATCAATATTTATTTACAAATGTTTTAAAAATATTTTTTAAATATTTTTATCTATTATAGCGTTTTTTATGCTACCGTTTTTAATTTCAAGTATCTTGCCGATTATGGCACTGTTTAATATTTATAACATTCAATTAATTTATTTTGTGCATTTTCATATGTCTTATAATGAACAGTCGTAGATGAAGTGCAGGCAAACTCGCTGTATATTTTAATATTATACTATTTCGCCTTTCTTTTACAAGCGAAGGACCCCAACTGTCCTACTTCGATTTTAACGATCTTGTGTAAGGTGATAGTATATAGGAATCTAATGATAAGTGTCAAATATGAGCCGCAGTTATTCAATATTTTTATAGAAATAAACAATTAAAGGTACGTAACTCTATCTCTATTATGAGTATAAAATTATGTTATATATAGAATCTTTGTTTGCGAAATGTGATAGTTCGTTGGCTCGTAAAGCGAAATTCCTGCGTTCGATACTCGCCAGGGGTATATTTATTTTTTTTTTTTATTTCATTATCACATAATAATAAACATTTACGAGACATATTTTTTTTTTTTTTTTTTTTAGTATTTTGAGTTTTGAAATATCAAACAGTGTCATAATTGGCAAGATACATGGGAAGAAAACGGTAGAAAAAAGCGCTTCAACTTCATATTTACGAATATTAAATTAAAATATTTAACAAATATTTTTTGTAAACAGATATTGATCATTGTTATATACTTAGTAACGAAAAAAAATTAATGCAAAAAATATACCCCCCAAAGGGACTCGAACCTACAAAAAAG
Source organism: Nomada flava (assembly GCA_951802745.1). Classification (NCBI taxonomy): domain Eukaryota; kingdom Metazoa; phylum Arthropoda; class Insecta; order Hymenoptera; family Apidae; genus Nomada; species Nomada flava. Next base: position 10,794,582 of record OX637903.1, read on the forward strand.
TTTGCAGCGGCTCGAATCAACATCTCGGCTCGAGTCGATTCAGTTTGCTGATGCTTATGTTATAATTGTAACAGATGTGACAACAGCGTGACAGAGGTTTGATACGTGCCGGCAACTATGCCTTACTGGTGTCTGTGTGCACGCATCACGTATTCACGTTTGAATCGCCGTTCGTAGTGTGAAATTATAACGTACATTTACCGACTGATTCGTATTTTTATCGACCCTGACGGTAACTTGGCCAAATTCACTACAATATAACATAAACGCCACCGACGGAGAATCAGTGAACTATTCTTACCTCGGATGCATCCAAATCGTAGATTAGATTTTACGCTTTCCAGAAGTGATAAATTGTGAAAAATCGAGTTTCTGTGATCTTGTGCTACTTCAAGGAAGTAGGGAACTTCGTATTATCAGTGAATAAACCATTAAATCGTTCAATATTTGCTAATTGGGAAATGTGTCAAAATGCCTGCAGCCATCTTGTTGCCTACATCGGTGTCTGTCTCCAGCTTGCCAGTTTAAGAAATAGATTTCATCTGACCGCATGGTGTTTATTGGCGTTCAAACGTAAGTCCCCGACTGTGGTGAAGTCTACCCGTGTGTGCTATATCCGCGAAAGTTTCATTAATGCAATTATTGAGACAGGATTTCTAATTTTCGAAATCGGGTCTCTCTGTCGCGCATGGCGTATACGTGCATGCTTTCCGTTGTTTGTGTGAGTGCACGCACACCGGTCATGGCGCCTGGAGTCGGGGCCCTTAAATGATTTGCTGATGTGGTTCTCGTCAATCGATTTTTTGAACACAGTCGTTGCGTCTATCCTACGTTTGTATCGTACTATTACAGACTTGATAATTCGGCGCGAACATGTACGACATTTTCACACTGGTATTCAGACCACGTTGAATGCCGTGCGACAAAATTATTGGCCGATCGACGGCAGAAACGGGACGAGACGTATCGTTCATCGGTGTGTGCGGTGCTGCAGGTTGAGTCCCAAGATACCGAGTTATACTATGGGAAATTTACCTAAACATAGAGTCACGCAGTCCCGACCTTTCCAAAATGCTGGAATCGATTATTGCGGTCCGTTCTTTATTAAAGAAAAGAAGGGTCGTAACCGCGCAAGGATGAAGGTTTACGTTTCAATCTTCGTCTGTTTCGCGACGAAGGCCGTGCACCTGGAATTGGTCATAGACCTCACGACAGAGGCATGCTTAGCTGCCATTAGACGGTTTTTTGCTAGGCGAGGAAGATCGCAAAATATATACACGGACAACGGCACCAACTTTGTGGGTGCTAAAAATGAAGTTGTGCAGCTTCAGGCTTTTTTGGCTTCCGACGAGTATCGGAAGAAATTTCAACATTTTTTAAGTAACGAAAATATAAATTGGCACTTCTCGCCCCCCCGTTCACCGCATTTCGGCGGTCTTTGGGAGGCAGCAGTAAAGGCTTTTAAAACACATCTTTACAGAATTGTCGGTGAGGAATTGTTCACGTATGAACAATTTAATACCTTGATAATAGAAATCGAAGCTATATTGAACTCACGTCCATTGATCCCATTGTCCTCGGATCCCAATGATTTAACTGTTCTTTCCCCTGGCCATTTTCTAATCGGCGATTCGCTGTTCAGCTTACCGGAGAGTGATTTGTTAGACGTTAAAACTAATAGGCTGTCTTTTTGGCAACACGTTCAAAGGGTGAAGCAACATTTTTGGTCACGCTGGCACAAAGAGTATTTACAGATTCTTCATACTCGGAAAAAATGGCACCTTGGAGATAGTACATCTTTCAAAAAAGGAGCTTTGGTTGTCATCAGGGAAGATAATACCCCACCTCTTCAATGGAGGCTCGGACGGATTATGGACATACACCCAGGAGAAGATAACATTGTGCGTGTTGTCACGGTTCGGACAAATCATGGGACTTATAAGCGTAGTGTAAAAAGACTTTCACCACTTCCGATTGAAAGCCCGGATTTGGATAGTTGATCCAAATAGATTTATTGCATTTACATAAAACGTTAGTGACGTTCTTTGTATTTTCTATTAGTGATACAATGCTTGCGGTATTTGATTTGGCTATGTATTTTTTGTTATCGTTCATAAGGTTTGTAACCTTTTAATGTAAATGTCATGCCTGCGTTTTTCGGGTTTTCTTTTTCTTGTTTTTTTTATATACATTTGCGGCTTATAGCATTTATGTGTGTTGTGTGTCGAGTGCTGTTTTCAGTATTGCGTATTTTTATGTATATCTAGCATCTAAGTTGATTTGTACTAATGGTTTCAAGTTTTCTCGATGTTTATACTTAATACGTTACGTTTTTTCTACTATCGTTTATCAGTTGAATCTGATTTTATTTTTGTTAGAACGCAATCGTTCAAGGCGGGCGATATGTTGAGCCATGAATAGATCCTTTTTTCTTGCGCATTTTAGATAGCCTTATTTTTGTATTTGTTTGGATCTATGCATTTGTAACGGCCCTGAGTGCTCGGCCGGAGTCGCAGTTCGAGTTTAGGGTGCCTTGTTTAGATTAGTCAAGAGGTGCGATACGCGAGCGTTCAGAAACGCAGTTCCGGGTATCGCAGAGTTATTTCGGCGGGATCCTTTTCCCACCATGGATTTTCCGATAGTCAGTGGGCTTGACTATTTTCACCCACTCTTTTTAAGTCGACCAATTACTGGTGTCTTCGAGTTTTCTTGCAGGACGATTATGCGATCGAAGATCAGATCGAAACGAGCGCTTGAAAGAAGAACATCAACCATATATTGTCACTGTACCATCCGTTACTCAATACTTTAAATACAGTCCACTATTAACCGTTTTCCATCAGTGTAATTTTCTTTGACCAACCACACGTTAACGCGGCAATAAGAGATCGGATACGGCTCGGCAGCTTCGTCTGAGCATATTCGTACTCAACAGGGGCTATTTTATGAAAAATTCGGGAGATTTGGTGTCATTTTAATCAGGAGATTGTAACGAACATGTTGGTAAAATTTCATTTAAAACGGACCAAAAATGCAGGAGTTTTATTCTTAAATTTTGATCGCGTTAGTGTTGTCTCACGTACACGGGTATTTAAACTTGCCTCTTTCCTGGAACGCTGCCTCGAGCCTCGGCTGCCACAACATCAAAGGGGACCCGAACTCACTCAGGGGGGACGACCCCAAGTAGTGGGGATAGAAATGAACACAAATCGTAGACAATGTTGAACACTAGTCGAGACATTACTGAAATTGTAAAATCGTTGGCCGAAATCCTCTCGAGTTGCTGGTTCGCCCAGCGAAAAAGCCTCGAGTGCAAAGGGTTAATGTACGTAAATCTGCATTTAGAGCGCTTTTCGTGCTACTGTTTCACTTCCCCGAAACTAGAGGTGTGCGAACACTCGAATAAATCGAGTACTCGAAATTCGAGTCGAGTAATATTCGGTCAATCGAACCGAGTTGAGAGCTTGAATTTTCCGAGCTACTCGAAATCGACGAACTGCTCAAAATAAATAAATAAGCGAACTGCTTGAAAAAATCGATTTACGTACATTAAATTGACATATTTAATAAATGTTTTTAAAATATTGGTAGGCAAATATTGATCATTGTCATATAGTTAGGAAGTAAAAATAAATTAATATAAAACAAAAATATACCCGAGGGCCATCGAACCTACAAACTAGATTATGAGGATGTGTGATAATATATAATGCACAGTTCAGTTTACTAAAAGTAATTTATTTTATACAGTAAATGAGGCACGTCCTTACTCAGACGAGAAACTCTAACGAATGAATATAGAAGAGAAGCGTAGAGCATTCGGACCCTATCGGTCCCTCTTAATATAAACACTTTTGTACAAGCATTGGAATTCTGTACCCCAATATATTCTCAGAACTATAAGAGATAACTATTTGTTCAATTTGTTCTTTAAGTTGTTTCTTTCCTTCATTCTGCGAGACTGAATTCTGCTGTTGAACTTCTTGCTGCTTTCTTTTACGTTGTTCTCCCTTGCTCGCATTAGCTAATTCCCTTTTCGGTTTCAATTCATGGTCGAATTTCCCATAATCATTTATATTTGCTGAATAATCATTTACAACAAAAGGTACGTTCAGTTTGTGGATGTCCCTGGGATCTGTGAATTATAAATCACACGTTGAATAGTTTTCATTGGACAAAGATGTTTGTTATCACGATATCGTCTAGAGCGCTCCCTTGCTAATTCTCTCTGTCGTTCCAATGCATTTTGTTCAATTTGTTCTTTTTCTTTAAGTTGTTTCTTTTCTTCATTCTGCGAGACTAAATTCTGCTGTTGAACATCTTGTCGCTCTCTGTTACATTCTTTTAATTCATCGTCGAACTGGCAATTTTGATCCATCATAGATTTGCAAAATTATAAAGAGCAACATTCCAAAAAGTTTACACTTCAACAAATATTTATACACTAATCACAGCACGGTGTTGCGAAATTGTCTTTTAATAATTTTAAAGTGTGGGGTTATGTACCCGCTTTTACGCGAAAGCGCTCCGCACGTGGTATAAAATGAACTGATAATAAAATAACTCAATAACTCAAAAATTAGAGAAACTTAATATAAACTAGTAATAATAATAATAATAACTTGTAATCAAATAAAAACACAGAAGAGAGTTGCGAAATTGTCTTTTAATCATTTTAAATTGTTGGGTTATGTGCCCACTTTTACGCGAAAGCGCTTTGCACGTGGTATAAAATTAACTGTTAATAACTCTAAAATAAAATAATAAAATAACTTTAGATACTTATCGTCGATTTTCCACCAAAGCAACACAATTAAAATTAAACTGCGACGCTAAGCACTGTCTGAACTCCGCTCGGATAAACTCGGCTCTCTTGTTCTACCTCGTGCGCATGACGATCTCGTCTCCTCGAGTTTACCCGAAAGCGTGACGCGCTTCGGCTCCCGAGTTTACCCGAAAGCGTCACGCGCCGAGCGTCACGCGTCAGACTCATTCACTCCCCAGCAAAATTCTGTGCGTGGCGCGCCTAAAGAAGTTTACACTTCAAAAACACAGAAGAGAGTTGCGAAATTGTCTTTTAATCATTTTAAATTGTTGGGTTATGTGCCCACTTTTAAGCGAAAGCGCTTTGCACGTGGTATAAAATTAACTGTTAATAACTCTAAAATAAAATAATAAAATAACTTTAGATACTTATCGTCGATTTTCCACCAAAGCAACACAATTAAAATTAAACTGCGACGCTAAGCACTGTCTGAACTCCGCTCGGATAAACTCGGCTCTCTTGTTCTACCTCGTGCGCATGATGATCTCGTCTCCTCGAGTTTACCCGAAAGCGTCACGCGCCGAGCGTCACGCGTCAGACTCATTCACTCCCCAGCAAAATTCTGTGCGTGGCGCGCCTAAAGAAGTTTACACTTCAAAAAGTTTCCAGCGGCTCAGCAGCTATGGCTATGTCCGGCAGGAATCGAAATTTCGGCTCGAGCATTTGGATTCGGGCTACAACATGAGCAAGCCGTCCGACTTCAATGCGGTCTCTGCCGATCACGTCTGAATTTGTGTTTACCCCTGTTTACCCCTTCTTACAATCCAGTTGATTCTTACAATCCCCTCTCCAATCTTGCCAAACCTTGCGAGCCCTACAAGACTTTATACCTTCACCAGCAGTTCATAGATGACGCCTGTAACGATTCATTGTGTGGCGACTCGCCTACGCACCATTGGCTGTGGAGTCGCGGATTTATTTCATCGCAATTCCCGCCAGGGGAATTTGCATTTTCCGCCGTACTCAACATCTAGGCGCTGCTCTCGCCCAATGTAATCAGAGAGACGTTTCGCGCTCTCGCATTGATTGGTTGAACGCTCTCGGCCAATCACAAGCAGAGGATCGGCCAGGAAGAAGGAAGGTTGCTTCCTGGATTCAAAAGCGTCGCTTGGGAAGCCATTCCTTGTGCAAGCGTCCTTTTGAGCTGTTCTCTGAATTCTGTGTTTTTACTTTACGTTCTTATTACTGTTGACTCTTTGTTATTTGTTAATAAAGTCTAATTGTTATTTCACGTTTTAAATATATATATGTGTGGTTATTTCTTACGGAGTCCCCCACATATTTTGGTGACCCCGACGTGATCAGTGATAGAACGCGTTTTTCTTTAGTAAATTAATGAGGGATCGGTGGTTCGGGGCCGCCGATCTGTTCGGTCGTCTCCGCCAAGTGTCGGAGAGGTGGCGGGTCTCGTTATTCTTTGTTTCGAGGATTGCGTGGAAACAAAGAATAGGCTAGTCTAGCGAGCGACGGCGAACGTCGGACATATGTTCCAATACAGTCTATCGTATATGTGTAATTTTCCAATTATTATCAATAAATCCATTATATCCTTTGATACGGGTTTAATTCCTTTTTCATCCGTCACCCTCGATAAAATTAAATCCTACATTTGGGGGCTCGTCCGGGATCGAGAGGATTAGACGGATCGTGAAATTGGAAAGCGGTTAAAAACGTGGTGTGACGTTGTACGACAGTTGTACTGTGCGCGATCGAACCAGTCGGGTTTTACAGTTGTCCGGTGCGGTGGAAAGTTGACCACGCGCCAATAAGTTGTGCCTAAGTTGCGGCACCCGTGAGGAAACGATCGAGCGAGTTGCGAGGAAAAACGATGGAGGAACAAAGTGCAAGCACTGCGGAAAGGGAGACAAACGTCGGAGATGAGTCCAGCACGGAGGGGGACAGGACGATAGTTTGTCTGAAGGAGCCTGGTGCGGTGGCGAGACTAGACGAAGAGCAGATTTATAAGATGAAGGTGGCACGATTGAGGGAAGAGTTGGAAACCCTCGGTTTATCAACAACGGGGAAGAAACAGGAATTGCGTGAGCGATTGCTGTCAGCCATACAAGACGATGAACAGGCTGAATCTGAGGACGAAGAGGATGTCACGGATAGTGACGAGGAGAGTTCGGAAGAAGAGGAAGAAGATGGAGGACGGCGGTACCGAAAGCGTGACCGGAAACGAAGAGACGATCCAACGGAAGAACATGGAAGATGGCGTACGGGAAACAATAGAAACCGAACCCGAAGCACGTTTACCATCAAGGATGTAGAGGGCAGCCTCTGTCATTTCAATGGGGACGATAAAATGCTGGTTAAAAAGTGGGTATCGGACTTCGAAGATACAAGCGAATTATTGGGCTGGAATGATTTGCAGAATTTTATATACGGCAAGAAAATGTTGCAAGGGTCGGCGAAAAAATTCGTATCGTTCGAAAGGGGAATCACGTCGTGGGGAAAACTAAAGCGTTGCCTAATCCGCGAGTTCCACGTTCGGAAAAACAACGCGGAAGTGCATGCCCAACTGTATCGGCGAAGGAAATTGCACGGCGAAAGCAGTAGGCAATACGTGTATGAAATGCAGGAGATAGCCGCGCAGGGGGAGGTCGATAAAGAGGCTCTTATACAATACATAATAGACGGTATACCGGATAGCAATGAGTCTAATAAAGCAGTTCTTTATAGTTCTCGAAACCTGCGGGAGCTAAAGAAAAATCTGGAGGTGTACGACCGATTGAGAGAAAGAACCGATCGGAAAAGGGGAGTGACGAAGAAAGAAGAAACGAAGAAGCAAGAAGGAAAGGAAACAAAGACGCCAGCGTCGAGGCGCAACGCGAAGTCACGCTGCTACGCATGTGGATCGACGGAGCATATAGTGCAGCACTGCACGAACAAGGACAAAGGCCCGAGGTGTTTCGGCTGTAACGAATTCGGACATATTTCGACAGCATGCCCGAAAAAGAGTGAAGAAGAAGTACGTAAGTCAGTAAACTGTGTACGAAGTGCGGACGACAAACTCGTGGCCGTAAAGATTAATAACGTTGTGTGCTACGCTTTAATAGACACGGGCAGTGATGTAAATTTAATACGAGAGGATATTTTTAAAAAGATAGCTCGTGCAAAGTTGTATGCGACGCGTCGAGTATTGACGGGCTTCGGGAATTTGCAAACGATACCGATGGGCCGATTCGACGCTGAATTAAGTGTGAACGGGGGTGAGTATAATACCGAAATTTTAGTAGTTCCGTCGGGAGCGATGACGTCGGAAGTGATTCTGGGGCAGAACTTTTTAGATCAAGTGCAAGTGTACATTCGCGGGGGTAAAATCACGATAAAGCCAGTGGATACCGTGGTTTCGGAGTTCAAAGAAAAGCGCGAATGCGACGGAGTGAACGATGCCGTATCAGACGACGTAAGAAACGCAATAAGGGAGCTGATGCAGATTAATTACGTGCAAGAAAACGAATCAAACGTGCGTGCAACAGACCGCGAGAAAATAGATACATTAATTGCGAATTATCGGCCGGCCAAAAATGTAAATACGTCGGTAGAAACAAAAATTGTTTTGCGCAGCGAGGAGCCGATCAGTCACCGTCCGAGGCGATTGGCTCCGAGAGAGAAAGCGGTGCTGGATAAACAAATTGCCGAGTGGTTGGGGAATGGGGTAATATATCCCAGTACCAGTGAGTTTGCGAGTCCGGTGGTCATTGTGCCGAAGAAGAGCGGGGAATACCGGGTGTGCATAGACTATAGGAAAATAAACAGACAGATGATACGCGACAGATTTCCCATGCCTCTCATAGAGGAAAGTATAGACTCTCTAGCGGAAGCGCGAGTGTTCTCGGTAATAGATTTAAAAAGCGGGTTTTTACACGTACCGGTAGAGAAAAGTAGTCGGAAGTATACAGCGTTCGTGACCCCAAATGGGCAGTACGAGTTTGCGAGAACTCCATTTGGTCTTTCCAATAGTCCGGCTAGTTTTACGCGTTTTATAACGGAAATTTATAAAGAGTTAATCAGGAGTAAGAGCGTTATCATATACGTTGACGATGTGATAATTCCGGGAAAAACCGATGAAGAAGCGTACGAAAAGTTAGTAAAAACTTTAGAAATAGCAGCGAAAAACGGGTTAGAAATTAATTGGTCGAAATCTAAATTTATGCAGACGCGTGTAGAATACTTAGGTCATGAAATTGAGGGCGGACGCGTATATCCCTCACCTACGAAAACGAAAGCGGTGCAACGTTTTCCGACACCGAGAAATAAGAAACAGATACAGAGTTTTCTGGGATTGACAGGATATTTTAGGAAGTTTATACGCGATTATGCTAAGCTGGCCCGTCCGCTATCGGAACTGTTAAAAAACGAAGCGAAGTTTCTGTTTGAGACGGAACAACAAAAATCGTTCAATGCGTTGAAGAATTCACTATCGAGCGGACCGGTGTTGCGTATTTACAACCCAAAGGCAGAAACCGAGCTACACACAGATGCGAGCAAGGAGGGATATGGCGCGGTTTTGCTGCAGAAGGATGTAGGGGAAAAAATGTTGCACCCAGTATATTTTATGAGTAGGAAAACTTCGGATGCCGAAAAGAATTACCATTCGTATGAGTTAGAGTTATTAGCCGTTATAAGAGCAGTAAAAAAGTTTAGAGTATATTTATTAGGAGTAAGATTTAAATTAGTAACGGATTGTGATGCGTTGAAAAAAACATTATACAAACAAGATATAGCACCTAAGATAGCGAGATGGGCGCTGACGTTGGAAGAGTTTGAATACGATGTCGAGCACCGGTCGGGGTCGCAATTGCGCCACGTCGATGCGTTAACACGTTCGGCGCCAAAAGTGATTCGGATAGGTTTTAAAAAATTGCACTGACAATCTTATTTAACTTGAACAAGAAGAGCGTCACCAATATTTGGGTGACGGTCCCCCACGGCAGCAAAACCGTCACCCACATATGGGTGACGTGGCGCCGAACGTGTTAAGTCGGTACCCCGTTCGCGTGGTCGAAGATAAGTTTATCGGTACATTGCGCGCGAGACAAGAAGAAGACGACAGAATTCGAGCAATCAAGCAGGTTCTAGGAAATGGACCCTACGAGGATTATTTCGTGGAAGGGGGTTTGGTCATGAAGCAAATTGGAAATAAGAAAATCATTGTCCTACCGGCTTCCATGTACGTCGAGGTCATCAGGAGGGAGCACGAGAATGGACACTTTGGAGTGAAAAAGATGGCCGAACGAATATCTGAAGAATTCTATATACCGAATTTGACAGAAAGATTGGAGAGGTACGTAAAATGTTGCATACCGTGTATACTATCGGAAAGGAAGAAGGGGAAGGTAGAAGGGAAATTGACACCAATACCTAAAGGAGATGTGCCACTGTCAACCTACCACGTGGATCATTTGGGGCCAATGACGACTACAGGTAAAGCGTACAAGTACCTTTTCGTAGTCGTAGATGCGTTTTCTAAATTCGTATGGATATACCCCACCAAAACCGTAAAAACATCAGAGGTGTTGGATAAGTTGAAACTGCAGCAGAAGACGTTCGGAAACCCGACTCGGATAATTTCAGATAGAGGAGCCGCATTCACGTCCAGTGAATTTCGTGAGTATTGTGCTGCGGAAAATATCGATCACATACTCATTACCGCAGGAGTGCCACGGGGAAATGGCCAAGTCGAGAGAATGAACAGGATAATAATACCGGTGTTGACTAAGTTGTCTTTAGATAATCCGGACAGATGGTATCGGTATGTGGATAAAGTGCAACGCAATATCAACAGTACTCACCAACGGAGCGTGGGAATGTCTCCTTTCGAAGTAATGTTTGGGATCAAACTAAAACAGCAGGAAGATTTTAAAATTATCGAGCTTATTGAACAAGAAACCGTGAACTTGTACAATGAAAAAAGGGACAGGTTACGGGAGGTGGCGAAAGAAAATATAATTAAGATACAGGAGGAAAATCGGAAGAGTTATAATAGAAACAGCAAGGCAGCTACAACATATAGAGAGGGTGAGTTGGTGGCAATTAAAAGGACGCAGTTTGGGCCCGGCCTGAAGATAAAAGCGAAATTCTTGGGACCCTATAAAGTAACAAAGACGAAGCGAAACGACAGGTACGAGGTTGTGCGCATGGGGGACGGAGAGGGCCCTAGCATCACGTCTACATCAGCTGACTTTATGAAACCATATGGTGGGATCTCTTCGGGGAACGAAGAGGAAGGAGCAGGAATGGCCGAATGAGGGATCGGTGGTTCGGGGCCGCCGATCTGTTCGGTCGTCTCCGCCAAGTGTCGGAGACGTGGCGGGCCTCGTTATTCTTTGTTTCGAGGATTGCGTGGAAACAAAGAATAGGCTAGTCTAGCGAGCGACGGCGAACGTCGGACATATGTTCCAATACAGTCTATCGTATATGTGTAATTTTCCAATTATTATCAATAAATCCATTATATCCTTTGATACGGGTTTAATTCCTTTTTCATCCGTCACCCTCGATAAAATTAAATCCTACATTAATATCAGTGTTTTCTTTGGGCATTCAGCGTCATGGCCACGCCACGTACTCCGTTAGCAGGCGTCGCAGCCACTCCACGTACTCCGCGTCGTGAAAACGTGTCGGAGGAGACAATGGCGGAGGCAGAGGCGTACGTGAGGTCCTTGGAGGTGCCCAGCTTGCCGAGGGTCACCCTCGGCGACCGGGACGCGTCGCTTGAGAGCGAGATTCACGCCAGCGAGTTCCGCAACGTGAAGCTGCCGACTCTTTGGCGCCACAAACCGCATTTGTGGTTCGCGCGGCTGGAAAGCGAATTCAGCGCTTTTCGAATCAGGTCTGATGAGAATAAGTGCAGCGCGGTCGTGCGCCATTTAGACGACTCTCTAATGACCGTCGTAGAGGATTTCTTCACAGACCCTCCCGCGACGGACAAATATGAAACGATCAATGGCATGTTTATTGCGCGTCTCTCGATTTCTGAAACGAAGCGGCATAACAAGCTATTCGCAGAAGTGGTTTTGGGCGACCGTTCGCCCTCCGCGCTACTTCGCGAGATGAGGGCGCTTGCGGAAAACCAACTTCCGGACGACATGCTGAAGACGCTCTGGATGCAGAGGCTTCCGCTGCGCATTCAGGAGCTCGTTTCCGTCTTGGAAGGGATGTCGCTGACTGAGATGGCCAAGGCCGCCGACAAGTCCATGGAGAGATCTACAACATTCACCGTGGGTGCCGTAGCCGCGGCACCACAGCAAGAGTCTAGGATGGACAAGATGGAGCGGAGACTCGAGGCCGCCATAGCCGCCATCGAGGCCGTCAGCATTGGGGCGCGCGGACGTCAAACGGAACGATCTCGCGCTCGTTCTCAGGCTCGTTCAAAGAGCCGGAGACGAGCCTCGCGGTCAAGAGGTCCGCCCGGCCAGTGCTACTACCACCGGACGTTTGGGGACAAAGCTAGGCGCTGTACGCAGCCGTGCACGGCATCGTTCACTCCAGCGGCTCCGGGAAACGGCAACAACTGTCCAAATTAGGAGCCATCTTGGACGGTCAAAGCATTCCCCGTAGGCTCCATATTTTCGACCAGCAGAGTGGAATCCGTTTCCTGATTGATACAGGAGCGGATATTTCACTCTTGCCGAAGCAATTCGCAGGGAAACAGCCTCAATCAGCGCCGCTGCGGTTGTTCGCAGCAAACAACGCCATCATCGAAACCTATGGGGAGAAGCTGCTTGAACTGAGTCTCGGCATGGGAAGGACCCTGCGCTGGAAATTCTGCATCGCCGATGTTTCCACGGCAGTCATAGGCGCAGATTTTCTCTATTATTTTGATTTATCTGTAGATCTGCGACGTGGACGACTTCGCGACCAGCAGTCCGGCACGGAGACACAGGGACGCCTGACTTCTCAGGTTCACGCGTCCGTTGTCACCGTGCTGCCGGATTCGCCATTTCATCGGCTGCTGCAGGAGTTCCCTGGTTTGACGAACCCGTCGGCACCAGCGCGCAGCACGACCCATCAGGTCCACCATCACATCGAGACGCAGGGCGCACCAGCAGCACAGCCAGCTCGCCGCCTGCCGCCGGAGAAGCTAAGCATTGCCAAGGCGGAATTCGCGCATATGCTGGAGGCTGGGATTTGTAGACCATCTTCGAGCCCTTGGGCAGCACCGTTGCACATGGTGCCCAAGAAAGAAGCCGGAACGTGGAGGCCGTGTGGAGACTACAGGGGTTTGAACGCAGTCACGGTACCTGACCGCTACCCCCTTCCACACGTCCACGATTTCACGTCCGCGCTTCACGGTAAGTCCATTTTTGAAGTGTAAACTTCTTTAGGCGCGCCACGCACAGAATTTTGCTGGGGAGTGAATGAGTCTGACGCGTGACGCTCGGCGCGTGACGCTTTCGGGTAAACTCGAGGAGACGAGATCGTCATGCGCACGAGGTAGAACAAGAGAGCCGAGTTTATCCGAGCGGAGTTCAGACAGTGCTTAGCGTCGCAGTTTAATTTGAATTGTGTTGCTTTGGTGGAAAGTCGACGATAAGTATCTAAAGTTATTTTATTATTTTATTTTAGAGTTATTAACAGTTAATTTTATACCACGTGCAAAGCGCTTTCGCGTAAAAGTGGGCACATAACCCAACAATTTAAAATGATTAAAAGACAATTTCGCAACTCTCTTCTGTGTTTTTATTTGATTACAAGTTATTATTATTATTATTAGTTTATATTAAGTTTCTCTAATTTGTGAGTTATTGAGCTATTTTATTATCAGTTCATTTTATACCACGTGCGGAGCGCTTTCGCGTAAAAGCGGGTACATAACCCCACACTTTAAAATTATTAAAAGACAATTTCGCAACACCGTGCTGTGATTAGTGTATAAATATTTGTTGAAGTGTAAACTTTTTGGAATGTTGCTCTTTATAATTTTGCAAATCTAAGATGGATCAAAATTGCCAGTTCGACGATGAATTAAAAGAATGTAACAGAGAGCGACAAGATGTTCAACAGCAGAATTTAGTCTCGCAGAATGAAGAAAAGAAACAACTTAAAGAAAAAGAACAAATTGAACAAAATGCATTGGAACGACAGAGAGAATTAGCAAGGGAGCGCTCTAGACGATATCGTGATAACAAACATCTTTGTCCAATGAAAACTATTCAACGTGTGATTTATAATTCACAGATCCCAGGGACATCCACAAACTGAACGTACCTTTTGTTGTAAATGATTATTCAGCAAATATAAATGATTATGGGAAATTCGACCATGAATTGAAACCGAAAAGGGAATTAGCTAATGCGAGCAAGGGAGAACAACGTAAAAGAAAGCAGCAAGAAGTTCAACAGCAGAGTTTAGTCTCGCAGAATGAAGGAAAGAAACAACTTAAAGAACAAATTGAACAAATAGTTATCTCTTATAGTTCTGAGAATATATTGGGGTAAAGAATTCCAATGCTTGTACAAAAGTGTTTATATTAAGAGGGACCGATAGGGTCCGAATGCTCTACGCTTCTCTTCTATATTCATTCGTTAGAGTTTCTCGTCTGAGTAAGGACGTGCCTCATTTACTGTATAAAATAAATTACCTTTAGTAAACTGAACTGTGCATTATATATTATCACACATCCTCATAATCTAGTTTCCCAACAGATTCGTCCAAGTAATAAGACCCGTAATAATAATATTCATGTTATTCATGTATATATTAATTAGAATAGATTAAAATCGCCATCGAAGTTTACACTTCGGTCGTGCGGTCTTAAGCGCACACTAGTTTTTTACCACCTTGGACTTGCTCAAGGCTTACCATCAAATCCCAGTCGCCCCAGAGGATGTGCCTAAAACGGCTGTTATTACGCCGTTCGGCCTCTTCGAATTCCTGGCAATGCCCTTTGGCTTGAAGAACGCATCGCAGACCTTTCAGAGGTTCATAAATGCTGTTCTTCGCGACCTCGATTTCGCGTTTTGTTACGTGGATGATATCCTGGTCGCCTCCGAGTCGCCGCAACAACATATGGAGCATCTCCGGATCCTGTTCGATAGGTTACAGGCAGCTGGAGTCACACTGAAGTCGCTGGAGTCGCTTCCTTGGCTATTCAGTGACTCCAGAGGGAATCAAACCCTTGCACGACAAGGTGAGAGCCATTATTGATTTCCCTAAGCCTGAAACTGTCGTTGAACTACGCCGGTTCCTGGGGATGCTAAACTATTATCGGCGATGCGTCAGGCGTGCAGCTCATGACCAAGCGCTGTTGAACGACTACATCAAGGATTCTCGCAAGAACGACAGGAGACCGATCATCTGGACCCCGGAAGCTGAGGAGGCTTTTTCTCGGTGCAAACGTTCTCTCTCCGAGGCTACGCTTCTGGTGCATCCTCGTGCTGAGGCTGCACTGGTTCTCACGACCGACGCATCTGCATCAGCCGTCGGTGCAGCGTTGGAGCAGGAGAGCGGGGGCAAGCTGTAGCCGCTCGCGTTTTTCTCCAAGAAGCTGAGCGCGGCCCAGCGTAACTACAGCACTTACGATCGGGAGCTCCTCGCGATATATCTTGCGATTCGGGCGATGAAAGACTTTGTTGAAGGGAGGCCGCTAATCGTACGAACGGACCATGCGCCGTTGACTTTCGCGTTTCGACAGAAGCTGGACAAGGCGTCTCCACGGCAGGCCAGACATTTGGATTACATCGGGCAATTCAGCACAGACATTGTGTATCTTAAGGGGGCGACGAATTGGGTCGCTGATGCGTTGTCCAGAATAGACGCAGTGGATTGTCCGATAATCGTATCCACCGAGGACCTGGCTGCCGAGCAACAACAGGACGCGGAGCTGATCCAGCTTCTGGCCGACCCTCAGCAGGCGAGGTTTCGTGCATTCACGATGAACGGGTCGCAGCATCCGCTGTACTGTGAAGCAGCGGATGATGCCATTCGACCCTTCATCCCGCGGAGTTTGAGAAAACGGATTTTCGACTCCGTTCACGGGCTCGCTCATCCGAGCGGCAGGGCAACGCGTGAGCAAATAAGATCCAAGTTCATCTGGCCAGGGATGAACAAGGATATCACCGCCTGGGCTCGGACGTGCCTCCAGTGCCAGCGAGCCAAGGTACATCGGCACGTCAAGTTATCACCGGATAAAATAGCTATTCCGGATGAACGGTTCCGGCAGGTTCATTTGGACATTGTGGGACCCCTTCCCATATGCAACGGGTATAGGTATCTTCTTACCATGCTGGATCGATATACCCGTTGGCCTGAGGCGATTCCGTTGCAGGAGATTTCATCTTTCTCGGTGGCTCAAGCTGTGTACGACGGGTGGGTGACGCGTTTTGGCGCGCCCACGGTCATTACTACCGACCAAGGTTCACAGTTTGAAGCGGAATTGTTTAAGGCGCTGACGAACCTGCTGGGAGCTGCGAAGACCAGGACTTCGCCTTACCATCCAGCATCCAACGGCATCCTGGAGCGTTGGCACCGTACCTTGAAGTCGGCCTTGACGTGTCATCTTCAGGGGGACGGAAATTGGCTGGCGTGTCTTCCAACCGTCGTGTTTGGGCTGCGGACGGCTTTCAAGGCCGACATTAAGTGTTCCGCAGCCGAGATTCTCTACGGCACCACACTCAGAGTGCCAGGGGAGTTCTTTGAAGACGTGGAACACCCAGTCAAGCCGGAGATTTTTGTTCAGGAGCTTCGTGAGAGGATGAGACGTATTCGTCCCAGACCAACAGCGCATCACGTGAGGGGC
The DNA here is from genome assembly GCA_951802745.1 of Nomada flava. Lineage (NCBI taxonomy): Eukaryota > Metazoa > Arthropoda > Insecta > Hymenoptera > Apidae > Nomada > Nomada flava. The sequence continues at coordinate 10,811,153 of OX637903.1, forward strand.
ACCTCTTTTGTTTTTAAGGAGCTTGAGCAGGCTACTCACGTGTTTGTCAGGGATGACACCATTCGACGTCCATTGCAGCCGCCTTACAACGGGCCTTTCGAAGTTCTTGCGAGGCCAAATGAGAGGCTGTATACCGTTCTGGTGAAGAACAAGCCGTGTAACCTTTCGACCGAAAGGCTCAAGCCGGCTTATTTTTCTGCACCAGACGGTATTGTGGAGACAGCTGCTCCAGTTCCTAGCGCAGCTCCACCACCACTTCGTACCTATCCGGGCGCCGGCAACACACCCCGTGTTAAAAAGAGGGTAACATTCGCGCCGTCTCTAGGAGGGGAGTGATGTGGCGACTCGCCTACGCACCATTGGCTGTGGAGTCGCGGATTTATTTCATCGCAATTCCCGCCAGGGGAATTTGCATTTTCCGCCGTACTCAACATCTAGGCGCTGCTCTCGCCCAATGTAATCAGAGAGACGTTTCGCGCTCTCGCATTGATTGGTTGAACGCTCTCGGCCAATCACAAGCAGAGGATCGGCCAGGAAGAAGGAAGGTTGCTTCCTGGATTCAAAAGCGTCGCTTGGGAAGCCATTCCTTGTGCAAGCGTCCTTTTGAGCTGTTCTCTGAATTCTGTGTTTTTACTTTACGTTCTTATTACTGTTGACTCTTTGTTATTTGTTAATAAAGTCTAATTGTTATTTCACGTTTTAAATATATATATGTGTGGTTATTTCTTACGGAGTCCCCCACAATTGCGACGTTGAGATTTACTCAAGATTGCGCGCGCATGGATTCCGAGACACGTGGTAGACCCTGTATCCAGTAAAACCCATGTATATACACACAGATTGGGACCCAAGCTGTGGCTATATCAAAGCAGGGTGTCGAATCTGTTCTCAGAAGCAGCTCAAGCCGAGCGTGAACGTAGAAAGGGACAGACAGTGGAGGAGAGAGAGAGGTCCAGAGAATCAAAGTGAGGCGCCGAAACGTATCGGTGAGACAATACTAATGCAACAATAAAACTTTTTGAAGTTATACTTCTTTAGGCGCGTTATGGAGAAATGATGAGGACTAAATTTTTGCGATGCGCGCGCACCGCGTCAGATAAAGTCTACACCATGAAGCTGCTTGCCAAACCCCTTAAGAAAAAGGCTACCAACTAAATAACTCCAAAAAATAGAAATAGAGATCTCCATTGCACGCGCATGTTGGCATGCGCGTCGCGTTTCATAGCTGTGTTCAACTGTATTTATACTATTTGAATACATGTTCTGAATGCACAATACGTGTTTTATTTGAATACTAATAAAAATGATATATCTGTTTATTAATTATATACAGTAGTGATTGATATTGAATATTGGTAAATATTATTTAAATCATTCGACAGTATATTAACTAATTAAAAGAATTATAGAGTAATAAATCATATTCAATGCAGTGAATTTCGTGTTGTCATTAAATTATAATTTAATATTTCATACAAAAGAGACATTGAAATACAATTTTTCATCGAGGTTTATTTGATTATTTACAATTATTTATTTCTTTTCAGTATGAATGAATGTTTATCTCAGTTAATTTAATAAATATGTTCACATTAATATTGGATGCTGAATATTTATTTTAATTTATTTAATTTAATTTTTTGAAAAAATAAAAAATAAAAAAAATAGCGAGCGATACGTTGTCGTGGTTCGTCGTCGAAACACGTGTATAGTTGACACGGGCCTTCGGAAAGTACCCCGAGTTTGAACGTTACGTCAAATTCTATTCGTTCGTATGCGAAAGCTCAGTCGTCTGAAACTCGGAACCGTTTCGGTGCACCAAATGGGCCCGGGAAACAATTCCAAGAATGGACCCTAGGAGCACAAAATATTGAATACATATTTATCCAATATTAAAAAGAGATTGAATCTCTTTTTAATATTTAAATATACATACAATATGCATTCTAGATTCATAGAGAGAAATATTTTTTTTCGAATATTTATATAATATTTATTTGATGTCACGGCAAAACATTTATTTCCTAATAAAAAATAAATATTCATTTAATATTTGAAACAAAATATTTTGGTAAAACTAGGGAACAGCCCAGACCTCACCGATTTCGATGATTTTTGAATATGTTGTAGAACTCAGTATTCTGAACAACTTTTTCCTATGCATATAATGGTCGCTCGGCCTTAGTTTTCGAGATATTTGCAAAAAACTATAGCTACTACTACATGGAATTTTGTCTATACGTGCACGCTCGGGGCAACGTGTGGGACCGCCGCGGCACGCCGCTTTTCCGGCAGCCGGCGAGGGATCAGTATACCGGGTGGACTCATCAAAATTGTACCTCTAGAACTGGATATATCATATCAGATTTGGTATTGGCGGGGGAGGGGCTCTGCCCCTCCCCCTGCACCCCCTCCCCGTAAATTTCGAACCCAAACCTAACCCGAATCTAATTTTTATTTAATTAGATATGAGTTTGGGTTAGATTTTGCTTTTTCGATGAGAAACTCATATTTGACTAAATCAGAATTAGGTTCGGGTTAGGTTTGGTTAGAAATTTACGGGGAGGGGGTGCAGGGGGAGGGGCAGAGCCCCTCCCCCGCCAATACCAAATCTGATATGATATATCCAGTTCTAGAGGTACAATTTTGATAAGTCCACCCGGTATACTGATCCCTCGCCGGCTGCCGGAAAAGCGGCGGTCACACACGTTGCCCCGAGCGTGCACGTATAGACAAAATTCCATGTAGTAGTAGCTATAGTTTTTTGCAAATATCTCGAAAACTAAGGCCGAGCGACCATTATATGCATAGGAAAAAGTTGTGCAGAATACTGAGTTCTACAACATATTCAAAAATCATCGAAATCGGTGAGGTCTGGGCTGTTCCCTAGTTTTACCTATTTGTTTGTACTCTCTTTTCAATATATCGCTTGAGATATGGATTGGAATGTATGGATTGCGAATCATTGCGTTACGAAATAATATTTAATAATTGACCGTTTGCGTTTAGCAACAAGGCAATAATTCAAGCTGAAAGAGACATTAACGTTTCGAATAATTTTTAATATCGATGGCATTCCAATTTCAAAAAGTTCGGACAATCAGTTTTGGCCCATTTTGTGCAAGCTAGTATTAAAAAATTGTACAGTGTCTCCTTTTCCAACAGCAATATATTATGGTAATACAAAACCAAATTCCTCGGTTGATTACTTAAGTCTTAAGTGATTTTATATACGAATTAAATGATATTTTAGAGCATGGATTATTTTACACTAATACTTATTTTTAAAAAATATTAAAGGACATACAGGTCGCAATAGCTGTGAAAGATGGACAGAAGAGGGTACATATTACAAAATCGAATTATTTATGAAAACCATAATGCTAGTTCTCAGACACATTTTGATTTTGAAAATTTCCACGATATGAAACACCATCGAGTTTTGCTACATAATAAATTACGCTTCAACGTAGAGTGGCTAAACAAAGCTCAGGAAATGCTATTTTACCTCTTCTGATTAATTATATCATGGGAATCCAACCATATCATTTGCATATCCAACCCAATTATATCATTGGGAAAGTACGTTGATCAGTAATCCATGAGTCCCGAGTTCGATTCCGGTCGACACCAATAAAAATTTCTTAGGTTCAAAAATTGTTTAAGAGAGTAAGTAGTACAATAAAGGCCAAGATTGGTGTGAACTCTCGTACATAACGCGTGCAATTGCGACTGTTATAATTTTCCAACTTTTTTTAGATTTGAATATCTTTTAAATATCCATTTTATGTTCAGTGAATATTTAGCTCATGTTTTCTAAATATTCATTTTATATTTCTTGTACATGTGTACAATATCAGATCCAATATTTCTTCAATCTTAAAAAGTGTGCCTTAAAAAATATTTTTTCAATATTGGAAAAACATATTTATCCAATGTTTTTGTGTTACTAGGGGAGACTGCTATCTAAAACTCGCTAGTCCGCAGGATGACCGTATCAGTACAGAAGTTAGGTCCGGGTAACGATAATTTTTTGGCTTGACATTTTCGACTGACTGCTTTACCAAAATGCAGCCCCTTTTATACAATTTTATGCACAACACGTGTTTTATTTGAATAATAAAAAAAATTATATATGTGGTTTGTACCGGGGTGTTTCAATGATAGATGCTCTGGTTAGAGCACAGCGCAAGCGGGGTAGTTGGCGCGCTCGGCTGTGCACTCGCACTTGAGAGTGCCATAAAAAACGGTTCGCGCTACCCGCTCGACGCTGATTGGTTGGGGTATGTGCCCTAAAATTATATAAAAGGGGCTGCATTTTGAACAAGTTACCGATGATTCTAAGTGGAGACTTCAACGTCAATTTTTCACGAGAAGATGCTGGTCCACTTATTGACTTTTTCCAAAAGTATGTGAATCTAACTATGAATAATAATCCCCTGACTTCAACAACACAACACGGTACCACCATAGATGCTGTATTTACACGATACCTCAACGACTTTAGTACGAAACTATTCGTATCATATTTTAGTTATCATAAGCCACCGATAACTGAAGTGCCGATTCAGTCACCACCTGAAGAAGCTATGATAGTGGACATAATTTAAAAATGTTGTAAATTTCTTTTCTTATGCCACTCCAATCCTTTTATTCTTTTATTTCAATAAATCTTTTTCGTGCAAATTAAAAATCATTTTAATCACGTCAATGAAGTATAACTTCTAACGCGCGTACATAAGTACATGTTAAGAATTTGTTGATATTAAAGGTGGAAGAGGTAAGAGAGGCGTAAGATAGGTAGTTCTTTCCCGGTCAATTCTGGGGTAAAGACTGAGTGGTCAATCACAGTTCATTTACCAAAAGGCAGAACCTTCCCCACTCCGTGGCCAGATCCTCCAGGAAGAGTTTCCCTATTCCTTGGAAATACGGCTACAAGCCGATTGCCACATGTATTCTTTACAAGACACTAATAAACAATCCCTCGACACCAGATAGTTGGAAGACCCAATGCGGTCGCCAGCCATCGTCGGTCAACGGGATGTTCAGTCTCATTCATTCACTTTCAAAACATCCCTAATAAACAGTCAATCCTTGGACATTCGACAGTTGAATAGCGTCGGGCCACCAGCCATCGTCTGCCGTCCAGATTGCCCATTTGCAAAACACTCTTCAAACGCACCCAGGCTAGGTCCCTATCATAAATCGGTCCCTTTCCTTTCATTCAAAATGCGCTGTCGCTAACATACACGCACCCTTTTTTGTTTATTAATTTTTCTAAATGTAACTTTAACCAATGTATTTGCGAGATTTTTCTGATTAAAATGAGACCAAACGCGATATAGTTCGAATTATATTTACTTGTTGATACTCATTAAATACGTACCAGAAAGTGCAAAACGCGTTGCTCGTATTAAACTAATAATAACAGGATAACGTAAAATAATAAAGTACATTATAATAAATATAATAATAAAGTACATTATAATAAATATAATAATACATTGAAATAAACAGGATACAATTTAAATTATATTTACTCATTAGAATAAGAATAAAAGGATAATGCAAAATAGTAACGTGCATTACAATAAATACTGTAATACATTAAAATAAATCATAATAGAGCGTGACCTTAGATTGTGACCGAGATGTCGATTCACGCTCGGCTCGAGCCGCATGTAAACATAGATTCGACACCCTTCTTTACTATATGCCCCACCGCTGTCGCCTATAACGAAGCCGGGTGTCGAATCTGTCACATGCGCGTCCAGCCGTGCTTGAATCGACAATGTATGATAATGTACTTTATTATTTTACATTATCCTGTTATTATTAGTTTAATAAGATCAACGCGTTTTTGTACTTTGTGGTAGGTATTTAATGAGTATCAACAAGTAAATATAATTCGAACTATATCGTGTTTAGTCTCATTTTAATCAGAAAAATCTCGCAAATACGGTAGTAAAATTTTTATAGAAAAAAAGTTAAAAATAAAAAAGTTTTATGGTTGAATTAGTATTAGTCACACCGATATTGCGGCACGGATCATATTACGCCGCTCGATCGTCGAGCGTCGCTATCGCGAAGGGGAATCCCCTCAAGTGGAGGGGATAGTCAATGGGACTATATCCAAGCACTGTTTTGTGCATATATGCAAGTTTTACTGTATATAAACTGATGGGACCTGGACCGAAATTTTGTTAGTCATTAAGAGAATACCCTAGTAGCACAAAATATTGCATACATATTTATCCATTATTAAAAAGAAATTGAATGCCTTTTTAATACTTAAATATACATACAATATGTATTCGACTTCCGGTTGAAAAAGGGTGGCGAGCGCACGTGAAATTAAGGAGGGTGGAGAGAAGTGAAATAACAGTAAATAGTGGAAAGTGTGGAAGAAGAAAGGGGTTGAAGCGTAAGTGAAAGTGGGTGGGAAGCAGAAATAAGAGAAGGTAAGAGGTGGAACTGAAGGGTAGCGGATACAGAAGGAAGAAACAGGAAAAATTTGGAGGTTAGGAAGAAAGCGTGGAAAGAATTTGGAGGTTTGGAAGAAAGCGTGGGAAGAAAGTAACAGAAACAGCAAAGAGTCGTAGCAGGAGCGGGTCGGTAAGGCAGGAAACGCCAGCGAGGAGAAGGACAGGGAAAGCTAAGGACAAAGAGGAGAGAAGGGAGAGAGATTATGGCAGGAAGACCGACAGGTAGCAGAAACAAAATTAAAGAAAAGGCGCTGGAAAGTTTTGGTGTGGGAAAGGAAAAGGAGGACGATATGGAGAAAAGGGTACTCCAGGCAGTAAAGGAACTAGGAGAAGAATTTAAAGAGAGGTTAGAGCAGATAGAAAAGAATATAGAAAGACAGCTGAAAATACAGGTGGAGGCGACAGTGAAGGAGGTGCATGAGAGGTGGGAGTTAAGGGGGGAAGAATGGAGGGCGGAGAGGCAAATATGGAACAAGGAGAAGGAGGAGATGCTGGGAAGGATAAAAGGCCTGGAATGGGAAAGGGAGAGAAAAAAAAGGGAGGAAAGAAGGACGAACATAGTAATAAAAGGAGAAGAGTTCGAGGAGGGAAATATCGGGGAAAAGGTGGAGGAATTTGTCCGGAAAAACCTAAGTATAGAAATAGGAGTGGAGAAAGCCTATATAGCAAAAGGAGGAGGAGAAGAAAGAAAAGGGAAGGTAGTAATAGCAAAACTGAAAAATTGGGAAATGAAAAGACAAGTAATGAGCAGGAAGAGAGGATTGAAAAGAGGAATATACATAGACGACGACTTGACCGAGAAAGAAAGGAACATACAAAGGCAGGCAAGATGAAGAGTAAAGGAGGAAAGAGAAAGAGGGAAGGAAGCAAGAGTTGGATACATGAAAATAAAAGTGGGAGAAAAGTGGTTAACGTGGAACGAAAGAGAGGAAGACTTCAGGGAAGAAATAAGGAGGGGCGGAAAAGAGTAGCAGAAAGCAGGACAAGATGGGGAGGGAGGGGAGGGGATAAGAATGTGCTTCTGGAATATGGCGGGAATGACAAACAAGGATGAGGAAACGTGGGACCTTTTAGAAGGGTTCGACATTGTAAGATTAGTTGAAACATAGATCGAGGAGAAGGGGTGGAAAAGAATAAAAACAGGATTGCCAAAGGATTTTGAATGGAGGTGCTCCCCCGCGATAAGGGAAAGTAGAAGGGGAAGGGCCAAGGGGGGGGATTATCACAGGAGTAAGGAAGGGGATAATAGAGAAAGGGTACAGGGAAGTAAGCAGGAACGTAGTGGAGAGGGAAGTGCTACTGGATGGAGAGACATGGAAAGTTATGACACTGTATAGCCAAGATATAAGGGAAACAATGGAAGGAATAACGAAAAGTATGGAAGAGTCGGCAGAAGGAATACTACTGATGGGAGGAGACTGGAACGCCAGGACAGGGAAAGAGGGAGGCATAATAAGGGAAGCGGAGGAGGAGGAAGAGGAAAGAAAGTCAAAGGACATGGTACTAAACATGGAAGGAAAAAGGCTAATAAACATACTGGAGAAAAAGGGGTGGTTTATTGTAAATGGAAGCAAAGGAGAAGAAGGGGATTACACATATATTGGGGAGAATGGAGCTACGGTGATAGACTACGTGATAGGCAACCAGGAAGCATTAGACAAAATAAAGTTTTTAAAAGTCGGGCAGCGAGCAGATTCGGACCATTTGCCACTGGAACTGGGATTGTGCTGGTCGGGGGAGGTGAGGAGGGATAAAGAAAAGGAACAAGAGGAAAGTCAAGAGAGAAGAGACTGGTCAGAAGAAGGCATCCTCGGGTACCACCAGAAATGCAAGGGATGGGAGTGTATGGAGGATAGTACGGAAGGATTATGGAAGGAGGTCAAGAAGAAGGTTCGGGATGCAAGTTCAAAAATAAGGAAAAGGAAGTGGGTATGGAAGATAGGATGTATACCCTGGCACGACAAGGAATGGAAGATAAAGAAGAGAGAAGTAAGAGCAGCACTAAGAAAATGGAGAAAGGGAGAATACAGTAGAGAGAATTACATAGGGGAAAGGAAGGCGTATAGAAAATGGTGTGCAGAGAGAAGAGTAGAATAGGAAAGGATACAGGAGGAGAAGATACGTAACATCAGAAAAGAACAAGAAGCATGGAAATATATATAAATAAGTTCAGAAAGAAAAGAGGGAGAATCGAAGAGAGCATTGGAATGGAGAAGTGGAGGGAACATTTTAAAGAGAAACTAGAAGGAAGGGATGAAGGTAACGGGCTGGAGGAGCATGAAGATCAAGAAGGAGAAGAGGGCACGGCAACCGAAATAAGCAAGGAGGAACTGATAACACAGCTGAGCAAGTTAAAATTTGGTAAGGCACCGGGAGAGGACAATATAGAGAATGAAGTGTGGAGATATATGTCAGTAGAAGTCGGGGAAGTGGTTTGGAGACTGATGAGGCAACTGTGGAGAGAGGGAGGAGTCCCGGGACTGTGGAGAAAGGGAGTTATAACACCAATTTATAAGAGGGGGGAGAGAGAGGAGGTAAAGAACTACAGAGGGATAACGCTCATGGATACAGCGTATAAAATATATGCGGGAATTTTGAACGAGAGATTGAGACTAGAGACAGAAGGAAAGCTGGAGGAATGCCAGTTTGGGTTCTGGAAGGGAAGGGGTGTGATAGACGCGATTTTCGTAGTAAGTCAGGTAATAGACAAGCGATTAAGCCAGAGGAGAGCGAAGGTTTTCGCCTGCTTCGCAGACCTAAAGGAAGCGTTCGACAGGGTGGACAGGAGTCTGTTGAGAGAAAGTATGAAGGAAATGGGAGTGAGTGCGAGGCTAAGAGAAAGAGTAATGGAAACGTACAAGGAGTCAAGAAACGTGGTGAGGGTCGCAGGGAAGGAATCGGAGGTATTTTGGACCACGAAGGGGCTGAGGCAGGGATTACCGATGAGCCCAACTCTCTTTAACGTATATCTGGCAGACCTGGAAGAGCACATGAGAAAAGGGCAAGTGGGGGGAGTGACAGTAGGGAAAATGAAAATATGGACCGTAATGTATGCAGATGACATAGTTTTGCTGGCGGAAAGAGAGAACGAGATGAAGGAGATGCTTGGGAGATTTAAAAAGTATATAGGAAAGAAGAAGATGGAACTGTGTCTGGAAAAAACAAAGGTGATGGTTTTCGAGAAGGGTAAGGGGAGAGGGAAAGAGAGGGAATGGAAATGGGGTGTAGGACAGATGAAGGAAGTAAAGGAAATAAGATATTTAGGATATACACTGCAGAAGAATGGCGGAGCGGTGAGACATATGAAGGAAAGGAAGAGGAAAGCGATGGTGGCTATGAAGAATACGTGGAGTATTGGGGAAAGAATATTTAGTTGGGATTACGAAAGAAGGATGAGCATGTATACGGCGTTGGTAGAGAGTGTAGCGTTGTTTGGAGCCGAAATATGGGGGTGGAGTAGGGACGAGGGGTTGGACGGGGTTACAAGGAAATATATAAAATGGTTACTAGGGCTGGAAGTAACGACACCAAACCACCGACGAGATATAGGAATAGACAAGACATGCAATGTATTTTTTCGGCCACGATGTCTGGGACGCCGCGTCCCATTACCATTTCCGTGTCACTCGCAACGTTACCCACAGATTATTGAAAACGATGCGAAAATTGAATAATTTTAAAGAATTCTTTTGTTCTTTGCCGCAATGAAAGGCAACAAAGGATATGAAACATTTAATGTTAATTAAAAATCATTTAATTAAAGAAACACATGTTAACAAGTTTTCTTATTTCAATTGTACTATCTGTTAGCGACAGCGCATTTTGAATGAAAGGAAAGGGACCGATTTATGATAGGGACCTAGCCTGGGTGCGTTTGAAGAGTGTTTTGCAAATGGGCAATCTGGACGGCAGACGATGGCTGGTGGCCCGACGCTATTCAACTGTCGAATGTCCAAGGATTGACTGTTTATTAGGGATGTTTTGAAAGTGAATGAATGAGACTGAACATCCCGTTGACCGACGATGGCTGGCGACCGCATTGGGTCTTCCAACTATCTGGTGTCGAGGGATTGTTTATTAGTGTCTTGTAAAGAATACATGTGGCAATCGGCTTGTAGCCGTATTTCCAAGGAATAGGGAAACTCTTCCTGGAGGATCTGGCCACGGAGTGGGGAAGGTTCTGCCTTTTGGTAAATGAACTGTGATTGACCACTCAGTCTTTACCCCAGAATTGACCGGGAAAGAACTACCTATCTTACGCCTCTCTTACCTCTTCCACCTTTAATATCAACAAATTCTTAACATATCAATAAATGAAATAATTTTTAAAGTTATACTTTACATTATTTTCTGACAAATTACCAAAAAAAAATTGAGCTAAGAGATGTATATTGTTTTAACACCCAAACAATAAAGTTGCCACAATGAAAAAGATAATGACGATAATTGTATACTACAATTGTTAATTGTATAATTACTAGACAAATTCTTTCATTATCTTTTTCATTGGAGCAATTTTATCGTTAATGAAAGACGCAATTTCTTATTTATATTCAACTAATAACAATAACGAAGTAAATCATTTACTAATATAAGACAATTCCTGCGATAAACGTGTCTGCAAACGATTAGTGTTCGTATTCGGTCCCGAGCGAAGTGTACTAATCGAGATTTTTCTGAAAATATATAATACCAAATTAATAATTGGAGTAAAATTTATACTCCGATTCGGAGTAGGTCCAAGGATTGGTGGCGATGTCTCGGCAAGCATTAATTGGGGATAAGAACGAACACTGAGCGGCCATTATTGTACATTGTATCCTAAGTACAATACGCAGTCAATTCGCTCGAATTATTTTCCACATAATTATCAAACGTGTCTTAAACGTTTAATAATTATACGATAAATAATTGATTGCCCGGGTCTCACCACGTGGAGGTTACTGCGCATGGAGACCCACCCTAGCCACGGCCCTTCCACCATTCATTTTATATTAGAAAAAAAATATTTAATTTATATTAGGTATGAAATATTTGTATGTACTCTCTTTTCAATATATCGATTGAGATATTGATTGGAATGTATGGATTGCGAATCATTGCGTGACGAAATAATAATTAATAATTGACCATTTGCGTTGTTTAGCAACAAGGCAATAATTCAAGTTCAAAGAGACATTAACGTTTCGAATAATTTTTAATATCGATGGCACTCCAATTTCAAAAAGTTCGAACAATCAGTTTTGGCCCATTTTGTGCAAGCTAGTATTAAAAAATTGTACAGTGTCTCCTTTTCCAATAGCAATATATTATGGTAATGCAAAAGCAAATTCCTTGGTTGTTTACTTAAGTCTTAAGTGATTTTATATACGAATTAAATGATATTTTAGAGCATGGATTATTTTACACTAATACTTATTTTTAAAAAATATTAAAGGACATATAGGTCGCAATAGCTGTGAAAGATGGACAGAAGAGGGTACATATTACAAAAAACGAATTATTTATGAAAACCATAATGCTAGTACTCGGACACTTTTGATTTTGAAAATTTTCACGATATGAATCACCATCGAGTTTTGCTACAAATAAATTACGCTTGAACGTAGAGTGGCTAAACAAAGCTCGGGAAATGCTATTTTACCTCTTCTGATTAATTACACCGGCCCTCAATTTACGCGAATATCCGTTCCACGTGGATTTGATTTACGCGAATAAAAATCGTGTAAATTGAATCTGTCAGTATAAAAGGAAAAATATTGGAAATAAAAGCTAGTAAAAGTTTTAGAAATACATGTGTACATATTTATTTCACATAACTTAACAAAAAAATAAGTAAGACATTTCAGAAAACAGAAGTATGTAAGTTTTATTCGATGTCACTATCGCTACTGTAGTTCAAAACTGTTGAGGATTTGAGCGCTCGGGTCTGCGCGATCCGATGGTTGGCTGATATCGCTCAGCGCTGAGCGTGGAGGTGTAGGATGAGCAATGAATGACTCACAATGAAGAACGAAAGAATATATATATACAGCACTTCAACTTTGAATTGTTACACGAATAGTGCAATACGAAGTTAGCTTAACGACGTGTATGTCCGTCCTCTGTCGCGGTTTTGGACGATCTCTCGTCTATTTGCGAGCCGTTGCTCGCCGAGCCGCTTCGACGGTTTTTCTCTTGGCTTTTTTTTTGGTTTCACCTGATTGGTGTAAACCGATCAGGCGATAGACTCTTGACAGTTATTGGGTCGGTAATTAGCCCGTCATACGCGTGGCTAGGTGACCCCCAAGGTTTTGCAGTTTGAATTTTGAACATACCGCCCGCCTTGAAGCGCTTGCAACGAGCGTTTCGAAAGTAGTGTGAGGGGCGCGCAGGTGGGAACCGCCCGCCTTGGCGGGCTCGACGAACAAATAGGATGTATGAATATAGAATATGACCTTACCAACTACATTAACTTAGCTTAATAATAGAATTAGTAATCGCAGCTATTTACAGTTAGAATTAAAACTTAGAATTAATAATCGCAATTATGTACACTTGTTTTCTAACGGACGATTACAATTTTACGCGGACGCGTCGCTCTTGACTGGAAGCGCACAAAGTTTGACAATTGGTCGCTTAAATTCAGAATTCGCAGTTCTGACCGTAACGACGCGAGTGAGGCCGTCAGCACCAGGGTGCAGCTTGACAATTCGCCCGAGTTCCCACTTACATGGAGGGAGTGTTGAATTACGCAAAAGGACAAGTTGTCCTTGTTCAAGAGAAGGGCGGATTTGTCGCCATCGCGTGCGTTGCTGCAGGGTGTTGACGTACTCGACCTGCCATCGCTTCCAGAATCGCTCGGTAATGCGTTGCACGAGCTGCCATCGCGACAACCGATTCTCGTTGAGGTGCAACACTGAGGGTTCCGGTGCAGTAGTGAGAGCGGACCCGACCAAAAAATGTCCCGGAGTGAGCGGGTCGTATGTGTCGAACGCGTCGGACAGCGGAGCCAGCGGACGGGAGTTCAGGCAGGCCTCGATTCGGCATAGGAGTGTAGTAAATTCCTCGAAGGTGAGGGTGTGTTCCCCCAAAACACGGCGCAAGTGATGCTTGACGCTACGCACTCCAGCCTCCCACAAACCTCCGAAATGTGGCGCAGTCGGGGGTATGAAGTGCCACGACACGTTGTCGCTCGCGGTAGCGTTTTGAAAGGATGAGTCCCGCAACGCCGCCCGGTGTGCTTCGAATAGTTCTCGATCGGCGCCGACGAACGTGGTACCGTTGTCCGAGTATACGGAAGTCGGGAGACCGCGCCGCGCGCAGAACCGCGAAAAAGCGTTGCGGAACGCTGCGGTGGTATAGTCGCCGACCAATTCTAAATGGATAGCTCGCGTTGACAGACACACAAAGAGTGCTATGTAAGCTTTGCGGGATGTGATACCGCGACCCGCGGAAGCTCGAACTTTTACGGGTCCGGCGTAATCTAGACCGCAGTGTGCAAAACTGTGACTGGGTGGAGTGACGCGAGGGAGCGGCAGGTCCCCCATCATTTGTTCCGGAACTTGTGCCCGCAACCGAACGCACTGAACACAGCGGTGGATCACGAATTTAACTTGAGTGCGAGCACGCAGGATCCAGAAGTCAGAGCGGAGGGTGGTCAAGGTGAGCTGAAGGCCTCCATGCAATGTTCGTTGATGCGCTTGTTTGATTATCAAAGTGACCAGCGGGTGCGCCGCGAGGAGAACTGGATGTTTCCGATTGTAAGGAAGTGGAGAATTTCGAAGCCGTCCGCCGACGCGAATAATGCCGCTTTTGTCTAGAAATGGGTGGAGGTTTGCTGTCGCGCTTTTCGCGGGAACGCACTGGTTATTCGTTAAGGAATGTATTTCTAAAGGAAAAACTGCCGACTGAATTGTTTTGAGCCAGAAGATCCGAGCACACATGCACTGTTCGACGGTGAGCGCGAGACCGATAGCGCGGGGCGAAGAACTGTTGTGTTGACGATCGCGACAACGAGCGATGAATCGCTGTACGTACGCGGTCACTCTAATAAGCTTCGGCCACGATGAATATCGCGAAGCGAGGTCCCATGGTTCCGTTTTCGTAGAACAGTGCAGTGTCACGACCTTCTCTTCTAGCGGAGCGTCGGCTGCGAGCGGAGGGGATGCCGTTGGCCATTGTTCGGCAGGGAGGCGAAGCCAGGGTGGTCCGTGCCACCATAACCGATGGTGGAGGAGTTCGCGCCCCAACAATCCCCGTGACGCGCAATCGGCCGGATTGTCCTGCGTAGGGACGTGCCTCCACTCGACCCGTGGTGCCCTCACCGTAACTTCATGGACTCGGTTCGCAATGAACGTTTTCCATCGCGATGGGTGATCGCGAAGCCATGCGAGGACGACTGTCGAATCGGTCCAGCAAAAACACGAGTGAGGACGAAGCCCGAGTGAGTTTCGGACGAATTCGATTAATCGCGATAGAAGCACTGCGGCGGATAGCTCCAAACGTGGGATCGTGAGAGGCGTGATCGGAGCGACCCGTGACTTTCCGGCGAGTAATGACACTGAAATCGCGCTCGTAGGGGAGGTGATTTTTAGGTATACCGCAGCCGCGTATGCGACGTTGGATGCATCGGCGAAACCGTGGAGTTCGATTCGAGTTGAATCGGAAGTTAGACCGGTCCACCGATTGATTGTCAACCCATTTAATTCCCCGAGGTCGGAATAAATGCGTGTCCATCGGAGCAACGAGGCGGGTGCTATGGGTTCGTCCCAAGATACGCGAAGGCGCCAGAGGTCCTGAATTAGTATTTTTGCGGAGATGGTCACGGGGGTGACCCATCCTAGGGGGTCGTAAAGTTTCGCGATAGTGGATAAAATGGCACGTTTCGTTACCGGCGCGTGCGAATCGATCGATACGTTGATTTGAAAAACATCGCGGGACGGATTCCACCCGATTCCAAGCACTTTGACACGTTCGTCCTCGGCCAGCGCTTTCGTACAGGCCAGACCATGATTTGCCGGATCAATGTCCTCGAGAAGTGAAACTGAATTACTCGCCCATTTGCGGAGCTCGAATTTCCCCCGACGTAATAAAGCGATTACTTGGTCGCGGCTCTGCTTTAGAGACGCGACGTCTTCCCCGCCGAAGAGCACGTCGTCGACGTAAATCTGTTCCTGCAATATCGGAACAGCTAGCGGAAACTGATGGCCCTCGAGTTCGGAGAGGCGTTTGAGGACACGAAGAGCGAGGAACGGAGCGCACGTCATCCCGTAAGTCACCGTTAATAACCGATAATCGCGAATCGGACCGGAACGGGTCTCCTGCCACAAGATTCTCTGATAATCCACATCGCGGGGGTCGACGAGAATTTGCCGGTACATCTTCTCGATGTCGGCAGCGTACACGTAGCGGTGGTGCCGCCACCGAAGTACAACAGCGGGAAGGTCGGTTTGCAGTTTCGGCCCGGCAAGCAGATGATCATTTAATGATCGTCCGGTATTGGTCCTGTACGACGCGTTGAAAACGACGCGGAGGTGAGTGGTCACGCTTCCAGTACGGAATACTGGATGATGCGGAATATAAACGGGGTCTGACGTAGGGTGCGAGGCTGGAGCGAGCGTCATATGATCGCGCTGTTTGTACTCGGTCATGAAGTCGGAGTACTCTCGTTCGAGTTCCGAATTCGTTTTGAATTTTCGAGTGAGTGAAGATAGCATGTTCTCCGCGGCAGGACGCGATGGACCGAGATTGAGAGGAGGACTCCGAGCGAATGGAAGCCTGACCATGAACCGTCCGTCCGATGCTCGCGAGTGAGTTTCCCGGAAGTGCTCCTCACATTGTGCCTCCGCCGAAGTCATGAGCGATTTCCGTGGAAGCTCCTCCACTTCCCAGAACCGTCGCAACTCGTCCTCGAGGGGGAGGACACAAGCGCTGAAGTGCGCGGTGAGGAGTTGATCGGAGGCGGATGGGACCGGAGAAGATTGGACAGGGCCCGAGATCACCCATCCGAAAATGGAGTTTTGCGCGACAGGTAACCCGGCACGACCCTTCCGGACTCCGTCCAGAAGAGCCTCGCCGTACAGATCCGCACCGATAATGACCTGAATTGGTTCGTCACCGGCGGGATCTGCATCAGCCCAAGGAAGATCGGCGAGGTGTTCGAGCTCTGTGGGAACGGACTTCCGGGGTGGAGGATAGGACGTCAGAGTCCTGAGAACGAGTGCTGTCGTGGTGAGGGCGGGAATCTCCGCGTAACGCGAACATACTGTAATTGACACTGCGTATCGCACGGTGGTTGCGCGAGTATCACCGACTGCGGAAATAGCCACGTTTGTCCGCGTGCGTTTCGCTTTCAGTAATTGCGCTAGGTTTTCGGTAATGAAGGTCGCCTCGGATCCTTGGTCGAGTAACGCTCTCACGACTGCAGTTCGCCCGGATGCAACCCGGACCTTAACCAAAGCGGTGGCGAGGAGAATGCGCGACGGAGTTCGCGGGTGGGTTATCGCAGACAGTGACGTCACAGCGGCATTGTCAATAGAGACCGCACGTTCGTTTGTTGACGTGATGTGGTTGCCGGTTGCTCGAGCCTCGGAATCGTCATGGAGCGTGCTATGGTGGTTTTTATGACATCGGCGGCAAGTGTATTTACTGTTACAATCCGCGACCGTGTGTGTGTCACTGAGACAGTTAAAGCAGCGATTAGCCTTCATAACGAACTCTCGGCGGCGCTTAGGACCCTCGGCGAGGAAGGAAGGGCACGAGCTCAGGTAATGTCGCGCTTTACAACGCGGACACGATGGCTTCCTAGTGTTTGTTTCGGTTGACAGGTTGGAAGTATCGCGCGCAGGGCTGGCCGTCACGTTGGCGGTGTGAACGCGCTTGGTTCCCGTCGATTTGGTGATCGGTTTGGTCGTCGAGCTCGGAGCGAGCTCCTCGAGGGCTTGTGCGCGAGATTCCACGAATTGTAATAACCTTTCGAAACTCGGCATTTCGTCGGTTTGACGCGCCGCGAGGGTCCATGCCTTCAATGTCGAAGGATCGAGTTTTTGCGAAACGAGATGCACCAGAATGTCACTCCATAGTTCGGCGGAAGTGCGACCTAACTTGGTGAGAGACGCAACGGCAAGGTTCGCTTGATCTACTAACGAGCGTAGATCTCCCGGAGATTCTCGCGCTGACGCTGGTAATCCGAGTAAATTTGACATATGGAGTTGAATTAACCGCCGCTTGTTTTCAAATCGGGCGGTGAGAGTGCGCCACGCGATCGCGAGGTTTTCAGCGGTAAGCGGAATTGGTTTGATCGCGTCGAGAGCAACACCTTTTAACGCTGACACGAGGAAATGCATGCGTGCAAAATCCGACAATTTTGGATTTGACAGAATTAGCGACGTAAAGCGATCGCGAAACGTTTCCCACTCATTACAGTCCCCGTCGAACGGGGGGAGCGGCATGGGCGGAAGATGATCGAGTGATACGCCGGGAAAGAACGGATTCGCGTTTCCCGGTTGCAGTGCAGAAGTTGAATTCAATGGACTTACAGGGGACTCGATGTTCGCCAGCCAATCCGCCATGAAGTCTCGGGCGACGTAGTAGGCGTCCTCCGTGGGCTCCAGCAAGTCCTCCGCTGGGTACGAAGCCGCCGCTTGGTCGTCCGACGGTCTGGAGGTCAGCAATATCGCGTGGTTTTGTTGAAACTGGTTCCAGGCCTCGTCTAGTTGATTTATTCTGGATCGAATCTTCGCCGCAGTCAGGTTTGCAGCCCCGATCTTCTTAAAGTTTTCCACGGCTCGAGTGATGGTTCGCTGCAACATTGCCTGCGCAGCTAATGCTTTTTCCATGGCTCCCAGTTGCTCGGGGTTACACCTCCAAATCCGGCTCGAAGGACCAGTAAATGTTGAGGATTTGAGCGCTCGGGTCTGCGCGATCCGATGGTTGGCTGATATCGCTCAGCGCTGAGCGTGGAGGTGTAGGATGAGCAATGAATGACTCACAATGAAGAACGAAAGAATATATATATACAGCACTTCAACTTTGAATTGTTACACGAATAGTGCAATACGAAGTTAGCTTAACGACGTGTATGTCCGTCCTCTGTCGCGGTTTTGGACGATCTCTCGTCTATTTGCGAGCCGTTGCTCGCCGAGCCGCTTCGACGGTTTTTCTCTTGGCTTTTTTTTTGGTTTCACCTGATTGGTGTAAACCGATCAGGCGATAGACTCTTGACAGTTATTGGGTCGGTAATTAGCCCGTCATACGCGTGGCTAGGTGACCCCCAAGGTTTTGCAGTTTGAATTTTGAACAAAAACGATAAGCCTTTTCTTTTTAATTGGCATAAACTCATCATTTTCATCGCTTGAAATATTTGGAAGTTCGTCTTTATTTTCATTGTGAATGTAAATTTTTTCGGATGAATTTTTCTCAATATTTTCTGTTAATAAGTTTTCATAAATTCGCTGATATTCGCTGTAACATTTCATTAAATTTTGACGAAATTTGAAGGCTCGTTGAATGTTTGGATCAATGTCTATAATGGCATATTCCAATTTTTTGGCTGACTCAAGAGCTTTACAAAGATTTTCCGCAGTGAATGAATCTGCTTCTTCGTTGTCACTGCTACATACTTCATGAGGTTGGGTTTTAGATATGATATTTATTAATTCACTATCGGTTAATTCACGATCTGCTACTAAATCATTAATGTCACACTCGTTTAAATTGGCAAAGCATCCTATTTCAACCTCTTGGGATAAAGGAAGAACACTGGATATAAAACTTTCAATTTTAAAACTTATAGGAAAATATGTACATATGACTGCGTAAATCAATTCCGCATATAAAAAGTTCCGCGTAAATTGAGGTAAATTTGCCGCGTAAAACAAATACTCGCGTAAAAAAGTTCCGCGCAAATTGAGGGACGAGTGATATCATGTTAGCTCATTGGGAAAGTACGTTGATCAGTAATCCATGAGTCCCGAGTTCGATTCCGGTCGACACCAATAAAAATTTCTTAAGTTGAAAAATTGTTTAAGAGAGTAAGTAATACAATAAAGGCCAAGATTGGTGTGAACTCTCGTACATAACGCGTGCAATTTCGAATGTTATAAGTTTTCACCTTTTTTTTAGATTTGAATGTCTTTTAAATATCTATTTTATGTTCTGTGAATATTTAACTCATGTTTTCTAAATATTTATATTATATTTCTTGTACTTACATATGTACAATATCAGAAAATTACGAAAATTACGAAAACTGTACATTCCTCGCTTTTCTCCCTTATTTTGTATTTAATACTTATGAACACTGCACATCATTTATACTGATTGTGAATGTGTTGGGAAATACAGGAATAACAGCAATTCGAATTTGAAATTGCCGCCATGAAAGGCGACATCCTTGAAGTTAGCTACGCAATTCGCACACAAAGGGTCACCACGTGTCCGCCAGAAATGCGGTAATACTTGAGTGACGGTTGCCGGCACATAAACGCGGAGAAGTGTTGAAAAGTTTACAATTAAGAAGTGTTAATAGTACTGCAGTGTTAATAGCTCAAATCGAGTAGCTTCGGAAGGATACAATATTGTAATACGTGATTTGTTTCGAGATACAATGTGCTTCTACTAATAGTTACAATTCGTGTATCAGGTACGTCATTCTACTTTGTATATGTATCTCTATCAACCTTCATCAGCAGTCTTATTCCAGCATTTTAATTGAAGCCTTTGGTGCTAAAACCGGTCAAGTCCACTTTTTAATCACATTCACTTACTGAAGTTCTACATATTTCTATACATTACAGATTGATCGGTGCAAACATCAGACAGTTTTCCAAATCTGGACTTACCCAGTTTTTACTTCGTTTATTTATTACACTTTACACTCTACTTCTTTTTGTCCTATTACCTAAAGAATTATATCTCTCTTTCGCTTTTGGATAATGTTTGATATGTAAAACTAATTATGATAAAAGTCGCACGGTTCAGTTCAGCTATGATATATTTCTTGTCGATACAATACTAAAATCTAGTATGGCTCGGAAAATGGTATGCTCTAGTCGATAGTTTCCTATAGACTGCCTCGGTGTTGCCTTCTTGACCGCCAAGAAGGCGACCCCTCGGTCCCACGATGCAATGCCTTCAAGGGTCTGTTTTACGACCCCCAAATGTTTGCCGATCCCGCTCGCCTAGCGGCCTCGCAGTGACATTTGCCAGATGGGTATTCGAGGTGCTCCGAAACCTCGGGTTTTCTTACAGATATTTTATTTGAATCTATTTGCTTACAAATTTTATAACATCAATGCGATGTATATATTCGAACTGTCTTTTTAGTAAATGAATGTATTTTGAATCGCACTGTAAATAAACATTAATTACAGGAAGATGCTCATAAGCTTCGATAGACGTACGTATAAGACAAATCTTAATTTACAGACATAGATTACTTAAATGAAAAAAATGTAATATTGTATTTCTATGTATTTTACGATTTAGGTAACGCAGGAGAATATTTATCATTTTATGTGTATATTTGTCATGTTTCAATTTAAGGAATGCAATTAAGACTTTCCTTTACAACTTTGTCGCAGAATGAATAATTTTAATAATAACCTAACATACTAAAACTTAGCTCTTATTTCTTATTTAACTGTTGCTAAGTATGAAAGAGATTTAATGTAATTTACATTTTGCTAGAATGCGATAAATGTTAAAGGCATCTAGCATTTCCTACAATTATCAAATGTGTATAAAGATTTGTGGTCTAAGCATATACAGTCGGGGACAAAAATAAGTGGACAGGTAGAGAGAATAGATATCAATGAAATTTAATCGACTTTACATTATTCATATAAACTTAACTTTTATTTGTCTTATATCCTTATAATACATAGATTATTTAGTGACAAATTCAAACTAATATTCACATTTTTATGTACGCATTCCACATTTAACGAAATAATCAGCCATTTCTCGAGAGACAAAAATAAGTGGACGCCTACCAACAACGCTATAGTGGGGCAACAAATTTAAACAAATTTTACAAATTGGTTATGCTTGCACGCAATAATCTCAAAGACGTCTATCGATAGCAATTTAGGCTTTTTGAGGATAACATCGCCTCTGAAATAATCTAAAAATGCCGAGAGGAACAGAAATTTGTAATCAAATTCGCAACTTAATTGTTTCGGACTGTCATAAGAAGTTGAGTTACCGCGAGATAGCCCAGAAGTATAGCGTTTCGAAAAGTGCAATAGAAAAATTTTATAAAAAGTATTTATTATACAATACTGTGGAAAACTTAAGAGGGCGTTGGCGCAAACGATGTACGACTGTGCAAGAAGACCGTCGAATTGTCCGCAAATGTCGTAAAGATCCAACTATTCCATCAAGAAGCATTGCAGAAACGTTAGATGTAAACGTTTCAACAAAAACAATTAGAAGAAGATTGCACGAAGCTGGTTTAAAATGCTGCAAGGCTAGGCGTAAGCCATTTATTAGTAAAACTAATGTAAAGAAACGTTTGGCATTTGCGAAAAATATGTAAATATGCCATTGTCATTTTGGAGAAACATAATATGGACTGATGAAAGCAAATTTGAGTTGCGGCAATTGAAAAAGAGGTACCAAGTATGGAGAAAAAAGATGAAGCATTTAAAAAATCGTTTATTACGCCAACAATTAAATTTAGCGGCGGATCGTTAATGGTGTGGGGGTGTTTTTCTTTGAATGGGATTGGTGCACTGGTACAAATTGACGGCATAATGACTGCGGATGATTACATCGATGTTATAAATGAAAATTTAGAGATGGCAGTAGCAAAGATGGGTCTCGACAACGGATTTGTATTCCAACAAGACAATGATCCCAAACATACAGCCAGAAAAAGTCAGAAATTTTTTAAGGATTCGAATATTCAATTGCTTAAATGGCCTCCACAGAGTCCTGACTTGAATCCGATTGAAAACCTGTGAAGTTTGTTGGATACAAAAGTACCATTGGATAAGAGAACCAATAAAACCGAACTTTTCAGAAACCTACAGAGAGAATTTGAAAATATCGAAAAGATTACGTCGAAATTTAATAACCAGTATTCCTAGACGGTTAGAAGCCGTAATCCAAGCAAAAGGCGGCAACACAAAGTACTAACTTTACTATGTATTCTATTTATCATGTAATTTATTGTGTGTCCACTTATTTTTGTCTCTCGAGAAATGGCTGATTATTTCGTTAAATGTGGATTGCGTACATAAAAATGTGAATATTAGTTTGAATTTGTCACTAAATAATCTATGTATTATAAGGATATAAGACAAATAAAAGTTAAGTTTATATCAATAATGTAAAGTCGATTAAATTTCATTGATATCTATTCTCTCTACCTGTCCACTTATTTTTGTCCCCGACTGTATGTATCATATCACATGGATTTCTAAAGTTACGTATTGCTATGTATAACTCTATTGTTATAAATAATGTAGGTATTGTTTATTGTGAAAGTAAGTAATTATGATACTTTCTCATTCTGTTCAATCCTATTTGGTGCTTGTTTTTAAATATATATACTATATAAAATTGGATTTATTTCTAAAAGTTTGTATTTTACTTTATGCTTTTTTAGGATACAATTTTATCTTTACAGCTTAATAATCTAGAATTTAGAATGGTACCGTGTTTTGCAAATGCTATGTCCTTTGGTAAAATCCCCAATTATCTAACCGTGTTATAGGAATGCTGCATTGTATGCGCGCTGTCTGTAAATTGAATGATGTAAATAAGGTGGAATATTGTCATGAGAATATACGGGAAAACCATTTTCCATTTGACCGTTATAGAATGAACGTCTCCCTGAATTGATGTGAAGGACCAAACAGAACGTACCTGGATATTTTATTGGATATTGAAATTAACACTTAGCCAACCGATTGGGGAGATCTCCCACTTTTTCTTAACAATGCGTGTCCTCGATCTTGTTTATTTTTTCTTTTGTTATTAATCAGTCTTGAAATAGAGTTGTTTACAATTGATTGGACACCCTTTATGCTGTTATAAAACATCATTGCGTAATGAAATCTGTTAAATAAGTTCATTTAAAGTTAATAAAAAAAGTTGTAGCTCCCTATTGAAACTAAATAAAGTTGTATAAGGTATAAAAAGGTCGTTAAAAATGTTAGAATGCAATAATAAAAGGTTGAGTGAATTGCACATGGATACAGCATCAGACTGTTCTGAAGATTGCACTTTTTACACACGTGATAATGTGTTTAGCGACAATGAAAGTGTTATTGCTTCCGTACGTAAAAGTAGTTGTTGAATACTTTAAACTACCAAAAAAAATTGTTATATATATTATGTATAATATTATGTTTTGTATAAACTACATGCAATACAAGATCGTAATCACCAAATATAGTTGATCAATTAAATTCAGTTTCATGTGTTCTTTGTCTTTCAAGTAGTGAATACTAGTCTGCGTTACCAGCGAAAAATGCGCGGTGGACAGCGTACAGTTAGGCTTGGCACGACGGTTGGGTAAGTGTTAATAGTTAGTAATGTAATTCATTTTTCAAAGAGAATCAGTCTTTCATCACTGCTATATGGTTCAGTTGTATGGTATTCCTAAAGTAGTGTTTCCACTATAATATAATTAATATAAGTATTGTAGGGAAAGTTCCTATAGGCAGGGATGGCTAGAATGTATCGATATTTTGAAAACACCGACTTGTTCTGCCGATATTGTTGTATACCAACTTACTCACTACTTTTAGTCAGCTTATATGACAAGCTACGAATTAGTCATAGCGCATGCTAGTTTTAGATAAACAGTCCTTTCCACTCCGATACCAAATTTTCCAAGTCTCCTCGCGATACGCAACAACCCCAACCTTTACCCATTAACCATCCTCTGATCCTTGAACTTCAAACTCCCTTTTCCATCCTTTACTAAACCACAGATAATTCCTACTCCCCCACTTTTACAATCATAAATATATTCGACCACCATCCAACAGCCTCAGAGCCCCCTTAGACTAGAGACCGTACACCACGTAGTTCTATTCGAGTAAAATTGTTACGGGAAATACCAGCAGTACTTCGCCGCTCCGTAGTTCCGTCTAAGTGTCCGTATAGCTTAATTGTACTTATCCAATATAATAAATAAAGCTCTGCGGAATACAACAATATATCGATTTTTTTGGGCGTTTTACTAGTTCTTGAGCGTATATTGGCAGCAACACATTCATCAGTTTGGCGGCAGTGATTTAAAATTTGCACATTTTGGCACAAGAATTTCTTTGGCCAGTGGCCACATTATTTTGGAAAGATTAATTTCTAAGGCCGGGTTAACAATAACCCAACAAAGATATCGTTTGTCGGGAACTATGTTAAGCAAATTAGTATTTTTGAATAGCTTATCTGACAAGTATTGGATAAATGAAACCAATATATATGTAGAATAAACTAAAATAAATTAAAATTTTGATGGAATTGATTGGGATACCCCCCCCCCCAATGCCGATGATACCGACGCGTCGCGACGTATCTAACAATAAGATGATACATTACGCCAATCATTTGAAACTCATAGCAATATTAACAGATATTAATAAAATTTGTAATACTTATTTATATTCATAATGGACAGTATTTTAATTTTTATTAAAGATATTATGTAATTTTGCCAAATATCTTGTAAAGTAATCCTTTAAAGTTTTCAGAATAAAGCAGATCGTTCCGTTTAATTTTGAAACAGTCATTTAATTGTTTACAATGTACGATTATTTTCGCTCTCCCCTTTACATTAATAAGAATAAGAAATAAGAAATTTTAAGTATCAATAAGAAAGAAGACGAGTCCATTATAACGTGCGTATTATAAAGGGTGTACCAAAATTCACGCAAGATTTGAATTTTGCGCCATTTGCGCTGACAGTTTAGGGTTATTAAAAATGGAGCGCTACACGAAGAACAACGAGTTTTCATTGTTGAGCAATATTGAATGAGCAATACATTTTGGTGATCAGAATTGGCCGCCCAGATCATGCGATTTAACGTCGTTGGACTTTTTTCTTTGGGGTTTTTTGAAGTCTAAGGTTTATGCCAACAAGTCCACGACCACACCACGGCTTGAAGGAGGAAATTGAGCGATGTATCAACGAAATTCAGCCACATTTATGCAAAACGATCATGGAAAATTTCAACAAAAGAGTGTATACATATGTCTGAATTCTATTCCATACATAACCCTATACTGTATACTTTCTGAATCAATAAAAAAATTACAATTTTTAATTATAAACCTGTGTTTTCTATCAAAATTATTTTTTGCGTGAATTTTGGGACACCCTTTAGTATACATATATAATATCTTAAAAATTTTGAACTTTGATCTACGGTTAGGCTAGTTAGAATGAATCGACCAAATCAGTTTCTCTGTAAAACGAGTTTCTCCCTTTTTTATTATAACCAATATTACTATTTACAATCTATATACAAAATTTACAAGTTACCTGTAAAACGAGAAACGACAATTAAAGCCAATTACTCGCCTCTCTTTTCCCACTCTGCTTTAATCACCCTTACTCAAGTATTGTTTATGAAATTAAATATTAATGAATGTTAATGAAATAATGTTCCTATAACCTCTCCTGGCACGTGCTCTCTCTGCTAATTCTTCTCTCTATCTGCCCATTGGTCGATTACTCGACGGACCTCTCGCGGGGGTCACAGAAACGCGCGCGGAGCCTCCCAAGCGCGTTAATTTTAAAGAGAGTATATTCTCTTTACATCTCCCCTCCTCGAGATGAAAGTTTCAGAATTTTTTCAATTATCTTCGTCCTCCAACATTGGAATTAGTTTTGTCACATGGAATAGACTTGTATCTTGATTTCTTTTTCCGGTTTGAATTTTATAAATTGAGTTTGAAATTTTTGTTTCTATTGTAAATGGTCCGATTCTTAGTTCTTCTAGTTTTTTCCTATTGAGTTTGTTCCCATTTTCTATGAATACTGTATCTCCCACATTGAATTCATGGTGACTTCTATTTCTGTCAAATATACTTTTATTATACTTATGTGACCTCAGTGTTCTTTCCAATGCTAGTTTCTTATCTCTTATCCAGTCTTCTCCGTTCTTCTTTCTTCTTAATTCTTCTGGTATGTTACTGGTGTCTGTGCCATGTAATAGATATTCTGGTGTAAATCCTGTGATTGTGTGTTCCAGCCTGTTGTATTTATTCACGCATTCTCTCGCTATTGATGTCCATGCTCTTTTCTTTTTCTCTTCGTTTATCTTACATCTTATTTTATTTATTAGCGTTTGGTTTAGTCTTTCGTTCAAACCGTTGGAAAATGGTGCATTTATTGCGGTAAAAATTAATTGTACTTCTTTCTTTTTCAAATATTCTTTAAATTCCCTCGAATTTATTCCAGGGTATTGATCCGTTAAGATTGTTTCGATCTTTTCTATTTCTAGCACCGTTTGAACTAATTTTATAAAGTCATTGGCGTTTTGAGTTTTTGATGTTGCAATAAACGCATATCTCGTGAAATGATCGACAAGTAAATGGATATATTTTTTTGTCGATCTAGTGCTTCCAAATCCTCCAATTGTATCAATGGACACAATTTCGAAAGCTTTGGTCGCTGGTCCTAATTGTGACATTGAGCCGAATTTATGTTGCCCTCTTGATTTATTTCTAATGCATATATCACATTCTTTACATATTTTCCTTATATTCTCTACTAAATTTCTTGCGGTATAATATGGGCTTATTTTCATTCTTGTTTGTGTCATCCCTGTATGACACCATTCTTTGTGTGTTTTCTTAATTAATTCAATACTGAATTTTTCGGATAAAATGATTTTCTCTCTTTTTTTTATTTTTCTGTAATATATTCCATTTTTCTTTATTAATTTTTCTTTTCTTTTTTGTAATAATATGTTGTTCATTTGATCTAGTTTTATTTCATCTATCTCAATAAGATTTACCGTTTTTAATAAGTCTTCTTCTTCTTCTATGTTTGATTCTAGTACAGGGTTTCTACTTAAGCAGTCCGCCTCTATATTATTTTTCCCTGGGATGTATATAATTTTAAAATCGTACTGAGATAGGTAGTGGGTTAGATCGCCTAATTCTTCATCTGTTCGTGCTCTTATATTCATCTGTTCTAGTGGTTTGTGATCAGAGTGTATTTCGAAGTATCTCCCTATTAGCCAGTGTTGCCAGTATTTTATTGCCTCTTTTATAGCCAAGCATTCAAGGTATATTGCTTTTTTCTTTTTTTGTGCTTCGTTAAGTTTCCTTGAGAAGTAAGCCACAGGTTTTTCTTTTCCATCGTTTTGTGTTTGTTTTAATATTGCGCCTATGCCTTCTAGTGATGCGTCTGTATATATCTTGATTGGAAGGTCTTTGTCGAATATCTGTAACACTGGTTGGGAACAAAGCATTTCTTTTATCTTTCTGAAAATTTTTCGCAATCCTCTGTCCATATGAATTTTACGTTCTTTCTTAATAGCTGATGTAGTGGATCTAATAATATTGAGCTCTTTTCTATATATTCGTGGTAGAAGTTTATTTTCCCCAGAAATTGTCTAATCTGCTTTTGTGTGGTAGGGATCGGGAAATTCTTTATTGATGTTATGTTATCTTTCAATGGTGTAACTGTATTTTCTCCTATTACGTGTCCTAGATATTTAACTGAACTAGCAGCAAACGTGCATTTCTTAAATTTTAACCTAAATCCTTCTTTTTTTATCGCATTTAATACTTTTTCAATGTGCTCTAGATGTTCTCTAAACGTTGGTGAGTGTATTAGGATATCGTCTATATAGTTTACCGAAAATTCCATTAGTCCATGTTTTCTCAATATGTTACTCAGAATTCGTTGAAATATAGCTGGGGACGTTTTTAAGCCGAATGGTAGACATGTCCACTGAAAGTGACCGTCTTGTGTTACAAATCCCGTTTTTCTTTTATCTTCCGTTCTTAGTGGTATTGACCAAAAAGCTGAGTTTATGTCCAGTGTCGTGAAATATTTACAGTTTCTGGCTCTTATTATTATGTCCTCTATTAAAGGAAATGGTTGTGCTTGGGGGACAATGTTTTTGTTCAGGTCCCTGAAGTCTATGCACATACGTGTCTTTCCTTCATTTTTCTTATATGCTAGCGTGACAGGTGCAGCGAAAGGGCTATAAGATTCCTCGATGAAATTCTTCTCTAGTAATTTAGCTATTTGGTGTTCTATTTCTTTTTTGTCATTTATGTTACATCTATATGGTCTTTTGCTGCAGTATTTGTCCACTATTAAATCAATTCTCGCTTCATACTCATTGACGGTTCCAACATCATATTTGTCTTTTGCAAACATTGATTTGTTATTATCTATTAATCTTTCTATCTTAATCTTTTTATCTCTATCTAGATGTTCTATCTTTGTTTGGAATTCGTCTGTTTCCACGTGTTCATTAAAATTAACTGAACGATTTGTAGTTTCACTTGTTATTTCACTTAATATTTTATTTGGTTTTTCTATTTCTTTTTCTATTTTTTGTGAAACTTCTAGTTTTTCATTTAACTTCAATTTAAATATGGGAATTAAATCTAATCCTATTATGAAATCTTCGAAGTCTTCTCTTTTAACTATGTATACCTCTACTTCTTTTTCTATATTAAATATTTTTATTCTTATTTTTACCAATCCATTTGTATGATTCACACCACTGACAGACTTTAAGAATATTTTGTTTAGATCTTCTCTATTCTCTTTTATCTTTATCCACTTTGAGTTTATTAAGGAAACTTGAGAACCTGGATCATATGTTCCCATTATCTCTATTTTATTTTCAACTAGCATCTTAAGTTTAATCAGTGGTGTGATTATTCGTTTTTTTTTTCTGTACTTAAGGGGTTAGACACGGCACGTGACCTCTCCGATTTGGATGGTCGGTATTACAGCAGCTTTTTCCTGCACAGAAATGGTAATACCGACAGGCGAGAGGGAGCTGCTTGTTATTTCGATATTCTAATCTGAATGTGGAAAGAAATTGTGAGCTGTTGCGTTGCACTTGAAAGAATTTAAACCGAAAGTCTGCTGGTAGTGCAAGCGTAGAAAATTCATTGTACATTTGATTTACGTGAAATGTGGTTATGCTACAATATGTTTCGTTGCAGTAAGGGAATTATAAGTGAGAAGAAAAAGTAGATGAGCTTCTATATGTTAGAATATTCGAGGTACTGGAACGGCCGAGACGGGCCATGTGCATTTTGCCGATGCACGCTATCTTTGTCTAGCGTAGCTTTCTTTTGCGGCGAACGCTAAAATGGTTAAAAAGTGCCATGGTGACGTAGGCGTCCTCGCGACCGACGCTTTTGCCAAGGAAAGGCATTCTTGTATAGACTACGGTCGAGATAGCACAGTTTTAATAAACAGAACACCTTTTAACATATACACGCCTACAAAATCATTGTAATAAGTAATACCTAATCGAGACAGAGAGACTCCTCTCCGTTCGATTATCTTACATATACATTTACCGAAATCAGACCCACTCAATTATTCGAAACATTTTCTGCAAACAGTTTTTCCAACTGTTCACAATTGACCAGTCAGTCTCGTACACATGATTGAATGGTGATGAGAAAGTTTCGAACAATACATTGTATTATGCTGACAAAAATGCAAGAAAAGATTGGCTGGAGAAATGGACTATCCCCCCTCCACGTGGGGGAATGCTCCGTGGCGATAACGACGCTCGACGACGCGGTGTAATACGATCCGAACCAGAGTATCGGTGTGACTAGGACTAATTCAACGATGAAACTTCTTTATTTATTAATTTGTCTACATGCAACTTTTACCAATGTATCTGGGAGATCTTTCCGATTCAAATGAGACCAAACACGATATAGTTTGAATTATGTTTACTTGCTGATACAGACTTTGTGGTACGTATTCAATTAGTATCAACAAGCAAATATAATTCAAACTATATCGTGTTTGGCCTTATTTTAATCAGAAACATCTCGCAAGTACGTTAGTAAAGGTTTTATTAAGAGAAATTCAGAAAGTAAAAAAATGAACACGTGCGGGACGCGAACCTACAGAAAAGTTTGCGGCGGCTCGAGACAAAATCTCCGCTCGAGACAAAATCTCCGCCCGAGCCGATTCATTTAGTTAGCTGATGATCACATTTGTAACAGATGTGGCAACAGCGCGACAGAAGTCTTGATAAGTTGCGGCAACTATGCCTTACTGTGTCTGTATTCACACATCCGTATTCACGCATCCGTATTCACGTATGAATGAAAAACATCAGGTCAACTTATGACTGATTTGGTGACATTTTCTTACAATATGTTTTGTACAAAATGATCAAAAGAATGAAAAAGAATATTAATAAGAGCAATGCAATAATTTCAAATATTTGACGTAACTACCACATTCTGAAAATATGATACATACATAGGAGCGTAAAGGTTATAAAAAAAATCAGGGAGTCAACTGTTGATTGATTTAGAGACATTTCCTTATAATATGTTTTATACAACATAGTCAAAAGAATGAAAAAGAATAATAATAAGAGCAATCTAAAAATTTCAAATAATTGCTGTAACTACCACATTCTGAAAATATGATATCAGTACATCAATACTTCCAATCTCCGTAAAAAAGTTCCAATCTCTTCTTTTTTATCTCAAATAATATAACCATATAATTATAACATAAATTCGACAGCGATTTCAAGTCAAGCATGTGTTACAGTAAAAGCGTTTAGTAATTGTACACAGTACCCAGTCAATACCTAAAATGCATATGACCTAACCTATAATCGTACGAAAATGCATACATTGACTGCATCACGCTGTTACTACTGTAGCACATGTCACGAGCCACCGCTTCAGTTTTGCTATGATTTCACGTTGCCAATCCTCCTGAGTAGGCGCCACCGCACCACCACTACGTGAACTAAATTTGTGACGTCACGGCTCTGTTTTAACGGCAATTTTACAGCGATCGGCGAAACTCGTTTGTGGGAATGCAATTAGGGCAATGCATTGTTTGTCCTTATACGAAAAGATTTTGAGCTCAGCGAGGGCTCATTCGAAAGAGGAAGGTTCAACGCGGCGCGCAGCACGCCCCGTTTGTGTCGACAAACTCTTTTAGTGACCTAAAAATACTTGTATTCTGCGGGTGTATTTTGTCGATTTTTGCTCTACTTTGGACACTCACATTATTAGATAGCAACACAATCTCGTTGAACGGGCTGTGCAGCGCGCTGCATTGAACCTTCCTCTTTCGAATGAGCCCTCGCTGAGCTCAAAATCTTTTCATATAAGGACAAACAATGCATTGCCCTAAGCAATGTTTTGGGACCATATTGTGTCGGTATACAGCTCGCTGCATTACCCGTGTCTACCCCCTTAAATCTACCTCTACTACTGAATTGCTTCCTATAGCTTTAGGTTTCCCTTTTTTCTCTGTTTTAAACCAGCATTTCTCTTCTGGGTGGTATCTTACACCTTTACCTATATCCTCACATGTTTTGCATGGTTTTTTTTCTTCATTTTTAACTTTGTGTTCAGGTTTACCTTCTGTTTTAAATATTCTTCTTTTTCCTGTTATTCCTTCGAGTTTTTGTAGTTCATTAATTAAATCTTTTGTATCTTCCATTTCATCCCTATCAATTTTCTCTCTGATAAATTCTGGCAACCCAAATGCAATCCTATCTATCATCGTATCAGCGTCTGTGTTCTTATTTATTTCTAGTAATAATCGTTCTTTCTTTATCGCATATTGTACTAATGAACCTTCCTTGTATTTAAAATAGTGAGCATATGTTCTGTTACTCCATCCTTTAGTTGAGAAGGTTTTTATTAGGGTCTGTTTCCATCCCTCCCAATCGTTTTCATGCTCTCCTTTTATCATTGTAGAAGTGTACCAGTCTTGGCAAGTTCCATCTAAAAATACTCTTAATAATTCTATCTTGGTTTCATCTTTTTTTAGTTTAAATCTCCCACACTCTTTCTCAAATGTGTTTAACCATTGTCTAATGTTAGATGTTTTATAACTAAATCTTTCTAATACAAATTTATCTGCAATGTGTTTTAAGTTTTTTTCGTCTTCTTTTTTTTCGTCTTCTTTTTTTTCTGATTTTTCAACTAATTTTTCCAATATCTTTGCCAAGTTTGGGTGTTCTTCAATCTTCTCTTGAGCTACTTGTTTTAAATATTTTCCTCCAAATTGGATGTTTCCATCGTCATCCAAATATGTCTTTTGCAATTCTTTTGATAGGGTTATCCATATTTTCAACTCATCTTGTCTTTTTCCTAATGAATCTTTTACCTTTTTGAAAACATCCATTTTTTTTATCTCCTCATGAAATTCTATATAGATGAGTTCATCTGGTATAGCATATTTCTCTCCTTGTTCTGTGCCAATTGAGGTTATGGCTACCACCGTAGTTTTACTATCCTTTGGGGAAGCCACCGCTCTGAACTCAAATTTTAATCTCATTTTGTGACAACAATTGTCGTTTTATAATATCTTAAAAATTTTGAACTTTGATCTACGGTTAGGCTAGTTAGAATGAATCGACCAAATCAGTTTCTCTGTAAAACGAGTTTCTCCCTTTTTTATTATAACCAATATTACTATTTACAATCTATATACAAAATTTACAAGTTACCTGTAAAACGAGAAACGACAATTAAAGCCAATTACTCGCCTCTCTTTTCCCACTCTGCTTTAATCACCCTTACTCAAGTATTGTTTATGAAATTAAATATTAATGAATGTTAATGAAATAATGTTCCTATAACCTCTCCTGGCACGTGCTCTCTCTGCTAATTCTTCTCTCTATCTGCCCATTGGTCGATTACTCGACGGACCTCTCGCGGGGGTCACAGAAACGCGCGCGGAGCCTCCCAAGCGCGTTAATTTTAAAGAGAGTATATTCTCTTTACACATATACTATACAATTTCAGAATTCGGCTCTGTCACTTGAAAATGTAAACATCTAAAAATCTAATCAGTACGGCAACCAGAGGTGGGTTAGTATTTCTGACGAAAATAACAGTCATTCTTTAGTTCGTTTCAAAGTTTTATATATTTTATATTTATTTGTCTTATATTTTATTGTTTATTATAAAAATAATTTTAATAATATGCTTATTATTAACGTTAATACTTTTCAACATGAAATAAATGCACAGTCAGCTATAGAATCCTTAAAATCCGAAATTACAACATTATTAAGTAATGAACAAAATTATGAAAATGGATCGACAAATTCCTTACATTCCTAATATAGCAATATTTATATCTACCCTTAAGAAAAAGAACAAACGACTTAAATTTTGATGTATAAAACATTAATTAATGCCGTCATGTTAAATACTTATCTATCTGATTTTAAAGAATATTTTCAAGAACTGATTAAAATATTATATATGTTACGAACCGAGGGCAAAGGGGCACGGCTGCGGAGCCGAGGATTGGTTATTTGTGAATTTTGTTAGTTAACGGACGAACCGTCTGATAGGAAAATGCGTGGACGAACCAGAGCGTATTGCAGAACTGGGAGCCACAGGAAGGTTAAGGTTGTCGTGGACGAACCAGAGCGTATTGCAGAACTGGGAGCCATAGAAAGGTTGTCGTGGACGAACCAGAACTTATTTCAAAACTGGGAGCCACAGGATTGTTAATAAATGTAACCTCGTAACTTATAATAATTCGTTACACCTTGAGCGGTTAAGGTGTATCTATGTGGTAGGATATTACTGCTAATGACCGGTATAGGAAAATGAAATGTAATAAATGTGTCTATGTTCAAATAATAAAATGTCTATATCCTCTATTTCTTTGGTTAGTGCTATTCGCAATTAAACAGTTTGTCGCGGAACTAAAATCCACCTTCTTCAAACTTTACGGATATAAATACTTTTATAAATTGCTTAAGAGGGACTAAAACCCAACCTCGCTGAGCTGTAGTAAGAACTTTAACGATTACGACGTAACAAGTAGCTAGATTATTTAATACTGAGCCGTTGGATTCTAAGTTGCTCGAAAAGGACTAAACCCGATCTCGCTGGGCATCAGTATGGCTAGCTGGCACCGACATGGTACGAAGCTAGTAGGTCCATACCGAGCCACGAGAGTTTTTTTTTCCTTCTTTCTGTAACTGGGGAGGGGCGTTCCTGAGGACTAGAGCGCTCTCGTACCGGCAGTTCTTGATTGGAGTTACCTGCATGAAATGGGAAAGAAGGTGAGAGAGTAGGGAGCAAAATTTTCAAAAAAACCCCTAGCTGGAGTAGCTGCCTACTTTAGTATCGTGGGCAGGGATTGTGTAATTACTGAGTTTGGATTATCGCGCAAATTAGGGAATTTGGGGCGGTTTCGTTGTAGTGGTTGTTTGTTCTGAGGTTTGTGGGCCCCCCCCCGCCGTGGCCGGGGAGGTGTGTTAGGTGGGCGTCTAACCCGGATCATGAGGTTTTGATCCAGGGAATTTGACTTTAGGGGTGTAGGGGATGGAGGATTCCCTGTATAGCCCTGTTTGTCTGATAAGGGGGTTTGAGTGTTTCAGTGTAGTATTTGAGCTGAGGGAGGTTATGTAAGAGTTAATGTCCTCTACTTGGAGTTCTTCTAACAGGTTTTTAGTGGAGTAGTCGCGCGGTTTACCTGCGAGGATTTTGAAGATACGATTCTGCGTGTAGCGGAACTTGATGAGTGTCGATTTGGGGGCGATACCCCAAATTTGTGCTCCATACGCGAGGACCGAGCAGAGGCATACCTTGTAGAGAGTCACTCTGAGATCTCGTTTGATGGCGGAGTTTGCGCAGAGGTGACGGTGTTGGCTGCGGCCGCGGCTCTGGTTTTTTGAATTCTGTCAAGGATAGCTGGTGTCCATGAGAGTCTTATATCTAGAAGAATTCCCAGGTATTTGACTTGCGAGGATCAGGGAATGTCTGTGACAGCGAAAACATTGAGTGTAGAGCTTATGCGATAGGAATTTTTCCCAGTACATCCTGGTGTGGAATAGGAAGTCTACAGTTTTGATGTCTTTTATGGTGGTACCTGTAGGGAAATTGATTTTATAAACGGCGTGTCTGGATTCGATGTTTTTCCGCCGCGTGAGAGGTACGCAAGGAAGCACCGACAGATTTTAGTTCAGAGACTAAATCCTCGGGATTCATGATGGGGAGTCCTTTTAGGGTGAGGGCTAGTCTTTTCTCACTGTTGAGAGTAAAAGCGTGATATTCTTTGTTACTCTCCTTGAGTTTGTCTTTGAAATTCGTGACGTCGCATACATTGTTGAAGTGTATGCGAATTTGTTTCCCCAGGTATTTGAGGGAGAAGTTGTCGAAGTTATCCATCTCAGATGGATAAATTGAAAGCAGCAATAAGAGTAAAACAGCCACAACTCGTGAATGGGTACAATGTCTTTTCTCATCACGATAATGCAAGACCATATGTGGCACAAGAAGTGCAAAAAAATTTGTTTGTCAAATTTTATTGCACCCACCAGATTCTCCAGATATTGCTCCATCGGATTAGCATTTATTCCAGACAATGCAACATTTTTTAGCCGGAAAAAAATTTAATAATGTCGAGTCCCTAAAAACAAACATTGAAAAGTACTTTAACGAAAAACCACGGAAATTTTATAGTGACGGTATAATGACGTTACCAAAAAGATGGGAAGAAGTTGTGGAACGGGAGAGTGATTACGTTTTTTCATAAACTTTAAAGGTATGTTTCATACATTAAGTTAAATAGCAAAACATTAAGCGGCACGAACTTATGGGACGACCTAATACATCATTTAATTTCTTGTTCCATTGGACCGGCGCCTGCTTCAGTCCATATAGTGCTTCTTTCAATTTGCAAATCTTCCCTGTCTTCTCTCCATAACCCTCAGGTAAATACATATATACATCCTCTTGAAGATCTCCATGTAAAAATGCAGTTTTTATATCAAACTTTACTATTTTATAATTTCTAGATGCAGCTATTGCCATTACAGTTCTTAATGAGGTGCCATTGATTACTGGACTGTAAATTTCTCCATAATTAAAACTTTCTTTCCCTTGTTCACAGCCTCTCACTACCAGTCGAGCTTTGTATCGACCATCCTCCTTGATTGTAAACACCCATTTGCTCGTCAGAATCTTTTTCCCTTTGGCTTCCTGTCTGTCTACAATTACCCATGTCTTATTCTCTTGCTGTGATTTCTTCTCATCTTGTATTGCTCTCATCCACTTCCCCTTTTCCTTTCCACTTGTAACTTCTTCATATGTTAATAAACCATAGTATCCATATCTTTCTGGAGGTCTCCTATTCCTTTTTGGTCTTCCAGAGCTTTCTTCTCTTACTATTTCACGTTCTTCTTTACTTTCTTCTTCTTGACGTTCCCTTCCTTGAAGATCAGTTAATGCATCTTCATACATTTCCTCATTTCCTTCTTCATCAGCATCTTCTACTTCCTCGCTATATCTTCTGTCATCTTTTTCAATAAAGGCACCAATCTTCTCTGGATTTCTATTTTCTTTTTCATCAGAATATTTTCTTTCAAACACTACATCCCTTGACAAAATTATTTTTCTTCTATTCTCATCCCACAATCTGTATGAATTCTGTCCATATCCTACAAACTTATATTTTTCAGATCTCATATCCAATTTTCTTCAGTTTCCTGTTCTTTTCGCATACACTACATTTCCAAAAATTTGTAGATTACCCAGATCCGGCTTCTTTCCATTCCGCATCTCCTAGCTTGTCATCTCTTTAGTTTTAATTGGACTTCTGTTTTGTAGGTAAGCTGCAACCAGTACCGCTTCACCCCACATTTCTTTCTTTAAACCGCTTTCAAATAGCATAGCCCGTCCCTTATCCATTAAGGTTCGGTTTAATCGGTCAGCTCTTCCGTTTAGCTGTGGCGTGTACGGTGTGGTGTAGTCCAGCACTATACCTTTGCATCTGCACCAGTTCCTCATTTCGCTGCTTTTGTACTCTCCCCCATTATCACATCTTAGTCTCTGTAGTCTAAGATTCCACTTTGTTTCAGTTTCTGCGACATATTCCTTCAATTTTTCCTGCACCTCGCTCTTTGAACTCAGTAGGTACACCATCACAAAGTTCGTGTAGTCATCAAGTACAGTCATAAAGTATTTCTTCCCATTCCAAGTTATCGGGTCCACTGGACCACATAC
Organism: Nomada flava; assembly: GCA_951802745.1. NCBI lineage: Eukaryota > Metazoa > Arthropoda > Insecta > Hymenoptera > Apidae > Nomada > Nomada flava. The sequence continues at coordinate 10,848,817 of OX637903.1, forward strand.
ATCTGTGTGTACCAGTTCAAGGGGTCTTTGTGCACGTGTTCTTTCCTTTCCGAACGATGTTCTCGCATGTTTTGCCTCTATAAAAATTTTACAAGTTTCAATATTACTACACACTTCTTCCAATTTTAGCCGCATTCCAGTTACTTTTCCTAGTAGTTCTTTTATCTTCCCATAACTTAAGTGTCCTAGTTTCTTGTGCCACTCTTGCAGCTTTTCTGGTTCTTTCACCAGTAGTGTTCTTGGATTCATAACCTCTTTTGGATTTTCTACACAATATAATCCATTCTCGCTTCTTTTCCCTCTTAATATTTCCATCCCATCCTGACATATTATTACTTTATCCTTCCTAAACATAACCTCTCCTCCTGTTTGAGTTATCATGTCTACCGAGAGCAGATTCTGCCTCAACTCTGGTACATAGAGTACATCTTTCAACACGCAATTTCCTAAGTAGGCTTTTCCTTTGGCTACCGCCTTCATTGATACATTCCTCTTCGCAGAGCCTACTTCAGCTTCGATTCTGACCCAACCCTTTAACTGACCTTTGTCATTTACCATATGACACGTTGTCCCAGAATCTAAAATCCAGGTTTCTGTATCGAAACGTTCTGTTAAAAAACTCACCTTGCCAGTTTCTTCCTTTTCTAGTCGCTGGTTTTTCTGTCTAAAGTAGCAGTCTTTTTCCCACATGATTCCTCCGTTTGCAAATATTGCAAAAGGAATATCCTTCTCTTTGATCCACTCTCTTTTTTCTGCAGTCTGTGGCTACATGCCCCATTTTACTGCAGACAAAACATTTTAATCCTTTACCTTTTTTTCTTTCATGCTGTGTAGTGCTCCTGCATGCACTTGCCAAATGTGTAGAGGAGTTACACCTGTAACACCTCTTCTCTGTTACTTTAAAGGCTACCGTTTCTTCCTGGTTGGCCTTACCCTTTGCCTCCTCCATAAGCAGCCTTGCTGTAAGATTATCAAGCGTTTTTTCCACTCTTTGCGTCGACTCCCAAGCACTGGTAAAAAATTTATATCTATCAGGTAGTGTAGTTAATATTTTCATTATAATCATTTTTTCTTCTATCTGACAACGTACGGCCTGTAACTTAAAGACAATATTCTTTAGATAAGCAATGTGCGTGGCCATATATCTATCACTTTTGTATCTGTAGGTAAACAACTCTTCCATAAGAGAACATTTTCGCTGTTCACTATCCCTTTCAAATATTGCATTCAGTTTATTCCACATTTCTCTGCTCGTGCTACATCCTGTTATATGTATCAGTTGCTGATCGTCTACAGTTGACACAATAAGATTCTGTACTTTTGCATCCATCTTTGACCATTCTCCTAATTTATCCTATCATCTGTTAATTGTTAATTGATCATCTGTTAATTGTTGAAACAGACCTTTTGCTTTTAAGACTAAAGTAAGACGAAATTTCCATATCTGAAATCCGTCTCCATCTCTCAATTTCTCAATACTCCCAATTTCTTCACTGTTTTTGTGTGTTGCCGACATCTTTTTCGATATTTTACACCTTTTATTTGTTTTTTTTTCTTCTAAACAGCAAAATTTCTCTTAATTATTTTCTCATTAGAACCTTACAACCTTTTTTTTTTTCTTTTCACCACGTGCCTACCTAACCGTGTTCTGGGCCCATAACCTGTTATAATATAATTGTATTATTTAGAAGAGGATATAAACAACTAACAAATACATATAGAGTACGCTAATTCCTTATGCTAAAAATTAAAGACAAAAGCACTATATACAGGGTGTCTCTTAACTGTCGGTCTTCCCGGAAATGGGGGGTAGCTGGGGTGATTCTGAAGAACTTTTTCCTTGACCAAAATGTGGTTTGCAGCTTCAATTTTGAGTTATTAATGAAAAACACTGGCCAATCAGAGCGCTCGCCGGCCAGCCGATGGCGCGCGCTCAGGCACGAACCTATCAGCTGTCGCGATGGGGGGGGGGGGGCATCGAGGGTACCGACGGAAGCGTGCGGCAAATGTTACATCGTCTTAATTAAGAATAATGTGGAATAATTCGTTTATACTTATGAAACTAATAAGTCGTTAATAACCGTGTTCTATTACTTATGAAAAAAATATTTTTTTAACAGCACGTTTTCAGGTGGATAAATTATGTTTTCAGAAAAACGATTTGCACAACTAATGTTAGAAAAAGCTAGTTAAACTTACCCATTCGTCCACGAATTAACCTGCTTAACACATTGTACGCCGGTGGCATCTGAGACATTTAAAGTCTGAGCGCCGGCACAGTATCGCACGCGTAAAGCCTAGCCGCTGGCATGATTCGCTTGTTGACGACCAATGAGTAGGTGAAGAAAATATTAAAAAAACACTAAAATTGGTTTGCATATTCATTATAATTATAAAAGAATACACCTGTTTTATTTGATCATTGATTATTACACATATATACATATATAATATAAACGGAAAGAAAAATATTAATATTTAAGACACGTATGGTATTTTTCAAAACATTTTCCAAGATGTAAAGGCACTTGACACAGAGAACACATAAAGCTACTCTCGCTTCTTTTTTTGCTAGCAGAGCAAACTTTGCATGGACGTCGTACATATCGGTTTTTGTTCCCAGATCCAATAATTCGAGTAGCGTTATGCTTCTTTATATCTCCCGATAGTCTCTGAGGGTGATCATATTTTGATGTGCGAGGTGTAGGAAGTAATGGAGAAGTTTGTTCCACACAATCATTCGATACATCTTGAGTACTTGGATATTCCTCGATCCATAAACATGCAACAGCATGTAAAAATTTTTGATATTTTATAGTATTACCATTGAACTCAACATATAATCTATATGCATTGAACAATGCGCAATTTAAAAGAAATAAAACTGTTTTTTTTGTCCATTTCACTGTTTTCCTCATAATGGAAAAATATGATAAAAACTGATCGGCCAAATCTACGCCCATCATATATTTGTTATAATCTATGACAGATTGAGGTTTTATAATTTCTTGTTTTGTTTTCCAATGTACTTTTTTTGTGTTTGTTAGTTCTCCCGTATGTATTGTAGAAACCATATATACGATTTTGTGTTTTGGCTTCCACGCCTGTACTAAAATTTCATTTTTCCTTTTAAATGTATAATCTCCAGTTTTTAATCTGATATGCTTCATAGATTCGGGAATACCTCTATTCATTCTAATTGTACCGCAAACTCGTGTACCATTTTTCAGAAGCAATTCTGCGGTACGAATACTGTTATAATAATTATCCATATATACATGGTACCCCAAACCTATATTTTTATCGAGCAACGACATTATAGTTTGGTCCAGTTTTTTGCCCTCCGCACAGTATATTTCTAAGTTGCAAATATATCCACTTTTTGCTTCACATAACATACGACAAAGTAGGCCATACTTTATTATTTTTGCTGGATTGTACGTTTTTATAGATAATTTCCCACGCCATGGAATAATAGATTCGTCCAGCGAAAGCTCTTTTTTAGGCGTGTATACTGATTTAAATTTATCTAATAAATAACTTAGTATCGGCTGAATTTTCTCGAGCTTATTAGAACCAGCTGTTGTACGATTATTTGAAAAATGCCATGTGTCCCAAATCTGGCGAAATCTGTTACGCGACATTACCGTGGAGAACGATGGTGTTTTGGTATAAAACTCTAAGGACCAGTAATCGCCTTTTCGATCTTTCTTTACTTGGCCCATCAATATAATCAAACCAAGAAATTTCTTCATGTCGGCTAGAGAAACATCTCTCCACTTAGGCATTTTTTTACCATTACACATCTTGTCTTCATTCTGATGATAATAGATGTTTGATTCATTTACCATCAATTGAAATAAATCATTGCCAATAAACATTTCGACGATTTCTTTTATGCTTTGCTTATTAGCAGGAAGAATCTTTGGACCAGATTCCGCAATAAAATCTGGTACATTAGGAGTTTTATCAACATCTGACCATGATTCAGTATAACTACGAGATTCTGTGAACATTTCACTATCACTCAGATCATCGGAATCACTGGAATACTGCAATGGAACAGTTCTTGTTCTTCTTCTTGGAATCACATCACTATCACTGTCTTCGACCTCTATATCAGAATCTTCTGATTGTATTGAATAATCTGATAGAGGATCAGCGATGTACTCAGTAAATTCACCCATATTATAGCGGTAAAAATGCACAGAATAAGAAGGCTTATTATGCTGTTCAACTAAAAGCGTAAAGCTATGAAAGATGTACTGGCTACAGTATACGATGCTCAAGACAACGTAGTTATGACGAGACAAACAAATCTCAAAACAAAAGAATGCTGCATTATCTCAGATCCAGCGCTGAAGCGATAGACTTCGAATCCCGCATTTTTGCGGGGCCGGCGCTCAAGCGATAGACTTCGAATCCCGCGTTTTCGCGGGGCCGGCGTACAATGTGTTAACATTGTGCGAATCCTGACCTAGGCAACGCCAACAGCTGATGTTACGGCTGGGTTAGAATCCTTGCACGATCACTTCACTTTACGATAACTTCACTTGACGGTCACTTGCACTTGCCACTGTGAAATGTGGAGATATTTAAAAACAATTTATTGTTCCTACGTTTAAACATTTCGTAATATTCTGCGTTTGTACGATTCACGTTGCTCGTTCGGTTAGCAGAACGACTCTGCCAGCTTAAACATTCGCACTCGCTTCCACACGCACACGCACGCACACTGTCTCCAAATTTAGTGGAAATCGGCGGCAGACACCGATCACACAGGGCAGCATCGGTCCCTGCGTTGTGTGCGTCGCAGTGTGTGCGTCGCAGTGTGTGCGTCGCAGTGTGGGAGCGAGTGCGACGTTTAAGCTGGCAGAGTCGTTCTGCTAACCGAACGGACAACATGAACGGTCAAAACGCAGACTAATACGAAATGTTTAAACGTAAGAAAAATAAATCGGTTTCAAATATTCCCACATTTCACAGTGACCAGTGATAGTGACCGTGAAGTGAAGTGATCTTGAAGTGAATTCACCGTGAGTGTAGTGAGTTCACCGACCCACCCGGTGACATCAGCTGTTGACCGTTGCCTAGGTCAGGATTCGCACAATGTTAAGCAGGTTAATTCGTGGACATCCCACGAGGCGGCGCTGACCTTGGCGGGTACCGTGCCCTTCGATCTTCTGGCGGAGGGAGACGCTTCGATTTGTGAGCGTCTCCGAGAACTCCGCCGGGGGGGCGCGATGGTGTCCGCTGAGGAGGAAGTGGACGTGAGGCGCCAGGCCCGGCTGGCTGCGCGAAACAAATGGAGGAGGGAGCTCCTCGATCGAGGAGTCGCGCAGCGAGCAGTCGGGGCGGTTCTACCCAGCCTAGACGAATGGCTGGACCGCGGCAGGGGGACGCTCACCTACCGAGTCACGCAGGTGCTCACCGGGCATGGTTGCTTCGGTGAGTACCTGTGCCGGATACAGGCGGAGACGACGACGGAGTGTCACGAGTGTGGGGCTGCGCTGGACACAGCGCAGCACACACTGGAGGAGTGCCCGGAATGGGCGGCGGAGCGCCGGGCGTTGAGGGCGCAAGTGGGGGCGCTGCCACGCATCGTTAGTATGATGCTGGGCAGCGAGAGAGCCTGGGTAGCGGTGGCCTCCTTCTGCGAGGATGTTCTTCGCAGAAAGGAGGCATCGGAGCGGGATCGGGAATTGACCGATCCCGTCCGACGCGAAAGGTGGAGGGAAAGGACTCGCCGGTTGCGTTCGCGCAGGCTGGCGAGATCCCCCCCTCCCGTGGTGTAAAAGCGGTGACGGTCCGAGGGGCGATCGGCGGTGTCCCCCCTCCCGTCTCTCGGATGACTGTCACCGCTGACTCAGTGGACGGGAGGCCCTGCTGTGGGAGGATTATGTCCTCCCGGTATCCCGCAGGGCTGCCCGACAGCCAGAAATCTAGCGTCGAATGTAAAGGAGGGGCGGACTCGCTAGCCGTTTCCGCTGGCGAGATCCCCCCTTCCGTTGTTTGGTATGGCTGATGGACCCGAGGGGTGCTGAGGTGTTCCCCCTCCCCCCCTGCTGGTTTGACCTCGCCAATACCCGTATATGGGCGGTCCTACCGCGGAGGAACAATCCCCCCAATCCCGCAGGGACGTCGGAGAGCCGTGGGCGACTCGGGTGGGGGCCCGAGTCGTCCTTATCACGGTTTGGTGGAGGTAGGCCGCGTCGGGTGTTGCCCCTGGCGCGGCCATGTGCGGTACGGTGGAGATTTTCGGAGGGTCCTTCTGACCCTCCCGAGGATGGGGCCGCAATGGCCGGGCGTGGGGAGGCACCGGAAGTGTCTCCGTAGGTCACGGGGCCTCCCCTACAAGCGCCGAGGTTAGGTAACCGGGGTGGTTTTAGTCGGTAGAAATCCGACACTACCTCCTGCTCTCCCCCAGGGCAGGGGGTGTCTTTCGAAGATTTCAACCTCGTAAAAAAAAAAAAAAAGGTTAATTCGTGGACAAATGGGTAAGTTTAACTAGCTTTTTCTAACATTAGTTGTGCAAATCGTTTTTCTGAAAACATAATTTATCCACCTGAAAACGTGCTGTTAAAAAAATATTTTTTTCATAAGTAATAGAACACGGTTATTAAACGACTTATTAGTTTCATAAGTATAAACGAATTATTCCACATTATTCTTAACCCTTTCGTTACGGGTGCCGACTATAGTCGGCGTCCGCGCGACGTGCTGTGTGTACGGCTGCCGACTATAGTCGACATGTATGCGACAATCTGCGCCGACTCTCGTCGGTAAAAAAGAATCTACTATACCGGTAGAGTATCTCTTGATTCTATCGACCCATATTGGATTAAATCGTACTAAAAATATATTCTGCATACGAAACAAGTTTCTTCTGTTTTTTTCTACTGGACTGTTTGTACGATACAAAACGGTACTATAATACAAAATAAGGTTTATAGTACAAAATCTCTCTTGAACTGTCATAAATAATTGAAAAATAGCGAGAGAATTTGGAAAGATTATTGTCTAATTTTACAGTTTAGAGGTAAATTTCAGGGTTAGATACATTTATTTGAAAATTTTGTTTGAAGTTTTGTTAAAAATTTGTTTTATAAAATGTTTTTTGCGCCCTTGTTAGTATGTCACGGCGGAGTTCAAAGAGAATTCTATTTTTGAATGGATTGACTGATTCAGAGAATGATTCCGAGAATGAAAACGAGAATAATTTCACTCTAAACAGAAAAAGAAGGAATATATGTAATACCTCGGATTCAGAAGCAGAGAAGGGTGAAGAAGACAATGACGACTACTGCGATTCATGGTCGTCTAAAACTTTAATTCCTAAGATACATCAATTTACGCCAAAAAATACAGGAATTATACCAAATATTAGCAGATCGGCAAAAATCATTGATTACTTTCAACTCTTCGTCTCAGAAGAGTTCGTACAATTTATCCTAAACGAAACAAATGAGTATTGGTCCGAAAAAAATAAGACTAATATGAAGTATGTAGAAAGAACAATACTATCCGAATTGTACTGTTTTTTTGCTGTGTCATTTTTAATGACACGCAACAAGAAGTTGTCCTTAGTGGAATACTGGAGTGTAGATACACTACTGCGTAGTGATGTTTTCGGAAAAATTATGGCTAGGGACCGATATTTTAAATTGTTAGCGATGCTACATTTCAGCCATGATCTCAGATCTACCAATGATCGGTTACATAAAATAAGGAACGTCGTTGATATGCTCCGAAAAGCATTTAGCCAATCATTCTATCCATACCAACAGCTATGCATTGACGAAAGTTTGCTTTTGTATAAAGGGCGGTTATCGTTCAAACAATACATTCCTTCAAAAAGAAGTAGATTTGGGATTAAATCGTTTATTCTTAGTGACTGCCGAACAGGATTTGTACAGGACATTATTGTTTATGCCGGGTCATCGACTATGGTCAATAGCGAAAATAAGGCAATTGGAAAATCGGGAGCAGTAGTAGAATCACTTATGAAGCCTGTTACGTATGAATAATACTCTCTTACACTGCGCTCGCACGCGTCGTTCGCTCTCGCGTAAGAACGGAACACGCCTAAAGATTTAACTCGATACCACACGACGGTTAACCCTTTTAGAATCGACCAACTGCATTGCGACCGATTAGGTACATTCGTGACCCGACGAAGACTCTGCGCTCTTACCTTTTATGGAGGTTCCTAATTAGCCCCTCCCTACATTTCGGGACTATATAAACCCTCCGTTTCTAATCATCTTCGGTTCATAACTACACAGCTACGCGCATAGTCACGTCGCGTTACGCTTGTACAGAGTCGGTTGCATTTCAATAAGAATTGGGCTTACGGCACCATTCAGATAAAGTTAACCCGTTAGAATCCGCATAGTCCGGTTGAAGTTCTTTCGGCATACTTTGTAACCGATCTCAGACCCCGCATCGCCAGTGCGTCAACACCGTGCAGCTTAGGTAATAATTCACACACTATTTAACTATATCGCGACAATTACACTTGTACAAACAACTGGTTGCAATATAAACTTATAAACTGTTCACCATTAAACCGAGTAGATTCGTTAAAACCAATCTTTACTCCGTAATCCTTTATATTAGTAGTAACGTCCCACAGATACAACTTAACCGCTCGAGTTGTATCGAATATTTACTTACGAGTCAAACTAACATTTCCTGCGACTCCCTGATTTCGCATCAGGTTCGTTCGCACGCCTTATCCAAAACAAGGTGACTACTCCAACCTAGTGGCTCCCCGATTTCGCATCGGGTTCGTCCACGAAACCTAACCCATCCTACAGCTCCCTGGTTTCGCACCAGGTTCGTCTGTATCCTACGGCTCCCTGATTTCGCATCAGGTTCGTCCGTACGTTTACCAAACCTCCGAACAGCTCCCCGGTTTCGCACCGGGTTCGTCTGTGAATAAACCAACCTCCTGCAGCTCCCCGGTTTCGCACCGGGTTCGTCTGCGCACTCTTTCCTAGTGGCTCCCCGATTTCGCATCGGGTTCGTCCACGACGTTTCACCCTCCTGCGGCTCCCTGGTTTCGCACCAGGTTCGTCCGCGCTTGATTCTATTCCTGAGGCTCCCCGATTTCGCATCGGGTTCGTCCTCGCATACATCAATCCCAGCGGCTCCCTGATTTCGCATCAGGTTCGTCCGTGCACCTAACTAACAAATTCTCAACCATATTCCTTGGGAAATATCAACATCGCCGGTCTAGGCGTTGCCCACAGCCCTGGCTCGTAACAAGCCCTACCTAGGAAAGGGCCATACTCTATTTGTAGATAATTGGTATTCGAGTCCAGCCTTGTTCAATTTATTATATAATAATTGTACAAATGCATGCGGTACCGTAAGAAAAAGGCGAAAAGGAATGCCAAAGATTGATGATAAACTAAGAAAAGGAGAGGCATCGTTCCGTTCATCTAAAAATTTATTAGTTATAAAGTGGATGGACAAAAAGGAAGTATACATGCTTTCTAGCATGCATACGTCAGAATTTGCAACGATTTTTAGGCATGGAGGGAAAAAAATTGTTCAAAAACCTCTATGCGTAATAGATTACAATAATTCTATGGGTACCGTCGATAAAGCAGACATGGTGATAAGCACTGTAAATTCAACACGCAAATCACTGAAATGGTACCGCAAATTTTTTTTTCATTTGCTAGACATATGCGTGTGGAGTGCGTATTGTCTATATAAACATAAAATGCAAAAACCCATATCTATGGCCAAGTTTCACTTGAAATTAATCCGGGAAATACTGGAAAAATATCATAAGAATATTAATTATCATCATCGAACAGTCAATAATAATCCATTGCGACTAACAGAACGACATTATCCTTCACTCTATGTACCAATAAGAAAAAATCGAAATAGAAGGTGCGTCGTTTGCACGGCAAACGACAAAAGACGCGAATCTAGATACGAGTGTAAAAATTGTAATGTAGGTCTCTGCGTCGATCCTTGTTTTAGAATTTACCATTCTGAATTAAATTACTAGGAATTATAATTTGATATCTAAATTGTACTACCCTAAATTGTATTTTTATTTATAATAATAGCAAAATTTGTAAATATGTAAATAACTGATTACTCATAAAATATACTCATTTTCATGTTTTTCATATAATATGACGAAACAGTTGTTACGTATCTCTTAAAAAAGTGTTCATACAAGAGAATCCAAAAGTGGCGTTGAAAGACGTAAGTGCGAACATCGAAGACTACGGACGTGCGATGTGCACACTTCGCGGCCCGGTGCCCCGTTCAGTGGCGTCACTCCAGCGGAGCGGCCTGCCGTAACGAAAGGGTTAATTAAGACGATGTAACATTTGCCGCACGCTTCCGTCGGTACCCTCGATGCCCCCCCATCGCGACAGCTGATAGGTTCGTGCCTGAGCGCGCGCCATCGGCTGGCCGGCGAGCGCTCTGATTGGCCAGTGTTTTTCATTAATAACTCAAAAATGAAGCTGCAAACCACATTTTGGTCAAGGAAAAAGTTGTTCAGAATCACCCCAGCTACCCCCCATTTCCGGGAAGACCGACGATTAAGAGACACCCTGTATACAGGGTCCGGCGGAGTATTTCATCCCGCGTTTAATGGGGGGGTTGGTGGGGTGATTCTGAACAACTTTTTCCTTTACCAAAATGTTGGTTAAAGCTTTGTTTTTGAGTTATTAACGAAAAACCCTGGCCAATCAGAGCGCTCGGGCGCGTGGCCGCCAACGGATCTCAACCTCGGTCGTGGTCGTGAACGAACGCATTGGTACGTTATGTTACCTCGTTAGAAAAAGTTAGACTTACCAATTCGTCCACGTATTAACCTGCTCCCACGGCAGTGGGTCATTGACACTGGGTCATTGTGTCGATCCTGACCTTCCACAACATCTGATTCTACAGCCGTGTCGGTGACCGGTCACTTTTCTTGCACGGTCACTTTTCTAGCACGGTCACTTTTCTAGCACGGTCACTTCACTTAACAGTCACTTTCACTTTTTGGAACGATTTATCCTTCCTGCGTTTAAAAAATTGTGGCCCCGAAAGGCACCCAATGCAATTGTGGCACCCAATACAAACATTTGGTTGTACTCCTGGTTTGAACGATACATCTTGCTCGTACGAATAGTCGAATGACTCTGCCAGCTTAAGCGTTTCCTAGGTTCTACATAGATGAACATTCGTTAAGGAAGGGATATTGTTATAATAGAATGCAGAAGAAATGTTTCTTACTGGAACGCTTAAGTGGCTAGCAGTTTTGGCGTCAACCTCCACTACACGAAAGAATACCCATGCGCTCTAGGGGGTCGCATGGTTTTCGTAACTACGAACTCCGATTGCGAAGAGAGACCACACACACCAGACAGTGTGGGATTACACTGTTCGAGAAATTTCAATAGAAGCGGAGTTCGTAGTTACGAAAGCCATGCGAACACCTAGAGCGCATGGGTATTCTTTCGTGTAGTGGAGGTTGACGCCAAAACTGCTAGCCACTTAAGCGTTCCAGTAAGAAACATTTCTTCTGCATTCTATTATAACAATATCCCTTCCTTAACGAATGTTCATCTATGTAGAACCTAGGAAACGCTTAATCTGGCAGAGTCATTCGACTATTCTTACGAGCAAGATGTATCGTTCAAACCAGGAGTACAACCAAATGTTTGTATTGGGTGCCACAATTGCATTGGGTGCCTTTCGGAGCCACAATTTTTTAAACGCAGGAGGGATAAATCGTTCCAAAAAGTGAAAATGACTGTTAAGTGAAGTGACCGTGCTAGAAAAGTGACCGTGCTAGAAAAGTGACCGTGCACCGATACGGCTGTAGCATCAGATGTTGTGGAAGGTCAGGATCGACACAATGACCCAGTGTCAATGACCCACTGCCGTTGGAGCAGCTTAATACGTGGACGAATTGGTAAGTTTAACGTTTTCTAACATTATTTATCCAAATCGTTTTTCTTAAAACACAATTTATCCACCTGAAAACGTGCTGTTAAACAAAAAATAATTCATCAGTAATAAAATACTTTATTCCTTTCGGATAAGGAATAAAAGTATCGAACACTTATTAGTTTATTTGTTCTTCATGAATATCGAATAATTCCACATTATTCTTAATTTAAGACGATGTAACATATGCCGCACGCTTCCCTCGATATCCACGCTGTCCCGAGCGCGGTTGAGAGCCACGCGCCCGGGCGCTCTGATTGGCCAGTGTTTTTCGTTAATATCTCAAAAACGAAGCTTTAACCAACATTTTGGTAAAGGAAAAAGTTGTTCAGAATCACCCCACCAACCCCCCATTAAACGCGGGATGAAATACTCCGCCGGGCCCTGTATATCTAACTTCCTAACAAACATTGTTTCTGTACTTATTCTCAAAACCACAAAAGACCACGCTTCACCATGTTCTTTTTTTCTCTCGTCCCTTTTCTGAGCTGCATCGTCGTCCATCTTCAGCGACAAACACTGAACTGATGGCGAATGCGCGTTCAAGTTCATGGTTCGTTCCATACGCGGCGCGTGTTTCTGGGAAAAACGTAACACCGCGCGCACGTCGTAATGCCCCGTTGCAGCCGCAGCGCGCTCGTCTGTACCCACCTTTACATACAGTTAGTAAAAAAAGTGTTTGGACAGAGCATCGACTTTGAGATTTATTCATATAACTACTATTAAAAACAATTAAGCGAATCTTAATAATGACAAAATGAAAGCTGAAACATTATACTTTATTTCTATTATATGGAAAAAAATATAAACCTTAATTTTACATCCAGAAAATAATAAAACTTTGTCAAGTGTAGTATAACGCGCCAAAAAAGTATTTGGACAGACGAGTTAAACTGTATAAAGTAATTAATATTACCTTACTAATATCTGGTAGGATATCCTTTGCAGTTAATGACTTTTTTTAGTCTATTTGGCATCGATTCCACCAATTTTGTTGTCACTTCCGGTTCAATTTCAAGCCATTCTTCCTTTACTTACTCAATAAATGCTTGACGATTAGTAGTGTTACTTAGGAAGGATTGTTTCCATCGTTTCGTCTATTCTGCCCTTATTTGGAAATCGAGAGTGCATGCAGTCGGTTCTGCCCCTTCCGCGACGATGCGCGGCGCGATGACGCAGCCCTTGAGAGGAGCCTTTGACCTTCCTAGGAGGATTTCGTGCCCCCACCATCTTTTTAGACCGATTTTCCGGGTATAAAAAGGGCCCGTAATCTGCCCTCAGTGGCTCAGTTTTGAATAATCAAGCTACGAGTTACTTCGTGTTTGTTCAAAGTTCTACTAAGCTCAGCGAGATCGGGTTCAAGTCTCTTTCAAGCAACTAATACTTGTTATATTCGTTACTATACGGTGTTAGGCACCTCTGTACTTTCATCGTAGTTATACGTAAAAGACGGAAAGCGTGGATTTCAGATCCGCGACTTTATGGATTGTAATAACCAAAGAGTAATTTGAATATAGATTTTATTATTGAACATAGACGCATTTATCATAGTTTCTTTTCTTCCTATACCAATCATTAGCGGTATCAATCCACCAATTAATCTCGATCTTTGCCTCATCCACTTCAACAATTATAAGAGACTGGATATAATTCCTCTTTTATGACGCGGTACGCTCGCCGCCCTTTATTATTTTACAAACTCTTAAATTGGAACACGGTACGCTCGCCGCCTTGTTTCCCTTTCGTTTCTTCACGCACACACTCGTTCACCTCGTCTGCTCTCGACTCTCTCTCTGTCCCCTTTTTACACACGCGCTCCGAACTTCTCATCCCCACTCATTCACCCTCTATCTCCCTACCTATTGGGTTCTTACACAATTTCATTTTCACCCCCAATTGCGACAGAATGTTTTTCTGCCCACAGTGTACACTGTACACAATTCACGGCAAAAGCTGGCCCAATCAACCGCCGTCGCCGATGATATTTTCTGTTCGTTTTGTAAAAATTCCTGCCTTGGTGGTTTCAGCATTAAATGCCGACAAAGAGGCAAATGTTTTGTACGGAGTTATGTATGTTATTGAACCACGTATCATGGAGAGCACTAATTTTTGATTTGCAATATGTTTTCACTCGTTTCTTATTGCGATTTTTTTAAAAAACAACATGTATAGCAATGAAACATCAAGTCTTTACGGTTAAACTTCATTGGTTCTTTACTGTTACACTTCGTACAAAACATAACACCATGAATCACTTTTTGATCAATTAAAAAGTCAATTAGTGTATCGTAATTATTGCATATATTTAAATATTCATATATGTGTTACGAGCCGAGGGCTAAGGGGCACGGCTGCGGAGCCGAGGATCGGTTGTTTAAGAGTTTTTCTGTTAGTTAAACGGTCGAGCCGTTTGATGGGAAGTGCGTGGACGAACCAGTACCTATTTCATCACTGGGTGCCACTGGAGGGTTAGAGTTTGTGGATGTGCCAATGCCTATTTCATCACTGGGTGCCACAGGAAGGTTGTCGTGGATGTACCAGTGCTTATTTCATCACTGGGTGCCACAGGAATGTTAGTAATTGTAACCTCGTAACTATCGATACACCTCGAGCGGTTAAGATGTATCTATTCGGTGGATTGAATATACTGCTTATGATTTGTATAGGAAACGAAATGAATTAGATACGTCTATAATCAAATAATAAAATGTCTGTATTCTATTTCTTCAATGGATTACAATACGTAAAAATCGCGGAGTTAAAACCCACGCTTACAGTTTTTAACGTTTATAAATACCAATGCTCAAAAGGGAATTGAACCCGATCTCGCTGTCTTTTAACGAATATAAATGTCAGAATAAATATCAGAAGAATGCTCAAAAGGGAATTGAATCCGATCTCACTGTGCTTTAGCAGAACTTTTGCGATCAATTACGGCGTAACGCGTAGCTTGACTATTCAGAACTAAGCCGTAAATAAATTTCAGTTGCTCAAAAGGGAATGGAACCCGATCCTGCTGGCATCAGTGTAGCTAGCTGGCACCGACATGGTATCTAGCTAGTAGGTCCACACTGAGCCACGAGAGTTTTTTTTTTTTTTTTTTTTAATTAGGCAGAGCCTAAAGGGGTGATCAGGAGGTTACGTACAGAGTCACCTGGACCAAACGGAGGGTCCTTATACTCTGAAGGAATGTAATGCGCAAGCATAGCATTGGGTACGTTTCTGCATCGCGAGTTGCAAGGGGAACTTTAGATTCGGGCAAAAATTTTCAAAAAACCCTTGACATGCGAAAAAAGAAATTTAAAAGTTTGGGAAAGAAGAGGGAGAGGGTAAAGTGTTTAAAGTAACTTGGGGGTCAACCAGAGTGGAAATCTGATTCTAGGGTCATATGGGAGAGTATCCGGGCTGAAATTTAGGGTGTTTGAGATTAATGGATTAGGGTGGTTGGAGGGATTGTATTTTTCAATGCAATCCTTGACCAAGGTGAGAATCTTAGGTAGGTTTGCCTTACGGTGAAGTTCGTTTGTCGAAAAGTCAGATGGAAGATTGAGGATTATCTTGAGTGCTTTGTTTTGCACTCTTTGAAGGGATTGAAAATGGGTGCGCGCAGCGGCAGGCCAAACCTGGGCTCCATACAACAAGACCGGCCGTATACATGTAGAATATAAGAATAGTTTGAGAGTTAGGGGCAGTTTGGATTTATGGTCAAAGAGTTTCCTAGCAGCACCAATTGCGGCAAGAGCCTTAGAGCGCCTACTTTCGACGGCGTCAGCCCAGTTGAGTTTTGAATCGAGGATTATGCCCAAGTATAAAAGGTTTTTTGACCAGGGAATTATGCTCCCATTTAGAGAAAGATTTGGAATGCCATTTCGTAATTTTTTAGTTTTGCGAGTAAAGTATGTAGCTTGGGTTTTATCTGCATTTATGTTCAGCTTCCAATATTGGAAGAATTTATTTATACTGTCCAGATGATTCTGTAACTTGGTGCAGAGGAGTGATGGCCTCCAAGAGGACGTTAGGATCGCTGTGTCGTCTGCAAAGAGGGCGAGGATTGAATTATCCAATCGAGGAATATCATTTATGTACAAGCTAAAAAGCAGGGGCCCCAGGATGGAGCCCTGGGGGACTCCAGCCACAATAGTAATGAGCGAGGATACGTCATTGCCTAATTGTACATAGAATTTCCTGTTACACAAATAGTTGTGGATAAGCTTGATTAGATGAGGATGGAATTTTAATGTGATGAGTTTGAAGATTAGACCTTCGTGCCACACGGAATCGAACTCTTTCTGTAGGTCGAGAGAGATCATAGCGGAGATACGATTTATATTACAGTTATGGGTGAGATATTGCGATACCCGAATTAGTTCGTGTATGGAGGAGTGGCTCTGAATCCAAATTGTTCGTTGATAAGTATGTTTTTTGAGTTAATGTGGTTAAGTAGCATTTTTTGTGTGATAATTTCGTAGATTTTTGAAAGGATAGGAAGTAAACTGATGGGCCTATAGTTTGCAGGGAGCTTATGGTCCTTTCCCGGTATGGGAAGCGGGATAATCTTGGTAATTTTCCATCTCTCTGGGAAGTAGGATAGGAGAAAGGCAGATTAAATAATATAGTAAATTTGGAGCGTGACTTTAGTGGAAGCGAGTTTTATTAGTTTGGCTGAAACTTTATCGGCTCCACTGGCTTTATTGGGATTTAGTTTAGAAATGATCTCACCGATGATGACTGGTGAAATAAAGTTGGTGTGATTAGGAAATATTGAGGGATTTGTCGATTCGGAAGAGTGAAAATTTGAAACAAATGGAGTTATGATTTGTTGCTGGGGGGAATTTAAGGAGTAGGCCTGGGTATAGACTGAATTGAATTTATTGGCTAGTAAGTTTACCTTATCAATATTTAGGGCGGTGGTGTTACCATTGTCAAGTAGAAGAGGCGGAAGGAAGATTTTTTTATTTTTAATTATTTTACGATAAATAGGCCAGAAGGTATTATTGTCGAGTCTCGCGAGTTTGATTTGGTCGAGGACTCGTTTTGCTTTAAGAGCAATAATTTTATGTTTGATATTAGAGGAGATCTGCTTGACGTAGGTCCTGTAAATCGGAAGGCCAGTCCTCTGCCATTTTTTCCTAGCAGTGTTACGAAGGGAAGTGAAGAATTTTAATTCATCATCAGGCAGGATAGAGGAATTATTAGAATGGACATGAGTGGTGGATTTATAATAACAGTTTTTGATATTTTTTGTGAGCGCTAGAACGGTGGAATCTATTTCATTAGTCGTGTCAAGTTTGTATTTCAGTGGAAGGCTAGCAGTTAATTTGTTAAATTTTTCCCAGTCTGTGAGAGGAGTAGAAGAAGTGATGGATGGGGTACCAGCCGGTAAAGTTTTGAGTATGATGGGAGCATGGTCGGAATTTAAGTCATCAACCGCAGAGCAGGCGGAATTTGTAAGGGCAGTTGCTATGAAGAGGTCTATAGTAGAAGGTTGCTGATTGTGTACAACACGGGAGTAGGTGCTGGGGAAGATTATTTCGTACGCAGCTTGCTCATAGTGCTTCTTGAAATCAATTCCGCTAGCATTTCTGTTGAAGTTATTCCAAAGCTGGTGTTTGGCGTTTAAATCAGCACCGATGATGAAAGGAAGATTGTGGGCAGTAAGCTTATTTGGGTAAGTTTTGGTGAGTTTAAAGCTAGGAGGGCAGTAAGCAGAAATGAAAATGATTTTCGGTTTAATAAGTAATATAGCAACTGACTCAATGGGATTTGTAGGGGACAGGTTGAGTACTTTGTAGGGAATACTTTTATGTATGAATAGAGCAACCCCACCACCTGGATACGAGTCCGACCTGTCTTTTCTGACAATGGAATATTCGGGGAGAAATAGGTTTTTATCCGGAGACAACCAGGTTTCCTGAACTGCGGCTATTGCAATATTATGGTTTAATAGGAACGAGTGAAGCTCGGTTATTTTATTGACAATGGAACGTGCATTCCATGACATGATATTACCAAGGATATTGGTAGCCATTACTAATCAAATAGATTTGCTGCAGCTTTAGCTACGGCATTAAATTTGGTAATAGGATCGTTCGTCGAGGATAGAATCGTCTTCAGGGTTTTGATCTCGTTTATGGCTTTTCTAAAGTCGAATAGCTTCGAAATATCATTCCACAGGCATTGAAATTCTTGGAATTCATTTAGTTGGGGAGGTAATCCCGTGTTTACAGTAGGTGGCGGAGGGGGGGTAACAGAAGATTTAAGTGGGGGCAAGAAATTTGGACGCTCGACTATTGGGCGTTTTTGTACCTGATGGTTATTTTTAGAACGCTTGCCTAAGTAAGCTTGTAGCTTAGGGCACTTCGAATAATTCGCGGTGTGCTCACCTGAGCAATTTGCGCATTTAGGAGGTTGTTCAGGAAGTTTGGTGCAACTTCTAGTAGGATGATCTGCGCCGCACTTTACGCACTTGTTTGTTTTGTTGCAATTGGCGGAGGAATGGCCAAAGTCATGACAACGAAAACATTGCGTGTAGGGTAGTTTGTTATTAAATTTGTCCCAGTAGATCCTGGTGTAGAAGATAAAATTTAACGCGCGCACTTGAGCAAGGGGCGTACCAAGCGCAAAGGAGATCTTGTATATTGAAATGTTATTTTTGGTAGTTAGTATCGAGCAGTTAATAGGGTTAAGTTTTTCAGATCTTATTTCTTCCAGTAGCTCGTCAGTTTTAACTGAGGGGAGGCCTTTAAGGACCGCTGTAAAGGGTCGTTCGGAGGGTAGGGAGTATGTGTGGAACTTGAGGTTCGCGTTCTTGAAATTAGTCTTGGCTGCCAGGAATGCCTTCAGTGTAAGGGGCTGGAGGGTGGCGCAAGAGGTGGAAACGTTGAGTGACCACCTCTATATCCTGATGGAGGTGCGCGCCACCCGGGGCCGGGGACCGCCGGGGAGGGCTGGTAGGGGCTGGGGGTATGGGTCCCCTTACATTCCCCCTTCTTCGAAGAAGAGGTGGGCGCTGAAGCGCCTGGACGAGGACGTGCTGATGGCCGCCTCCCTCGTCGTGGCCTGGCCCGGACTTCCGGCTGGGCCGGTCGTGGACGTCGAAGAGGAAGCGGCGTGGTTCCAGGGGGACATGGTAGCGGTATGTAATGCTGCCATGCCCTGGTCCCGCGCCCCGGATCGACGGGCAACGTACTGGTGGTCGTCGGAAATAGCGCGGATGCGCTGTGTTTGCGCTCGCGCCCGGCGACTGTTCCAGAGAGCCCGTCGAAGACGGCGTCGCGACCTGGCGAGGGAACACCAACTGTACGAGGGCTACCGGGAGCAAGTGGTGGCCCTCCGGCTGGTCATCGGGAGGGCAAAGGCGGGGGCATGGTCGGAGCTCCTCGAGCTACTGAACCGTGAACCCTGGGGGCGCCCGTACAAGATGGTCATGGGAAAACTTCGCCCATGGGCGCCCCCCGTGACGGAGACCATGGACCCCGAGTTCCTGGACAGGGTGGTAGACACCCTGTTCCCCCTTGATGAGGGGGGGGAACAGCCACCGGAGCTCGGGGAGTCGGACCCGAACACCTGGTCCGACGACATGGGGGTCACGGAGGAGGAGCTCTCCCGGGCCGTCAGGAGAATGGGTGCTCGCAATACGGTCCCGGGCCCTGACGGCAAACCGGGCAGAGCCATGGCCCTTGCCCTGCGCGTCCTCGGGCCTCGCCTCAGGCGCCTGTTCGATGGCTGCCTGAGGTTGGGGCGCGTCCCGTCCCGCTGGAAAAGGGGACGGATGGTCCTAGTCAGGAAGATCGGCAAGCCCGCCGATTCTCCCTCGGCGTACAGGCCTATCTGCCTCCTCGATGAGGTGGGGAAGCTCTTCGAGAGGGTGTTGGCTTCCCGCCTCTCGGGGCACCTGTCCCGGGTGGGTCCCGACCTGGCCGAGTCCCAGTTCGGTTTTAGAGGGGGACGCTCGACGATCGACGCCATTAGTCGAGTCAGGTCCCTCTCGGACTCGGCCTCGTCCCAGGGGGGGGTGGCGTTGGCGGTCAGTTTGGACATCGCCAACGCCTTTAACTCCCTTCCCTGGGGGTGTATCGGAGGGGCACTCGCCGAGCACGGAGTGCCCCTCTACGTGAGGAAGGTCCTAAGGGACTACCTGAGGGACAGGTGGATTGAATATCCGGGCAAAGGCGGCCGGTTGTGCACGAGGGAGGTGGATCGTGGTGTCCCACAGGGGTCGGTCCTGGGCCCCATGTTGTGGGACATCGGGTACGATCGGGTGCTGCGGGCTGCCCTCCCGAACGGCGTCAGTCTGACGTGTTACGCGGATGACACGCTGCTGATGGCCGTCGGGAGGGACTGGGAGAGGACCATCCGTCTGGCGGAGACGGGACTGGCCTCCGTCGTCGACGGTATCCGGGGACTGGGGTTGCGGATCTCCCCGCCGAAGACCGAGGCCATGTGGTTTCATGACAGGCCTCGGAGCGGGGGACCGCCCCGGTCCTGGATTATGATAGGGGGTGAGCACGTTCAGGTTGGGGACCGGATGAACTATATTGGTCTCCTCCTGGACAGCCACTGGCGTTTCGCGGTCCACTTCGACCGACTGGCTCCCCGTTTGGAGAGAGCGGCGACTGGTCTTGGTCGCCTCCTCCCAAACATCGGGGGGCCAGATGAGAGGGTGCGCCGCCTCTACCTTGGTATCGTGCGGTCCATGGCCCTGTACGGCGCCCCGATATGGGCGTCGGCCCTGGTGGTCGCGCGGCGCAGCCGAACATTGCTGCGCCGCGTACAGAGGAGGATGGCCATCAGGGTGGTCAGGGGATACCGCACGATATCCCACGAGGCGGCGCTGACCTTGGCGGGCACCGTGCCCTTCGATCTTCTGGCGGAGGGAGACGCTTCGATCTATGAGCGTCTCCGAGAACTCCGCCGGGGGGGCGCGATGGTGTCCGCTGAGGAGGAAGTGGACGTGAGACGCCAGGCTAGGCTGGCTGCGCGAAACAAATGGAGGATGGAGCTCCTCAATCGAGGAGTCGCGCAGCCAGCAGTCGGGGCGGTTCTTCCCAGCCTAGATGAATGGCTGGACCGCGGCAGGGGGACCCTCACCTACCGAGTCACGCAGGTGCTCACTGGGCATGGTTGCTTCGGTGAGTACCTGTGCCGGATACAGGCGGAGGCGACGACGGAGTGCCACGAGTGTGGGGCTGCGCTGGACACAGCGCAGCACACATTGGAGGAGTGCCCGGAATGGGCGGCGGAGCGCCGGGCGTTGCGGGCGCAAGTGGGGGCGGATCTCTCGCTGCCTCGCATCGTTAGTATGATGCTGGGCAGCGAGAGAGCCTGGGTAGCGGTGGCCTCCTTCTGCGAGGATGTTCTTCGCAGAAAGGAGGCAGCGGAGCGGGATCGGGAATTGACCGATCCCGTCCGACGCGAAAGGTGGAGGGAAAGGGCTCGCCGCTTGCGTTCTCGCAGGCTGGCGAGATCCCCCCCTCCCGTGGTGTAAAAGCGGAGACGGTCCGAGGGACGATTGGAGGTGTCCCCCCTCCCGTCTCTCGGATGACTGTCACCGCTGACTCAGTGGACGGGCGGCCCTGCTGTGGGAGGGTTATGCCCTCCCGGTATCCCGTAGGGCTGCCCGACAGCCAGAAATCTGGCGTCGAATGTAAAGGAAGGGCGGACTCGTCGGCCGTTTCCGCGGGCGAGATCCCCCCTCCCGTTGTTTGGTATGGCTGATGGACCCGAGGGGCGCTGAGGTGTTCCCCCTCACCCCCTTCCGGTTGACCTCGCCAATACCCCGTATACGGGCGGTCCTGCCGGGGAGGAACAATCCCCCCCAATCCCGCGGGGCCGTCGGAGAGCCGTGGGCGGCTCGGGTGGGGGCCCGTGTCGCCCTTATCACGGTCTGGTGGAGGTAGGCCGCGCTGGGTGTTACCCCTGGCGCGGCCAGGAGCTATTATTATAGCGGAGTTTTTTGGGGGGTCCTTCTGACCCTCCCGCGGATGGGGCTGCAATGGCCGGGCGTGGGGAGGCACCGGTAGTGTCTTCGGAGGTCACGGGGCCTCCCCTACAAGCGCCGAGGATAGGTAACCGGGGTGGTTTTAGTCGGTAGAAATCCGACACTGCCTCCTGCTCCCCCCCAGGGCAGGGGGTGTCTTTCGAAGATTTCCACCTCGAAAAAAAAAAAAAAAAAAAAAAAAAAAAAGGAATGCCTTCAGTTCAAAGAACTGGATGCAAATCTGATCACCTACAAATTTTAGGTTGAATTTGTTCCCCAGGACTGCCTTGAGATTGTTGCTAAAGGGCACGAAGTCTTTTGGCATGACTTGAACGTATAACGGGGGGGGGGGGGGGACTGTTACTTGGTGAGTTTTCTGTTTTCTGTTGGTTCAGATTGTCGTTAGGTTGAGGGGGAGGATCGTTATGCTGGTCGGCAAATTTCGAGAAAGTGTCCGTGTTGAATAGTTCAAAACGGTTAGTTAACTTGACAGTTTTGTTAGTGGAAGCAGGAGCCTCTACTTTGAGTTTTTTCCTTGCATCCATGATGCGGTTGGGTATATTACCTTGCACTGGTTTTACATCGGTGGAAGGCTGCGGCGGAGTTTCTGCATCCGGAGAACTTGCACTTAGGTTAGGAGACGCACGAGCAGTGCGTTTCCTGGACTTTGTCCTATGATCACTATCCAGCTCGATTAGGTCGTGGTCAGAAAAAACTGGAATCGAACTCGAAGGAACGTAATGCTTAAGGGAGCACAAGCCCGATCGATCAATCAGTTAATCACTTCCAGAGCCACACGACAGTGCCGACGAACGACTGTCAACGATTCAACGAAGACTTGTAACTGATAACTGAATGTCGAAAGACTGAATCAAAGACTCCCACACTGAGCCACGAGAGTTTTTTTTTTATGATTTGACGATGATTTGGGGAGAGGGAGGTGGGGGGGGGATAAAGAAGAAGAGATGGAAGCACCCAAGAAAGAGTAAGATGCGCAAGGGCGCAAATTTCCCCCCCAGTTTACCTCCTCCTGCACTTTGTGCCATACCTGCTAGCACGTAGCCAGCTTACCGGCAAACCTGGAGATGGCATGCTGTTAACTGCATGGGGTGAGGGGTAGTGAATACGGTCAAGGGAGATAAGATATGGCGGAAAATTTTCAAAAAACCGCCAGTGGACTAGATTAATACGTAGAGGAAAATAAGAGAACGATGATGACATGCCTCAGTTGGGTGAAAACTGAGGCGTGCTGAGCGCAGGCGCGCTACTAGGCGATCGAGTAAGGGGGGGGGGGCAGTGAGAGGTGTGAACGAACAAGAAAGATTTACGGGCTCGCACCGTCCCGGGCGCGATCGAACCTGGAGTGCAGCGGGAACTTGAACTTGATACGATAGGGAATCGTGTGAATGTTGACGTCGGCCAACCTGCGTACCAGCGGATTTGCATGCTTTTCGCAATTTACGCCTGCGATGAGTTTATTTACAAAGGTCTCGACCATCGGAGTCCTCGCACGGAGGTGAAGCCTTTTCGTGGAAAAGAAAGGGGACACGTTCAAGATCGTTTTTAGGACCTTGTTCTGAGCGGTCTGGATCTTTTGCGGAGTAATGAATTGAGGCAGTCCCAGAAAACCAACAAGCCATATGTTAGCACCGGACGGATGCACGTGCGATAGATGGCGAGACGAATGTTTAAGTGCAAGTTTGAATGACGCGACAGGTGTGGTCTAAGGGCAGCCGCAACCTTATGCATTTTAGTAATGCGCTCGTTAACCGCCGCAGCCCAGGAGAGCTTGGAATCCAGAACAACGCCGAGGTAGGTGACTTCCTTGGATCATTGGACTAGCCCCTGCTAGGAGCCGCCACCTTGTCGTGGTGCAGGGGCTTGAGTAGCTGCAATGAGGCCCAAGACCATGCCGGCGGGAGATGCATTCCCGGCAGGTACAACCATGCCGGACGGGCTTGGGCTGAGCGGTGAAAACTAAGCAGCGGCTCACGGAGTGAATGTGTGTGTATGGGCTGCGGTCGATGCCCCATGGATATTCCCGGCAGACTAGCCAAGGGGGGAGTAGTTGCCCCCCGACCGGAGTGGCGCGTGATGTTAGTACCTGACCTCTGCGGTAGTAATAAGGGTAAACGTAAGTCCGACAAGTACGGCAAAGGTCCCGTGAACCCGCATGTTTAACGTGGAAGAACCGCTCACGCGTTCACTGTCTGGAGCCAATGACGGGGTTGAAATGGAGTATTCGGGCGCAGGTATGGAGGATTACCTGGTCAGTATTTCCTCGTAACCGACGCTGCGTAGGTGAAATCGCAGCACGTCTAGCCTGAGGCTTGGGTCTGGCATCGGCTCGGATCCGGTGTCGCCCATTCAATAGGGGTGACGTTAAACCTCTAACATCTTTATGGCGCGGGCCTATCCCGTAACATTTTTCATTAGAGTCACTCGGTGCCGATAGGGTTGACCACCTGACAAACTGCTTCTCGGCTTCGGCATCCATAACTAGGTTACAACTTAAACACGGAAGTGCCCCCACTGCGGTGGGGGTCCCATGATGGGCGAAGTGTTAATTGAATTTATCTGCCACTATGAACTACTTAAAACAAAAAAAAACACTGAGGAAGAAGGATGGACCACGCTCGACTAGCGTAAGTCCGGCGGGGAGGGCCACGCCCGTGGTGAGCATCACGGACTGTGGCAAGGAGAAGGCTGCCCCAGGAACATCGGGGGACAGCGAGTCGCGGAGGGAGGCTGGCCTTGGATCATCGAAGGGCAGCGAGACGAGGAAGGGGGCTACGGTGAGTAGTGCACCTTCCTTCACTATCAGCGACACGGATGGAGGCTCGGACTCCACTGCGCACACCGCCGCGAGCCGGAAGAAGAGGCCCCGATCCTCTGGGGAATCGGACCAGTGGCGGGCCTCTACAAAGGGGAGGAGGAGGCTAAGGAGCTCTGACGATGAGTCGCCGTCGGTCATGCGGATCAAGGGTATGCCGACGGAACATGAACTGGCGGACGATCTGAGGCCGCAGCCCACGGCCAACCTGGGCGCCAAGATCTTGGCCCAGATGGATGCGGTGAGGAGGGTGGCTTCGTTGAGTGCTAACCTCAAGGGGACGCACACTCGGGACCTCAATGTTGCTGTCCTCATGGTGAGAGCGGCCGCCACGGAGATGGCCAAGAGGTCGGCCAAGAACAATGCGCAGCCGGTGGAGGAGGAGAACCTCCTGCTGCGCAGTCAGGTGGCCGACCTGAAGTTGGAGCTCGCTGCGGCCAAAGCGGTCCCGGTGAGGCCGAGGGAGAAAGGACAGAAGGAGAAAGGGGACGGGGCCAAGGCCAGTGCGTCCCGTTCCTCCTCCAAAGGAAAGGCCGGGCCGATAACCGAGGAGCGACTGGAGGCCCTCTTCGACACCCTCATGGCTAGGGTGGAGAAAAAGCTGGTCGCTCTGAGGAAGGAGATGTCGGAGGGCCTGGCGAGGGCAGCCCCCACGCAGCGGACGTTGAAGGACGAGACGCCGGGGCAGGTCCGTATCAGGGAAATACAGGCGGAGGTGGTGGCGGCCTGCCGTCGCGGGAATTTATCCGCGGCGACCCGGCAGCCGGAGACGCTTTCTCCTTCTCCCCAGATGTATCCCCCCCCTCCCCCACAGACGCAGACCGTCAATACGTGGGCCACGGTGGCCGGAAGAAAGAGCAGGAAGGCGGAGGCGGCGACCCGGGCTCAGGAACGCCCGGCCCTGTCTCCGGCCCCTCCCGCGGCCGCCAAGAAGCTGCTGGCGAGGCCGCAGAAGGAGCAGCGGCCGCAGAAGACGAAGCAGCAGCAACAACAACAACAGCAGCGGAAGAAGGAGGGAGGGGCGAAGGCAGCCCCCCTCAAAATCACCCAGCGCAGACCCCCGCGTACGGCGGCGATCGCCCTGACTATCAAGGACGGGGCAAAGATGTCGTACGCGGAGGCTATGAGCTCCGCCAGCAAGATTAACCTGGCGGAGCTCAACATTACGGAGTTGTGGCCCAAGAGAGCTGTGACGGGGGGGTCTTCTTCTGGAGATCCCCGGGCCGGAGGGGGCTGCCAAGGCGGATGCCCTTGCAGCAAAGATGCGGGAGGTCCTTGGCGGTGAAGACGGGGTGACCGTGGCCCGCCCAACGAAGATGGCGGAGATGCGGGTGAGGGACCTGGTGGCGGCCACCACCACCAGCGACGTGACCGCGGCCATCGCAGATGTCGGAGGGTGTACACCAGCGGAGGTGAGGACCGGAGAAATCCGGTCGTCTCCGCTGGGACTCGGCACCCTCTGGGTGAAGTGCCCACTGGCAGCTGCCAGGAAGGTGGTCGCGGCGAAGAAGATCCGCGTCGGCTGGACCACTGCCCGGGTGGAGGCGCTGGCGGACCGCCCGCTGCAGTGCTTCCGCTGCCTGGAGATGGGCCATGTAAGGCAGCGGTGCATCAGCACCGTGGACCGCAGCGGGCGATGCCACAACTGCGGCAGTGCTGAGCACATGGTGGCGGAGTGCCGGAGCGCTCCCCGGTGCCCCCTGTGCGCCGACCTGGGGAAACCCTCCGGCCATCGAATGGGGACAAAAGGGTGCGTGCCCCCCAAAGGAAGGAGGAACCAGGGTGCCAAGGGGGCCCAGCAGACGCAGCTGGCCCCCAAACTGGCTGCCCTGAGCCTGGACGGACCGGAGAAGGTGGCGGTGGCAGTTGCACCGGTTGTCCCTGGTCCTGTGGCGCAGAAGGCCGAAGAGGGAGGAGAGGCGCAAGAAACAGCTCCTCCCGCAACGTTGGAGACGAGGCCTGTGGAGGAAGGGGCCATGGATCTGGGGCAGTGAAGGGGGGGGGGGCGAGCTGAGGCCGCAACCCACAGCCAACCTGGGGGCAAAAATCTTGACCCAGATGGCTGTGGTGAGGAGGGTGGCTCTCAGGAGCTCCAATCTAAAAGGGAGCTATATTAGGGACCTTAAGGTGGCTGCCCTTACGGTGAACGCAGCGACGACGGAGCTGGCCAAGAGGTCGGCTAGAATGAACGCGCAGCAGACTGAGGAGGAAAACCTCAAGCTGCGCGGCGAGGTGGCCGATCTCAGGCTAGCGCTCGTTGCGGCAAGGGCGGTCCCAGTCCCGGTGCGGTCCAGGGAGAAAAGGGATAAAGGGGTGAAAGGGGACAGGGCCATGGCCCGTACGTCCCACTCCTCCTCCTCCTCGAAAGGAAGGACAGGGCCCGTCAGTGAGGAGCGCTTGGAGGCGCTCTTCGAAACCTTTATGGGGAGGGTGGAGAGGAAGATTGTCTCCATGCGGAAGGAGCTCTCCGAGGAGTGGGCGAGGGCAGTCCCCCAGAAGCAGATGACGAAGGACGAGACGCCGGGGGAGGTCCGTATCAGGGAGATACAGGCGGGAGTGGTGGCGGCCTGCCGTCGCGGGGAGTTACCCGCGGCAACAAGGCACCTGGAGACGCCCTCCCCTTCTCCCCAGATGCCAAGTCCCCCCCTTCCCCCACCGGCACAGAAGGGCGCCAACACGTGGGTCACGGTGGTGGGAGGAAAGGGCAGGAAGACGAAGACGGAGGCCACGACTCGGGCCCGGGGACGCCCGGCCCCGTCTCCGGCCCCTCCCGCGGCTGCCAAGAAACTGTCGGCGAGGCCGCAGAAGAAGCAGCAGCCGAGACAACAACAACAGCAGCGGAAGAAGGAGGGAGGGGCGAAAGCAGCCCCCAAAACTCCCCAGCGCAGACCCCCGCGTACGGCGGCGATCGCCTTAACCATCAAAGATGGGGCGAAGATGTCGTATGCGGAGGCCATGAGCTCCGCCAGCCAAATCAACTTGGCGGAGCTCAATATAACGGAGCTGCGGCCGAAGAGAGCCGTGACGGGGGGTCTCCTTCTGGAGATTCCCGGGCCGGAGGGGGCTGCTAAGGCGGATGCCCTTGCCGCAAAGATGCGTGAGGTGCTCGGCGGGGAGGAGGGCGTGACTGTGGCCCGCCCAACAAAAATGGCGGAGATGCGGGTCAGGGACCTGGTGGCGGCCACCACCACCAGCGACGTAACCGCGGCCATCGCAGATGTCGGAGGGTGTACGCCAGCGGAGGTGAGGACTGGAGAAATCCGGTCGTCTCCGCTGGGACTTGGCACCCTCTGGGTAAAGTGCCCATTGGCAGCTGCCAGGAAGGTGGTCGCGGCGAAGAAGATCCGCGTCGGCTGGACCACTGCCCGGGTGGAGGCGCTGGCGGACCGCCCGCTGCAGTGTTTCCGCTGCCTGGAGACGGGCCATGTAAGGCAGCGGTGCACCAGCACCGTGGACCGCAGCGGGCGATGCCACAACTGCGGCAGCGCTGAGCACATGGTGGCGGAGTGCCGAAGTGCTCCTCGATGTCCCCTGTGCGCCGACCTGGGGAAACCCTCCGGCCATCGGATGGGCACCAAGGGCTGTGTGCCCCCCAAAGGAAGGAGGAATCAGGGGGCCCGGCAGATGCAGTTGGCCCCCAAACTGGCTGCCCTGACCTTGGACGGGCCGAAGAAGGCGGCGGCGGCAGTTGCACCGGAGGGCCCTGGCCCCATGCCAAAGCCTGAAGAGGAAGGAGGGAGAGCACCGCCAACAGTGACTCCTCCCGCAACAATGGAGACAAGGCCCGTGGAGGAAGGGGCCATGGATCTGGAGCAGTGAAGGGGCTATGGCCCTGCTGCTTCAGGCCAACCTTAACCACTCGGCCAGGGCGCAGGACATGCTTGTCCAGTCCATGGCGGAGTGGGGTGTGGGGTTGGCGATTGCTGCCGAGCCGTACAGGATCCCGGACCACCCGAATTGGGTGGGAAACCCGGGGGGCTCGGTAGCGATCATCCTTGGAGGGGCTTCGATGCCCTTGCCGTTCTCCCTTCTGGAGAGCGGCGAGGGCTACGCCGCGGTCCAATGGGGGGATATCGCGGTGGTGGCAGTCTATGCGCCGCCTCGGTGGAACCTGAGGTCCTTTGAGGAGTTCCTGGACGGGGTCGCGAGATGTATCTCGCGATGTCGGCCCCGTCCGGTTATTGTCCTGGGGGATTTTAACTCCAAGTCTCAGGCTTGGGGTTCCCCCAGGACGGACCCCAGGGGCGAGGCGGTGCTGGACTGGGCGGCCGGCTCCGACCTTCGATTACTTAATCGGGGGTCAGCCAGCACCTGCGTCCGCTACCAGGGGGAGTCCATTGTCGACTTAACGTGGGCCTCCCCCTCGGTGGTGGATCGTGTAAGGGGCTGGAGGGTGGCGCAAGAGGTGGAAACGTTGAGTGACCACCTCTATATCCTTATGGAGGTGCGCGCCACCCGGGGCCGGGGACCGCCGGGGAGGGATGGTAGGGGCGGGGGGTATGGGTCCCCTTACATTCTCCCTGCCTCGAAGAAGCGGTGGGCGCTGAAGCGCCTGGACGAGGACTTGCTGATGGCCGCCTCCCTCGTCGTGGCCTGGCCCGGACTTCCGGCTGGGCCGGTCGTGGACGTCGAAGAGGAAGCTGCGCGGTTCCAAGGGGGTATGGTAGCGGTCTGCGATGCTGCCATGCCCTGGTCCCGCGCCCCGGATCGACGGGCAACGTACTGGTGGTCGCCGGAGATTGCGCGGTTGCGCTATGTTTGCGCTCGTGCCCGGCGACTGTTCCAGAGAGCCCGTCGAAAACGGCGTCGCGACTTGGCGAGGGAGCATCAGCTGTACGAGGGCTACCGGGAGCAGGTGGTAGCCCTCCAGCTGGCCATCAAGAGGGCAAAGGCGGGGGCATGGTCAGAGCTCCTCGAGTATCTAAACCGTGAACCCTGGGGGCGCCCGTACAAAATGGTGATGGGCAAACTTCGCCCATGGGCGCCCCCCGTGACGGAGACCTTGGACCCCGAGTTCCTGGACAGGGTGGTAGACACCCTGTTCCCCCTGGATGAAGGGGGAGAACAGGCACCGGAACTCGGGGAGTCGGACCCGAACAACTGGTCCGACGACATGGGGGTCACGGTGGAGGAGCTCTCCCGGGCCGTCAGGAAGATGGGAGCCCGCAACACGGCCCCGGGTCCTGACGGCATACCGGGCAGAGCCATGGCCCTTGCCCTGCGGGTCCTCGGGCCCCGCCTCAGGCGCCTGTTCGATGGCTGCCTGAGGTTGGGGCGCGTCCCGTCCCGCTGGAAAAGGGGACGGATGGTCCTGATTAGGAAGATCGGCAAGCCCGCCGATTCTCCCTCGGCGTACCGGCCGATATGTCTCCTCGACGAGGTGGGGAAGCTTTTCGAGAGGGTGCTAGCTTCCCGCCTCTCGGGGCACCTGTCCCGGGTGGGTCCCGACCTGGCCGAGTCCCAGTTTGGCTTCAGAGGGGGACGCTCGACGATCGACGCTATCAGTCGAGTCAGGTCCCTCTCGGACTCGGCCACGTCCCAGGGAGGGGTGGCGTTGGCGGTCAGTCTTGACATCGCCAACGCCTTTAACTCCCTTCCCTGGGGGCGTATCGGGGGGGCACTCGCTGACCACGGAGTGCCCCTCTACGTGAGGAAGGTCCTAAGGGACTACCTGAGGGACAGGTGGGTCGAATATCCGGGCAGAGGTGGCCGGTTGTGCACGAGGGAGGTTGATCGTGGTGTCCCACAGGGGTCGGTCCTGGGCCCCATGTTGTGGGACATCGGGTACGATCGGGTGCTGCGGGCTGCCCTCCCAGACGGCGTCAGTCTGACGTGTTACGCTGATGACACGCTGCTGATGGCCGTCGGGAGGGATTGGGAGAGGACCATCCGTCTAGCGGAGACGGGACTGGCCTCCGTCGTCGACGGTATCCGGGGACTGGGGTTGCGGATCTCCCCGCCGAAAACCGAGGCCATGTGGTTTCACGACAGGCCTCGGAGCCGGGGACCGCCCCGGTCCTGGATTATGATAGGGGGTGAGCATGTTCAGGTTGGGGACCGGATGAATTATCTCGGTCTCCTCCTGGACAGCCACTGGCGATTCACGGTCCACTTCGACCGACTGGCTCCCCGATTGGAGAGGGCGGCGGCCGGCCTTGGCCGCCTCCTCCCAAACATCGGGGGACCGGATGAGAGGGTGCGCCGCCTATACCTGGGTGTTGTGCGGTCTATGGCGCTTTACGGCGCCCCGATATGGGCGTCAGCCCTGATGGTCGCACGGCGCAGCAAAGTATCGCTGCGCCGCGTTCAGAGGAGGATGGCCATCAGGGTGGCCAGGGGATACCGCACGATATCCCACGAGGCGGCGCTGGTTTTGGCGGGCACCGTGCCTTTCGATCTCTTGGCGGAGGGAGATGCTTCCATTTACGAGCGTCTCCGAGAACTCCGCCGGGAGGGCGCGATGGTGTCCGCCGAGGAAGAAGTGGACGTGAGACGTCAGGCCCGGCTGGCTGCGCGGAACAAATGGAGGATGGAGCTCCTTAATCGAGGAGCCGCGCAGCGAGCAGTCGGGGCGGTTCTGCCCAGCCTGGACGAATGGCTGGACCGCGGCAGGGGTAGGCTCACCTACCGGATCACGCAGGTGCTCACCGGACACGGGTGCTTCGGTGAGTTCCTGTGCCGGATACGGGCGGAGGCGACGGCGGAGTGCCACGAGTGTGGGGCTGCGCTGGACACAGCGCAGCACACTCTCGAGGAGTGCCCGGAATGGGCGGCGGAGCGCCGGGCGTTGAGGGCGCAAGTGGGGGCGGATCTCTCGCTGCCTCGCATCGTTAGTATGATGCTGGGCAGCGAGAGAGCCTGGGTAGCGGTGGCCTCCTTCTGCGAGGATGTTCTTCGCAGAAAGGAGGCAGCGGAGCGGGATCGGGAATTGACCGATCCCGTCCGACGCGAAAGACGGAGGGTCAGGGCTCGCCGGCTGCGTTTGCGCAGGCTGGCGAGGCCCCCCCCTCCCGTGGTGTAAAAGCGGTGACGGTCCGAGGGACGACGGAGGTGTCCCCCCTCCCGTCTCTCGGATAACCGTCACCGCTGACTCAGTAGACGGGCGGCCCTGCTGTGGGAGGATTATGTCCTCCCGGTATCCCGCAGGGCTGCCCGACAGCCGGAAACGGCGTCGAAAATGAAGGAGGGGCGGGCTCGCCGGCCGTTTTCCGCTGGCGAGATCCCCCCCTCCCGTTGTCTGGTATGGCTGATGGACCCGAGGGGCGCTGAGGTGTTCCCCCTCACCCCCCTGCCGGTTGACCTCGCCAATACCCCGTATACGGGCGGCCCTGCTGTGGGAGGATTATGTCCTCCCGGTATCCCGCAGGGCTGCCCGACAGCCGGAAACGGCGTCGAAAATAAAGGAGGGGCGGGCTCGCTGGCCGTTTCCGCTGGCGAGATCGCCCCTCCCGCGGTGTGAATGGCTGATGGACCCGAGGGGCGCTGAGGTGCTCCCCCTCACCCCCCTGCCGGTTGACCTCGCCAATACCCCGCGTACGGGCGGTCCTGCCGGGGGGGAACAATCCCCCCCCAATCCCGAGGGGCCGTCGGAGAGCCGTGGGCGGCCCGGGTGGGGGCCCGAGTCGCCCTTATCACGGCCTGGAGAAGGTAGGCCGCGCTGGGTGTTACCCCTGGCGCGGCCATGTGCGATACGGCGGAGTTTTTCGGAGGGTCCTTCTGACCCTCCCGAGGATGGGGCCGCAATGGCCGGGCGTGGGGAGGCACCGGAAGGGTATCCGTAGGTCACGGGGCCTCCCCTACAAGCGCCGAGGTTAGGTAACCGGGGTGGTTTTAGCCGGTAGAAATCCGGCACTACCTCCTGCTCTCCCCCAGGGCAGGTGGTGTCTTTCGAAGATTTCCACCTCGTAACAAAAAAAAAAAAAAAAAAAAAAAAAAAAAAAAAAGGGGCAGTGAAGGGGCTATGGCCCTGCTGCTTCAGGCCAACCTTAACCACTCGGCCAGGGCGCAGGACATGCTTGTCCAGTCCATGGCTGAGTGGGGTGTGGGGTTGGCGATTGCTGCCGAGCCGTACAGGATCCCGGACCACCCGAATTGGGTGGGAAATCCGGGGGGCTCGGTAGCGATCATCCTTGGAGGGGCTTCGATACCCTTGCCGTTCTCCCTTCTGGAGAGCGGCGAGGGCTACGTCGCGGTCCAGTGGGGGGATATCGCGGTGGTGGGAATCTATGCACCGCCTCGGTGGAACCTGAGGTCCTTTGAGGAGTTCCTGGACGGGGTCGCGAGATGCATCTCGCGATGTCGGCCCCGTCCGGTTATTGTCCTGGGGGATTTTAACTCCAAGTCTCAGGCTTGGGGTTCCCCCAGGACGGACCCCAGGGGCGAGGCGGTGCTGGACTGGGCGGCCGGCTCCGACCTTCGATTACTTAATCGGGGGTCAGCCAGCACCTGCGTCCGCTACCAGGGGGAGTCCATTGTCGACTTAACGTGGGCCTCCCCCTCGGTGGTGGATCGTGTAAGGGGCTGGAGGGTGGCGCAAGAGGTGGAAACGTTGAGTGACCACCTCTATATCCTTATGGAGGTGCGCGCCACCCGGGGCCGGGGACCGCCGGGGAGGGCTGGTAGGGGCTGGGGGTATGGGTCCCCTTACATTCTCCCTGCCTCGAAGAAGCGGTGGGCGCTGAAGCGCCTGGACGAGGACTTGCTGATGGCCGCCTCCCTCGTCGTGGCCTGGCCCGGACTTCCGGCTGGGCCGGTCGTGGACGTCGAAGAGGAAGCTGCGCGGTTCCAAGGGGGTATGGTAGCGGTCTGCGATGCTGCCATGCCCTGGTCCCGCGCCCCGGATCGACGGGCAACGTACTGGTGGTCGCCGGAGATTGCGCGGTTGCGCTATGTTTGCGCTCGTGCCCGGCGACTGTTCCAGAGAGCCCGTCGAAAACGGCGTCGCGACTTGGCGAGGGAGCATCAGCTGTACGAGGGCTACCGGGAGCAGGTGGTAGCCCTCCAGCTGGCCATCAAGAGGGCAAAGGCGGGGGCATGGTCAGAGCTCCTCGAGTATCTAAACCGTGAACCCTGGGGGCGCCCGTACAAAATGGTGATGGGCAAACTTCGCCCATGGGCGCCCCCCGTGACGGAGACCTTGGACCCCGAGTTCCTGGACAGGGTGGTAGACACCCTGTTCCCCCTGGATGAAGGGGGAGAACAGGCACCGGAACTCGGGGAGTCGGACCCGAACAACTGGTCCGACGACATGGGGGTCACGGTGGAGGAGCTCTCCCGGGCCGTCAGGAAAATGGGAGCCCGCAACACGGCCCCGGGTCCTGACGGCATACCGGGCAGAGCCATGGCCCTTGCCCTGCGGGTCCTCGGGCCCCGCCTCAGGCGCCTGTTCGATGGCTGCCTGAGGTTGGGGCGCGTCCCGTCCCGCTGGAAAAGGGGACGGATGGTCCTGATTAGGAAGATCGGCAAGCCCGCCGATTCTCCCTCGGCGTACCGGCCGATATGTCTCCTCGACGAGGTGGGGAAGCTTTTCGAGAGGGTGCTAGCTTCCCGCCTCTCGGGGCACCTGTCCCGGGTGGGTCCCGACCTGGCCGAGTCCCAGTTTGGCTTCAGAGGGGGACGCTCGACGATCGACGCTATCAGTCGAGTCAGGTCCCTCTCGGACTCGGCCACGTCCCAGGGAGGGGTGGCGTTGGCGGTCAGTCTTGACATCGCCAACGCCTTTAACTCCCTTCCCTGGGGGCGTATGGGGGGGGCACTCGCTGACCACGGAGTGCCCCTTTACGTGAGGAAGTTCCTAAGGGACTACCTGAGGGACAGGTGGGTCGAATACCCGGGCAGAGGTGGCCGGTTGTGCACGAGGGAGGTTGATCGTGGTGTCCCACAGGGGTCGGTCCTGGGCCCCATGTTGTGGGACATCGGGTACGATCGGGTGCTGCGGGCTGCCCTCCCAGACGGCGTCAGTCTGACGTGTTACGCTGATGACACGCTGCTGATGGCCGTCGGGAGGGATTGGGAGAGGACCATCCGTCTAGCGGAGACGGGACTGGCCTCCGTCGTCGACGGTATCCGGGGACTGGGGTTGCGGATCTCTCCGCCGAAAACCGAGGCCATGTGGTTTCACGACAGGCCTCGGAGCCGGGGACCGCCCCGGTCCTGGATTATGATAGGGGGTGAGCATGTTCAGGTTGGGGACCGGATGAATTATCTCGGTCTCCTCCTGGACAGCCACTGGCGATTCACGGTCCACTTCGACCGACTGGCTCCCCGATTGGAGAGGGCGGCGGCCGGCCTTGGCCGCCTCCTCCCAAACATCGGGGGACCGGATGAGAGGGTGCGCCGCCTATACCTGGGTGTTGTGCGGTCTATGGCGCTTTACGGCGCCCCGATATGGGCGTCAGCCCTGATGGTCGCACGGCGCAGCAAAGTATCGCTGCGCCGCGTTCAGAGGAGGATGGCCATCAGGGTGGCCAGGGGATACCGCACGATATCCCACGAGGCGGCGCTGGTTTTGGCGGGCACCGTGCCTTTCGATCTCTTGGCGGAGGGAGATGCTTCCATTTACGAGCGTCTCCGAGAACTCTGCCGGGAGGGCGCGATGGTGTCCGCCGAGGAAGAAGTGGACGTGAGACGTCAGGCCCGGCTGGCTGCGCGGAACAAATGGAGGATGGAGCTCCTTAATCGAGGAGCCGCGCAGCGAGCAGTCGGGGCGGTTCTGCCCAGCCTGGACGAATGGCTGGACCGCGGCAGGGGTAGGCTCACCTACCGGATCACGCAGGTGCTCACCGGACATGGGTGCTTCGGTGAGTTCCTGTGCCGGATACGGGCGGAGGCGACGGCGGAGTGCCACGAGTGTGGGGCTGCGCTGGACACAGCGCAGCACACTCTCGAGGAGTGCCCGGAATGGGCGGCGGAGCGCCGGGCGTTGAGGGCGCAAGTGGGGGCGGATCTCTCGCTGCCTCGCATCGTTAGTATGATGCTGGGCAGCGAGAGAGCCTGGGTAGCGGTGGCCTCCTTCTGCGAGGATGTTCTTCGCAGAAAGGAGGCAGCGGAGCGGGATCGGGAATTGACCGATCCCGTCCGACGCGAAAGACGGAGGGTCAGGGCTCGCCGGCTGCGTTTGCGCAGGCTGGCGAGGTCCCCCCCTCCCGTGGTGTAAAAGCGGTGACGGTCCGAGGGACGACGGAGGTGTCTCCCCTCCCGTCTCTCCGTTGGCCGTCACCGCTGACTCAGTAGACGGGCGGCCCTGCTGTGGGAGGATTATGTCCTCCCGGTATCCCGCAGGGCTGCCCGACAGCCGGAAACGGCGTCGAAAATGAAGGAGGGGCGGGCTCGCCGGCCGTTTTCCGCTGGCGAGATCCCCCCCTCCCGTTGTCTGGTATGGCTGATGGTCCCGAGGGGCGCTGAGGTGTTCCCCCTCACCCCCTGCCGGTTGACCTCGCCAATACCCCGTATACGGGCGGCCCTGCTGTGGGAGGATTATGTCCTCCCGGTATCCCGCAGGGCTGCCCGACAGCCGGAAACGGCGTCGAAAATAAAGGAGGGGCGGGCTCGCTGGCCGTTTTCCGCTGGCGAGATCGCCCCTCCCGCGGTGTGAATGGCTGATGGACCCAAGGGGCGCTGAGGTGCTCCCCCTCACCCCCCCTGCCGGTTGACCTCGCCAATACCCCGTATACGGGCGGTCCTGCCGGGGAGGAACAATCCCCCCCAATCCCGCGGGGCCGTCGGAGAGCCGTGGGCGGCTCGGGTGGGGGCCCGAGTCGCCCTTATCACGGCCTGGAGAAGGTAGGCCGCGCTGGGTGTTACCCCTGGCGCGGCCATGTGCGATACGGCGGAGTTTTTCGGAGGGTCCTTCTGACCCTCCCGAGGATGGGGCCGCAATGGCCGGGCGTGGGGAGGCACCGGAAGGGTATCCGTAGGTCACGGGGCCTCCCCTACAAGCGCCGAGGTTAGGTAACCGGGGTGGTTTTAGCCGGTAGAAATCCGGCACTACCTCCTGCTCTCCCCCAGGGCAGGTGGTGTCTTTCGAAGATTTCCACCTCGTAACAAAAAAAAAAAAAAAAAAATGGATCATTGGACTAGAGAGTGTTCACCACGAGATTTTCAGCGGTGCATTGGCGCGGGCGCGAAAAGAGGATGGCCTCGGTCTTGGAGGCATTAATAGCCAATTTCCACTGCATGAAGAAGTCAAGGACAGTGTTTAGGTATCGCTGAAGGCGATCACGAGCCATCCGGGGCTGGCGCGACGTGATGAGGAGCGCGGTATCGTCCGCGAACAATGCCAGCGCGCGCGTGGTGAGGGTGGGGCATTCATGAACAAGTTGAAAAGTATAGGGCCAAGGATTGAGCATTATAGGGCATCGGAAACCAAGGGCTCGTAGTTTGAAAATAGGGGCATCGTGCCAAACAGAGTCAAAGGCTTTCTGGAGATCCAGGAGAACCATTGCCGTGACATTTTTGATGTTGAAGCCGTGAGTCACCTGCTGCGCGATGCGAGTGATCTGGTGCAAGGTGGAGTGCTTCCGCCGAAAGCCAAACTGCTGAGGGACTATTATATCATTGTCGGAGGCAAATTTACTGAGGTATTCATGGATAACTGACTCGAACACCTTGCCCATTATGGAAAGGAGGCTTATTGGACGGTAGCTGGAGACTAAGTTTTTTGGTTTGCCTGGATTGTGGATGGCCGAAATACGGGCCAGTTTCCACGAGCCAGGGAAGTAAGCGGTGCGTAAGCAGAAACGGAAGATGTAGTACACTTGGCAAATGAGTTTTTTAGAGGCGTGCTTGAGCATTAGGGAACTCACGCGGTCATCGCCCGGAGATTTTTTGTCACCAAGGCTTGAAATAATTTTGTGAATGCTGAGGGGGGAGAGCCCAGAGCAAAGAAGGTCGGAACAAGGAGTGGAAGCTTTCTGAAAGTTAGAAATAAAATCCTTGATCTCAGCCTCGCGGGGTGTGCTGAGGGAGCAAGCCTCCCTGAAAACGGATTCGAACTGCTGAGCCAGTAGTTCGGCTTTTTCCTCCGCCTAGCAGATATCAATGCCAAATTTTTTTAACACCGGCAACTTGTGCCCTCCGAATTTGTTTGAGATAGCGGCGTAGGTCGCCCAGAAGATCGGATCGCGTTTCCGGAAGGAGCCGAGTTTATTTATCCATCCCTTATTTCTAAGGTAGGAGATCTGCCTTTTTATGCCTGCAGAGAGGTCTTTGATGATATCGTTTAAGAGGGGCAGTCCCATGCGTTGGGCCAACTTCCTGATTTTGCGCCTTCTTCGAATGAGGGCAGAAAGGTAGTCATCGTTCAGAAGGAACCCATGACGAGTTGTAACTGTGTTAGTTTTAGTGGTGGCCAGTCGGGCGGAGGAGTGCATATGAGCCGTTACGCTATTTATGCAATCATCAATGCTAGAGCTAGACTCGAAATCCGTCTTCAGGGGGAAACCGTTTGAAAGATGGCGGTAAAGCTTCCAGTCGATGGTCTGATCAAGGCCAATGCCAGAGTGAGACAGGGCAGGCAGAAGAGAAACCGGAACGTGGTTAGAGGGACCAAGCTCCAGTGTACTACATTTTAAGGAATGATTGAAGGAGGAGAGAAAAATGTCCAGCGTAGAAGCACGGCACCGTTTGTCAGGAAAAATAATATCGTAAGCGGAATTTGAGAAATGATTATAGAACACTTTGCCGCTAATGTTAGAGCAGTGATTATTCCATAATGGGTGCTTGGTGTTGAAGTCACCCCCGACAATGAATGGAGAGCCCATTCCAGAAATCATGTCGAGCATGAGTGGAGTCAGCCTGACTCTGGGCGGAGCGTAGACTACTCCAATATAAACCGCAGGTGAATGGAGCCGGATGAAGCAATGCTCGACCGGAATGGGGAGTTTATGAGTGATTGTTCGGAAGTTCAAGGCACGGTGGATCAGGATAGCCACCCCGCCCCCACTAGAATTCCGGTCATGTCTAATGACCTCGAAGTCCGGGATCGAGATGTTTTCAGCCGGTGATAGCCTCGTCTCCGTGAGTAGCAGAATCTCGGCCTGCTCTCGAGCGATAAGGAGCAGGAGCTCGTTTTTATTCAAGTTGAATGATCGAATGTTGCAAAGCAGGATCTTGGGTAGAGAAGCCATTTTAATCAAGATTTCCCAAGACCTCCACAAAAACTTGGATCTTCTCGCTGTTCGAGTTACAGGCCGAGAGTCTGCTATTCAAATCGCGCACAAGCGATAACATGAAGTTTACGTCGACTAGGGAATTTAATTTTTTGAATTCCGCCATGAGGTCGTGGATGCTCCCGACCTCCTCATGGACGGAACGATTTGGAAAGGGTCGTGCGCCGAGTCCCTCCTCGCGTGCCCTGACGCCCCTTGTGACGTCCGCAAAAGATAGTCCACGACCGTGGGTAGGCGCGGCTCGCGAGATTTTAACCGGAGGGTCCGGCATGGGAACGGAAGTGATGGGCGCGATTTTGGCGGACTTGGTTTTGCGAACACTGAGATAACTTAGGAGAGCCGGGCATTTGGAGAAATTTGACGTGTGCTGGCCTTTGCAGATTACACAAGTAGGGGTGGTTTCAGGCAACTTTGTGCATTGCGACGTATGGTGGTCGCCTGCGCACTTAACGCAGCGGGGGGCCACGTTGCAGTTGGTGGCGGAGTGCCCAAAGGACTGGCACCGGAAACATTGAGTATGGTTTTTTTTAGAGAAAAACTTGTCCCAGTAAATCCTAATACTGAACAGGTAGTTTAATTTAGAGACGGAGCTGAGACTGGTGCCAGCTGGAAAGTTAACTCTATAAACTGGCCTGTTAGTTGATTTACTAATACAGGCGCAGTTGACCGGATTCAAGTTAAATCGCCGGATTTCATTTAGAACCTCCTCAGCGGGAGTCGGCGGAAGTCTTTTTAGGACTAGGCTGAGAATTTTCTCAGAGCTCGGAGTAATAGAAAAGAAGGAGAGGTTGTTCTCTCGTAGAAATTTGATTAGTTGGTCGTGAGATTTTTTGTTATCAAATTGGACGCGAATTCCTTGTTTCAGAAGTTTCAACTTGAATGTCTTGCCACACATATCTGTGAGCTGTTGTTCAAGGACATGAGCAGAAGAAGAATATTTTGTTATGTAAATCGGGGGGGTTTTGGCTGAGAGCCGGCCCGAAGAGTGGTTGACGTCAGAGGGACGTGGGTTTGGTGCACTTGCACCAGTGCGGTTACTGACTGTCGCCCGGCGGGGGCTGGACGGAGGGGAGTGGCGCGGGTCTACCGCCTCAGCGGCGAAGGCTCGCGTGAGGGGAGAGATGCGGTTGGAGGTGGGGATGTTCGCAACGTCGAGCATCTCGACGTTGTTATACGAAACTGGGTCAGGGTAAGCGTAAGCCGAGACCGACCTTGATGGGGGAGGCGACACGGAAGCGCGGTTTATATTAGAAACAGAAAAATTAGAAGAATTAAAACTATTTTTAAAACTGGAATTAGAGTTTTCGGAAAAACTATTATTTACACTAAGAGTGCTGAGTGAGCTGTGATCCTGCAGCTCAACTGGGATATTAAATAATTTCACAAAGCGCGCAGCTTTCTCCCGTGGGGGTTTGAAGGCTTCCTGCGAGTTTATAGACTCGGAGGAGCAACGGGGGGAGATGGCCGCCGCACAGTGCGGCCTTTCAATGGGCGTTCGGGATAAAAATAAAAATAGTGAGAAAGGTCAAACTAGTTGTATGACATAACATCATCATAACAATAACAATAAATAATAACAATTAATAACAAATAGTAACAAATAATAAGTAATAATTATTACATAACGAAATATAAGTAAAACATGAATACTGTAATAAAAATAATATATATGTAGGGATTTGGTTATTATTAGCTGATAGGCTAAGTAAATCCCACGATGAAGATTCGGTGCAGTAACTTTATTTAAACAATAAGAACAAAGAAGACGGACTTTTACAAAGTATAATTAACTCGCTGATACTCTCTCGCTATATCTCTCGATCTACCACTCGCTGCTCACTGTCTCGCTATTCTCTCTCTATATCGCTAATCGGTTATAATATCCCTTATTCCTGCTGCTCGCTGCCTTATATACTAAAACGACACACACACACACATACTCACACACTCTATAACTCTCGGTCACCGCACTTTACTCGTTTATCTCTCTCACACACACACTCTCTCTCCCTCTCACTCCGCGTCTTAGGTTTATTATGACGTCGGTCATTGACACCGGTGAGCGACCCGCATCCTCGTCGGCTGCCGAAATAA
Source organism: Nomada flava (assembly GCA_951802745.1). Classification (NCBI taxonomy): domain Eukaryota; kingdom Metazoa; phylum Arthropoda; class Insecta; order Hymenoptera; family Apidae; genus Nomada; species Nomada flava. The sequence continues at coordinate 10,889,867 of OX637903.1, forward strand.
ACATGTTATCGTGCAATTTTAAAATTGCCGAACGGTTCCGACTCCTACATACAGGGTGTCTCTTAACTCCTGTCCTTCCCGGAAATGGGGGGTAGCTGGGGTGATTCTGAACAACTTTTTCCTTGACCAACATGTGGTTTGCAGCTTCATTTTTAAGTTATTAACGAAAAACACTGGCCAATGAGAGCGCCCGCCGGGCGGCCGATGGCGCGCGCTCAGGCACGAACCTATCAGCTGTCGCGATGGGGGGGCATCGAGCGTACCGACAGAAGCGTGCGGAAAATGTTACATCGTCATAATTAAGAATAATGTGGAATAATTTGTTATTCATGAATAACAAATAAACTAATAAGTCGTTTAAGAACAGTGTCCGATACGTTCATTCATTATCCGAAAGGAATAAACTGTTTTATTACTTATGAAAAAAATATCTTTTTCACAGCACGTTTTCAGGTGGATAAATTATGTTTTCAGAAAAACGATTCGCACAACTAATGTTAGAAGAAGCTAGTTAAACTTACCCATTCGTCCACGAATTAACTTGCTTAACGTGTGCGAATCCTGACCGAGGCAACGTTCAACAGCTGATGTTACGGCTGGGTTAGTATCCTTGCATGATCACTTCACTTCACGATAACTTCACTTCACAGTCACTTGCACTTGCTACTGTGAAATTTGGGTATAGTTAAAAACAATTTATTCTTCCTACGTTTAAACATTTAGTAATATTCTGCGGTTGCACGATTCACGTTTCTCGTTCGGTTAGCAGAACGACTCTGCCAGCTGAAACGTTCGCACTCGCTTCCACACGCACACACACACTAGAGGTGTGACTCCCGATACAGATATCGATAAATATCGATAATATCGGAATGTTACCGATACTTTGATATATCGATATATCGTTAAGATATCGTTAAGGCGAATAGAGGCAGAACTGATGGAATCAAAGTGTAGGGCGTAATGATTTATCATTTCAATCTATTTATTTGTGTTTGAACTGACTACAGATGTAATGCAATAAAAAGGCAAAAATAGTATAATGCAAGAATATGATAATAACTAAAATAGTCGCAATATACAAACAGATGTTAGTAACGATATTTTAGCAACAGATGCATTTATTGGTGATAGTATATGGGCAAACTTCGACAAAAAAGTAGAAAATATACAATATCTTTCCGAAAGGAGAAGCAGATTGCAGCCAAAACTATCAAATATGCTATCTGTGATCAGTTCGAACAAAAATAAATAGATTCAAATGATAAATCATTAAGTCCTTCACTTTAATTCCATCACTTCTGCCTCTATTCGCCTTAGCGATATCTTAACGATATTATCGATATATCGTTAAGTATCAATAAGATATCGATATGATATCGATAATCGATAGTCACATCTCTAACACACACACACTGTCTCCAAATTTAGTGGAAATCGGCGGCAGATACCGATCACACAGGGCAGCATCGGCCCCTGCGTAATGTGCGTCGCAGTGTGAGCGTCGGCACTACAATGTTATCCACATTAAAGAACATGTGCGTGTGCGTGTGGAAGCGAATGCGACGTTTCAGCTGGCAGAGTCGTTCTGCTAGCCGAACGGACAACATGAATCGTAAAAACGCAAACTATTACGAAATGTTTAAACGTAAGAAAAATAAATCGGTTACAAATATTCCCACATTTCACAGTGGCAAGTGATAGTGACCGTGAAGTGAAGTGATCTTGAAGTGAATTCACCGTGAGTGTAGTGAGTTCACCGACCCGGCCGGTGACATCAGCTGTTGAGCGTTGCCTAGGTCAGGATTCGCACAATGTTTACCAGATTAATTCGTAGACGAATGGATAAGTTTAAACAGCTTTTTCTAACATTAGTTCTGCAAATCGTTTTTCTTGAACCATAATTTATCCACCTAAAAACGTGCTGTTAAATCAAATATTTTTTTCATAAGTAACAAAACAGTTTATTCCTTTCGGATAATGAATAAACGTATCGAACACGGTTATTAAACGACTTATTAGTTTCATAAGTATAAACGAATTATTCCACATTATTCTTAATTAAGACGATGTAACATTTGTCGCACGCTTCCGTCGGTACCCTCGATGCCCCCCCATCGTGACAGCTGATAGGTTCGTACCTGAGCGCGCGCCATCGGCCACCCGGCGGGCGCTCTCATTGGCCAGTGTTTTTCGTTAATAACTTAAAAATGAAGCTGCAAACCACATGTTGGTCAAGGAAAAAGTTGTTCAGAATCACCCCAGCTACCCCCCATTTCCGGGAAGGACAGGAGTTAAGAGACACCCTGTATAGTGGAATGAACGGCACATAGTTAACATACTGTTGTATTCCGGGATTCGGGACCGCTGTGCGTCGTTCGGTGAGCCGAAACTGAGTTTTGGTCTCTCCGAAAAATTCAATAACTTGGAGTGCTGCAGGTAGTTGCAGATAATAATTATATAGCAATGTAGTGCAACACCTTGTCGATTCAAAGCAACAAAAATTACAGGACGTTTTGTGCCGCTTTTTTGCAAATTGAATTTTAACAAACCATTAAAAATTTTACATTGCAAATTAAAATTTTGCATTCCGCTTATGAGATTCTCCATATTTAAGGTACAACAAACCATATTACAAAATACGAACAAAAAAGAACGAGAACATAAACCGATGACTATTGCCGGTCCCCTATTGATTTTTTACAGTAATAATTGTTACATTCGTATTCCTATAACCCACCGATTAATGATTATTTTGAATAAAAAGTTCAAAATTCAAACATGACTTGTTTGATTTTTGTCCATTGGAGGCCGCACTGCGCCGGTCCAAGGTAGTTGCCAGGCGCTCGGTCGCTTAACGGAGTAATAGAGCGGGAATTACTCACCGGGACGGTAGAATTTTCCGCACGGATACCCGAGGCGGAGGTGTCTGCTATTTCCTGCGTTGCCGAAGACGCAGCCGATGATGTATTGGTGAGGGCGAGGCCTCGCCTCCTTTGGATGGTGGATTTCGGGGCTGGGCGAGATCCGGCTGGAATTAATGTTGATCCAGGGGGTGCACAAGCCTTGACGGCCATGGGCCGTTTTCGGCAACCTTTAAGGGGGTAGACACGGCACGTGACCTCTCCGATTTGGAAGGTCGGTATTACAGCAGCTTTTTCCTGCACAGAAATGGTAATACCGACAGGCGAGAGGGAGCTGCTTGTTATTTTGATATTCTAATCTGAATGTGGAAAGAAATTGTCAGCTCTTGCGTTGCACTTGAAAGAATTTAAACGGAAAGTCTGCTGGTAGTGCAAGCGTAGAAAATTCATTGTACATTTGAATTACGTGAAATGTGGTTATGCTGCAATATGTTACGCAAAAGAAAAGTGAAAAGTGAAAAGAAAAACTAGATGAGGGGCATGTGTAATGAATGGGTTAGGGTAGGATCAGCTTGGCTCCGTTTTCCGTCCGTTCGACAGACAACCGGCAACGAGCTCACATGCACGATACCTTGGGATGCATGTGCGTGTGTCTTTTCGTCCGGCTTCGTGGTTAGAGTGGCACCGATATCGGGCGATTAACCCGACGTGTGACGTCAGCTACATGTGTGAGCGTTTCGATGTATTGAAGAGCATGTGTGTGGTCTATCGGTGTAGCCGTTTTCGTCGGGCAAGTCGAAAGCCGGACAAACTCAAACTATTTTGAATTTTGTCGTAGAGTCGTACATACACTTGAGACGCCTCCCGTTACTACAAAAACAAACCTTTCCACGGCCAGCTCGATAGAGATTGGGGTTCTCGAGAACACTTGAACTATGGGCCCGCTGATAACAACAATGAAACTTTGCTATTGCTCATTCTTTTGTTATGAAGCTTATACCCAGACATTAGTGACATTTTTCTAATTACAATGACACCAAACACGATATAATTTGGTCTACATTTACTGGTTTAATTGATGGTAATAAGTTTCGGGCGCAGAAAAGGATGGCGCGAGGAAAAGAAAGAGAAGCTGCGACTGTGACAATCGGCAAAGGCCAGATGCGTTTTTGTACTGATCAAGATATCAATGCATTGCAATCTTTTTTATTTTCAGTCCTTTTTTTATATAATTTTGATCAACATATTTGTGATATTATTCCGATTAAAATGAGTCCAAAGACGACATAATTTGAGTATTTCAAATAATATTTTATATATAATGTTGTATAACTTTACGTTTATTAAATGAAGAAACAAGGGTGTTACAATAAACTCTCAATTGTTAATTCGTCTATTCGGCACGGCTCTCTATCTGCGACTGTCCCCTCTCGCGACCCACCTTCGCGACAAACGACAGGTGACGCTATTCAAATTGTAACAATAATATTAACATTACCTTATATATATTATATTATATATAATATTACCTCCACACCATCGCCATCCTTTTTTTCAATTAAGTTTTAAAATTAAAGTGAAGTAACAAAAAATTAACATAGAATCTGAAATTGTTACAATCAATTAAAAATATAAGTTGAAATAAATAAGGGTTGAACATATGATTTGAGTCAGAAAATAGTTTTTTGTGCCTTTCACAGGCAACTTGTGTACTCCACCGCGTGTCGGAGGGCAATCTATGGCTCACACACATGCACTAACACGAATGCACGCATCGGACGTCTTTTGCCCGGCATGCCGGTCGTCTGTCGAACGGAGCCAAGCTGATCGTACCCTTACACGTGAAAATAAGTCGGAACAACCTTGTTCGAAGACTGGCTTTTATTTTATGTTTATAAAATACTTAAACGACGATGATGGACTTGTAACTCGGATTTTGAAATAATAATGCTTTTCGTATGAAGTATAAGATAATAATGATTGAACTTGGACTTAGAGTATAATAATAATGACTTGTAAGGAGGAATGGTCAAGGCTTTATATAAGGGATCTGAAATATAGGAGTAGGGGTGATAGGAGAGGTCGAAAGTAGGAATGGAAAATAGTTAGGGACATAGGTCAAGAGTTGGAAACATTGGACGGGTGACTAAACGGGGTGACTCACAGGGTAAGGGCAAGGATGAGGAAGGTTTGGCAAGATGCGATAATATTTGTTGTACAGCTTAAGATTAAATGGGTTGGTACATTACACATGGGATGTCCAAAAAAAAACGAAGTTTGTTAGGTTAAACATTTTTTTGATAGAAAAAGTTACACTAAGATACACTTATTATAAGATAATTAAACGTCCTATGCAGAAAGCAGTTATTGAACAAACATTATATATAAAATTGTGTTGAATGTTGAATGGAAGGTATAGGCGACGATACTGCATCCCTTGAATTATCACCCTAGTAGCACAAAAATATTGGATAAATATTTTTTTCTAATATTGAAAAAATATTTTTTAAGCCACACTTTTTAAGATTGAAGAAATATTCGATCTGAATATTGTACACATGTACAAGAAATATAAAATAAATATTTAGAAAACATGAGCTAAATATTCATAGAACATAAAATAGATATTAAAAAAATGTAAGGTAGATATTTAAAAGATGTAAAAAAAATATTTAAATGATATTGAGTAAATACTTCAAATCTAAAAAAAAGTTAAAAAATTATAACATTCGAAATTGTACGCGTTGTCTGACTCGACCCCATATTGTGCCTTATTGTACACTACTTAACTATTCCCTTAAACAATTTTTCAACCTAAGAAATTTTTATTGGTGCCGACCGGATTCGAACTCGGGACTCATGGATTACGGACCAACGTAATTCCCCAATGAGCTAAAACATATTACATGATATAACTAACCAGTTACATGATATAATTAGTCCGAAAAGGCACAATTTTATTACAAAAATAATGTTTTAACTAAAAGTGAAATTCCTTCTCCCAATGAAGCATAGTATATTATTAACAAAAAAAGAGAATACACATATATTTTTCAAAATACTTTTATTATACATTCCACGATCATGAATTATTGCCTTGTTGCTAAAGAACGCAATCGGTCAATTGTTAATTATTATTTCGTCACGCAATGATTCGCAATCCATACATTCCAAGCAATATTTCAATCGATATATTGAAAAGAGAGTACAAACAAATATTTTATATCTAATATAAATCAAATAATTTTTTCTAATATAAAATGAATATTTATTTTATATTAGGAAATAAATATTTTGCTGTGACATCTGTTACGAGCCGAGGGCTAAGGGGCACGGCTGCGGAGCCGAGGATCGGTTGTTTAAGAGTTTTGTTAGTTAAACGGTCGAGCCGTTTGATGGGAAATGTGTGGATGTGCCAATGCCTATTTCATCACTGGGTGCCACTGGAAGGTCAAGGTTTTTTGTGGATGTGCCAAAGCCTATTTCATCTCTGGGTGCCACTGGAGGGTTAGAGTTTGTGGATGTGCCAATGCTTATTTCATCAATGGGTGCCACTGGAAGGTTGTTGTGGATGTGCCAGAGCCTATTTCATCTCTGGGTGCCACTGGAAGGGTTTATTTGTGGATGTGCCAGTGCCTATTTCATCACTGGGTGCCACTGGATTGTTAGTAATTATTGCCTCGTAACTATCGATATATCTCGAGCGGTTGAGATATATCTGTTCGGTGGATTCTATATACTACTTATGATTGGTATAGGAAACAGAAAGAAATGAATATATCTATGATCAAATAATAAAATGTCTATATTCTATATATATAGTAAGTTACAATTTGTAATAATCGTGGACTCAAAGAACCCACGTTTACAGTCTTTAACGTTATAAGTATGAAATGCTCGAAAGGGAATGCGACCCGATCTTGCTGTCTTTCGACGAATGTGAACTTTGAAATAAATATCGATGATCGAAAGGGAATTTAACTCGATCTCACTAACTTTCGACAAACGCGAACTTTATAAATATCGGTAGATGATCGAAAGGGAATTTAACCCGATCTCACTGAGCTAGAGTATTCAAACAGCCTAAGTCGCAACGTATCACGAAGCCAGTTAATTGGATACTGAGCCGCTGAGGGCAGATTTCGTGCCCTTTTTATACCCGAAATCCGGACCAAAAATACGGTGGGGGTACTGAATCTTCCAAGGGAGTCCGGAAAATTCCCCCGATGGGTTACGTCATCGCGTCATCGCGGAAGGGGCAGATCCGACTGCATGCGCTCTCGATTACCATATAAGGGCATCATAGACGAGACGAAGGAAACAATCCTTCCTACGTAACATCTCCCCCCTTAGATGAAACCTCATTTATTATGATGCTTTTACTCCCTTTTGGGAATAGCGAGCCCAGATATAAAATACAGTCGGACACTCACGCAACGATGAAATGACTCAACCAGTCAGGCGCTACTGCAGGTGGTTGAAGTTTCGAAGTGGCTCGTCCCCGTCCTCGTCCTCGAAGATATCACCGGATGTGGCCCGTCCCCGTCCCCGAAGATGTTGCGGATCCTCAATCCGACTCTGCGGCAGCGTTGAACGGCAGCCTCACCCGGCATCCAATCCTTGACATTGTCGTCGGTTATTTGCAGAAGGTCGAGCCCGTTTTCCTTATTAAAAGGAAACGTTCTTTTCCCGTTCGGTTTTGGAGGTTCAGTATTTTGAACCCCCTGATCCCTGGTCCTTGGAATCCTCGTCTGCGTTCCCTTGCCCAGTTTGTAATTTCCCTCGGCAGAGACGAATCGTCCCGTGGGGTGTAATATTGTGCCGGTCCTGTACTCCCGCAACCAGGAACCCTGCTCCCCCGTCTGGATTGATATTGTTCCAGTGCCCTCGCTCTTCTCCGTTTGCGTCTCAGCTTCGATCTGCATGCTTTGGTTTTTCAGTTTGAACTGTGAGGTTTCCGAATTTGCAAGAGCTATATATATGGAACGGAGACTTCTTCAAGTTGCACCCACAAACGTTCTTTGAATGGGAAGTGTATGAGACAAAGACCCGACTCCAGAGCAGATATCCCTTCAAGATGGTGTAGTAGTCGCACGTGGCCGTGCACTCTGTGTCCTGTAGGTCCCATCGAAAACAATGCCAATTCCTACAGCAGGTTTTTCCTTTGCCCATAAAGATTCTAATTTATTGCAGTCAGTATGGCGCCGTGTTTTCTTCCTGGCTCTCGTACTCCTCAAGTGTTGGCGAGAAAGCACGATTCCAATTGATGATGTTTGTTCACTTTCCTTGCGTGACAAATGTATTCAATTGCTGATTTTCTTTTAAGTAAAAATGACTATTTCCAAAGAGGTAACCGTATTCCATTGAATTTGATGAAACTTGAAGAATTGGAGTTTCGCATAACTGAGACCAGTGTTGAATATCATTATTTTTATATATATTTTTTTTTTTTTTTTTTTTTTATCTTTTTTTTTTTTTATTTTAAATAATAACTCCTATTAACAGAAGGATGGAAAATAGGCGTGTTTTAATTTGTCCTGGTGCTTTTGAATTGTTTTATGACTATCTATTTCCAAAACTACATTATTCAAATCTGTGGTACTTAGTATTTTATATGGCCCAATATAATGAGGGTCAAACTTATTTATTCGGGGTTCCTTCTGCACGTAAACGTACTCTCCAGGTTTAAATTCTCGTGGTCTTCTATGGCGGTCGTAATATCGTTTGGACCTTTCCTTTGCATTGTTCAACTTGTCGGCCGCTTGGTTTCGAATTACAGTCATCTGTCCAATAAGGTCGGCGAGGTAGGTTCCATACGTTTCAAGATGTTGTCCAGACGGAAAGGCACTCGGTATTCTTGCCTGTTTACCGAAGATCAGTTCATGGGGCGTAAAATTGGTAGCTTCGTGAACGGAGGTGTTATATGACATCATAGCAAAAGGAATAAGCAGGTCCCATTCTTCATGCGATTCCATATAATGCCTCAAGTATTCTGCGAGAACAGCATGACTTCTCTCCAAAGAGCCGTTCGTCTGAGGTCTGTATCCTGATGTAGTAATTTGTTTAATTTTGAAGATGTCGGCAAGGTGTTTCATTACCCTTCCGATAAAGCTGGTTCCTCTGTCTGATAATATTGTACGTGGCGCTCCATAAATTGCTATGAAATGCCGAGCAAAAGCGTCTGCTATGGTTGTAGCTCGTATGTTCGGTATGGCAACTGCAATACAATATTTTGTAAGATTGTCTTGCATTGTTAAAATATATCTATTTCCACCAGGTGTTTCCGGAAGAGGTCCGACTGTGTCCATTGCAAGTTTGTCAAAAGGTTCCAAAGGTGTATCAGTAATGATCATCGGTTGACGAGTTTTTGCTCGTACTAATTTTTGTTCCTGACAGCTCTTGCATTTCCTGATAAAATCTTGTATGTTGCTCCTCATATTCTGCCAATGGTATTTTGTCTTCAAGCGGTTGTATGTCTTCGTGACACCCTTGTGTCCTCCTATTAAGCTGCTATGTGCCTCTTCTATGAGTTGAATTCTAGTTTCTTCAAGTGGTGTTATAATGGTTCCGGTTGATGGTGTTGGTGGTGCGGCTGCGATGTCATCTGAGTCCTCTTCTGTTGAAATATCGTCTTCCGATGGTGTAGACTCGTAATCCGAGGGTACGGAATTAACAAAATTGGATATGTTAGGGATTGTATTTTGAGGAATGGATGGAGTTGAAGCAATAAATGGATTTTGAATTATGGTTGGAGATAATGATACAGGTAAATTTTGTTCATTTGGTGCTTCCAATAAGGTTTGTGAAAGGGTTTGATTAACAACGGTAGCGTCCAAAGGATTTGTATCGTTGAAGGAAATTAAATCTGCATTGATGGTTGTATCTTCTGCTCCTATTATATCTTCGACATCCTCCAGGAGTCGTGTTGAATTTGCCACAGGGTTTCCCGATATAGTACTAGGTGAATGTATGACCGGTTGTTGTCCTGTAGGTGGTTGATCAATTCTTCTTCTTTGAAGATACCGTCGTCTCCTCGGTGTATCCTCTGGATCGGATTCTTCTTCTGATGTAATTGCTTCACGGCTGCGTTTCGATTCTTGACTTCTTCGTAGTCCTCGAATGCGTTGTCCGATGCTATCAGTAACAGGTGCGGCGTTCTTTGGTAATTGTATTTTGAAGTCTTTATCCGCATCTCTCGGTATTAAAGGAAGGCAAATTTTTACTGGATTACGAGATAAAGCGTCAGCGTTTTTATTAGTTTTTCCTGATTTATGAATTACTTCATACTCGTATTCAGAAAGTCTCAATTTCCATTTTACAAGTCTTGATGTAGGATCTTTTACGGAATGAATCCAAACTAGCGGTCTATGATCGGTTATTAATGTGAACTTTCTCCCAAAGACATATGGTCTAAAATATTGAACGGCATATACCATTGCTAAACATTCCTTTTCGGTCGCGGAATAATTCTTTTCTGCTGAATTTAAACTGCGAGATGCATAAGCTATTGGTAAATCTTTACCCACTTCTCCCTGGCTCAAGACTGCGCCAACTGCAAAATCTGAGGCATCAGTTGTAATGATAAAATCTTGATTGAAGTCGGGATATTGCAAAATTGGTTTTTCACATAACTCATCTCGCAATAACTCGAAGCTTCCTTGTTGCTCTTCTGTCCATTTGAAGCGAATTCCTTTCCCAAGTAATTGAATTAATGGTTTTGCTTTAAGTGAATAATCTTGAATAAATCTACGGTAATATCCAGTTAGTCCCAAAAATTGTTGGATATTCTTCTGTGATGAGGGTACAGGGAAATCCTTTACGGCCTGTAGTTTTCGAGGATCCGGTTTCACTCCATCTGCTGATACGATATGTCCCAGGTAAGTCACTTCCTTGCGAAGGAATTCGCACTTGCTGGTTTGAAGTGTGAGTCCATTTTCCCTCAACCGGTTTAATAATTTCCTGACTTTGATTTCATGTTCCCTGAGTGATGACGAGTAGACCACGATGTCGTCGAGATACACGAACAATTCCGTCCCTTGCATCCCCGTGAGAACTTGATCCATGAGTCGTTGAAACGTTGGTGGGGCATTTTTCAACCCGAAAGGCATACGTGCAAATTCATAATGTCCGTATGGTGTGGTAAACGCAGTTTTCTCCTTGTCCTTCGGATTCATTTCGATTTGATGAAATCCGTTGGCCAAATCGAATACTGAAAAGTATTTTGCACTTCCTAATTTGTCCAAAATTTCAGTAATTAGCGGTAATGGGTATTTATCACTGACAGTTTTGTCGTTGAGAGCACGAAAATCAATGACCATGCGCCATTTCTTGACACCGTCAGCGCCCACTTTCTTCGGTACAATCCATAAAGGAGAATTGTATGGTGAAACGGAAGGTTTTATGATTCCCTGCTTCAGCAATGTTCGTACCTGTCGATTAATTTCTTCCTGATGAATAGGAGGGTAGCGGTACTGTCTGGTGTTGACTGGGATATCATCCTTCACGAATATTGAGTGTTTAAAATTTGGTGCTTTGTTTAAAGAATCTCCCGGCAGATAGAATCTGTCAGAAAATTCTTCAATTATGTCTTGAATGTGGTGTTGTTCTTCTGTATTGAGATGTTCGGTTCTTAGGGTGTCCCAGATTTGTTGATTTCTTTCTTCTCCTTGAACAGCAGCCTCTTCAGAATACGTTATTTCTTCGTCGGAGGTATCCAAGACGTCATATGGACGTAGATATTGAGGTCCCAAATAAATCTCAGCATCCTCTTCACCGGTATTTGTGGCCAAAACATAACACGATCCGTCGTGGTTCTTGACCGCAGCTTCACCGATGTAAATATTTTTGGGTGTATTAAGACGCGGTAAATAACCCTCCTTGACATCAGGATTGGCTATCTTCAGTGAAATTTGACGCGTCGTTCTGCCCGGGATCCTATGCTCCGTCACTTGTTTAAAGGGACTGGCACGTTCCTCCACTCGAGGAAAATTCGTGAAACGAATCGGCCTAATGGGCTGACTGGTCGTCACAAGTGTCCCGTGATGGTAAGAAATTTCAGCGCTCTCTTGTAGTAAGAAAGGGCTCCCTATGAGGCCGTCCGCTAACAGCGGGAGACGGTCGATGACATAAAAATGTGCAGGAATGCCATTGATATGTAGCACCGTCGTAGCCAAGGTTCGAATAGAAGGGAGAGATAACCCGGTTATCTCTATTTCTTCTCTTGAGGTTAATTTAGTTTCGTCGTCTAAAGAATCTAAGGTGATAAGATTCACAGAGGCTCCACCGTCAATAAGGAATTCTCCTTGCTTGTTTATTAATTCCGGAACGTGGACCCTGATCCGCGGTGTTGGTGCTTCTTTGACAAGTCGTCGTTCTTCTCGTCGCTGAACCGGATACTTTTCTGACGATTGTTCTTCAATACGCTCACCGTATCGTCCGAGCGGTAAGCGCTTTTGGAGTTTAAAGGTTTCGGGGAAAAATCCCTCGAAGACTTTATTCCTCGTTGATAACTGCGTTGTTGTTTGCAGATCTTCCCGTCATGTCCTTTTACCCCGCAATTCCAACAGAATAGATGGATTTCGTCGGTTGTCCTTTTTTCCGTTCGACCACGCTCTGACCCACGATAATCGCCAGTTTCCGAATTATCCGACGAATAACACGGTGATGTTGGTCGACTACGTAAAGTCATTGCCGTTGCCGTTGCTCTACGTCCTTCGTACTCCGTCTCGGTTGGCGAAGTACTCCTATCTTCTCTGTTTCTTCGGTAATGAGTCGGTGATGGTGATCGCGGATACCGTGCTGGCGATCGGTATTCCCGTTCGCGAGATTCTCTTCTTTCGAAGTCATCCCTCGACGATCGTCCTTCTATCACTTGACGACGATTCTTCAAACGCCGATCAATTAATAGTACCGCCTCGAATGCCTCTTCTAATGTTTTGATTTTGTCGTCTAACGTCGCTATTCTTAACGTAACGCGTTCCGGTAGTCCTTCGAGAAAGTTCTCCAACGCATCTTTCTCCATTTCCTCGATAATCTGCGCGACGTTGGCATCGTAACGTTCTTTAACTGCCGTCCGCGCACAATGAACTAAATGACTGACACGGTCGATGTACTTTCTTAATGTCTCGTCATTACGAATACGAAGACGAGAAATTTCTCCCTGAAAGTACGTCAGGCTCTTTCCTGGAGCGTACCTTTTCTTCAAAAACTTGATAAGGTCAGTGATACTTTCGAACGTTCTATTTCGTATAATTGTTCTTGCAGGACCCGTGAACTTAGTTAATACTATGGCTAAATAGTCTTGCTCTGTGTTCTCCGGTATTAAAGCTAACCCGTTTTCTATACTTTGCGTAAAAGTTGATAAACGTGGATTTTCCCCATCAAAAATGGGTATCGATGCTGTCGCGAACTGTATGCAATTACGCCGCGTTAATACAGTCATAGAACTCGTTATAGAAAGCGTTAAATTCGCCAATTCTTCGGGCGAAAGCGACGCCATGATTTGAGAATTATTAGGCGATCAACCCAAACCAATAAATAGATTCTCTGCCTTAGAATACTATAGAAATTCTAATTATTGGTTTTTCGTAAGAGTTTCTGCCTTAGAACCCTAGGTTCTAATTGTTAAAAATAAAAAATGTAATATAAGTGTCTGCCTTAGAATACTTTAGATTCTAATTGTTAGCTACGGTTGACTCTCCACGTAAAAAGTATTTCACCGAGCATACGTCACAATCAGCTATTGGCTGTGTCGTGTACAATGGTTTATTGCACTCAGCACACAATATCTGACGCGGGTCACGCTGGAACCAATGCTCGATTGCAGAGCTTTTTACGTCTAACGGTGAGGTTACCGCGCACTGTGTGCAGACCTTGTTACCGTTCTCTAAGGTGGTTGTCCAAGCCCTACAGCACAGATTTAATAAATAAGCCGGATCCACCACGAAGGTGGGGGTTTTACGCCGGTACGGAACTCCCGTTTTATTATTGAAACACATATAAATCTTTCAATTTTCTATCCAATCAAATAATATGCAGAATCCCACCGCTGTCACCAATTTGTTACGAGCCGAGGGCTAAGGGGCACGGCTGCGGAGCCGAGGATCGGTTGTTTAAGAGTTTTGTTAGTTAAACGGTCGAGCCGTTTGATGGGAAATGTGTGGATGTGCCAATGCCTATTTCATCACTGGGTGCCACTGGAAGGTCAAGGTTTTTTGTGGATGTGCCAGAGCCTATTTCATCTCTGGGTGCCACTGGAGGGTTAGAGTTTGTGGATGTGCCAATGCTTATTTCATCAATGGGTGCCACTGGAAGGTTGTTGTGGATGTGCCAGAGCCTATTTCATCTCTGGGTGCCACTGGAAGGGTTTATTTGTGGATGTGCCAGTGCCTATTTCATCACTGGGTGCCACTGGATTGTTAGTAATTATTGCCTCGTAACTATCGATATATCTCGAGCGGTTGAGATATATCTGTTCGGTGGATTCTATATACTACTTATGATTGGTATAGGAAACAGAAAGAAATGAATATATCTATGATCAAATAATAAAATGTCTATATTCTATATATATAGTAAGTTACAATTTGTAATAATCGTGGACTCAAAGAACCCACGTTTACAGTCTTTAACGTTATAAGTATGAAATGCTCGAAAGGGAATGCGACCCGATCTTGCTGTCTTTCGACGAATGTGAACTTTGAAATAAATATCGATGATCGAAAGGGAATTTAACCCGATCTCACTAACTTTCGACAAACGCGAACTTTATAAATATCGGTAGATGATCGAAAGGGAATTTAACCCGATCTCACTGAGCTAGAGTATTCAAACAGCCTAAGTCGCAACGTATCACGAAGCCAGTTAATTGGATACTGAGCCGCTGAGGGCAGATTTCGTGCCCTTTTTATACCCGAAATCCGGACCAAAAATACGGTGGGGGTACTGAATCTTCCAAGGGAGTCCGGAAAATTCGCCCGATGGGTTACGTCATCGCGTCATCGCGGAAGGGGCAGATCCGACTGCATGCGCTCTCGATTACCATATAAGGGCATCATAGACGAGACGAAGGAAACAATCCTTCCTACGTAACACATCTAATAAATATTTCATAAATATTCGAGAAAAAATATTTTGTTTCAAATATTGAATGAATATTTATTTTACATTAGTAAATAAATATTTTGCTGTGACATCTAATAAATATTTCATAAATATTCGAGAAAAAATATTCATTTCTAATATGAAATGAATATTTATTTTTCTCTTAGAAAAAATATTTTGTTTCCAATATTGAATGAATATTTATTTTTCTCTTAGAAAAAATATTTTGTTTCCAATGTTACGTATGAAGAATACTTTCTATACGTCGCTCTCAACGCGTTTTCGAGCTCGCATCTGTGAAGGGAAAACGCCCTAAAATTCTTCCGTTTAATGTAAACAAATAAAGGGGACCTTAGTACAAGCACGGTCAGCTGCATCATGACCCAAGCCGGGCGTGGCCCGACGACGACTCCTATATTTCCTTATATGGAAAGTTCCATTTTGGGACTATATAAACCCTTTGGTTTCTACCCTCTTGGGTTCAGAGTAACATAGTCACGCGTAGAGTCACGTCGTGTCACGCTTGTATAGAATCAGTTATATCCAGTGAGATTGGGCTTAGCGCACCTCTCGAATCACAGATTAACCCGTTAGAATCCGCTTGTCCGGTTGAAGTTCTTTCGGCATATTCTAATAGCGGCTCTCAGTCCCCGCATCGCCAGTGCGTCAACACCGTGCAAATACTTAGGTAACTTACACACTTTATATATTAATTCATCGCGACAGTAACATTTGTATTTATACTGAAAACTCAGAATACAACTTTATACGTTCACTTATAAATCGAGTAGATTCGTTAAACCTATCTTTACCCCGCAATCCTTGCATATTGGTAACAACGTTCCCACCGATACAACTTTACCGCTCGAGTTGTATCAAATAATAATTTAGAGTTACGAGGCAACTAACATTCCCTGCGACTATCTGATCTCATATCAGGTTTGTTCGCACATCTTTATCCAAACAAACAATCTACATATTCCAACCTAGTGGCTCCCCGATTTCGCATCGGGTTCGTCCACGAAACCTAACCCTTCCTACGGCTCCCTGATTTCGCATCAGGTTCGTCCGTGTCCTACGGCTCCCCGATTTCGCATCGGGTTCGTCCGTACGTCTACCAACCTCCGAACAGCTCCCTGGTCAAGCGCCAGGTTCGTCTGTGAATAAACCAACCTCCTAGCAGCTCCCCGATTTCGCATCGGGTTCGTCTGTGAACTTCTTCCTAGTGGCTCCCCGATTTCGCATCGGGTTCGTCCACGACGTTTCACCCTCCTGCGGCTCCCCGATTTCGCATCGGGTTCGTCCGCGCTTGTTCCCCCTCCTAGAGGCTCCCCGATTTCGCACCGGGTTCGTCCTCGCTCTCAATAATCCTAGCGGCTCCCTGGTTTCGCATCAGGTTCGTCCGCGCACCTTAACTAACAAATTGATAACCATATTCCTGGGTAATATACCCCTCGCCGGCCTCTCGTGCTGCCACACAGCCCGGCTCGTAACAGAACTGGTGACAGCGGTGGGATTCTTATTAATTTTAGGATTGCCGTAAAGTTCGGTTTTATATACGTTCTATTACTCGTTTGTGAACAATTGACGATATACTAGATTTCTCTAGTTTAGTCATTTATTTATTAATTTTTGCTTAAAATGACAAATCCACAAGGGAACGTCTCTGCTAACGAGATGCTAAACCTGACAGTTTCGATTGCTAACTCAATGACACTCTTAACGCAACGGACGTGTATACAGAATATTACTTCGTCCATTCCGACCTTTGACGGATATAAGCCATCGTTGACGCACTTTGTACAAAATGTGGAAAACGGGTTAACCTTGATTCCTGAGGGTACGGAAGCAGAGTATCTAGCGATTGTTTTAACGAAACTTATTGGTCCTGCACGTAGATGCACGTTAGAACACAAATTCGATTCTGTTAAGGCATTAATTAAACATCTAAAAAAGAGATTCGCGCCTGGTAGAGATTTGTCGCATTTTCAAGTCGAAGTCGCGAAATTACGTATTCGTGACGGAGAAAGTATTCAACAATATATCGATAGAACAAGTCATCTTGTTTATTGTACGCGCGGAGCTATCCGGGAAAAATATCTGGATCACGCTGAAGATTTTGTCTCGCAAATGGAAAAGGACGTTAAGGAAAATTTCATCGATGGTTTACCGGATCGAATTTCCTGGAAAGTGTCGGCTCGAATTCAAGACTTAGGTACACTTGAAGAAGCTTACGACGCACAGTGGTCTGGAAACCTCGAAAAAGTGGCCAAAAGTCAAAACTTCGTCGGAATTTTATGAAATTTAGTAATTAAGGGTTTTTGGGGTTGCTGATAACGAATCCGACACAAAAAATTCAAAATTCAAAATGGCGGACAAAAAACAACACAAAAAAGTAACGAAATATATATACAGGGTGTCTCTTAACTTCTGTCTTTCCCGGAAATGGGGGGTAGCTGGGGTGATTCTGAACAACTTTTTCCTTGACCAATGTGTGGTTTGCAGCTTCATTTTTAAGTTATTAACGAAAAACACTGGCCAATGAGAGCGCCCGCAAGGCGGCCGATGGCGCGCGCTCAGGCACGAACCTATCAGCTATCGCGATGGGGGGGCATCGAGGGTACCGACGGAAGCGTGCGGCAAATGTTACATCGTCTTAATTAAGAATAATGTGGAATAATTCGTTTATACTTATGAAACTAATAAGTCGTTTAATAACCGTGTTCGATACGTTTATTCATTATCCGAAAGGAATAAACTGTTCTATTACTTATGAAAAAAATATTTTATTTAACAGCACGTTTTCAGGTGGATAAATTATGTTTTCAGAAAAACGATTTGCACAACTAATGTTAGAAAAAGCTAGTTAAACTTACCCATTCGTCCACGAATTAACTTGCTTAACGTGTGCGAATCCTGACCGAGGCAACGTTCAACAGCTGATGTTACGGCTGGGTTAGTATCCTTGCATGATCACTTCACTTCACGTTAACTTCACTTCACGGTCACTTGCACTTGCTACTGTGAAATTTGGGTATAGTTAAAATCAATTTATTCTTCCTACGTTTAAACATTTAGTAATATTCTGCGGTTGTACGATTCACGTTTCTCGTTCGGTTAGCAGAACGACTCTGCCAGCTGAAACGTTCGCACTCGCTTCCACACGTACACGCACACACACTGTCTCCAAATTTAGTGGAAATCGGCGGCAGATACCGATCACACAGGGCAGCATCGGCCCCTGCGTAGTGTGCGTCGCAGTGTGAGCGTCGGCACTACAATGTTATCCACATTAAAGAACATGTGCGAGTGCGACGTTTCAGCTGGCAGAGTTGTTCTGCTAGCCGAACGGACAACATGAATCGTAAAAACGCAAACTATTACGAAATGTTTAAACGTAAGAAAAATAAATCGGTTTCAAATATTCCCACATTTCACAGTGGCAAGTGATAGTGACCGTGAAGTGAAGTGATCTTGAAGTGAATTCACCGTGAGTGTAGTGAGTTCACCGACCCGGCCGGTGACATCAGGTGTTGAGCGTTGCCTAGGTCAGGATTCGCACAATGTTTACCAGATTAATTCGTAGAGGAATGGGTAAGTTTAACCCGCTTTTTCTAACATTAGTTCTGCAAATCGTTTTTCTTGAACCATAATTTATCCACCTAAAAACGTGCTGTTAAATAAAATATTTTTTTCATAAGTAATAAAACAGTTTATTCCTTCCGGATAATGAATAAACGTATCGAACACGGTTATTAAACGACTTATTAGTTTCATAAGTATAAACGAATTATTCCACATTATTCTTAATTAAGACGATGTAACATTTGCCGCACGCTTCCGTCGGTACCCTCGATGCCCCCCCATCGCGATAGCTGAGAGGTTCGTGCCTGAGCGCGCGCCATCGGCCGCCTTGCGGGCGCTCTCATTGGCCAGTGTTTTTCGTTAATAACTTAAAAATGAAGCTGCAAACCACACATTGGTCAAGGAAAAAGTTGTTCAGAATCACCCCAGCTACCCCCCATTTCCGGGAAAGACAGAAGTTAAGAGACACCCTGTATATATAAAATATAAATATAACACAAATACAATATGAATAAAATATAAATACAATATAAATACAATATAAAATGCTTATAACATTTCAACTGACTCTAATTCTATGAAGCTCTGAAGCTGACTGAAGCTCCGTCAGGAAAATGCCGTAAACGACTGACCAAGTCAAAATCGATATTATGAAAACTCGGCGAATAATATGCGGAATGGCCTAATTAGCAAATTTTTAGGTGGGCGTAGGAGTTGACAAAAAAGGGTGCAAAGAACTTTGGCAAACCCGTTGATTTTATGATTCTATTATTGGGCCGCAATAAACAGCTTACAACTTTGCTAGCGTAGCGATCTTATTACAGACCGGATAGTAAAACGACTTCCTTTTACTGTTTTCGCTATTTGATTAGTTTTGTAGCCATTCTTACTGTATTCTAATTCTTTACCAATATACCAAGCATTATAACAAATGACCATCGGGAAAACCCCTACCGTTTCTTCCAAATCGCAAATCGCGCTTCAAGCGCCTAATAGCTACTTGGGCCCAGGACGCCAAAATACGGCGGGCGCGCCGGGCGTCTAGTTGCTAAAACTCGGATAACTTGAGAAGCTGCAAGTGGCTGCAGATAAAATTTATATTATGTCCTTCGTGAATGTCTAAGGTTTCATGTAGGACAAATTTCACGTTGATGCAAGGTGAGGTTTTTTTTAAAAACCTACTCAAAGTTTCAGTTGTTATAAATTATACACTGTTCGTACATGAATTAAGAAATACTTACAACGACATTAAATACCTTAACTACACTTACTGACATATATAAAACCATCATTTAAACTTTCATTCTGATATTCTATAATGGGTATCTAGAGCGTTTAATTTTACATCAAATTTTACAATTTTGACTTTGGAACTCTATATCTTTTTACACAAGTATTTGAAACGAATAATATTTTGGATTTTGAAGCTTTGAAGGGTTGTCAATTTGTAGGAACAAGAATTTTTACAAAATGTTAATGTTGAAAAATGGACTTTTGGCCACTTTTTCGGGGTTTCCAGACCATAGTGCGACGCCGTGCTACATATAGACAAAAAATTAAGAAATCGGCGACGATCGCCATCCAGCGAATCACCCTCCAGGTGGTCTCGTCAAGAACGCTACGTTCAAGATTCTCGGGATCGTGGACGTGAAGTGTCATACCCTCACTCACCGACTAGATATGATCGGGTTAGGGAACGACATACCAGAACATCTGGATATGAAGAGGAACCAGAGAGGCAAGGACGCGCGACGGCCTGGACCTTGCGTCAAAGAAGCCACTCGAGATCCCCCTCTAACTGCTCCGATTCATCGTACGTAGATGATCGGGACAAACAAATTTCAATTCTAAAAAATTCTGATAGAAACCGCAAGCCAAGTTTGTATTGCTGGCATTGTGGTACAAAAGGACATGACGAAAAGTCGTGTTGGAAAAATCCGCGTAATCCGCGAAATCGTCGGGACTCGCGAGATTCATCCGTTGAATCTGTTACGAGCCGAGGGCTAAGGGGCACGGCTGCGGAGCCGAGGATCGGTTGTTTAAGAGTTTTGTTAGTTAAACGGTCGAGCCGTTTGATGGGAAATGTGTGGATGTGCCAATGCCTATTTCATCACTGGGTGCCACTGGAAGGTCAAGGTTTTTGTGGATGTGCCAGAGCCTATTTCATCTCTGGGTGCCACTGGAGGGTTAGAGTTTGTGGATGTGCCAATGCTTATTTCATCAATGGGTGCCACTGGAAGGTTGTTGTGGATGTGCCAGAGCCTATTTCATCTCTGGGTGCCACTGGAAGGGTTTATTTGTGGATGTGCCAGTGCCTATTTCATCACTGGGTGCCACTGGATTGTTAGTAATTATTGCCTCGTAACTATCGATATATCTCGAGCGGTTGAGATATATCTGTTCGGTGGATTCTATATACTACTTATGATTGGTATAGGAAACAGAAAGAAATGAATATATCTATGATCAAATAATAAAATGTCTATATTCTATATATATAGTAAGTTACAATTTGTAATAATCGTGGACTCAAAGAACCCACGTTTACAGTCTTTAACGTTATAAGTATGAAATGCTCGAAAGGGAATGCGACCCGATCTTGCTGTCTTTCGACGAATGTGAACTTTGAAATAAATATCGATGATCGAAAGGGAATTTAACCCGATCTCACTAACTTTCGACAAACGCGAACTTTATAAATATCGGTAGATGATCGAAAGGGAATTTAACCCGATCTCACTGAGCTAGAGTATTCAAACAGCCTAAGTCGCAACGTATCACGAAGCCAGTTAATTGGATACTGAGCCGTTAATAAATAAAAGTTGCTCGAAGGGGACTTGAACCCGATCTCGCTGGCATCAGTATGGCTATCTGGCACCGACATGGTACGCAGCTAGTAATGTCCATACTGACCCTTTAATAAATAGAATTTGATCGAAAGGGAATGGAACCCGATCTCACTGGCATCAGTATGGCTATCTGGCACCGACATGGTACACAGGTAGTAAGGTCCATACTGAGCCACGAGAGTAGATTTCATGCCCTTTTTATATCCGAAAAGCGGACCAAAAATATGGTGGGGGTATAGAATCTTCCAAGGGAGTCCAAAAGATCGCCCTGAAGCGTTGCGTCATCGCGCCATCGCGGAAGGGGCAGACTCGACTGCATGCACTCTCGATTTCCATATAAGGGCATCATAGACGAGACGAAGGAAATAATCCTTCCTACGTAACAAATCCACGAAGTCTTTAAACTACGATCGCGCTCAACGTACAGGCGACACGATGAGTGGAAACGGGGAAGATCGCCGAAGGAAGATCCGGTTCAGCGACGAGAAGAAAGAAGACTCATCAAGGAAGCACCTGCACCACGCATCAGGGTCAAGATTCCGGAATTGGAATCAGGAACGGGAGAATTCTTAATTGACGGTGGAGCAGCAGTCAACCTGGTGGTCATCGATGTTCTTGGAAGAAACGCAGAAATAATTTCAAGAGAAGAAATTGAGTTAACTGGACTCACTACAACGCCGATTCACACCCTGGGAACTACAATTTTGCATATTCATGGATCTCCAGCATTTTTCTATGTGGTGAGAAATCTTGCAATAGATGCAGATGGACTCATAGGAAGCCCATTTTTAAAACAAGAGGAAGCTGAGATTTCGTATTACCATGGAACTTTAGTACTGAAGAATAAACCGATTCGACCTTTACGTTTTACTAACTATCAAGATCTACCCCAACAAATTAAAGAACAGCAGGCAGTTAGCAAATACTGTATTGAACCTAGGACATCACGACAGATTACAGTAACAATAGCAAACCCCAAGATTAAAGAAGGATATTTACCGCGTATCAAGACCCACGAACAACTCTACATTGGGGAAGCAGTCGTAACAAACAACGATGGAAGGTGCCACGTTATGGCAATAAACACCAGCGACGAAGCGCTTGACGTGGAGATAGAACCTCAAACATTGGAACCCTATGATATTTTGAATACATCGGACGAAGATTCTTACCCAGATGTGGAACACCCCTCAAACTTCAAGATTAAGCAAAATAGAACACATAGAATTTTGGAAACTCTGAATTTAAAACATTTAAACAAAGAGGAACAGGACTTCGTTACAGATTTAGTAAAGGAATTTCCTGACCGATTTTATCTTCCTGGAGACAAACTCGGGATGGCTCGCGATTTTAAACATTCAATACACACAACTAATGATATTCCAATTAATACAAGACAATATCGTTATCCACCTATACATCAAAACGAAATTAAAAAACAAATTAACGCTTTATTATCAGAAGGTATAATCAGTCCTTCTAAATCTCCATTCAATTCACCTTTATGGATTGTTCCAAAGAAAGCAGACGCACAGGGTAATAAACGCTGGCGTTTAGTAATAGATTTTCGCGCGCTCAATGAAAAAACAATTTCTGACAAATACCCATTACCGCAAATCACGGAAATATTAGATCGATTAGGAGGAGCTAAATACTTTTCAGTTTTCGATCTTGCAAGTGGTTTTCATCAGATAGAAATGGATCCGAAGGATAAACCGAAAAGTGCATTTACAACCCCGAATGGTCATTACGAATTTTCTCGAATGCCTTTCGGATTAAAGAACGCACCACCTACTTTTCAACGTCTTATGGATCAAGTACTCACTGGACTTCAAGGGACCGATCTTTTTGTTTACCTGGACGACATAGTAGTATTCGCTTCGTCGCTTCAAGAACACAATATCAAAGTTAAAAAATTATTAAATCGCCTTAAAGAACATGGATTAACCCTCCAAACCAATAAATGTGAATTCCTACGGAAGGAAGTTGCATATTTAGGACATATTATTTCAAAAGATGGAGTCAGACCTGATCCTAGAAAATTAAAAGCCGTTCAAGATTTTCCTACACCAACTACGCAGAAGAATATTCAACAATTCTTAGGACTTGTAGGATATTACCGAAGATTCGTACCTAATTTCACTTCGAAAGCAAAGCCTCTAATTAACTTATTAGGGAAAGGCATCAAGTTCAAGTGGACAGAAGAACAAGATCAAAGTTTCAAACAATTACGCAGCGAATTGTGTCAACAACCAATTTTACAGTATCCGGATTTCGATAAACCGTTCATTGTTACAACAGATGCATCTGAATATGCTATCGGGGCCGTACTCAGTCAGGGAGAGATAGGAAATGATCTGCCGATTGCCTACGCGTCTCGTAGTCTAAATAAACCCGAGAGGAATTATTCAGCTACGGAAAAGGAATGTTTGGCTATGGTTTACGCCGTAAGATACTTTAGGCCCTACATCTATGGAACCAAATTCACCCTCATCACAGATCATAGGCCGCTTGTTTGGTTACATTCTGTTAAGGACCCGACTTCCAGACTCATGAAGTGGAAACTCAGACTTTTGGAGTATGAGTACCAGGTTGTCCATAAATCTGGAAAGACAAACAAAAACGCAGACGCTCTGTCGCGTAATCCTACTTCAGTCTGTTTACCACTTACTCCACGGGAATGCAAGGATACGGACTTCAAAATTCAGATACCAAAAGTAGAAGCTAATACCGATTCAATTGGACACCGCGTCCGGCAATTACGTCGAGATAGAGAAAGCCGACCCAAGTACCGGGACAGTAGCAGCTCGGATGAAACAGAACAGGCCGCATATGGAAAGGTTCAACATTCGCCCATTATACATAAAAATCGATCTTTTCCCAGCTTATCTCACGAGGTAACAATGCCAGATGAGCGCCAGGAAACCATAAACAGTTTTTCACCAGCAGCAAATTCTACACAGATTTTTCCTTTAGACAAGGATCAGACCATTTTCAACGATTTAATATCCTTTGAGGAACCGCTTGAAAATACTGTAATAGAAAATACAAGAAATATTCGTCAAGATTTAATTGGTACACCGCAAGCATCATCACGAATTACGGACGAAGTTTTACAACCAGCAATTGCCCAGCTACCTGCAGGGACCATAACCGGAGCAAGTGCAGAACAACTACCTGACAGCAGGTCAACTCGACGTGAGGCCTTCGACCACACGCTTGACCCTTACCCATTCTTCACTACTGATTTTGAAGATTCAACTGATGGGGACGATTTGCCAGAAGCTCTACTAAAAGAAACACACAGGATTACTACCACTTCAAACACTCTCACAGCCGAAGAAGGACACTGTGTACATTTCATATCTGCCGACTGCAATTTACAAACCGCCGTTGGGAAACTACTGCTGGATACCGAAATAATAAACAAACAAGATCTTCTAGCAAGGCGACCGGAAAAAGGACACGTGGTAACGTTAGATAATGGGCCGTACAAATCTTTCAGTATAGTAGTCTCCGATCATTTTTATGATAATATTAAAAGAATAGACATTCTCAGAGGATTGAGAATCCTTAAAGACACCTTAAATCAATATCAGATTAAATCATTCCGAATTTCTGCCACCGGAGATCTTCATAAATTGCCAGTCAACGATTTTCTCAAGCTATTAGAAGAAGTTTTCACTGGAACAGCTCAACAGATTAGTATATGCAATTGTATCGTTACCACACCATCCATAGAAGATAGACAAGAAATAATCCGCGAAGCTCATGATAGTTTAGTCGGAGGACACAAAGGAATAACGAAGACATATAAACGTATCCGATCAAAATTCCATTGGCCGCAAATGCGCAACGAAATTCAAGATTACATCCGGAAATGTCAAAGTTGTCAAGAACAAAAATTAGTTCGAGCAAAAACGCGTCAGCCTATGTTGATTACCGATACACCTATGGGACCATTCGACAAAATTGCCTTAGATACAGTGGGACCTTTACCAATTACACCTAGTGGAAATAGATACATTCTCACTATGCAGGATAATTTAACCAAGTACTGTATGGCTGTAGCAATACCAAATATTCGGGCAGCTACTATAGCAGATGCTTTTGCTAGGCATTTCATCGCAATCTATGGTACACCTCGCGCAATACTGACAGATAAGGGAACAAGTTTTATTGGACATCTTATGACAAATTTATCCGAAATATTTAAAATCAAACAAATTACAACCTCAGGATACAGACCGCAAACCAACGGATCATTGGAACGAAGTCACATCGTACTCACTGAATACCTCAAGCATTACATGGATAATTACGAAGATTGGGACCTATTAATACCGTTCGCAATGTTCTCTTACAATACATCCGTTCATGAAGCAACGAATTTCACTCCGTATGAGCTAATTTTTGGAAAACCAGCTCGAGAACCAAGTTCTTTTCCAACCGGCGAAAAGTTACAATCTTATGGAGATTACTTAATAGATTTGATAACGCATATGACAAATATCCGCAATTTAGCCACCACTCAACGTCAAGGCTCATTGGTTGGAGTTGGGATTCGTCGTCCCAAAGGACAACTAGATCAGCGGATCTGCGACTAATTAGTGATAACTACACACACACACACACTACACCCGACAAATTTCATACACCGTTCTTTTAACAAAGAATTTTTGGGCATTTTTCCTTCTTTCTTGCGAAAGCATCACGCGAATCGCGATGTTTCATCTTGGGGGGGAGATGTTACGTATGAAGAATACTTTCTATACGTCGCTCTCAACGCGTTTTCGAGCTCGCATCTGTGAAGGGAAAACGCCCTAAAATTCTTCCGTTTAATGTAAACAAATAAAGGGGACCTTAGTACAAGCACGGTCAGCTGCATCATGACCCAAGCCGGGCGTGGCCCGACGACGACTCCTATATTTCCTTATATGGAAAGTTCCATTTTGGGACTATATAAACCCTTTGGTTTCTACCCTCTTGGGTTCAGAGTAACATAGTCACGCGTAGAGTCACGTCGTGTCACGCTTGTATAGAATCAGTTATATCCAGTGAGATTGGGCTTAGCGCACCTCTCGAATCACAGATTAACCCGTTAGAATCCGCTTGTCCGGTTGAAGTTCTTTCGGCATATTCTAATAGCGGCTCTCAGTCCCCGCATCGCCAGTGCGTCAACACCGTGCAAAAACTTAGGTAACTTACACACTTTATATATTAATTCATCGCGACAGTAACATTTGTATTTATACTGAAAACTCAGAATACAACTTTATACGTTCACTTATAAATCGAGTAGATTCGTTAAACCTATCTTTACCCCGCAATCCTTGCATATTGGTAACAACGTTCCCACCGATACAACTTTACCGCTCGAGTTCTATCAAATAATAATTTAGAGTTACGAGGCAACTAACATTCCCTGCGACTATCTGATCTCATATCAGGTTTGTTCGCACATCTTTATCCAAACAAACAATCTACATATTCCAACCTAGTGGCTCCCCGATTTCGCATCGGGTTCGTCCACGAAACCTAACCCTTCCTACGGCTCCCTGATTTCGCATCAGGTTCGTCCGTGTCCTACGGCTCCCCGATTTCGCATCGGGTTCGTCCGTACGTCTACCAACCTCCGAACAGCTCCCTGGTCAAGCGCCAGGTTCGTCTGTGAATAAACCAACCTCCTAGCAGCTCCCCGATTTCGCATCGGGTTCGTCTGTGAACTTCTTCCTAGTGGCTCCCCGATTTCGCATCGGGTTCGTCCACGACGTTTCACCCTCCTGCGGCTCCCCGATTTCGCATCGGGTTCGTCCGCGCTTGTTCCCCCTCCTAGAGGCTCCCCGATTTCGCACCGGGTTCGTCCTCGCTCTCAATAATCCTAGCGGCTCCCTGGTTTCGCATCAGGTTCGTCCGCGCACCTTAACTAACAAATTGATAACCATATTCCTGGGTAATATACCCCTCGCCGGCCTCTCGTGCTGCCACACAGCCCGGCTCGTAACACCAATATTGAATGAATATTTATTTTTCTCTTAGAAAAAAATATTTTGTTACAAATATTGAATGAATATTTATTTTACATTAGTAAATAAATATTTTGCTGTGGCATCTTATAAATATTTCATAAATATTCGAGAAAAAATATTTCTTCCTGAATCTAGAATACATATTGTATGTATATTTGAATATTAAAAAGTGATTCAATCTCTTTTTAATATTGTATATATATGTATTCAATATTTTGTGCTACTAGGGTATGTATACTCTGGTTTGATCTGCAAAAATAAATAAGTTTAAAAATTACTTTTTGAGTTCATACCACCTGAATGTAAAAACTGATCCCTGAAGAATCCATTATTATTGTTTCCTATTTCAGAAATATTTTCTTGCAGTGGCAGTGACCCCTTTCGATTACAGTTAGTTGTCATGGAACCTGTGATAAAAAGATAGAATGTGATTTACTTATCTTTACGCATGCATTGCGAAGACTTGCTTCCATTCCCCACTTCATACAGCATAAATAATTTTTGCCTTTGATATTGGTGCTGGAAATAACTAAAGTAAATTCATGATGGTTTCCAATTAATCCAATTATGTGCATAATAAAAGTATAAGGGACATACTTACGCTTTTATACATGTCATTGCCACTGAAAGAATAGCTGCAAGTATAAGTTATTAGGAGAGTGTGAAGAGACCCACCACCACCCCCGTCATAGACGGTCCTCTTCACTCTCCATTTTCCTGTGCGCTGGATGCACTCGCCGGTGCATTATTGGCCTTAGATTGCAATTTATTTTTACACAGCTGGTCCTATGCGCTGGATGCACTCGCCGGTGCATTAATGGCCTTAGATTGCAATTTATTTTTACACAGCTGGTCCTATGCGCTGTATGCACTCGCCGGTGCATTATTGGCCTTAGATTGCAATTTATTTTTACACAGCTGGTCCTATGCGCTGGATGCACTCGCCGGTGCATTATTGGCCTTAGATTGCAATTTATTATTTTTACACAGCTGGTCCTATGCGCTGGATGCACTCGCCGGTGCATTATTGGCATTACTGACCGTACTTGTACATGCTCCTCCTGTTTTTATATACGGAGGTTCTCTAATCGGCTGGTGTCGATTGAATCTACTATCTATGATTTCTGGCAACATGCAGTCCTCATAGAACTTTCTCAGTTTTTCCTCCATCTCTGTTGCCCAGAATGTATCATCCCTTGGTACTTTTATAATTTTTATTCCTTTCGGCGTCCATAAGCAGAATAAGGCATTTTGCCTATTCGTTATGTGCAATTGTCCTTGCACTTGATAATAATAGTGATGATTTTTATTTAATTTTTCATCTCGGAAAATACGCCGTATAGCAGGAAGTTGTTCTATTGCTTCGTCAGGCGATAAACCCTTCGCCGATTCGGGACATTTCACTTCGACGATGGTATCATCGTCCACGAGGCCGTCAGGAGTTGCACCTAAGTATGGCACAACGGCATCGACGAAGAGGCCACATGGTTGAATACGGATGCCTAATTTGTCCAATTGTTTCAAGGCGTTTGCCTCATTTTCCCTTCCATATTCCAGAGCACGTAAATTCTGAAGTTGTGGGTACATAATACTCTTCAATGCATTTGCCCGTGGTGTATCCATTCGTAATCGGCATACCTTGCCAAAATTGGATGCAGTCAATAATTTCTTTCTATAAGCTATCCACTTTTCGCTATTCGCTTGATCGCGAGTTTCCGCTTCGATCGTGCATCGCATCGTTTGCCACTCGTGGAGTATAGCCGTGTGCCTTTGGCACTCGGAAGAGTATGCTGTCTCTTCCATATCTGGTTTTTCTGCACTGGGGCCGTAATCTTGGTCGCATGATTGCTTTTCATTTCTGTAGGAAGATGCTTTCGCTTCTGCTTTATATTTCAAAGCCATTTCTGCTGCACGCTTCCGACGTTCTTCCATCTTTCTTACGATGGTTGTCGGCTCTTTATTCATTGCCATACTCAATCTGCTAAACGCCTCTTTTGTATTATATTGGACGACAGCAGCGGAGACTCTACCCTGGTACGAGCCACTTCGTCCAAAGTTTATCCTTTTGCTTCCGATTAATTTTGCAATGATATTATTAAAGCTTTCAACAGCATTGTTATTTAGGCTGTGCAGCAAACTTTCAGCTTGAGCGAAAAGTGGCTGCATCGCTTCTTCAATATTTTCGTAAATACCAGCTTCTTTCAGCTTTGGCACGTAGTCCACTCTTTTGGGGTCAGAGTATGTGGTACAAAAGTACGCTAACTTCTGACACTCCTTGTGTTCTCCGAAAACGTGACTCGGTACATTTTTCATATCTTCCTTCAAGTTTTGGATTTGTTCAACGAGTCTTGTTGTTTCTTTGAAGCGGTATTCTGCAGCTTTCTTTATACCCGTTCGCAGGCGTAGAGCATTCTGCTTTACGATGGCTCTTAGATCTTTGTAACGGCCTTTCGTTACGATATCATTTATTTTTTTACTGAAATTGCGTAGCAGGTGATTGGTGCATTCTATTTTCCGGACATGCACCATATATTCTCCATATGGATCATTGTCCAATATCTTTTTATACACGCTGCTATCGCCATCAGCAACTAGTATACTGTATACTAGGCCGTGCATTTCTATGCTGCATTTGAATCCTTCTACAATAGCAGCACTTTCCATTCCAGTTGAACTATGATTGCGACCCCAGTTTTTGAAGCATCGATGCTCGCGTGCTTCTTCCTTCTTCTTAGCTGCTGTTTGGCAAATCATGCAGAATTTGTTTTTCACGCTGATGTACAGTACTTTTTTCGTACGGTATCCCACAATGGCTCCTACGCCCGAAAGAGAATTATAATCTCCTCCGCGGTATGATCGCTTCATCCAGCTGCTATCTGCGACAACTGCGATCCACGGTATATTTGATCCTGGCAGTACATCGCCTCTTTCGAGAGCCAAAGATCTTTCCTCTTTTCCAGCTTCTTCCATTTCGCGTTGTGCGGCCACTTCGAAGGCATCGATTATGTCATTCTGACATTTTTCGTATATCCTTTTCGACATACAGGATACGTCCATACCAGATAATAATTCCTCCAGTTGGTTGTATCCGCCGCCCGTCATCATTGTTGCGGAAGTAGCGGTATGGTTGATATCCATAATACCATCACTCTTCCGAAGACAGGATATGCGCTCTACGTGATTGCACATTCGGCACTGTACATTATACGCTTTTTCCAAGCCATACTGTTGACATCCAACTATATCGAAGTGTTCGATGCCACAGCCAATAACCGAATGTTTTGGGAGCTTTTTAATTTGCTCGAAGACATACGCAAAATCAGCGAAATCTATTCCTTCTGAAATTGTTTTTTCTGGCTGTTGTGGTTCTGCTGTCTCTACCACCCAGTCACAGTTATCATCAATATAACTCGTCTCTTCGTTGTTGTCTGTTACGGACGGTATTCTATTGTTAACTGGCAGCTCATTGCCTTCCGGCACTGATTTCATTACGTCTTCGAAATCTACTTCTTCTGTAATTTGTATAATTTCTTCCGCCGGAAAATCATCCACAGCTTGGACGTACTTCGTACGATGTACCTGCAGAAATTCCTGCTTCAGGGGCGGTACTCTGACTTACTGTGAGGTACGCTGCGTTCTTCAACCGCCGCCTAAACGTAAAGAGTCAATAAATATATGTATACAGGGTGGGCCAGAACTCGCGCAGTACATATCCGTAGCTGTGGTGATTCTGAACAACTTTTTCCTTGTCCAAAATATTGTCTGAAGCTTCGTTATTGAATTATTAACGAAAAACACTGGCGAATGAGCCAGTATGAAACGCCCCCATTAACTTTCGACTTTTTCATTAAATTGTTTTTCATGAATAACGAATAATTACATATTATTCATTTGCCTTACGTTGGCCCTCAATTAGGGGTGTGCGAGCGCTCGAATATTACGAGCCGAGCTGAACTCGGTTCGATTATGCGAGCCGAGCCGAGCGCTCGAATTTCGAGTACTCGATCTATTCGAGCACTCGCACACCCCTACCCTCAATGCACCCGTTCACAACCGCGCGTTGTGCCTGAGCTCGGGCTATACGGGCACTCTCCTTCGCCAGTGTTTTTCGTTAATAACTCAAAAACGAAGCTTCAAACAATATTTTGATCAAGGAAAAAGTTGTTCAGAATCACCACAGCTAACCTCCATTTCCGGATACTGCGCGAATTCTTGGACACCCTGTATACTGATACTATATACATATATACTGTATCGGATTATTAATTAATTATAGTGAGTCCAGAGTTAAATGAAAAAAGTGGAATGGGAATTGCCGATTGATGCCGCCGATCGGCAGGGTCGTCTGCGAGTCGCAGTTGTAGGATCCCAAGGAAACAGATGAGAATAAATAAAGTAATATGATCAAATTTATATCATGTATGGTCTCATTTTAATCGGAAAAATCTCAACAATATGTTTATGAAAAATTGTATGTCGAAAAAACTAAAAAAGAAAGTTAATTTGTCGTTTTTATTATAGCATCGTTTTGCATTTGTGTAATCACACCGACACGGGGGCATTTAAATTTCTCGGTCGCCTCGGCCATTATTCTATCCATGTTTTTTCCTTTACTAAATTGGTGTCCGTTCTACGGACACTGTCTCAAACCATTTACACATTGACCAATAGTATATCACAGGGCAACGAAGTAAAGACTCGCTCGGGCACAGGGGCAAGCACGCGTGGCGCACGAGCCACCATTTCGCTGGAGGTGGATAATCTAGGTAGGGGAAGGAGCCCAGCTGGCTCGCGAGCCGCTACTTCGTTGCCCTGGTATATCATATACAGTAAAACCTGTTTTTGTGCGGTGGATAGGGACCGTATAAAAGAAATCGTACAAAAAAAAAGGCGGAAATTTTATAAACACTTACATATAATAAACAACCTTGTACGATATACGACCTAAAATTTTTTTTATGCGGCGGACCGGGACCGCATAAAAAAAGTCGCACTTAGAAAATACATCAATTATTTACAAAATAAATGAGAAAATGTTTTCAAACAAATTAAATAATTAAACTAGACATGGAGAAGTTTTCAAAATGCACATTAAATAATTCCCTGCTACTCGTCGTAATCCAAAACGCGCATCTTCTTGTGATGAATTGGTTCAAAATCGCTTTCATCGCTTGAAGATACGATTTCAATTGATTTATTTTGTGGCACCATAAAGTCAGTGATCAATTTTTGTGACGACGGTCGAGTGATCAGTTGCTTGTAAACGTCACGATAGCGAGACATGCATGATCTTAGCTCTCTTTGAAATTTCGAGCTTCTTTCGGTATTAGTGTCTATTTTAAGAAAATGCGTTTCCAATTTTTTAGAAATCTGGATCCCTGCATATATTTTATCTGCTGTAATAGAATCCGGTTCTTCTTGTTCGTCTGCATAATCTATCAAATTATTGATAATGTCACTATCATTGACAGTTTCGTCCTCAATCATTTCGTCCAGATCATTTTCGCCGAAAGTATCAAAGCCTTCTCCGCTGATGTTATGTGCGAGCGCACTAATTTCGGATAATAACGTGGACGCGTTCTCAGTTACATTTGCACAGTTACAGTGCACATACAATGTATATGTACATTGATAGGAAACTGGTGCCAACGCCGCTAAGATTGATATACCGCATAAAAAAAAATCGCACAAAAAAAATCGCACAAAAACAAAATCGCACAAAACAAACCGCATAAAAATAAAATCGCATAAAAAAGGACCGCACAAAAAGAGGTTTTACTGTACTGTATACATGTATGCATACTGTATGTATGTGCACCCATTCCAAATTGGCATGGCGCTGCCCGGCTCGGTTCGACGAGCGGTCGAGCTTTGTAGTTCGTTTAGTGGGGTGAGAAATCCTCACACCACTCTTTTCATTTAATTCTGGATTTACTGTAAATAATCATGAACATATGACCGGGAAAAGAATGAGTGGAGCAACAGGGGTAATTCTAGAAACCCATGCAAGCACATAATAATGGAATGCCACATGCAATAGCCACATGCATCGGTGAAACAACACTAATCAACGATGAAACTTTTTTATATTTATTCGTTTTGTTCTGCAAATTTTATTGCGAAATTTCTTACGTTTTTTTGCTTAAAATGAGACTAAACGAGATATAATTTTGATCATATGTATTTGCTTTATATTGCAACCCGTTTTTGTAATTTACCAACGCAAATATGATCCAAATTATATCGTGTTTGGTCTCGTTTTAATCGCAACAATCTCAACAATATTCTAATAATATTTTAATAATGAAATAAGTAACAAAAATACAGTTTTTTCGCAATATCTTACATTTTAGCGCATAAAAATTATGAAAAAATCTGAGACATTTCCATTATGAAGGTACATATTGTAAGTCGCGGGTCGTACGGCTGCAGGACGCCGGCGAAGCGGGGCCATACATTGTATGCGTCGCGCCGAACGACTTCGCGGCGGGCATTTACAAACGCGGGAATTCTCATTCCTCTCTTTCTTTCACACGCTGTCCCTTGACAGCGAAACGGTAACATGAATAGCGCTCTAAGTTCATATTTACGTATATGAAATTAAAATATTTAACCCTTTGCACTCGAGCGGCGCCGATACGGCGCCCGGCTGATGTGAAGCATCAACTCGAACGGCGCCGCTACGGCGCGCCGCTAGATTTCGACTAGTGTTCAACATTGTCTACGATTTGTGTTCATTTCTATCCCCACTACTTGGGGTCGTCCCCCCTGAGTGAGTTCGGGTCCCCTCTGATGTTGTGGCAGCCGAGGCTCGAGGCAGCGTTATAGGAAAGAGGCAACTTTAAATACCCGTGTACGTGAGACAATACTAATACGATCAAAATTTAAGAATAAAACTCCTGCATTTTTGGTCCGTTTTAAATGAAATTTTACCAACATGTTCGTTACAATCTCCTGATTAAAATGACACCAAACACGACATAGATTGGTGCCATGGGACTGATTATTTCGAAGACCATTATTACTACCATTATAAGTAAAAATTGTCCAAACCATATCGTGTTTGGTGTCATTTTAATCGGGAGATTGTAACGAACATGTTGGTAAAATTTCATTTAAAACGGACCAAAAATGCAGAAGTTTTATTCTTAAATTTTGATCGCGTTAGTGTTGTCTCACGTACACGGGTATTTAAACTTGCCTCTTTCCCGGAACGCTGCCTCGAGCCTCGGCTGCCACAACATCAAAGGGGACCCGAACACAAATCGTAGACAATGTTGAACACTAGTCGAGACATTACTGAAATTGTAAAATCGTTGGCCGAAATCCTCTCGAGTTGCTGGTTCGCCCAAGCGAAAAAGGCCTCGAGTGCAAAGGGTTAACAATTATTTTTAAAGTATTTGTAAGCAAGTATTGATCATTGTCATTCAGTTAGGAATTAGACAAAAAAAATGAACCCGAGGGAGGCCCGAACCGACAAAAAAATATAAATGTGTGTCCACGATTTCTTCAATACAAAATCGGCATTTTTCAGCATTTTTTACGTCTTTTATTTTTTGCAGCTCGTGTTTTAAATTTAAAAATATGCAAAACTTCTACAATATTGTAAGGCGGGGAGGGAGAGGAAACTAATCTTTAACTTTTATAATAATTAATTTGGCGACCCGCGACTTACAATATGTACAGTAAGTCCAGAGCTAAATAAAAAAAGTGGTGTGAGGATTTCTCACCCCACTAAACGATCTACAAAGCTCGACCGCTCGTCGAATCGAGCAGGGCTGTGCCATGCCAATTTGAAATGGGTGCACATATACAGTATATGATATACTGCTGATCAATGTGTAAATTGTTTAAGACAGTGTCAGTGTCAGTAGCACGGCTCGCGGCTCGCTTTTGTCGGTGTCGCTCGGTTGTAAAGGAAAAAACAAGGACAGAACGATGGCCCAGGCAGCCGAGCCATTTAAATGCCACCGCGTCGGTGTGATTACACAAATGCAAAACGATGCTATAATAAAAACGACAGCTTTACTTTTTTATTTTTAGTTTTCTCGACTTCCAATTTTTTTAAAGATATTGTTGAAATTCTTCCGATTAAAATGAGACCAAACATGATATATTTACAAATACAAATACAAGTACAGATATACAAATACAGATGCTTGTTCTCTTTTTTTTATTAATTAGAATAGTGTAATAGGTGACAAGCATCCTTACTTGCCACGAAGTAGAAAATGTGAGTCTAAATAGAACAAATAGTAACGGAAATAAAATTGTATATAGAAGTCTGCTATTCTGGCTTGTGGTTTTAAACGGGATGAGCAGAACATTGTCTCTATATTTGGCACATTAGAGTTTGTTAAAAAGGTGTAACTCCACAAGCGTTATATCGAAAGTGGTTCCTATACTACAAACCAAGGATAATGCGGCGCGAAGAATTGAAACTCCATCAAATACTTAAAATATTAAATAAAATGTACAGCTATACTAGTAGTAACTGTATACTACTAGTGTAAATAAAAATTAATTCATATGCTTCTCATCTTATTGCTTAGAACCAAACATCGGCGGCATCAATCGGCTGCTCTCCCTCCACTTTTTTCATTTAGCTCTGGACGTACTATACCTCCATAATGGAAATGTCCCAGATTTTTTCATAATTTTTATGCGCTAAAATGTAAGATATTGCGAAGAAACTGTATTCTTTCGCTCAAACTACCCTCCCAGTCAAGCTACAGGTTTGAAACTTGGTACGAATTGGTTTTTCTTGATAAGCTATCGAATGACACCTCACAATTTGAATTTGGTTTAGGGGCACATAAAATAGCCTTTTATGGACGCTCGCGGCCGGTCCCGAGTAGCCAGTGCCAACTCAGAAATTACTGTACTGTGGTACTAAATTACAAACTGTAAATTCATTCAGATCTGTACCATAAAACGTAACTTACCTTTCTTGACACCTTTTATTTCTGGACAAACGCCTGGTAGATAACACGAGCTGCTTCCTTTTCACATCACCCTTCAAATAGCGTAGACTTCTTGCACCTTCGCCTTCCTTTTCTGATTCCATGGTAATGAAATGATCACACACAGCACTACACTAACGAACCACGCAAAAATGGAACAATTCACAAGTTATGAATTGTACACCATATATCAATATTTGCGTAGTAAATAAAAACCCGATCGCTTTCTATGTCCTTCGCGTAGCGCAAACGACACAAAACTGATCAACTAGCGTTGCTCTAAATGTAGAACTAAATGAATCTATTATACCTTATTCCTTATAAAGATCGATCGATTTTTTTTATTCTTGACTGGTATATACATACATTGTATCTACGCTGCACCAGACATGGGACCGTCGCTCTCTTGTTTTCAAATCTTTCCGCGCGTGAACGTTTACGCGCGCAGAAACGCTTGGTCATTGGTGAAAGTGAAATACAAAATATGGAGTGAGTGAGAAAGGCAGTTTGGGGTATGGCCACCCTTGAGGCTAGCTAAAGTTTGATCGTCAGAAAAGAAGCACCCGTGCCACAGGCAACATCGTAAGTACCTTCACGCTTACTATCCGTCTTTTTCAATATATGCACCGGTTATTATGAAAGTGGCCTAAATCCATTTTACATAATATACGAAAACTTTTTTTTTTTAACCCTTTGCACTCGAGGCCTTTTTCGCTTGGGCAAACCAGCAACTCGAGAGGATTTCGGCCAACGATTTTACAATTTCAGTAATGTCTCGACTAGTGTTCAACATTGTCTACGATTTGTGTTCGGGTCCCCTTTGATGTTGTGGCAGCCGAGGCTCGAGGCAGCGTTCCAGGAAAGGGGCAAGTTTAAATACCCGTGTACGTGAGACAACACTAACGCGATCAAAATTTAAGAATAAAACTTCTGCATTTTTGGTCCGTTTTAAATGAAATTTTACCAACATGTTCGTTACAATCTCCCGATTAAAATAACACCAAACACGATATGGTTTGAACAATTCTTACTTATCATGGCATTCATAATTTTATTCCTCTTTATTATTGTTTCCGATAGCAACCGGAATGTGTATATTAGTTGTTAAGAATAAGGTAATTAGTAGTGAGATTATAAATTTGTGCATTTCGCTCGTGTCAACTCGATCTGCTTATTTACGATGTGCGACAAGATATTTCTCTCGGAAATACTCTCGTGGACTAGGCTTGGCTAACATTGTTAGCCAAATCCTAGCTCAGTTTAGTTAGTCTCAGCATAGCATTCGGTTGAAACAGTCTTGGCAGTGAATATAGCAAGTGAAAAGTTTATGAGCCCCAAAAATATGGATCAAGATCAGATCAGCTCAAGTTCGGACGAATTCAGTTTTGCCGCTTTGAATGAAGAAATTACATTCATTTCCGACGGATTACGCCACGAAACGAACGAATCCAGTGGAGAAGATAGTGATGAAGTGAGAGGTGTGAGACGACGAAAAATTAGACTTATAGAGAGCGAAAGTGAAGCCGATAGTGAAGCCGATAGTGAAGCCGATAATGAAGCCGAAAGTGAAACTGCGGAAGATGCAAGCAGTTCAGAATGGGTACTTTGCAGAGGATACGAA
Source organism: Nomada flava (assembly GCA_951802745.1). Lineage (NCBI taxonomy): Eukaryota > Metazoa > Arthropoda > Insecta > Hymenoptera > Apidae > Nomada > Nomada flava. The sequence goes on from OX637903.1 coordinate 10,927,880, forward strand.
GAAGTGCCGCCAAGTGCACAATTTATATCTGGCGAAAACCCCACAGGTCCGCGCATAAGTTCACATATAAAAGAACCGGTCGATTTGTTTAAACTGTTTTTCACTGATGAACTTTCACTGATTGAAAAAATAATTTGTGAAACTAATAACTATGCAAAAAAGAAATTGGAACGGAAAATACTATCCGCGAATTCGATATGGCGAAGTTGGCGTGATGTGGAGAAAGCAGAATTCTGGGCTTTTATTGCTGTTGTCATCAACATGGGCACAATGCCTTTGGCCAATTTGCAAGAGTATTGGTCGAGAAATAATGTTAGTTATATTCCTTTCTATGCAGAAACATTTACAAGAGACAGATTTAATCAAATATTCTGGATGCTTCATCTGACAAGCATTCCAACACGAAATACGAATCCGAGAACACGCCTACAACGAGTAAGTTGCTTTTTAGAGAATATAAATTCAAAATTCCTAGCTTATTTTATACCGGGCGAGCAAATATGAGTCCACTGTGAAATTCAAGGGCCGAATTTCATTCATCACTTATAATCCGAAAAAGCCGACAAAATGGGGTATTAGAGTTTATACTCTAGCTGACTCGAAGACTGGCTATGTCTGTTGTATTTTACCATATTATGGGTCACTCACAACCGAATTGTTGGCCAGACCAGATTTACCTGTAACCTCACGAATTCCGATACACCTCTATAAAATGTTGTTGGAGAAAATTCCTGGTGCTCAGGGGCACCATATGTACACAGACCGCTACTACACCAGTTATGTATTGGCTCAAGAACTAGCGAAACTGAAATGCCACATAACCGGAACGATCCTAACGAATAGAAAACAATTGCCGAGTGAAATAAAAAATAAAATTTTTTTAAAAAAATCCACGGTAGCTTACCGACGAAGCAACACATTACTTTTAGCGTGGAAAGACAAAAGGACAGTCACTTGTTTGAGTACTAGAGATGACACGGGAATGGCGACCGTCACAAGGATTCAACGAGGTGGTGTGGAAATAATGGTCAAAAAACCGAACACGATATTGAATTACACAAAATATATGGGTGGTGTTGATCGGGCGGATCAATATGCATCGACATATTGTTTTCTGCGAAAATCGTTAAAGTGGTGGCGTAAGCTCTTTTTTTGGGGCATGGAAATTTGCCTCATAAATTCCTATATATTGTATAAATTAGAGAAAAAGAAAAGAGGGGAAAGGCCACACAGTCATTTGCGCTTTATAAAAACGCTTGTGGAGCAACTGAGAGGACCCTATCGCCAGCATCGTCAGCAAGCGTCGACGTCGGTCACTGATGAACTCCGACTAAGCGGAAAGCTCCATATTATGCTAAAAGGGCCAAAAAAGGACTGCAAGGTTTGCTCTGACCGTAACCAGCCTGGCGGTAGACGAGAAATTTCGTATTATTGTGATACGTATCCTGACAAACCGAGGATGCATCTTGGGGATTGTTTCACTAAATATCATACAAAAACTAATTACAGGGTGTAATATTTAACAGATTTTGTTGTATTCAATGTAAAAATAAATAAATTAGTGAAATTTTATTATTTGTATACGTTTGGTTGTGTATAAAATGATTTTAAAGTACCTGTAAAACATTTCCCTAATATAGCCGAAATCGTCTCGAGTTGCTGGTTTGCCCGAGCGAAAAAGACCTCGAGTGCAAAGGGCTAGTTTTTATCGAAAACACTAATAAAGGAGAATAAAATTATTGCCATGATAAGTAAAAATTGTCCAAACTATATCGTGTTTGGTGTCATTTTAATCGGGAGATTGTAACGAACATGTTGGTAAAATTTCATTTAAAACGGACCAAAAATGCAGAAGTTTTATTCTTAAATTTTGATCGCGTTAGTGTTGTCTCACGTACACGGGTATTTAAACTTGCCTCTTTCCCGGAACGCTGCCTCGAGCCTCGGCTGCCACAACATCAAAGGGGACCCGAACTCACTCAGGGGGGACGACCCCAACTAGTGGGGATAGAAATGAACACAAATCGTAGACAATGTTGAACACTAGTCGAAATCTAGCGGCGCCGTAGCGGCGCCGTTCGAGTTGATGCTTCACATCAGCCGGGCGCCGTATCGGCGCCGCTCGAGTGCAAAGGGTTAATTTCAACTAACGCCACTTTCATAATAACTGACACACTATCGTCATAGTATTTTTTTAATTTTTTCTTTAAAATATATTGTGAAAATGTGATTGTTCAGTGTACAAGTGTTTCTTACGCTCAGTCAGAGATTCGGGTATTCTATCTCACGTAGATTTTTCGACATGTTTTCAGATGTGTCATACGAAAGAAGTCGTCAAAGAAACGGCCCGGCGTCGGAGCCAGCCCCGGCGTCGGAGCCGATCATCAAGTGGGAGCCAGCTCCAACGTCGGAGCCGATCATCGAGTAGGAGCACGGCCCGGCGTCGGAGCCAGCCCCGGCGTCGGAGCCGATCATCGAGTGGGAGCCAGCCCCGGCGTCGGAGCCGATCATCGAGTAGGAGCACGGCCCGGCGTCGGAGGCAACCCCGGCGTCGGAGCCGATCGGAGAGCCGGAACCCGCCCCCAGGACAAGACTGGCGGGCGGGTTTCTTTGTATTTAGGGAAAGGGCCCAAGAATATAAGAAGAAGGTATGTAGATACGTAGGCGATCTGTCGCAAAACGATCGTACTGGGTTTACGCATTTCGAGAAAGAAAACGTCTACAAAGTGTTGCAGGAACATAAGATTGATGTTAACTTTTTATATTACAGAGCAAGAAACTCCAGAGAATGCTCCGCTTCGCGGAGCATAAAAATCGCGGCGGAGCGGGGAGAGGAGGAAGATGAGGAAGAGGGGGTGGCGGAAGAGGGGGGGGGAGAGGGTGTGTAATTACATACATTAAAATAAATAAATAAATAAATAATTTTCGAAAAATATGCTGTTGTAAATTTATCTCAAGCCTAACCCAAACCTTTATCCTCGTCCTTTATAAGTTGCGTCTCTGCATTCATGAATTATCATGCTGTACACCCTGGTTTGCTGTCCAAAAATTGTTCAGAATGTTGATTTCTACACCATATTCAAAAATCCCTCTTCTATACATTTACCGAAATCAGACCCACTCAATTGTTGGAAACATTTTCTGCAAACCGTTTTTCTAACTGTTCAAAATTGACTAGTCAGGCTCGTACACATGTTTGAATGGTTATGAGAAAGTTTAGAACAATACATTGTATTATGATGACAAAAATGCAAGAAAAGATTGGCTGGAGAAATGGACTATCCCCTCCACGTGGAGGAATCCCCCTTGGCCGTAGCGACGCTCGACGACGCGGTGTAATACGATCCGAACCGGAGTATCGGTGTGACTAATACTAATTCTCATATAAGGACGAAAAATGCATAGTCCCAAACCCATGTTTCGGCCCAGATTGTGTCGGTATACAGCTCGCTGCATTACCCGTGTCTACCCCCTTAAGTAGGTCCGAGTTTTCGCCTGACGGCACACTCACTGTTGTGGCCAGTCCTCCCTCAACGGGAGAGGACGACCACGAAATCAAGGACTAAGAACAAAACGAAGAACGAAGAGAATCGAGAAAATTCGATGCTACACAAGGAACACTGTTGCTATGCGCAAGCGCGAGACGCGAGGCGCGAGGCACGAGACACTAGAGGCGGAGCGACCGAGACACGTCCGATCGCAACGAGCGCTGGAAGCGAATTCAAACAGAAAATGCTGTTTAAGACTGAAACGAGTTATGATGAACAGAAAATGCTGACCCACACTGAGCCACGAGAGTTTTTTTTTTTTTTTTTTATTAACGTGGAGGAAATCTTCAAAGGACACCCGGGCTCGTGGCCCTGGGTAGTGCCGGATTTTTACCGGCTAAAACCTCCACGGAAAACGGGGGCTCTGCATGAGGAGATGACGCTGGGCCTTCTTTGAGCACTTCCAGTTTCAGCTTTCTTGCAACGCATGTAGTAGAGATGCCTGGAAGTCTGAGTTTCCGCAATGCTCTAAAAAGATAAGGGGTATTCTTGAGTGTTGGAGCTTTGTTAACTTGAGTGATGCCGGGTATTTGTATATTGTACCGGAGCCGAAGGGATAGAGGCTAGCCTCTGGCTTGGGAGTCGGGGGTGTAAGGGGGGAAGAGCAAAAAGAGAGGTGGTTTACCTTGTGGAGAGGGGGAAGGGTATTTTGGTTTTGTAAGGGATTTTATCTTTGGTGTAGGTGAGGGTATTTTGTATTAGTTCGCTGTGGTGAGTTGTTCTATAGTAAGCGGTGTTGATGGATGTTATGGTTTCTTCTAATAGGGGGACACCTGAGCGTTGGTGGAGCTCTTTCGTGGAGAAGTCGGAGGGAAGTTTGTGGATTATCTTGAGGGCTCGGTTTTGTAGTCTTTGTAGGGACGTTAGATGGACATGTGCTGCTGTTCCCCAGATTTGGGAGCCGTATAGGATGACTGGACGGATACAGGCTTTATATATTAGTAATTTGAGGTGTAGTGGGAGTTTTGAGGAGGCTCGTAGTAGGACTGACGCGGCTCCGAGCGCAGCTCTGGCCTTCCAGTGTCTGTCGGAGGTGGCTGGCCCCCAACGCAGTTCGTGGTCTAGTACGACTCCGAGGTATGTTGCTCGTTTGTTCCATGGGATTTGGTTTCCGGTGAGGTTAAGCGAGGGGAGTGGATTCTTGTTAGGAGTTCTATTTCTGGAAAATAGGATTGCTTGTGTTTTGGAGGCGTTTAGGCTTAGTTTCCAGCTGAGGAAGAAGTTTGAGGTACAATCTAATTGATTCTGTAGTCTTTTGGTTAGGAGTGGTATGCTCCAGGAGGAGGCGTATATGGCGGTGTCGTCCGCGAACAAGGCTAAGGTGTTGTCTTTTGCGACGGGGATGTCGTTTATAAAGATGTTGAATAGGTGGGGTGCTAGGCAGGAGCCTTGAGGTAAACCTGCTTGGATGGGAGCTGGCGAGGAACGGTCGTTCCCTATTTGTACTAGAATGTTTCTATTTTGTAGGTAGGAGTGGATTAGTTGGATAAGAGTAGGGTGGAATTTATAAGTTATTAATTTGTATAGGAGTCCTGAATGCCAGACAGAGTCAAATGCTTTTTCCAGGTCTAATAGGACCATGGCGGCGTATCTGTTTACGTTTAGTTGATGGGTATGGTGTTGCGTGACTCTTACAAGTTGGTGGATGGTTTAGTGTTTAGCTCTGAAGCCGAACTGGTGTTTGATGAGAATGTCGTTCGTTTCTATGTGGTGGGTTATGAGGTCTAGTATTGTTTTTTCGTATATTTTGGAGAGAATTGGAAGGAGGCTAATAGGGCGGTAACTGGAGGGCAGGGCGTGATTTTTACTGGGTTTTGGTATGGGAATGATTTTCGCTGTCTTCCATTTATGCGGAAAGTAGGAGAGATTATAGGCCGATTTGAAGATGTAGTACAGTTGCGTTATTGCTTTTCGCCCCATGTGTTTAAGCATGGCAGGGGATATGCTGTCGAGACCTTTTGCCTTGTTCGTGTTTAGTCGGGACAGTAATGAGTAGATTCTTGCTGGGTTTAAGAATTTGTGCAGGTTTGGGTGTGGGTCGTTCAGTGTTGTTCCGCGTGCCAGGAAGTCTTTTACTTCCCTTTCAATTTGAGGAGAGATTGGGGAAGTTCTGAGGAAGGCTTGGTTGTGAACAGCTTGGAACTGTGATAGGATGAGTGTGGCTTTTTCCTGGTTTGATGTTGCTGTGGTGCCAGCCAGGTTGGTTAGGGGTGGAATTTGGGTTTTCTTTCGTGTTATTTTTTTTGAAGAGTGGCCAGAAGGTATGATCTTTTGTGTCTGCGCTTTTTATTTTGTTATGGATGTACTCTGCTTTGAGTTTAATGATCTTTTTCTTGATAGCGGCCACCAGGTTTTTGACATGAGATAGGTAGATAGGGTTGCCGGATCTTCCCCTGCTAGGAGCCGCCACCTTGACGTGGTGCAGGGGCTTGAGTAGCTGCAATGAGGCCCAAGACCATGCCGGCGGGAGATGCATTCCTGGCAGGTACAACCATGCCGGACGGGCTTGGGCTGAGCGGTGAAAACTAAGTAGCGGCTCACGGAACACCGTAAACCAGTGGTCATGTTTCGCTGGAACGGGGGTCTCGCCTTAACCGGCCGTACCGCGAGGATGACAACCTCTATAAAAAATCCCTAACCCCAAGCTAGGGCGCGCAGCGAAGAGGGGCGTCCCAGTTGATGGCACTGGGGCGTGGTTGGTGGGTGCACCAGCCGATAGCGGCCAACCTCCGGGAACCTGGCGACTCCTGGTTGTATTTAGCCTTACCGGGGTAAGGCGGCTCTGCTCCGGTGGACCACCCCTTCCGACCTAAGCGTGGGAACAGTATGGATTTTAAAAACAAACAAAAAACAGAAGAAGTAAGGAAGGCCACTCTAGTGGTGAGCACAACGGAGTGTGGGAAGGAGAAGGCTGCCCCTGGAACATCGGGGGACAGCGAGCTGCGGAGGGAAGCTGCTCCTGGAGCATCTAAGGGCAGCGAGACGAGGAGGAGTGCGACGGCGGTGAGTAGCGAATCCTATACTAAAATAAGCGATTCGGACTCGGATGCCAGTGTGCAAGCCGCCGCGCACGGAAAAAAGAGGCTCCGATCCTCTGGTGAGTCCGGCCAGGGGCGGGCCTCTACTAAGGGGAAGAGGCGATTGGGAAGCCCGGGGGACGAGTCGTCGCCGGCCATGCGCGTCAAGGGCTTGCCGACGGAGAATGAACTCGCAGATGACCTTAGACCGCAGCCCACGGCAAACCTGGGTGCGCACATATTGGCCCAGATGGACGTAGTGAGGAAGGTGGCTGGGAGGAGCGCCAACCTCAAAGGGATATACGTGAGGGACCTCAACAAGGCGGCCCTCATGGTGCGTGCGGCCGTCACGGAGCTGGCGAAGAGGTCGGCGAAGAACAGTGCTCAGGGGGCGGAGGAGGAGAACCTCCTGCTGCGCAACGAGGTGGCTGACCTCAAGCTGGCGCTCAAGGCGGCCAAAGCGGTCCCGGTGAGGTCTAGGGAGAAGGAGGCGAAGGACAAAGCGGACAGGGCCAAGGCCCGCACGTCCCACTCTTCCACCTCCTCCAAGCGAAAATCGGGGCCTGTCAGCGAGGAGCGTCTGGAGGCCCTCTTCGAGGCCTTTATGGGGAGGGTGGAGAAGAAAATCGTCGCCATGCGGAAGGAGCTCTCCGAGGAGTGGGTGAGGGCAGTACCCCCGCAGAAGACGACGAGGGACGAGACGCCGGGGGAGATGCGTATCAGAAAGATACAGGCGCAAGTGGTGGCGGCCTGTCGTCGCGGGGATTCATCCGTGGCGACCCGGCAGCCGGAGACGCCCTCCCCTTCGCCCCAGACGCTGTGTTCCCCTCCCCCACCGACGCAGAAGGGCGCCAACACGTGGGCCACGGTGGCCGGGAGGGGGGGCAAGAGGGCGGGGGCGGCGACCCAGGCCCGGGGACGCCCGGCCCCGTCTCCGGCCCCTCCCGCGGCTGCCAAGAAGCTGCCGGCGAGGCCGCAGGGGGAGCAGCGGCCTCAGAAGAAGAGGCAGCAGCAGCTACAACAACAACAGCAGCAGCGGAAGAAGGAGGGAGGGGCTAAAATAGCCTCCAAAACTCCCCAGCGAAGACCCCCGCGTACGGCGGCGGTCGCCCTAACTATCAAAGACGGGGCGAAGATGTCGTACGCGGAGGCCATGAGCTCCGCCAGCCGAATAAACCTGGCGGAGCTCAACATAACGGAGCTGCGGCCTAAGAGAGCCGTGACGGGGGGTCTCCTTCTGGAGATTCCCGGGCCGGAGGGGGCTGCAAAGGCGGACGCCCTTGCCGTAAAGATGCGGGAGGTGCTCGGCGGGGAGGAGGGCGTGACCGTGGCGCGCCCGACAAAAATGGCGGAGTTGCGGGTGAGGGACCTGGTGGCGGCCACCACCACCACCGACGTGACCGCGGCCATCGCAGCTGTCGGAGGGTGTACGCCAGCGGAGGTGAGGACCGGAGAAATCCGGTCGTCTCCGCTGGGACTTGGCACCCTCTGGGTAAAGTGTCCATTGGCAGCTGCCAGGAAGGTGGTCGCGGCGAAGAGGATCCGCGTCGGCTGGGTCACTGTCCGGGTGGAGGCGCTGGCGGACCGCCCGCTGCAGTGCTACCGCTGCCTGGAGACGGGCCACGTAAGGCAGCGGTGCACCAGCACTGTGGACCGCAGCGGGCGATGCCACAATTGCGGCAGTGCGGAACACATGGTGGCGGAGTGCCGGAGCGCCCCCCGGTGCCCCCTGTGCGCCGACCTGGGGAAACCCTCCGGCCACCGGATGGGGACAAAAGGGTGCGTGCCCCCCAGAGGAAGGAGGAACCAGAGTGCCAAGGGGGCCCAGCAGACGCAGCTGGCCCCCAAGCTGGCTGCCCTGAGCCTGGACGGACCGGAGAGGATGACGGGGACAGCTGCACCGGCTGGCCCTGGTCCTGTGGCGGAGAAGGCCGAAGAGGGAGGGGATGCGCAAAAAACAGCTCCTTCCGCAACGGCGGAGACGAGGCCCGTGGAGGAAGGGGCCATGGATCTGGAGCAGTGAAGGGGCTATGGCCCTGCTGCTTCAGGCCAACCTTAACCACTCGGCCAGGGTGCAGGACATGCTTGTCCAGTCCATGGCTGAGTGGGGTGTGGGGTTGGCGATTGCTGCCGAGCCGTACAGGATCCCGGACCACCCGAAATGGGTGGGAAACCCGGGGGGCTCGGTAGCGATCATCCTTGGAGGGGCCTCGATGCCCTTGCCGTTCTCCCTTCTGGAGAGCGGCGAGGGCTACGCCGCGGTCCAATGGGGGGATATTGCGGTGGTGGGAGTCTATGCGCCGCCTCGGTGGAACCTGGGGTCCTTTGAGGAGTTCCTGGACGGGGTCGCGAGATGTATCTCGCGATGTCGGCCTCGTCCGGTTATTGTCCTGGGGGATTTTAACTCCAAGTCTCAGGCTTGGGGTTCCCCCAGGACGGACCCCAGGGGCGAGGCGGTGCTGGACTGGGCGGCCGGCTCCGACCTTCGATTACTTAATCGGGGGTCAGCCAGCACCTGCGTCCGCTACCAGGGGGAGTCCATTGTCGACTTCACGTGGGCCTCCTCCTTGGTGGTGGATCGTGTAAGGGGCTGGAGGGTGGCGCAAGAGGTGGAAACGTTGAGTGACCACCTCTATATCCTGATGGAGGTGCGCGCCACCCGTGGCCGGGGACCGCCGGGTAGGGCTGGTAGGGGCGGGGGGTATGGGTCCCCTTACATTCCCCCTTCTTCGAAGAAGAGGTGGGCGCTGAAGCGCCTGGACGAGGACGTGCTGATGGCCGCCTCCCTCGTCGTGGCTTGGCCCGGACTTCCGGCTGGGCCGGTCGTGGACGTCGAAGAGGAAGCGGCGTGGTTCCAGGGGGACATGGTAGCGGTATGTAATGCTGCCATGCCCTGGTCCCGCGCCCCGGATCGACGGGCAACGTACTGGTGGTCGTCGGAAATAGCGCGGATGCGCTGTGTTTGCGCTCGCGCCCGGCGACTGTTCCAGAGAGCCCGTCGAAGACGGCGTCGCGACCTGGCGAGGGAACACCAACTGTACGAGGGCTACCGGGAGCAAGTGGTGGCCCTCCGGCTGGTCATCGGGAGGGCAAAGGCGGGGGCATGGTCGGAGCTCCTCGAGCTACTGAACCGTGAACCCTGGGGGCGCCCGTACAAGATGGTCATGGGAAAACTTCGCCCATGGGCGCCCCCCGTGACGGAGACCATGGACCCCGAGTTCCTGGACAGGGTGGTAGACACCTTGTTCCCCCTTGATGAGGGGGGGGAACAGCCACCGGAGCTCGGGGAGTCGGACCCGAACACCTGGTCCGACGACATGGGGGTCACGGAGGAGGAGCTCTCCCGGGCCGTCAGGAGAATGGGTGCTCGCAATACGGCCCCGGGCCCTGACGGCATACCGGGCAGAGCCATGGCCCTTGCCCTGCGCGTCCTCGGGCCTCGCCTCAGGCGCCTGTTCGATGGCTGCCTGAGGTTGGGGCGCGTCCCGTCCCGCTGGAAAAGGGGACGGATGGTCCTAGTCAGGAAGATCGGCATCGAGGGGCCCCCAGGGGAAAAACTACGTCTCAATTATTGTCAACAACACGATAATTATCAGCTGTTACCTACCTCCCAACGAAACCATTAATGATTTCGGAAACAGCATTACGGAGATAGCCGAACACCTGCAAAAGCACCAGGGGGAAAAGATTGTAGCGGGGGATTTCAATGCTAAATCCCCGCTATGGGGAAGTACGTGGACGGATAATAGGGGCCATATCCTCGCCGCTATGCTGGCAGCACAAGGAATGTGTCCAACAAACCAGGACGGCACACCCACTTTTTGGAAGGCAGGCAAGACATCCAAAATCGACTTCCTAGCCACCTCAAGAGGCCTAGCCGAAAAAATTCAGGAGTCCCGTACACAGACTAAATATAACGCATCTGATCACCGGTATTTGAAACACGTGATAGGAGAGAGCAGGCTAAGTAGAGAGGCCCACCGACCGAGATGGGTGGGACACAAATTAGACGGCGATAAACTCCGACAAGCCCTGCTGGCCTCTAGGGAATTAATACAAGGGATGGACTCAGCGGAACATGAACAAGTTGTGGCGGACTGGATGCATTTCGCGCTGGCCATATGCGACATGACTATGCCCCTCCAAAAGGAAAGCGGCAATAGACAAAAGAATACCTATTGGTGGAGCCAAGAGCTAGCCATGTTAAGGGAGCAAGCGGCCAAATCTAGGCGACGACTACATAAAGCCTATAGGAGGAAAAACGCAAGCGAGGCGCAGATAGTAGCACTCAGGAGGGAGTACCAGGCGAACAAGAGGACCCTTAAAAACAAAATAAGACATGCAAAAGGGAAGGCATGGGATAATTTCTGCACGACACTAAACGCAGACCCCTGGGGAAAACCGTATAAAGTAATCATGAAAGCCCTAAGGAATAAGGAAGGACCGGTAATGCTCTCCACAGAAGATACGAAGAAAACGATTGAGAAACTGTTCTGCTTAAACCCAGTCGAAACCTATGTGCATGACATGCGAAGGTCCAGTCGAGCCGACAGAGGGTGCCCCCCAATAAGTGTTGGAGAGGTTCAGCAGGCACTGAAAAGAATAAGTAATAAAAAAGCACCCGGCATAGATCAAATGCCCATAGGGGTCATAAAGGAAATCTTCAAACACTATCCCGAAAGTATGACTGCGCTGTTTCAGAGCTGTTTAGATAACAGGTCCTTCCCGGACATGTGGAAAGTACAAAAGCTTATATTACTCCCAAAAGGTAAGATGGATGAGGAAGGACGCCCGCAATACAGGCCGATTAGCTTAATTCCAAACTTTGCCAAAGTATTCGAGCATATCCTCAAAGCAAGGCTGGAGGTAGAAATAAATCGGACGGGAGGCTTTTCGCAGCACCAGTACGGCTTTAGGAGAAAGAGATCCACGGTAGACGCTCTACTAGAAGTACAGAAGTTTGCAAACGAAGCTAAAGCAGCAAATAAAAAAGCAATAATGATTACTGTGGACGTTAAAAACGCCTTCAACTCCATTAGGTGGTCGGATATAATGAAGGCCCTTATAAAAAGGGGTACGGCTACATACCTCACCGATATGATAGGGGCATACCTCAGAAACAGAAAAATCGTGGTCGAAGGAGAGAAGATAACAACTTTTCCTGTCTATGCTGGAGTTCCCCAGGGGTCGGTACTGGGCCCCTTGCTATGGAATGTGACCTTTGACGAAATAATCGGAAGATACTGCAGCAACAAGGTTAAATGTATAGCCTACGCAGACGACCTTGCCATACTGATATCTGCAGTTTCGCAACAAATAGTTACTAAGAGAGCTGAAGAAACTTATGGACAAATTAAAACATGGATTACCGCTAAGAACATGCGGATCGCAGAAAAGAAGACAGAGGTAATGCAAATAGCGGGCAGAAAAGGGTGCAAAATGACGCATATAAGCCTGGATAATAAGCAGGTTGAAATGGTAACCAGCATCAAATACCTGGGAGTCACGCTTGACGCAGCAGGTACCTTTAGGGCACACATAGGGGACGCATGCAGAAGGGCCAGCGGCACGATAGCGGGCTTAAACTCCCTCATGAAAAGAACCGGAGGGACCAGAGCAAGAGCAAGAAAATTAATAATGAACACGCCCAAGGCAGTACTTTTGTACGCGGCGCCTGTTTTTTCCCATATATGCAAACATAAATGGGCGCAGAAAGAGACCAGCGCAGTACAAAGAAACGCAGCCATACGCACAGCAGCCGCCTATAGGACGGTGTCAGCAAAGGCACTGGACGTACTCACCTCCACGGTCCCCATAGCCATAGAAATGACAAAGAGAAAACTAATGTACTACTGTAAAGAAGGGCAAGGTAGAGCGCGCGACTGCCGGGAACAGGAGAAGGACAAACTCCTCTGGAGTATGTACAACAGGATCCCGGAAAAAAGCAAAATAAAGGAGAGCGACATAAATAAGATAGTTATGAGCATGTGGCAGGAAGATTGGGAGGCTGCGATACAAGGAAGATGGACATACGAATGGATCCCCAACATAAATAAGTGGATAAATAGGAAAGAAGGAGAGCTAACGTACCATATTACGCAAGCGTTGACAGGACATGGGTGCTTCGGCACTTACTTGCATAAGATTGGCAAAGAAGTATCGGCCGCGTGCTGGCTATGCGCAGAGGAGAAAGACGACGCAGAGCACACTCTCCTTAAATGCAAGGGGAGCGCACAGACGAGAACATCGTTCTTACCCGATAAAATAAGCAGGAAACGACCGGAAGAAATCCTTGACTGGGCAACAGAAAAAAAAGAGAACTGGAATAACTTTAAGGGATGGATAACGGAAACGATAAAGATAAAAGAAGCCATAGAAAGACAGCGGGAAAAATTGAAACTTAGGGAACAATAAGACACAATAGAATGCGAACCGACAGAACTCAAAGAGAATGACAGGCACGAGAGGGAGCCGGCGGTGGGAAAAAAAAAAAAAAAAACCACTCCCGACTCAGGATGCTCGGCAAAAACACGCTAAAAAAAAGAGAAACTACTAGAAAACGCAGCAGGGCAAATAGACAAGATAAAGATAATTAGCGATAGAGGTAATACTGACATAAAACACAGGGATAAAACACAAGCAAAACGCAATACAATATATACATAAGGCATACAGATAAGATGGGTGGGCAACAAATGGGTCCTGAACCAGGCCCTGGGACACCTACCCAGGCTGGAAGTAAGGAAATGCCCACTCAAGCGTGGATAATAAGTGCTTGGCAGATCCTTAACTCCTTGCAAACCCTTCCAGGGTGAACGGAGTGGACCTGCTGAGGGTGGATGGTGGGAAAAAAAAAAAAAAAAAAAAAAATCAGGAAGATCGGCAAGCCCGGCGATTCTCCCTCGGCGTACAGGCCTATCTGCCTCCTCGATGAGGTGGGGAAGCTCTTCGAGAGGGTGTTGGCTTCCCGCCTCTCGGGGCACCTGTCCCGGGTGGGTCCCGACCTGGCCGAGTCCCAGTTCGGTTTTAGAGGGGGACGCTCGACGATCGACGCCATTAGTCGAGTCAGGTCCCTCTCGGACTCGGCCTCGTCCCAGGGGGGGGGTGGCGTTGGCGGTCAGTTTGGACATCGCCAACGCCTTTAACTCCCTTCCCTGGGGGTGTATCGGAGGGGCACTCGCCGAGCACGGAGTGCCCCTCTACGTGAGGAAGGTCCTAAGGGACTACCTGAGGGACAGGTGGATTGAATATCCGGGCAAAGGCGGCCGGTTGTGCACGAGGGAGGTGGATCGTGGTGTCCCACAGGGGTCGGCCCTGGGCCCCATGTTGTGGGACATCGGGTACGATCGGGTGCTGCGGGCTGCCCTCCCGAACGGCGTCAGTCTGACGTGTTACGCGGATGACACGCTGCTGATGGCCGTCGGGAGGGACTGGGAGAGGACCATCCGTCTGGCGGAGACGGGACTGGCCTCCGTCGTCGACGGTATCCGGGGACTGGGGTTGCGGATCTCCCCGCCGAAAACCGAGGCCATGTGGTTTCATGACAGGCCTCGGAGCGGGGGACCGCCCCGGTCCTGGATTATGATAGGGGGTGAGCACGTTCAGGTTGGGGACCGGATGAACTATCTTGGTCTCCTCCTGGACAGCCACTGGCGTTTCGCGGTCCACTTCGACCGACTGGCTCCCCGTTTGGAGAGAGCGGCGACTGGTCTTGGTCGCCTCCTCCCAAACATCGGGGGGCCAGATGAGAGGGTGCGCCGCCTCTACCTTGGTATCGTGCGGTCCATGGCCCTGTACGGCGCCCCGATATGGGCGTCGGCCCTGGTGGTCGCGCGGCGCAGCCGAACATTGCTGCGCCGCGTACAGAGGAGGATGGCCATCAGGGTGGTCAGGGGATACCGCACGATATCCCACGAGGCGGCGCTGACCTTGGCGGGCACCGTGCCCTTCGATCTTCTGGCGGAGGGAGACGCTTCGATCTATGAGCGTCTCCGAGAACTCCGCCGGGGGGGCGCGATGGTGTCCGCTGAGGAGGAGGTGGACGTGAGACGCCAGGCCCGGCTGGCTGCGCGAAACAAATGGAGGATGGAGCTCCTCAATCGAGGAGTCGCGCAGCGAGCAGTCGGGGCGGTTCTTCCCAGCCTGGATGAATGGCTGGACCGCGGCAGGGGGACGCTCACCTACCGAGTCACGCAGGTGCTCACTGGGCATGGTTGCTTCGGTGAGTACCTGTGCCGGATACAGGCGGAGGCGACGACGGAATGCCACGAGTGTGGGGCTGCGCTGGACACAGCGCAGCACACACTGGAGGAGTGCCCGGAATGGGCGATGGAGCGCCGGGCGTTGAGGGCGCAAGTGGGGGCGGATCTCTCGCTGCCACGCATCGTTAGTATGATGCTGGGCAGCGAGAGAGCCTGGGTAGCGGTGGCCTCCTTCTGCGAGGATGTTCTTCGCAGAAAGGAGGCATCGGAGCGGGGTCGGGAATTGACCGACCCCGTCCGACGCGAAAGGTGGAGGGAAAGGGCTCGCCGGTTGCGTTCGCGCAGGCTGGCGAGATCCCCCCCTCCCGTGGTGTAAAAGCGGTGACGGTCCGAGGGGCGATCGGAGGTGTCCCCCCTCCCGTCTCTCGGATGACTGTCACCGCTGACTCAGTGGACGGGCGGCCCTGCTGTGGGAGGATTATGTCCTCCCGGTATTCCGCGGGGCTGCCCGACAGCCAGAAATCTGGCGTCGAATGTAAAGGAGGGGTGGACTCGCTGGCCGTTTCCGCTGGCGAGATGCCCCCCTCCCGTTGTTTGGTATGGCTGATGGACCCGAGGGGCGCTGAGGTGTTCCCCCTCACCCCCCTGCCGGTTGACCTCGCCAATACCCCGTATACGGGCGGCCCTGCTGTGGGAGGATTATGTCCTCCCGGTATCCCGCAGGGCTGCCCGACAGCCGGAAACGGCGTCGAAAATAAAGGAGTGGCGGGCTCGCTGGCCGTTTTCCGCTGGCGAGATCGCCCCTCCCGCGGTGTAAATGGCTGATGGACCCGAGGGGCGCTGAGGTGCTCCCCCTCACCCCCCCTGCCGGTTGACCTCGCCAATACCCCGTATACGGGCGGTCCTGCCGGGGAGGAACAATCCCCCCCAATCCCGCGGGGCCGTCGGAGAGCCGTGGGCGGCTCGGGTGGGGGCCCGAGTCGCCCTTATCACGGTCTGGAGAAGGTAGGCCGCGCTGGGTGTTACCCCTGGCGCGGCTATGTGCGATACGGCGGAGTTTTTCGGAGGGTCCTTCTGACCCTCCCGAGGATGGGGCCGCAATGGCCGGGCGTGGGGAGGCACCGGAAGGGTATCCGTAGGTCACGGGGCCTCCCCTACAAGCGCCGAGGTTAGGTAACCGGGGTGGTTTTAGCCGGTAGAAATCCGGCACTACCTCCTGCTCTCCCCCAGGGCAGGTGGTGTCTTTCGAAGATTTCCACCTCGTAACAAAAAAAAAAAAAAAAAAAAAAAAAGGGTTGCCGGATCTTTGCCATTTTCTTCTGGCGCTGTTTCTTAATGTGAGAAGTGATCGAAGTTCAGGGTCAATGTCGTGGGTTCTTGATGTCGATTTGGAGAGTGTGGTGGCTTGTCGGAAGGCGTTTTTTAAATTCTTGGTGAGTTTTGCAATGGCGTTGTCGATTTGGTCTGTTGACTGGTGGTGAATGGAGATATGGATATTGTTCGTGATTTTCGTGTAGTATGTCCAGTCGGTGTTTGGTATGGAGTGTGAGATAGGGGTGCTGTGCTGGTGAGTGGGCGTGAGAATAACAGGAAGATGGTTGGAGCTGAGGTCGTCGATTGTTTTGCAGGAGAATTGTTTTGTGGTTACTATAGGAAATGAAGAAGTCTAATGTACTTGGGTTTTTACGGGGGGCTGTGAAGGTGGGTGAGCTAGGGTAGAGTATGGAGTAGGGAGCTTGGTCTGCGTGTCTTTTGAGGGCAAGTCCGTTCGAGTTATAAGTTAGGTTGTTCCAGTAGGCGTGTTTCGCATTGAAGTCGCCTCCTATCAGGAACGAAGCGCGGGACGAAGTTAATGCGTTGAGATCTGTGGGTGTGAGTTTTAGGCGTGGGGGGCAGTAAGCCGACACGAAAACGACTTTGGGATTGAGTAGCTGGATGGCTACTGCTTCTAGTTCTATCCCGTGTGGTAGGTTGTAGGGACGGTAAGGGACGTTTTTGTGTACTAGTATGGCCACGCCGCCCCCTTTGGAGCCGGAGGATCTGTCTCTTCTGATTGTATGGTAGTTAGGGATCTGGAAGGAAAGGTCTGGGGTGAGCCATGTTTCTTGTATGGCTGCTGCGGCTATGTTGTGGGAGAGGAGGAAAATTTCTAGTTCGGAGTTTTTGTGGTTTATGGAACAGGCGTTCCAAGTCATGAAGTTTCCGGGGAGGGCCGGCTTAGCCATCCATGAGTCCTAAGTGCCCCCAGATGGCGATGGTTTTTTCCGCTTTGGTGGTACAGGATTTAAGTTTGGATATTAGGGATCGGGTGGTTTGTAGGATTTCTTTGAGGTCGACTAACTTGTGGAGTTCTTGGGTGAGTTCCGTTAATTCAGCAAGGCCACCTGTGGATAGTTTTGGTTTAGGAGGGGGGTTATTTGGTACTGCTGTAGGTGATGCGAGGGCATCGCGGTAGGAGAGTTGTCGCGGATAGAATGAGCTGGGGTTTGCCATGGTGGGCGTGGGGAGGGTAGGGGGCATAAATGGGCCCCTTGGTGGGTGTGCATGAGTGGAAAGGAACTGTGGTGGTTGGGTGGGTTGTTCCCCTTTGGCGGGAGGTGCGGTTCTCTTTTCTAGGTATTTTTGGAGGCCCGGACATTGGCTGAAGTTAGCCGTGTGCTCACCCGCGCAATTTGCGCATTTGGGGGGTTGATCGCGGGTTTTGAGGCATTCTTTGGATGAATGAGACCCGCCACATTTGACACAGCGGGGTGACAGATAGCAATTTGAGGCTGCGTGGCCAAAGGCTTGGCAGCGGAAACATTGTGTGTATCTCCTTGTACTGTTGAATTTTTCCCAATGAATTTTGCATTGGAATAGCGATCCCACTTTGTTGATTTGGGATAAGGAAGAAGTTCCTGGGAATGAAATCCTGTAGATGGTGAAGGTGTTGGTGCTATGTAAGATAGCCCAGCGTGTCGGGTTTAATTCGCTCTGTTTGAGTTCATCGGTTAGATCATCGAGCGGGATGTTCGGGAGGCCTTTAAGGACCATAGTTAGGGCCCGTTCTTCTTTCATAGAATAGGTAAAGAATTGAATATTTGCCTGGAGAAGGGCCTTTTTGGCGTCTAAGAAATCGGACATTTCCTCAAGAGTAATTTTAACTTGGTGGCCCAGGAATTTGAGAGAGAATTTGTCGCCTACACTTGCCTTGAGGTTACCGGAAAGTTTGGTGACTCCTTCGGGGGGCGTTTTAACGTATAGTGGAGGGTTTTTTTTGGAGAAAATTGATTTCGACGTTGGATTTTCTGCGGTTTTCGTGCGCAGTTTATTGTTCGTTGTTGTGGGGGGAGCTACTGTGGTTGTGGGGGGGCTGGGAGGTAGATTGGTGAAGTAGTTAGTGTTGAAGAACTCAAATCGGTTTTTCGTGGTCACGGTGGGTGGAGGATCAGATGACGTGGGGGGCGGGGATGGTTGGCGTGGACATAGGGTGGGGATGTTCGATGTTTTTTGCCTCTTCGAGCTTACCATCTCGTAGTCCTGGGCTTTGACCAGCGCTGACGCTGGTCTATCGGAGAGATGGGGGGTGTGGCGGAGGGCCAGGGTGGGTGGCTCTCGCGTGCCAAGGGCACGCTTGGCCGTGGGCGTAAGGTACGTGTTTGGCAGGGCCAACGTTGAGGATCAAGGAGTCACTTGTTTGGTATTGGAGGTTGGAACGTAAGGTTGGAGGAATCACTTGCACTTGGAGGTATTTTCCACTTAGTTCAGTTGAAGCACTTTTGTCACTATCCTTAGGATCCACTGGGAGTACGTCCGCACTGCACCGCTGTGGTCGAAAGACTGGTGAAGACTGAATGGAAAGACTGACGAAATGTCAAAGACTGAATGAGAAACTCACCCACACTGAGCCACGAGAGTAGATTTCATGCCCTTTTTATATCCGAAAGGCGGACAAAAATTATGGTGGGGGTACAGAATCTTCCAAGGGAGTCCAAAAGGTCGCCCTGAAGGGTTGCGTCATCGCGCCATCGCGGAAGGGGCAGACTCGACCGCATGCACTCTCGATTTCCAAATAAGGGCATAATAGACGAAACGAAGGAAACAATACTTCCTACGTAACATATGTAACTTCATTCTGAATTCTTGAATATCGTTGCGTTTAATAAGGAGATCAATGCAGAACAAAATTTGCTTTACACATTGTATAATGTTCGTCGCTGGACGCTACGCTGTTATATATAGAAACGATAGACAATTGCCGATCAAACGCTTACGCATGCGCTTTCACGGACGCGTACGTGTAGACAGAATTCAGTGTAGTAGTACCGATGTTTTTTGGGAAGAATCCCGGAAACTAAATTAGTATAATTTTATATAACAGATAAAAATTATATTTAATTTTTTAAAGGCCGAGCGGCGGTTGTATGTATAGCAAAAAGTTGTTCAAAATGTTGATTTCTATAACATACTCGAAAATCATCGAAATCGGTGACCCCCCCCCCTTTTCTAAATAATTACCAAAATAATTTTCAAAATTGTTTATTTCTTATCTTATTTAGTACTTTTTAGACCTTTCATATCGCACATGTTTTTTTTATGAATTTCTTTGTATTTCTTCACATATTCATAATATGAAGAATACAGTAGGGTCATTCCACGCCAAATCGATCACTTTTGGACGTCACCATCGGCGATTTTGTTCTAAATGAAATATGTTGTAGTCCATATGGAATTAGGGGGGGTTTAAGTCATCATTTTTGCGGTTGACAATTTGTTTAGAAAATACAGGCCTTCAAAGTTTGTAATTTTTGCCATTTTTGCGAAAACGGGCTTTTTTTAGGAATTTTTATCTCCGGAACTGTTAGTCCGATTGAGCTACTTTTTTTTGGTTTTATTCACAAAGGATTGGGCTATTATAAAATAATTTTTTCAACCTCGGTAAGTAACTTTATAATGTCGAAAAATATAAACAAATTCTTTTTTTGCGTTTTTTTCGATGATGGGGCGCAACAAAAAAATTTAGAAAAATATATGTCCATATTCCTTGAAGTTTCCTCTTCAAAATGAGACTTTCAAAATGATGGTCAAGTGAAAATTGGCTTCACTATGAGCTGGAAAAGGAGCGGCGTGTACCCCCTTTTCAGGTAGGCGAGTCGTGCCCTCGGGAGCGGGACCGCTATATGGCCGGTTACATTTGGTAAGGTTTGGTTAGAATAGCGGTCCCGCTCCCGAGCGCACGACTCGCCTACCTGAAAAGGGGGTGCGCCGCTCCTTTTCCAGCTCATTGTGAAGCCAATTTTCACTTGACCATCATTTTGAAAGTCTCATTTTGAAGAGGAAACTTCAAGGAATATGGACATATATTTTTCTAAATTTTTTTGTTGCGCCCCATCATCGAAAAAAACGCAAAAAAAGAATTTGTTTATATTTTTCGACATTATAAAGTTACTTACCGAGGTTGACAAAATTATTTTATAATAGTGTTACGTATGAAGAATACTTTCCATGCGTCGCTCTCATCACGCGTTTTCGAGCTCGCATTTGTGAAGGGAAAACGCCCTAAAATTCTTCCGTTTAATGTAAACAAATAAAGGGGACCTTAGTACAAGCACGGTCAGCTGCATCATGACCCAAGACGGGCGTGGCCCGACGACGACTCCTATATTTCCTTATATTGAAAGTTCCAGTGCATCCCCGTGCATTTTGGGACTATATAAACCCTTTGGTTTCTACCCTCTGGGGTTCAGAGTAACATAGTCACGCGTAGAGTCACGTCGTGTCACGCTTGTATAGAATCAGTTATATCCAGTGAGATTGGGCTTAGCGCACCTCTCGAATCACAGATTAACCCGTTAGAATCCGCTTGTCCGGTTGAAGTTCTTTCGGCATATTCTAATAGCGGCTCTCAGTCCCCGCATCGCCAGTGCGTCAACACCGTGCAAATACTTAGGTAACTTACACACTTTATATATTAATTCATCGCGACAGTAACATTTGTATTTATACTGAAGACTCAGAATACAACTTTATACGTTCACTTATAAATCGAGTAGATTCGTTAAACCTATCTTTACCCCGCAATCCTTGCATATTGGTAACAACGTTCCCACCGATACAACTTTACCGCTCGAGTTGTATCAAATAATAATTTAGAGTTACGAGGCAACTAACATTCCCTGCGACTATCTGATCTCATATCAGGTTCGTTCGCACATCTTTATCCAAACAAACAATCTACATATTCCAACCTAGTGGCTCCCCGATTTCGCATCGGGTTCGTCCACGAAACCTAACCCTTCCTACGGCTCCCTGATTTCGCATCAGGTTCGTCCGTGTCCTACGGCTCCCCGAATCGCATCGGGTTCGTCCGTACGTCTACCAACCTCCGAACAGCTCCCTGGTCAAGCGCCAGGTTCGTCTGTGAATAAACCAACCTCCTAGCAGCTCCCCGATTTCGCATCGGGTTCGTCTGTGAACTTCTTCCTAGTGGCTCCCCGATTTCGCATCGGGTTCGTCCGCGCTTGTTCCCCCTCCTAGAGGCTCCCCGGTTTCGCACCGGGTTCGTCCTCGCTCTCAATAATCCTAGCGGCTCCTTGATTTCGCATCAGGTTCGTCCGCGCACCTTAACTAACAAATTGATAACCATATTCCTGGGTAATATACCCCTCGCCGGCCTCTCGTGCTGCCACACAGCCCGGCTCGTAACAATAGCCCAATCCTTTGTGAATAAAACCAAAAAAAAGTAGCTCAATCGGACTAACAGTTCCGGAGATAAAAATTCCTAAAAAAAGCCCGTTTTCGCAAAAATGGCAAAAATTACAAACTTTGAAGGCCTGTATTTTCTAAACAAATTGTCAACCGCAAAAATGATGACTTAAACCCCCCCTAATTCCATATGGACTACAACATATTTCATTTAGAACAAAATCGCCGATGGTGACGTCCAAAAGTGATCGATTTGGCGTGGAATGACCCAGTAATGATTCGCACTGTGTTCATCGCTCGGGACCGAATGTGAACAGCCATCGTGTACAGACCCGATTCTCGAGCGAGTCCGATCACCTTTGATGTGTGACTTCCGAGAACCGAGGCAGCCCAGCTCAGCGTACGAGGACGCGGCAAATTTAAATGCCCGTGTACGTGTGAGACAATACTAACGCAATCAAAATGTAATATTAAAACTTCCTTATTTTTTGTCCGTTTTAAATGAAATTTTACAAACATGTTTGTTGCAATCTCCTGATTAATATGACACCGAACACGACATAGTTTGGACAATTTTTACTTATCATGGTAGTAATAATGGTCTTCGAAACAATCAGTCCCATGGCACCAATCTATTTCGTGTTTGGTGTCATTTTAATCAGGAGATTGTAACAATTATGTTTGTAAAATTTCATTTAAAACGGACAAAAAATAAGCAAGTTGTAATATTAAATTTTGATTGCGTTAGCATTGTCTCACACGTACACGGGCATTTAAATTTGCCCCGTCCTCGTACTCTGCGCTGGGCTGCCTCGGTTCTCGAAAATCACAACATCAAAAGTGACCCGAACGACACTTCCCCGAATTCAAGGGAGGCGGCCCCAAGTAGGGGGGACAGACATGGACAGCCATCGAATCACGATTTTGAACACAGTGCGAGACATTACTGTAGACCTTTTTTTCAACGAAAATTTCCCGACATAGGTAATTAATTTTCTAGTAGTCAAGAACTGTTGAATACTATAGAAAACTAGGATATAACATTTAAATATGTAAGAAATGTACAAAATGTCTTTCCCAAATGCTCTGCTCTCTCAAATGATACGGTTGCAACAGATAGAGCATCAAACCGAAGAGATGAATACTTATTAACACTTCGGTCCTATAATCTAAAATCTAAACAGTTCAATACGAGAGTTTCTAAACACTTCACGATGTTTCAATGATAGGTATAAATACAATGAGACTAGAACAAAGAAACTCCTAGCCCGTTCCTCATTTTTGTTAAATAAATGTTATTATCTAAATTATTTATATACATATTTACTCTAATCATCTCTTAAATATTATTGCAAAAGCGCATATATGACAAATAGAACATATATTCGAAGGACAATCAGTCATATCGTGTACTATACGCAGAATTGACGTCTCGCACCGCTCACTTGACAACTTTGAATAACAATAACTTATACTAATACTTATACTAATAAGAAAAGTATGCTGAAAAGAATGCAATTTGTCTGATGGTGGAAGTCGGTGGAAGTTTTAAGATATTCCATGTTAATTGTGAAGGAAATTGAAAATTTTCTTTAGTTCATTAAGCATTATTTTTATATTAAATTAGGAACAATATTTCTTAACACAAAGTGTGATTCTTATCAGAAAAGGATCAACACATTTTAAAAATAGAACCAAGCGAAAATATTAAATAGAATCGTCAGGGCATTGCATTACAGAAAAGCAATTTTTGTCGTGAAATATACTGTGCTTAAAATGTCCAACTTTCAATGCTTATTACAACTATAATATTTATTAAACTGGACTGATTTTTTCATTTCCGACGCCTATGGACATTAAGGAAGCAAAGTTCATTGATCAGATATCGATACGAGAAAGTTCGTTTTTGGGCAAAATGTCACCTTTCCCGATCCAGGGAAAGGTGACCAACAGGGTTGTGCGGGTTCTCAAATTCACGAGATACCCGAACCTCGAGTCGGGTTGGGACAACTCGGGCGAGATCGGGCGAGCTCTCGGAAATGTGATACTCGTCGAGATTCTTGAAAGTATCCGAACGCTTCGAGATCCCGAAAGGCGTATCGAGAAATGGAGATCCCGAAACTGACTATACGATGCAATGTCTCGGGATCCCAATAGTGCTTACATATTATTATGAACATACAGGCATATATGTTGAAATTTGGTTTTGAATAACCAGTACACTGTGGGTATAAACTGTGTTCTATATTTTCGTAGAGAGCTTTGTACACGTCTGGTCTCTTATACTGACAACACACAACGAGACAGATCGGGCGGAAGCCAGCGACCTCATTACATATATGTTACAATAGATGTCGCGATTATAGTACTACCTGTTTGTATACATATTATATTATATGTCGCGATTATACTGTTTCAACACTCCCCCTAATCGCGGCACTTATGAATACGAATTTAATCCTAGACCTTTCGCGAATCTTGCGTGTTTCGCCCCCAAGAGAGGTTTGGTTAAAATATCGGCGATCATTTCATTCGTGGACACATATTCAAGTTTTACAATCGATGACTTCATCGCGTCCCGTACAAAATGATTACGAATGTCTATGTGCTTAGTTCTGTTGTATGGCATATGATCATTTGCCCAAACATGAGCAGACTGGTTGTCGTTATACAGAGTTACGCATTGTTCTACATTGGTTAATTTGTTCAGTAATGTTCTCAAAAATTTGGCTTCTTTGCTAGCCTCTGAAATTGCCACATATTCAGACTCACAAGTGGAAATTGAAATATTGGACTGTTTTTTACTTTCCCAACTAATAGCTTCATTTCCCAAGAAAAACGCGTACCCCGTATATGATTTTCTGTCAATCTCGTCAGCTGCAAAGTCAGCGTCAACAAATCCCGTTATTTTTAAATCGGATTTCTCAAATGTTAGATGCCAATTTATTGTTCCTTTTAAGTATCTCAACACCTTTTTCGCCGCTGTCCAATGCTGTTCATTGTGGCAATTGTTGAATTTACTAAGGTAACTTACTGCGTGCGAGATGTCCAGTCTCGTGCAATTCGCAAGGAAGTTGAGGCATCCTACGACCTCTCGATATGGTCTGGAATCGGCTTCTACAGCCCTGTCTAATTTATTCCCAACTGTTAAAGGTGTGTTAGAGGGGGTGCAGTCTTTCATATTACACCTTTCCAACAATTTCTCTATATAAGACTTTTGATTTAATTTAATTTTGCCATTAGTTATAGTAACTCTTATGCCTAATATATTGTCTACTGTACCTAAGTCATTAATATGGAACTCTTTTCTTAAACTATTCTTTAAGATTTCTTTTTCTTTCTTATTCCTACCTAACAATAGAATATCATCTACATAGATTGCTAAAATTAATCTATCATCACCAGTACCTTTATGATATACGCACGGAGCTGATACACACCGCTTAAAACCTAGACTGGTCAAAGTATTATCAATTTTGGTGTACCATGCCTTGGAGGATTGCATCAATCCGTAGATGGCCTTTTTTAGTCGCCAAACCTTTCCTTCAACTGTGTCGTATCCTGAAGGCTACTCCATGTATATTTCTTCCGTCAAGTCCGCATTTAGAAAGGCGGTTTTGATATCCAGGTGGTCCAGCCTCATATTTAATTGCAAGGATAATGAAATCAAAAACCTAAGAGTAGAATATCTGATTACTGGAGAATGTGTTTCATGATAATCTATACCGGGAGATTGAGAACAGCCCTTTGCAACTAGTCGAGCTTTGAAGCGAATAACCTTACCAATTTGGTCATGTTTCCTTTTGAAAATCCACATACATTTTACGGCCTTTTTTCCTTTCGGAAGAGTGGTGAGTTCCCAAACCTTATTATCCTTGAGAGAATTCAACTCGTCGTCCATAGCTGATTTCCATTTGGTTTTGTCGGCAGAAGATAAGGCTTCTTCGACGGTTGAAGGTTCTTCATCTAAGCACAGAAACGCTTCATGTCGTACCATTCCTGGAAACTCCCTTGTTGTTCTATCACGAAGAGGGTATCTTCTCTCTTCTGTGTTTTCAGGTTGTGTGTCCTCTTGCTCGTTCGTTTCAAAGAACGAAGCTTCGGTTGAAGTTGATGTTTCCATATCTTCGCTTTCGATTCCATCTTGAGCGTCGCGATCGTTCAGTGATGATTCTTGTAGATTTTCATTAATGGTAACTTGTGGTGCAAACATAAACTTGAATCCATCATCTTGTTGGTGACTCGTGAAAGTGTCGTCTTCGAAAAATATGACGTCTCGTGATATCAATACTTTTGTTGGATGTTCCGGGTCGATGAGTTTGTATCCCTTTGTTTGCGTAGGATATCCAACAAATATGCACTCTTTACCTTTTGAGTCAAATTTGTTTCGATTATGCTTTGGAATATGCATGATCGCTTTGCATCCAAATACTCTTAAGTGCTTTAAATCGGGTTTCTTTCCCGACCAGACTTCCAGTGGGGTCTGTCCTCTAACGGCTTTCGTAGGGCCCCTATTTTTTAAATATATCGCCGTTCTTACGGCATGTTCCCAATATTTGGTATTCAACTTACCATCTTGCAACATGCAGCGAGCTTTCTCTACAATTGAGCGGTTTGCTCGTTCAGCTACGCCGTTTTGCTCAGGTGTGTACGGTAGTGTTGTTTGGTGTCTAATGCCACTAGTTTTGAGATATTCGTCCATATCTCTGTTGACGAATTCTCGTCCATTGTCCGTTCTAATTATCTTGATTGTTTTTCCTTTTTCTCGTTCTACCCATGCTTTGAATTCTTTGAAGGCATCGAGAACTTTATTTTTGTTTTTCATGAAATACCCAAACGTCATCCTAGAAAAGTCATCTACTAGGACAAAAATGTACATGGCCCCAGACCAACTAGTGTCACGTATTGGACCACATACGTCCGCATGTATGATTTCCAATAACTCGGTTGCTCTTTGTCCTCCGCTATTGGGAAAAGCTTGTGTCGATTGCTTTCCTTTAGCGCATGCCGCACAGGGTCTTCTGTTCCCTCGATCGAAATGTATACCTGAAACTAGTCCCTTTTTAAGCAGATCCATTGATCGATCATTCAGGTGTCCTAGTCGTTTATGCCATAGGTTGTGGCTTTGCGAATTAACAGAGGCAGTGAGAGCATTTCGTGTGACGGTGCGTAGTTTGTGCAACCCGTTTACGTTCGAGGCCGAAGCGATTGCATCGCCAATTATTTTATAATCGTCTTTTAAATAAATCTGACATTCTGACTCATTAAACACTATCGAAAAACCTTTTTGTGATAACTGACTTACTGATAGCAGATTGGATGATAGTCCAGGAACGTGAAGAACGTTCGAGATCGTTTTGGGTTCACGGTGACCCGGTAGTTTTATTTGGACGTACTCATTTCCGGTGGCTGAGAGCGTGGAGCTGTCGGCAACTCTTATAGTTTTGTTCTCGCAGCTTTGAAAACCCTCAATCCAGCTTTTATTTTTGGTCATGTGATTCGTAGCTCCCGAATCTATACAGGGTGTCCCGTAACTAGGGGAACATCGGGAAATGGGGGGTAGCTGAGGTGATTCTGAACAACTTTTTCCTTGACCAAAATGTTGTTTGAAGCTTCGTTTTTGAGTTATTAACCAAAAACACTGCCCAATTAGAGCGCTCGAAATCCCGGGACTCAGGCGCGCAACGTTTTGTGGAGCTTCGTCGTGTACGGGGGCCTCGACGGTATCGAGAGAATCGTACGGCAAATGTTACATCGTCTTTAAGCGAGGCTAATGTGGAATTTTTGGTTGTTCATTAATAAGAAATAAACTAATTATTCTTTTATTTAAGCGAGCAGAGTCGTGGTCGCGAAAGAACGCATTGACACGCCGTGTTACATCGTCTTTAAGCAGGGATAATGTGGAATATTTGGTTATTCGGGAATAAGAAATAAACTAATTATTCCTTTATTTAAGCGAGCAGAGTCGTGGTCGCGAAAGAACGCATTGGCACGCCGTGTTACATCGTCTTTAAGCAGGGATAATGTGGAATATTTGGTTGTTCGGGAATAAGAAATAAACTAATAAATCGTTTAATAACTGTGTCCGATACTTTTATTCGTCATCCGAAAGGAATACAGTGTTACGAATGGGTAAGTGTTTCATAAGTATTAAAACACTTCATTCCTTTCGGATGACGAATAAAAGTATCGGACACAGTTATTAAACGATTTATTAGTTTATTTCTTATTCCCGAATAACCAAATATTCCACATTATCCCTGCTTAAAGACGATGTAACACGGCGTGCCAATGCGTTCTTTCGCGACCACGACTCTGCTCGCTTAAATAAAAGAATAATTAGTTTATTTCTTATTAATGAACAACCAAAAATTCCACATTAGCCTCGCTTAAAGACGATGTAACATTTGCCGTACGATTCTCTCGATACCGTCGAGGCCCCCGTACACGACGAAGCGCCACAAAACGTTGCGCGCCTGAGTCCCGGGATTTCGAGCGCTCTAATTGGGCAGTGTTTTTGGTTAATAACTCAAAAACGAAGCTTCAAACAACATTTTGGTCAAGGAAAAAGTTGTTCAGAATCATCTCAGCTACCCCCCATTTCCCGATGTTCCCCTAGTTACGGGACACCCTGTATACCAATTTTCCTCGCTAGTTTCCGTCGTAAGGGCGGAGAGAAAACCCGAATCATATTTTTTGCTATGCTTAAAAGAATTTGCATTGCGAAATTTTGTGTCAGGATGGGATTTCCTGCATTGCGCGACGACGCACAGTGGCGAAAAAGGCCGGAAACGTGGTCAAAACTAAAATTTGCATTTATACGGTGTATTATTGGTATATATAATAACAAAATGACTGGGCAGAATGGAAAGATACTGCAAAAAGAAAAAGCTGATTGTGAATGCGGAAAAAACGAAGGTGATGGTGTTTAGTAAAGGAGGGAGGAAGCCGAGGGAAAGAGAGTGGAGATGGGGAAGAGAGAGGCTAGAGGAGGTAAATGAATTCTGCTACCTGGGGTACAGGTTGGGAAGAGGTAACGGAGATGAGGCACACATAAGGGAAAGGGCTAAAAAGGCCAGGCTAGCAATGGGGACGATTTGGAGCATAGGTGAAAGGAAATTTAAGGGGAATGTGAGATGGAGATGGAGGTTGTTCGATGCGACAGTAAGGAGTGTGGCAGCTGACGGAGTGGAGATATGGGGGTGGAAGGAGAGAGGGATGATCGAGAGACTGCAGGAAGTGTACGCAAGATGGGTCCTTGGGGTCAGCAGAAACACCCCTGGGTACTTGGTGAGGGAGGAATGGAAAAGGGACAAGTTGAGAGTATGGCTGGGAAAAAGGGCAACAGAGTTCGATAACAAAATAAGGAAGGGGAAGGTCAGCAGCTTGGTTCGAGAATGCTGGGAAGAAAGAAGAAAGGACGAAGAAAAAGGAAAATGGACAAGATGGGGAATAGAAAGGGAGGAGTACTTTAGAAGATGCGGCACACGGGGAGTGAGGCGGAGAGAAGGGAAGAAGCATGGAAGGAATTGGTGGCAAGGGACAGAGAGGTTCAGGAACAAGAAAGAGGGGAAAGTGTAAGGAAATCTAGATTTGCGCCAAGATACGAGGAGGTAAAGGTGCTGGGATGGCCTAGATATGTGACGAAGAACAAGGAAAGGGATAAGGGCATAAAGGAGACAGCCAGGCTAAGGTGCGGTAATGAAGAGAAGGCTAACAGGTACTGGGAAGAGGAGGACAGGAGGAGATGCGAGCTGTGTGGGCTGGAGAAAGAGACGCTGGAACACCTGGCGTGGGAGTGCGCAAAGATGAGCAGGTGGCCAGGTAGCATTAAGGAGCTACTGGGAGACGAAGGAAAAGGGAGAGAATGGGGAAAACAGCTGGGGAGGAGAAGGAAAGAGAGGAGGATGGAGTTGGAGGTAGAAGGAAGGCAACAGAAGCCAAAGAAGAGCAATTGAGAGTAGAAATAGAGATATAGATATTTATATTAGTATGTAAGTTAGGTAGTATGTATTAGTAGTTTTAGTTTGTAAGTAAAGGATTTATGGAAGTTGTAGTTAAGGGGTGGCCGCAAAGCCGAGAGGCAGGCGGCGAAATAAAGCATTTATTATTATTATTAATAACAAAATGACTTCAGAAGGTGAATAATGTAAAATTTTAGTGTTAAATATTAATAATAAATAAATAATAAAATAAAAAAAATAAAAAAATAAAAAATACACTAGTCATTTGTTACCATGCTGGGTATATTGGTGAAGAATTAGAATACAGTAAGAATGGCTACAAAACTAATTAAAAAGCGAAAATAGTAATAGGATATATGTATATACAAGAGAGTTCACGACTTCCTTTTACTATTTTCGCTTTTTAATTAGTTTTGTAACCATTCTTACTGCATTTTAATTCTTTACCAATATACCAAGCATTATAACAAATGACTAGTGGGAAATATATACAGGGTGGCCCAGAACTCGCGCGGTATTTTTAAAAGCGGGGTAGCTGAGGTGATTCTGAACAACTTTTTCCTTGACCAAAATATTGTTTGAAGCTTCGTTTTTTAGTTATTAACGAAAAACACTGGCCAATTACAGCGCCCGTATAGCTTGAGCTCAGTCACAATTGCGCGTGGCCGAGATCGGGTGCATCGAGGGGCAACGTACATTAAGAATAATGTGTAATTCTTCGTTATTCATGAATAACAATTTAATTAACAAGTCGTTTAATAACTGTTCCATACTTTTATTCGTTTTCCGAAACGAATAAAGTGTTTTATTAATTATGAAAAAAGTGTTTGGATGATTAATGATTAATGTTAGAAAAGGGTAGTTAAATAAACTTATCCATTCGACCGCGAATTTACCTGCTTCGACGGTGTCTTGCCATATGGTCATTGTACCGATCCTGACCTATCCTAATTTAAATTTAATTTAAATGCCACGTCCCGGCAGTCGATACAGATCTGATTCGCACTTGTTTCCACACGCACATGACACACACATTAACTTTCGTAATGTTCGTAAGTGCGTGTCCTGTGCGTGTGGAAACAAGTGCGAATCAGATCGTATCGATCGCCGGGACGTGGCATTTAAATTAAATTTAAATTAGGATAGGTCAGGATCGGTACAATGACCATATGGCAAGACACCGTCGAAGCAGGTAAATTCGCGGTCGAATGGATAAGTTTATTTAACTACCCTTTTCTAACATTAATCATTAATCATCCAAACACTTTTTTCATAATTAATAAAACACTTTATTCGTTTCGGAAAACGAATAAAAGCATGGAACAGTTATTAAACGACTTGTTAATTAAATTGTTATTCATGAATAAGGAAAAATTACACATTATTCTTAATGTAAGACGATTGTAATATTTGCCGTACGGTGCCCCTCGATGCACCCGATCTCGGCCACGCGCAATTGTGACTGAGCTCAAGCTATACGGGCGCTGTAACTGGCCAGTATTTTTCGTTAATAACTAAAAAACGAAGCTTCAAACAATATTTTGGTCAAGGAAAAAGTTGTTCAGAATCACCTCCGCTACCCCGTTTTTAAAAATACCGCGCGAGTTCTGGGCCACCCTGTATATGCATATACATGTACATTTAAAATTATACATACATATACGTTTTTATGTTGTTCTTTGTCCGCCATTTTGAATTTTGCATTTTTTACGTCGGATTCGTTATCAGCGACCTCAAAAATCTTTAATTACTAAATTTCATAAAATTCCGACGAGGTTTTGACTTTAGGCCACCTTTTCGAGGTTTCCAGACCACATTGCACTGTGCAACTGTGCAAATGTGCACACAAACAAATGACGATAATTGGCCAGGGCGCAAGTTGGCGCAACATATTTCAATTGGAACTTGTTCTGTGACCTTAAAGGTCACTTCATTTAAAAAAAAAATGAACGCGGCATCCAACGGCGGTCACAACTATTTGCTTAAATAAACAAAAATATAGATAGATCTTGCATTTTTAAGTACCACAGCCTTAGCAATTTTTTAAAAGTAATAAAATCAATGGAAATATGATGCTAGAGCACATTAGATAATACCAACATTCATAGATTATTTTAATACATCGACAGTGAATCGTAACATAATTTCTAGTTTTAATTGAAAAAATCCCCTTTCTAATACTAGTATGTTTGAAGCTGCATATCTCTTAGAGGAAGAAATTATTAACGTTAAATTTGATAGAAGATGATGCAGCAATAGTTCATAAATGAATAACAGTTTACACATTTTAAAAATTAGGCAACATTTTTTTTTACTTTTGGCCACGTTTTCGGGCTTTTTCGCCACTGTGCGACGTGACCTTTCTTTTTACATCCAAAGCAAACTACTTCTTTTCGTGGAGGTTTATTAGTGTGGAGTCTTTGCTCACCTTTCATAGTGTATGTTGTGTATCATTGTGTATCATCATAGTGTATCATTTTCATTCTTCACTTCTTTTTGTAATAACTTGTTTTTGATCAATTGGCTTGTAATTTTTGTCCCTGATCCATCCAACGCCATGACAAGGGGTTTATATTCTGGTGGCAAGCCAGCCAACATTATCACAGCCAGTAACTTGTCTTCAATGGGATTCCCTATTTCCATCAATTTTTGCGATAAGGTTAAGGCCTCTGAAACGTATTGATGCATGTTTGGAAAATTATTGTAATCTATTTTTAATAGTGCTCTCATTAAATTAAGAACTCACGGTAGCCCCGTGTCTTCATAAGCTTTATTAAGCCTTATCCATGCATCATTTGCATAAGATACGTTTTGCAGGTGCACGTGGCAATGTGGCTTCACGTTGAGACAAATGCACGCGAGAGCCCTTTGATTCCGCTTTGGATCTAAAGAAGTAGGATCATTACATTCTACACATTCCCTCAGATCCAACCCGATTAATGACATTTTCATCATGAATTTCCACGATGAAAAGTTCGAACACCCATCGAGTTTGGGTTCTATCGATGGTATGGAGCCCATCAAGTACGCAGTTGGTTGTACGGGGGCAGCTGCCGCGGAATCAGTCATCTTATTGACTATATTTACAGAACTTATATATAATTATCGTAAATATTCAGGCAAGTCCTATGGACATCCGTTTATTAAGAATTTTACACGTGCTCACAGTAATGGCGGACCGTTCTAAACCTCGTTTCGACACGTGGTGGATGTAATCCAATTGAATCTCCGAGTTTAGAAGTCGTATTAATTATTTAATTACCTTTTTGTAATCTATACTTTTCAGTTTATCCCTCTGGGCCCATAACCTGTTGAAATTTGGTTTTGAATAACCAGTACACTGTGGGTATAAACTGTGTTCTATATTTTCGTAGAGAGCTTTGTACACGTCTGGTCTCTTATACTGACAACACACAACGAGACAGATCGGGCGGAAGCCAGCGACCTCATTACATATATGTTACAATAGATGTCGCGATTATAGTACTACCTGTTTGTATACATATTATATTAGATGTCGCGATTATACTGTTTCAACAATATATATGTAGGATTGAAGCGGGTATATCAATACGTTAGACTAGTTTATTATGAACTTACATACTATATTATACACTAATAACAATAAGGATAATAATATGAATGAGAATAAGACGATCACGTCGACGTTCTGTTCGCTATATCGATTATATTAATACTGACTTCCCGTTCGTTCTTTTTATGCGCTTCGCCTTCGCGCATTCTTTGTCTTTCGTGTCGCTAGGCCACATTCGCACACTCGCTATACGCGCATCGCACATATGCTTCTCGCTCGCTAGGCCACACGCACACGCTCGCATACACACGCACGTATGCTTCTCGCTCGCTTCCATCCCTCACTCGGCCTTTCCTGCACAATCTTCGGTCTCCGAAGATGCGTCGCACATTTCGCCCATACATTCCAATGGTTTCATATAGTCTACAGCAGTGCTTGTCATTATAGGTCCTTCACCATCTGTGGTTCGCGTCACTTCGTATCGGTCATTTCACTTTACTTTCGTTATCGCATATGGTCCTAAATATTTTTGTTTGATTTTAAGTTTGGGACCGAATTGTGTTCTTTTAATAAACACCAAGTCGCCTTCTTTATATCGCTTCGCCGGTTTTCAACGTTTATTGTACTGTCTCCTATTCTCCTCTTGCATTTTCAATAAATTTTCTTTGGCTAATGCTCTCATTTCGTCGCGGCTTTCGTCATATAACTGTATAGCTTCTTGTTCGATGAGTGTAATGATTTCGTGGTCTTGCTTAATTTTCATTTTTACTCCGAAAAGAACTTCGAATGGTGTCATGCCTATGCTTCTTTGAAATGTACTATTAATACATTTTTGTACCTTACTGACGTGTTTGTACCATTGATCTGTATTGCTTAGCGATAATTTGGTTAAAACTGGTATTATTGTACGAATTGTTCGTTCTACCTGTCCGTTTCCTCGCGGTATGCCTGTCCTAATTCGCGTGCTCTCTATTCCTTCTATTTCACTATATTGTCGAAAATCTGTCGATGTAAATGCGGTTCCTCTATCAGAAATTATGCGGTCTGGGTTTCCAAAAATTTTTTGCTGGCTATCTAATCTGTTAATGAATTCTTTTGTGTTAACTGTCTTTGTGGGATATAGCCAAGTAAATTTTGAAAAACCATCAACTACCACAAAAATGTATTTGTATGCTTTACCCGTTGTTGTCATAGGACCTACGTGATCGACGTGATAAGTGCTGAGGGGTCTGTCTCCTTTTGGAATGGGCATTAATTCGCCTTCTTTTTTCCCTAACTTTTTCTCTGATACTATACAAGGGATACAACAACTAATGAATTTTTTTATTTTATCTTCTAAACTCGGAATGTAATATGCTGATTCGATATTTTCTTTCATTTTTCGCAACCCGAAATGACCATTGTCATGCGCTCTTCTTATTATTTCGATTTGCATGCACGAGGGTATGACAATTAAGTTTTTACTATTTTTTCGCTTCATTAAAATATCGTTTTCTATAATATAATCTTCGTACGCTTCTTTTTCTAAGATGTGTCTTATTGTTCGGAGTCTTTCTTCTTCTGCTTGTTTTTTTTTTATCATTGTTAGTAACTTATCCTCTACTATTAGCACTGGATACCGACTAAGCGCGTCTACGTGTTTGAGACGGGTACCCTGGCGATGTTCTACATTGTAATTGAATTCCTCAAGGGTCAATGCCCAACGCGCGATTTTAGGGGATATATCTTTTTTCACTAGTGTTTTCTTGAATGCTTCGCAATCTGTGACGAGTTTGAATGGCACACCTAATAGGTAAACTCGGAACTTTTTTACTGCGTTGATTATGGCGAGTACTTCTAGTTCATATGAATGGTATTTTCGTTCTGCGTCTGTCGTTTTCTTACTATAATAATACACGGGATGGAATGCGTTATCGTTTACTGGCTTCTGTAACAATACTGCACCGAAACCCTCTTGACTGGCGTCGGTGTGAACTTCGGTTTCTGCTTTCGGATTATAAATTCGTAATACTGGATTAGTGGTCAAACTGTATTTTAATATTGAAAATGCTTGTTTTTGTTTTTCACTCCAAATGAACTGTTGGTTTTGTCTAATTATGTCCGATAGTGGTTTCGCGATTCTTGCGTAATCTTTAATGAATTTGCGGAAATATCCGGTTAGACCTAGAAAACTTTGTATGTGTTTTTTAGTTTTTGGATCTGGAAACTTCTCGACCGCCCGAACTTTACTGTTACCTGGGTAAACTTTACCGTTTTTAATCTTATGTCCCAAATATTCTATTTGCGTTTTCAAAAATTGGCATTTGTCCCAATTAATATTTAATCCGTTTTTAGCTGCAACTTTTAATACTTCGACTAATTTCTCAAATGCTTCTTCATCATTTAATCCTGGTATTATTATGTCATCAACATAAATAAAAACTATTTTGCGTTGAATAAGATCTTTAAATATCTCATCGATAAATCTTAAAAAGCTTGTGGCGCTAATGGATAAACCAAATGGCGTTCTCAGAAACTCGTATTGCGCATTCGGTGTTACAAACGCTGTGTATTTTATACTTTCTTCCGCGACTGGTACATGTAAATAGCTGTTTTTTAAATCGATAACCGAAAATACGCGTGCATTCGTTAATTCGTCTATTTTATCTTCGATGAGTGGCATTGGGAAATGGTCGCGTTTGATTTTTTTATTTAGTTGTCTATAATCTATACATATTCTGTACGTGCCGTTTTTCTTTGGTACAATAACTACTGGGCTTGCAAATTCGCTAGTACTTGGTCTAATAATCCCGACTATTCCTTTTATGTACGAATCATTAGAGAATTATGAACAAGCCAATGCACAAACCGTATCGAAAAAAATTATGGACGAGCCAATGCATAACCTGTATGGCGAGAACTGTGGACGAGCCCCCAAATGTAGGATTGAAGCGGGTATATCAATACGTTAGACTAGTTTATTATGAACTTACATACTATATTATACACTAATAACAATAAGGATAATAATATGAATGAGAATAAGACGATCACGTCGACGTTCTGTTCGCTATGTCGATTATATTAATACTGACTTCCCGTTCGTTCTTTTTATGCGCTTCGCCTTCGCGCATTCTTTGTCTTTCGTGTCGCTAGGCCACATTCGCACACTCGCTATACGCGCATCGCACATATGCTTCTCGCTCGCTAGGCCACACGCACACGTTCGCATACACACGCACCTATGCTTCTCGCTCGCTTCCATCCCTCATATATTACATAGAAATTACAATGTTCGACCAATTTTAACTTATTTCTCTTTTGTAAACTTCAAGAGCCGTCTCTTATAGTATTTACTACTATCTTTTAGCGTGCAGAACGTATGGTTTTTGAAAATATGAAATTTTTGCAATTGTTTTGTGCTTTTACAGTAATATGTAGTTGTAGTTATTCAAGTTACTCTTGGTACGAAATGATTCTGTGGAATTTTTACAAATAAAATTGCAGGTTCGTAATCAGCACAATGAAATCTATAAAAAACGCCTAGCAAATGTTACCAAGTGTTGAATAGTGTTATACATATATGTTAAGAATTTGCTGATATTAAAGGTGAGGTGTAAGATAGGTAGTTCTTTCCCGGTCAATTCTGGGGTAAAGACTGAGTGGTCAATCACAGTTCATTTACCAAAAGGCAGAACCTTCTCCACTCCGTGGCCAGATCCTCCAGGAAGAGTTTCCCTATTCCTTGGAAATACGGCTACCAGCCGATTGCCACATGTATTCTTTACAAGACACTAATAAACAATCCCTCGACACCAGATAGTTGGAAGACCCAATGCGGTCGCCAGCCATCGTCGGTCAACGGGATGTTCAGTCTCATTCATTCACTTTCAAAACATCCCTAAAACAGTCAATCCTTGGACATTCGATAGTTGAATGGCGTCGGGCCACCAGCCATCGTCTGCCGTCCAGATTGCCCATTTGCAAAACACTCTCCAAACGTATCCAGGCTAGGTCCCTATCATAAATCGGTCCCTTTCCTTTCATTCAAAATGCGCTGTCGCTAACACGGCCAGACTGACCTGATTCGCGTTCTCGAGAAGCATGCACAATCAATGCACTTCAAACCAGTCAAACTATTTACATTTTACCATTCTCACCCTAGTACCATTTACAATCTTCCATGAATTCACATCCATTATTCTCAAGTCACACGACTCAATCATACAGTCGTATTTTAACGAATCACACACAAGATGATCGTTCTCCCGACTCCATACACACTCGTTGTATTACAAAATACAACCAGCATCTTTCCTTGAGAACGTAACAGCCGCAACCCTGTGATACAACCACTACGTTGCCGTTACTCTCAACCGTTCATTAACCATGCTCTCAAACATGCAACAATCTCAGACGAAGCTCGTCTCACAATTAAACAGCCGTGACACTACAAAGTGACACGCAACAATGGACAGTACCACCCACAGTTGTACTCCAAACACAGATAGTATTACAAAATACTACTGCAACGGCATAATATGCCCAAATATCGTTCAATCACAATGAACCATATTCAACACAGATAGAATTACAAAATACTACTGCAACAGAACAGGGGTACACAAGTACTCCAACCACAGATAGCATTACAAAATACTACTGCAACGGATAATAAAAACCGCACGGATAATAAAACTCTTCAACGTCCCGGTTCAAGTACAAGAGCACAATTCCCTAACGTCCGATAAAACCAGTTACATCTCCAATCATAATTCCTTTTCCTCGTCTGGTGCAAACGTTGATCGCGCCTCTGCGCACTCACCCCTACCGAGGGCATTCCCGGTAAACGTCGGTACGAGCACTAGCCTTGTTTCGTCTCAAGACACGCGATTCCAAAACAACTTCGAAACGATGGAAGTTCCCAGCATCCCGAACGTCCCGACGTCGAACAGATTTTCTTCCCTCTCCCACGCCTTCGCTATAGAGACAGAGGACCCCCGTCCCCCCCCCCCCCCTTCCACGTCTCGCCGAGCCTCGATTAACGAGCGCTCGGCCGCGGACAGGCCGCGCATAGTTAGCGATAGATTAGCGTCGGTTCGGGTCTCGATCAAGACCCCCCCTATATACATCACGAAATATTCCTGTTCAGCGCACGTCCTCGAGAGACAGCTGACTGAACTCTGCGGGAGCACCTTCAAGCTCAAGCTCCTGAAGGAGGGAATCCGCGTCCAATTCGACAATAAGGATTCCCACGATAAACTCATCACGTTCTTGCGAGAACAAAATCTATCCTTCTTTTCCTTCACTCCGAACAGTGAAAAGATCTTGAGCCTGGCCCTGAAGGGGCTCCCGCCGACCCCGGTCGACGAAATCCTCGACGAGTTGCGCAGGGCGGGGCTACATCCTACCAGCTGTGCATGCATTGGCAAGTCCGTAAATAGACCCGTCTATCGGGTCAACTTCCCGGCGGGCACCTCCCTCAGTGCGGTCAACAAGGTTGGCTATCTGTTCCACATTCGAGTGTACTGGGACAAGTATTTCTCTAAGAAAAATCACACACAATGCTTTCGTTGCCAAGCGTTCGGTCACTCGGCATCCAATTGTAACGTGGCACCGCGCTGCGTCAAGTGCGCAGGCGCCCACCACACGTCCCAATGCACGAAGCCCCTGGACGTCGCCCCGTCTTGCGTCAATTGCAAAGGCGGACATACGGCCAACTTTTCAAAGTGTCCGGCCCTTATTAACTACCTG
The DNA here is from genome assembly GCA_951802745.1 of Nomada flava. Lineage (NCBI taxonomy): Eukaryota > Metazoa > Arthropoda > Insecta > Hymenoptera > Apidae > Nomada > Nomada flava. Next base: position 10,966,562 of record OX637903.1, read on the forward strand.
AACATCAGGGAAAACAAGCCTGTCGCTCGCGCGGCTCACAAGCCCGCGGCCATACCGGCACGTCCGAGTGAGCCACCGCGGCACGCACCGGCTCCTACGAGCAATTTGTCCTTTGCCGACGTGACGAGAGGGGCAGGTGCGCGCGCGGGGGGGGGGGGGAGTCGGCACTCGACCGGCCCCCTTACACTCCAATTGCGAGGATCCCGGAACCTTCCTGGACGTCTTGTCCGAATTTAGCAAATTAAAGTCCCTGGTTGACCTGAATCTCATGCTTACCTCCATTCGTAAACTGAACAACCTGCTCGCACACTGTCAAACAAACAGTGAAAAACTTCAGGCTCTCCTCGAAGTCCTAAATAGCTTGGACTAAATGGCTTCCTTTCCAAAAATTGTTCTATGGAACATTCGCTCGTTCAACAGGTACAGAAATGAGCTCCTACTTCTCATCGCGCGAGAGCAAGCCGAAATTTTGCTACTCACGGAGACGCGGCTGGAGCCCGCGGACAGCGCCAGTGTTCCCGACTTTGAAATCGTTCGTCGTGATAGGAACAGAAGGGGGGGCGGGGTGGCAATCCTCATCCACCGCGCCCCCTCCTTTAGAGCAGTCGCTTCGTCATTCCCAGCGTCGGCTGAGCATTGCTTTATTAAATTAATCTCCCCCTCCATCTACATTGGCGTGGCATATATCCCGCCCAAGGTCAAACTGACTCCACTTACGCTGGACATGCTTACTGGTATGGGCTCCCCTTTCATTATCGGGGGCGATTTCAACGCCAAGCACCCATTATGGAATAATTTTGCCAGAAACCAGAATGGAAGGGCTCTTTATAACCACTTCTCAAACTCCTCATACGATATTGTCCACCCAGAAAACTTCACATGCTTTGCTCCTCGGCGTCGAGCATCCACTCTGGATATCTTTCTATCCTCAGCTAGCTACTCACTCAAATGCGATGCTCTCGATCGCGGACCCTCGGACCACGCTCCCGTCACCCTCCTACCTTCCTCGCCGTGACCTGATACGGGCCTCGATCGGGTCATTGACTGGAGCATGTACAGAGGCTACACTAACAACTTCTCCCTGAAGACGGACTTGACTACTACCTCGGACATCGACGAGTGCATCGTGGACGTTACCAACCGCATGCACTCCTCGGCTAAACTGGCCACTAGAAAAATCAACACCGCCTCGACACGTCACAAGTTCCTCCTGAACGACGATTATTTGTCCGCCCTCATCCACAGGAGGCGCAAAAGTAGAAAAATGGCCCAGCGCCTGGGCCTGGCCCACCTGGGCGATGTCCTTAAGGACTTATCCTTAGGCATCAAAAGGCAAATTTCCCGCCTTAGAAACAAGGAATGGATCGACAAACTCGGCGCCTTCCGCAAGGTTGACCCCACCTTTTGGGCGACCTACGCTGCCCTGTCCAGTAAACTGGACAGGCACAAAATGCCGATTCTGAACGATGGCAACAACAACATCTGCTCGGCGGAAAAAAAATCAGAACTCCTGGCACACCAGTTCGAGTCCGTCGTCAGGGAGGCCTACTCTCTTAGCACGCCCTGCGAACCCGAGATAAACAATTTCATTACAAATTTTCATAACCCCACCATCCCCTACTCTGACCCGCTTTGCCCTGGCCTGTCCCCTCGTAGTATCTTCAAAGTGATCTCGCGCCTAGGCGATAACAAATCGCCAGGCGACGACAGAATAAGCTCTCTAATGCTCAAAAATTCATGCAAAAAGATGATATGTCAGGTGTATTACATTTTTCGACACTGCCTGCGCCTTGCTTATTTCCCAGAATCGTGGAAACTCGCTCGAGTTTCCGCTATTCATAAGCCCGGCAAACCAAAAAACCTCGCCTCCAGTTATCGTCCTATTAGCCTCCTTTCCATTCTGGGTAAGGTGTTTGAATCGATCATCTACAATCACATCAATGAGTTCGCGACCGACAATGACATCATCATCCCACAACAATTCGGCTTTCGGCGCAAACATTCCACAATTCACCAGATCGTGCGCATTGCCCAGCGGGTTACGCACGGTTTTAATATCAAGCACGTTACTGCAATGGTTCTCCTGGATCTGCAGAAAGCCTTTGATTCGGTTTGGCATGATGCCCTAATCTTTAAACTCCATTCCCTCGGCTTCCTAGGCGATTTTCTAAAACTAATTCAGTCCTACCTGACTAACAGATCCTTCTACGTTCGAGTGAACGGGGTGGCATCTGGTGCTCGGCCGGCTCTTGCCGGCGTCCCACAGGGCTCGATTCTCGGCCCTGTGCTGTTCAATCTCTTTATCAACGACATCCCCACCCTCCCTGCATGCACGCTGGCACTCTTCGCGGACGACACCGCGCTCCTCACTGAGTCGCGCCGGCCGTGGGTGGCGCGAGCTCGCCTTCAACGTTATCTGAATTTAGTCCTCGAATTCTTCCAGCGCTGGAAGCTCGCCATAAACGCCGGTAAAACAGAGGCCATCCTTTTCTCGCGGCAACCAAGTTGTTCAATCGAGAATCTTATCGTTAACGGGCATTCGATCCAGTGGTCCCAGAAAGTCACCTACCTCGGGGTCGTCCTGGACTCCCGGCTCACCTGGGGTGCGGCGGTGAGCGACCGCATTTCCAAAATGCATAAAGTCGCGGCTGCTCTAAGGCCGCACGTGTCCCCCCGTTCGAACCTCATCGAGAATATTCGATTATCTATCTACAGTATTTGCATTCGCCCGGTGCTCACATACGGGCTACTGATTTATTGGGATTGCTTGTCCCTCGAGAATCGTCGCAGGGTCCAGACGGCCCAAAATAAGGTCCTGAAGACAGTCTTCAACCTGCCCTCCTATTTTTCCACAAAAAAACTCCACCTCCGCGCGCGGCTGCCTACCATTAAAAAATACGTCAGCAGGCTTGTTTCCAATTTCACTTGCGAAGGGCACGTAAACCCGTTGATCCACCACTTGACGGACTTCAACATCCACACAATACCTTACCGCATCAAAGTTAAATTCCCGCTTCACTCCAAGTTTGACCAGCGTCCTGACTGATGCCCGCGCCCGCGATTCGCGACTTGCCCTTATTTACGACCTTACTCCTCTATTTTCTTACTCTTTCTTTTTTTCTTTTTCCCCCCACATGCGCCTATGGGTGCATCGTCTCTCCAGCTTGCCCACCCACCTGGAGAAAATTCAACGTTATCTTTGTTCTTGTCCTCTCATCCCTATATTAACTCACATCCGTGGTGGTTTTTTGCAATTTTTCCGCCATTTTTCTCATAACAATACTCTTCTTCTTGAAGCATTCTACCCCAGGCAGTTAATTACACGCCAACTTCATGTTTGCCGGTAAGCTGGCGTATGGCTGGCAGGCACGGCACATCCCGCAGGGGGGAGGGGAAATACGGAGAGAAAGCACGCACATGTGCGCAGATTCTCTGGGTGCCTCCATCTCTTCGCTCTCTCCTTTTGTTGCTCCCCGTTACCCCCCCCCCCCAAGTCACTGCCAAACTTAAAAAAAAAAAAAAAAAAAACTCTCGTGGCTCAGTATGGACCTTACTACCTGTGTACCATGTCGGTGCCAGATAGCCATACTGATGCCAGTGAGATCGGGTTCCATTCCCTTTCGATCAACTTCTATTTATTAAGGGCTCAGTATCCAATTAACTGGCTTCGTGATACGTTGCGACTTAGGCTGTTTGAATACTCTAGCTCAGTGAGATCGGGTTAAATTCCCTTTCGATCATAAACCGATATTTATAAAGTTCGCATTTGTCGAAAGTTAGTGAGATCGGGTTAAATTCCCTTTCGATCATTATACGATATTTATTTCAAAGTTCGCATTCGTCGAAAGACAGCAAGATCGGGTCGCATTCCCTTTCGAGCATTTATATTTATAAACGTTAAAGACTGTAAACGTGGGTTTTTAACTCCGCGATTATTACATATTGTAATCCATTTAAGATATAGAATATAGACATTTTATTATTTGACTATAGATATATTCATTTCTTTCTGTTTCCTATACCAATCATAAGTAGTATATAGAATCCACCGAATAGATATATCTCAACCGCTCGAGGTGTATCGATAGTTACGAGGCAACAATTACTAACATTTCCTAGTGGCTCCCAGTTCTGAAATACGCTCTGGTTCGTCCACGACAACCTTCCTAGTGGCTCCCAGTTCTGAAATACGCTCTGGTTCGTCCACGAACTCTAACCTATCAAAGTGGCTCCCAGTTCTGAAATACGCTCTGGTTCGTCCACGAAAACTACAACCTTCCTAGTGGCTCCCAGTTCTGAAATACGCTCTGGTTCGTCCACGCATCTTCCTTTCTTAAACGGATCCCGGTGATGAAATAAGCACCGGCCCGTTTAACAACTAACGAAAACCATATTACAACCGATCCTCGGCTCCGCAGCCGTGCCCCTTAGCCCTCGGCTCGTAACAATGTGCTCAAGTATTGTTCAATCACAATGAACAATACTCACCAGCGTCCTGCCAAAATTAAGCGCTGAACATAAACGACAAATTAAACAATTTTCAGTCCACATAATTACAATATATTTGCCTAAATATCAGGGCAATAAAGAACAATACACGCAAACTTGCGAACAATACAATATTTTAATTATTTGAGCCCGCTAACACGGTTCATTCCGGATTTCCATCATCTTCGCTTTCTGACAGATTACCTGGCAGTTCACCGTCCCAACGGCGCAAACGATCCTTAGGTGCCACTTGAGGTCTACCAGATTTTCCTACAATTTCGTAACGGTCATTCATTAAAACTTCGACAATGACAAACGGACCTTCGTATTTTTTCTCTAGTTTGGCATTACGTGTAGCGGCTGGTTTGATAAAAACTGTATCACCTTGTTCGAACTCAACATTTGTCCGTCGCTTTTTATTAAATTCTACTATCCTGTTTCTCCGCATTTTCTAACAGACGTTTAAACGCGACTTCCCTGTCCTGAATCAAATTAACGTCCTCACTTAAACTTGGCAAATCTGCCTCCACGTGTACTGCGTTACCTGCACTACGTTCAATACCGAACAATAACCGATGCGGTGAGAAACCCGTACTACTTTGTACTGTGGTATTCAACGACTCTTGAACTTTGATTATTTTGCTCGGCCATTCTGAAATTTTTGATAATTCCGCGGTTAATAGATTGGTGACTGTAGCTACATATCTTTCGGCTTGACCATTAGCTCTTGGGGCACCGGTAGCAATTAAATGTAATTGAACATTCTGCTTTTCGAAAAACGATTGTAACGATTTATATGTGAAATTTGTACCGCGATCTAATACAACAACCCGTGGTCTCCCGAAAAGTGTCAATCTTTCTCTGAAAACTTGTAACGTCTCCCCACCGGACAAAGATTGTAATGGAATCAGCTGCAGGTATTTCGTAAATGCATCTACTATTATTAGAATATGGTGATAACCATCCTTGGACCGAGGAAAAGGGCCCACGCAATCACAATGGATGGTATCGAAAGGAATCGGTGTCTTTTTAATAGAATATAATAATCCCTGCTTCGGCCCAGCTTGACGTTTAGATACAGTGCAGGTAAGGCAATGCCTTACGTATTTCTTTACAAAAGGTCGCATCTGCGGAAACCAAAATTTACGAGCAATACATTCGTAGACCTTTTCACTGCCAACATGTGAATTCTCGTCGTGATATAGTTTTAGCAAACCAAACCGACTGCCTTTGGGTACATAAAACCTGTAAAGAATTCTTTGCTTATCGCTACACAATTTGCGACACAACAGATCATTAATTATTTCATAATCGCTTATTATCGCGTCCTTAGCTTTCACCCTATCAATTAAGTCTGCGGTATCCTTATCGTTTCTTTGCGCGACTTGTACTCAGGATTCGACCGATATTAAATTTGCATTACAAGCTTCTGTAGCACCTATATTATTAGACGTATCCATCGGCGGGTTTATACGAAGAAAATCTACATGTTCTATACATTTCCCTTTACGGTATTCTATATCAAAATTAAAATCCTGTAAATGCACCCACCAACGAGCGACGCGAGGTAACAAGTGCTTCTTGTTTTTGGTAACTTTTATTGCATTACAATCCGTTACAATTTTGAATTGAATGCCTAACAAGTAAATCCGGAAATATTTTAACGCGTTTACAATCGCGAGGGTCTCGAGCTCATAAGAGAGATATCGCGATTCTTCGGCTGTGGTCCTCCGACTGGAGTAAGACACGACTCGCAGATTACCATCTATCTTTTGGAACAGAATAGCTCCATATCCAATGGCACTTGCATCTGTATGCAATTCTGTCTCCCGAGACGGATCGAAAATTACGAGGAGCGGTCTCGATACCAAACAACTAATTATATATTTCCGCGCCTCATTCTGTTCTTCGCCCCACAGCCATGGTTCGTTCGCTTTAGTTAATTTAGTAATGCATGCAGCGCGCGCAGCGAACTCGGGAACAAATTTCCGAAAATAACTGGCGAGGCCCATGAATTGACGAACTTGTTTTATATTAGTCGGTATAACTGTCTCTATCAATGCCTTTATTTTTTTCGGACTCGGTCGTACACCATCTGCCGATACCTCCCGGCCCAAATATTCCACGGTACTTTGGAAAAATGTACATTTCCTGACATTAACGGAAAAACCCGCTATGTCTAAAGCATGCAACACGCGATCCAGAGCCTCTAACCCCTCCTCTACTGTTCGAGAGGGTATTAAAATATCGTCCAGGTATACGACGGCTATACTGAAACGCAAATTTCCTAAGGCAGTATTTATTGCTCTTTGAAAAACCGCCGGAGCGTTTGCTAAACCAAATGGCATACGAAGATACTCATAGTGACCGTCCGGTGTAACAAAAGCAGTCTTCTCAATTGATTCCGCAGCTATCGGAATTTGATGAAACCCCGATGCCATATCAAGGATAGTCAAATATTTTCCTTTGCCTAACCGGTCTAATTGATCATCAATCAAAGGCAAAGGATAACTGTCCTTTACGGTGATTTTATTTACTGCCCGGTAGTCTATGCACAGTCTATCATCGCCATTTGCTTTAGCAACTAAAATAATTGGACTTGAGAATGGCGAAACACTATCGCGTATAATTCCATTCTCTAATAAGTCGCAAATTATTGCCCAAACCTTTTCCCTTTGCGAAAAGGATAATCGATATGGTTGGTACCTGACCATCTTATTTTCTTTTAAAACGATGTTCAACTCACCGATGTTCACGGGTCGAACTTTGTTACCTGCCGTGAACATGCCCTAGTAGCACAAAAATATTGTATAAATATTTTTTTCGAATATTGGAAAAATATTTTTTGAGCCACACTTTTTAATATTAGGTAAATATTAGATCTAATATTGTACACATATACAAGAAATATTAATTGAATGTTAAAAAAAGGGTGCGTGTACTTATGTACGCGCGTTAGAAGTTATACTTCATTGACGTGATTAAAACGATTTTTAATTTGCACGAAAAAGATTTATTGAAATAAAAGAATAAAAGGATTGGGGTGGCATAAGAAAAGAAATTAACAACATTATAAATTATGTCCATTATCATAGCTTCTTCAGGTGGTGACTGAATCGGCACATCAGTTTCCAGTGGCTTATGATAACTAAAATATGATACAAATAGTTTCGTACTAACGTCGTTGAGGTATCGTGTAAATACAGCATCTATGGTGGTACCGCGTCGTGTTGTTGAAGTCAGGGCATTATTATTCATAGTTAGATTCACATACTTTTGGAAAAAGTCAATAAGTGGACCAGCATCTTCTCGTGAAAAATTGACGTTGAAGTCTCCACTTAGAATCATCGATAACTTGTTCAAAATGCAGCCCCTTTTATATGTATATAATTTTTGGGCACATACACCAACCAGTCAGCGTCGAGCAGGTAGCGCGAACCGTTTTTTATGGCACTCTCAAGTGCGAGTGCACAGCCGAGCGTGCCAACTCCCCCGCTTGCGCTGTGCTCTAACCAGAGCATCTATCATTGAAACACCCCGGTACAAACTACATATATAATTTTTATTATTATTCAAATAAAACTCGTGTTGTGCATAAAATTGTATAAAAGGGGCCGCATTTTGGTAAAGCAGTCATTCGAAAACGACAAGCCAAAAGATTATCGTTACCCGGACCTAACTTGTGTACTGGTACGGTCATCCTGCGGACTAGCGAGTTTTAGATAACAGTCTCGAGTATTAGTGTAAAATAATCCATGCTCTAAAATATCATTTAATTCGTATATAAGATCACTTAAGACTTAAGTAATCAACCAAGGAATTTGGTTTTGCATTACCATAATATATTGTTATTGGAAAAGTAGACACTGTACAATTTTTTAATACTAGCTTGCACAAAATGGGCCAAAACTGATTATTCGAACTTTTTGAAATTGGAATGCCATCGATATTAAAAATTATTCGAAACGTTAATGTCTCTTTGAGCTTGAATTATTGCCTTGTTGCTAAACAACGCAAACGGTCAATTATTAATTATTATTTCGTCACGCAATGATTCGCAATCCATACATTCCAATCAATATCTCAATCGATATATTGAAAAGAGCGTGCAAACAAATATTTCATACCTAATATAAATTAAATATTTTTTTCTAATATAAAGTAAATATTTATTTGTCTCTTAGAAAAAAATATTTTGTTTCAAATATTAAATGAATATTTATTTTATATTAGGAAATAAATGTTTTGCCGTGACATCAAATAAATATTATATAAATATTCGAAAAAAATATTTCTTTCTGAATCTAGAATACATATTGTATGTATATTAAATAAAGAGATTGAATCTCTTTTTAATATTGGATAAATATGTATTCAATATTTTGTGCTACTAGGGTCCATTCTTGGAATTGTTTTCCAGGCCCATTTGGTGCACCGAAATGGTTCCGAGTTTCAGACGACTGAGCTTTCGCATTGAACGAATAGAATTTGACGTAACGTTCAAACTCGGGGTACTTTCCGAAGGCCCGTGTCAACTATACACGTGTTTTGACGACGAACCACGACAACGTATCGCTCGCTATATTTTTTATTTTTTATTTTTTCAAAAAATTAAATTAAATAAATTAAAATAAATATTCAGCATCCAATATTAATGTGAACATATTTATTAAATTAACTGAGATAAACATTAATTCATACCGAAAAGAAATAAATAATTGTAAATAATCAAATAAACCTCAATGAAAAACTGTATTTCAATGTCTCTTTTGTATGAAATATTAAATTATAATTTAATGACAACATGAATTTCTCTGCAATGAATATTATTTATTACTCTATAATTCTTTTAGTTAGTTAATATACTATCGAATGATTTAAATAATATTTACCAGCATTCAATATCAATCACTACTGTATATAATTAATAATTAATATAATTAGTATTGTGCATTCAGAAACATGTATTCAAATAGTATAAATACAGTTGAACACAGCTATGAAACGCGACGCGCATGCCAACATGCGCGTGCAATGGAGATCTCTACTTCCATTTTTTGAAGTTATTTTGTTGGTAACCTTTTTCATAAGGGGTTTAGCAAGCACCTTCATGGTGTAGACTTTTTCTCACATGGTGCGCGCGCATCGCAAAAATTCACTCCTCATCATTTCTCCATAACGCGCCTAAAGAAGTATAACTTCAAAAATATAAGCTAAATGTTCAGAGAATATAAACGAGATATTTAAAAAATGTAAAGTAAATATTCAGGAGATATAAACTAGATATTTAAAAAATATAAAGTAAATATTTAAAAAATGTGAATCCAATATTTTAAAAATATAAATTGAATATTTAAATAACATTCAATAAAATCTTCAAATTTAAAAAAAAAAGAAAAAAATTAAAAACTATGGTGTATGTATATACTTTCTATGCACTGCTTGAGGGAATTACCCCGCCTTGTCTTCGAAAGGATCTAATTACAATTAACAAATTTTTATGGAGTGGGCGGGATTCGAACTCGGGACTTACCGTTTACTTGATGATGCGCTACCTCGCTGAGCCATGCGAACCTACATTCCTACATCATTACTTTTTAGACTTATAAAGGTTCAAATCGTATCAAATCATGTAATTATTTGAAGACTCTTGTTAAAAAAATATTTAGGTAACAATAAAACTACTCTTTTTAATGATTATTAGTACATTAACGACAAAGATATATATATATATTTTCTTAAGTATTTGAATCGTACGTAAGCATAGAAACACATACAATATATTTGCTAAATAAACAATAACATGATATTATATTTTTATTGTGAAAAAATATATTGTTGTAATATAGTATAAAAATAATATAGCATAAAATAATAAATAGTAAAAATAATAAAATAATATAGCATAGTATATTGCGTGCGCCCGTCTACGACGTTGAACATCGGTAATAATCTGAATTTAACGGTGTGTTTCAATTCCTTCCAAACATCAAATGAAATGGTTGTACCACCACCATTTCAATTTTATCTAATAATAAAAGTGGCGCAAAATTGATATACTACACTTGAAAAGTTTGGAAGAAGGTGAACAGAATCTTATAGAACTTTAGTGTTCACGATTTTTTATTATAATTAAACTATGTGACTTAGTATGAAAATTGAATTTAGGAAAGTGCAGGAAGCTGGGGAAAAAAGGCAACGGGTCAAATGATACATTATAATGAATACGCATTTATATATATGTGTATTTATTTATATTTATTTATATATATATATATTTATATTTATTTATTACATCCTAGACTTGGCTGTCGCTAAAAATAAAGACACGCATTGTCGAATCTCTACTTCCGTAATTGCGTTTTGTCTTCTTCTTGTGGCAGCTGTAAAATTAAAATTAAAAATGAAACAAAATACATATGTATTACGTATAGTTCGTGGCAATACCACATAAAAGTAATAAGCGTAGGTACTTACTCATTACAGCATCATATAATTTTAAATTAACGAAAGGTATTTTTTTCTTCCGTCCTTGCCCGGAATAATATGACGCTGCTTCATTTGTTAGTATTTTGCGGAGCATATTATAAATAATTTTTTTATTGGTGTCTCCACCGACTAAATATAACAGTTGTACCTAAAAGATATATGTCATTATTTATTTAATGTCAACATTACAGATTATAAATATGAACCATTTACTAAACAAAAATACTATGAATCATATATAAAGTAAAAAAAAACCATAAAATTCATATATTTCGGAAATTATCTAAAAATGCAAATAATGTTTATATTTCCAAATACATACCAGCGAATTAAATTTTTCCGTATTTTCCGATATAATCGCATTGAACTGATTGATGCTATTTATAGATCCTAACGGCAATTCATTCAGAAAATTAGTATCTATCTCGCTACTTCCAGCTAACTGGTTGCTTCCAGCCGTTACTGTGACGTTTAGTAACCTCTCTATCCTCTGTAATTTATTAAAAATTTGCTTAACGTCGTATTTTATGTCTAGGTATTGTCGACTTAATGCGGCCAAATGATCCTCGTTCTTTTTCGTTACACGATGTAGATCTGTGTAGAATATCACAAAGTATTATTATTACCTTAAGTTTATTATTTTAGTATATGATCAATTAATTACTATTTTTATATTTATAATAATAATTCAGCATCTTTGTTTATTTTCCAACTTACTTGGGGTTTCTATGTGCGATTGCTCAATTGGTTGGCTTTCATTTGACGAATCAGATGAGTCGGACGGTTCGAAAATAATTCGCTTTCTTGAAACAGTGTCGTGTCGCGATTTCTTTGTTGGTGACATTTTAAAAATGATATGAAACAATCCCTAAAAATATAAACTAATAAATACATCAACTAATATCTAATTTAAAATAAAGTAAGTAAATATATGTAGATTAATTATATTGATGAAGCAGCTCATATGCTGCGAAATATGAATGGCATTTAACTACAAATGATTTGTACAAAATTTCACTTAGTTCATAAGATACAATTTCATCAGCAAATTTATCAAATTTAAATAATCCTATTATTTTGGATTTAATAGGATGTTTATAAAAATTTTTTAATTTCGTTGATAATTTCCCAACTATTGTGTTTTCTAATATGTCTGTGACTTGTAGGACATGGCCATTTTTTAAAAAGACATAACGGTCACTAAATCCATAAGCTTTTAATTTAAAATTAGGAAGTTGTATTGTTTTTTTATTATTGTGTGTTGCAATCCTTATTTGGGTATTAATATTTTCCGTGACTGTAGGTATTCCATTTTCCGATAATCTATTTGTTATTTGTGCTAAAGGTTTATTCCATCTACGCAGCATGCTTACTAACTTCCCTAAATAATTTTCAAAAGGGAAGCAACTTAATTCCTCCAAAGAATATTTCAAATTTTCTACGTCGTCTGAAATGTGGACTAAATTATGAATATTGTATGTACAAAATTCTCTACCGTAGAGACCTGCACAATTATCTACAAATTTAAATAGCATTCCCCGAGCTGTGTTTAACCACTCTGGGTTTGGATATAACTTATTATGTAATAAAATTCTAATAGCGGCATGAAATAACAAAAAGTGATCATAATAATTATCTGGAAGAATTTGTTTCAATAGAATGGGTCCCAAGTATAAAAGGAATAGACGGAACTCTGTAGCTTTGAATCTTGATAGCTCTGATATGGGTCGCGGTTTACGATTAAATTCACTTGGTACATATTTGACTGAAGATGTCATTCTCTTTGATAGTTTATTTTTATCTGTCTTTCCAAGCTGTGTCTTGCACCAATGACGGAGTAATTTTTTCATTACTCCTAAGCAACATAAATGCATATAGTCTAGAGAAAAATGTTGTATTATGTCGAATTTAATTATATTTAAAAGAGGTGTCCTTTGATTATCTTGATGATGAGAAAAATCATGAAAATTTTCAAAATGGAAATGCGTTCGAGCACTAGCGTCATGTTTTATATAACTAATTCGTTTTTTGTAATATATACCCCTTTCTGTACACCTTTCGCAACCTTTGTAACCCGTATGTCCTTTAATGTTTTTTAAAAATGCTCTCGCAGGTGCGTCACAGGTAAAACATACAACAGTTACTTTAAAATTATTACCATCGTAAGATAATCCATATTCTAAAATATCGTTCAATTCATGTATAAAATCATTTAAATAATCAGTCAAGGAATTAGGTTTTGCATCGCCATAATATATTACTATTGGAAAAGGGGACACCGTACAATGTTTCAGTACTATTTTGCATAAAATGGGCCAAAACTGTTTATTCGAACTTGTTGAAAGTGGAATACCATCGACATTAAAAATTAATTGAAACATAAATGTTTCTTTTAGCTCCGTCAAAACACTTGCATTTTGTAACAGTCTTAATAAATTCACCTTTATACCTAAATATGAATATTGAGCTATCGTGTTCTTTTTGCTAATAATTGTTGTAATATTGTTTGATGAGCGCTTAGTCTTTAATACAGTTCGTGCATCGCGTGGAATCTTATATTCAGGAAAAATGTCCTTCAAGCCTTTTAATAAACTATTTAGTTGAGAATGATTGATTTTATTTTCTAGGGACCATATTTTTAAAAACGTAAGTAATTTCAAATTTCGAAAAGCAGTACATGTATCATCTGTAGTGTAATTTGTGTTATTTGTAATTTGACAATCAAATGGTTGATTCATATCAGATAAGACGGGATCATTAATCGTTTGTGAATTAGTTCGTATGATTCCAATTGATCCTTCTACAGTGTCGCGACTAATCTGATTCTGATTCAAATTTAAAGCCATTTGTTTCTTTATAAATTTATATTTTTTGTATCGTCTTTCAGCCATTGTGAAATTTGTGTAACTGCAAACTAAGTGTTGTATAAAAACTATCCTTGAAAACGTTAATTGCAAGTCGTTAGAATATGAAATATACCTATATTACATAAATGTACTTACCTTTTCTGCAAATGATAAAATGCAAGTGTCGAATACACTGTACAACTATATATACTGTTCGTTATTACACAAACTGTCGTGTCGTGTCAGTATCAAAGTGCAATTGGCGAGTTCTTCAGATAACTGTAATGTAATAATCGTTTGCATCGATACACGGTTTCGTAGAGACTGCGTTCTTTTCGGTCGACGTCGACCACGAAACCTCCGTCGATCGTCTTTTGTCAATCGCGCGACGTCGCGCTCGCCAACGGACGATTCGCGACCGTTGATCTTATACAGGGTATTTCACCTAACTTGACCACCTTAAATATATCGCTTATTTTGTATGATAGAAAAAAATGTCAGGGGGAGAAAATATTCTGTTCGAAGGCGCCAATACGGTGATGGGCCGAATTTTTTCCTCAAGGGCATTTTTTTCGAGATTTCAAGGTTATCGTATTTATTTTAAATGGGACTGCATATGTTTAGTAAAACAATCTTATAGCTTGTAAAAAAACGAATCCAACGAGGTGCAATAGGTTGACCTTCACGTGAACTTTAGCGAGGAAATTATGAAATGTTTGTCAGTAACTTCAGTACGCGTTCGGGGACGGTAAATGAAGGAATTTCAATTTCATTGTAACAGTCTTAAGTTGAGCAGTCTTAAGGCTTTGAGAAGGTGTTCAAAATGTGCACCATGATCTGCATTCATGTAGAACCCTTTGCTACATGTTTTCTGCTGTTGTGGGAACATCATTGTAAACTTTTTAGGTGTCCCCACAGAAAGAAATCAAGTGGCGTAAGATCCGGCGATCGAGCTGGCCAACAAATTTGTGCACCACGTCCTATCCAACGATCGGGAAACATTCTGTCTAATACATTGCGTGCGACAAGTGCATTATGAGCTGGACAGCCGTCATGCATTTCAATGAAATTGAAATTCCTTCGTTTACCGTCCCCGAACGCGTACTGAAGTTACTGACAAACATTTCATAATTTCCTCGCTAAAAGTCACGTGAAGGTCAACATATTGCACCTCGTTGGATTCGTTTTTTCACAAGCTATAAGACTGTTGTACTAAAAATATGCAGTCCCATTTAAAAAAAATACGATGACCTTGAAATCTCGAAAAAGATGACCTTGAGAAAAAAATTCGGCCCATCACCGTATTGGCCCCTTCGAACAGAATATTTTCTCCCCCTGACATTTTTTTCTATCATACAAAATAAGCGATATATTTAAGGTGGTCAAGTTAGGTGAAATACCCTGTATATGAAATAAATATTTCCTGACTATTTAGAAAAAATATTTTTTTCATAATATGAAATAAATATTTTCTGACTATTTAGAAAAAAATATTTTTTTCATAATATGAAATAAATATTTTCTGACTATTTAGAAAAAAATATTTTTTTCATAATATGAAATAAATATTTCCTGAATATTTTTAAAAAAATATTTTTTTCATAATATGAAATAAATATTGTATTTATATTCGAATATTAAAAAAAGATTGAATCTCTTTTTAATATTATATGAATATGTATACAATATTTTGTGCTACTAGGGTGTTCTCGTAGCGCCCCAATAACGCCCCCAAGGGTTGACGAACCTCCGGTGACAGCTCTTCGGCCAGGTTGCAGTGCGGCTCAGCAGGAAGGTTGGATCGCGCCTTCGCAGGTAGACTCGACGATCCCGGTGAAAAGTATAGCAATTTCTTCTCGCCGTTTACCTTCTTCACGCACAGATTTTCGTAGTCTAGCACATCCTCGCCGATGATTACGTCATACGGTAAACTGGCGTCCGGTACCACCAAAAAGTCCAAATCAGCAGAGGTATCCTCCGCCTGAATTAAAACGTTAGTACAACCTAGGGCTCTTATGCGCCCACCACCAAGTCCACGCACTGTTGTACTGCACGGTTCAACTTTACAACCCGCACGATTCGCGACTTTCTCCCGCACCATCGATTTGTCGGCGCCCGAATCTAATAATGAGTGCACCATAGTGTTTTTGAACAGTATTGGCGTCAAACCTATTTCCTTTATATTTCCCATGTTCGCCCGTAGTTTTTTCCCGTCGGCGAAAGGTTTCCTCCCAGTTGAATCGTCCCTCTGGACGCGCTGCTTTGCCCAGCATTGGGACTCGTCATGTCCCACCTTGAAACAAAAGCCGCAGGCGTTTTGGTTTGATGTCCCCGGCATTATACGCCGATTACCTGGTGAATCCGTCCTGCGCCTTTTTGGGCACTCTGTCTTCAAATGTCCCGCTTCACCACACGCGAAACACTTGCTGCGATTTTCACCATCTGCGCGACGACCATCGTTCCTTCGTGTCCTGTCGTCCTGCCTACGCGAGGCATGTAGAGGCTTTCTATCGCTTTCGCGGTCACCTTTCCCTAATTTAAATTGGGCAATTCCCGTTTTCAATGCCGCGGTCGTCTGATAATTCGGGTTTACCAGGGATTGCTGCACTGTTGGATCGGTAACGTGTCCTATTACCAGACGAATTAGCTCGTCAGGCTTAAAATCAATACCCGTTTGATTATAGTATTTAAGTTTGTTCCGCACATATTCCGAGGAAGATCTCGCATTATCGCTCGTATATGTTACGGCGCGGACTAACAACTCGCAGAGCTTGTCACCCGAAACGAACTCCGCACACAAATCTTCCCGGAATTTCTGCCAAGTCCTCGGATGGCCATGCCGGATGACCACGCGTACCACGTCTTGGCTGCTCCCGCCAATGCGTGAGTCGCCAAATTCAAACGCTGCGTATACGGTAATGACTCCGTAGACCTTTCCACGATGTCGCACCATTTCTCCGCTTTGTCCCCGAGATCCGTGCCTCCGAATTCCGGTATCGCTTCCGCTACATGTGCCGGTATCGAAGTAGAAGCTCTCGGCTCGCGATTCACCACGGTTTCCATGAACTTTACAAAAAGCGATTCCAGTGTCGGTGCACTTTATTCGCTGGATACACTGGGCTCACTTGACACACTATTACCCTAGTAGCACAAAAATATTGGATAAATATTTTTTTCCAATATTGAAAAAATATTTTTTTAGCCACACTTTTTAAGATTGAAGAAATATTCGATCTGAATATTGTACACATGTACAAGAAATATAAAATAAATATTTAGAAAACATGAGCTAAATATTCATAGAACATAAAATAGATATTTGAAAAATATAAGCTAAATATTCAGAAAACATAAAATAGATATTAAAAAAATGTAAGGTAGATATTTCCCTAATAGCACAAAAATATTGGATAAATATTTTTTAAGCCACACTTTTTAAGATTGAAGGAATATTCGATCTGAATATTGTACACATGTACAAGAAATATAAAATAAATATTTAGAAAACATGAGCTAAATATTCATAGAACATAAAATAGATATTTGAAAAATATAAGCTAAATATTCAGAAAATATTTTATTATTTATTTATTTATTTGTTTGTAATTTTGACCTTCCGGCTACAAAATGCCTTTTTACGGCTTAAACTCTTATATACATACTTAAAACATAACTTAATTGAATTCTATTCTAATCTATTGCACGCATTCTTTGGTTAATTATTCACTTTTGATCCCATTCACTCTCCCTTCATCCCCACATCCATTCCTTCACTTATCCCGATCTCCCCCGTATCTATTTTCACTCATTTGCACTTTATACTTTACTTGTTCCGACTACCCCTCGGCTCTCCTCATTTTTTCGCCTCCTTCTCTTTTCTTTTCTCCAGCTCTCTCAACCATTCCACTGCCTTTTCGCTGTTCCGTCCCTCTACTATCTCCTCCAACCTTATCCCCCTATAATCCTCCATTCCTCTACAGTCCTCCACCCAGTGCTTCAGACTTCCCATCCCTTCCTCGCACAGCTTGCAACTTCTCTCTTCCTCCTCCATCCAGTACCTGCTTGTCTCCTCCATACTTCCGCATCTCGCTCTCGCTATCAACCTCTGGCTCCCTCTCTCCCCGTCTTCCCTCAGGTACTGTGGCAGTCCTTCCGTCCTTAGGTGCTTATATCTTTCGCTGTACCTGGAGTCCCTTATATTAATATATTGCTCCTGCCTCTGTACTTCTAAATCTCTTTCCCCTAGTATCTCTTCCATCCTTACGCCCCGCGCCTGCTCTCTTTCCACCGCCTCCTGACTCTGTCCGTTTCTCGTCAGGTACTTCTCCCTGTCTCCCTCTGTCCTCGTCCTGAATCTTCCTTTCTTCTTTTCCTCTAAGCACTGTCTGACCAGTTCTCTACTCTTACCCTTCATCAATTCCTCCTCATATCTGAAGGCTCTCTGTCCTGTTCTTATCTTAATTCTCCTTCTCCGTGTCTCCTCCAAAACTATGTACCCGGGTGTGCACCTGTCCAGGCCCAAGATCCACCTCATATACTTCATCTGTATTCTTTCAAGTATTCCCCATTCCTTGTATCCCCATACCTCCACCCCATATAACATTACCCCCAGTACCAAGTATTCCCACATATACAGGGTCTACCACCTAACGCGGAACCCGCGCTCGCGCGAACTTGTGAAATGGCAACGTCGCAATGATACTGGCGTCATCTATGAACTGCTGGCGAAGGTATAAGGTCTTGTGGGGGCGCAAGGTTTGGCAAGATTGGTGACAGGTATGAGATACGTTTTGGGTTGTAAGAAAGGACGGGCGAACGGTTCGATGAATCGGCTCGAGCCGAGATTTTGATTCCTGCCGAACATAGCCATAGTTGCTGAACGGCTGGAAACTTCTTGGTAGGTTCGATCCCCGTCGAGTATAATTTTTTTAAAATGATTTTTTTTTATTCCTAACTGTATGATAATGATCAATATTTGCTTCCCAATATTTTTAAAACATTTGTTAAATATTTCAATTTAATATACGTAAATCTGAACTTAGAGCGCTTTTCGTGCTACCGTTTCTCTTGCCATGTATCTTGCCAATTATGGTACTGTTTAATATTTTTAGTAATTTCTAAATTTTAATTTCTAAGTTGAATATTAAAGTAATATTTTAAGTAATATATTGCTTTATATTGCAACCCGTTTCTGTAACTTAACAACACAAATATGATTCAAATTGTATCGTGTTTAGTCTCATTTTAAGCATAAAAACGTCAACAATATCAAAATAAAATTTGCAGAACAAAATGAATAAGTATAAAAAAAGTTTGATCGTTGCATTAGTGTTGTATCACAGATACAAAGGCATTTATGTAATCTTTTACTGTCGCCCGACCTTTCTTTTACTCGTTGGCCCTTTGACGGCGAACGGTTCGACTTTGCCTCGGCTCGGCTAAACTCGGGCGCGATCGGCAGAGACCGAAGTCGGATAACATCTCGGTACTCGGGTCTGGCAATGAAATTCGGTTCGGGCTACAACATGGGCAAGTGTTTCCTCCGTGCGTTACGGGTAATACGACGTAAACAAACCCCACATGATTGAAGAGTCTACCGGTCACCCTCAGGTAGCGACTGACCTGGGGGTGACTTCGGTGCGGTCTCTGCCGATCGCGCCCGAGTTTAGCCGAGCCGAGGCAAAGTCGAACCGTTCGCCGTCAAAGGGCCAACGAGTAAAAGAAAGGTCGGGCGACAGTAAAAGATTACATAAATGCTTTTGTATCTGTGAGACAACACTAATGCAACGATCAAACTTTTTTTATACTTATTCATTTTGTTCTGCAAATTTTATTTTGATATTGTTGACGTTTCTATGCTTAAAATGAGACTAAACACGATACAATTTGAATCATATTTGTGTTGTTAAGTTACAGAAACGGTTTGCAATATAAAGCAATATATTACTTAATATATTACTGTAGGATTTAATTTTATCGAGGGTGACGGATGAAAAAGGAATTAAACCCGTATCAAAGGATATAATGGATTTATTGATAATAATTGGAAAATTACACATATACGATAGACTGTATTGGAACATATGTCCGACGTTCGCCGTCGCTCGCTAGACTAGCCTATTCTTTGTTTCCACGCAATCCTCGAAACAAAGAATAACGAGGCCCGCCACCTCTCCGACACTTGGCGGAGACGACCGAACAGATCGGCGGCCCCGAACCACCGATCCCTCATTCGGCCATTCCTGCTCCTTCCTCTTCGTTCCCCGAAGAGATCCCACCATATGGTTTCATAAAGTCAGCTGATGTAGACGTGATGCTAGGGCCCTCTCCGTCCCCCATGCGCACAACCTCGTACCTGTCGTTTCGCTTCGTCTTTGTTACTTTATAGGGTCCCAAGAATTTCGCTTTTATCTTCAGGCCGGGCCCAAACTGCGTCCTTTTAATTGCCACCAACTCACCCTCTCTATATGTTGTAGCTGCCTTGCTGTTTCTATTATAACTCTTCCGATTGTCCTCCTGTATCTTAATTATATTTTCTTTCGCCACCTCCCGTAACCTGTCCCTTTTTTCATTGTACAAGTTCACGGTTTCTTGTTCAATAAGCTCGATAATTTTAAAATCTTCCTGCTGTTTTAGTTTGATCCCAAACATTACTTCGAAAGGAGACATTCCCACGCTCCGTTGGTGAGTACTGTTGATATTGCGTTGCACTTTATCCACATACCGATACCATCTGTCCGGATTATCTAAAGACAACTTAGTCAACACCGGTATTATTATCCTGTTCATTCTCTCGACTTGGCCATTTCCCCGTGGCACTCCTGCGGTAATGAGTATGTGATCGATATTTTCCGCAGCACAATACTCACGAAATTCACTGGACGTGAATGCGGCTCCTCTATCTGAAATTATCCGAGTCGGGTTTCCGAACGTCTTCTGCTGCAGTTTCAACTTATCCAACACCTCTGATGTTTTTACGGTTTTGGTGGGGTATATCCATACGAATTTAGAAAACGCATCTACGACTACGAAAAGGTACTTGTACGCTTTACCTGTAGTCGTCATTGGCCCCAAATGATCCACGTGGTAGGTTGACAGTGGCACATCTCCTTTAGGTATTGGTGTCAATTTCCCTTCTACCTTCCCCTTCTTCCTTTCCGATAGTATACACGGTATGCAACATTTTACGTACCTCTCCAATCTTTCTGTCAAATTCGGTATATAGAATTCTTCAGATATTCGTTCGGCCATCTTTTTCACTCCAAAGTGTCCATTCTCGTGCTCCCTCCTGATGACCTCGACGTACATGGAAGCCGGTAGGACAATGATTTTCTTATTTCCAATTTGCTTCATGACCAAACCCCCTTCCACGAAATAATCCTCGTAGGGTCCATTTCCTAGAACCTGCTTGATTGCTCGAATTCTGTCGTCTTCTTCTTGTCTCGCGCGCAATGTACCGATAAACTTATCTTCGACCACGCGAACGGGGTACCGACTTAACGCATCGACGTGGCGCAATTGCGACCCCGACCGGTGCTCGACATCGTATTCAAACTCTTCCAACGTCAGCGCCCATCTCGCTATCTTAGGTGCTATATCTTGTTTGTATAATGTTTTTTTCAACGCATCACAATCCGTTACTAATTTAAATCTTACTCCTAATAAATATACTCTAAACTTTTTTACTGCTCTTATAACGGCTAATAACTCTAACTCATACGAATGGTAATTCTTTTCGGCATCCGAAGTTTTCCTACTCATAAAATATACTGGGTGCAACATTTTTTCCCCTACATCCTTCTGCAGCAAAACCGCGCCATATCCCTCCTTGCTCGCATCTGTGTGTAGCTCGGTTTCTGCCTTTGGGTTGTAAATACGCAACACCGGTCCGCTCGATAGTGAATTCTTCAACGCATTGAACGATTTTTGTTGTTCCGTCTCAAACAGAAACTTCGCTTCGTTTTTTAACAGTTCCGATAGCGGACGGGCCAGCTTAGCATAATCGCGTATAAACTTCCTAAAATATCCTGTCAATCCCAGAAAACTCTGTATCTGTTTCTTATTTCTCGGTGTCGGAAAACGTTGCACCGCTTTCGTTTTCGTAGGTGAGGGATATACGCGTCCGCCCTCAATTTCATGACCTAAGTATTCTACACGCGTCTGCATAAATTTAGATTTCGACCAATTAATTTCTAACCCGTTTTTCGCTGCTATTTCTAAAGTTTTTACTAACTTTTCGTACGCTTCTTCATCGGTTTTTCCCGGAATTATCACATCGTCAACGTATATGATAACGCTCTTACTCCTGATTAACTCTTTATAAATTTCCGTTATAAAACGCGTAAAACTAGCCGGACTATTGGAAAGACCAAATGGAGTTCTCGCAAACTCGTACTGCCCATTTGGGGTCACGAACGCTGTATACTTCCGACTACTTTTCTCTACCGGTACGTGTAAAAACCCGCTTTTTAAATCTATTACCGAGAACACTCGCGCTTCCGCTAGAGAGTCTATACTTTCCTCTATGAGAGGCATGGGAAATCTGTCGCGTATCATCTGTCTGTTTATTTTCCTATAGTCTATGCACACCCGGTATTCCCCGCTCTTCTTCGGCACAATGACCACCGGACTCGCAAACTCACTGGTACTGGGATATATTACCCCATTCCCCAACCACTCAGCAATTTGTTTATCCAGCACCGCTTTCTCTCTCGGAGCCAATCGCCTCGGACGGTGACTGATCGGCTCCTCGCTGCGCAAAACAATTTTTGTTTCTACCGACGTATTTACATTTTTGGCCGGCCGATAATTCGCAATTAATGTATCTATTTTCTCGCGGTCTGTTGCACGCACGTTTGATTCGTTTTCTTGCACGTAATTAATCTGCATCAGCTCCCTTATTGCGTTTCTTACGTCGTCTGATACGGCATCGTTCACTCCGTCGCATTCGCGCTTTTCTTTGAACTCCGAAACCACGGTATCCACTGGCTTTATCGTGATTTTACCCCCGCGAATGTACACTTGCACTTGATCTAAAAAGTTCTGCCCCAGAATCACTTCCGACGTCATCGCTCCCGACGGAACTACTAAAATTTCGGTATTATACTCACCCCCGTTCACACTTAATTCAGCGTCGAATCGGCCCATCGGTATCGTTTGCAAATTCCCGAAGCCCGTCAATACTCGACGCGTCGCATACAACTTTGCACGAGCTATCTTTTTAAAAATATCCTCTCGTATTAAATTTACATCACTGCCCGTGTCTATTAAAGCGTAGCACACAACGTTATTAATCTTTACGGCCACGAGTTTGTCGTCCGCACTTCGTACACAGTTTACTGACTTACGTACTTCTTCTTCACTCTTTTTCGGGCATGCTGTCGAAATATGTCCGAATTCGTTACAGCCGAAACACCTCGGGCCTTTGTCCTTGTTCGTGCAG
This sequence comes from Nomada flava, assembly GCA_951802745.1. Taxonomy (NCBI): domain Eukaryota; kingdom Metazoa; phylum Arthropoda; class Insecta; order Hymenoptera; family Apidae; genus Nomada; species Nomada flava. Next base: position 10,989,827 of record OX637903.1, read on the forward strand.
TGCTGCACTATATGCTCCGTCGATCCACATGCGTAGCAGCGTGACTTCGCGTTGCGCCTCGACGCTGGCGTCTTTGTTTCCTTTCCTTCTTGCTTCTTCGTTTCTTCTTTCTTCGTCACTCCCCTTTTCCGATCGGTTCTTTCTCTCAATCGGTCGTACACCTCCAGATTTTTCTTTAGCTCCCGCAGGTTTCGAGAACTATAAAGAACTGCTTTATTAGACTCATTGCTATCCGGTATACCGTCTATTATGTATTGTATAAGAGCCTCTTTATCGACCTCCCCCTGCGCGGCTATCTCCTGCATTTCATACACGTATTGCCTACTGCTTTCGCCGTGCAATTTCCTTCGCCGATACAGTTGGGCATGCACTTCCGCGTTGTTTTTCCGAACGTGGAACTCGCGGATTAGGCAACGCTTTAGTTTTCCCCACGACGTGATTCCCCTTTCGAACGATACGAATTTTTTCGCCGACCCTTGCAACATTTTCTTGCCGTATATAAAATTCTGCAAATCATTCCAGCCCAATAATTCGCTTGTATCTTCGAAGTCCGATACCCACTTTTTAACCAGCATTTTATCGTCCCCATTGAAATGACAGAGGCTGCCCTCTACATCCTTGATGGTAAACGTGCTTCGGGTTCGGTTTCTATTGTTTCCCGTACGCCATCTTCCATGTTCTTCCGTTGGATCGTCTCTTCGTTTCCGGTCACGCTTTCGGTACCGCCGTCCTCCATCTTCTTCCTCTTCTTCCGAACTCTCCTCGTCACTATCCGTGACATCCTCTTCGTCCTCAGATTCAGCCTGTTCATCGTCTTGTATGGCTGACAGCAATCGCTCACGCAATTCCTGTTTCTTCCCCGTTGTTGATAAACCGAGGGTTTCCAACTCTTCCCTCAATCGTGCCACCTTCATCTTATAAATCTGCTCTTCGTCTAGTCTCGCCACCGCACCAGGCTCCTTCAGACAAACTATCGTCCTGTCCCCCTCCGTGCTGGACTCATCTCCGACGTTTGTCTCCCTTTCCGCAGTGCTTGCACTTTGTTCCTCCATCGTTTTTCCTCGCAACTCGCTCGATCGTTTCCTCACGGGTGCCGCAACTTAGGCACAACTTATTGGCGCGTGGTCAACTTTCCACCGCACCGGACAACTGTAAAACCCGACTGGTTCGATCGCGCACAGTACAACTGTCGTACAACGTCACACCACGTTTTTAACCGCTTTCCAATTTCACGATCCGTCTAATCCTCTCGATCCCGGCTGAGCCCCCAAATGTAGGATTTAATTTTATCGAGGGTGACGGATGAAAAAGGAATTAAACCCGTATCAAAGGATATAATGGATTTATTGATAATAATTGGAAAATTACACATATACGATAGACTGTATTGGAACATATGTCCGACGTTCGCCGTCGCTCGCTAGACTAGCCTATTCTTTGTTTCCACGCAATCCTCGAAACAAAGAATAACGAGGCCCGCCACCTCTCCGACACTTGGCGGAGACGACCGAACAGATCGGCGGCCCCGAACCACCGATCCCTCATTACTTTAATATTCAACTTAGAAATTAAAATTTAGAAATTACTAAAAATATTAAACAGTACCATAATTGGCAAGATACATGGCAAGAGAAACGGTAGCACGAAAAGCGCTCTAAGTTTAGATTTACGTATATTAAATTGAAATATTTAACAAATGTTTTAAAAATATTGGGAAGCAAATATTGATCATTATCATATAGTTAGGAATTAAAAAAAATCATTTTAAAAAAATTATACTCGACGGGGATCGAACCTACCAAGAAGTTTCCAGCCGTTCAGCAACTATGGCTATGTCCGGCAGGAATCAAAATCTCGGCTCGAGCCGATTCATCGAACCGTTCGCCCGCCGAACCGTTCGCCCGCCGAACCGTTCGCCCGCCGAACCGTTCGCCCGCCGAACCGTTCGCCCGCCGAACCGTTCGCCCGCCCTTTCTTACAACCCAAAACGTATCTCATACCTGTCACCAATCTTGCCAAACCTTGCGCCCCCACAAGACCTTATACCTTCGCCAGCAGTTCATAGATGACGCCAGTATCATTGCGACGTTGCCATTTCACAAGTTCGCGCGAGCGCGGGTTCCGCGTTAGGTGGTAGACCCTGTATACCCTTCATTTGAAACTGTCCCTGAATTTTCTTTCTCCTATTCCCCAGATCTGCTTTACTATTACATTTGCTCTTTTCGCTCTCTCTCGTATGTGCCTTTCCATGTTTCCTGTCCTATACAGGCGCACCCCCAGATACACAAATTCGTCCACCGTCTCTATCTCCTCCCCTTTCCACTCCCATCGCACCTTTTTTCTTCTGCCTCCTCCCTTCCGAAATTCCATCATTTTTGTCTTCCTTACATTCACTTCGAGGCCCTTCTTCTCCAAAAATCTCTCCAGTCTTTTCATCATTTCCCTCATCTCTTCTTCTCTGTTTGCCACCAGGACCATATCATCCGCGTATGACAGCGACCAGTATTTTAATACTCCTATTACTGCCCCTCCTGCTTGGCCCCTTTTTAGCTCTTCTTCTAGGTCCGCTATGTACAACGTGAACAGGGTGGGACTCAGAGGGCATCCCCGCCTCACCCCCGTCCCTGTCCAGAACTGCTTCGACACATTCTCCCCATCCTTTACTATATTTATAGTTTCCTGGTATACCTCCTTTATCCTCTCAATGATTCCCTTACTCACTCCCCTTTTCTCCATTATCCACCATAGTTTTTCCCTTACCACCGAGTCGAAGGCTGCCGCTATATCCACGAACATTGCAAACAGCCTTCCTCTTGTTTTTAGATTTTCCTTCTCTATTGTATGTTGGAGTACATAGATGTTGTCCATCGTGCTTCTTCCCTCTCTGAAGCCACTCTGCGTTTCTGGCAGCATTCCTTTCCCCTCCACTTCCTTTCTTAATCTCTCACTCAACACCGCAGCATATATTTTGTATGCTGTGTTGAGCAAGGCTATTCCTCTATAATTTTCTGGCCTCCCCCTGTCTCCCTTCTTATATAGTGGCATTATCTGTGCCTTTCTCCACTCTTTGGGGAAACCCCTACCCTCCCACACATCCTTTATCACTTCCACCAGCCTCTTTCTCCCATTCCCCACGCTGTACAGCCACGCTTCCCCTGATATTTGATCCGTGCCCGCCGCCTTCTTCTTCTTTATCCTTCCTATTTGTCGTTCTATCTCCCCCTCTGCTATCTCTTCCTCCCCTTCCATCCCCTCTCTTAACTCTCTCTCCACCCCTATCCTTCGCTCCTTCGATCCATTCAATAGCTTCATATAGTGGTTCTCCCATTCTTCTATTTTTATATCGTGGGCTGCCTCCCTTCCTTTTCTCCGTTCTTTATTTATGTATCTCCATATTTGTGACTCTGTTTTCGCCTCCTTTATCTCCTTTAATTCCTTTTCCTTGCTCTCCTTCTCCTTCCTCTTACATAACTCCTTCCAATCTCTTTTCTTCTCTATATATGTCTCTCTCGTAATCTTCCCCTTTTTCCACTTCTTGTACCATCTCGCTACCCTCCTTTTCCCTTTCGTGCATTCTCTATCCCACCAAAAATATTCCCCCAGTTCCCACTGTCTTTTCCTTATCTTTTTTTTTACAATACTCCCATTCACTGCCTCCCTTAGCTCTTCCCATTTCTTTTCCAACTCCTTCTCTTTGAACACCTTGTTTTCCATCTGTCCTCTATATTCTTGTATGCCCTCTACGTCCCATACCTGCACGGCCCTTTCTCTTCTCTCCTCCTCCCTCCCTCTCTCATGCCATCCCTCTAGTTTTACCTCCAACTCTAAGGGTTGGTGGTCCGCCTCCACTCTGTCTCCCACTTTAAATTTCTTTACTTTCTCCAATCCCTCCGAGTTCACCACCACATAGTCTATTACTGTTGAACCTCTTGCACCTATATACGTATACTCCCCCTCCCTGTCCCCTTCCACATTTCCATTCAGGATATACCATCCCCTTTTTTCTGTTAGGCTTATCAGTATCTCTCCTTCTCCGTTTTTAACCTTGTCCTTTGTCTTCCTTTTCGTCATTCTGCCCTGTGGCTGTCCTGTGTACAGTCTTCCCTCCTCACCTATGCGCGCATTAAAATCCCCCCCTATTACTAGTATTCCTTCTTCTTCTTCCTTTATCTCTTCCTGTAGTGTCCGTTTCATTTGTTTCCCCTTTTCTCTGTTATAAATTGTCCATACTCTCCATGTTTCTCCCTCAACCTTCATCCATCTCTCGACCATCCCTTCGCTCTCTTTCCCTTCCTTTTCCATATTCCAATCTTCCCTAACTCCAGTAATTATCCCTCCACTGGCTCTTCCCTTTTTACTTTCTCTTTTTGCGGCCTGACATTTCCAACTATACCCTTTTGGTAATTTCCTCTCTATCTTCTCCCACGCCTCTCGTTCCATCCAGGTTTCCGTTAAACCTATGCAGTCGAACTTCTTCAAGTATGTCCACCAGCTTTTATCTTTCCTACGTACTCCTGCCACATTCCAAAATAAAATTTTTGCTTTCCTGTCTCCCCCATTTCCCTTCCCTTCCGCATCCTGTCTTTCCGTTTGTCTCTCCTCCGTCTCCCTTCTGTTCTTTCCCCCCCCCCCAGGCCCTTACTGAAAATCCTGTCTCTCCCTTCCTTTATTCCATTCTATCCATACACCATCTATCCTTAACCTGTTAAATGCTATTTTAGTCTCTTTTCCCTTCTTCCTTTCCTGCCAGGCTCTCTCCATGATTTCTTTCTGAATACCCCTTTCTTTCCTTGTCCACTCCTGGTCTATATATATATTTGTCCCTCTCAGCCTGCTTTTATTCTGTAGTATTTTTCTCTTCTCTTCTATCCCTTCTAGTTTTACTACTGTAATCCGTTGGTTCTCCCTCCCAACCCTTCTCGCCCACTGCACCTTCGCCTTTACCCCAACTTCTTTCTCTAAGAAGACCTCTACCATCTCCTTTTCTTGCTTTTCCCTCACCTCTAGCCCTTTTATTACTATATTATTTCTTTTCTCCTTCTTTTCACTTCTCTCCATTTCTCCTTTTATATATTGTATGTCTTCTTTCCATTTGTCTCCTAATTGCTCCTCTTCCTTCCTCTCTATCCTACTTATTCTCTCTTCCATTTCATCGACCTTATTCCTCCATTCTTTCCTTTCCTCTTCCCATTCCTCCTGTTTTGCTCTCAAGACCTTTTCCATCTCTCTTTTTACTTTTTCATGGAACCCTTCCTCTATCTTCTTTATATCTGCTCTCATCCCTCTCATTTCCTCTTGTAAACATATAAATATCTGCTTCACGTCCAGTCCCTCCATTCCTCCACCCTCGCTTGCCTTCCTACCTCTCCGCTCCTGCTCCTCCTCATCCTCTTCTGGTCCTCTCCGTCGCACCACATAACCCTCCAGGCTTCCCCCCACTCCTGCCTGGCCAGCTCTCGTCCTAACCCCTCCTCCTCTCTCCGACTCCGCTGCTGCCGTCTCCGTCCGTCTCCCTGTCGGTAAGTTTACCGCCCGGCCTGTTTTACCTACCACTTCCTGCCCATAACCTCCTTTCTTCTCGCGATTGCCTGTTTCTCCCTTCCCTACCATCTTCCTATCTTTTTTCTATTTTTCTCCTTCCCTTTGTATCACTCCTTCCCTTACTCTTGTTACGAGCCGAGGGCTAAGGGGCACGGCTGCGGAGCCGAGGATCGGTTGTTTAAGAGTTTTGTTAGTTAAACGGTCGAGCCGTTTTGATGGGAAATGTGTGGATGTGCCAATGCCTATTTCATCAATGGGTGCCACTGGAAGGTCAAGGTTTTTGTGGATGTGCCAGAGCCTATTTCATCTCTGGGTGCCACTGGAGGGTTAGAGTTTGTGGATGTGCCAATGCTTATTTCATCAATGGGTGCCACTGGAAGGTTGTTGTGGATGTGCCAGAGCCTATTTCATCTCTGGGTGCCACTGGAAGGGTTTATTTGTGGATGTGCCAGTGCCTATTTCATCACTGGGTGCCACTGGATTGTTAGTAATTATTGCCTCGTAACTATCGATATATCTCGAGCGGTTGAGATATATCTGTTCGGTGGATTCTATATACTACTTATGATTGGTATAGGAAACAGAAAGAAATGAATATATCTATGATCAAATAATAAAATGTCTATATTCTATATATATATAGTAAATTACAATATGTAATAATCGTGGACTTAAAGAACCCACGTTTACAGTCTTTGACGTTATAAGTATGAAATGCTCGAAAGGGAATGCGACCCGATCTTGCTGTCTTTCGACGAATGTGAACTTTGAAATAAATATCGATGATCGAAAGGGAATTTAACCCGATCTCACTAACTTTCGACAAACGCGAACTTTATAAATATCGGTAGATGATCGAAAGGGAATTTAACCCGATCTCACTGAGCTAGAGTATTCAAACAGCCTAAGTCGCAACGTATCACGAAGCCAGTTAATTGGATACTGAGCCGTTAATAAATAAAAGTTGCTCGAAGGGGACTTGAACCCGATCTCGCTGGCATCAGTATGGCTATCTGGCACCGACATGGTACGCAGCTAGTAATGTCCATACTGACCCTTTAATAAATAGAATTTGATCGAAAGGGAATGGAACCCGATCTCACTGGCATCAGTATGGCTATCTGGCACCGACATGGTACACAGGTAGTAAGGTCCATACTGAGCCACGAGAGTAGATTTCATGCCCTTTTTATATCCGAAAAGCGGACCAAAAATATGGTGGGGGTACAGAATCTTCCAAGGGAGTCCAAAAGATCGCCCTGAAGCGTTGCGTCATCGCGCCATCGCGGAAGGGGCAGACTCGACTGCATGCACTCTCGATTTCCATATAAGGGCATCATAGACGAGACGAAGGAAATAATCCTTCCTACGTAACACTCTCCTCTGCTCTTGAACCACTTCACCTTTCTTCTACTAAGCGCTTTTCTCCCGTCTACCTAACCTCTTTTCCTACCACCTCTATTCTTCCTTGTTCTATTCTTCTACCCTTCTGCGGATTCTTTTCCCTTCACTCCTATTTCTTGTCCTCCTTTTCTTCTATATCTCCCTACTTTTCCACTCTTCCTTTCGCTCGTTTTCCCTTCGTTTTGTACTTTCCCTGTATCCCTTATTTCTCTTCACCCTACTTCCAACAACCACCCATCACTTCCAATATTCAGAAAATATAAAATAGATATTAAAAAAATGTAAGGTAGATATTTAAAACATGTAAGATAGATATTTAAAAGATGTAAAAAAAATATTTAAATGATATTGAATAAATATTTTAAATCTAAAAAAAAGTTAAAAAATTATAATATTCGAAGTTGTACGCGTTGTTTGAGTTCACCTCAATATTGTACCTTATTGTACACTACTTACTACTCCCTTAAACAATTTTCCAACCTAAGAAATTTTTATTGGTGTCGACCGGATTCGAACTCGGACTCATGAATTACTGATCAACCTACTTCCCCAATGAGCTAAAACATGTTACATGATATAATTAACCAGTTACATGATATAATCGTTCAGCAAAGACACAATTTTATTACAGAAATAATGTTTTAACTAAAAGTGAAATATAGTATATTATTAACAAAAAAAGAGAATGCACTTATATTTTTCTAAATACTTCTATTACATTATTAAATACATTATTTTATCCTTGACTTTGCTGTCGCCAAAAACAAAGATGTCATTAGTTTCATCTCAACCTCCGTAATGGACGCTTCCCTTCTTCTTGTTGCTACTGTGAAATGAAAAATAAAATAAGTTATGTATTATAACTAAGAAAAAAGTTAAGTACTCACCAGTTATAGCATCATATAATTTTAACTTGATGAAAGGGAATTTATTTTTTCTTCCCTGTCCCGAATAGTACGTCGCTGCTTCGTTCGTCACTACTTTCTGAAGCATATTGCATATTATTTTTTTCTTACTTTCTCCGCCAACTAAATATAGTAATTGTACCTGAAAAGTATGCCATTATTTATTTGATGAAAATTAAAAGAAGTTATTGCGACCATGATTTTATCGGTATGGATATTTAGAAATACAAACCAGTAAATTAAATTTTTCAGGACTTTCTGATATTATAATATCGAAATTATTTATCTCCGTTACTGATGCCAGTGGCAATTGGTCTAAAAAAGACTTTTCGCCATTCACGATTCCAGCATTATCTCTATCAGTTACTAATACGTTGTTTAATAATCTTTCAATAGATTCAAATTTATTAGACAATTGTTTAATGTCATACTTTATTTCAATTAATTGACGATTTAATGCTTCCATATCTGTACAATGACATAAAATATTATTATTATTATTGCGTTTATTATTTTGTTTATATTTAATTTATAATTTTTACGTTTATAGTAGGGTTTAACATAAGTGCCATTTTTTTCTACTTACTTGCTGCTTCTGTAGTAGCTTGATGAATTTCTGAGCTTACACTCGCAGAATCGGAATCACACGGAATCGCAAATCGCTTTTGTGTTCTATTATATGTTCTTTTGGATGCCATCTAAAAATTTTATCCTTTAATCCTATACTAATTAATAATAATAACTGATAAATTAATGACTAATAATAAAATAATAACTAATTAATTACATAAATGGAGCAGTTCAAATGCTACAAAGTATGTTTGACATTTAAGTATAAATGCTTTATGCACAATTTCATTTAGCCCAAATGAAACAATTTGATTTGTGAAATTATTAAATTTAAATATTCCTATTATTTTGGAATCCATAGGGTTTGTGTAAAATGTTTCTAATTTGGTTGATAATTTACCAATTATTTCATTTTCTATTATATCTGTGATTTGCAGGACATAATCATGTTTTACAAAAATATAACAATCGCGAAACCCATAAGCTTTTAAATTAAAATAAGGCAGTTGTATTCTTTTTTTATTATTTTGTACTTTAACAATTATTTTGCTTATATTCTCCCTGATTGTAGGTGCTCCATTTTCCGATAACCTTTTTGTTATTTGTGCCAAAGGATTATTCCATCTACGTAGTATGCTTATTAGCTTCCCCAAGTAATTTTCAAAAGGGAAGCAACTTAATTCCTCCAAAGAATATTTTAAATTTTCCACATCGTCTGTAATGTGCACTAAATTGTGAACATTATATATACAAAATTCTCTGCCATACAAAGCAGAAGAATTATTTACAAATAAAAATAGCATTTCTTGAGCTTTGTTTAGCCACTCTACGTTCATACGTAATTTATTATGTAGCAAAACTCTAATAGCTGCGTGAAATAATAAAAAATGGTTGTAATATTCATTTGGAAGAATTCCCTTTAAAAGAACTGGCCCCAAATACAAGAGAAATAAACGAAACTCCGTAGCTTTGTATCTAGGTAATTCCGATATGGGTCGTGATTTGCGATTAAATTCACTAGGTAAATATTTTGCAGCAAAAACCATTCTTTTGGATAATTTGTTTCTATGCTGTAATGTAAACTCTATCTTACACCAATGACCAAGTAATTTTTTCATAACTCCTAAACAGCATAAATGCATATAATCTAAAGCAAAATGTTTTATTATGTCTAATTTCGTTATATTTAATAGAGGTGTCCGTTTATCGTCTCGATGGTGATCCATATCGCGAAAATTTTCAAAATCAAAATGTGTCCGAGCACTAGCATTATGGTTTTCATAAATAATTCTTTTTTTGTAATATGTACCCTCTTCTGTACATCTTTCACAGCTACTGCGACCTGTGTGTCCTTTAATATTTTTTAAAAATGCTCTCGCAGGTGCATCACACGTAAAGCATATAACATCTACTTTAAAATAAGTATTACTGTAAAATAATCCATGCTCTAAAATATCATTTAATTCGTTTATGAAATCAGTTAAGTAATCAACCAAGGAATTTGGTTTGGCATTACCATAATATATTGCTATCGGAAAAGGAGACACTGTACAATTTTTTAATACTAGCTTGCACAAAATGGGCCAAAACTGATTGTTCGAACTTTTTGAAATTGGAATTCCATCGATATTAAAAATTAATGGAAACGTTAATGTCTCTTTGAGCTCAGTAAATACACTTTCATTTTGTAACAAAGTAATTAGATTCTCTTTTATGCCAAAATATGTGTACTGAGCTACTGTCTTCTTCTTGCTTAAGACTGACACAATATTTGTTGCTCGTTTAGTCTTTAACAAAGTGCGAGCATCGCGTGGAATTTCATATTCTTGAAAAATATCCTTCAAACCCTTTAATAAATTACCCAATTGAGAGTGATTAATATTATTTTCTACGGACCATGATTTTAGAAAGCTAAGTAATTTCAAATTCTTTAAATTGTTAGGTTCATTATTTGCAGTATTATGACCTGTTTCTGTATTTTGTTCATTTATAATTTCAAGATTAAAGGATTGATTTAGATTGAAATCAGGCATAGGATTAGCAATTGCTTGAGAATTAGTTGGCATAATTCTAGCTTCGTCTATTGTGTCTCGACTCCGATTCTGGATAGAAGCCACTTCTTTTTTTATAAATTTATATTTTTTGTAACGTTTCCCAGACATCTTTCAAACTGTGTAACTGCAAATTGAGTGTTACGAGAAAAATATTAAGAACATGGAATAAAAATATGTACTTACCTTCTCTGCAAGTTCTTGCGTACCAAAAGTGTGTCACTGATGTTAATTGAATATACTTCAATGTAGAGGTGTGCTCGGTAGCGTAAACAGTACTGTCTTCTGGGCTCGTGTAAGGTTTTTAGGAAAGCTCGGATGTAGGTGTGGTCTTAGGAAAATGCATATTATTGGTAATGGGGTGTGACAGAAAACCCATAGAGGTGGAGGAAGATGTGTTTAGAGTAGGAGACATCGCGACTTAGCGATGTGCAAGGGCTGCAAAACACCTGGTAGTCAGATGCGTCTTCCTTCGGGTGTCTTAATCCCTTAAATTACCTTATTTGTAATTCCTGGCCGCGGACTACGTCGTTTATGACGTTCCCGGTCGGTCGGTCATCAGGCCTTCGGTAGCGCGCCTGACCCTTCGGACGGACGCTTTAGGACGGAACAGAGGAGTTCGTCGATTTCGAGTAGCTCGGAAAATTCTGAGGCTATTAAGAAAGTACATACAGTAATTTCTGGATAAATTAAATGCTTCGTATCTGTGAGACCACACTAATGCAACCGTGAATTTTTTTTATTGTTACGTATTGCGCTATGAAAATTATATTAAAATATTCGTGAAGCTGTTGTGATTAAAATGAGACTAAACACGAGATAATTTGGATCATATTTACTTATATGTCTACATAATAAAACCCTTACTCATTAATTTTTTTTTTTTTTTTTTTTTAAGAGGAGGGAAAATGCTTTTCGCACACCATATCTGTTCCGTCAGTTAATTGTTCAACGGGTTAGTGCCCGAAAATAACAATTCGGGAAAAGTCAAAAGTCGCATCGGTCATAAACAACCCAGGTTGAACAACGTAGGTATCTGACCTTTCTTTCACTCTCTGTCCCTTTCAGCGGCCGCCGATGTCGGTGCCAAATTTCTAAAAAGGCAAAGTTATCCCTACCGTCTAAGTGAGCGCGGCCGGTCCCGACCTGCGATCCCTTATCCAGAAATTACTGTATTCGTCTATTGCAATCCGGTGCCATCTGAGGGCTGGCAACCAGATGTTTGAAAAGTTAAAAATATTCCTCCAAAGCAGCATTGACTTGACCGTGTCATAAATCCGTTTCAATCGAAACCCTCTGTACTCATGTTGTACCTCTCACCAAACTGTGTATATTATTTTTGTGTATTTTCACTGTCTCACAGCACATTGTAAATTGCCGTCGGGGGCATTCCACGATCATGAATTATTGCCTTGTTGCTAAAGAACGCAACCGGTCAATTGTTAATTATTATTTCGTCACGCAATGATTCGCAATCCATACATTCCAATCAATATTTCAATCGATATATTGAAAAGAGAGTACAAACAAATATTTTATATCTAATATAAATCAAATAATTTTTTCTAATATAAAATGAATATTTATTTTATATTAGGAAATAAATATTTTGCTGTTACATCTAATAAATATTTCATACATATTCGAGAAAAAATATTTATTTCTAATATTGAATGAATATTTTTTTTGCTCTTACAAAAAAATATTCTGTTTCAAATATTGAATGAATATTTATTTTACATTAGTGAATAAATATTTTGCTGTGACATCTATTAAATATTTCATACATATTCGAGAAAAAATATTTATTTCTAATATTGAATGAATATTTTTTTTGCTCTTACAAAAAAATATTCTGTTTCAAATATTGAATGAATATTTATTTTTCTCTTAGAAAAAAATATTTTGTTTCAAATATTGAATGAATATTTATTTTACATTAGTGAATAAATATTTTGCTGTGACATCTATTAAATATTTCATACATATTCGAGAAAAAATATTTATTTCTAATATTGAATGAATATTTTTTTTGCTCTTACAAAAAAATATTCTGTTTCAAATATTGAATGAATATTTATTTTACATTAGTGAATAAATATTTTGCTGTGACATCTATTAAATATTTCATAAATATTCGAGAAAAAATATTCATTTCTAATATGAAATGAATATTTATTTTTCTCTTAGAAAAAAATATTTTGTTTCAAATATTGAATGAATATTTATTTTACATTAGTAAATAAATATTTTGCTGTGACATCTAATAAATATTTCATAAATATTCGAGAAAAAATATTCATTTCTAATATGAAATGAATATTTATTTTTCTCTTAGAAAAAATATTTTGTTTCCAATATTGAATGAATATTTATTTTTCTCTTGGAAAAAAATATTTTGTTACAAATATTGAATGAATATTTATTTTACATTAGTAAATAAATATTTTGCTGTGACATCTAATAAATATTCCATAAATATTCGAGAAAAAATATTTCTTCCTGAATCTAGAATACATATTGTATGTATATTTAAATATTAAAAAGTGATTCAATCTCTTTTTAATATTGTATATATATGTATTCAATATTTTGTGCTACTAGGGTGGTTCCCGAAAAATCGATTTTTTCAAGTAGGTCGCTTATTTTGAGCAGTTCGTCGATTTCGAGTAGCTCGGAAAATTCAAGCGCTCAACTCGGCTCGATTGACCGAACATTACTCGACTCGAATTATTCGAGTGTTCGCACACCTCTAGCAGTCGCTAACATTTATCACGTGCACAAGACGCAACTGTTTTGTTTACATTTACTGACTCATCTCGTTGAAACGGATATAGGTATGCATACACATACATTCTTTGCTTTATTTTAATTGCTAAAGGATAATGCGTAAAATGGGAACTCATTTCGGTGGTGGGGGAATCGGCAAGTGGTAGAGTAGCGCGTTTGGCCCGCGGCGGAGAAGAAGTTCCTCACCCCTGCATTATGCCATCTATTATGTGCAAATTTCCAACTCCATTTGCACTCATGCATCCCCATACCATAACAGTTCCGCTTCCGTGTTTGACAGTAGGGACATCGGAAAATATAACTTTATTCCAAAAGTGTTTGGACTTGCTCACGTACTGCTGTGCCAAGAATAGCAGCCTCTTCATTCTGTTTATTTTACTCACGAACGGTTTTTCCTCGCTATACGCCCATGCAAACCAGCATTTTCCTAAGATTTCCTATTTCTCTGTTAGATATTAATTTATACGTCAAGATTATTTAGCCGGAGATTATAAACGAGTGCAATGTTGCAAGGTTCTGGGGTAACTGCCATGGGGTTCATCACAGTCCTCTTACCAAAAGGCATAGCCTTCCCCACTCCGTAGCCAGATCCTCCAGGAACAGAGTCCCTATTCATTCTCTTTCAAGACATGCCATAAATTAGTCAATCCTAGGACATCCGATAACTGAATGGCGTCGGGCCACCAGCCATCGTCTGTCACCCAGGTTGACGATTCCCAAAACACTCTTCGACCACACGTAGGACTCCGTCCCCATCATACATTATACACAGAGTGCATAGTAGTTCGCCACCCGATCGTATTTCTTCCTTAAAATTACGCTATCGCGAACACGGCCACACTGACATGCTTCGCGCTCTCGAGAAGCCATCTTTCCACAGCAATAATACTTAAATAACAGACCGCTCGACCATTCCTGATTCAGCCAGTACATTGTAGTATAAACTACCAAAGTATTCCAATCAGATGCCAATGCAACACATGCAAACAGCCAGCAGCCACCCATAACGGACAGTATCATTTAATACTTCCAAACAGGGTAACACGCCCATATCAAGAATACAATTCTTTCACATTCGCAGTGTCTCAGGCGGTGCCGCGAGAACAGACCAGCACACAGCACATTGTCTTGTTAACGCTAAACACAGCAACAGAGACGGCTACACAAGCCACGCCTCCATGTCCCACATCAATACTCATTGACACCACAACGTCCACATCCTCATACAGTTTCCAGACGGATTCATATTATAACATAGCAAGCATGTGGGTAAGCATTAAGCTGCATAACAGCAATAAATCAGAGACAAATCACTCATAAATTACTTTTAATTCAACTGTAAAGCATCATTACAAAAATAATACGAATAATAAAGGAAACCCCGTACACCATATAACCCGCTAACACGGTTCATCTCCACTGTCGCTTTCGTCAATTAAACTTTCATCCATATCCGTATCGCCCGACCATTCGCCCTTCCACAACCTGAGACGGTCCTTGGGCACCGTTTGCGGTCTTCCGGTTTTTCCAACAATCTCATAATGATCATTGCTTAACATTTTGGTTATTGCAAATGGACCCACATATTTACGCTCTAATTGAGCTCGCCTTAAATCCGCTGGTTTTACAAAAACCGTATCACCCTCTTTATAAACTACATTTACTCTGCGTTTTTTATTAAATCCTGCTTTTGAGCGTTTTCCGGCAGCCTTTCCGGTGCTAACTGCCTATCCTTAATGATATCAATTAGATCGTTTGTATCCGGTAGTTCAATTTCGGCAAGGTCGGCGGTACCCGTGCTTCGTTCCACGCCAAACAATAAACGGTACGGAGAAAAACCAGTCGTTTCCTGAACAGTTGTATTTAATGTAAGCATTGGTTTGGTTACTTTAGTTGGCCATTCCGAAATTTTATGTACCTCCGTGGTAAGCAAGTTTATGACCGTCGATACATACCGCTCGGCCTGCCCATTGGCACGAGGTGCTCCCGTGACAATAAAATGCAGGTCAATACCGTGCTTCTTAATAAATTGAACCAGCGGTTTAAACGTAAAATTTGTTGCTCGATCCATTACAATGACTCTAGGTGTACCGAATAATGTTAATTGCTCTTTAAATATTTGCAACATTTCCGGACCAGACAGTGACTTTAAGGGGGGAGGGTCAGGTGAACTGAAAAAAATTGACGTTTCTTTGCGAAGCTGGTATGAAAAGACTATAGTATTTCTTTATTGAACAATATATGTATGTTATTGTGTAGCATTTAGACAATCTATTTCTTTTTTTAGATTATAAAAATATTCAGTATTGAGTGTGTAATAGCTGCTTGAAGTTGGCTCTTCGAAAATGCGCCGTGCAACGCACAGGTCGCTGTAATCATCTAAAATCAAAAAACCAAAACTTTTTCGTTAAAATACAATAATGCGCTTTGCATGAACCTAAATTTGAAAAAAAAATTCAAAAATTACAAAGTGCGCGCCACTTTGAAGAGAAATCAAGGTTTTTTTCTACAAACAAATGGTTATAAACATTGTTTATGTTTCAATTTTTTGTGAAACTTTAGGTTCATGCAAAGGAGGATATATCAAGGAATGTTTGTGCAAAATTTCATAAGAATCGGTTGAGTAATGGCTAAGCTACATTGCACGGCGCGTTAAATTTTGCATTTCGAGAAAAACGCGTTTAAAGTTTTCGGAAGGAAAAATAGTCGTTCATGAAACTTACAGCTTATTTGAATTTAATCAGCGATGCCAGGACCGTACATTAGGCCTTCCTCTTCCTCAAATTCGCTCAGCAAAACCGCTTGCTCTTCTTTTCTAGAAGTTCTAGCCTCTTTTGTGCGTTCGGCGCTGCGGCGCTCCTGTCTGCTGATACGGTGTCTATCATACGAATCGGCAAAATGCTTACACTGGAGCCCGATTTCCAGCTGTAAGTCATTCATTATTTCTAAAATGAAGGTGTAACCTTCATTAAACATGCCGGCAGCCAAATACGCAGCCATTTTGATAATTTTGGAGCCGCAGTTTAGATGCTTAGGGACCAGACGCCACACAGTAGAGTTAAAACTTTCATTTGCGTTTTGCGTGTAGCCACCTGAGCATCTCTGAAGCAAATCATCCCGAGACAAATCCTTATATATAGGAAGGATAGCCTTCTGCACGTCTGCATGTAACGGAGGTGGATGACTGAAGGACTGTATATTGTTTTCTGCTTCTGCATTGCGATAACTACACCATGATTCCGACGGACAACACTGGTGCTGCGGCTCATCGTCCGTTGAAATCATATGGTAATAAGTTGCCATAATTCCCTTCTTCATATCTTCAACGGAATTGACATTTCTTCTTATGGCAAGTCCATAATATTTTGTCAATTTTTTTATTAGTGTGTCGGTGAGCTTGCCCTTGCCTCCCAGCTTAGCAGTTTTTTTTATGTTCCGCAGCCGACTGCCCATTCTCTTCTCGACGTGGCCGACGCATTCACTTTTTATTATTTGAAAATCGTCGCCATAAGGTTGTTCATCCAAAATGGCCTTAAATGTTTTCCTATCGCCGTCGCCGACGTAATTGCCATATTTCACTCCGAACAGATTCTGGGATCTCTGGAACATTTCGAGTATGGCGTCCACTTCCATCTTGCCTGCGGATCCAGCATGATTTATAGGACAAATTTCCTTGTGATCTAAGTATTGTGAGTCATTCTTGGCCGTATTTTTATAGTATATACAGGCTTGGCAGTAACTACTTTTTACTACAAGATCAATCACTTTGCCTGTGTAATGTCCAATAAGCGTAGTTACGCCATATAAAGACGTGAACCCACGCTTTTTCCAGGACCCGTCGCCTGAAACTGTTATGTTCAAAAGCGGCCTTTCATTTTCTTCGTTTAATTTTACTTCATCTTCCATCGCCTTTTTACAAGTAAAATCAAAAATTTCTTAGTGAGACCTTTTCCCAAGTCCATAATGCCACAAAAAATATTGATCCCTTGTCTTGCAATACCTAATAATCGCATGACAAATACGATCCGTCGATTTATTTCGTAACTATTACGGATAATTGGTCCCGAATTTATAAGCGTGGTGCCACACCGACATTTTACCGCTATTTTGAATCCAAATCCTCTATCATCTGTCTGGCCAAATGATAACTTCTGTTTGCACGTTTTACAAATAGCCATATCAGTAATAGCGGAAAAAACACTCACGAATTCAATGATTCTGTAGCAGAAACTTAGGTTCACCACAACATCGGACACCGACGCTTTCAATTTCTTGGCAGAAGTACTTGCTTCGGGTTCATTCGATGTTACTTCGGTCTCTTCGGCGTTTTCACTTGACGTAAACTGGTTTCCACCAAATTTACGCCGACGTGGACGGCTCGTGCGATAATTCAGTTCACTTTCACTCACTTTTCGACTCATTTTCAAGGAAATAACGTGAAACGACTGCTTGGTATGAAATGTAGCGATGTACTGAACGTACACAACCACTCTGCTATTTGCTTGGAGACGCTACCTGGACGAAAAATTATGCCAAGGGATCGAAGGGCACCCTTCATGCGCGCGGTCGTATACCTGCGCCCCGGACCGTTCGGAGCGCGCCACTTTAACGACGTTGTAGGTACACTTAGACTTCGAATTTCTATTTGAAATTTTCAGAGCACATTCTCCAGGTAGTAAAATAATATTCTAAGCAAAAAAAAAAAGGTGCAAAAATTTCAGTTCACCTGACCCTCCCCCCTTAATGGAATGAGTTGCACATATTTCGTAAAAGCATCTACGATAATTAAAATGTGTTGGTAGCCGTCCTTTGATCGTTCAAATGGCCCTACACAATCACAATGTAGCATATAAAAAGGTACTGCTTTCTTATTAATAGAATGCAACAGTCCCTGTTTTGGACCCGTGTGACGCTTCGATACAATACAAGTAATACAATGTTCAATATACTTATTTACGAACTTACGCATCTTCGGAAATCAATACTTCTGCGTTACGCGCTCATACGTTTTTTCAGGCCCCACATGACAATTTTCATCGTGGTACAAACGCAGTAAACCAATTCTACTGCCTTTCGGAACAAAACTACGATAGACCGTCCGCCCCGATACCCTTTGTATTTTTCTACACAACACGCCTTGTCGAACTTCGAAATCGTTACTCACAGTATCATTCACTTCTATACGTTCTATGATAGACCTCGTTTCCTCATCCTTTCGCTGAGCGAAAGCATCCTTTCTTACCACGAACCTTCGCAAATAGTATCGACGCGGTAGTTTACAGGCCAATTTCGGCTTAAGGGCCCCGACTCCGGTGTGCGTGCACTCACACAAACAACGGAAAGCATGCACGTATACGCCATGCGCGATAGAGAGACCCGATTTTTAATTTTTGAACTGTTGTCTCGATGATTGCCTTAATGAAACTTTCGCGGATATAGAACACACGGGTGGACTTCACCACAGCCCCAAGGCCGGCCGTACACCAAAGATGCATGAAACACGCAACACGCAACATGCGACATGCGGTAAATACCGCGCTCATACTTATACCGCATAGAACCACTTAAAATGTATAGGTACTTCTTCTACCCTCGTAGACCAGACATGCATGCTGCACATGTTGCGCGACATCTACTGCGTGCGGTATTTTGTGCGTGTCTTGCCGCAGTATTTACCGCGCGGTAGAGAAGACATTTTCAGTTTGTAGGAGATTTTACGTAGGGGGGTAGTGAATGCTTCAACATTTGCTGCACTGGTGTACGCGGTGTAGCAACATGAGACATTTACCGCACGTCGCACAACATGAGACATTTACCGCACGTCGCACAACATGAGACATTTACCGCACGTTTTCACAATTTATCACTTCTGGAAAGAGAAGAATCTAAAATACGATTTGCACGCATCCAACCTAAGAATAGTTCAGTGATTCTCCGTCGGTGGCGTTTATGGTACATTGTAGTGAATTTGACCAAGTTACCGTCAGGGTCGATAAAAATACAAATCAGTCGGTAAATGTAAGTTATAATTTCACACCACGAACAACGATTCATACGTGAATACGTGATGCGTGCACACAGACACCAGTAAGGCATAGTTGCCGGCACGTATCAAACCTCTGTCACGCTGTTGTCACATCTGTTACAATTATAACATAAGCATCAGCAAAATGAATCGGCTCGAGCCGAGATGTTGATTCGAGCCGCTGAAAACTTTTTTGTAGGTTCGAGTCCTCTTGGGGTATATTTTTTTACATTCATTTTTTTTTCGTTACTAAGTATATGACAATTATCAATATTTGTTTACAAATGTTTTAAAAATATTTGTTAAATACTTTAATTTAATATACGTAAATATGAAGTTGAAGCGATTTTTTCTACCGTTTTCTTCCCATGTATCTTGCCAATTATGGAACTGTTTGATATTTCTAACATTTGGACGCGTATACACGTCAAAGCTCAAAATGGTCAACTCAAAATTTCAATCATTTGGTGGTATGTTTCATTTATATTACCAATAAAGCTGCTATGTTAATATATATGAAATATATTAACTATATTATATAACAATAATATAATTGTAATATAATTAAAATAAATATAAGATTATTGAAGGTGCTTGAATAGGTATTCAAATGATTATGTGGGCGTGTATGTGTTACATTAATACTGACTGTATCACAATAACTTATATTTAAAAAAAGAGTAGAGGAAAGGAATAACAGAAACACATGTAATGAATTATAAATATATATTGAAGATTAAATACTAAAAATTATATGAAATACAGAAATTTTAACACTAGATTTACCAGCTATTTAAATATACCTATTTCTACCAAAACCAGTCAGAATGATTGGTGTATAAGAAAAAAATGCTTATTGAGGCCTCCAGTCTTTATTCACTTTTAAAAAATGACAAAAAAAGTTGAACAATATTAATTGTAATAGATAAATGGATTTATAGATATTGTCAAATAACAAAACGCTTAATTGTTTACACTTTGTCGGTTACAATTTCTACATATATAGATTTTGCTGTGTGTACACTTTCCGCATACACTTTTTTTGCATGTATTGCAAATATTTGTAGTCTTATTGTTATTGCAATATCCTATTTGACACCATTTGCGTACAGGAACCGTGCCACTTGTAGTTGGCATATCAGCTTCGTGTGGTTTTTGCCTTGAAGTCTGATATTCTGAAGCAAGTTCTTCTGCTAATCGAAACAGAAAGTCTTTCCGTGAGATATTTTCTCCTGTTGTATTTTTGTACAATATCCAGCAATTTATTCCGGCTAAATCTAAAATATTGAAAAAGACTTGAAGTGGCCACCTTCTGGAACCTGATTTCACGGTATATTTTCGTGTCATTTGGTCAGTGATATCGACGCCAAATTTAGTTCTATTATAAAACGATACTGTTACAGGTAATTTCTTAGCAGTTTTATCAATTTTGACGTGTTTATGTTTTGTACTTAGTATATGTACTTTTTTATTTGGTTTACTCTTGTAAACCGTAAGTGTGCATCCATTGGATTGGTACAACAACGTTGAGAAACGAGCCATGCTGTCTTTTTTCAGTTTGCAAGTTTTCGGCAGTTCCCTCTTGTTTGCGCGTATTGTTCCAAGCAACGAAGTATTTTTACATCTTAATTTTAACGCCAAAGGAATACTTGTAAAAAAATTATCGGTTTTTACAGTTCTACCCTTCATGGTATATACGGTTCAAGAAGTTTCATTACGACAAATTCGCTTAGGGGGGTTGGTGCATTTCGAGCCTCGACTTTTCCTAAATTTATGGGGTTTGTTTGGCATATACTGGGTAAATCTGCATCTGGCATTCGTTGGAAAGAGTTGCACATCCACGGTAATATAAGCTCCCGGTTTGAAGCAACTTCGACTGTTTTCAATAAAGTCCCAAACTGTTGAGACTAAAGCGAATTTGTCTGTTTGCAAACGTTGACTCCTCTGATTTCTATTGTCGAAACGAATGTATCGCAGAATCTCAGTAAAATCGCGTCTACTCATAGTGCTGGAGAAAAATGATGGTCCCCACTTGTTATTCCACAAATATTGAAGCCTCAAAGTATTTCCTTCGTACGCCCCACGTGCGTACAATATTGCAAGAAACGCCTTCAATTTTGCTTGCGTAATTGTCCAGTTTTTCCCCAAAACTCGAGAGGCTTCTAACTCTGTACAAATTCGTACATGTTCCAAAATATGGTTGTCAATCAGTAATAGGAACGCACTACTTAGATTCCCCTTCATAATGTTTCTTTTAGCATGTGCTGTTGGCCCGTGTACATCTTTGAAAACACTCTGTACTGGTAATCTACCAGCATCACCTCCTTCTTCAATTCTTTTCCAAATAGTTCCGTCTGAAGCAATTTCAGTTTGCTGATTTGGTACGTTACTTCCACCTTCGTCTTCAGAACTGGAAGGGAATCGCATGCATCGTCTCGTACGTTTGTTTGGAATATTTTCGCAATCACTGTCGCTTGACTGATCTATATTGTCTTTATCAGGAATTTCCTCATCACTACTCTCGACAATAGCACTGTTATCGTCACTGCCTTGTGGATCTGTTTGTCTCTCCAATAATTCGCCGTCGCTATCATATAATTCATCAGTATTCATCACTTTCTACATCTGAACATTCCAGAGGTATGCTGGTTGCATTTTTCAAATATGTAGAAACTTTTATTCGTTTTGCCATTTTCAAGGCCTGACGATCGCTATAAAAATAAGTTGAAACTAAGTAACTCTCTCAGTATTTAGGCTTCTTACTGAAGAATCTATTTTTGAATATATCAATATCCACATAAATGTTTTTTACCGTGGGAATAAAGGTGAATGATTACGCTTGGAGATCGTTTGGACTAAGATTTTATTTCGTGTGTGTTGAATCAAGCTCGAAACAAGACTGTTCGTGCCTCGTGCACTTACAAAGTAAGTGCACGTAAAAAACTGTCTCGTAAAAATCTCGGAAAAATGCATTGTATTCCGCGGTGGCCTGCAACGCTGGGCCCGTGTCCTAAATAAATATTGCGCGTAATCGGCTCAATGCCGATAACGGAACGAACGAAAGACGCATGTGCCGCTATATGTACTGCATCGGTCTCATGATTCTCCCGAAATCATATTTCTGTGCCGATAAAACATTGCAGTACCCATCAATTGTTATAGCTGCCCCAATGTCATTTCATCACAGAATTTCTTCATAGAAACATGCACCAGTCATTTTGACTGGTACTGGTATAAGTGTAAATGACAAAAAATATATTTGTTACGAATATATATAAAGTAATTATTGGTTATTTATATTAACTAGTCAGATTCACATGGATTAACCAAAAGGTTTTTATTCTTGGTACATGTGTCCTTTTACAGCTTACGGAAACAAGAGGAGTAGAAGTATAATATACAGGGTGGCCTGGAACATGTGCATTATTTTTAAAAGAAGGGTAGCTGAGCTGATTCTGAACAACTTTTTCCTTGACCAAAATATTGTTTGAAGCTACGTTTTTTAGTTATTAACGAAAAACACTGGCCAATGCGAGCGCCCGTATAGCGCGAGCTCAGTCACAATTGCGCGCGGCCGAGATCGGGTGCATCGAGGGGCAACGTACAGCAAATATTACAATCGTCTTACATTAAGAATAGTGTGTAATTCTTCGTTATTCATCAATAACAATTTAATTAACAAGTCGTTTAATAACTGTTCCATACTTTTATTCGTTTTCTGAAACGAATAAAGTGTTTTGTTAATTATGAAAGAAGTGTTTGGATGATTAATGTTAGAAACGAGTAGTTAAATAAACTTATCCATTCGACCGCGAATTCTGCTTCGACGGTGTCTTGCCATATGGTCATTGTACCGATCCTGACCTATCTTAACAATTTAAATGCCACGTCCCGGCGATCGATACAGATCTGATTCGCACTTGTTTCCACACGCACATGACACACACATTAACTTTCGTAATGTTCGTAAGTGCGTGTCCTGTGCGTCAGGAAACAAGTGCGAATCAGATCGTATCGATCGCCGGGACGTGGCATTTAAATTGTTAAGATAGGTCAGGATCGGTACAGTGACCATATGGCAAGACAGCGTCGAAGCAGGTAAATTCGCGGTCGAATGGGTAAGTTTATTTAACTACCCTTTTCTAACATTAATCATCCAAACACTTTTTTCATAATTAATAAAACACTTTATTCGTTTCGGAAAACGAATAAAAGTATGGAACAGTTATTAAACGACTTGTTAATTAAATTGTTATTGATGAATAACGAAGAATTAAACACTATTCTTAATGTAAGACGATTGTAATATTTGCCGTACGTTGCCCCTCGATGCACCCGACCTCGGCCGCGCGCAATTGTGACTGAGCTCGCGCTATACGGGCGCTGTAATTGGCCAGTGTTTTTCGTTAATAACTCAAAAACGAAGCTTCAAACAATATTTTGGTCAAGGAAAAAGTTGTGCAGAATCACCTCAGCTACCCTTCTTTTAAAAATAATGCACATGTTCCGGGCCACCCTGTATATGTAGGAATAAAATGAATTAACTACACGAATACTGGTAACTGGTAACTAGTAACTATATTGGTATAAGCTGGTAACAATAATGTTTGTTTTTTTTATAATTAATGGCAATGGTTTGGGGGGGGGGGGGATAATGAGGAGCGATATCACAGATGGAAGCACCCGAAAACTATGCGCAGTAAATGCGTAGGAAATCTCCCCATTTAGTCCCCCCCCCCTGCATTTTGTGCCGTACCTGCCAGCCGTGGCCAGTTTACCGGCAAACATGAGAGTAGAAGTGCAGTTAGCTGCATGAAGTGGGGGGTATTATCAAGAAAGAAAAATGACGGAAGTGGGATATGACGGAAAATTTTCAAAAAACCGTCAGTAGCATGATTAGGAATAAGACTAAAGAGAGGGTCAAAATAGCGAGGAAAGATTTCTCCAGCTGGGTGAGAGGCTGGAGATGGGATGTGCACGTCGGCACATGAGGGAACAAATTAATATATGTGGGAATTGTCGCGATTAAAACTCTTCTTGAATGATATTAGAAACTATTTAATAGATTGAAGTATACAAATAATAGATATGCTACGCTCCTGCCGCTCTGCATGTTCGTTAGCCACTGCCTTTGTTTCGGCTCGCTCGGCGTTCGTTCGCCCGCCGAACTTCCTTGCACGTCGCGCCACCTTGTGTCTTCCGCGCGGCAAAGCATTCCCCATTCCTACATATATGTAAGAAGTGAGGTTGTGGAAAGAGAAATCCGACGAGGAGGAATATGCTACGTGTCGAACCTGGAGTGTAGCGGGAAATCGTATTTTATGCGATAAGGTATCGTGTGTATGTTAAAGTCCGCCAGGCGTCGGACCAGCGGATTGATATGCTTATCGCAATTGAAGTTCGCCGTAAGTCTACCAACGTACGCGTCGATCGTCGGCGTCCTCGCGCGGAGGTGGAGCTTTTTCGTAGAAAAGTAAGAAGGCAAATTTAGAATTAGTTTCAAGACTTTATTTTGAGCTATCTGCACCTTCCGCCGATTTTCCAGCGAGAGGCAGTCCCAGTAGACTAGCAGCCCGTACGTTAGCACCGGGCGGATGCACATACCATAGATAGACAAGCGGATATTCTCGAATAAATTTGACTGGGAAGATAAGTGGGGCCTGAGGACGGCCGCCACCTTGTGCATTTTGGCGATGCGGTCGCTCACAGCCGCACTCCAGGTAAGTTTGGAATTCAGGACGACCCCGAGGTACGTGACCTTGCGGGACCATTGGACCGAATGTCCATTAACCATTAGGTTATCAATGGAATGACCGCGTTGGCACGAGAAAAGAATGGCCTCCGTCTTACTGGCATTTATCGCGAGCTTCCATTGCCCGAAGAAATCAAGAACCGAATCCAGGTATCGCTGAAGGCGATCACGCGCCAGCCACGGCCGACGCGACTCAGTGAGGAGCGCGGTGTCGTCCGCAAACAGTGCCAGCGTGCAAGCGGGGCGGGTGGAGATATCGTTTATATACAGATTGAATAACACCGGGCCAAGGATCGAGCCCTGCGGTACACCCGCCAGGACCGGCCGAGCACCAGACGCAGCCCCGTTGACTCGAACGTAAAAAGACCTGCCGGCCAGGTATGACTCAATCAACTTTAGAAACTCGCCTCGAAATCCGAGGACTTGGAGTTTGAAAATCAAGGCATCGTGCCAAACCGAGTCAAAGGCCTTCTGAAGGTCCAGAAAGACCATTGCCGTGACGTGGTTGATGTTAAAGCCGTGCGTTGCCCGCTGGGCAATACGCACGATCTGGTGGATTGTGGAGTGGTTTCGCCGAAAACCAAACTGCTGCGGGATAATTATGTCATTCTCGGATGTGAATTTGCTGACATAGTCCTGGCTAACCAACTCGAACACCTTACCCAGGATGGAGAGGAGACTTATTGGACGATAGCTGGATGCTTGGTTTTTTGGTTTGCCGTGTTCATGAATGGCGGAGACTCGGGCTAATTTCCACGGTTCAGGAAAATACGAAACGCGTAAGCAATGACGGAAGAGATAGTACATCTGGCAGATCATTTTTGAAGTGTAAACTTCTTTAGGCGCGCCACGCGCAGAATTTTGCTGGGGAGTGAATGAGTCTGATGCGACACGCTCGGAAGCGCGTCAGGCTTCGGGTAAAATCGAGGAACCGAAGCGCGTCAGGCTTCGGGTAAACTCGAGGAACCGAAGCGCGTCAGGTTTCGGATAAAGTCAAAGAACCGAAGCGCGTCAGGATTCGGGTAAAATCGAGGAACCGAAGCGCGTCAGGCTTGGTGTAAACTCGAGGAACCGAAGCGCGTCAGGCTTCGGGAAAACTCGAGGAACCGAAGCGCGTCAGGTTTCGGGTAAAGTCAAGGAACCGAAGCACGTCAGGCTCGGCGCGACACGGTCAACGCGACACGCTCAGCGGTACACGGTCAACGCGACACGCTCAGCCGACACGCTCAGTTCGGGTAAACTCGGGAGCCGAGATCGTCTGGCTCACGAGGTAGAACAAGAGAGCCGAGTTTTCTGAGCGAACATCAGACAGTGCTTAGTAGTGGTGGAGAAATATCGATGGTCAGGACTGTCGATAATTTCCGATAGTTGGACCATCGACCATCGATAATTATCGATAGTGATGGAATGTGATATGTATGCATATGTTGTACATACATAAGTAATGTAAGGATGAGCGCTCTCTCTGGCAGCCAAGGAAATGACGTTAAGCGCAGAGGAAGAGAGCGCTCTCCTAAAAACGCGCAGATACAGTTAAATCCTGTACAAAGGATATAATATTCTTTCAATTGCAGATTCTTTCGTACGCAAGATCACACAGAAACCCAGCCTTTAATGACTAAATACTATCGGTATCGTCAATTATAGAAAATCATAGAACAAATGCTTATCATCAATTACCAAACATATTGAAGTGTAAACTTTTGAAGTGTAATTGCTTCCCATGGATGCATATCAATCCATGGGAAGCAAAGCTTCACATGCATGTTCTAATTGGATCGAAGTGATTGAAGAGTTGGAAAAGATTAGATCCAGCAACGAGCCTCTGGTGTTTTCCTTTGTATTAAACTGGAAAAGATTGTGAAAAGAGCATGTATTAGTTATTAAGTTAAAGACTTCGTTGCTGTGATGAATAAGTGCATCTGAGGCAATTGGTTGATCATGAGATGGACTAGGCAGCAGGTGGGAGAATTGAGGACAATTATAATCGCCAATACATAAGAATTGAGAGTATGGATAGAGTGATAATAATTTCTCTATCTCTTCGAAATGTGCTCTATAAAGGGTAACATCAGAGGCTGGAGGGATATATACTGAACCTAATATGAAGTTATGATGATTGGGCCAAATGAGAAAATAAAAATATGCTCCACCGTGCTGTTGGTAGAGCAAATTATAGAATTATGTAGCGCTTTTGAGATTGCGATGAGTACTCCTCCTCCTCTCTGATGGTCGCTCGTGTTGGGGCTTCTGTCCAGTCGGTGTACCGTATAGTTGGTTAGTCCTAATTCTTCTGACGATATAGCTGGATGCAACCATGTTTCCACTAGAATGATGATATCGTAGGACACCGGAGAGGTGGCAACATTTCGAAGAAGAACTTTCGTTTTTGTTCTTAATCCACGAACATTCTGATAGTAAACCATCAGTTTTTTCTTCAGTTTTTGAAGTGTAAACTTCTTTAGGCGTGCCACGCGCAGAATTTTGCTGGGGAGTGAATGAGTCTGATGCGACACGCTCGGAAGCGCGTCAGGCTTCGGGTAAACTCGAGGAACCGAAGCGCGTCAGGCTTCGGGTAAACTCGAGGAACCGAAGCACGTCAGGCTTGGGGTAAACTCGAGGAACCGAAGCGCGTCAGGCTTCGGGTTAACTCGAGGAACCGAAGCGCGTCAGGGTTCGGGTAAAGTCAAGGAACCGGAGCGCGTCAGGCTTCGGGTAAACTCGAGGAACCGAAGCGCGTCAGGCTTCGGGTAAACTCGAGAAACCGAAGCGCGTCAGGCTTCGGGTAAACTCGAGGAACCGAAGCGCGTCAGGGTTCGGGTAAAGTCGAGGAACCGAAGCGCGTCAGGCTTCGGGTAAACTCGAGGAACCGAAGCGCGTCAGGCTTGGGGTAAACTCGAGGAACCGAAGCGCGTCAGGCTTCGGGTAAACTCGAGGAACCGAAGCGCGTCAGGCTTGGGGTAAACTCGAGGAACCGAAGCGCGTCAGGCTTCGGGTAAACTCGAGGAACCGATGCGCGTCAGGCTTCGGGAAAACTCGAGGAACCGAAGCGCGTCAGGTTTCGGGTAAAGTCAAGGAACCGAAGCACGTCAGACTCGGCGCTACACGGTCAACGCGACACGCTCAGCCGACACGCTCAGTTCGGGTAAACTCGGGAGCCGAGATCGTCAGGCTCACGAGGTAGAACAAGAGAGCCGAGTTTTCCGAGCGAACATCAGACAGTGCTTAGTAGTGGTGGAGAAATATCGATGGTCAGGACTGTCGATAATTTCCGATAGTTGGACCATCGACCATCGATAATTATCGATAGTGATGGAATGTGATATGTATGCATATGTTGTACATACATAAGTAATGTAAGGATGAGCGCTCTCTCTGGCAGCCAAGGAAATGACGTTAAGCGCAGAGGAAGAGAGCGCTCTCCTAAAAACGCGCAGATACAGTTCAATCCTGTACAAAGGATATAATATTCTTTGAATTGCAGATTCTTTCGTACGCAAGATCCCACAGAAACCCAGCCTTTAATGACTAAATACTATCGGTATCGTCAATTATAGAAAATCATAGAACAAATGCTTATCATCAATTACCAAACATATTGAAGTGTAAACTTCTTTAGGCGCGCCGCGCACAGAATTTTTCTGGGGAGTCTGATGCGCGGCGCTCGGAAGCGCGTCGGGCTTCGGGTAAACTCGGGAGCCGAGATCGTCAGGCTCACGAGGTAGAACAAGAGTTTATCCGAGCGAAGATCAGACAGTGCTGAGCGTCGCAGTTTAATTGTATTTTGATTTGGTGTAAACTTTATTAATTAAAGTTTCTTTAATTTTTTTTGAGTTTTTGAGTTTTTTTGAATTTTTGAGTTTGGAGTTATTGAGTTATCAGTTAATTTTATACCACGAGCAGAGCGCTTTCGCGTAAAGGCGGGCACATAACCCCACATTTTAAAGTTCATCAAAGACAATTTCGCAACGACCTGCTGTGGTTATTAAAAGTTCATTTATTTTTGAAGTGTAAACTTCTTTAGGCGCGCCACGCACAGAATTTTGCTGGAGAGTGAATGAGTCTGATGCGCGACGCTCGGGAGCCGAAGCGCGTCAGGCTTCGGGTAAACTCGAGAAACGCTCAGCGCGTTAGGCTTCGGGAAAACTCGAGGAACACTCAGCGCGTCAGGCTTCGGGTAAACTCGAGGAACCGAAGCGCGTCAGGCTTCGGGTAAACTCGAGGAACGCTCAGCGCGACACGGTCAACGCGACACGCTCAGCGCGACACGCTCAGCGCGACAAGGTCAGCGCGACACGATCAACGCGACACGCTCAGTTCGGGTAAACTCGGGAGCCGAGATCGTCAGGCTCACGAGGTAGAACAAGAGAGCCGAGTTTTCCGAGCGAAGATCAGGCAGTGCTTAGTAGTGGTGGAGAAATATCAATGGTCAGCACTATCGATAATTTCCGATAGTTGGACCATCGACCATCGATAATTATCGATAGTGATGGAATGTGATATGTATGCATATGTAGTACATACATAAGTAATGTAAGGATGAGCGCTCTCTCTGGCAGCCAAGGAAATGACGTTAGGCGCAGAGGAAGAGAGCGCTCTCCTAAAAACGCGCAGCTACAGTTCAATCCTGTACAAAGGATATAATATTCTTTGAATTGCAGATTCTTTCGTACGCAAGATCACACAGAAAGCCAGCCTTTAATGACTAAATACTATCGGAATCGTCAGTTATAGAACAAATGCTTATCATCAAATTACGAAACATTTTTAAATTCTCGGCATTACGAATGTCAACCCACATTTTCGATGTACTATCGATAGTAAACATATATTATCGATAGTTTTCGATAGTAGCAACCATCGATAATATCGATAGTGCCATCGATAATATCGATAGTGCCATCGATATTTCTCCAGCACTAGTGCTTAGTTTACGTTCTATACCTAATTCTACTTGGTATTGGTCGGAAAGGAAAAAGGATCAATTTGCTATGATGAGGCAATTAGGTAAACCGACTGTATTTTTCACAATAAGTGCTAATGAAATAGGGTGGTCTGATTTGCTACAACTATTGTACAAATTGAAAAACAAAGATTGTATCACGAAAGAGGCAGTAGAAAAATTACATTACATGGTGAAAAGTACTATCATCAACGAAGACGCTGTTACTTGCGCCATATACTTTAATAAATTAGTCAATGTCATAATGAATATTCTTCAATCAAAGAAATAAAGCCCTTTTGGAAAGTTCAGGGTTCTCCACTATTTCAAGCGCATTGAATTTCAGCATAGGGGCAGTCCTCATGCGCACATCTTAGCTTGGCTTGATAACGCGCCGACAGATGCTCTTAATAAAGATTATGATAAGGCAATTGAACTGATAGATGCCTTAACATCAGCTTCAGCATCGAAAGCATCGGGAAATATAAAACTTCAAACATATAAACACATGTATGTAGGAACTGGAGAAAAATGAAGGGGAGTCATTGGGAATCGAACCCGAGACTTTCTGGTGGTAGGCACTGATCAGTCCATCTACGCCACGGCCCCTTCTTAGGCAACGTGGTTCTTAAGTTCCTCTTATGTTCTTTGATGGAGGCGCCCGATCCCACACATACATTCACGTGCTACAAAAAAATAACTTCCCATACAGCACAAAAATGTAGATTTGAAGCTCCTTTTATGCCATAAAAAAAAACAATGATATTAAGTTCAATGAAAGATACAGAGGAAGAATAGAACAATTATCGTAAACACTATGCACAAATAAGAGTACGATTGGACAATGAGGATTTTGTAGAAATGGACGATTTTTATAATCGTAATGGTATAAATTGCGATGAAGAATATTGCAATATTATCAGAGCAGGAATAAATAGACCAAAAGTTTTCGTAAAACGAGAGCCTTTCGAAAAATGGCATAATCCTTTCAATCCATTCAAATTTAATATTGTTAAATCCAATACAGACTTCCAATTTATAACAGAAGAATATTCATGTGCAGCTTATGTAGTAGAATCTGTAAATAAAACAAATAGGGGTGTAAGTCACTTGCAAAGGAAAATAATCGAAACAATGAATGGACATCCGGAATTTGATATCATTGAGATAACCAAAAACATAAGTGTGAACATACTAAATCATACAGAGATCACAAGTCAAGAAGCTGCTTGGTATGTACTACGGGAACCAATGTCAAAAACTTCATTAATTATCGTATATATTGCAACAGTATGGCCAATTGAACGTCAGCGAGTAAGAAAAACTATGGAAGAGTTGAGTAAATTAGAAGGTGATAGTAATGATTATTGGAAACAAAACTGGTTTGATAAGTACGAGAAAAGACCAGAATACTTGGAAGATATTACATGAGCACAATTCGTATCAAGATATACCAAAAGTTTAAGTTTAAAAGTTTAAAAGTTTAAAAGTTTACACTTCGGTCGTGCGGTCTTAAGCGCACACTAGTTTTTTTTTATGAATTTTTAAGCATTAAGGAGCTAATACGGTCATCTCCGGGTGATTTCTTGTCGCCAAGTCGCGAGATAATTTTGTAAATGCTGCGTGGAGATAAGCCAGAGCAGAGAGAGTCGGAGGGAGGAAATGAAGAATTACGAAAGGATTCAGTGAAGCTAGTTATTTCGTGCTCTCGCGGCGTGTTGAGGGAGCAAGCCTCCCTAAAGACGGATTCAAACTGTTGTGCCAGGAGCTCAGATTTGTCTTCTGCCGAGCAGATACCGGTGCCGCCATCGTTGAGAATCGGCATTTTGTGCCTATCGAATTTTTTGGACAGCAAGGCGTAGGTCGCCCAGAAGGTGGGGTCGACCCTGCGGAAGGCGCCAAGTTTGTCGACCCATCCTTTATTCCTGAGGTAGGAAATTTGTCTTTTTATACCGGCAGAGAGGCCCTTGAGGACATCGCCGAAGTGAGGCAAACCCAGTCGTTGAGCCATTTTTCTTATCTTTCGCCTTCGACGAATGAGGGCAGTTAGGTAATCGTCGTTCATAAGGCACCCATGACGTGTTGTGGCAGTGTTAATTTTTGCCGAAGCTAGTCAGACCGAGGAGTGCATGCAGGTGGTGATACCCGCGATGCACCCGTCGATATCCGAGTTGGTCGTAAAATCCGTCCTTAGGGGAAAGTTATTAGAGTGGCGTCTGTACACGCTCCAATCGATAACTCGGTCAAGGCCGACATCAGTTTGCGGTAGGGCAGGTAGAAGAGTAACGGGAGCGTGGTCGGAGGGACCGGGATCGAGTGCGTTGCAGCTTAGCGGGGAGTTGACTGAGGATAGGAAAATGTCCAAAGTGGACGCACGGAACCGAGGATTGAAGCAGGTAAATTTGTCCGGATGGACAATGTCGTAGGAGGAGTTGGAGAAATGCCTGTGGAGGATTTTTCCACTGGGGTTCGAGGCGTAGTTATTCCACAGCGGATGTCTAGCGTTAAAGTCACCTCCAATAATAAACGGAGAGCCCGTGTTAGTAAGTATGTCAAGCATGAGTGGAGTCAGTTTGATTTTGGGCGAAACGTAAACCACACCGATGTAAACCGAAGGCGAATCCAGTTTGATGAAGCAGTGCTCGACCGGCACGGGGAGTTGGTGAGTAATAGCTCTAAAAGCGAGGGCGCGGTGGATCAGGATAGCCACCCCGCCCCTCCCCCTACAGTCCCTATCGTGTCTAATGACCTCGAAGTCGGGAACGATGACACTGTCCGCGGGCGCCAGTCGCGTCTCCGTGAGGAGGAGTATCTCGGCTTGTTCTCGCGCAATGATGAGCAAGAGCTCGTTTCTGTTTAATTTAAACGATCGAATATTCCAAAGTAGAATTTTGGGGAGGGAGGCCATTCTAATCCAAATTACTCAATACTTCAATAAAAGCTTGGAATTTTTCGCTGTTAGTATTGCAGCCCGCTAATTTGTTATTTAACTTCCTAATGGAAGAAAGCATGAGTTTAATGTCGACAAGTGATTTTAGTTTGTTGACTTCACCGGTGGAGTGTAAGGGGGCCGACCGCTCACCGAGCCCCTCGCCGCGTGCGCCAGCCCCTCTTGTCACGTCCGCGAAGGATAATCCACGCCCGGGGATCGACGCTGGCCGAGAAATCTTTTCCGGCTGTACCGGTATGGTCACGGGTTTTGCGTTGGCACGCATAGTGGGCTTGTTTTCCCGAACATTTAAGTAATTTAGGAGGGCCGGGCACTTGGAAAAGTTTGCCGTGTGCGGGCCCTTGCAATTTGCACAGGAGGGGGCGACGTCCAGTGGCTTGATCCATTGCGACGTGTGATGGTCGCCGGCGCATTTCACGCAACGGGGGGCTACGTTACAATTCGTGGCCGAATGGCCGAACACCTGGCAGCGATAACACTGAGTATAGTTCTTTTTGGAAAAGAACTTGTCCCAATACACACGAATGCTAAAGAGATAGCTGACTTTATTAACCGTGCTCAGGCTGGTTCCCGCAGGAAAGTTTACCCTATAAACTGGCCTATTCACGGATTTGCCGATGCACGAGCAATTGACCGGGTGCAAATTAGCCCTGCGCAGTTCGTTGAGCACCTCCTCCGCGGGAGTCGACGGGAGTCCCTTCAGGGCCAGGCTTAAAATCTTTTCGCTACTGGGCGTGAAGGAAAAGAACGAGGAATTGTTGTCGCGTAGAAATTGGATTAATTTGACATGGGAATCTTTGTTGTCGAATTGTACGCGGATACCCTCCTTTAAGAGTTTAAGTTTGAATGTTTTACCGCATAGTTCTATCAGCTGCTGCTCAAGCACGTGCGCCGAACATGAGTATTTCGTGATGTAGATTGGGGGGGGGGGGGGGTCTTAATAGAGACACGGCCCGTCAACAGCTTGTTGCTTGTTACGCGTGGCTTGGGTGCGCTCGTGCCGGAGCGACCGTCGACCGAGGCGCGGCGAGAAGTAGAGGGACGAGGCGGACGGGGGTCCGTTGTCTCTACGGCGAAGGCACGCGAGAGGGGGGAGAAACGGTTTGAGGTAGGAACATTGGGGATTTCCATTGTTTCAACCATGTTTCTAGGATCTGGTTCACAATTTTGGACAAGGCCCGAAAATGTACCGGTGTTCGCGTCGGTGTTTGCCGAAGATGCCCTCGACAGAGGTGACTGCATAGAGTGATCGATGTTCGCGTCGGAAATGGAGGAAAAAATGCTACCTGTGTTGTCGCTAAACCTATCAAGAATGAAGGAGCTATGATCCTGCAATTCAACAGGGACGTTGAATAGTTTGACAATACGGGCGGTTTTTTCCCGCGAGGGTTCAAAGTGATCCGAAGAATTTACTGATTCTGCGGAATGTCGGAAGGAGGAAGCGGCAGGCTCGGAGTCCCTGCTGGACGCTTGGTCGCCCGAAGGCGAGAAGGAACGGTTTTCACTTACCGGACTGGCGACTGCTTCCGTACGTTTAGCCGGGGCAGAGGTACCTGGTTTGATTTGCGAGATCGCAGCCAAGGAGGATCTGGTGAGCGAGAGGCCTTGCCTCCTTGGGAAGGACGTCTTCTTCGGGGCTGTGCGAGTCCCCGCAGAAACAGGAATGGACGATGAAGATCCAGGCGTGATGCGTGCCTTGGCGGCCATCGACCGTTTTCGGCAACCGCTAAGTAATTCCGAGTTTTTGCCCGAAGGCACACTCGCAAGTGGGGTCGACCCTCCCACACGGGGAGAGAACGACCACGAAAGTCACAAGAAAATATACTAGAAGAACTGAATCGAGATACAGCGGAGCGCTGCACGCAAGAACTACTGGCGCGTAGGCACGCGAGACGCACAAAGGTACACGAGGCACGGAGCGACGAGCAGACACGTCCGTTCGCCACGAGCGCTGAACGCCGAATGGAGAACAATAACCTACTGAATGTGATATAAGCTGGTAACAATAATGATGACAGTACAGAATAGATATAAAGAAAAACGCTTTCGGTCGCCTTCACGGTCCGTCGCTGACTGCCCGTGTTGCTATCCCGACTCTCGCGCGAGCGAACGCAGCGCGCGAGTCCTTTGTTTTCCGCGCGCGCCCTCGCTATACTACATATATATATAAGAATAGGAAAACTACTAACTAAATCTAACAGCGCCTCGCTTACAAGGCGCCACTTATGAATAAATGAGCGTTGTCTGATACATCCCAACACCCTACCTCAACGCGAGTTACATTCTTAAATTTATCCTTAATCCTAATCCGACTCTACATTTTACATGTGCGGGTGCAAACAATCCTTTAGTTAAAATGTCCGCTACATTATTCTCGGATGAAATATATGTGACGTCTATTTCTCCTTATTCAAACCCTTCACGTACATAATGGTTCCGAATGTGAATGTGCTTAGTGCGTGCATGGTGCACTGGATTTCGCATTAGATTTTGAGTTCCCTGATTGTCACAAAAAATAAGTGTAGCCGGTTCATTTCTTCGCATAAAATTCCATTCCCGCAGGAAATTTCGCATATATACGGTTTCCTTCGCTATTTCGGACAGAGCAACGTATTCCGATTCACTACTAGACAGCGCGACTGATCTTTGCTTACGAGATTCCCAAGACACAGCGGCTCCGGCCAACTTTAACATAAAACCCGTGTACGACAACCGATCATCCAGATTATCCCCCCAATCAGCGTCCACGAATCCGATTAGAGAACCGCCTGTTTTTCTATATACCAAGCCCATTGAAGGGGTTCCTTGAATATATTTTAATACGCGTTTAGCCGCTACCCAATGACTTTGTCGTGGGTCACTAATATATTGACTGAGCTTACTTACAACGTGGCTTATGTCGGGCCTAGTAGCTACACTTAGATACATTAACGATCCTATCAAAGACTTATACATAGTTACATCAATTTGATCTTCTTCAGTACATTTACTTAATTTCAAATTTCCATCTATCGGCGTAGTTACAGGTTTAGCGTTCTCCATACCATGTTTTTTCAGTACGTCTCGAGCATACTTCTCCTGTACCATTTTTATTGATCCTGTGGATTCATCTCGCTTGAATTCTATACCCAAGCAATAGCTTAACGTTCCTAGATCCTTTAATTCAAACTCCTTGGATAAGCAGTCTTTCAAGTTATTGAACAACTCATCCGAATTCGTTGCGACTATTAAGTCGTCTACATAAGCTAAAACAATGAGAACAGAATTTTTATTTCTTAACATATATACGCACCTGTCGGCATTCATTCTTTTAAGACCGCTTTTCCGTAACGAAGTGTCAAGAACTTCTGACCATTGTCTTCCTGATTGTTTTAGCCCGTAAATAGCCTTATTTAGTTTAAATACCATCTCTTCTTTTTCCGGTTCTACAAAACCTTCTGCTTGTTCCATATAAATATCTTCATTTATTGTTCTATTGATATATGCCATTACTACATCTAAAGGATATAACCGCAATCCATATTCGACAGATAACGCTATCAATAATCTTATTGAACTCATTCTTCCAACTGGAGCAAAGGTTTCGGTATAATCTTCCCCAAATTTTTGCGTAAAGCCTCTCGCGACGTGTCTAGCTTTTCTGCACTCTACAGATCCATCAGCATTATATTTGGTTTTCAAAACCCACTTACAACTAACTACATTTTTATGTTTTGGTCTTCTCACTAGATTCCAGACGCCTTGCTTTTGCAGAGCTTCAAATTCCGTTTTCATGGCTGTTTTCCATTTTTCGGCATTTGGACCTTTTATCGCTTCCCCATAAGTGGGGTCTATGTCCTTTTGTCATGCCTGGTTTGCTTCTGGGTTTTCTTCATTTTCTATATAATGATACAGTTTTCTAGGTCTCCCCCTCAATCCAGTTTTTACAAGACTTGGTCTTCCTGGTCCCCTTCTAGGAGTTTCTTGAAGTGTTTCATTTATTCTATCTTCTTCTTGGTCTGATTTTTCCAGTTCAATATCCCTTATGTTTGATTGGTTACCCTCTTCATAGGGTTCTTCACGGTGAGTCTCTTCATGTTCCATATTTATATTGTATATACTACCATTTTCTGTGTGTCTTCTGCGATTTTGGTTCACGTTTTCTTCATGTAAGTCTGTTGATGTCATCTCGTCTTCTAGTCGTAAGGTATTGTGGTATTTTTCGGAGAATTTTACGTCCCTTGCTGTAAGCACTTTTCTTATTTTTGAATCCCATAGCCGGTAGGCCTTTGATTCTATTGAATAACCAATGAAAATGCATTCTTTTGCCCTTGGTTCGACCTTGTCCCTACCTGGTTTCTTCAGCAACATAAAAGCCTTGCACCCAAATGTCTTGAAGTAAGATACATTTGGCTTGTATCCATGCCATAGCTCAAATGGGGTTTTTGAATCCAACTTCTTTGTAGGGCATCTATTCCTTAAATATGCCGCAGTAGAGATTGCTTCTGCCCAAAAACTCTTGGGCAATGTTGACGAGTGTAACATACTTCGACCCATATCCATAAAAGTTCTATTCATTCTTTCTGCAGTGCCGTTCTGTTGAGGCGTATATGCAGCTGACGTTTCTCTTCTAACTCCTTCCTTTTCTAACATTTTATCAAATTCTGTAGAGCTGTATTCCATACTATTATCTGTCCTCAGGCACTTTATTTTCCTTTCCGTTTGCTTTTCCACTTTGGCTCTGTATTTCTGGAAAGCTTATTTAGCTTCTGCCTTAGACTTTAGGAAATATACTTCTACCCGGTTACTATGTTCATCTGTAAATGTAATAAAATAACGAGATCCTCCATTTGACGTAGTTTGTATCGGCCCACAAACATCCGAATGTACTAAATCTAACATATTTACAGGTTTCTTATTTTTATTTGTTTTAAAAGGTAGCACTGTTTGTTTGCACTTTGCACATATATCACAAAATGGCATCTCGTCTTTGTTTTTGAAATGTAACCCTTTTACCATGTCCATTCTTTCAAGCTTTTTTAAATCGTTTTCATTCAAATGACCATAACGCATATGCCATAGCAGTAAATTGCTTGGAGTTGATGTAACCATTGCTGCTTCTTTTGTATTTTCTTCTCGCACATAATACAAATTTCCGTTTTTCTTAGCTCGTATAATAGGTGTTCCATCTAAATTTAATATACTTGCACTGTCATTTGTAAACATTATTTTCTTCCCCTTTTCAGCTGCTTTCATAACTGATAGTAAATTGGTTCGTAATTCAGGTACATATAAGGTGTTTTCAAGACATACCTTTTGTAAAACCTGGCCTCTTTTGGTATTCAGGCATACGGTTCCTGATCCTTGTGCCCTGATCGTCTTGTCAGTAGCCAATTTTATGTCCTGATCTGATGTGTAATTTAAATTTATAAATGACGATTCGTCGTGGCACATATGTGCAGTAGCGCCGCTATCCAGACACCATCTGGTGTCTTTACATTTTGATGTTTGTATATCTACGCTCATTGCACATTCCACAGTTTTTATGCTTTGTTCGTTAGTTGTCAACAATGTTTCCTCAGCGTGCGAGGCACTTTGCCTCCTGTTTGCGTATTCAGTATTTTGTTTTCTATCATCGTTTCGTTTCCAGCATTCAGAAGCTTTATGTCCTATTTTATGACAATAATGGCATTTATACTTATTTCCATACTTGTGATTGTTCTGCTTAGAGAACTCTACCTTTGGTCGAGCCTTCGCTTCTTTTATGTATAATGCCCCTTGCTCTATCTTGCCTGTTTCTTCATTCCTCGTTTGTGCTTCTTCTATTAATTTTATTCTTAAGGTTTCTAACCGAGGGAGCTCATCCCTGGCTTCGATGGCACATCTAAATGTTGCGTAGCTATCTGGAATGCTGTATATTAATAATATAACCAGTAGATCCTCAGACATTCTCGTATCCATTTCCGATAGTTTATCCACCAAATTGAAAAATGAGTTCAAGTGTTCTATCATACTTTCCCCTTCCTTTAATTTTGTGAATAGTAGTTGCTTGAGGGGACTTGCTTTTTTTGCTGGACCTTTCGATGAGTACACTGTTTGTAATTTTTCCCATGTTTCTCTGGATGTCTCGCAATGTTTTACATAACATATTTGTGAAGTGCTTATTGATAGTATAATACTTGCCCCTGCCTTTCGGTCGGTTTTATCCCAAACTGTAGCTTGGTCTTCTTCTTCTGGTTTTATTTTCAATCCACTTACATAGACCCACTGATCGTTTTGGGTTAAAATTGCTTTCATCTGAATTGCCCATGTGTCGTAATTTTCTTTTGTTAATTTGTCTGTATGTACCGAATAATGCGACATGATTGCCTCTTCATACGCAGTACCACTCGATTCGAACACATGTATCACTTGTACTTTTAGGTTAACCGGGAAAGATTGTAATTTTCTTATTTTTTCTTTGCCCCCCTTCATTAATATTTATATTTACGTTTTATTTGGCGCAGTGGAAGCGTGTTGGGCCCATAACCTATTGGTTATTTATATTAACTAGTCAGATTCACATGGATTAACCAAAAGGTTTTCATTCTTGGTACATGTGTCCTTTTACAGATTACGGAAACAAGAGGAGTAGAAGTATAATATACAGGGTGGGGCAATAACTATGTCCACCTTGAATATGGCCGTTGTTTGTAATAATATGAAAAAATATCATATATGAAACCTGCACGGTGCAAAGGGGGACATATTGTGATACATACATTTTTTGCCTAAGTGGAGGCATAGAGGAGATTTGAAGGTCATGTCTATTTTTTTAAATGAAATAGTATGTTTTTTTTATTGCGATATGATAGCCGGTGTTGAGACAATTTCAACAAGCTACCGTTGAAGGTCATACAAGGTCAAAGAAGGTAATGGAATGGTGGCCGTAAAGTCGCGCATCGACGGAAACCGAGCGTGTCGCGGTTATCGGCTACGCAGCCTAGAGCGCTGGCACTGTTCGAGCGACACAGAAGAAGCGCAAAATCGCTCCTTGCCACTCAAACGGTTAAAACCATATTTGACCTTGTATGACCTTCAACGGTAGCTTGTTGAAATTGTCTCAACACCGGCTATCATATAGCAATAAAAAAAACATACTATTTCATTTAAAAAAATAGACATGACCTTCAAATCTCCTCTATGCCTCCACCTAGGCAAAAAATGTATGTATCACAATATGTCCCCCTTTGCACCGTGCAAGTTTCATATAAGATATTTTTTCATATTATTACAAACAACGGCAATATTCAAGGTGGACATAGTTATTGCCCCACCCTGTATATACAGGGTGTTTGGTAAGTGGTGGTACAACCGAGCAGGGGGTGATACTACATGTAAAAATAAGTCGAAAAAAAGGAATAACATTTTTTCGTTTGACGCTTGGTTTTCGAGAAAATCGAGTTTGAAAATTCCATCCAGTACGCGTGCACTATACCGCCTTTAGGTTTAAATATGTATTATAAATAAGAAATGTTAATGTATGGATAATACATTTATTGTAATAAATGTAAACATTAGAAAGGTCAACATTACAATGTCTAAGCAAAAAGAAACTTGTAGCGAACAATGACTTGGAGAGAGTCCACTGCACGGGTACTGGATAGAATTTTCAAACTCGATTTTCTCGAACACCAAGCGTCAAACGAAAAAATGTTATTCCTTTTTTTCGACTTATTTTTACATGTAGTATCACCCCCTGCTCGGTTGTACCACCCGTCCGGCCACACCCTGTAGTGCACGCGTACTGGATAGAATTTTCAAACTCGATTTTCTCGAAAACGATGCGTCAAACGAAAAAATGTTTTTCCTTTTTTTCGACTTATTTTTACATGTAGTATCACCCCCTGCTCGGTTGTACCACCAGTTACCAAACACCCTGTATATAAGAAAAGGAAAACTATACTAACTAAATCTAACAGCGCCTCGTTTACAAGGTGCCACTTATGAATAAATGAGCGTTGTCTGATACATTCCAACAGTAATCTTAAGTTCATAAAATGTATTCTCTACTTATAGCTACAAAAGTCATAACATCATTTCGGAAAGCAAATGTTACATGCAGTAGGAATTTTGAATTGAAATTGCACGACCAGTTAAAATGACTGGTCTGGTAAATCTAGTGTCAATAAAAATTAAAAACGACGGGGCGCCCCCCGCCGCTGCCTCCTGGCCGCCGCGGCCACCACCACCTCCGCCTCGCCAACCCCCGCCTTTTTTTTTTTACGAGGTGGAAATCTTCGAAGGCACCCCCTGCCCTGGGGGAGAGCAGGAGGTAGTGTCGGATTTCTACCGACTAAAACCACCCCGGTTACCTAACCTCGGCGCTTGTAGGGGAGGCCCCGTGACCTACGGAGACACTTCCGGTGCCTCCCCACGCCCGGCCATTGCGGCCCCATCCTCGGGAGGGTCAGAAGGACTCTCCGAAAAACTCCGCTGTAATAGCACCTGGCCGCGCCAGGGGTAACACCCAGCGCGGCCTACCTACTCCAGGCCGTGATAAGGACGACTCGGGCCCCCACCCGAGTCGCCCACGGCTCACCGACGGCTCTGCGGGATTGGGGGGGATTGTTCCTCCCCGGCAGGACCGCCCGTATACGGGGTATTGGCGTGGTCAACCGGCAGGGGGTGAGGGGGACACCTCAGCGCCCCTCGGGTCCATCAGCCATACCAAACAACGGGAGGGGGGATCTCGCCAGCGGAAACGGCCAGCGAGTCCGCCCCTCCTTTACATTCGACGCCAGTCGCCAACCCCCGCCTCGCCAACCTCCGCGGCCTCGCCTACCCCCGCGGCCTCGCCAACCGCCACGGCCACCTGGGCGACCGCGGGGGCTGCATAGCAGTCGCTTCACCATTTTTTTGATCTGAAATATAATAACGAATGATTAATATAAAAAATCAAAAGCAATCATGAGAAAATCAACGCTTTTACTTACTTCTGTCACCGACATCGTTTCTTTGTCTTTTTTTTTCTTTCATCTCAATTTTTTCCGCATTATTTCCTTCTGCTTCCCTTTTCTTTTCCTTCCCTTCCTCTCTGTCTAGATCGCTTCCTTCTACTTCCATCTGTGTTCACAGTAATGTATATATTGTTAACATATGATTAAGGATGTAATATTATACTTGCCAATTACACTATTCGACAGATATCAATTTTTTTTAGATGTAACCTTCAACACGCGTTTCTTATAGATTTTGATGTGCTGAATACGAATCTTCAGCCCCTTTTTATCCAGAACGTACCGTTTTTGAAAAAATCAATTTAAAGAAAAATCTCGAATTTTCAACTTTGGAAGTGTTTTGTGCTTTTCCAGTAATAGTTACTCAGTTGCGCTCGGTGCCTAATGATTCTGTGGAGTTTCACGAATAAAATGATGTAAGTGGTTGTTAGATTATAAACATTTAAATAAGTTTAAATAATGATCAAAGTGAAAGGACACCGAAAATAACTATTCCACGTGATAGAGCAGAACTTTCTGCTAACGCAAACATCAGTGGTAATTAAAAAATCATTTTCGTTTCCAATATCGAAGCGGAATAGTTCGGTAAAACACGCGGCGGCAACAGTGACATTCA
Organism: Nomada flava; assembly: GCA_951802745.1. Classification (NCBI taxonomy): domain Eukaryota; kingdom Metazoa; phylum Arthropoda; class Insecta; order Hymenoptera; family Apidae; genus Nomada; species Nomada flava. The sequence goes on from OX637903.1 coordinate 11,032,351, forward strand.
GCAGAACTACTGCGCGTCTGGTGATTCCGATCCGCTGAACAATAAGCGGGGGGGGGGGCGCCGTCATAGAGCACCACTGCCGCCGCACATGTTTTATCAAACTATTTCACTTCGATATTGAAAACGAAAATGATTGTTTAATTTCCACTTATGCTTGCCTTAGCAGAAAGGTATGCTCTATCACGTGGAATAGTTACATTTCCTCATAGGCTCTTTGTTTTTTAAATAAATTGTAAGATATCAGCCACAATGGGTATATTTTCCGTGTCCTTTCACTTTGATCATTACTTATACATATTTAAATGTTTATAATCTAATAACCACTTACATCAGTTTATTCGTGAAACTCCACAGAATAATTTGGCACCAAGGGCAACTGAATAACTATTACCGGGAAAGCACAAAATACTTCCAAAGTTGAAAATTCGCGATTTTTCTTTAAATTGATTTTTTCAAAAACGGTGCGATCAGGAAAAAACGGTCTGCAGATTCGTATTCAGCACATCAAAAACTATAAGATACGCGTATTGAAGATTACAAAATCAGATCCACGTTGAACAATGTTAGACGTACCTTACGCACTTCCTCCTGGCTCGACATTTTCAGCTTGATTGCCTTCTGTCGCTATCGCTCTAGTAAGGGAAGTAGCCATGCGCGGCTCGCGGCCCGCTAATTGGCTGTCCTGCATGAGTGCAAAATGCAATAAATAGTTCGCGTTTTTTGCCTTCGCGTTAGTTGCACTCAAACCAAGGACTGGATTGCATTAGAATCTATTTCGAAGTTTTGAGTGTGTATTGGAAAAAGTGAGTTTAGGTGAATTGTGAAGTGGAATTGCGGTCCTACCGCGAAGCGAGACGGACGCGTTTTCAGGTGCTCCTCGTAGCTTGGCGAATAGGACGTTTGTAAGCGCAGAAAATTACCACGATAGTGCGAAGTGTGAAATGAAGTAATGACCAGGAAAACTGAATAATAGCCCATCGGTATAGAATACTCAAGGGGAAAGTGGAAACGCAAAGCTCTTGGAGCGGAGCTGCCACCCGCCCGTGGTTCGGAAGCCGTGCAATACGAGATAAACTACAAGACATAGTGTAGCTAATAATACTAGTAGTACAACTAATAAGTAGGTACGCGAAGAGACGCTACATAATATATAATAGTGTTAGATAATAGATAATAGCACGACAGATAGCAACAGGGAACTGTCAACATTTTTTCACTTACGCGGCAAACCATAGATTAGTAACACATAAATCGCGAAAAGGCGCTCAAAGGTGTAGAGATAGTATTAGTTAGTAGTCTGTTATAGAATATTAGGTTTAGCGGATAGGTTTAGGTCTAGTGGATAAAATAAGTAGGGTATAGGTGGCGAATAACCAACGTAAAGCTGTGCCTCTCTAACTGCGGGGGCAAAACGGTTGGACGGGCACGATAAAAAAAAACATTGCTTCAAATAACAAGCGAGAGACGCGTAACGGATGTGACGTAGGAAAAAATAGACACAACCAAAGAAACGCGCAGGCGCGAAATACCGCGCCAGCCTATCACAAACCGCGAGGAGAAATCGGCAAGCCTTACTGGAGGAGGAAACAGGTAAACAATACGTGGCGCAGGCGCGGCTCAATATGAGCCGGCCAGGGCGCGTGCGCCATTCCCCGAAGGGAAATGCGGAAGCGCAATCGAGTATCACAGCGTTTTTAAAAAGTGCTGCGCCCAGAAAAAGCTATGAGACAGACATAATGTTCTTCTCACCGAAACCGGAGACGGAAAATACTGACTCTGGCGAGGAGGAAGTAAGGAGGAATCCAACCAGCAATATGCTGGATAAAGAGACGACATGGAAAGTTGCGTTTACGCAAACGGGGAAAGCCGCGAACGTTATGGACCAGGTTAAAAGATGCACACAGGATGCACGCAAACACATCGAAGAGCTGGAAGCGTTCTGCAAAGAGAGCCCGGCCGCGGGCAGATGTATTAAAACCATTGTGGAAAAACTGGGTACTATCATCCAGTATATCTACAACGGGGTTGAAAATGAGAGTAACAATATAGGTAAAAGCTTAAACACGCTGGGGAAACTACACGAAGAAGTGACCCAGGATAACGCAAGGCATAGAGCAGAAGTAGCAACTACTCGCAAGGTCCTAGAACAGAATGCGATGGTTATTGCCAACATGGTGAGGGAAAGCGAGGGCAAGATCGCCAAAAAACAAGCGAGGGCCAGGGATTCACCCAACCCTCCCAGCAGGGCACAAAGGAGGAAAATGGCTCGAAGATTAGAACCCGAGCTTACCGAGACGACGGATGCGACCGACAAGGAGGAAACGGAGGAATGGAACGATGCGAAGAACAAGAAAAGAAAGAGGAAAAACAAAAGGGAAGAATCGGAATATGCAAAGATGACAGAGAGACCCTCGTACGCACAGGTGGCCAGAAAAACAGAGGAGGAAAGGTTCCCGAGCCTCCCGAAAAAACCACCGCAGGCAACAATAACGATCAAGACAAATGATAAAATGACGTTTGCCGAGGCGCTCCACAAAATAAAAAGACAAGAATGCCTACAAGAGGTGGAGGTGACAGCCGCCAGGAAAACCGCAGCAGGCTTCCTACTCCTGCAGTTCGGGAAAGGGACAGGAGCCGAGAAGGTTGACGAAATTCAGAACAAAATAGCCAATGCAATGGGGGAAGAAATAAGTGTTACAAAAACTCTAAGGAAACTAGTGATCCAAATCAATGACATATACCCGGTAACGGACGCGACAGAGGTTAAAGAAAAAATGACCCAGGAACTCCCGGGGGAGGAGATAAAAATCCTACCCCTCAAAGCAGGTTTTGGCGGTATGCAGAGAACTGTAGCGACCGTGAATGACACAGCGGCCGCGAGGAAGTTAGTGGAAAAAGGCAGGATCAAGATCGGCTTCGTATCCTGTAGGATTAGAGTGCTGCCCACGGTGACACGATGTTTTAGATGCCACAATTTGGGACACACAGCTGCTAAATACACTCTTGACAAGGATATAAAAGAAGTCTGTAGGAAATGCGGGGAAAATAACCACACAATAAACGAGTGCACTAGAAAGGCCAGATGCCTGATATGTATTAATAACGGATTTCCCGAAGACAGGTCTGGCCACGTGGCGGCCTCAATAGGGTGTCCCTCGGTGCGTTCCTATAAAGCAACGTAATGGCCGTGACCCTCAAAATCATTCAGGTGAACCTAAATAGACCCAGACTGGCCCAAGAACTCCTAGAACAAGAAATAGCGCGCGAGAACTACAACGTGGCCATAGTAGCGGAATATTACAGAGCTAAAAGAACATGGCAGCGCGACGAGCATGGAGGCGCCGCCATATGGGTAAGCCGGCAGGTAGGTGTCACAGCTAAGGGCCCCTGCGGAAAAAACTATGTGTCAAAGATTGTCAATAATACCTTAGTCATCAGCTGTTACTTACCACCGAACAAGACTCTTCCCGACTTTAGAAATAGTGTAATGGAAATTGCCGAGCAAATTCAAAGACATCGAATTACTAGCTTCGACACTGGTGTCATTAGAGGTATACCCAAGTAGCCAAGATGGAACACCTACGTTTTGGAAGGCTGGAAGGGCGTCCAAAATTGACTTTCTCGCTACCTCAATCGGCCTCTCCGCAAAAATACAAAAGTCAACAACACTTATCAAATATAATGCATCCGATCACCGCTATCTCAGCCATGAAATAGGGGAGAATAGACAAAAAACGGACACTCACCGGGTACGTTGGGCTGGTAACAAGCTTGACAATGAAAAACTCCAACGAATCCTTCAGGCCTCCAGGGAAATAATACAAGACCTCGATTCCTTAGAACAGGCCCAAGTTGTGGAAGGGTGGACACATTTCATGCTGGCCATATGTGACATGACCATGCCCTTGCAAGTCGACAAAGGGCACAGTAACAAGCAAAGGAATACTTACTGGTGGAACCAGGAGCTAACTACATTGCGGGAACATGCGGCGAAATCCAGGAGAAGACTACACAAGGCATACAGAAGGAAAAACACAAGCGAAGCGCAGATCACGGCACTCAGAAGAGAATATCAGGCCAACAAAAGAGTTCTCAAAAATCGAATTAGACGTGCAAAAGGCAGGGCATGGGACAATTTCTGCAGAACCCTAAACGAGGATGCCTCGGGGAGGCCATACAAGGCGGTTATGAAAGCGATGAAAAACAAAGAAGGGCCGGTGTCCCTCTCGAAAGAAGACACTACAAAAACGGTCGAGAAGTTGTTCTGCACAATCCCGGAAGACACCTATGCACTTGGTTCGATGGGAGCCGGCAGACATAGCAGCAGATGCCCACCAATAACCACAGACGAGGTCCAACGAGCACTTAAAAAAATAAGTAGCAAAAAAGCCCCTGGTATAGACCAAATGCCCATCGGCGTCTTCAGAGAAATCTTTAAACACTACCCGACAAACATAACGGCGATGTTCCAAAACTGCCTGACAAATAGATATTTCCCGGATATGTGGAAGGTGCAAAAACTTATACTACTACCCAACGGCAAGTTTGACGCAGAAGGACGCCCGTAGTACAGGCCGATAAGCCTCATCCCGAACTGTGCCAAAGTTTTTGAGCATATCCTTAAAGAAAGACTAGAGGAGGAAATACGCCGGAGCGGCGACTTTACACAACACCAGTATGGCTTCAGACGGAAAAGATCCACCGTGGACGCACTAATGGAAGTCCAGAAGTTCGCGAAGGCTGCTAAAAAAGGTAACAAAAGCGCAGTGATAATCACAATTGACGTTAAAAACGCCTTCAACACTATAAGATGGCCGGACATACTGAAGGCGCTTATCAAAAGAGGCATCTCAAGGTACCTCATCGAAATGATAAATGGGTACCTTGCGAATCGTAAAATCGTGGCAGAAGGAGAGGAGATTATAAGCTACTCCGTGTACGCAGGAGTCCCTCAAGGCTCGGTATTAGGGCCCATCTTCTGGAACGGGACTTTCGATGAAGTCATCGCTAAATATAATACCAACAGAATCAAATGTATCGCCTACGTGGACGACCTGGCGGTGCTTATATCGGCTGTATCACATCAGACTATTGTTAAAAGAGCGAACGAAACATACAGGGAAATTAAAGCTTGGATCACAGACAAGAACATGGAGATCGCAGAAAATAAAACTGAGGCCATGCAAATAGCGGGCATAAAAGGACGAAAGATAACCCACATATGCCTAGATAATAAACAGGTAGAAATGTCAAAAAGCATTAAATACCTTGGAGTCACTCTTGACGCTGCAAACACATTCAGAGCGCATATAGGAGAGGCATGCAAGCGAGCCAATGGCACCTTGGCGGCGCTAAGCTCCCTGCTAAAAAATACGGGCGGGGTAAAAGCCAAAGCGCGAAGATTAATAATGAGCAGACCCAAGGCAGTACTCCTGTATGCCTCGCCAGTTTTTGCCCACGTATGTAAACACAAATGGGCAAAGAAAGAAATAAGAGCTGTGCAACGGAATGCGGCCATCCGCACTGCGGCCGCCTACAGGACAGTATCAACTAAAGCCTTGGATGTACTTACCGCCACGGTCCCCATAGACTTAGAAATGGCGAGAAGGAAACTCATATACTGCTGCAAAGACGGACAGGATAGAGTGAGTAGATGCAGGGAACAAGAATCAGATCAGATATTCCAGAGCATGTACCGAAAACTCCCTCAATGTGAGAAGATAAATGATAATGATATAAATAAAGTGGTCATGACGATGTGGCAAGAAGATTGGGAGTGTGCGGAACAAGGGAGATGGACCTACAAGTGGATCCCAAATATAAATAGTTGGGTGAATAGGAAAGCCGGCGAGCTAACGTATCACATTACGCAAGCACTTTCAGGACACGGCTGCTACGGCACATACCTATACAAGATCGGGAAGGAGACAACGCCAGCTTGCTGGTTGTGCGCAGAAGAACAAGACGATCCGGAGCACACCCTCCTCAATTGTATAGTGGGGAGACGGACGAAAGAGGCATTCCTACCAGCAGAAGTGCACGGGAAAAGGCCGGATAAAAATCTCGCTTGGGCAGTGCAGAACAAAGGAAATTGGAGTAAGTTTGCTGGATGGATAAAAGAAACACTAAAAATAAAAGAAGCTATAGAAAGGCAACGAGAAAAATTAAAAATCAGAATCAGAAACTAATGCTACACACACTGTATAGGATTAGTGTTCTGTACAGGGGGTACACTGCTGGGGGCAGTTTCCGAAGGCGTTTGTAAGGAAAGGGTGATGAAAAATATAAAGTCCGATTGGCTTCCACTGTCTTTATTTGGAAAACACGCGGAGTTCTAGCCCTTTTTTGGAGTGCTTGCACTGTTTTAGTGAACGGATTTAGCACGTTATTAAGTATTAGCACTTCTGTGAAACACGATGCGGTTCGTTGTTAAGTATTAGCCCTACTGTTAAACACCGTGTGTATAGACGTACTGTTGCCAGGCGAGTGCTCGAGCTTCGAGCGTAATCGATCGCGATCGCAAAACGAGCGCCACTCGACGGACGTTAAGCCGAATCCTCAACACGCCCGCCGCCTTCAACAAAGGTGTTGAAGAGTGTGAGAGAGAACTTAAGATTAACGAAATACAAGAGACTTAAAGGTATAGAACTGGTTAACGGACTAAGTATATATAAACTATGACTAGTGCTTATCCTAAGACGAAGTGCAGGGTGCGCCTTCGATTGGCAGTCTACAGAGGCGTGTGACTGGGCGCTTGAGCGTGGTCGTCGCGGTACGGACCGTTACAACGCGAACGAGTCCATCCGCGCCAGGAAAGCACTCTGTAACGCGAGCGAGTTCCCATTTAGAGGGAGGTAGCGCATGGCTATGCAATAGCACTAGATCGCCAATTTTTAGATTGGGATGTCGTTTGGTCCATTTCCCCCTTAGCTGTACGGCGTTCAAGTAATCGCTCGCCCAGCGCTTCCAGAAAGCTTCCACAGAACGGGATATGAATTGCCATCTGGAGAGCCGGTTTACATTAATTTCGAGGAGGGAAGGTCTGCGGACTACCTGCAGGTGTGAGCCGGTGAGTAGATGTCCAGGAGTTAAGGCCTCGAGGCTTTCGATGTCGTCGTGAAGCGGCCCGATCGGCCTTGAATTGAGAACACTCTCGATTTGGCACAGGATAGTGGTGAGTTCTTCGTAGGATGGTTTGAAGTCTCCTAAAACGCGCTTCAGGTGGTGTTTTACGCTCTTCACACCCGCCTCCCAAAGACCTCCGAAGTGGGGGGCGGAAGGGGGTATGAAATGCCAGTCGATTCCAGAGTTCGCAAAACGTGACCGGAGTTCCGGTGCTTGAAGAACGAGGTGCAAGGCGCGTTTTAGCTCGCGGTCTGCTCCGACGAAGTTAGTACCGTTGTCGCTGTACAACGCAATTGGGATGCCACGGCGTGCCGAAAACCGGTCAAACGCAGCCAGAAAGGCGTCGGTGGTGTAGTCGTCGACGAGTTCCAAATGCACAGCTCGCACCGCGAGGCATACAAAAATGGCAAGGTAAGCCTTGTGCGTTCGAACACCCCGGGCCTTCGTCGAGCGGATCTGAAACGGGCCGGCGTAGTCTACACCAGCGTGCGAGAACGGACGCGACGGAGTTACACGCGGCGCGGGAAGATCACCGAGTAGTTGGACCGTACATTGGGCGCGCATTCGCGTACAGGTAACACAAACATGAATGCACCGTTTCACGATGGATCGAGCATTGACTACCCAGTATTGCTGTCGTAGAAAGTACAGTGTGACGCGAAGTCCGCCGTGCAAAGTGCAAACGTGAGCGTGCTGCGCAAGAAGTTTCGCTACGTGTCCCGGAGGGATCAGGATGGGGTGCTTGGTTGGAAACGCCAGTTGAGAGTTTCGTAAACGGCCGCCTACTCGCACGATGCCCTCAGTATCCACAAACGGATCGAGCGCTATAAATTTTTTAATTCCCGCGTGAAGGGAAGGTTTATCCCCGGAGTATGACACAGGACCGAATTCGCGGGTCTGCACTAGGCGGCACCAGAAGATTCGAGCGCTCTCGATATCTGACGCGGTGAGGTACTTAAGTCTAGCCTTACTTCTATTTTTAACATTATGTACAAAGCGCAAAATGTAACTGGTCACACGGAGCAGTCGTGGCCAGGATGAATATCGCTGGGGGAGGTCCCACGCATCTACTGTGCAACTGGAGTGAGAGGTAAGAGCGCAGGCGTTGTTGCGCTGTTCAGGCAGTGAGTCGTGTTCAGCAATGGATTTGATTTTTGGCCAGTCGACGGGCTTGAGTTGTAACCACGGAGGGCCCGTCCACCATAGGGGATGGGCAACCAACTCCTCGACGGAGATTCCGCGTGAAGCGCAGTCGGCCGGGTTTTCGCTAGTCGATACGTAATGCCAGGTCGCGGCTGGTAGCGCTTGTTGTATTTTTGCCACGCGGTGCGCGACGAACGGTTTCCATTTAGCGGCCGGTGATTTTAACCACGCGAGAACCGTGGTGGAGTCCGACCAACAAAAAGTAGGAGCGCCTGATAGTTTCATCGCGGTTTGTACAAACGTTAGAGCTTTAACTAAAAGCAACGCGCCACACAGCTCCAGCCTGGGAACGCTCAGCAATTTGACCGGAGCCACCTTCGTTTTTGCGTACAGCATAGTGACCTCGATCGGTGCGGACTCAGTTTCCACGCGTAGAAAAATCACCGCAGAGTACGCGGAATTAGAAGCATCCGAAAACCCGTGGAGCTGCACGCGCAGGGACGAGCTGCTCTGCCGAGTCCACCGAGGCACAGAGATACGATTCAGCGAGCCCAGCTGGTTTTGAAATTTATAGAATAAATCTGCAAGATTCGAGGGGAGCGGTTCATCCCAGGATACCCGTTCAATCCATAGCCGTTGCATTAAAATTTTCCCGGTTATGAGAAACGGGGCTAGCCAACCGAGCGGATCGAATACGCGCGAGATAAGGGAAAGAAAGGAACGTTTTGTCGCGGCTTCGACAGTCGGCGCTACATTAAAGGAGAATACGTCCTTGATTGGGTCCCACACCATGCCCAGAACCTTGAAGGTGGAATTATCCACAATCTCCTTACACGCGGTGGGATTGACGTCCGCGGACGAGAGATCGTCGATTAGACGTTTATGGTTCGATGCCCACTTGTACGGGTGGAATCCACCGGTACGAAGTAGGCTTCGGAGCTGATCGCGTGTTTTTCGGAGGGTCGGTATGTGGTCACTGCCGAACATGATATCGTCCACGTAAACGTCTTCGAGGAGAATGGAAGAGGCGAGGGGGTAATCGGTCCCAGAGTCGGCGATAAGCTGTTTGATTACCCGGTTAGCCAAATAAGGCGCAGAAGCCGTTCCATAGGTCACGGTCGAAAGGCGGAAATGTTGGACTTCACCGTCCGGTGTGGGACGCCAGAGTATTCTCTGGTAGTCTCTATCCAAGGGATGGACGACAATTTGTCGGAACATTTTCTCTAAATCTGCGGTCATGACGTACTTGAAGGTACGCCACCGCAGTAAGATCGCAAACAGATCTGTCTGCAGCTTGGGACCGACGTACAAGAAGTCGTTTAAGGATTTGCCATTTGAAGAAGCAAACGAAGCATTGAACACGACGCGAACCTTTGTAGTGGTACTGGTTGCGCGCACGACTGGGTGGTGAGGCAGATAGCAAACCGAAGGTTTATGTATCTCCTCGGGAGGTACCCGCTCGAGGTGACCGAGTCGTTCGTACTCACGGAGGAAGTCGCGATATTCGCGGGCGAGATCTGGTTGTTTTGCGACGCGGGCTTCGCCGGACAGCAAGACGCGCATCGCGGCGTTTAAGGTGTTACCCAGAGGTACCGGCTTTGGGTGGTTGAACGGAAGTTGAACCACATACCGACCGCTAGGTAAGCGGATATGAGTTTTAGTAAAGTGTTCTTCACATGCGAGTTCGTCGGTGGTCCGCGGCGCGACTGCGGGTACTTCCTCTACCAGTCAGAACCCCTGTATTAACTGGGATAACGAATCCGCGTCCTGTACGGTGATTTGGCACGAGCTGGTCGAGGCTTGTCCTGGTGGGGAGTCGGTCAAGCGGCCAGCGAGAACCCACCCCAGCGTGGTTTTTTGTGCCGAGGGAGAGTCTTTTGGCCCAAGGATTAACCCTTCGCGGATGAAATCAAAATAGTGATCCGTTCCGATGATCAGTTCGATCTTCGAGTGCGAGAACGGTTCTGGGTCAGCGAGGGTTAGGTTTCGAAGGTGATCGAAGCCGGTCGACACGGGCACCGGAGGCGGCAGGTAACTCGTGAGTTGTGGAAGGACTAACGCGTTGACCGCCACATCAGCCTCTCCCTTTCCCGTGAGTATGTGGAAGGAGGCTAGTCCGCGAGCGGGGCCCGCGGCGGCAGCTCCGATCCCCTTCACCCGTACCGCGGCAGGTTTTAACGCTGGTTTAAGCGCATTGACTAATGCCTGTGAAATAAAGGTAGACTGCGAACCTTGGTCGAGCAGAGCGCGTGTTTTCACAATACGCCCGGCTCGACTGCGGACGAGGACGGAGGCAGTCGGCAGGAGAGTATGGAATGCACCCGTATGACTACAGCAGTTAGAGGCCGAGATTGTCGTGTTCTCGGATTCTCCGGGGTACCACGCCGAGGTTGGTGCTAGCTCGGGTTGGTTCGAGTCTTCGGGTTTTGATTCGACTTCCGAATGCGACCTGGGAGCCAGATGCAACAAAGTGTGGTGCGTCTGCTGACAATGACGACAGCGGTATTTACTCGAACATTGTTTCGTTTGATGGCTATCTGCCAAACAATTAAGGCAGCGCTTGTTTCGCTGCATGAGAGAAATGCGTTGTGATACCGCTAACGCTAAAAAGGTTGTGCACTTGTAGGTGCGGTGAGCCTCCCCGCAGCACGCGCAGGCTACTACGTTCTCTTGGCGTGACGTTGCCTTAGTGGCAGTATTGTTTGCTGGGGTCGCACCCCCATGAGAACGAGTGATACCGAGCTTGGGTCGCGCGAAGCGGTCTCTTGCCGTCTCGCTTACGGACTTGGCGATCGGTTCTAATGCCCCGGCTCGTAGATCCAAAAACTCCGCGAGCGTGTGGTACGAAGGTAACGTATTGACGTCCGCGAGTTTGAGCTCCCAGTCCCGTCGCGAGTTCCGATCAAGTTTGTTTACCAGAAGGAACACGAAAAGGTGCCCGTCGAGCTCCGTCAGTTTCAACGTGTTGGACAGTCCTACGTGTATCTCGTAGCTCAGGTCCAAAAGTGCTTTAAGCTCGCTAACTGAACCGGAGGTCAACCTCGGGAGCTCGATCAATTTGTCGAGATGTGCATAAATTATAGCGCGTTTGCGTTCGTAACGACGTGACAACGATGTCCACGCGGACTTATAATATTCACCCGACGACGGAGTGTTACTTATTAAGCGAGCGGCTTCGCCATGCAGACTCGCGCGCAGGTAATGCAGTCTCTGCATGTCTGTAAGGTCAGTACGCGTGCCGACTAATGTCTCGAAGTTCTCGCGGAAACCGGGCCAAGCGGTGATTTCGCCGGAGAATTTAGGTAACGGTATAGCAGGTAGCGTTGTCGTACTTCCCTTCGTTCCTTGCGCTGTAGGGGGCGTCTTGCTGTCGGAGGCGCTGTCCTTAGGCGTAGGCAGCAGACCCGAGCGATGCTCCATCAGAGCGTCGCGAGTTTCGTCCATTGAGTCCGTTATCGTCCGGAAGACCTGGTCGAGGAAGTATTTATGCGTGCGGCGGAATGACTCATCAGCAAGTTTGACGATTTCTTGTTGCCTTGTCCTGCACTCCTCCCACAGCTTCGTTACGTCGTCGAGGCGCAAATCGATGGCAGCTATGGTTCGTCTTGGTTTGGCAAGTTTTACGAAGCTCGCCAGGCGGTACGCTATCTGCTCCTGGGCTTCTGTCTGCGCTGCAATCAGGTCCTCGATTTTGGTCATGTTGCTGTTTGTCGATGGTGTAACGACTCGAACGACACCCGTGTCGGAGTGGCGATGTGTGCGACTGGCTATCAATCACGCATGCGCGATCCTTACGGAGTTGGAACGCGTGTGGTAGCCGATCGCTGGCGAACAGGTAGCGACGCTTGACGAACGACGGCGTGTTGTGCTCCTTCGCACATGCGTGGTTCAGGGTTCCTTTCGGAGCGGTATAGTTGGCACGCAATATGGCGGATTCAACCGATTTTTGGAGCACGTGTTAGCGAAGGACCTTTTTTCCAATTTCACCTCTTTCACAGTACACTACACTTCGTATCCGGCTCGAAGGACCATTTTTATGTATAGGATTAGTGTTCTGTACAGGGGGTACACTGCTGGGGGCAGTTTCCGAAGGCGTTTGTAAGGAAAGGGTGATGAAAAATATAAAGTCCGATTGGCTTCCACTGTCTTTATTTGGAAAACACGCGGAGTTCTAGCCCTTTTTTGGAGTGCTTGCACTGTTTTAGTGAACGGATTTAGCACGTTATTAAGTATTAGCACTTCTGTGAAACACGATGCGGTTCGTTGTTAAGTATTAGCCCTACTGTTAAACACCGTGTGTATAGACGTACTGTTGCCAGGCGAGTGCTCGAGCTTCGAGCGTAATCGATCGCGATCGCAAAACGAGCGCCACTCGACGGACGTTAAGCCGAATCCTCAACACACACAAACACCAACCCGTACAGGCAGGAAAACAAAATAAAAGATAAGACGAAGGACATAAGATAGAAACTAGACATAACCTAGTAAGGGATTGACACAACAGAGATGAGAGCCACAAGAAATAGGAGGAGGCCACCCGAGCCGGAATGCCGAGGCATCTCCAATCGTACACAAAGTAGTCCATAAGGCGGTAGAACATAGGGAGAAAGAGTAAACCGGTCGTTTCTGCGCGAAGGCGAGATGACAGGTAAAGTCGACAAAAGCTGCACTACACAACCGTAGAAGTGCAAAACAATTACGATAGAGAACGCAGCACAGATGAAAACAGCGCCCCCAACGACGTCAGTCGCGACACGGGTGCGCGGGAACCCGCAAAAATTCGGCAGGCGCTGATGACGCCAACAACGTCATGCGACAAAGAGATGCGCGTCAATGAAACACGACACAGGATGCTCGCCTTGCGCACAAACGAAGCGGTAAATAATTGATATTATTAAGTAAATAGCACAGTAAGAAATAGCGTAACTACAAAATAACATGTAATAAAACCCTAGCAAATAGAACACGCATATAACCCGTAAAAGGGGGAAAACTAGGGGCCAGGAGCTTAGGCATAAAAACCAGCACAAAATGAAAGAATATTTCATCAGAATACGTAATATACATACAAAGCATAGGTAATAGTAGGGCAATAAAAATAACATAGCTAAACAAAAAATAAGCGTCGAAATACGGTGAGGGGAGATATGCAACAATATGCACTGATACAGCGCAATAGCGTAAAAGTACAGCAGTACGGAGTAGTATATTGAATAGCATAGACAAATAGTACAAACGAAAGGAGAATAGAGTATAACTTATTAAATAGAAACAGGATATAAATAAAGAAAACAAGGGGAGCTCATATATACAATAAGCGATACGGGGGCAGTACGGATTAACAACTAAAACGAAAATTCTCATAAATGCACGCCGCAATATAAGTATAAGTATAAGTATAAGTAATAGGGTATGCAACAAAATAGGAACAGCACTCTACACACAAAGAATTAAAAAAATATAAAAAACCGGAGGAGAAGATATAAGATCAACGAATAACATGAGTAATAATATATGCGACAATAGCAATTAGCATAAGGGTATAGATAAGTTGGACGTAACAACAAATAGTATCCAACATAAGGAAATAGAAACTAGGATACAGTGGAGGAGAACAGAATCACAACAAGTAAAAGGATATACGAAATATGGAAACAACGGAACGCAGAAAACCACAGACAAATGTACAGCCGGTGTACAACAGCGCATATAAATACATAACTAAATACAACGACAGTAATAGAATAAACAATAATAATAAAAATAAAATGGAAACTACATAGATAATACAACTAAAAATAGGGGAGTGTATATGTACAATAAAGGCAATACACCGCAGATACCGCGAGGCGCAGTGCTTTCGGGACGGGAGAGGGTAGAAAGCAGGGCGGTCTCGCGGGCTCAGCGGTAGAACGGAGAGGGAGGGGCTCCCTTTTGAGGACGCAGATAGAGAGTATATGGATGGGTGGGCAAGCAGTTGGGTCCTGAACCAGGCCCTGCGTCATTCCCCCAGGCTGGAGGTAAGGAAATGCCCACTCAAGCGTGGATATAAGTGCTTGGCAGATTCTAAACTCCTTGCAAACCCTCTTTACGGGTGAACGGATTTAATCTGCTGAGGGATGGAGGGGATGGTGGGTAAAAAAAAAAAAAAAGAAAGGTGAATTGTGAAGTGAAGTGAAAGTGTTACAATGGGTGACAGTGAAAATGTATCCGTGGTGGAAATCCACGAAGAAAAAAATTTTTTTTGTCAAGATCAGTGTGCGTTTAAAACTAGAGGTCGACGAAAATTAACACTGAGTATGAGGAGATACTCGAGAAAATTGGCACGGAGACGGCGCATAGCCCTTTCTTCTAAGATTTCTGAACCGTCAGCAGCTGATGATGAAGGGCACTCTTCGGATCAAATTATTTATTTGCCATTGGAGGAGGAACGAGAAACGCCAAATTTAAAGGAAATTTCTGAAGAGCCAACAGAAGAATTGGCGAGTGAAATTCTTGAAACTGCAACGCCTGAAGAATTGTTTATTGAAAGAACGGTAATGGACGATACTGAAGAACAAGACTGTGTACCACGTGGCTTCAGTATCGTGGATATGCAGCATATATTTGCCGAATTTAAAAAAATAGGGGACCATGCTAAGAACAGGGAAGACTGTGGAATTGGACACATGCAAATAACCGGCATGAAACGGTCGGGCCCGAGAACCACCCGCAGCGAAAAATGCGATATGTGCCAATATAAAGGTGACATCAGTGAACCTGACGACAGCAGTAAAATGGAAACAAACCAGAGTGCCGTTGCTGGGACAATTTTGAACGGAGGAAGCTATACTCAAATGGAGGAGTTTTTTGCAGCAATGGACATAGCCTCAGAAGAAATGGTAGCAGCAGCAGAAGAAGAGAAACGTTTAGCCATTGAAAGGGCCGATATTGTGCCAGGATTTGGCATACCCCACATCCCCGTTGTGGCCGACGGAAGTTGGATGAAACGATCCTACCGAAATGGAACGTACGATTCCGCGTCTGGAATCGGCGTAATTATTGGTTATCATACCAAGAAGGTTTTATTTACCGGCGTGCGAAATAAAGTTTGCCGCATTTGTCGAATGGCTGCGAAAAAGAAAGAAGAGCCCCGAAACCACACTTGCTTCCAGAACTGGGGAAAGAATCAAGCCTCAACGGCCATAGAAAATGACGCGATAGTTGAAGGGTTCAAGACCAGCGTCGAAAAACGTGGGCTTGTTTATTCAACACTGATTGCTGATGGGGATAGCAGCGTTTATAAGAAAATTATAGATGCTGACCCATACAGAACCCAGATTCGGGTCAATAAAATTGAATGCACGAACCACCTACTGAGAAATTTTTGTAAAAAAATGAAGGAAATTGTAAAGAAAACAACACCTGGCCCGTTGAGGAAAATCGTGGGAAGTAGCATTCGGCGAATGCGCGCGGATACAGTGAAAGCCGCAGAGTATAGATATAAGGAGAACGTAACAACTGGCGAAAAAATTAAAAATTTATATGCCGACATATACATATAATGTGCCAAGCCACGTTTTTGGAGTGCACGCCGAATGTTCAGGGCTTGAATACTTCTGCGATGGAATCCGAAAGGAAGAAGAAAAGAACATTGTTCCACAGTTGAAGGATATAGGAGTGTATGAAATAATTAAGGATATACTTCGACCACTGTTGGCGCATGCCGAGAGTTTGCTGTACAACAGTAACAATAACAGCGTAGAAAGTTTCAAAGGGATCATCGCCAAATACATAGGCGGAAAAAGAGTGAATTTGAGCGAGAGGGGATCATACACGGGAAGATGTGCTGCTGCTGCCCTGCAGTATAATACGAAACAAGTGTTGTCCCGATTGAATACGGCGATGAACAATAAACCGCCAGTTATTTTGAAAAAAATGGAAAACAGAAGACAGAAAGAAAATAAGCAGTTCGCTGAAAAAGTGAAGGCAAAAAGGATTGCGAAGCACGTGCGGAAACAATTTCGTTTGGAAAAGGATTCAAATTACGGACCGAACGCACAAAAGCCAGATATGGCCAAAAATATTTATGAATTGGAGCAGAGAAAACACATGGAAATGTTGCAAAATTGGCAAAATAGGAGAGATGCCATTCAGAAAGAAACCATCGGTCAAGCGAATAATCCAAGATGGTTAAATGTCAAATCTAAACTTTTGACGGCCTCGAATTTCGGAAGAGTATGCCGTCGCCGGAGTGGAACGTTCTGTGCAAATGCAGTGAAAGCATTTGTTTACCCCAGGATAATTAATGCACCTGCAATAATATACGGCCAAGAGTGCGAAAAATTAGCACGCGAAGAGCTAAGCGTGACAATTGGTGTTACAATTGAAGAATGTGGATTATTTATGGATGCCTCCAACCCTTTCTTAGGGGCTTCTCCAGATGGAGTCATAGACGAAGAGGGCATTGTGGAAATAAAATGCCAAAAAACGGCAGAAAATTTAATGCCGGAGGAGGCAATCAAAACGGTTAAAGTTATTCGCCGCATATTTGAAGATGCAGAAGGAAAGGTACTAAACAAGAATCATTATTATTACTACCAGATACAAGGGCAGTTACATATAACAGGTCGAAAATACTGCTTGTTTTGTACCTGGACTCGTAAAGGGTTGATGTATATTAAAATTTATAAAGACGATAACTTTTGGCAAAACAAAATGGAGCCCAAGTTAATTGAATTTTATGAACAATGCATGCTACCGGAATTAATAGATAGCCGGCACAATAGAGGAATGCCCATTCGGGAGCCTCAATTTATACAAGAGGAGACAGCAAGCTTAGAATGGCGAAACAGGTCTCTCTCAGAAAGTAGTACAAATACTGCTAATGTCCGGCGTCGCACTGTACTGTAAAGTGCAATACCACTGACTCTGTTAGTAGTTAACAATTGCATAGAATAGCAATTGTACTCGCGGATCATACGATCTCGCGAGTTACGCGACGCCATAGACATCTAATAATTATACAGCTAGTTTATATTTCCAGTGCTTCAATTGAAAAATATAAGTATTGAACAAACTGAAAAATATCTTTACTTATTCATACCATCCTTTCTGTTTTATTTAACAAATTTGTTACAGATTATGCAAGGAAGGGTTCCCGAGGGCAGATTTTTGGTAAGTGTGGCCACACTTTTTAAATTTAACAATAAACCTACCGACATCGGTCAAATTGACCATTTTCAAACTTTAGTACAACTTTTGCATATTTAAACGTTATCACATCGCTAAAAAATTATTCTGAAAATTATTCTCGTTGTATTGAAAATGCTGCGTGACTGTTTAGAATGATTCCAAGGTGTGAATGTATGTGCTTGGAGCTGAGCACTTGAGATGATCGTGTAAACGTAGTGCGCTTGCCGACCCACGGATTCGAATAAACGTGATCGCCTGTGGCAACGCAATGTCTGGTAGTGTGTATCCTAAATGAGTGAGACCAAATGAGAAATAGACGAAAATGCTGCATTTTGTGTCGTCATTTTATGAAAGTTGTTCATTTTTTAATTCATTCAGTAACAAATTGACTATTATCTAAGTTTAACCCCTCAACGGCCGCATCCGTATCTCGTACGGACCCATGCAGCTAATCGCGTTTGCCGCTGATCTGTTTATGTGAACTGCAATATCGTAATAGTGAAGGAACAACTACATACACTAACACGATACCCCGCTTAACAGAACGACATTTTATTCGGAAAATTGTTCCAAAAGGGAAAAAATCAAAGCCGCAAACACCTTGCGTAGTATGTACAAGAATAGGTAAAAAGAAGGATTCAAGATGCTGCTGCGAAAAATATGACGTCGGACTGTGCGTAGATGACTGTTTCGAAATCTATCACACAGTTCACTGCACCCTGTGTATAATTTATGATAGTGTAGGATTCGGTTGGAATGATACTACAGGAAATCTCTAATATGTACAGTAAGTCCAGAGCTAAATGAAAAAAGTGGTGGGGGATTCCCCACCCCTCTAAACAAAACTACAAAGCTCGACCGCTCGTGGAATCGAGCAGGGCTGTGCCATGCCAATTTGAAATGGGTGCACATATACAGTATGTATATGATATACTGCTGATCAAGGTGTAAATTGTTTAAGACAGTGTCAGTGTCAGTAGCACGGCTCGCGGCTCGCCTTTGTCTGTGTCGCTAGGCTGTAAAGGAAAAAACAAGGATAGAGCGATGGCCGAGGCAGCCGAGCCATTTAAATGCCACCGCGTCGGTGTGATTACATAAATGCAAAGCGATGCTATAATAAAAACGACAGCTTTACTTTTTTATTTTTAGTTTTTTCGACTTCCAATTTTTTAAAGATATTGTTGAAATTCTTCCGATTAAAATGAGACCAAACATGATATATTTACAAATACAAATATACAAATACAGATGCTTGTTTTCTTTTCTTTATTAATTAGAATAGTGTAATAGGTGACAAGCATCCTTAGTTGCCACGAAGTAGAAAATGTGAGTCTAAATAGAACAAATAGTAACGGAAATAAAATTGTATATAGAAGTCTCTGCTATTCTGGCTTGTGGTTTTAAACGGAATGAGCAGAACATTGTCTCTATATTTGGAACATTAGAGTTTGTTAAAAAGGTGTAACTCCACAAGCGTTATATCGAAAGTGGTTCCTATACTACAAACCAAGGATAATGCGGCGCGAAGAATTGAAATTCCATCAAATACTTAAAATATTAAATAAAATGTATAGCTATACTAGTAGTAACTGAACTACTAGTGTAATTAAAAATTAATTCATAAGCTTCTCATCTTATTGCTTAGAACCAAACATCGGCAGGGCGCTTACGGCCCTGCCGATCGGCGGCATCAATCGGCTGCTCTCCCTCCACTTTTTTCATTTAGCTCTGGATGTACTATATATGTTTATTCTAGGTTATGTCTCAAAACGTCTTCAATACAACTTTTCTCTTCGCTCGCTCGCTTTTCTCTGTCTCTTTGTTCCACGCCACCTCGCGGGTCCCCCTTACGCTACGCTCTCCTCCCCGCAACGCACACACACACATCGTGATCTACTCCCCGCAAGACTCGCTACCACACTCGGCCATCCTGTTTGACCATCTGTCCTCAGATGTGTCTCTCTCGCTGCATGATGATAAGTCGTGCTCTTCACACATCCACGGTTTCATGAAATCCCTGGACGTAGACGTAGTTCGCGGTCCTTCGTGTTCTCCCACCTTTTCAACCAGGTAGCGGTCATTACGTAACGCCTTAATGACCTTGTATGGGCCTAGGTACTTTGGACAAAATTTCAATCCTGGCTTCAACTGAGTTCTTCGTATAGCGACTAAATCCCCCTCCACAAAGTTTGTGTAGCTCTTTTTCCTCTTCTTATCGTATGTCTCTCCTGTTTCTTGTCTTCTCCTGTTTTCTCCTTGAATTCGTGCTATTTCTTCTTTTGCCTGCGTACGCAGCTGATCACGTGCTTCCTCAAATGCGATAACGGCCTCCTCTTCTAAAATTTTGCTAATCTGCGGATCGTCTTTAAGCTTCATACGGATGCCCACTAAAAGTTCAAAAGGCGATATGCCAATGCTCCGGTTCGGTACATGATTCAGATACTGCTGAGCTCTTCCGACGTACTTGTGCCAGCTCTCGGCTTGTGGAAATGCAAGTTTCGTTAGGAGTGGAATAAGTGTGCGGTTCATCCTTTCCACCTGTCCATTGGCTCTGGGTATTCCTGTGGTGATCATGACGTGTTTAATATTCTCTGCTTTACAGTAATTTGCAAAATCATGTGAAGAAAACGCCGTTCCTCGGTCTGAAATGATTCTTTGTGGGTTCCCAAAAATCAGTGCTTGTTTACCCAAACGATCGACAACTTCAACTGTAGTGGTAGATTTGGTAGGGTATAACCAGATAAATTTGCTGAAACCGTCAACAACAGCAAATATGTGTCGTGGATGCCAGCGGGCCCAGATGGTCCACATGATAAGTGTGTAAGGGGTAGTTCCCCTTATCAATTGAATGTAAATATCCCTCCGGTCGACCGGCCTTCCTCTCAGCCAAAATACATTGAAGGCAATTCTGTATTACTCTTTCTATCTTTGGACGCATAGAAGCAAACCAATACTCTCGCTTAACCAATCGTTCCGTTTTCGCAACCGCAAAATGGCCCTGTTCGTGAGCAAGTCGGATAACATGTGTCTGCATAGCCTTAGGTACCACAAGCAATTGCTCGCCATCAATTATTTTGTATACAAGCCCATTCTCTGTTCTCATAGTCGGTACAATTATTGTTCTTATCCACTATATCCTGCAAATCCTTATCGTTTGCTTGCGCTCTATGTATTCTATGAATTAGTCCCGCCTCCTCCTCAACAATCGACATGGACGCAGGTAACGGATTCCTGCTTAGGGCGTCCACATGACGCATGCCATTACCCGACCGATGTTCTACAGTGTAATTAAAGTCTTTTAAAAACAGTGCCCACCTAGCTACGCGAGGACAAGCATCTTTTTTCTTTAGTGTCATGACAAACGCTTGGCAATAGGTTACAATTTTAAAAGAAGTTCCTATCAAATATATTCTAAATTTTCTAAGCGACTTTACCACTCATAGGGCCTCGAGCTAGTAGCTGTGATATTTTTCTTCGCAACGATTAGTTTTACCGCTAGCATAATAAATGGGATGTAACAGCCGATCTTCGCTGTCCCGCTGTAACAAAATTGCGTCGAATTCCAACGCAGATGCATCGGTATGCAGTTCCGTCTCAGCAGTCGGAGAGTAAATTTTCAATGTTGGTTTATTAATCTATCTTCAATCTATTGAACGCGATCCGCTCTTTCTCTCCGAAATGAAACTCAATTCCATCTCTCAACATATCTGTCAAAGGACGCGCAATCAATGAATAGTTTGGCACGAATTTACGAAAGTAGCCAGTGTGTCCCAAAAAACTCTGCAAAGACCGTACGTTTGCTGGTTCTGGAAAACGCTTTACGGCATCTGTTTTTTGTTCGGACGGTTCAACACAATTGTTTTCTATCACATACCCGAGATATTCGATGCGAGTCTGCAGAAACTGACATTTAGCCCATTTAATTACTAAACCATGTTCGCTCGCAGTGTTCAAAACCCTTTTCAATCGTTGCAGACCTTCCTTGTAGTCGGCCGCAGGCACAACAATATCATCTAGGTAAATGATTGCATCGCCACTAGCAGCCAAGCCTCTAAAGATAGCATTAATGTATCGCTGGAATACAGAGGGAGAATTGCAGAGTCCGAATGGCATGCGACAAAAATCATACTGCCCTGATGGAATAACAAAGGATGTATACTTCGTGCTGTTTACATCCACGGCTACATGGAAAAAGCCATTTTCCAAATCTAAAGTAGTGAATACGCGCTTATCTCGCAAGCGATCAATCTGATCCTCTATATTTGGTAGGGTGTAACGATCCTTTATTATCTTTTGATTAAGCTTTCTGTAATCTATACGATAAAGCGGAATTCAACGTTTGCTCTATATAGATTTGATAACGGTCGTGCAATGATCGCGTAGTTTGGGATAAATTTCCGGAAGTACTCTGCTAGGCCGAGAAAACTCTGTAATTCTTTCGCGCATGTTGGTTTCGCAAATCGCATAACTGCTTCCCTTTTTTCCTCCGACGGGCGTAAGCTACCACTTTCGTTAATGTGTCCTAGAAATTTGACTTGTTGTTGCAAGAGACGGCATTTTTTCCAATTAATAAGGAGATCGTGTTCGGAAGCTACCTTCAACGCACGCGATAATCGTTCGATTCCATCGCCCATGGTTAGTGAGGGTATTATTAAGTCGTCAATGTAAATTAGGACTGTACCGTCCCTTAATAACTCGCGAAAGGTTTCGTTGATAAATTTTTGGAATACGCTGGGCGAGTTACATAATCCGAATGGGGCTCCCAAAAACTCGTAATGTCCGTCCGGAACGGTAAACGCGGTATATTTCCTGCTGTCCTTCTCTATGGGTACGTGGAAGAATCCGTTTTTCAGGTCGAGCGTCGAGAAGAGTTTTGCGCCTTTCAACCTATTTAGTTGGTCCTCTATTAGAGGGAGAGGATACCGGTCCTTTATGATTTTTTTATTTACCTTTCGGTAGTTGACACATATTCTCATGGTACCGCCTTTTTTCTTTACCAATACTACGGGACTTGCGTATTCTGATAGTGAAGGCTGTATGATTACGTCACGCAACCATTCGTCTAATTGCTTGTCTAATTCTGTTTTCTCTGGTTGAGACAAACAACGCCCTCTCTGAAAGACGGGTTCGTCATCCTTAACCACGGTGGACATTTTAATATCGCATTCGCGAGTTTTGACCGGTTTGTAAACTTCTACCATATTTTTTACTACGGCTCTGTGGACTGGATTGGCTATGTGCGCTATATCTATTTCTATATGATTGACATCGCATTCGATCTTGAAAATTTGTGGAATATCCGGCGGACTGGATTCGATCGTTCGCGTGGGCCCGTCAATTGAGATCGTTCCTTTTTCTACCGTCAGATTTACCGTATTTAAAAAGTCTGTGCCGATGATCAATTTATGTTGCGTCAAGTCGCTAGGAATTACGTGAACTCGGAAATCGTATTCTTTGTCGTCTATTTTGATTATCGTGTTGAATTCTCCTATCGTTTTGTTACTTCGCATGCCTATGCCATGAAAGACAACTTCCCTTCGGTCTAGAGGAGGGGCGCCTATCGCTACATACGCGTCTGCTCGCATTAACGATATATCGCTGCCTGTATCGATTAACGCGTTTAATTCGTAGCCGTTTATTATTGTCTTTTTGTGATATTTGTCACTTACGGAAGGTGTTGCAGCATGCTGGAACTCCGCCGCGTTGCAGCCGCTTTCGTTTCTCGTCTTCGTTGGACAATTTGCTGATATGTGCCCATATCCGCGACACTCAAAGCATTTCGTCTGAAAAGCCTTGTGACAAACGGTCGCGTGGTTCCTGATTATATGTCACAGATCACTTCGATGTCCGAACCGGGCAGACGTATCCGCTCGAACCGCAAATTGTTTCGAATATCCCCTCGCATGTACGCCTGTAGTTCCGCGTCGTGCTGCTGGGACTCGGCCAAATCGGCATAGCTGAAGAATTCTGCGACCTCCTCCAACCTTGACAGTGCAAAAGCAAAAGCGGACGCATCGTAGAACAAACCGAGCGGTACGCTGTCCCGCGGGTGCGTTAGTAACGCTGCCTGCCTTAGGCTTTTCTTCGCTTCGGCGAAGGCTGCAACGGCTTCCTCGGTCCATGTCACCTTAGCGTTACCTTTGGCCATGTCGTGTAACAGGTCAGTGAGCGGCGCTTACACCTGCGTAGCCCTGGGCATGAAACGTCTGTAAAAATTTGACATACCCAGGAACTGTGGAAACTGCTTCGCGGTGGTCGGCTGCGGGTAGTTTGAAATTGCTTCCACCTTGGACACCAACGGGCGAGTGCCCTCGGCGGATACAGCGTATCCCAGAAACTTGACCTGCGCCTGTCCAAAATTGCACTTTGCCGCGTTGATGGTTACGCCGTGCTTATTTAACCCTTGTGTGGACAACCAAAATACTCAACGTTGTCGGGCAACCGGGGTACCCGAGTACCCCAAGTATCCTATAGCATAACGCGAGATATGCACCAATTGTTTGGCTGTTTGTATCTCTCGTCTACGTTTATGAGTGCATTTCGTACAGAGATGGAGGTCTCTTATCTGTTTATATAATGTAGGGAGCGTTAAATTAAGGAAACTAATCGTGGTTTTGGTTAAGAAATTTGTCGGTTGGCCACGCGCAAACCTCGCTACGCACTATCGCCGTTTGCTCTGCATACAATATCGCCTGCAATACAAAACTATGTACAATACGATTTCGTGAATTTGTTGTCCTGGAAATTGACAGTTGTGGGAACAATCAGAAAGAATAAAAAATATATTCCGAAAGAAATGGCACGTATGCCATTACATACCTTGCTCGTATGTACCCAAGAGAGAGAAAGCGGTCATATTATTATCGTCAATGCATGCAAGTAATGCAGATTCGGGGCCAAAAAAGAAGCCCCACATTATACATTATTATAATAAAACAAAATCTAGTGTGGGCGTAATGGACCAAATGTTAGGAAGGTATACCACAAAAAGACGACCTAAGAGATGGCCACTAGCCTTTTTCTACAATATACTTGATCTTGCCGCACTTTCTTCTTATATTATTTATGTTTCAAATAATAGTATGCTACGTAAAAGATCAAATGATCGCCGTATATTTTTACGTCAGTTAGGAGAAGAGCTTTGTATTCCAACAATTCAAAAACGAGCTAAAAATGTACAAATAGTACGGCACTTTGGAACTAAATTAGCAATAGACAGTATATTGAGTACATTAGACACGCAAAACATTCCTCATAGTTCGACACAATCGACACAATCATCACAAACGTCACAACCGTCATTTTCGTTCGACGCAACTGGAAGAAGAAAGATTGTTGGATCATGCCACATGTGACAAGCAGATACTGCTAGAAAAAGATGGAAAATGAGAAAAAATTGTCGAAAGTGCTTAAAACCAGTCTACGATGAACACGCAAATACAATTACTCTACGTAAAAGTTGTCCTATTGGGTTGTTCTGAA
Source organism: Nomada flava (assembly GCA_951802745.1). Lineage (NCBI taxonomy): Eukaryota > Metazoa > Arthropoda > Insecta > Hymenoptera > Apidae > Nomada > Nomada flava. Next base: position 11,057,275 of record OX637903.1, read on the forward strand.
CTGTCCATCAATTAAAACAATTATTATTAATCATCTTTTTTATGTCAATAAGTAAATAATATTTAAAACGTTCGTTTTATGCATGTAACTTCCTGAAAAGATGTCCATTTATAACTAAACTGAAATATGCCTCATATGGGTACCCGGGTACCCTGGTTGTGCAACAAGCGTATAACTAACTTTGAAATCCAATTACATAAAACATTCTCTATAAATTTTTGCCACAAAATAGGAATCGACGTAAAATTGTCCAAGGAATGGGGATCCGAAGCGGTATTAAGATATTTTATCGAGATCATTAAAAATTACTAATGAAAACTTGGAAATGGGTACCCGGGTACCCGGTTGTACACACAAGGGTTAACCGCGTAAACACCTCCTTCTAGTGGCGCATGTGCTCCTCTTCTGTCGAAGATGCTACTAATATGTCGTCGATGTACGCGTACGCGAAACCTAATCCGCGTAGTACTTCGTCAATGAAACGCTGAAACGTTTATGCCGCGTTTCGTAACCCGAACGACATACAAGGAAACTCGAATAGTCCGAATGGAGTCGGTATCGCGTTTTTGGCAATGTCTTCCGCGGCCACCAGAATTTGGTTGTATGCACGCACCTAGTCTAACGTTGGAAACATTTCTTTCGTCCCGTCGGTAACCGGAGCGGCGTGGACCCATGCTTATATCGTGCCGAATCGCGGCTCCTGCTGGAATGTTGCCGCCAGTTGTGCCATTTTCGTGCAAAGCTGTGCTTCGATCTCACCTATTGCTGCGGACGGAGGGTCCTGCCGAGGCCTCGGCTACCTGTGCTCGTGGACCAATTGCGTCGGCGACGGTGTCCGCCAGATCGGCAACTCGGTCGAGTTCGGCATCCTGCTGCGTGGCTAAAACGACCTGCATATTCGCTGGTAGTCGACCCAACCACAAGGTCCGGAGGATTTTTTTTTTTTTTTTTACGAGGTGGAAATCTTCGAAAGACACCCCCTGCCCTGGGGGAGAGCAGGAGGTAGTGTCGGATTTCTACCGACTAAAACCACCCCGGTTACCTAACCTCGACGCTTGTAGGGGAGGCCCCGTGACCTACTAGAGACACTTCCGGTGCCTCCTCACGCCGACCATTGTGGCCCCATCCTCGGGAGGGTCAGAAGGACCCTCCGAAAATCTCCACCGTCCTCCGACAAGGCTGCTCTTCCCAAAGACGGCAGGTGGCGTAGAAACTGCGAAGGTTTCCTGTCGCCATTCTCCTCGTGCTCCAGGAAACGTCGCGTTTTCTGCTGTTGCGACGAACCCACCCGCTTAATAAGCTCTGCCTTGAGCTTCGTGTACGGTTGGACCGGGGGAGCCAGAATGATATCGCGAACTTCCGCCGCGTATTCAGGTTTTAGTGCCCCTAGAACGTACCCGAACTTTGTCATTTCGGTCGTCACCCCGCTCGCGTCAAGACTGCGTTCGACCATGCCGAACCACAGTTCGGGGTCGGTCGGTGAAAACTCCGGTATATGCACTGCGACGCGATTGACTGCGGGCACGCTACCCCCTGTCGGGGACTGCTCGGGCGGCGTCGACATTGTCTTATGCACGCGATGTATCCACCACCAAAAAACAGACGATATGCAATCGCGAATTAATTTGTCCAGTGTGTCAACCCCTCCCTTCGTTTTATTATAATCCAATATGATGTTGGGTTTATTTGAAGCGAGGTCAACAGTATCATCATTGTGTAGAGTGGATAGTAAAAGTACATTCTTGTTTGGTTTAGGAACATAACTTACTAAAGTGAGATGATTGTCGAAACAAAATTTTGAAGAATTGGCGGTTCTCTTTTTAATTTCGCTCTTGTTCGTAAATTCCTTAGGTAAATCTGGTTTATTTGAGCGAATCGTTCCAATTATTGTTGTTTTCTTCTGTAACATCTGTTCTGCTAATGAACAACTTGTAAAAAAGTTATCCATCGTTATTGTTCGACCTTTATTGATAACTGGTGCAGACAATCGATGAACTAAATTTAATGCCTAATCAACTGAACGTGGCTGATACGGTTGCTTGCCTACATAAATTTCTGCTTTCAATGGGTACGAATTCAGCGCATCGCAAATCCAAAAAATCTTAATCCCGTACTTGCCTGGCTTTGATGGCATATACTGTCTGAATGAACAACGCCCACGAGTTAATACTAGTTGTTCATCTATAGTTAAGTTGGACGATGGTTTATAAGGTTCTTTGACATTTGCCAAAAACATATTCCAAATATCACGGAATGCTGCGAGCTTATCTTCCTTCAAACGTTCTGCTCTAGTTTGATAATTGTCGAAGCGCAAGAATCGTAGGAGTTGTTGCATTCTTTGTAATGACATTGCAGCCCGATAAAAAGGACGGTTGTCCAGTCGGTACAATTCATCCAATCTTTCGTCCCAGTTCTTATGAACACCAGCGTATATGAGTATACCAATCAAAGCATAAATTTCAACTGAATTTGTATCATACCAAATACGAGCAGTGTGACTGTTCATATTGTAAAAATTCCGAGCTTTTCTATTTGTTTCGGCTACTATTACGTTTATTAAATTTTCGGGAATTAATTTTTTAAACGCGGCCAGATGAGTATTTATATTTTTAGTTGTCTGAACAGGAATTCCTTGTCTTTCTCTCATAATCTGAAAGTTGCGAACTCTAGTTACATTTGGCGGAATTACGCTCCATTTCCTTTTGTACTTTTTATTTTGGGCGTAATACCAAATTCCATTTTCTTGCACTTCTGGATCGCAAGCAGCTTCTATATTTTCTACTTCTGGTTCTTCATCAGTTCCTATATTTTCCAATTCATGTTCAACAGAAGCTTCTACATTTTCTATATCCAATTCATAATTATTCAGCTCAGCCTGTTCATTATCGTCGCAATCAGAAAAGTCACTATCAAAATTATCATTTGCTAGGTCTTCCTCATCTGAAGAGGTAATGCTTTCAAAAAGATCTCGAATATCTTGGCTATTCTGTCTTTTTCGGGCCATCTAGAGAACCCGTCAAATAAATTATATAAATATTGTTAAAAAATTATGATACACAAAACAACTACAATAATGTAAAATATTCTCACCTTATAAAAATTGTCACCAACTTTATTTGTAGAAATATATACTTATCACTAACAAATTAATTTTATACTTGTGGCGTTACCACATGCATTAATAAATTCTTTATAATCTACCTTTATTAATTTTAAGCTATTTTAATTTGTTGCTATTAGACACTATTATAAAACGGATAATATAACGAACTGTTCCGCTTCGAAGACGGAATAATACTGCACGCCGAAATTAGAAAAAACAAAAAAGTCACACTCGCTCGCATACATTGTTATGCTGGAAATCCTCTAAAAAACAATGAAATGCAATATTGACTACGAACTAGGAGTCTTTTCGAAACTGTAGACAATAGTTTGTACAAAAAAAAATTTGGGGTCAATTTGCCCCCAATGCACCAAAATATGCTTGGTCGGCTTAAAACTATCGTAGATACGTCATACATAATATTTTTTCGATATTTTTTTTTAGTAATGTGTGTGTAAAACCTTAGTTGAGGCAATCCTAGTTGCCTGGCATATTTATTTGGTGCAAAAACTTATTATGCCGCATTTAGTATGTAAGTAAAAGATTTATGGAAGATGTAGATAAGGGGTGGCCGCAAAGCCGAGAGGCAGGCGGCGAAATAAAGCATTATCATTATCAACTTATTATGCCGCATATTAACACTAGGTTTACGGACAAGTTTGAGCACTTATTTTTACCGATTACCCTCGGCTTAACGATTGCCAATAATAATGCGCGTTTTCTTTAAAAACTTAATTCGCCTAATTTCGAAATGAAATATAATTAATTTAGTTATATAATATTAACGGATTTGCCTTAATCTTTGTCTTTCGAATTCTGAAATGCGTTAAATTGACGGGTTCCGTAAACCTAGTGTTAAATGACTGGGGTCCATTTGACCCCAATGCACAGACAGAAGGTTAAATATGGTATCTTCATATTTACCTCTTTCTGCGGACGATTTCCACGCCTATGTCCCAACTGTTTGCAGAAGTTGCACTGATGAGTCCTTGATTTCCTGCAGTCCCTCGCTTTGTGGCCCATCTTCCACAATGAAAGCAAGTGAATGATAATTCGCTTCCCATTGCGGTTATGGCTGCCGTGGTCTCTCGTTCTCCCATCTTCTTTTCCTCCTGCCGCGGCATACTACCCATCGCTCGCATGAAGGCGTACAGTTGATTGGGATCGGTATGCTTAGCTGACCGCACTGTCCTGGCGATAGCTTCATCCGCGATTCCGTAAACGATCATGTCAATGATCCGCTCATCGGATAGATTTATATCCAAACGTCGGATTAAATCTAGTTTTTGGAAGCAATAGTCTCCAAGCGTTTGTCCCGGGTTTGTCTCGTACAGATTCGCTTCTCAAAGTTGCTGCGAGAATGGCATCGTCCGTCGAAACTGTGCTACGAGGTACACCTTTATTTGCGCCCACGTGGTTACACTTCGCATTGTAGTTTCGTACCATTGATGTGCGTGTCCTTGCAACCTCGTCGCGATAAGACGCGTGACGGTCAGATCGTCCCACGAAAATCTCGCAGCCAGTTCGTCCACGTGACGTACCCAATTTTCTATAGAAATATTCTCCTTCGCTGGGTCATATTTCGGCACCAAATTTTCGTCACCAGGGCGTGCATGACCAGGCGATCTTGCTCGCGACGCGGTACTATTATGCGTATTTACGCTTCCCGCTTCTTGCACCGTACGCTCCTGCGGCACACAGTACGCACTTTTTCCATACCCGATTTACAGTGCGGTGTAGGCGAACGTGAACTCGAACCCATCCGATAATGGGTGCGCGAACGATGATGTGCTCGACGGTGTGATGGCCCTTGAATATAATGTAAAATAAAATAGACTTTCTATTTATGAGACTAAAAGAAAAAGCTTTATTTTAATATATGTGGCTGTTGCTCTAGCTTTCAACGTGGATATCGCAACCAACCACTCGAGAAGAAGGAAAAATACATGTGATGAACACATTTATCTGCATTATTTTTTAGAAGAATCCTTGTTTATTCCGTTTTGAGAAAGAAACTTTCTAAACTTCTCATTACAATATTCGCGCCCGTTGTCAACGTGCAAAACCTTCACAGAATTTCCCAACTTATCTTTCGCGAGTTTACAAAATTCCTGGAAACAAGTGTCATTCTTATGCCTGATAAAGAAGACTACTCTATACCCTGATAAATCGTCCTTTAACAGTACAAAATACCGTGCACCCCGAACAGATGGGACAGACATCGGCCCGCAAAGATCACTATCTATAAATTCTCCAAGCTTCGCTTTAATATGTTTTGATGGAGCAAACGATAATTTATGTTGCTTGCCGTACATACATGCTTCGCAAAAGAAATTTTTAGAATCTAACAACTCTACACACTTAATTAAATTTTTTAGAAATCATTTCTATATATTTTATATTTACATGACCTAGCCTTTTGTGCCATTTACGCAGACTTTCTTTTGCTATAACATTCGCTTGCTCTGGCAAAACCGTTCTGAACTGCATGTAGTACAAATTATTTTCCTTATGTGTAGCTTTGGTAATAAACGTTTCATCTTTATAAATATTAGCATTTGTATCTTTTTAACGATTTCATACCCTTTTTAGTTATCACGCCTTCCGAAAACAAATTCTTGTTTAAATTCGGGACATACAATACCTCGGTAATTATCGAATCATACCATTCGCCATTTAACAATTTTTCAATTTTACATTGCCTTTTACAATTACTTCTTGTCCATTACCCAAAACTACAATCGCATCGGTATCCAATTCCTAGAAATTAATAAGAAAATCGCGTGTGTCATGTGTGACGTTGCCCCACTATCCAAAATCCATTCCTCGCTATCGATGTTCGACAATATGTTATTAATTTCAAGTACATTAAATGCAGAATAATTACCCTGATGCGGATGTAGTTGTCCCTTATTTATAAACTTTTTCTCACCACGACATTCGTTAGCGAAATGTCCTTTCTTTTGACACCTATAACATGTTACCTTTGATCTATTGAGTTTTGGGCGCTTTCTTTGTTCTTCCCGATTAGACGCTTTGCTTGTGTGCGACGATGCAACTAGAGCTTTCTCGAAATCGTCAGACGTGGTTAGACTGGTATCTTCGTCTATCAAACGCGATGTAAGATTTTCTAAATTTCGAAGGCAAACTCCCTAAAATTTTAGTTATTATTGCGATGTCGCTTACCGTTTCACCCGTGTTCTTTAGTTGTTGCGCAAGATTTTCTACTTTCGCAATATGTTGCACAATCGAGTCACTCGATTCCATTTTATATTGAGAAAATCTTTCATGTGCTAACATTTTATTAATTTCAGTCTTTTGTTCGTAAATTGCAACCAATTTTTCTAAAATTTCCCATGACGACTGGCAATTCTCGATGAGCGTTATTTGAGAGTAGTCCATGGCAGACGTTAGTAGAAACATTGCACACGCATCATCCTTTATCCATTTTTTATACTTTGCAACTTCTGCTGCCGTTGACGTCGCAGCGACGATTGGTTTTGCTTCTATGCCTCTCGTTATTTCAAAAAGCCCTTTTGCGCGTAAAGCACAGCACAATTGAAACTTCCATTGATGGTAATTTTTTCCATCAGATTTGACGATCGATGTCGCATCGATTTTATTTTCCGACATTTCTAGACTTTGAACAACAGTTCACTGCGTACGACGCTAAAACTTAATGCGCTCGCACTAAGGTTATGGTTAAACACGTGGCGAAAAATTTGCCAACTACAAATTGTCACTTCGTTACTTCACGTATACTTTCTTAAACAACGGAAACACTCCTAGGCCCATAACCTATTGAATATAATATAAAATAAAATAGACTTTCTATATCTGAGACTAAAAGAAAAACCTTTATTTTAATATATGTGGCTGTTGCTCTAGCTTTCGACAATGGCGACTGCGGACGCGATCGTGATCGGGAATGCGATCGTCGATATGACCGCACGCGAGATCGCGACCGACGTAAAAATTCCTTCCATCATCGACTCCAATTTCACAAGTCGCGACTCCGTTGTATCACGGCTCGTACCTGCTACTGGCACAACCTCACGGATGATCGAATCACGACTCATATTGTTCAAAATATCGCAAAATATTGCACAAAAGTGTCAGTTCGAATGATTAATAAATCACTATTACTAATTATTCACTCAGTTTCAATAAACTAAACTCCACACCAACTGCACAGTCTGTAGTTCGAAAATAATTACTCACATTTCTGTACACGGCACTCAATAATTGTTTCTGCACGTAGTACGCGAGTATATACGTATATCGTCACAATGTGCACTAAACAATTGGCAATCCCACTTCTGATTATGTAAGATAATCGAATGAGAGGAGTCTCTCTGTCTCGATTAGGTATTACAATGATTTTGTAGGCGTGTATATGGTAAAAAGGTGTTCTGTTTAATAAAACTGTGCTCTCTCGACCGTAGTCTATACAAGAATGCCTTTCCTTGGCAAAAGCGTCGGTCGTGAGGACGCCTACGTCACCATGGCCCTTTTTAACCATTTTACAGTTCGCCCCAAAGGAAAGCTACGCTAGACAAAGACAGCGTGCATCGGCAAAATGCACATGGCCCGCCTCGGCCGTTCCTGTACCTCGAATATTCTAACAGTTTTTTGATAACTTCATTTATATTTGGGCGTAAAAATGATAATGCTACTTTTATTTCGTGATCCAGATTTAAAAGTCTGGATCTTTTTTTCGTGTTTATGTTGGTCAAAGCCGAAAATCCGAGTTCGACCAAATAAGAGGTGGGAAATTGTAATAACACACTGAAAGCTTTTTGTTATATTGTTGGATAATCGTACCTAAGATTAATCCAGAACGAATTAATTGATTCTTCTGATTGTTCTGAAATTAAATCTCGGTTATTACACACCGAAATTAGTTCTTCCTCTTCTTTCAAAGTTAATTCATACACCGACGTATCGTTTATCACAAATGGATTTCGAATCCAATCAATTTTTTTTATTTTTGAATTTGGAAAGTAATGAACAATTCTTTGCTCTAGTATTGTCAAATGATCAAATAACTATTTTATGAATTATTTTGTTACGAGCCGGGCTGTGTGGCAGCACGAGAGGCCGGCGAGGGGTATATTACCCAGGAATACGGTTATCAATTTGTTAGTTAAGGTGCGTGGACGAACCTGATGCAAAATCAGGGAGCCGCTAGGATTATTGAGAGCGAGGACGAACCCGGTGCGAAACCGGGGCGCCTCTAGGAGGGGGAACAAGCGTGGACGAACCGGATGCGAAATCGGGGAACCGCAGGAGGGTGAAACGTCGTGAATGAACCCGGTGCGAAACCGGGGAGTCACTAGAATAAATTTCGCAGACGAACCCGATGCGAAACCGGGGAGCTGCTGGGAGGTTGGTTTATTCACAGACGAACCTGGCGCTTGACCAGGGAGCTGTTCGGAGGTTGGTAGACCTACGGACGAACCCGATGCGAAATCGGGGAGCCGTAGGACACGGACGAACCTGGTGCGAAACCAGGGAGCCGTAGGAAGGGTTAGGTTTCGTGGACGAACCCGATGCGAAATCGGGGAGCCACTAGGTTGGAACATGTAGTTTGTTTGTTTGGATAAAGATGTGCGAACGAACCTGATGCGAGATCAGGTAGTCGCAGGAAATGTTAGTTGCCTCGTAACTCTAAATTATTATTTGATACAACTCGAGCGGTAAAGTTGTATCGGTGGGTACGTTGTTACTAATATGCAAGGATTACGGGGTAAAGATAGGTTTAACGAATCTACTCGATTTATTAGTGAACGTATAATGTTATATTCGGAGTTTCAGTATAAATACAAATGTTTCTGTCGCGATAAAGTAATAAGAAGTGTGTAAGTTACCTAAGTATTTGCACGGTGTTGACGCACTGGTGATGCGGGGTCTGAGAGCCGCTATTAGAATATGCCGAAAGAACTTCAACCGGACAAGCGGATTCTAACGGGTCAATCTCTGATCCGAGAGGTGCGCTCAGGAAAAATTTACAAAAAAACCTGAAACAGAAGAGCTGGGAGCATAAATGAATGTTAGTAGTTGTGGGAGGGGAAGGGGGATTTGAGAAGGGACTCCGTACTTAGAGAGAGAAAAATGAGAGGCCAAACCAAGCGAGAAGAGAGGTGATAAAGTAGACTCAGGAGTATCCAACGCAGATGCTCAAGCGGTGGTGCGGTCATTAGTGTGGGGCGATCAGTTGGGATGCAGCAGCGTGCTGTGTACTACTGCATGACAGTGGGTAGCGGACTTTAAGTTCATAGGGAATTTGTTCGGGAGGCAGCGGGTTGGTGGAGTTGATCAGCGGGTTGTTATGAGAGGAGGTCTTATATAATAATAATAATACTTTATTTCGCCGCCTGCCTCTCGGCTTTGCGGCCACTCCTTGACTACATCCTCCTCTATACATCCTTCAATCTCTTACTGTCTAACTTACATACTAATATACAGTCGGGGACAAAAATAAGTGGACAGGTAGAGAGAATAGATATCAATGAAATTTAATCGTCTCTACATTATTGATATAAACTTAACTTTTATTTTTTTTATATCCTTATAATACATAGATTCTTTAGTGACAAATTCAAACTAATATTCACATTTTTATGTACGCAATCCACATTTAACGAAATAATCAGCCACTTCTCGAGAGACAAAAATAAGTGGACGCCTAGCAACAACGCTATAGTGGGGCAAGAATTCTAAACAAATTTTACAAATTGGTTATGCTTGCACGCAATAAGCTCAAAGACGTCTATCGATAGCAATTTAGGCTTTTTGAGGATAACATCGCCTCTGAAATAATCTAAAAATGCCGAGAGGAACAGAAATTTGTAATCCAATTCGCAACTTAATTGTTTCGGACTGTCATAAGAAGTTGAGTTACCGCGAGATAGCCCAGAAGTATAGCGTTTCGAAAAGTGCAATAGAAAAAATTTATAAAAAGTATTTATTATACAATACCGTGGAAAACTTAAGAGGGCGTGGGCGCAAACGATGTACGACTGCGCAAGAAGACCGTCGAATTGTCCGAAAATGTCGTAAAGATCCAACTATTCCATCAAGAAGCATTGCAGAAACGTTAGATGTAAACGTTTCAACAAAAACAATTAGAAAAATATTGCACGAAGCTGGTTCAAAATGCTGCAAGGCTAGGCGTAAGCCATTTATTAGTAAAACTAATGTGAAGAAACGTTTGGCATTTGCGAAAAAATATGTAAATATGCCATTGTCATTTTGGAGAAACATAATATGGACTGATGAAAGCAAATTTGAGTTGCGGCAATTGAAAAAGAGGTACCAAGTACGGAGAAAAAAAATGTCAAGCATTTAAAAAATCGTTTATTACGCCAACAGTTAAATTTGGCGGCGGATCGTTAATGGTGTGGGGGTGTTTTTCTTTGAATGGGATTGGTGCACTGGTACAAATTGACGGCATAATGACTGCGGATGATTACATTGATGTTATAAATGAAAATTTAGGGATGGCAGTAGCAAAGATGGGTCTCGACAGCGGATTTGTATTCCAACAAGACAATGATCCCAAACACACCGCCAGAAAAAATCAGAAATTTTTTAAGGATTCGAATATCCAATTGCTTCAATGGCCTCTACAGAGTCCTGACTTGAATCCGGTTGAAAACCTGTGGAGTTTGTTGGATACAAAAGTACCATTGGATAAGAGAACTAATAAAACCGAACTTTTCAGAAACATACAGAGAGAATTCGAAAATATCGAAAAAGATTACGTTGAAATTTAATAACCAGTATTCCTAGACGGTTAGAAGCCGTAATCCAAGCAAAAGGCGGCAACGCAAAGTATTAACTTTACTATGTATTCTATTTATCATGTAATTTATTGTGTGTCCACTTATTTTTGTCTCTCGACAAATAGCTGATTATTTCGTTGAACGTGGATTGCGTACATAAAAATGTGAATATTAGTTTGAATTTGTCACTAAAGAATCTATGTATTATAAGGATATAAAAAAAATAAAAGTTAAGTTTATATCAATAATGTAGAGACGATTAAATTTCATTGATATCTATTCCCTCTACCTGTCCACTTATTTTTGTCCCCGACTGTATATTATCTTATTGTTCCTTTTAAAATCTTATCGCTACTATTGCTTTTTTCATTGGTTTTCGTAACATCCTTCTCCCTCCACCTCTATCCACCTCTCTTTCCTTCTAGAGGAGGTGTTATATCTTGAGTTATATTTGTGGATAAGATCTATTAATCTGGGGAGCTTGGCCTTACGATGAAGTTTATCTGTGGAGAAATGTCTAGGTAATCCGAAAATGAACTTAAGAGCTTTGGGCAGCTGCACGCCAAACCTGGGATCCATATAGAAGAGTTGGTTTTATGCAATATGTATAGATTTTAATACCTAGTTCTTGTTTGAGGTTAGAAGTGCTTTTGAGGAGCTTGGTAGCGACGCTAATGGCTTTGTTAGCTCTGGAGTGTCTGTCGATTATTGCGTGTTTCCAGGTTACTTTAGTGTCGAATACTATTCCGGGGTAGGTGACTGTATCGGTCCATGGGATTGATACTCCTTGTAGAGAAATTGGGGACGGAACATGTATTTTTGTGCGGCGGGAGAAATATATAGCTTGGGTTTTACTGTGCTTTATAGAAAGTTTCAAATCTGTGAAGTATTGATGCAATATAAGAAGAGCTTCTTGTACTCTTGACTGTAGGTGGGAGAGGCTCCATGAGGCAGTTATGACAGCTGTGTCGTCGGCGTATAATGCGAGTAAGGTGTTAAGTGGACTGGGTATGTCAGAGATATAAATGGTGAAGAGGAGAGGTTCGAGGATGGATCCTTGAGAAACTCCAACGCGAATGGAGCATGGTGTAGATTTGCCAGAAGCAATTTGAATGGAGAATTCTCTGTTTTTAAGATAATTTTGCATCAGGTGTGTGATCCAGTGTGGGAACCCTAGCTGTATGAACTTTGCTAGAAGTCCATCATGCCAGGCTGAATCGAAAGCCTTTTCCAGGTCTAGGAGAACCATAGCAGCAAAGCCGTTTACGTTGAGTTCATAAGAGAGAAGCTGAGAAATTCGCATAAGTTGGTGAGTAGTAGAGTGGTTGGGTCTGAATCCAAACTGAAAATGCGGAATGATATTATTACTGTTGGTATGTGCGAGGATCGTTTTTGCGATTACTTTCTTAAATATTTTGGATAATGTAGGAAGCAGACCAATTGGACGACAGTTCTGAGTTAGGGTTTTGTCTTTACCTAGCTTAGGTATAGGAATTATTTTTGCAATTTTCGAGCAGGAAGGAAAGTGTTTTAACTGTATGGGAGCTCTGAATATGTAGTAAATTTGGGTGAAGACCTTCCTTGACGCTTTTTTGAGTACCTATGGTGAGAGGCCATCCGGACACACGGCTTTTTTGGAGTCAAGGCTTAGGATGATTTTTTTGACATGGGCAGGTGATATTTGCTGAGGTCTTGAGGTAGGGAGTGTAAGGGAGGATTGTTGCTGTTCAAGATTGTTAATTGTTCTTGAATTGTGTCGTCTATTCTGGAGGATTTTGAGGCTGCCCGGTTGTGGGTTGTTTCTATAGCTTAGGTATAGGAATTATTTTTGCAATTTTCGAGCAGGAAGGAAAGTGTTTTAACTGTATGCGAGCTCTGAATATGTAGTAAATTTGGGTGAAGACCTTCCTTGACGCTTTTTTGAGTACCTATGGTGAGAGGCCATCCGGACCCACGGCTTTTTTGGAGTTAAGGCTTAGGATGATTTTTTTGACATGGGCAGGTGATATTTGCTGAGGTCTTGAGGTAGGGAGTGTAAGGGAGGATTGTTGCTGTTCAAGATTGTTAATTGTTCTTGAATTGTGTCGTCTATTCTGGAGGATTTTGAGGCTGCCGGTTGTGGGTTGTTTCAAATTGAGCGGCCAAGGCGTGACTCTTGTCAGTCTCCGTAGCGTGTAAGTGGCCAGAGGAGTGGTATAGCTGTGCTATGACCGTCTTAGTTTTGGTAATCTTTTTGTATATCGGCCAGAATGTGTGGTTGTGTATAGAGGCATTTTTAACTTGTCTTTGTATTTCGGCAGCTTTCAATGCAATGATCTCTCTGTTTACCTTTACGGCAAGAGTTTTATAGAATTGTTGGTATATTGGATTGCCAGTTCTGTACCACGAACGCCTAGCTGAGTTGCGGAGAGCTTTAATGGATTTGAGTTCAGAGTCGGGGGTGAAGTCAAGTGCATGGATCTGTATGGGTAACGAGGCTTTCTTCCTATATTTGGCAAGGACGAAGCCCGGTTGCTGGATCGAGTTATCAATGTCAGGAGTCGTTTTAAAGGAAGCGGTAAGTGTCAGTGTATTTGTCAGAGTTTTGAATTTGTCCCAATCTACTATACTCGCACGTGTTGCAGGATGTGCAGTGTGGTTGAGAACTTGGGATAGCGTGACGGGTTTGTGGTTGGAACTTAGGTCTTCAATTGCATTACAAGAGAAGCGAAATTGGGAATTAGTAAGGAAGAGGTCAATGGTGGATGGGGAACGGTTTGGGGTGAAATGCGTTTGGGTAGGGGGAGACAGTAGATTATAGGGAGCATTATCGGAGTGAGTTTTTAGAATGCCACCGTTGTAATTGCGAGAGGAGTTATTCCATGATGGATGTCTCCCATTGAGATCGGCTCCGAGGACAAACGGGGTACGAAAGGAGGTAAGTGCCTCCAAACAGGCGGGGGTTAGTTTTACAGAGGGGGGACAGTATGCGGAGACGAAAATTAGGTTGGGGGTTCTGAGTTTGATCGCGGCAGCTTCCAACTTACCAGTGGGGGGTAGTGGGTATCGAGTGTAGGCAAGATTTTTGTGGGCGAGAATACATACTCTATCGTAACCGGAGTCAGCAGGACGATCGGCACGTATTATCGAGTAATCCTTAAGGTAGAGAGATGCGCAAGGAGTGAGCCAGGTTTCCTGTATGGCTGCGATGGCAATATTGTTTTGGTGGACGAAAAATTCTAATTCAGGTAGTTTAGGTGTGCAGGAGCATGCGTTCCATGTCATGAAGGTTAATGAGCAGTTTGGGGAACTAGTCATCAATTAAATGCGCAAATTCTTGAAAAGCAAGGAGTTTCTTCATATTGCTTTGGCATGTGGAGAGTTTCTCAGTTAACGTCATGATGAGTGATGTCATTTTTTTAATGTCTATTACTTTGTCAAGATTAGAAATGGCGTTAGTGAGATTCTTAAAATCCTCCATTGACGTTAGCGGTGAGTCAGTGGGTAGCTGCGTCTGGGGTTTATTTCCCACAAGTACCTTTGCGTGCGACAGGGGTTGCGTAGGTGGTGGGGGATTAAGGTTGGGGTAGAGGGGGCGAGGTGAGTGAGTATGATTATGAATGGAATGAGCGTGAAGCGCTAAGTGTTGGTGTTTAGATGTGCCATTGTGGCGAGGGTTTAAGTGAGTGAGTAGGGGAGTAGGGGAATTGGATTATTTGCAGATAATTTGAGAGATGAGAGTTGTGTCTTCTTTCTTTCAAGGAATTTGGTAAGTGCAGGGCAACCAGAGTAATTTGCGGTGTGATCGCCACCGCAGTTTGCACATTTGGGTGGTAGCTCGGGAGGTTTCAGACTGGAGCGTATAGGGTGGGCTTCTCCACATTTGACACATTTTTCAGTTCTATTGCAATTAGCCGAGGCGTGTCCGAACGTCTGACATCGGAAGCACTGTGTGTATCTTCGGATGTTATTGAATTTCTCCCAATAGACCCGCAGGTAAAAAAGGTGGTTTACGTTGGTAATTTGTGAAAAAGCTGTGGTAGCCGGAAATAAGATTTTGTAAATGGAGAAGTTAGAGGATGATTTACCTTTTAACGGAGTGCAGCTGAGCGGGCTTAATCCCACTGATTTTAACTCCTCTAATACTTCGTTTTGTGCTAGGGAGGGAAGTCCTTTTAGAATGACTGTGAGTGGTTTCTCTGATTTTAGGGAGTAAGTGTGGAATTGGAGTCCTCTTACAGCAAGGGTTTTTTTAAACTCTACGTAATCCTGGATATCTTGAAAATTTACTCTGACCTGAACGCCAAGAAATTTGAGGTTGAATTTATCGCCGATGACATTTTTTAATTGTCTTGCAAGGAAATTACACTGTTCCTGAGGAGCGGGCCTTGGGGGACCTTTTTTTTTTTTTTTTTTTTGTTACGAGGTGGAAATCTTCGAAAGACACCACCTGCCCTGGGGGAGAGCAGGAGGTAGTGCCGGATTTCTACCGGCTAAAACCACCCCGGTTACCTAACCTCGGCGCTTGTAGGGGAGGCCCCGTGACCTACGGATACCCTTCCGGTGCCTCCCCACGCCCGGCCATTGCGGCCCCATCCTCGGGAGGGTCAGAAGGACCCTCCGAAAAACTCCGCCGTATCGCACATGGCCGCGCCAGGGGTAACACCCAGCGCGGCCTACCTTCTCCAGGCCGTGATAAGGGCGACTCGGGCCCCCACCCGAGCCGCCCACGGTTCTCCGACGGCCCCGCGGGATTGGGGGGGATTGTTCCTCCCCGGCAGGACCGCCCGTATACGGGGTATTGGCGAGGTCAACCGGCAGGGGGGTGAGGGGGAGCACCTCAGCGCCCCTCGGGTCCATCAGCCATACCAAACAACGGGAGGGGGGCATCTCGCCAGCGGAAACGGCCAGCGAGTCCACCCCTCCTTTACATTCGACGCCAGATTTCTGACTGTCGGGCAGCCCCGCGGAATACCGGGAGGACATAATCCTCCCACAGCAGGGCCTCCCGTCCACGGAGTCAGCGGTGACAGTCATCCGAGAGACGGGAGGGGGGACACCTCCGATCGCCTCTCGGACCGTCACCGCTTTTACACCACGGGAGGGGGGGATCTCGCCAGCCTGCGCGAACGCAACCGGCGAGCCCTTTCCCTCCACCTTTCGCGTCGGACGAGGTCGGTCAATTCCCGACCCCGCTCCGATGCCTCCTTTCTGCGAAGAACATCCTCGCAGAAGGAGGCCACCGCTACCCAGGCTCTCTCGCTGCCCAGCATCATACTAACGATGCGTGGCAGCGAGAGATCCGCCCCCACTTGCGCCCTCAACGCCCGGCGCTCCATCGCCCATTCCGGGCACTCCTCCAGTGTGTGCTGCGCTGTGTCCAGCGCAGCCCCACACTCGTGGTATTCCGTCGTCGCCTCCGCCTGTATCCGGCACAGGTACTCACCGAAGCAACCATGCCCAGTGAGCACCTGCGTGACTCGGTAGGTGAGCGTCCCCCTGCCGCGGTCCAGCCATTCATCCAGGCTGGGAAGAACCGCCCCGACTGCTCGCTGCGCGACTCCTCGATTGAGGAGCTCCATCCTCCATTTGTTTCGCGCAGCCAGCCGGGCCTGGCGTCTCACGTCCACCTCCTCCTCAGCGGACACCATCGCGCCCCCCCGGCGGCGTTCTCGGAGACGCTCATAGATCGAAGCGTCTCCCTCCGCCAGAAGATCGAAGGGCACGGTGCCCGCCAAGGTCAGCGCCGCCTCGTGGGATATCGTGCGGTATCCCCTGACCACCCTGATGGCCATCCTCCTCTGTACGCGGCGCAGCAATGTTCGGCTGCGCCGCGCGACCACCAGGGCCGACGCCCATATCGGGGCGCCGTACAGGGCCATGGACCGCACGATACCAAGGTAGAGGCGGCGCACCCTCTCATCTGGCCCCCCGATGTTTGGGAGGAGGCGACCAAGACCAGTCGCCGCTCTCTCCAAACGGGGAGCCAGTCGGTCGAAGTGGACCGCGAAACGCCAGTGGCTGTCCAGGAGGAGACCAAGATAGTTCATCCGATCCCCAACCTGAACGTGCTCACCCCCCATCATAATCCAGGACCGGGGCGGTCCCCCGCTCTGAGGCCTGTCATGAAACCACATGGCCTCGGTCTTCGGCGGGGAGATCCGCAACCCCAGTCCCCGGATACCGTCGACGACGGAGGCCAGTCCCGTCTCCGCCAGACGGATGGTCCTCTCCCAGTCCCTCCCGACGGCCATCAGCAGCGTGTCATCCGCGTAACACGTCAGACTGACGCCGTTCGGGAGGGCAGCCCGCAGCACCCGATCGTACCCGATGTCCCACAACATGGGGCCCAGGACCGACCCCTGTGGGACACCACGATCCACCTCCCTCGTGCACAACCGGCCGCCTTTGCCCGGATATTCAATCCACCTGTCCCTCAGGTAGTCCCTTAGGACCTTCCTCACGTAGAGGGGCACTCCGTGCTCGGCGAGTGCCCCTCCGATACACCCCCAGGGAAGGGAGTTAAAGGCGTTGGCGATGTCCAAACTGACCGCCAACGCCACCCCCCCCTGGGACGAGGCCGAGTCCGAGAGGGACCTGACTCGACTAATGGCGTCGATCGTCGAGCGTCCCCCTCTAAAACCGAACTGGGACTCGGCCAGGTCGGGACCCACCCGGGACAGGTGCCCCGAGAGGCGGGAAGCCAACACCCTCTCGAAGAGCTTCCCCACCTCATCGAGGAGGCAGATAGGCCTGTACGCCGAGGGAGAATCGGCGGGCTTGCCGATCTTCCTGACTAGGACCATCCGTCCCCTTTTCCAGCGGGACGGGACGCGCCCCAACCTCAGGCAGCCATCGAACAGGCGCCTGAGGCGAGGCCCGAGGACGCGCAGGGCAAGGGCCATGGCTCTGCCCGGTATGCCGTCAGGGCCCGGGGCCGTATTGCGAGCACCCATTCTCCTGACGGCCCGGGAGAGCTCCTCCTCCGTGACCCCCATGTCGTCGGACCAGGTGTTCGGGTCCGACTCCCCGAGCTCCGGTGGCTGCTCCCCCCCCTCATCAAGGGGGAACAGGGTGTCTACCACCCTGTCCAGGAACTCGGGGTCCATGGTCTCCGTCACGGGGGGCGCCCATGGGCGAAGTTTTCCCATGACCATCTTGTACGGGCGCCCCCAGGGTTCACGGTTCAGTAGCTCGAGGAGCTCCGACCATGCCCCCGCCTTTGCCCTCCCGATGACCAGCCGGAGGGCCACCACTTGCTCCCGGTAGCTGCGATGGCCGCGGTCACGTCGGTGGTGGTGGTGGCCGCCACCAGGTCCCTCACCCGCAACTCCGCCATTTTTGTCGGGCGGGCCACGGTCACGCCCTCCTCCCCGCCGAGCACCTCCCGCATCTTTACGGCAAGGGCGTCCGCCTTTGCAGCCCCCTCCGGCCCGGGAATCTCCAGAAGGAGACCCCCCGTCACGGCTCTCTTAGGCCGCAGCTCCGTTATGTTGAGCTCCGCCAGGTTTATTCGGCTGGCGGAGCTCATGGCCTCCGCGTACGACATCTTCGCCCCGTCTTTGATAGTTAGGGCGACCGCCGCCGTACGCGGGGGTCTTCGCTGGGGAGTTTTGGAGGCTATTTTAGCCCCTCCCTCCTTCTTCCGCTGCTGCTGTTGTTGTTGTAGCTGCTGCTGCCTCTTCTTCTGAGGCCGCTGCTCCCCCTGCGGCCTCGCCGGCAGCTTCTTGGCAGCCGCGGGAGGGGCCGGAGACGGGGCCAGGCGTCCCCGGGCCTGGGTCGCCGCCCCCGCCCTCTTGCCTCCCCTCCCGGCCACCGTGGCCCACGTGTTGGCGCCCTTCTGCGTCGGTGGGGGAGGGGAACACGGCGTCTGGGGCGAAGGGGAGGGCGTCTCCGGCTGCCGGGTCGCCACGGATGAATCCCCGCGACGACAGGCCGCCACCACTTGCGCCTGTATCTTTCTGATACGCATCTCCCCCGGCGTCTCGTCCCTCGTCGTCTTCTGCGGGGGTACTGCCCTCACCCACTCCTCGGAGAGCTCCTTCCGCATGGCGACGATTTTCTTCTCCACCCTCCCCATAAAGGCCTCGAAGAGGGCCTCCAGACGCCCCTCGCTGACAGGCCCCGATTTTCGCTTGGAGGAGGTGGAAGAGTGGGACGTGCGGGCCTTGGCCCTGTCCGCTTTGTCCTTCGCCTCCTTCTCCCTAGACCTCACCGGGACCGCTTTGGCCGCCTTGAGCGCCAGCTTGAGGTCAGCCACCTCGTTGCGCAGCAGGAGGTTCTCCTCCTCCGCCCCCTGGGCACTGTTCTTCGCCGACCTCTTCGCCAGCTCCGTGACGGCCGCACGCACCATGAGGGCCGCCTTGTTGAGGTCCCTCACGTATATCCCTTTGAGGTTGGCGCTCCTCCCAGCCACCTTCCTCACTACGTCCATCTGGGCCAATATGTGCGCACCCAGGTTTGCCGTGGGCTGCGGTCTAAGGTCATCTGCGAGTTCATTCTCCGTCGGCAAGCCCTTAACGCGCATGGCCGGCGACGACTCGTCCCCCGGGCTTCCCAATCGCCTCTTCCCCTTAGTAGAGGCCCGCCCCTGGCCGGACTCACCAGAGGATCGGAGCCTCTTTTTTCCGTGCGCGGCGGCTTGCACACTGGCATCCGAGTCCGAATCGCTTATTTTAGTATAGGATTCGCTACTCACCGCCGTCGCACTCCTCCTCGTCTCGCTGCCCTTAGATGCTCCAGGAGCAGCTTCCCTCCGCAGCTCGCTGTCCCCCGATGTTCCAGGGGCAGCCTTCTCCTTCCCACACTCCGTTGTGCTCACCACTAGAGTGGCCTTCCTTACTTCTTCTGTTTTTTGTTTGTTTTTAAAATCCATACTGTTCCCACGCTTAGGTCGGAAGGGGTGGTCCACCGGAGCAGAGCCGCCTTACCCCGGTAAGGCTAAATACAACCAGGAGTCGCCAGGTTCCCGGAGGTTGGCCGCTATCGGCTGGTGCACCCACCAACCATGCCCCAGTGCCATCAACTGGGACGCCCCTCTTCGCTGCGCGCCCTAGCTTGGGGTTAGGGATTTTTTATAGAGGTTGTCATCCTCGCGGTACGGCCGGTTAAGGCGAGACCCCCGTTCCAGCGAAACATGACCACTGGTTTACGGTGTTCCGTGAGCCGCTACTTAGTTTTCACCGCTCAGCCCAAGCCCGTCCGGCATGGTTGTACCTGCCAGGAATGCATCTCCCGCCGGCATGGTCTTGGGCCTCATTGCAGCTACTCAAGCCCCTGCACCACGTCAAGGTGGCGGCTCCTAGCAGGGGGGCCTTGGGGGACCTACCACCGGAGGAGTGACGTTTTTGTTTCGTACTGGTTGTTCGTATTTACTAGCGTTTTCGTCGCTTACCTTATTATTGAAGAGATCTGAGTTTAGGAAGTCAAACCTATTTTTCGTGGGGATGTTTGGAGTGATCGAAGTAGATGGTGGTTCGATACCATGATGTCGCTGTTCCCGGAGTTATGTATCCGATCCCCAACCTTACCCTTCTTGACAGTGCAGCCGGACTGATGTGGTGTAGCGAGTCCATTGTCAGGAACATCTAGAGCCGAGATGGCCCCGGTTCTTTTGGGCATGGTAGTGACAGGTGTGGAATTTTTGCATCCGAGTGGAATCAACTTAGTAGTTTTCGATGAACTCTTTAGGTTAATGATGCGGGGGCACTTAGCTCGCTTGTAAATTATAATTGATGGATTTTGGGCGTATGAGGCGCGCGTTCTGATATTTTCCTTGTTTGTAAGACCAATAGTTGACGAGCATGCACTAGCGTGGATGAATCGTTACTAGCAACCGTAATAGTAGCGTTAAGAAAGCACAGTGGGCACGCACACAGAAGCACACGAGAAGCACACGAGTTATGCGCGAGGCAGGTACTCACTTTCTCGATATGGTCCTGCGTTCGAAATATGGTCTTCTTCACAATTGGTTATAAATTGTATGATGTCCTGTTCTAAGTATATATCCCCCGTTACATTGCTCAGGTCCCGCCTCATAGCTGAATATATGTCCATTTGCTTCGGAAGAAGTTTTTTCCACGAATTAATTATAAATTCATGCAGTCCGCCTTGATAAGGAAGAGCTTTCCTTACGATTTTCTGCCTATACAATGCCTTCAGCTTGGCAATTACGCCTTGGCCAATGGGTTGGATTAAACTTGTTGTATTAGGCGGAAGATACATAATTTTAAATCCCGCATCATTTTGTACTTCTGGGGGCACTTTATGTCCTCCGCAATTATCTAATAACAGAAGGACTTCTCCAGTGATCCCGTTTCTCAATTGGTGTGCCCGTACACTAGACTTAAAATAATTTTCGTACAATCAAAAAAAGTGTTTGGGTCATCCACACATTCTTTTGCGATTTAATGATGACAGGTAGATTATTTTTGCAGTGTTTCAGAGCTCTTGGATTTGAACTAACGGCATCAATTTGTGCGTCCCAGATGCATTTGTACATAGCGCAACTGTAATCCGTTCTTTGCGGCTTTTATAGCCCGTTACGCACTTTTCAGTCCTTTGCGCTAATGTTTTGGAAGGTAAGGCTTTCCATAAAAGTTCAGACTCGTCCATGTTATACACATTGTCTTCGCCACTATCGTCTTCTTTCAATACTTTTACAAAATTATCGCAGAATTGTTTTGCTGCATCTTCATCGGCGCTTGCACTTTCCCCATTACACTCTTACTAATCGTATATTTTTTCTTTTTTTAAAACCATCTAACTAGCCCCTACTAACTTTAAACTCCGACGACAACCCCATATTGTCCCTTAACTCCGTTGCTTTTTGCATAAGCACAGCATTCGATACGAAGTCACCAGGAGTTCTTCTTTCGACAAACCAACCCAGCAATCTTTGCTCCAATGCGTCGTACAAGGATGGTCTGATCCTTCGTCGTTTTTGCTGCATCTTCCCTTTGTCGACGAACTCCATAACTTTTGGTGTATTATTTTTTAACCGCGAAATCGTTGACCGATGCACGTTGTATTTTCTTGCAACGGTCGAAATACTGAACGTTTTCAAGGCATCTAAGACTTTCAATCGTTCGTTCATGGATAAAGTGATTCTCTTTTTACTCGCCATATCTAACACTTTAAGCAGTACACAAATACAAATAAACTAACGTAAAACCACTACTTAACATAACAATAAAATTATTCTGAGATTTATAATATAGTTATAAGTATTCCGTCCGAGTTCTAAGTGTGTACCCTTTCGTACTGTGTAATGATTAATTCTGCTCGCCTATGCTGTTTACGAAGTCACTTCGGTTTTTTGGTATTGAAAAATTATTGGTGGATGAGAATCGGAAGGCGGTAGGGATGTTAAGGAAAAAGAGTGGTGAAAAGGGCTTAATTTTTTTAATGTTATACCGAGGTGCGGGTTTTTCCCATTTTGCTATGACTGTTTTTAGGTACCGTTAAAAAGTAGCCTGGTCGCATCACACGTGCGTGCCGGCTCCCCCACGGGCTACCTTTATTAACGGCGATACCTGATTGTAGAAAAGTTGGTGCTGTCGTTTAAGAACAGTGTCCGATACGTTTATTTATTATCCGAAAGGAGTAAAGTATTTTATTACTTATGAAGAAAATGTGTTTTTTAACCTCTTAGGCACGGCGGAACTTTACGCGGGGCTGTTTCTCGGTACGGCAGAGTTCAACGCGAATTACGTGTAAATGATACGGCACTGCAATGTGTGACGGATAATGCTGTTCTTTACACGAGTACATTGGAATGAAGTGTTTGATGATTAAATTATAATTTTTCATTAGTATTTATAAAAATATTTATTTTTAAAAAATTTTAAAATTAAGATATGATTTTAACGCGCATTTTAACTTTAACAATTTATTCTAATAATTAATAGTACATTTCAGTATGGTACGTCTTAAAACACGGTACAACACAAAGACCAGCATCACAATCTTCACATTCGTAGCACGATCGTCGTCTTTTATCGTTTTTTGAACATACAATACAAATTCGTAGCTTCTTTTTAGATTTGTTAGACTTACAGTGGGATGGTAAATGTCTGTCGGTTAGTCTAAACGGGTGATTAACCGTAGCTTTACTGCAGATAATGTTACTGTTCATGTCCCTGTACTTTGTAAAAATTTCTTTTAGCAATTGAAGATGGAAGGTTCGCATCCTAACGTCCGTTTTTTTTTTCAAACTTGTACAAACAGTAGGCATTCTAAATAGCGACATCAAGCAAATGAAAACAAAATTTCTTATACCATTTGATGCTCTTTCGGATAGACTGCACACTAGATATCACTTTATCTCTATTATCGACTGCTCCCATATTGATAGAGTAATCGACAATGCAAGATGGTTTTTGTACTTTCTCCTGTCCGATAATTTATTTTTTTCGCAGTTACATAATCCGCGGAGTGACAAGTTGACAACACGTATACATCGCGTTTGTCTTTCCAATTTGACAGCGAGCATATTGGACGACGATTGGAAAGATAACTCACCACTTTCTAATTTTTCACTCATAACGGGCATGTCTCTTCTTCGCGGTTTTACGGTGCCGCACGCGTTCGTTTTGTTATTATACAAGTAACTAAATAAGGTTGGGCTTGTATACCAGTTATCGACAAATAATGTATGCCCCTTTCCTAAATAAGACGTAAGTAATGTCAGTACCACCTCAGCCGATTTTCCTAAATATTTGTCGTCCATTTTTGTGATATCGGAATCGCTTCCGGCATATACAACAAAATTTAACACAAATCCCGTCTTGCAGTCACATAATACAAAGGATTTTATACCAAACCTATTGCGTTTGGACGGGATATACTGCTTGAATGAGAGACGTCCTTTGTATAACAATAAGCTTTCGTCGATGCATAAATTGCGAAACGGAGTTAAACAATTTGCAAACGAACTGCAAAGCTTATCGCAAAGTTCGCTAATTTTTGTCAATCTATTGGATTTTTCTGACTGAACTTCACTAAAATAAAGGTTACGTAACAAAAACGCGTATCTGTCCCTACTCATTACTTTGCCGAAAACATCAGTTCGAAGGAATTTATCTTTTGTCCAATACTCTGAAAAATGCAGTTTTTTTACCCGCGACATTAACAAACGAATTACAAACAAATTATACATTTCACCTAATGTGACTTCTCCTTCGTGGGCGTTTATAAAAGAGCACTTGAAAGTGTTCTTCTGGAACTGCCTATATTCGTTAGTTTTCTCCACAATAAACGAAACCAAATCTTCTGAGAAGAATAGCTGGAAATAATCAATCGGTTTCGCCGATCGATTGAGCCGAGTCCTCATTCCAGAATTTCGGGAATCAATACATGTATTTGCGGCTCCAAATTTTCACGTGACCAGATTATTCTTCTGACGGTTTCCCTTCTGGGCACATCGGAATCATCTGAGTCGGAAGAACTGAGTATTCTGAATCTTTTTATATTCTTCCTGCCACGCATGTTCTTGTTTATATTATTTTCTATTTCCGAGTCGCTTTCTGAACTGTAATAAATTGCTCCTCGGTTTTTACCTTGAAGCGGCATTTTAAGGTTATAGATTCTAAAAAATTTTAAGGATGTGTTAAAAGGCATGATAAAAGGAGAATCCGGTATATTAAGATCAAATGGTATATTTGCAACGTTTCATACCTGACACTGGTAAATAAAGAACAGACTGTATATTCTGTATATTGTGAAAACAATTAACAATCGATGTGAACGCATAACAAATGCGAAACAATATGTGAAAACGATTACTTTATTCAAACGGTGAGCGAATGTGCCAGTAGAGTGCGCCATTATGGTACCGCGTCGTTTAGAGAGATGGCATCCGGGAAAGCCACTATAGTGGTGCGTCGTACAGAAAAATACATCCGCGTAAGCCACTATAGTGGTGCGCCGTACAGAAAGATGATATCCACGAAAGCCACTATAGTGGTGCTCAGTGCCTAAGAGGTTAACAGCACGTTTTGAGGAGGATAAATTGTGTTTTAAGAAAAACGATTTGCATAACTAATGTCAGAAAAAGCTAGTTAACCTTACCCATTCGTTCATCGAATTAACCTGTTTAACATTGTGCGAATTCTGACCTTTTTCTTTTTCGTGTGGGAAATCTTCAATAAGGCACCCCGGTTAGGGCAGGGGTACACCGGGGTAGTGTCGGATTTGTACCGACCAAAACCCTCACGGTGGCCGTCCTCAGCGCTGTGGGGGGGCACGAGGGACTCTAACGAAAACAACCCGCGTCCCCCCTACGCAGTGCCTCAATAAAAGGCCCATCCCGGGGAGGGATCAGAAGGATCTCTCCCCATCAGGGGTGTGCGGGTTCTCGAATTCACGAGATTGCCGAGCCTCGAGTCGGGTCGGGACAACTCGGGCGAGATCGGGCGAGCTCTCGAAAATGTGATACTCGTCAAGATTCTCGAAAGTATCCAAACGCTTCGAGACCCCGAACGTTTCGAGATCCCGAAAGGCGTATCGATAAATGGAGATCCCGAAACTGACTATACGATGCAATGTCTCGGGATCCCAATAGTGCTTACATATTATTATGAACATACAGGCATATATGTATATTACATAGAAATTACAATGTTCGACCAATTTTAACTTATTTCGCTTTTGTAAACTTCAAGAGCCGCCTCTTATAGTATTTACTACTATCTTTTAGCGTGCAGAACGTATGGTTTTTGAAAATATAAAATTTTTGCAATTGTTTTGTGCATTTACAGTAATATGTAGTTGTAGTTATTCAAGTTACTCTTGGTACGAAATGATTCTGTGGAATTTTTACAAATAAAATCGCAGGTTCGTAATCAGCACAATAAAATCTATAAAAAACGCCTATCAAATGTTACAAAGTGTTATATATGTGTGAATTTAAGGATGGAAAAATAATCACATACACGTAAAGTATAATACTAGATATTTTATTTTATTTTAAATTATAGTGTAAAAAACAAAGTTCTTCTAAACATTCCGGCAACAATCTTGTTCGCAGCGGCGTTAAAATATTTCCAGCGTTGGAAAATAATCGCTCGCTACAGGTTTGTGTTGCCGGAATTGCAAAACCTACAACTACATATTTCTGAATGAACGACCGAACCCGTAATGTCGAGAACCCGCACACCCCTGCTCCGCATACGGTCCTTTACGTTCCCGTGGCCGGCCCGAGCCCCCACTCGGACCGCCACAACACCGTCGCCGTGACGAGGGAGGGGGACGACACATGCACAAGGCATCACTCCCTCGCCACATTCGCGACAATAACCTCCTCACGGAGGATCCGGGCGCGTCCGCGGCGCCTCCGCCTCCCCCTGCGGGAGGGGTCCGACCTTTTACCGGCCGATATGTCTCCTCGACGAGGTGGGGAAGCTTTTCGAGAGGGTGCTGGCTTCCCGCCTCTCGGGGCACCTGTCCCGGGTGGGTCCCGACCTGGCCGAGTCCCAGTTTGGCTTCAGAGGGGGACGCTCGACGATCGACGCTATCAGTCGAGTCAGGTCCCTCTCGGACTCGGCCACGTCCCAGGGAGGGGTGGCGTTGGCGGTCAGTCTTGACATCGCCAACGCCTTTAACTCCCTTCCCTGGGGCGTATCGGGGGGGCACTCGATGACCACGGAGTGCCCCTCTACGTGAGGAAGGTCCTAAGGGACTACCTGAGGGACAGGTGGGTCGAATATCCAGGCAGAGGTGGCCGGTTGTGCACGAGGGAGGTTGATCGTGGTGTCCCACAGGGGTCGGTCCTGGGCCCCATGTTGTGGGACATCGGGTACGATCGGGTGCTGCGGGCTGCCCTCCCAGACGGCGTCAGTCTGACGTGTTACGCTGATGACACGCTGCTGATGGCCGTCGGGAGGGATTGGGAGAGGACCATCCGTCTAGCGGAGACGGGACTGGCCTCCGTCGTCGACGGTATCCGGGGACTGGGGTTGCGGATCTCCCCGCCGAAAACCGAGGCCATGTGGTTTCACGACAGGCCTCGGAGCGGGGGACCGCCCCGGTCCTGGATAATGATAGGGGGTGAGCATGTTCAGGTTGGGGACCGGATGAATTATCTCGGTCTCCTCCTGGACAGCCACTGGCGATTCACGGTCCACTTCGACCGACTGGCTCCCCGATTGGAGAGGGCGGCGGCCGGCCTTGGCCGCCTCCTCCCAAACATCGGGGGACCGGATGAGAGGGTGCGCCGCCTATACCTGGGTGTTGTGCGGTCTATGGCGCTTTACGGCGCCCCGATATGGACGTCAGCCCTGATGGTCGCGCGGCGCAGCAAAGTATCGCTGCGCCCCGTTCAGAGGAGGATGGCCATCAGGGTGGCCAGGGGATACCGCACGATATCCCACGAGGCGGCGCTGGTTTTGGCGGGCACCGTGCCTTTCGATCTCTTGGCGGAGGGAGATGCTTCCATTTACGAGCGTCTCCGAGAACTCCGTCGGGAGGGCGCGATGGTGTCCGCCGAGGAAGAAGTGGACGTGAGACGTCAGGCCCGGCTGGCTGCGCGGAACAAATGGAGGATGGAGCTCCTTAATCGAGGAGCCGCGCAGCGAGCAGTCGGGGCGGTTCTGCCCAGCCTGGACGAATGGCTGGACCGCGGCAGGGGTAGGCTCACCTACCGGATCACGCAGGTGCTCACCGGATATGGGTGCTTCGGTGAGTTCCTGTGCCGGATACGGGCGGAGGCGACGACGGAGTGCCACGAGTGTGGGGCTGCGCTGGACACAGCGCAGCACACTCTCGAGGAGTGCCCGGAATGGGCGGCGGAGCGCCGGGCGTTGAGGGCGCAAGTGGGGGCGGATCTCTCGCTGCCTCGCATCGTTAGTATGATGCTGGGCAGCGAGAGAGCCTGGGTAGCGGTGGCCTCCTTCTGCGAGGATGTTCTTCGCAGAAAGGAGGCAGCGGAGCGGGATCGGGAATTGACCGATCCCGTCCGACGCGAAAGACGGAGGGTCAGGGCTCGCCGGCTGCGTTTGCGCAGGCTGGCGAGGTCCCCCCCTCCCGTGGTGTAAAAGCGGCGACGGTCCGAGGGACGACGGAGGTGTCCCCCCTCCCGTCTCTCGGATAACCGTCACCGCTGACTCAGTAGACGGGCGGCCCTGCTGTGGGAGGATTCTGTCCTTCCGGTATCCCGCAGGGCTGCCCGACAGCCGGAAACGGCGTCGAAAATGCAGGAGGGGCGGGCTCGCCGGCCGTTTTCCGCTGGCGAGATCCCCCCCTCCCGCGGTGTGAATGGCTGATGGACCCTAGGGGCGCTGAGGTGTTCCCCCTCACCCCTGCTGGTTGAACTCGCCAATAAGCCGTGTACGGGCGGTCCTGCCGGGGAGGAACAATCCCCCCCAATCCCGCGGGGCCGTCGGAGAGCCGTGGGCGGTTCGGGTGGGGGCCCGAGTCGCCCTTATCACGGCCTGGAGAAGGTAGGCCGCGCTGGGTGTTACCCCTGGCGCGGCCAGGTGCTACTGCACAGAGTTTTTCGGAGGGCCCTTCTGACCCTCCCGCGGATGGGGCCGCAATGGCCGGGCGTGGGGAGGCACCGGAAGTGTCTTCGTAGGTCACGGGGCCTCCCCTACAAGCGCCGAGGTTAGGTAACCGGGGTGGTTTTAGTCGGTATAAATCCGACACTACCTCCTGCTCTCCCCCAGGGCGGGAGGTGTCTTTCGAAGATTTCCACCTCGAAAAAAAAAAAAAAAGGGGTCCGACCTTTCCCGCTTCATTTCCGCGGCCTCCTTTTGGAGCATAACCAGCTCGCAGAAGGAGGCCAAAGCGTCTATCATATGATGTGTCGCCTCTATTATTTTGTCTATGTAAGCATTCAGGTGGTTCTTCTTTCCACATATGTAACAGCCACTATCCCTATTTGGCCGGAACCTCCTATCGTTGGTTGCCTTGTATGCTTTTTCACTTCTCCATACTTGTGGGTTATGTACGTTATTGCCTTGGGCTTGGCTGATCCTCTCTTCCTCATCCTTCAATGCGTGTTGTACTTCATTCAATGTGGCACTTCGCTGTGGCTTGAGCACCATCGCTTCCTTTTCTAGTCTGTGGTGAGTGCCTCGTACTATGTGATATACTATTTCTCTCTCCGGTATCGGGTGGCCCAATGCAACACTCCTGGACGCTATATTTTTGGCTCTGCTACTGTATTCACTCACCGTTTCTTCGCCCTTCATGCTGACGTTTTTCAGCTCTAAACGAATGTCTATACGCTTATCCTCAGCGTCTCCAGCGCACATTTGTCTAAGGTCCTCCCAAACTTTCCTTGCCTTGTTTTCTACTAAGGACTGACCTGCCTGACTGTCTGGCAAGGTCGCGATAATAACGCCAAAGGCCTCATTGTTTTTGGATTCCCATACCTTTCTTACCTTGGCTCCCTGTGACTTAGGGTTCTGATCTATCGGTGGTTCTGTGGGACACGGAAAATAACATGAACGCTGGTACTTGTATATGTTAACTAACTCTTCATTTGCTAGCTCGTGCTGGTCGCTTGACTCCTCTCGACTTACTCCTCGAGCCTTGTGCCCGGTCCCAAGATGTAACCTCGAGAGGGGGTGCGTTTTCCGAGAATGTACTCGTGGCCTCGTAGGCTTTGGCAAATTGTAAATGTAACATCATGTGTCGTTTTGTTAAGAACGGTTTCTTAACTTTGGCTCTGCCCTTCATACCGGCTTGCCGTAATGCTCTACGAACTCCTTCAGCACTAATGTCTATGTTATCGAATGCTTTCAACCTATTTTTCATTTGCACGGCATTATCTACTTCTCCTGACCTTATAGAGCGGACTATACTACGCCTTATAGTGTCGGAACGTTTCGGCTTACGACCAGCTTTATTCTTCGCGACATTCTCTGCATACTTTTTTCTAATATTACTAATCATTCCTACTGTTGGGGAATAGATTGGTTAGCGTAATGACCGCCGCGCCACCGTCCGTGATGATTTCGGAAGCGTCCGAATTTCTTGGTCTTACGGCGCGACTGCGAAGCGTCTGTGCGTCGCGAGTTGCGAGAGTTCAGTACACAAGGGAACGCAGTTGCGATCAGTCGATATACGCTTTTCTGTAGAGAATAAAAACATCGATACGGAGAAGGAAATACAGTCTTATAATTATTACAACCACCCGTATCGACCATAATGGTTCTTCGAGCCGGATACTTGAAACAGTGACGGTGATAGCGATCTGTGACTTTACAAACTATACAACGTACAAAGTGCATAAAGTGCATAAAGAACATTGGACTCTTGGAAGCTTGTGGAACCTCGCATAGCAACAGGCATTGCGGGTCTTATCTGGACATCCAAGACGAGAAGCCGTGGACGGTGGGCAACAGCCGATCACTGGCAGGATTGATCAGCGACTCCTGTGTACATCTCCTAACCAGTATTAGCGTGAGTTCATTACTATAGATTCAATCTGCACTATATTATATTGTGATAATGGAAGCGAGATTGAAAGAGTTAGTTGTAAAACGCGGCCATATTAAGAGCTCGCTTACGCGGTTCCAAAAGTATTGCGAAACCTTCGAGCAGGAGGGTTCGGTGGGAGAGCTCAAGGAACGCGTCGAACGTGCGAACACGTTGCTCGATAAATTCGAAGAAATTCAAGATCAGATAGTGGCGCTGGTCGCGGGAACGGGGCAAGAAGGGACGCACGAGGCGGAACGCGACAGTTTCGAGAAATTGTACTATACACTGATCGCGAACGCGAAACAGTGTATTGAGAAGGCGCAAGCTCCTCTGCGAACTATAGCTTCGGGAATACCGTCATCTGCGTCCTCAGACGCCCCGGGCGGAATAAAACTGCCGACGATTACGTTACCAATTTTCGATGGTAGGTACGAGCGGTGGATTCAATTTCGGGATACGTTCGAATCATTAATTCATGATAATGATGCCTTGTCAAATATACAGAAAATCCACTATTTAACTTTTGCGTTAAAGGGGGATGCCGCGAGGGTGATTCAGACGTTGGGTGTGTCAAAGGCAAACTACAATATTGCGTGGAAAAGTCTGAGAGATCGATTTGAAGATGCGCAGACCTTGATTTGTCATCATGTATCGGGATTATTTGAGTTAGCGTCGATCGCTAAAGCATCGTTTGCGGGTCTTAGACAGTTGGTTGACGATACAAACAATCATCTACTCGCATTAAAATCATTAAACGAACCGGTTGATGCGTGGGATACTCTCATCATTTATCTGATAACTTCGAAATTGGATCACAAAACGAAACGCGAATGGGACAGGCGGTTGATAATCACGTCAGGCAATCCATCGTTCAAAACTCTGACAGAGTTTCTGGAACAACAATGTAAATATCTGGAGAGAGCCGCACCCGATAAGGTAGCCGGACCAACCAAATCGAGCGTCGTTGGTAAGAAACATCAAACGACGCGTACCACGTCATATGTTGCGAAGGTGCAGACATCCTGCCAACTCTGTAAAGGTGAACATGCCTTGTATCAATGCGAGGTCTTTAAGAAATTAAATGTTGCGATGCGCCGACAAAGGGCGAGCGAACTTATTGTCTGTGGTCAGGCCACAGAGCGGCGAATTGTAGCCGGGGAAATTGTAAAATTTGTAAGCGAATGCATCACACGTTGCTACACAAAGACGAATCGACTGCGAGGGATTCGAGGGTGCAATCGGAGGAGGCGAACGCGGTTTCATTGACGCAGATCGACAAGGTTGCCGACGGGACGCGCGTTATTTTAGCTACTGCCGTCGTTTACGTGCGAGACAAGGCTGGGTTCAACCACGAGTGCCGCGCGCTGCTTGATCCGGGTTCACAATCGAGTTTCCTCACAGCTGATTTTTGCGATAAATTACGTCTTTCGTACACGCCGTGCGACAGAACATTATCGGGAATTGGGCAAGAAACCAGCAACGTGAAGCGCCAAGTACAAATAGATTTACAATCAATGCATACGAATTATGCAGCGACCATCTCGTATTTAGTTATTACAGATGATCTGCCGAACGATCTTGTGAACAGAGCAGCGATAACGATACCTGCGAACATGCGACTTGCCGATCCGGGTTTCGATCGCCCGCGAAAAATTGATCTTTTAATTGGCGGCGAATTGTTCTGGAATCTACTTTGCGTCGGTCAATATCGCTTAGGGTCGTGTTATCCGATTTTACAGAAGACGCAACTCGGATGGGTACTTGCGGGTCGTATAAATTTACCACGAACGCGAAAAATGTCGAACGTGACTTGCCATGTAGTAACTAACGAACAATTGTCGCATCAATTGCAGCGATTTTGGGAAATAGATGACCATAGGGAAGGAACCGGTCCGCGACAATTAGATGCACGAGATGCTTGCGAACAACACTTTCAAGCGACAACCACGCGCGATTCCGACGGGCGTTACGTGGTTAGCATTCCATTCAACGATCGAATAAGAATGTTAGGAGAGTCGCGAAAAATCGCCGAACGGCGGTTACTCTCAATTGAGCGAAAACTTGCACGGCTTCCGGAAGTGAGAAAACAATACATTGAGTTCATGGCGGAGTATGAAGCACTCGGCCATATGACGCCGATAGCGGAGGAGAAACGATCGGAGCATTCGTTCCGAAATTATCTTCCGCTACATGCGGTGACAAAGCTGCGACTAGTGTTCGATGGATCTGCGAAAACATCGTCGGGCATTTCACTGAATGAGACGCAGCGGGTAGGATCTGTCGTCCAAAACGAGCTGTTTGCAATCTTGCTGCGGTTCCGAAAACACACCTTCGTGTTATCAGCGGATGTGACGAAAATGTACAGGCAGATACACGTTACACCAGCTGACCGACCATTCCAAACGATATTGTGGAGATCCGAGCCTGCACTGCCGATTCAAGAGTACGAGCTCAACACCGTGACGTACGGTACATCATCCGCGCCCTTTTTGGCGACGCGGGTGCTGCGACAAATTGGAGAAGATCATGCAACAAAGAACCCGCAAGCGAGTCGTGCGATCATTAGGGACTTTTATATGTACGACCTCCTTACCGGTGCTGATACAATAGAATATGCAAAGCGTCTGTATCGCGACGTGTCTGGTATTTTAAGGGCATCACGATTGGAGCTACGCAAGTGGGCATCGAACGAACCTGGAATCCTCGCGACTCCGAATGCAGCATCTTCCGCGCAGGTGGAGATTACCGCGGACAAGGACCCCAAAACCTTGGGTTTCCTTTGGTTATCGCAAGGTGACATTTTGCGATTCTCAGTGAATACGAAGCGAAACACACGTGCAACGAAGCGCACGATCTTGTCCGAGATATCGCGGATCTTCGACCCGTTAGGATTTATTGGGCCGGCAACGGTAACGGCAAAAATTCTATTGCAACGCATATGGCTGCTTCAAATTGCATGGGATGCATCGCTGCCACAAGATCTACATACCGAATGGGAAGAATTCCGAAAGGAATTGGAGGCGTTAAATGATATCGCCATTCCAAGACATGTGCTCCAAAATCACACCATCAGGACAGAACTCCACGGATTTTGCGACGCATCGGAAAAGGCGTACGGGGCGTGCATCTACCTGCGATCAACGAATAAGGACGGCCGAATTCTTGTGCGATTACTCTGCGCGAAGAGCCGCGTATGTCCATTGAAGAGGATAACGTTGCCACGCTGAGAACTGTGTGGAGCGCTGTTATTAGCTCAACTAAGCAGTACGGCGAAGGCAGCCCTGGACAGGCCTGTGAATGATGAATGGTACTGGTGCGATTCGACTATTGTGCTTGCTTGGATTAAGGCGCCCAGCAGCCGGTGGAAGACGTTTGTCGCGAATCGCACCGCTGAGATTCAACGTAAAACAAACGGAAATTAGAGGCACATCGTATCAGAAGACAACCCCGCTGATATGATTTCAAGAGGAATCAGTCCAGCCGCACTTCAGGATAGCTCATGCTGGTGGCACGGACCCGCCTGGCTGGAGAAGGAAACTGCAGACTGGCCTATTCGAGAGACAACTACCGTCGATGCTCCGGAAGAAAGGAAGCAAGTAGTGACAAGTCTGGCGACCACGTGTGGTGGCTTCGATTTATTCAAGCGATACTCGTCTTACACACGTCTCCTCTGAGTAACGTGCCTTTGTTTGCGCGCGATACAAAATATGCGAAAGCGACAACGACATAAACTTAAGGATCGTTTATCCAGTGTACAACCTACTGACATGAACTATACCGAAATTCACTTGGTTGCGCGAGAGATAGAAAATGCAAGGATTACACTCTTGCGAATAGCGCCAGGCGAATCTTTTTCCGAGGTGATGCGTTGCATTCGAGAAGGGCGACCGATTCCGTGGTCGGGCAGTCTACAGGCTCTCAATCCTTTCGTCGACGACCTAGGATTGCTGAGGGTGGGCGGACGCCTCTCCAATGCTCCAATAGCGTACGAACACAAACACCCTATAATACTGGCGAGTAGACATCCACTGACGGATCTGATTATCAGAGCCGAACACATTCGATTGTTCCATGCAGGATGCCAGGGTGTCATTGCGTCATTGCGAATGCGGTATTGGCCGTTATCGTGTCGGAATGGCGTAAAGAAAATCATTCGACAGTGCGTGCGATGTTTCCGAGCGAAACCTACGACTGCTAATTGCATTATGGGAGATCTGCCAGCAGATCGGGTTACTCCTAATCGGCCGTTCTATAAGTTGCGGAGTAGATTATGCGGGTCCATTTTATATTAGAGAAAAAACACGCACTCGGTCAACTTTGAAAGCATATTTATGTGTCTTCGTGTGTTTCGCGACGAAGACAGCACATTTGGAATTGGCGACAGATTTTAATACTGATGCATTTTTGAATTGTTTCCGGCGATTTATAGCGCGACGCGGTAGATGCCACAGCATCTACTCTGATAACGGCACAAATTTTAAAGGCGCGCGAAACGAACTCCATGAGTTGGGTTTACTATTAACCCTTTCGTTACGGGTGCCGACTATAATCGGCGTCCGCGCGACGCGCTGTGTGTACGGGTGCCGACTATAATCGGCGTCCACGCGACGTGCTGTGTGTACGGGTGCCGTCTATAGTCGACATGTATGCGACAACCTGCGCAATGTAATACGACGAAACAGTTGTTACGTAGCTCTTTAAAAAGTGTACATACAAGAGAATCCCAAAGTGGCGTTGAAAGATGTAAGTGCAAACATCGAAGACTACCGACGTGCGATGTGCAATGTGCACACTTTGCGGCACGGTGCCCCGTTCAGTGGCGTCACTCCAGCGGAGCGGACTGCCGTAACGAAAGGGTTAAGAAATAAGAGACATATAGAAACCGTAAGAGATTTTGCGAGTGCGGAACAGATGGAGTGGCATTTAATTCCACCCCACTCACCTCATTTTTGAGGTTTGTGGGAAGCGGCGGTAAAATCCGAAAAACATCATTTGGAACGTGTTATCGGGGAGACGCGACTCACTTATGAAGAACTTTATACAATTCTGGTGCAGATTGAGTCATGTATGAACTCGCGTCCATTGTGCCCTATCTCCTCCGATCCCATGGACTTAACTCCTTTGACACCTGGCCATTTTTTAATTGGTGACCAGATGACCGCATTACCGCATCGAGAACTACTCCATGTACCAACTAATCGTTTGACGCGATTCGAGCACCTACAGTACATGTTTCAGCATTTTTGGCGACGTTGGAATGCAGAGTACCTCCACCAACTCCAACAGAGGAACAAGTGGCGAACGGCTGTTCCGGAAAAATTTGGCGTAGGAACTATGGTCATCATCAAGGATGACAATCTACCGCCATTGAGATGGCGCCTGGGAAGAGTAGTGGATCTGCACCGCGGCAAGGACAACGTTACCCGGGTCATTTCCATCAAGGTCTCAGACGGCGTGCTAAAACGCCCCATAGCGAAAATCTGCATTCTCCCTATCGAGGACGAGGTGGATGCCAAACATGCTGCAGCGAAATGAACGATTCATTTTAGCTTATAAGTGCGATACAAGTTTTTTTTAAGTTATGTCTATTAAGTCTACATTCGTCATTCTCTTCATTCTATATATGATTATATAATAGTGGATCATTTCGTTTATTGAAAGTCATACTTCCAAAGTGGGCGGAATGTTGGGGAATAGATTGGTTAGCGTAATGACCGCCGCGCCACCGTCCGTGATGATTTCGGAAGCGTCCGAATTTCTTGGTCTTTTACGGGGCGACTGCGAAGCGTCTGTGCGTCGCGAGTCGCGAGAGTTCAGTACACAAGGGAACGCAGTTGCGATCAGTCGATATACGCTTTTACGTAGAGAATAAAAACATCGATACGGAGAAGGAAATACAGTCTTATAATTATTACAACCACCCGTATCGACCACCTACCGAACATTGATATCTATTTGCAAGCGTTCTATGTGAAACACCTGCCTTACGTTCTTTTATGATCTCGTTTACGATATATTGAGCGATTGGTTTCACTGTACGAAATTTGATTGAACATTAATAAAAAACATAATATCGTATAAACTGTTACACAGTTCGTGTGTAATATTACTTACTGACTACAGTTGAATAATCTAGAGTACAATAGGCGAAGAAAAAAGTTAACAGGAACCAACAAATATTCTTACACATTGAAGATCTAAACTCACAAAATTGATCAAGTGTACCAAACAACAGTTCCGACACTACTAGCTAGATCTGAAGGACCAGATCAACTAACTTTGTATTTTTGCGTCAAGGGGAGGTGTAAACAAACAACCTACGTGACTTTGTTCGAGCGTCAACTGTTCTAAGATAGCTGTATTTCAAGAAAACTGGAAACAATGTTAATATGTGATCAATTTCGTGAGTCACTGTATTACAGCATTGGTATACTTCTTTACGTTCCTCTCTCTTATTACTGCGATTTCTAGCTAAGTGCCCTACTTTCTTACACACAAAACATTTTAACTCTTTACCTTTTTCCATTCTTCCTGTATGTTACTCCTGTATGCACTTGCTAAATGTCTAGATGAATTACACTTGTGGCACCTCTCCTCCATGACTTTAACCCTACGAGAGCGGTGACTCGGGCAGCGAGACCGGAGTCTATTTGACTCAAACCGATATTTCACTACCACATTATTCACCGTCCCCCAAACGCTCACCGATATTGTACTAACACAGTGACGTTCGCTCGTGCATAGACCCTCACCGATACATTGTATTATATTCGCTTTGCGTTCAGTTGTTTTTTTCTTTACTACGTATAGGAAAAAATAATAATTTCGTGAATTGTAATAAACATTATTTTTATTATAAATTTGTATTGCTACATGGAATACAGACAATTTTCCAAATAGAATGAACGTTATAGACATGTCGTCTACATTTAGTACATGTTTTAGAATATCTGTTATTACCGGCAATACAAAAACACCTAGCACGCTTTTGACCGGCTGCTCTTTTTGTTTTTATAATTTTCCGTCCCGTCGGCGTCGCCTCTATTGCACTAATAACATTCGGATGTAATCCTAATTTTTGGTTTTCGATTTCAGTACCTCGTCTTTCCATATTTGCTTTAGTGAAGCTTTTCCCCAAAATTTCTATGAATGATTTTCTCCTTTAATGTGCATTCCTTGTAATCTCCCATGTGGGATATTTAATTTGCCATATAACAAATGCGTCATATGCAACTATGTAATGCGTAAATAATGCTAATGGCCAGCGTCGGGTGGAACTATATTTGTTGCGGTTTTGTGGCTCTACGAGTGTCTTCGGGATGTCTCGTCTATTTTTCCGCACTGTTCCAACTAGAAATTTGTTATCTTCTAATAATTGTTCCGCCAATGTAAGGTCCGTAAAAAAATTATCCGTTGTGATGCATCTTCCAGAATTCTTCCAGATATTTGTCATCTGTTTCACGACACGTTGCCCTTGTTTTTTTCTGGAGTGTTTTTACGTTTGTCCAGGTACACGTCCATGTTGCAGCAGTAGAAAGTTTTGGA
This sequence comes from Nomada flava, assembly GCA_951802745.1. Taxonomy (NCBI): domain Eukaryota; kingdom Metazoa; phylum Arthropoda; class Insecta; order Hymenoptera; family Apidae; genus Nomada; species Nomada flava. Next base: position 11,095,114 of record OX637903.1, read on the forward strand.
ATCGCATAGACTCCAAATTTTTATCCCATACTTGCCCGGTTTGCTTGGCATGTATACCTTGAAAGAGCACCAGCCGCAAAATATGACTAGCTGCTCATCGACGCATCCAACATCTGTTGCGTTATAACCAGGTTGGCAATTGTTGACAAAAATATTCGTCACATCACGCAGTGGCGCCAATTTGTCTATTGCCTTTCTTTCTTCACGTGTCACGAGATTGCCAAAACGAAAGAATCTCAAAATATTTCTAAAACGATCGCGTGGCATTACTGCGTGTTAAGGAAATGTAATGCGCGGAAAGAAAACTGTGAAGATTTATGAATCAAAACAAAAATCTGCGATCAACAAACTGTCGGGAAGCGAGGCACACACGCCGAAAAAACAAAAGAACTGTGCGCAAGAGGCGTCAGCATCGCCTGCTCGTCTGAGTTCGAATGTGAGTCGCAGAATGTATAGTTTATTTCCAACACTGTGTTACGAGCCGGGGCTGTGGGCAACGCCTGGACCGGCGATGTTGATATTACCCAAGGAATACGGTTGAGAATTTGTTAGTTAGGTGCACGGACGAACCTGATGCGAAATCAGGGAGCCGCTGGGATTTATGTATGCGAGGACGAACCCGGTGCGAAACCGGGGAGCCTCAGGAATAGAGTCAAGCGCGGACGAACCTGGTGCGAAACCAGGGAGCCGCAGGAGGGTGAAACGTCGTGGACGAACCCGATGCGAAATCGGGGAGACACTAGGAAGAGGTTCGCAAACGAACCCTGTGCGAAACCGGGGAGCTGTTCGGAGGTTGGTAAACGTACGGACGAACCTAATGCGAAATCAGGGAGCCATAGGATACAGACGAACCTGGTGCGAAACCAGGGAGCTGTAGGATGGGTTAGGTTTCGTGGACGAACCCGATGCGAAATCGGGGAGCCACTGGGTTGGAGTAGTTACCTTGTTTTGGATAAGACGTGCGAACGAACCTGATGCGAAATCAGGGAGTCGCAGGAAATGTTAGTTTGACTCGTAAGTTTAAATTAATATTTGATACAACTCGGGCGGTTAAGTTGTATCTGTGGGAACGTTACTACTAATATAAAGGATTACGGAGTAAAGATTGGTTTTAACGAATCTACTCGATTTAATGGTGAACAGTTTATAAATTTATATTGCAACCAGTGTAGAAGTGTAATTGTCGCGATATAATTAAATAGTGTGAAAATTATTACCTAAGCTGCACGGTGTTGACGCACTGGCGATGCGGGGTCTGAGAACGGTTACAATGTATAACGAAAGAATTCAACCGGAATTTGCGGATTCTAACGGGTTAAGTTCATACGTAACAACTGCGGCATAAAATTGTCGCGATAATCCTTTGTTACTCTTCCATAGGTCATCTTTATATTCTTGTGGTTCTCTGAATCGCCCAATGAGTAACAAAAGGCCGAACAATGTATCTATTTCCGTGCGGTCCACTGGCTTCCACTTCTTATTGTGCGGCATACTGTCCCTTGCCTTCTTACTCGTGTACGGCATGATCGTTTCAATTATTTTTTCATCCACGAATAAATGAAAACATTCATCTATATTTTGAACATTTGTACTCTTCCTTGTAAGTGAAGCTTCGTGTGGAAAATGATTGTCGAGTATTTCACTATTATTGACAGTCGTTGGTGCGATGTACTGCCAGTTACTTATTACGCACTACTTCACACCTTTTCTTCCCACGCATTCTTCTTAATCGGTAAAGTAGAGAGTGATTATTTCTATAACACTTGCGTTCCCGCCCAGGTGGAGATGATGCGCTGACGTTGTGGCGGTGAAACGGAAAGAAGATAAAACGCGGAACGATTTTACCGACTCAAATATACTTTATTTGTAAAACTCTAGCGACGCTCACGTTCTGGCGTGGTTGATTTCGTGCTTACTCTTCGCAGGCTTTTTTAATACTACTTACTACCCTAGGCGTGTAGTAGTCCGCTAGGTGTGTAGAAGTCCGCGCGCGTAAAAAGGAACAACTATTCAAATCCATCACCATACGCTCCAGCCTGCCTAATCGATCATCGCCGGGGGAGGCTTTTCGCGGGTTGTGTCCGACTGGCGTCCGCGATCGAACCGACGAACGTGGCAGCGAGTCCAGTTCTCCTCCAGGAGGTTCAGCCGGTTGCAGATGAGAGTGGGGGTGAAGTTGTCCTTCCCCTTCTTTTTCAGATTAAGGACAGCGTTGTTGATGATTTGTATGATTAGCGTCTCCCCGGCGAGCAAGGTGGTGAGCTGCTTTGTCGCTTGACTTGTCATGTTTTGCTTGGTTTAAGAACAGTTCAAATGGTGGTCAACAGTCGACGGCGACGTAAACAGAAACTCGGAATGTGAGCACTAGCATGACTCTGTTAACAGAATTTTCGGTCGTGTTTTTGTCGCTTAGCGGTTGATGAGAGACCGACCAAGATGAACAGTGTTGATCCTAGGAGTAAAGAAACAGGTGGGTGAGAACTCCTGTTTTGGCACGCGGCGTGCGGCGTGCGGCCAAATCCGGTTCGAGAGACTGTTTTTTAATTGCTGGACAATCGCAATTCAGATGGATATTGGTTCCCCCAAGGGAGAATGAGAGCGTAGATGTTCGTCGAAAGGATCTGGACGAAACTGGAAACAGTGGGCTGTAGACGGACGGAAATCTAGGATAAATAGGAACAGTAACTGGACATTCACCTATCTAACGACACGATCAGAAACACTCAACACTAATCTTGGTCGTTAAGGGGGTAGACACGACACGTGACCTCGCCGATTTGCCAGGTCGGTATTACAGTAGATTTTTCCTGCACAGAAATGGTAATATCGACAGGCAAGAGGGAGCTGCTTGTTATTTCGATATTCTGTTCTGAATGTTGAAAGAAATGGTCAGCCGTTGCGTTGAAATTTGAACGGAGAGTCTGCTGTTAGTGCAAGCGTAGAAAATTCATTGTACATTTCAATTACTTGTTGTTTTAATCAAAAGTCTACCTCTCCGCGGAATTATACACTCATCCAAAGACAATTGTTGACATGGTTTATACACATCATTAAACTTTTGCTTTAAATAATCTTAATAATTCTTAAATTATTAATTAGTCATTGTCGAGGAATTTATCGGGGTACGTATCGAGGATACAAAATCAGCACATATGTCTAGCGATGATAACGGACTACCTTCGCTGCCTTTCTGCATAAAGAATCGCCGTAATCCATCAATAAATTTCCTGCCATCTTTTGCAGTTACTTATTCAGGTTCAGCTGTTGCATCTGCGTCACTTTCTTCACATTCTAATCCTTCGTTTTGATATTTTGATGCAATTCTCTCCACAATTTCATCCTCACATAAGTCATAAGTCAGGAGTCATTTAACGTGCTGTACCTGGTGCGAAGCCTTAACCAACACGGCCCCCATAGGCGCAGGATTCAGATACGCTGAATCAGCGCACACCCAAGGAGAACCCTTCAAGAGTGTTACCTATTAATCCAGGTTGCAAGCCCCGAATATCTCAGGGCGGACCGAGACCTTTCTAATTCTCTACCGTCTCTGCAGAGCGGTGCACGAGTTGAAACACAACTCACATGTCGCGCCATCCGGCTACACACGCCTCCAACCCGCGATATGGGCGTACCACTGCCACCTCGAGTCAAACCCCAGATCGTATCGGTTGGATGAGGGCACGCCAATTTAGGAATTGAAAACTCGAAAAAACAAACACGGACTAGGATGTTAATGTTATATCCAATATCAACATAGATATCTTTTTTTTCCACCTCCGCCCTCAACAAACCAAGTTCCCTCGGCCAAAATGACTCCCTGGGAACTTAACGGGTTGCCAAGCTCTGAGTTTTCCACGCTTGTATGGGTATTTTCCTACATCCAGTTCAGGTACAAGTGCACCCAAGTTCTGGTTCAGGACCCTACCGAGTGCAAACTGGCACTCGGCACACCCACCCATTATCTAAATTTAAGAAAAAAAACACATGCATACTCGTTCCCCAAATTACCACCCTTGCCCAACGGGCAATTGAACTTCCTACCTATGGTGAGGCAGAACTCCCAGTTCGCCTATTTAATACCCCGATGCTTATGATACCGCGACTTAACTCTGGAATACTGCTGCCTGCAGAGCAGCAGCAGTTCCTCCCATTCGCACTCACCCTCTCATTCATATCATCCTTAGTAGATTAACTGCCTCAGCGCAAAGGTGACACCTCCCCCCACGACACCATCAAACATACAAACATATAGATACATATATGTTAGATTTAATTTTAAAGTCAGGATATACTCGCTCGAGAACTCAAGAAACGTCTGAAAAGCTCCAAGGTTCTGGGGTAAGTGCTGTGGGGTTCATCACAGTCCTCTTACCAAAAGGCATAACCTTCCCCACTCCGTGGCCAGATCCTAGAGGAACAGAGTCCCTATTCATTAACAATACGGCGCCGGGCCGCTTGTACATTCTGATCATTCTCTCTCCTTTTAAACAGTTCATCCTTCGAAACCCGATAACTGAAAGACCCAATGTAGTCAACAGCCACCGCCGGCCGACAGGATGTTTGGACCCATTCGTTCACACTCCAGACCTATCATAAATTAGTCAATCCTAGGACTTCCGATAGTTAAATGGCGACGAGCCACCAGCCACCGTCTGTCGCCCAGATTGCATATCCTCAAGACACTCTCTCTGACCACCCGTAAACTAAGTCCCTATCATAAATTAAACACTGAATGAATAGCACTCCACCATCCAGCCCCATTTCTTTCTTTTAAAAATACGTTGACGCTAACACGGCCAGACTGACCTGCTTCGCGCTCTCGAGAAGCATCCACGCAAAAGGCGCTTCGAAAATCACATTAACAAAACACATAACTGAACAGTGTTCCCATCGGAATCATAACGTCCTCTATTCTGCGTACGCAATTTGTATACCTTTCAAACGCCATCCTTCGAGGGATACTTGTACCAAGCTCACGGCATCATTGACACCCACGATAAAGATCTCCCTCGAACTCATAGCGTTACTCTATTTCGTACACACAACAATTGCCGCTTTTCATACGTTATTTCCGAACACTTTTATACTCATGCGTCGCCACGATAACAGAGCAGCACACAGTGCATATCTTGTTATCGCTACCGCCAATCACAAAATAATAGAAACAAGCACACAGGTCTCGTCTCGTCACAATGTCTTACAAAACAATATCAACCGAAAAGCACCTTCTCTAGTCAACCAATCAAACTCCTAAACGCACAGAAGGAGGGAAAAAAAATAAACTCTAACACAACAAATACTGTGCATAAAAACAAACTTTATATGCCAACAACTAATAACACATAGAATACAAAACAAAAGAAGACACAATAAAAACTGTTTAGCACACACATTCACGGCCGCTAACACGGTTCATCAGAACGTCCCTCTAAAACCGATTCCTCATCGTCGCCAGACCATTCACCCTTCCACAGACGCAGCCGATCTTTAGGTGCGACTTGAGGCTTGCCGCTTTTACCAACAACTTCAAATCTATCATTCGGTAAAATTTGCATAATTCTAAATGGACCAATGTACTTATCTTCTAATTTCGCTCTACGTGAATCACCAGGACGTAAAAAAACTGTATCCCCCACGCTGTAAACTATATTATCCGCAAGGATTTTATTAAACCTAATCGCCTGTATCTCAACATTTTTCGATAGACGCACCGACGCAATTTCCCTGTCACGATGAACATCAATTTTATCTTGAACATCCGGCAATTCTTCTTCTGCGAGCACTGCGTTACCCGTACTTCGTTCTATCCCGAACAATAATCGAGACGGAGAAAACCCCGTTGACTTCTGGACAGTCGTATTCAATGACAACTGAATTTTTGCCAATTTGGTCGGCCATTCTGTGGACTTAACCACTTCGGCAGTCAAAAGATTAATAACGGTACCGACATATCGCTTCACTTGTCCGTTAGCCCGGGGAACACCTGTGGCAATCAAGTGCAACTGCACCCCATGTCGTTTAAGAAATAAACCCAACGGTTTATACGTAAAGTTCGTACCACGGTCAAGAACCAGCAAACGAGGTGCACCAAACAACGTCAAACGTTCTTTGAAAACCTGTAGCGTTTCTACCCCACTCAATGATTTTAACGGGACAAGTTGAATGTACTTCGTAAAAGCATCGACTATAAGTATAACATGCTTATACCCATCTTTAGATTCAGCAAAAGGGCCTGCACAATCACAATGGACTGTGTTAAACGGGACTGGCCTTTTCTCAATGGGGTGCAATAAACCCTGCTTCGGACCCGTGACTCGTTTAGAAACTGTACAAGGAATGCAGTGCTCCAGGTACTTTTTTACAAAGTTCCGCAACCTCGGAAACCAATATTTCTGTAATATTTTATCTAAGGTTTTGTCAAAACCCACATGGCAATTCTCATCGTGGTGTAAACGCAATAAACCAATCCTGCTACCTTTCGGCACATAATTGCGAAAAATGACACGACCATTATGTCTAAGCAATTTCCTGCACAAAATGCCCTGGTTAATGACAAAATCGCTATTCACCGATTCATTTGCTGAAACCCTTCGCATCATCTCCTGGGTCTCCGAGTCGTTCTTCTGAGCAACCTCCAAACAAGATCCCGCGCAAACAACGTTCACAGTAAAATCCGGTTTCGGGTTGCGACTTAAATAATCCACATGTTCCACAAATCTACCCTTACGATATTCAAGATCAAAGGTGAAATCCTGCAGAAACACCCACCACCTAGCGACCCGAGGTATCAAATCCCCTTTAGTGCTAGTCGCTTTAATAGCATTGCAATCTGTGATTATTTTAAAACAAATACCCAAAAGATAAACACGAAAGTGCTTCAACGAATTTACAATCGCCAATGTTTCTAATTCATACGAATGATACTTCGCTTCATCGGAAGTAGTTCGTCGACTAAAATACGCAACGACCCGTAGATCGGACTCTACTCTTTGGAAAAGAATAACTCCGTATCCTAAACTACTTGCATCAGTATGCAGTTCAGTCTCCCTTTCCGGGTCAAAAACAATCAACAAAGGTTTCGACGTTAATTCATTAATAACGTAAGCACATGCCTCCTCCTGTTCCTTGCCCCAACACCAAGGAACTCCTGACTTTGTCAGGATCGTAATACTGGCCGTACGGGACGCAAATTCAAGTATAAATTTCCTGAAATAACTCGCTAACCCCATAAACTGCCAAACCTAACGAACATTTGCGGGGACCGGTGATTCATGCAAAGCTCTAACCTTCTCTTTACATGGCCGGATACCCTCAGCAGACACTTCTCTACCCAAATATTCAACCGTCTCCTGGAAGAATTTACACTTCGAGAGATTAAGTGAAAACCCAGCAACCGACAAGGCTGCCAATACCTGTCTTAGGTTCTCCACCCCTTCTTCTATCGTACGCGACGGAATAAGGATATCATCCAAATACACAAGCGCGACCGTTAACCGCAAATTTCCCAGAGCGGCATTTATGGCTCGCTGAAAAACCGCCGGCGCGTTAGACCAGGGCTCGGAATTAAGTGAACTTTCGAGCCGATTTTCGGAGGCAACGCCCCCTTTCTCCGGCCGCACGTCTTGGCCCCCACGATCGCCACGCAGCTCGAAGGTCCTCAGGCGCGTAACGTATGAACCCGTATCCGTAGGTTTCCACATCACCCATGGGGTTTTATTATCGATGCATTTTTCTTATCAATGGTAACCTCTGTAGGCCTATTCCACTGTGTCGCATGATAAATTCTTGTGCAGGCATAATTTGTGACAAATCGCGCTAAAAAATTAATTTGACAAATGCTTGCAGTGTCAAAATTTTAATCAAGTTTGGAAAAATTGTAGTTTTTCGCATACAAAAAAATTTTTTCTTCTGGAAGGAGATGACTTTGGAAAAGTAATAGCTTCCTACGAAAAGAATCAACGTGGCTACACAATTGTGTGATACTTTCGCCGGGTTTTAATACCCCATGGGTGATGTGGAAACCTACGGATACGGGTGTCGCCCTAATGCGACCCGCGGCGGCTCATACGTTACGCGCCTGAGGACCTTCGAGCTGCGTGGCGATCGTGGGGGCCAAGACGTGCGGTCGGAGAAAGGGGGCGTTGCCTCCGAAAATCGGCTCGAAAGTTCACTTAATTCCGAGCCCTGCGTTAGACAAACCAAAAGGCATCCGCAGGTATTCATAATGACCATCCGGGGTCCCAAACGCAGTTTTGCTAATTGAATTTTCCGCAATCGGTATTTGGTGGAATCCCGATGCCATGTCCAACGTCGTAAAGAACCGCCCCCTGCCCAACCGGTCCAGCTGATCATCAATGAGCGGTAAAGGGTAGCGATCCTTCACCGTGACCCGATTCAACGCCCGGTAATCGACACAGAGTATATCCGATCCATTCTTTTTCTTAACCAGAATGATCGGGCTTGCAAAAGGCGAGACAGATTCTGGTATAATATTACAGTCCAATAAATTTTTAATTTTCATTCTTACCTTCTCACGCTCAACAAGAGACAATCGGTAAGGACGATAATTTATCACCTTATTACCCTCAACAGGGATGGACATCTCCCCCGTGGTTACCTGTCGCAGGCTGCCGTCGGAAGAAATCATATCCTTATACTGGTGCAGAACTTTCTCCGTAGGTACGCGAACCTCGTCCGAACCGGCCACGATAACGCAACACTCATTAGCAGACCTTTTCCCGCTCCCGTCGGACACCCCCTGAGTGCGCACCAGTTTCGTACCATTGACATCCGACACCATACATAAATCGGAATGTGACAAAACGTTCCTTCCGACGATCACATCATGCGACAAGTCGCAATCACGCACTACAAAAAGGTCCAATTCCAATGACACGTCCTCGGCTTGCATTATTACCGACACACGATCGTCGTCAGGGACACTTTTCCAATGCCCCGTACTACTATGGCAGATGGCATTATTGTGCAACCCACCTTTACAGCCACAGATTCTTTAATCAGCGAACAATCCGCGCCGCTATCCATTAGACAATACACCAATGTATCCTTTAACAGCACGGGAGTCACCTTATTGTCCAACACCTTTCTTTTTTTTTCTTAATACCCTCCATCCACCCCCTCATTCCTCCCCGCCACGCTTTCGCATACAGGGAGGAATGCCCGGTACACCGACCCCGGGACGAGCAAACTTTAGCGCAGAAGGCGCCCATATAAATTTATCGGGAGAAGCCCGCCACAATACACTGAGTATAGACTACATGGCCGGGGAGATACCCCCGGTCACATACTTACATAACCGTTTATTGAACAGTACATTACAACACTTATATGCAAGATACAGAGTCATCGGTTAGGTTTAGTTAGGTTATATAAAACCCATATCTAATGATGGGAAAAAATAAATAACTAAATACAGTAATGTCTCCATTAGTGTCCCTCGCTCGGGACCGAACGGGGGCACTAATGGGGCGCAGACACGATTCACGAGCGAGTTCGGGTCGCCTTTGATGTGTGGCAGCCGAGGCTCGAGGCAGCGTCATAGGAAAGAGGCAAGATAAAATACCCGTGTACGTGAGACAATACTAACGCGATCAAAATTTAAGAGTGAAACTTCTGCATTTTCGGTCCGTTTTAAATCAAATTTTACCAACATGTTCGTTACAATCTCCTGATTAAAATGACACCAAACACGACATAGATTGGTGCCATGGGACTGATTATTTCGAAGACCATTATTACTACCATTATAAGTAAAAATTGTCCAAACCATATAGTGTTTGGTGTCATTTTAATCGGGAGATTGTAACGAACATGTTGGTAAAATTTCATTTAAAACGGACTAAAAATGCAGAAGTTTCACTCTTAAATTTTGATCGCGTTAGTATTGTCTCACGTACACGAGTATTTAAACTTGCCTCTTTCCTATAACGCTGCCTCGAGCCTCGGCTGCCACACATCAAAGGCGACCCGACGCTCGAGAAACGTGTCCTGCACACCATTGGTGTCCCCGAGCGAGGGACACTAATGGTGACATGGAATCGAAATTTTACTTTCAAATTTATAATCTCACTACTAATTACCTTATTCTTAACAACTAATATACACATTCCGGTTGCTATCGGAAACAATAATAAAGAGGAATAGAATTATTAATACCATGATAAGTAAAAATTGTTCAAACCATATCGTGTTTGGTGTCATTTTAATCGGGAGATTGTAACGAACATTTTGGTAAAATTTCATTCAAAACGGACCAAAAATGCAGATGTTTTATTCTTAAATTTTGATCGCGTTAGTATTGTCTCACGTACGTAAGGACACTAATGGAGACACAATTTTGGACACTAATGGAGACATTACTGTAATGATAATAAGATAAAATAAAATAAAATATAATAAAATAAAATAATAAAATAGAATAACAGAAAAGATAAGATAAAGCGATAAAAAGCTAGTAAGATGTTGCATGGTCAAAGATAAAATAGAATAAAATAAATAAAATAGGTAAATAGTTCATACGTAAAATAGGTGTATAAATAAATAAACAAATAAATAAATAAAAAATAAATAAATAAATATATAAAACAATAAAAAGGTAGAGTAAAGAGATAAAAAAGAAATAAAATAAATATTACCGGGCACAATGCTACGCACAATGTTGCTGCGTAAAAATGTAATATAATCTCGGAAACTATACCGAGAGTCAAAACAACAAATGGACATGCAAGAGTACGCGGTTTCCGATATGTATAATGAGTATTGTAGACGTCGCCCTGGTAAATAGCACCTCAGAATATAGTGCCCAACTCGGCCTCCAATATATCTATGGATTGATGTAGATATAAATCACTGCTCACGTTCTAGGAGCGCATCAATGCTCTCGTCGTCTTCTAAGCGAGGTAGCCCCATCCCGCATCCTTTCCTGTTTTTGAATCTCGTTTTCTTTCTGGATTCTGGCACCCATCGTTGTCCGTGCGTAGTTTCTGAACGCCGTCCATGTTCGGCTGCTTTTACATGCTCGCCTCACGAGTTGTAAGTTCACGCCAGCCCCCATGGCCTCCTCCAGGGTTGCCCGCTCATTATTCCAACGCGGGCACGCCAGAAGGACATGCTCAGCGTTGTCGGCCACGTGTCCGCAATCCCAACAGGCAGGATCATCCGTCTTGCCGATACGCACTCTGTATTCGTTGAACACACCGTGTCCCGTCAACAGTTGGGCGAGATGGTAGTCGACATTCGCCTTGTCGTTTCGATTTGGCCATTCTTTTATATCGGGTATGAGCCTCTTGGTCCAATTGGCCTCATCGAACTCATCCCATTCGGATTGCCAAAGGGCCACAATATCATCCCTTAGTCTCTTTCTCTCGTTCTCTCTACTTTCCCCAGAGGATTTTTCACTCTTCCCCCTGGAACCTCTCATACTATTATACTTGATCCGTAGATGGACAGGGATCGCTCCTGCCAACACACATGCCGCCTCATAAGCCGTGGTACGATAACAGCATGCGACCCTCAAAAGTGGCACCTTATGCGCTCTTCTCAGGGCCGCCTTAAGCGTACCCCTCTCAAGGGCTGGGCTCCCCAGATAGGGGCCCCATAGAGCGCCACAGCGTTCCATACTGCTTCGTATAGCCTTCTGCATTGTTGTCCCGGACCCCCGTGGTTCGGTAGGAGGGGGATTAGTGCTGACATAAATCTGGTTGCCTTACTCACAGCCTTATTTACATGGGCGGCAAACGTCCTTTTGCTGTCCAGGGTCACCCCCAAGTACTTCATTTCCGCCACTGCCGATATAGTTCTACCACCAATCTCGAAATCAGCCGGGTTAGGCACCCATTTGCGGGTCAGCATAACATTCGTTTTTTCAGGACACACTTGAAGCCCTTTGTCCGCAAACCATCCCAATAGCACTGGGTGTATAGCGTTTACATTTCTCCGTAGTCTGTCAAAATCGCGGCCGGTCGTTATTAAGAGTAGATCGTCGGCAAATGCGATAAGGGTTGAGCTGTGTCCAGTCGTTTGCAACACCTCATCGTATACCATGTTCCACAACAGGGGCCCTAAAATGGACCCGTGTGGGACCCCAGCGAAGACGGGAATCACTTCCGCGCCCGATTCCTTCTCCACCACGATTGTTCGATCACTCTAGTAGCTCCGCAGTACCTTCTGTAAGTAGGGTGGCAGCTTCCTCCTTCGGCATTCGTCCAGAACCCCTTTCCATGGGAGTGTATTAAAAGCGTTCTTGATATCGAATGCCACCGCCGCACACAGCAGATTTCTCTGCCTGGCGTCCTCCACGATAACATTTAGCTTGTGGAGGGCGTCAAGCGTCGATCTCCCCTTTCTAAAGCCATACTGCCTAGGATGCAGGCCAGACGGGCCAAGGAATTCTTCGATTCTCGCTTTAACCACGTACTCCCAAATTTTCGACAGTGCTGGAAGGATGCTAATGGGCCTAAAGTCCCCCGGCGCCACCCCAGTCTTATTTGGCTTCCTGAAACATACCAACCGTGCCATCTTCCATTCTAGTGGAATCCCGCACGTCAGAGTCACCGTAAGGACTTTAGCCAGGTCTTCCGGTACGTTGTTCGCCAATATTCTTACAATAGCGGCAGGGACCTTGTCTACGCCTGCCGCTTTCTTGATTTTCACTCTCTAAAGGTGGGTCCAGACTTGTTGCGTTCTTCTATTACTGACGCCGGTGACGTCAGCTTTTGGTAACGAGATGTGGGTTTGGACGTATTTCTATTCATTTACACGTAAAAGTCCGTCCACATTTGTTACCGAACCGGGATTTGTTACCTAGTCAAGTGGTTTAGAAAAGGTCTGGGAAGAAATGTGAAGTGTTTTTTGATACCTCATAGTGTTACTGTTTACTTGGTTCAGCCGTACCACGCGCTGTCGGTATTTTGACCCGCTCCAAAGGAGGTACTTGAGTCGCTCTTGAATAGCTATAGCTTTCTTTAAATTTGTATCTTTTCTGGTTGCCTTTGGCCGGATTAGGTTGACTAAAGTTGATAATTCTAGTATAATAATAATTTCTAAGTCGTATATAATAAATCTTCATTATTTATAAAAATATATAAATACTTATAAAAATATTTTACAAATAACTTTTTGTTCATATTGTTGAGATTATCAAGGGAAAGAGGAACGATAGGGTTAATGAGAAAGATAGCTTTTGGTATAAGTACACTTTAATAGTTTTGTAAAAGAAACAAAATGACTTCTTATTGCACACGTCTCGTGAGCAACGGTCACGAACCAACTAACTAAAAATTACCAGTAACGCAAGTAGTGCGCTCTGGCGCCTTAATACTAAGTTTTGCTCACGCAACTGCGGTGAGCCTATCGACGTGCGATAACTTTACTTCTCAACGCATATATTGCGGCATTGATTTTTACATGTCCGTCGATCAATATTAATGGCGTTAATTGTATTAAAAAAGGAAAAGTGTTGTGTCGATTGAAATTGCATGGCTCTTTACCATGTGTTCTTTTATTCTAATCCTTGCCATCTAAATCCTGCACCTAGATGGGCGAAAGGCTAAAAATTACTCCGCAAAAATAGCATTAGTTTCGACCGCGTCATAAACCTGACCGAGGGCTGAACTGGGCATGCACTCACAACAGTCCTACGTCGCCAAGGGGGCTGGTCTATCTCGTAGGCATAGGCTGAATGAGCCCTATCTCCTAGGCCTAAAAAATCTACAATACATAGGAACAGCACCGCACAGACAAGTTCACACATGTACAGCAGCTCAGGGGCGAGCTAACACATTGGCAGTGGCGCAAGGACGAGTGCACACATCTACGGCCGCTTACTGCCTCCTTTGGAGCGGGTAAAATACCGACAATTCCTCGATCCGCCGAACCGCGTAACGGCTAATGCAACGAGGAAACAAGAAACACTCCACATTTGCTCCCAAACCTCTTCTAGACCACTCGACTAGATCCTTATCTTGGTAACAGTATGCGGGGACGCAACAAGTCTGGACCCACCTTTAGCCGCCGCCAGTATCTCGGCTGGGGATACCGCTGGGGTGTCTTGGTCATCCTGTATTATTTCCGTAACAGCTACCTCTTCATTACCCACAGGCGGGGTCACTACGAAAAGGTTCTCAACTATCTGGTCCATCATACCCTCCGGGATCGGAGCCGAGTTCGCCCCTTTCAACCTCCGCGTGACAACCACATAGGGCCGCCCCCAGGGATTGTTGTCGAGGGTAGCGCAGAACTCACGCCACTTACTTTCTTTGCTGCTTCTGATGGCGTTTCTTAGTTTCTTTCTTTCCGCTTTGAACTCTAGTTCCAACACTATCTTATCGAGGCTATTTCTCTTTGTAGCCCGCTGGGCCTTTCTCCTCTTTTTATTCGTACTCTTCCTTAGCCCATCGATTTCATCCGACCACCAATAACAAGCCTTGCCCCGTATAATGGCTGGGCCTTTACACAATGTTTTTTCGCAAATAGTTTTTACCAGCGCCGTATAAGCCCCAGGTAGGGATGGTTCCCCCGGGCATCCCCAGGGTAATCGTTCCCTGGCTTCATGGTATGCTCCCAAGACTCTCTCTTGATCCAAGTCGCGTAATGCGTACGTCCATCTGGATTCCTTACTCCTGGCAGGGCCTACAGGGCAAAACTCATGTAGCAAATAGAAGTGATCCGAGGCTGAGTAATCCGCAAGAATTCTGCTGAACCTCAGCCTGCCATGAGCCTCGGCATTGATTAACACGCAATCGATTTTGGAGCGTCTCCCGCATCTCTCGAACGTGGCCCCACCCGTGGAATTTATTGGGATCAGCCTTTTCTCCAGTGCAAGGTCCATTAGAGCCGCCCCACGCTCGTCTAGCACCTTACTGCCCCAGGCTGGGGATTTCGCGTTAAAATCGCCGGCCAGTGCCATATACTCGGTTTTAATCATGTCATTCATTCCCCACGCCAGGCCATTCAGGAATTCGAGGAACACCTCGTGGGTAACGTTGGGCGAGCAATAACAGCTCCCCACTACCCAATCTGCCGCTCGCAGGAGGATAAAACCCTCACCTGCGGATATCTCTTCATGAGTTTGGAGGGCACTGCCCGGTGGGGTATAGATCGCTACATCCCCCCTATCATCAGCGTGCCACCCCTCCAGGATGCGGTATGGTTCGGAGATGCATGCCACATCAGCGTTGTACTGTAAGGCGGTTTTGGCCAGCATCTCTTGTGCCAGCTTGCACCTGTTCATATTAATCTGTACCACTCTTATTTGTTGCGCGGGTTTCTTATTGGCCATTATTTACAATCCTTGTTCTACTCCTGTATGCCGGGCAGTTTAAAGCCCCCGCCACATGCCTTGCATTGGTCCCTTCGATGCCTGCTCTGGCGCACAGAACACATCTCGGCGGCTTGTCTCACGCCTCCATATTATGTCCTTCCTGGCCGCACTTACGGCACAGTGACTTTCCTTCTTCAAGATTTCTGCATTCGGCCCCAACGTGGCCGATTTGGTGGCATCTAAAACACCTGGTGATTTCAGGAAGAATCCTAGCTCTACAGATAACCAGGCCGATTTTCAGTCGTCCAGACCGTATCTCCCCCCTCACTTTTCTGGTGGGGATCCTAACTATGGCCGCCTGGGTGCCGTCCCGCATTTGTCTCAGTGCCTGTACCAGTACCTCAGCTGGGTCAATCCCACCAGCCTCGGCCAAATCGGCTGCCACTTCCTCTTTAGTGATTATGGGGTCCAAGCCCCTCAGCTGGAACGTCGTGGTTTCCTGCAGTATCCTTACTTGCGATCCCACTCCCAGCCTTCTCCGCACTATTTCCTCGACTTCCTCCACTTTCGCTTCAGGACCAACTTCGATCAGCATATGCCCTGTCCGCGTCTTGCGAACTCCCTTGACCCCCTTGCGGTGGGTTTTTAGTTCGTCAGCTATTGCTTTGTAAGTATCAAGATACGTTCCCCCCTGATCTATTTTAATCAACACGGCCTCAGGTTTTACCCTCTTTCTCGCCCTCTTATCTTTCTTATCGGGGTCCATCTTAGGGGGTTCTTGCCGTTTATTTGACACACTAATTTGTCTACTGCTCACTCGGGCGGCGAGGTAGGGAAGGTGTCCCGATTTTACGATTTCCCGGCTAGCTATTACTTCGCTTTCCTCTTCAGACATCTCCCAACTGGAATAGCCTCGCCATTCCCAATGTGGGATCCTGGCTTTCCGTAGATATGTGATCTCCCTGTTAGTCCTGTATGTCTTTCCGTACGGCCCTTCATTATTATCGTTAACCACCTCAGAATAAAGTGCTCGCCTAGATGTTCGTTCCCGTTCTGCGCCCTTAGTCACATAGTCCCACTTCTCTTCCGGCGCAAGCCGTTTCCGGAGTCGCCTTCTGTGTGTGGATGGGGGCACACCCGCTGCCTGTTCTATTGTCTCTTGTCTGTCTAGCGTGAACCTCGTCCTAGGATTCCGAAGGTCTGTCGGTACCGGTTTATCTAAGCCTTGTGGTTTCCCCCTCAGAGGTTCATTTACCCACCTTGCAGACTGTATCGCATTTCCGGACCCCTTAGCGTTAGGCCTACTACGCTTAGCCCTGGTCAATTCCGGTGGCGAGATTTCTTTTCTCTTATCCCCACCGCCCGCTATCGTCGTTTTCTCTACCACTGCAGGGTTACTTTCCCTTATATCAGTGGCCGTTTCTTTCCTCACTTTCCGCCGCCGCCCTTCTTGTCCTTCCATAGTCATTATGGCGGTTCTATCCTCTCCTAAACCGGGAGTTTCCGTTTGCGTTGCGGTGCTTACGGTCGCACTTTTAGTGGTGCCCCCTGTAGCTACCAGCCCCGTACTTCCCTGACCATATCGGTGGGTCGCTTCTAAATCCTTGGCCAGACTTTCAAGATAATTCAGGGCGATGCCACTTTTCTCCTTGAGAATTCTGTTAACATTCTTCGTAGTGGCCGCATATTTAAAGATCGCATTAACTGCAATCTTTGCCTGACGTGCATGCTTTAGCATTTTTTTAAGAGCTTCATGCGGGACCAGAACGCCTTCGGCCTGTTTGGCCCCGTCGTTCTGTTCAGAGGCCTTCCTCTTCTCTACTCCACCCCGTTCGGGTGAGTCCGTTACCTCAAAGATCTCTTCTTCTTCTTCTTCCCCCTTCTCTTGGTTGTTCCCTAGGTTCTTGGTCAGCCTGGTCGGACTTCTACTTAGGCTGGCCCTAGGCTTAAAGGGATTATCGATCTCTGAATTCCCCACGTTGTAAGTTGTTCCCGTGGCACTCACCAGTTGTACCGGGGCCTCACTTCTCATACGAATCCAGTCCGTTTCGTAGTCCGTTACACGTTCCAAGTCGTCAGCATTTGAATCGGTCCGGGTCGTTGTTTCTTTTTGTAAAGTATCCATTTTCATAACCGGCCCGGGCAGTCATACTGTGAGTGACCAACTTCGTCACAAGTATAACACCGCCTTCTGCTAACCCGGTAGTTCGGCGCTCGATCCTTGACGTCCTTCTGTTTAACCGGTTTCACGAACTGCGTGATGCCCACCAGCAAGTCAGAAGTCGACTTGTAACCCCCGTTTATCAATGACTGGTGAACGTTTTGATCAGTTATAGATCCTACAACCAATTCTATCAATTCCGCTGGCTTGAATCCCACGCGCGTCTGTTCTAGGTACAAAAGCTTTGTACGCGCATACTCTACATGCGTAAGAGCCGAATCGCTGTCAAACGTTACAGCACGAAGCAAACGGTCGTTGCGAAAACGCTCGAAAAAAATTTTTCTCCGGAACAGAAACAGCACACAAATCCTGGTGAAACTTTTCCCAGGTACGTGGATTTCCTTTCCACTCCCTGTGCCACTTTTTCGCTGATCCCACCAACGCGTGAGTAGCCAAGCACAACCGCTGTTGAGGAGTACCGCACTTGGTGATTTCCTCAACCACCTCACACCACGCACTCGCGTCATCGCAAAGATCCAAACCGTCAAATGCCGGCACGACCTCCATCGATACGTTTATCGGCACAGCACTGCTAGAAGGTACGGGCACAGCATTAGCCATCAACTTCTGCATCACCTCTCGAACAATGTCCTCGAGAGCAGGTACCACAGGTATCTCAGATGCAGCCTCCATCACGCACTCATCAAGCAGCAATGCAAACAATTAACACAAACGAAAAAAAAAGAAACTAGTACACTGTAGGTAAGTGACTTTGTATCCCACTTCTGATGTTAGATTTTTTTTTTTTTTTTTTTTAAATTTCCAAGAGCTTTACAATTTGTCCATTAAGGACATTCGGTAAATTCTCATAACTTTTCTGTAGGTTAATAACACGCACATGCTTTTCTCATTAGAAAGCATCAGCACAGAGTTACAGTTTATTTTGCTGAGGTAGGAGGTCACAGGCGTGTTTTCTATGAAGTCTTCTAATGATGTCTAATGAATATAGTTTATTAGCTAGATCATTGGGATGATTGTCTATTCTTGTTTTATATCTTCCACACTGGAGTGCTATTTCTTCTGTTACGGATTTAACCTTAAGATCCTTCCGAATTTCATCGTTACGCACGTACCAGGGTGCATTGACTACTGTTCTGAGTATGATGGATTGGAGTGCTTCCAGCTTACAATTAGTTATGTGGCTTTTCGCTGCCATGCCCCATAGTTGTATGCCGTATGTCCATATCGGTTTGATTATTGCTTTGTATATTAAAAGTTTATTGTCCATGCTTAATTTAGATTTTTTGCTAGTTAGCCAGTACATGTTTTTCCTCTTGATGCGGATTTGATCTATCTTGGCTCTTATGTGGTGTTTCCATGTTAACCGTGAATCTAAATGCATACCTAGGTATTTAATTGGCTTCACTTGTGGTATATTAACCTTATTCAGAGTTACTGGTGGAACAGTTTTTTTCTTTAAGGTAAAAGTGATCTGTTTACATTTGTCGGTGTTAGCTTTTATTTTCCATACGTTCAACCACTTTTCGATTTTTTTAAGATGTTGCTGGAGTGTAGAAGATGCTATTTCAGGATCTTCGTGCATAGCTAAGATGGCTGTATCGTCGGCGAATGTATATAGTGAGGTTTCTTGCGTAGTAGGGATGTCAGCAGTATATAATGTATATAATATAGGGCCTAGGACACTGCCCTGCGGAACACCGGCATCAATTCTGTAGATGTTTGAAATGGTATCCTGTATTTTAACAAAGAACGATCTGTTTTCGAGGTATGATTTAATGAGATCGTGGTAGGATGTTGGAAAGTTTTGTTTTATTTTGTGTAACAGACCTTCATGCCACACTTTATCGAAAGCTTTTTCAACGTCTAGGAACAGGGCAGTACAGTACTTTTTTTGTTCAAAGGCAAGAGTGATATTGTTTACTATTCTGTGTATTTGTTCAATTGTAGCATGCTTGTTTCTAAACCCGAATTGATGCGATGGAATTAAGTCTTTTTTCGTTATGACTTTTTTTATTCTGGATAAGACTATTTTTTCCAGTAGCTTCGACATTATCGGAAGTAGTGAAATGGGTCTATAAGATGTTGGATTATGTAAATCTTTTTTAGGTTTGGCTAGCATAATAATTTGTGCTACTTTCCAGTTAACGGGGAAGTATCTAGTCCTGAGTACTGCGTTAAAGATTATGGTGAGCATTCTAACCGCTTTCGGCGGGAGTTCTTTGATGATTCTTCCGTTGATTAGGTCAAAGCCAGGAGTCTTTTTCATCTGAATATCTGCAATGATTTTTTTGACTTCCTTCAGTGTTGTTCTTGGGACGTCTTCGTTGATGTCAGTCTCATTCATTCTAGGTGGAGTTTTTCGTGGTATTATTTGGGAGATGTTAGTGTTATTGGGTTTAAACGTGCTTTGTAGGTGTTCAGCAAAAGTTGTGACTTTGTCATGATTGTCCCTTGCCCAACTATTGTCTGCTTTCTTTATAGCAGGTACAGAAATTATTGGTCTTTTTAATCTTTTGGTAGCTTTCCATAGCGAGTACCCCGCGTCTTCATTAGGAGAAAGGCTGGAGATGTGATTGTAAAACTCTTCATTGCAATAGTTCTGTATTAAATTTTTTACTTCTTTAGTGATTGAGTTTAATCTCTTCTTGTTGCACGGGGTTTTTTGTTTTTGCCAAATATATTTTGCTTTACGTTTAAGTTTAATTTTGTTTATTATTTCTACTGGGTAAGTACAAAACTTCCTTTTAGTTTCTATTTGTTTGGTGGCTGACCAGGCGGCGTTTTGGATTAGATTTGTAAGGTTAACTACCGCAGATTCTATTTGTTCTGGGTTTTTTAGGGGTATATTGTAAGATGGGATTTGACAAGCGACCGGATCAGAAGCAGGGTAAATGAAATCAAATGACGAACTGCTAATTATGTTTAGTATAGACTTAAAGAAGTATGCTTATTATACACGACTCGGTTATAACTTAGCTCTCTCACGTCTGAGGTCGGCTAATTCGTCTATATTTCAATTCTCTCAACTCTCTTTCAAATCTCCAACTATTCTCTCTCGACTCTGACTCTAATCTGTTCTGACTCGCGCACGCAACGTTCATTCAATATATTCGTTCACTCTTCCTCCAGAAGCTCCATGATTCTGGGAGCATCTGCCGATCGCACATCCGTTCCAAACAGGACCCTAAATGGCGACATATTAATGCTCCGGCTCACCGTTGCATTAAGGCACTTCTGACACCGCTCCAGGTACTTGTGCCAGTCAGCCGGTTTCGGTGCCGATAACTTCGTCAATAGCGGTATAAGGGTACGGTTGACCCTCTCGACCTGCCCGTTGGCCCTTGGCACGCCGGTTGTCGTCAAAACATGTTCAATTTTTTGCTCCTCGCAATACCGTTCGAAATCGGCCGACGTAAACGCAGATCCCTGGTCGGAAATAATCCGCCACGGATTCCCAAAAATGACCGCTTGCTTATCTAATTTATTCAATACTTCCGCAGCGTTACACGTCTTCGTCGCATACAACCTAATAAATTTGGTAAACGCGTCGATAATAACAAAAATATAGCGTTACAATTTTTTCATAGAGGGAAGGGGTCCCAAATGATCCACGTGATATGCATCCAATGGAACTTCGCCCTTATCTATTGAGTGTAGAAGATCTTCATGTTTCCCGTGCTTCCTTTCGGCCAAAATACAACTAATACAATTTCGAGTAACTTTTTCCACTCGCGATCGCATCTCCCGAAACCAATAACCTCTCTTCAAGAGCGCCTCCGTTTTTTCCACGGAAAAATGACCCTCCTCATGCGCCCGACGAACTATCTGCGCCTGCATCGATTTAGGCACCACCAATCTGAGGTCATCATCTACTTGCTTAAACAAAAGCCCCCCACGAATAATATACCCTTCAACTGGCTTTGTCTCCAGCAACTCTAATATTTTTCTGAGATCTCGATCTTCACGCTGCGCTTTTCTTAAACGAGCCGTCATGCTACTATCACTCTCACTTACAAGCATACACATCGGTAACGGATTACGGCTCAAGGCATCCACGTGCCTCATATTCTTTCCCGGCCTAGGCTCGACGACATACTGATATTCATCTAACAATAACGCCCACCTCGCAACACGCACACATAAATCTTTCTTCCGCATCGTTAGGGCAAATGCTCTACAATCAGTGATTATTTTAAATGGAACGCCTAGGAGGTATACACGAAATTTCTTTATAGCCTTCACTATTGCTAGCACTTCCAGCTCATAACTAGCATACTTTTCTTCAGCGGGCGTCGTTTTTCCGCTCGCAAAATATACGGGATGCAAAGCATTATCAACATTACTCATTTGCAACAATATCGCCCCATACCCAAGTTTCGGCGCATCCGTATGTAGTTCAGTTTCCGCGTCTACCCTGTATATTCTTCAAACAGGTTTACTCACTAGTGCGGATTTTAACTCTTCAAACGCGGATTCCTCTTCACTACCAAATCGGAATTGAACATCAGACCTTAGCAAATTCTTTAAAGGACGGGCTATCATAGAATAATTTGCAATATATTTCCGGAAATATCCGGTCAATCCCAAAAAACTTTGAACTTGCTTAAAATTTGTCGGCTTCGGAAACCTCACCACCGCCGCTGTTTTGCGCTCAGACGGACGAACCGTACCATCCTTAACGATATGTCCTAAGAACTCCACTTCAGACTGCAACAAGCTACACTTTTTCCAATTGATAACTAAACCCGTTTCGCTCGCAGTACGCAACACAATTTCCAAATTACTCAAACCGCTTTCATAATCTATTGACGGCACAATCAGGTCATCCATGTAAGTTAACACTATTTTTTCATCTATCAATTCCCGGAAAGCAGCATTTATACATATACTTCTGGAAAACGGCTGGGGAATTACACAATCCAAACGGCACTTTTAAAAATTCATGCTGTTCATCGGGGACAATAAAGGCAGTATATTTCTGGCTATCTCTACTAACTGCAACGTGAAAGAACCTATTCTTCAAATCCAACGTACTGTATACCTTGGCGTTCTGCAAAAGGTCTAGCTGATCCTCTATAAGGGGCAACGGATACCGATCCTTGACAATCTTTCTGTTTATTAATCTAAAATGTACGCAAAGCCTATCCGAACCATCTTGCTTTTTAACCATCACCACCGGATTAGCATACTCGGACAGAGATGGCTGGATTATGCCGTCGCGTAGCCACTCTTGAATTTGAGCGTTTACCTTATCTCTCTCCGACGGAGATAACCGCCTCGCGCGCTGATAAACCGGCACGTCATCTTTTACTACTAGCGTCATTTCTGTACCGACGTCACGCACCTTGTTAGGCCTATAATTTTCGATTACGCTGGTCAGGGCACTTCTATGTTGAGCATTATCAATGTGTGACACATCTACCTCGTTAACTTCGCGTTCATAATCTAATTTTAAAATGTCCGGCGTTTCATGCTCTTTCTCAATTTCGCGAATTAAAACTTCCCCATGCTTGATACTCAGCTCTACGGCATCCAAAAAGTCTGTGCCAATCAAAAGCGTATGCGAAATTGAAGAATTTGACACCACCTGCACAGTTATTGGATAGGAATCCCCGTCTATTAATACTTCAGTCGAAAATTCGCCCAACGCTCTATTTGTGCCAGAACCCACTCCACGAAAACAGATATCATTTTCACGCAACGGAGGTGCCCCTAACCTGGAATACTCATCCACACGCATTAAACATATATCGCAACCCGTGTCTATCAAAGCAGTTATTTCACGTCCATTAATTAATACTTTCTTAAAATACTTCTTACGCAATGTTTGTACAACGGCATGAGTCTCTTTCGCTGCATCCCTTTTCTTTGGGCACTGTGGGGACATATGCCCGTACTCGTGGCACTCGAAGCACCTGGTGCCCCGATTCTTCATCGTACAGTCGCGGCTCTCGTGATCGCGGCCGCCGCAATTGAAACAGCGTCTCTGGTTCTGCCCCGCTTCAGGTCGCTGCAACCAGTCGCCACGTCGCTGAAACCCTTCGCCGCCTCGCCGGAATCCTTCGCTACCCCGCCGGAATCCTTCGCCACCTCGCCGGAACCCCTCGCCGCTTTGCTGGAACCCTTCGCCGCGCCGTCGGAACCCCTCGCCGGCTTGCTGGAACCCTTCGCCGCGCCGTCGGAACCCCTCGCCGCCTTGATGGAACCCTTCGCCGCGCCGTCGGAACCCCTCGCCTCTCTTGTGCTGGGCCTCGCTGTCTCCTCGCCGAACATTACCACTTCCCGCTCGCCACTTCGCGTCGTCCGCACTTGCACCGGGTCTCGAAACCCGAAATAACCCCTCGCGCAAAGAAATGTCGCGAAACCGATCGAGCAACGCCGCTTTCGAGTCGAATTTTTGAAGACGCGCATTCCTCTGTAACTGGAAGTCGGGCATCCCGTCGACCAAATATTCAACCAACTCCTGCTCGCCAACTGAGATACGATTTGCCAATATTGTTTTCTCGTCGCAGCTTCTTCCATCTGATGTGCACTCTTTATAATCGAAACCTGTTTCCTCCAAGTCTCAAATATCGCTCCTCTTCCTTCAAAATATCCGAGCAGAGAAAGAATTGATGAATGCACCTTTGGCGTTGCACTCATCGACTGGTTCATCGGCGTTGGCGTAGCTGACGGCGTAGATGCAACAACCATGTTCAACCGCTGAATTTCACGCGTCATTTCTAGCTCCCGTCGCAGCCACTCATTTTCACGTACGACCGATTCCATTTCTTTGTTGGTGTCCTGCCCACTGAAAGTGGACTTGTTCGCGGACCCCGCCGCAGGTCCTGCCACGTTCAATATTTCACTCGCGAGACCGTCACCAACGTTGTTAATATTGTTCCCCAAGTTCGTCGCTGTCATCCAATCACCCGACGGGTCCGCCGTCATCATCCGGTTAATAAGCTCGTGCTTCGAGCCACTCGTCTTTAGCCCCCGTGCTTGCAACATATCTTTCAGCTCTATTACCGTAAACTCGTCAGCTGACTTCGTCATCGTACTCATTATACTGTTAATTATTACCTAAACGTCGCAAGCTTCAGAATCGTCACAATCGTCAAAAACGGCACAAACGTCAAAAACGGCACAAACGTCAAAAACGGCACAAACGTCACAAACGGCAAAAACGTCACAAACGGCACAGCAACAACACGACTACAATACAGCACTTTACGACTCTTTCAAAATACTTCACGACACGTTATGTCAATTCCCTGTCTGACCGCTTTGCTCGTACAATTCCGGACGAGCCCCCAATTGTAAGATGGGATTTGACAAGCGACCGGATCAGAAGCAGGGTAAATGAAATCAAATGACGAACTGCTAATTATGTTTATTATACACATCTCTGATATTACTTAGCTCGCTCACGTCTGAGGTCGGCTAGTTCGTTTCTGTCTCAACTCTCCTTCTCAAATCTCAATCTAATCTATTCTCACTCAAATCCAAATCTCTTCTGCCTCGCGCACGCAACGTCCTTTCAATATATTCGTTCACTCTTAGCTTTCATCTCATTCTATCTTTCATTCGCTCTCACTCATTTGGGACTCACACCGACACACACACCCTTGCCACGTATCACACTTCGACCACGGGCCACCATGCACTCAAGCCTCCACGTGCATTCTCCGAAATCGTTCGCTCCTTCCCAGGTATAAACATGCACTCGATCCGTATTCGACATTTCCACTAACACTCGTCATTCACACCTCGCGGTTCATTCGACACTCCTTATCACACGATTCATACAACACTCTTCCACAGACTTCTACGAACTCTACAATCCCACAATATTGCAATTTATATGATCTTCTAGGTATTCCTTGAACTGTTTCCACTTAGTGCTTCTATTGTATAGATATGGAGCTGGTCTTGTGAATATTGGATTGTGTAGATAGTTGAGTAGGATCGGGGAGTGGTCTGAGGTAAGATCTAAACAGGATTGTACATCGAAGTGTGATTTATTCAAGCCTTTGATTATTGCAAAGTCTAGTAAATCAGGGGTTTTATCGTAGGCTGCCGGCTAGTATGTGGGCTCGACAGTTGATAGTATGTCTAGTGATAATTTCCGTATCGTTTGTTCCAAGATTTTACCACGGGGTGAGTTGCTTTTGGAGCCCCACGAATTATGTTTTGCATTATAATCGCCACCTGCAATAAACTTGCTACCCTAAGGATTGAAAGACGTCTGTGAACTGTTGGATAGAAATTGACTGACTTGGAGGACAGTAAACAGAAGCAATCGTGATATTGCCATGAGTTGTCTTGATAGTAACAGATGTCCCCTGCTAGGAGCCGCCACCTTGTCGTGGTGCAGGGGCTTGAGTAGCTGCAATGAGGCCCAAGACCATGCCGGCGGGAGATGCATTCCCGGCAGGTACAACCATGCCGGACGGGCTTGGGCTGAGCGGTGAAAACTAAGCAGCGGCTCACGGAGTGAATGTGTGTGTATGGGCTGCGGTCGATGCCCCATGGATATTCCCGGCAGACTAGCCAAGGGGGGAGTAGTTGCCCCCCGACCGGAGTGGCGCGTGATGTTAGTACCTGACCTCTGCGGTAGTAATAAGGGTAAACGTAAGTCCGACAAGTACGGCAAAGGTCCCGTGAACCCGCATGTTTAACGTGGAAGAACCGCTCACGCGTTCACTGTCTGGAGCCAATGACGGGGTTGAAGTGGAGTATTCGGGCGCAGGTATGGAGGATTACCTGGTCAGTATTTCCTCGTAACCGACGCTGCGTAGGTGAAATCGCAGCACGTCTAGCCTGAGGCTTGGGTCTGGCATCGGCTCGGATCCGGTGTCGCCCATTCAATAGGGGTGACGTTAAACCTCTAACATCTTTATGGCGCGGGCCTATCCCGTAACATTTTTCATTAGAGTCACTCGGTGCCGATAGGGTTGACCACCTGACAAACTGCTTCTCGGCTTCGGCATCCATAACTAGGTTACAACTTAAACACGGAAGTGCCCCCACTGCGGTGGGGGTCCCATGATGGGCGAAGTGTTAATTGAATTTATCTGCCACTATGAACTACTTAAAACAAAAAAAAACACTGAGGAAGAAGGATGGACCACGCTCGACTAGCGTAAGTCCGGCGGGGAGGGCCACGCCCGTGGTGAGCATCACGGATTGTGGCAAGGAGAAGGCTGCCCCAGGAACATCGGGGGACAGCGAGTCGCGGAGGGAGGCTGGCCTTGGATCATCGAAGGGCAGCGAGACGAGGAAGGGGGCTACGGTGAGTAGTGCACCTTCCTTCACTATCAGCGACACGGATGGAGGCTCGGACTCCACTGCGCACACCGCCGCGAGCCGGAAGAAGAGGCCCCGATCCTCTGGGGAATCGGACCAGAGGCGGGCCTCTACAAAGGGGAGGAGGAGGCTAAGGAGCTCTGACGATGAGTCGCCGTCGGTCATGCGGATCAAGGGTATGCCGACGGAACATGAACTGGCGGACGATCTGAGGCCGCAGCCCACGGCCAACCTGGGCGCCAAGATCTTGGCCCAGATGGATGCGGTGAGGAGGGTGGCTTCGTTGAGTGCTAACCTCAAGGGGATGCACACTCGGGACCTCAATGTTGCTGTCCTCATGGTGAGAGCGGCCGCCACGGAGATGGCCAAGAGGTCGGCCAAGAACAATGCGCAGCAGGTGGAGGAGGAGAACCTCCTGCTGCGCAGTCAGGTGGCCGACCTGAAGTTGGAGCTCGCTGCGGCCAAAGCGGTCCCGGTGAGGCCGAGGGAGAAAGGACAGAAGGAGAAAGGGGACGGGGCCAAGGCCAGTGCGTCCCGTTCCTCCTCCAAAGGAAAGGCCGGGCCGATAACCGAGGAGCGACTGGAGGCCCTCTTCGACACCCTCATGGCTAGGGTGGAGAAAAAGCTGGTCGCTCTGAGGAAGGAGATGTCGGAGGGCCTGGCGAGGGCAGCCCCCACGCAGCGGACGTTGAAGGACGAGACGCCGGGGCAGGTCCGTATCAGGGAAATACAGGCGGAGGTGGTGGCGGCCTGCCGTCGCGGGAATTTATCCGCGGCGACCCGGCAGCCGGAGACGCTTTCTCCTTCTCCCCAGATGTATCCCCCCCCCCCCCCCACAGACGCAGACCGTCAATACGTGGGCCACGGTGGCCGGAAGAAAGAGCAGGAAGGCGGAGGCGGCGACCCGGGCTCAGGAACGCCCGGCCCTGTCTCCGGCCCCTCCCGCGGCCGCCAAGAAGCTGCTGGCGAGGCCGCAGAAGGAGCAGCGGCCGCAGAAGACGAAGCAGCAGCAACAACAACAACAGCAGCGGAAGAAGGAGGGAGGGGCGAAGGCAGCCCCCCTCAAAATCACCCAGCGCAGACCCCCGCGTACGGCGGCGATCGCCCTGACTATCAAGGACGGGGCAAAGATGTCGTACGCGGAGGCTATGAGCTCCGCCAGCAAGATTAACCTGGCGGAGCTCAACATTACGGAGTTGCGGCCCAAGAGAGCTGTGACGGGGGGTCTTCTTCTGGAGATCCCCGGGCCGGAGGGGGCTGCCAAGGCGGATGCCCTTGCAGCAAAGTTGCGGGAGGTCCTTGCCGGTGAAGACGGGGTGACCGTGGCCCGCCCATCGAAGATGGCGGAGATGCGGGTGAGGGACCTGGTGGCGGCCACCACCACCAGCGACGTGACCGCGGCCATCGCAGATGTCGGAGGGTGTACACCAGCGGAGGTGAGGACCGGAGAAATCCGGTCGTCTCCGCTGGGACTCGGCACCCTCTGGTTGAAGTGCCCACTGGCAGCTGCCAGGAAGGTGGTCGCGGCGAAGAAGATCCGCGTCGGCTGGACCACTGCCCGGGTGGAGGCGCTGGCGGACCGCCCGCTGCAGTGCTTCCGCTGCCTGGAGATGGGCCATGTAAGGCAGCGGTGCATCAGCACCGTGGACCGCAGCGGGCGATGCCACAACTGCGGCAGTGCTGAGCACATGGTGGCGGAGTGCCGGAGCGCTCCCCGGTGCCCCCTGTGCGCCGACCTGGGGAAACCCTCCGGCCATCGAATGGGGACAAAAGGGTGCGTGCCCCCCAAAGGAAGGAGGAACCAGGGTGCCAAGGGGGCCCAGCAGACGCAGCTGGCCCCCAAACTGGCTGCCCTGAGCCTGGACGGACCGGAGAAGGTGGCGGTGGCAGTTGCACCGGTTGTCCCTGGTCCTGTGGCGCAGAAGGCCGACGAGGGAGGAGAGGCGCAAGAAACAGCTCCTCCCGCAACGTTGGAGACGAGGCCTGTGGAGGAAGGGGCCATGGATCTGGAGCAGTGAAGGGGCTATGGCCCTGCTGCTTCAGGCCAACCTTAACCACTCGGCCAGGGCGCAGGACATGCTTGTCCAGTCCATGGCTGAGTGGGGTGTGGGGTTGGCGATTGCTGCCGAGCCGTACAGGATCCCGGACCACCCGAATTGGGTGGGAAATCCGGGGGGCTCGGTAGCGATCATCCTTGGAGGGGCTTCGATACCCTTGCCGTTCTCCCTTCTGGAGAGCGGCGAGGGCTACGTCGCGGTCCAGTGGGGGGATATCGCGGTGGTGGGAATCTATGCACCGCCTCGGTGGAACCTGAGGTCCTTTGAGGAGTTCCTGGACGGGGTCGCGAGATGCATCTCGCGATGTCGGCCCCGTCCGGTTATTGTCCTGGGGGATTTTAACTCCAAGTCTCAGGCTTGGGGTTCCCCCAGGACGGACCCCAGGGGCGAGGCGGTGCTGGACTGGGCGGCCGGCTCCGACCTTCGATTACTTAATCGGGGGTCAGCCAACACCTGCGTCCGCTACCAGGGGGAGTCCATTGTCGACTTAACGTGGGCCTCCCCCTCGGTGGTGGATCGTGTAAGGGGCTGGAGGGTGGCGCAAGAGGTGGAAACGTTGAGTGACCACCTCTATATCCTTATGGAGGTGCGCGCCACCCGGGGCCGGGGACCGCCGGGGAGGGCTGGTAGGGGCGGGGGGTATGGGTCCCCTTACATTCTCCCTGCCTCGAAGAAGCGGTGGGCGCTGAAGCGCCTGGACGAGGACTTGCTGAAGGCCGCCTCCCTCGTCGTGGCCTGGCCCGGACTTCCGGCTGGGCCGGTCGTGGACGTCGAAGAGGAAGCTGCGCGGTTCCAAGGGGGTATGGTAGCGGTCTGCGATGCTGCCATGCCCTGGTCCCGCGCCCCGGATCGACGGGCAACGTACTGGTGGTCGCCGGAGATTGCGCGGTTGCGCTATGTTTGCGCTCGTGCCCGGCGACTGTTCCAGAGAGCCCGTCGAAAACGGCGTCGCGACTTGGCGAGGGAGCATCAGCTGTACGAGGGCTACCGGGAGCAGGTGGTAGCCCTCCAGCTGGCCATCAAGAGGGCAAAGGCGGGGGCATGGTCAGAGCTCCTCGAGTATCTAAACCGTGAACCCTGGGGGCGCCCGTACAAAATGGTGATGGGCAAACTTCGCCCATGGGCGCCCCCCGTGACGGAGACCTTGGACCCCGAGTTCCTGGACAGGGTGGTAGACACCCTGTTCCCCCTGGATGAAGGGGGAGAACAGGCACCGGAACTCGGGGAGTCGGACCCGAACAACTGGTCCGACGACATGGGGGTCACGGTGGAGGAGCTCTCCCGGGCCGTCAGGAAAATGGGAGCCCGCAACACGGCCCCGGGTCCTGACGGCATACCGGGCAGAGCCATGGCCCTTGCCCTGCGGGTCCTCGGGCCCCGCCTCAGGCGCCTGTTCGATGGCTGCCTGAGGTTGGGGCGCGTCCCGTCCCGCTGGAAAAGGGGACGGATGGTCCTGATTAGGAAGATCGGCAAGCCCGCCGATTCTCCCTCGGCGTACCGGCCGATATGTCTCCTCGACGAGGTGGGGAAGCTTTTCGAGAGGGTGCTAGCTTCCCGCCTCTCGGGGCACCTGTCCCGGGTGGGTCCCGACCTGGCCGAGTCCCAGTTTGGCTTCAGAGGGGGACGCTCGACGATCGACGCTATCAGTCGAGTCAGGTCCCTCTCGGACTCGGCCACGTCCCAGGGAGGGGTGGCGTTGGCGGTCAGTCTTGACATCGCCAACGCCTTTAACTCCCTTCCCTGGGGACGTATCGGGGGGGCACTCGCTGTCCACGGAGTGCCCCTTTACGTGAGGAAGGTCCTAAGGGACTACCTGAGGGACAGGTGGGTCGAATATCCGGGCAGAGGTGGCCGGTTGTGCACGAGGGAGGTTGATCGTGGTGTCCCACAGGGGTCGGTCCTGGGCCCCATGTTGTGGGACATCGGGTACGATCGGGTGCTGCGGGCTGCCCTCCCAGACGGCGTCAGTCTGACGTGTTACGCTGATGACACGCTGCTGATGGCCGTCGGGAGGGATTGGGAGAGGACCATCCGTCTAGCGGAGACGGGACTGGCCTCCGTCGTCGACGGTATCCGGGGACTGGGGTTGCGGATCTCTCCGCCGAAAACCGAGGCCATGTGGTTTCACGACAGGCCTCGGAGCCGGGGACCGCCCCGGTCCTGGATTATGATAGGGGGTGAGCATGTTCAGGTTGGGGACCGGATGAATTATCTCGGTCTTCTCCTGGACAGCCACTGGCGATTCACGGTCCACTTCGACCGACTGGCTCCCCGATTGGAGAGGGCGGCGGCCGGCCTTGGCCGCCTCCTCCCAAACATCGGGGGACCGGATGAGAGGGTGCGCCGCCTATACCTGGGTGTTGTGCGGTCTATGGCGCTTTACGGCGCCCCGATATGGGCGTCAGCCCTGATGGTCGCACGGCGCAGCAAAGTATCGCTGCGCCGCGTTCAGAGGAGGATGGCCATCAGGGTGGCCAGGGGATACCGCACGATATCCCACGAGGCGGCGCTGGTTTTGGCGGGCACCGTGCCTTTCGATCTCTTGGCGGAGGGAGATGCTTCCATTTACGAGCGTCTCCGAGAACTCCGCCGGGAGGGCGCGATGGTGTCCGCCGAGGATGAAGTGGACGTGAGACGTCAGGCCCGGCTGGCTGCGCGGAACAAATGGAGGATGGAGCTCCTTAATCGAGGAGCCGCGCAGCGAGCAGTCGGGGCGGTTCTGCCCAGCCTGGACGAATGGCTGGACCGCGGCAGGGGTAGGCTCACCTACCGGATCACGCAGGTGCTCACCGGACATGGGTGCTTCGGTGAGTTCCTGTGCCGGATACGGGCGGAGGCGACGGCGGAGTGCCACGAGTGTGGGGCTGCGCTGGACACAGCGCAGCACACTCTCGAGGAGTGCCCGGAATGGGCGGCGGAGCGCCGGGCGTTGAGGGCGCAAGTGGGGGCGGATCTCTCGCTGCCTCGCATCGTTAGTATGATGCTGGGCAGCGAGAGAGCCTGGGTAGCGGTGGCCTCCTTCTGCGAGGATGTTCTTCGCAGAAAGGAGGCAGCGGAGCGGGATCGGGAATTGACCGATCCCGTCCGACGCGAAAGACGGAGGGTCAGGGCTCGCCGGCTGCGTTTGCGCAGGCTGGCGAGGTCCCCCCCTCCCGTGGTGTAAAAGCGGTGACGGTCCGAGGGACGACGGAGGTGTCCCCCCTCCCGTCTCTCGGATGGCCGTCACCGCTGACTCAGTAGACGGGCGGCCCTGCTGTGGGAGGATTATGTCCTCCCGGTATCCCGCAGGGCTGCCCGACAGCCGGAAACGGCGTCGAAAATGAAGGAGGGGCGGGCTCGCCGGCCGTTTTCCGCTGGCGAGATCCCCCCCTCCCGTTGTCTGGTATGGCTGATGGTCCCGAGGGGCGCTGAGGTGTTCCCCCTCACCCCCCTGCCGGTTGACCTCGCCAATACCCCGTATACGGGCGGCCCTGCTGTGGGAGGATTATGTCCTCCCGGTATCCCGCAGGGCTGCCCGACAGCCGGAAACGGCGTCGAAAATAAAGGAGGGGCGGGCTCGCTGGCCGTTTTCCGCTGGCGAGATCGCCCCTCCCGCGGTGTGAATGGCTGATGGACCCAAGGGGCGCTGAGGTGCTCCCCCTCACCCCCCCTGCCGGTTGACCTCGCCAACACCCCGTATACGGGCGGTCCTGCCGGGGAGGAACAATCCCCCCCAATCCCGCGGGGCCGTCGGAGAGCCGTGGGCGGCTCGGGTGGGGGCCCGAGTCGCCCTTATCACGGCCTGGAGAAGGTAGGCCGCGCTGGGTGTTACCCCTGGCGCGGCCATGTGCGATACGGCGGAGTTTTTCGGAGGGTCCTTCTGACCCTCCCGAGGATGGGGCCGCAATGGCCGGGCGTGGGGAGGCACCGGAAGGGTATCCGTAGGTCACGGGGCCTCCCCTACAAGCGCCGAGGTTAGGTAACCGGGGTGGTTTTAGCCGGTAGAAATCCGGCACTACCTCCTGCTCTCCCCCAGGGCAGGTGGTGTCTTTCGAAGATTTCCACCTCGTAACAAAAAAAAAAAAAAAAAAAAAAAAATGATAGTAACAGATGTAACTTGTATGTTTGTGTCATTGACGGTGCTATGTAGAAAGTGGTTGATATCTTGTTTGATAATTACTGCAGGACCACCACGGGCTTTGCCCGACGGATGTTTCGAATCGTAGATGATATAAGAAGGAATGTTAATGTAGTTTTTGGCACTGAGATGAGTTTCTGATATGAGCATAATGTCAATTTTGTTGGCATGTAGAAAGACTTTTAGTTCTTGTATTCTTTGCTGTAGTCCGTTAGTGTTCCAAATTGCTATTTTTAACGTAGTAGCCATTTTATTTGTTTTGGAGCATGCATGTAAGAAGTTCTATCATTTTATTAATTTGTTGAGATTGTTGACTTAAGAGTTTAGTTTGTTCGAAAAGCATTTTGGTTATTAATTCGGTGTTTTTAGCTGATTGTATTAACAGCTTCTTTATTTCTGATGTATCAGTTGCCGGTTCGTAGTCCTGTATGATTGGGTACGTTTCTTTTAGAATTGCTTGTGCCCCAGTTACACTAGCGTAGGTCCTTGTATTTGTATTGTGTTATTGTCTTATAGTGGTGTTATTATTGTTCACAGGAACAGTTTGAGTGAGAAGATTTGAAGTATCTGTAACTGTTTTGTGTCTCAGTCTGGGATACAGTTTTTGCTGTAGTTGTTTCCTAATTATACAACCTTTATAACTAGCAGGATGATTTCCCTGGCAGTTACAGCATTTAACGTTATCTATTTTACCGATGTATGTACAATTCGATGTCTGGTGTTTGCCGGCGCATTTGACGCATGTGGGGATTCAATTGCAGTTATTTCTGGTGTGGCCATAGGCTTGGCAACGTAAGCATTGGGGAATGTCCCTTTTTACTCTAGGAGGTTCGAAAGAAACTATGGTGTTGAGCAACTTGTCAATTTTGTATATGTCCTTATTGTTATCTCTAGGTTCAAGTTCTATAAAGAAAAATGGTAATGGCTGTTTTGTGTCGTGTTTTACCATGTTGTTTATTTGCCTTACCTGATGGCTGAGTTCTTTTAGTTCGTTGGTGATTGTGGCAGTGTTTGTCTTAGGGTGCATCCCTCTCAGTACGACTTTATAGCTTTTGTCTTATTTTAGTTGGTACGTATAGAAGCCGCATTTTTATCTTTCAGGGCTAGAACAATTTTACTGTAGCTTTCAGTGGTGTTGGCTTGTACCTTGACTTGATTATTTTTAAGGTGTTTTAAGGTGTAGTTTTCTTTTGCAATTTTATCCAAGAGTTCAGTAAGGGGCTCAATGATTTGGGCCTCAATGTGTATCGGTGGAGGTTTCAAGCTAGGTTTAGCATTTTCAGCTGGTTCATTTGATGTTTCCTGTAGTACACTAAAAGGGTTTTGGACTGGTACATTTATCAGCCACTTTTCGACCTCTGATTCTTGGACCAGATTGTCCAACGACGACTTATTGTATGGGTAGATTTTGCGTTTTTTTGTACTAGCTTGTTTTGAACTGCTGGCTCGCGGCTTATCGATTTCCATTGAGTCTGTTATGGCTGATATGATCTCTTGTCTATTGTTTATAGCATATTTATCCCCTATTTTGGTGATGTTTAATTGCAGTGCTTTTGTCCTTGCCATTTAGGATTTTAATCTTGCCAGATGGCAAGTTACTCCGAACGCACTCTTACACTTTCACTGATATTGACGGCCGTAAACACACACAGAATAATAATCACTTCGCGTAAACACGTCTTATTCCTCTGACTGCCTAAGCGAGACTGATGTTAGATTTAATTTTAAAATCAGGCATAACCTTGTGCTTTACGCACACCAGGTCGAGGTGTATTTGACCTGGTAGTGTGGGACTCCTTTTCCAAGGTTACCCACGGAAACCCCCCCCCCCGATCTATCATACTCTATTGAAGCTGGACGTTTGCCATCCCAGAACGAGCCTTGAGCACTACTTTAGGATGGCCGTCCAGACTATGCTCTTTGGTTTCTTATAACCACTGTCTCTATTGTGACTATTTCCGTCTTTTTAACTGCAGGTCCCCTTTTGGGGCGCTCGTTTATGGGCACGACTGTCCTTCCTCTTGTCCGATATTTTGCCGGTCTCGTGTCCTCTTTTTCCTAGTCCGGTTTCTCTTTCCCCACTTCATTTCTTCTTCTTCTTTTAGTTTCATTACCTCCTCTACGAACATTCTACATTCAGCCTGGCTGTCCTTCCCTGTCAGCAAGTCGGCTATAGTATCTTCGTTGAGTTCTCCGTATTTTTTGGTTAGCTCATCTCGCTCTCTTTCCCATTTCTTGCAATGGAGAAGAGTATGTGCTGTGTCGTCTTGAGTTCCACACCCGAACCAGCAGAGCGGGGAGGGAATCCGTCCGATTTTATTGAGGTAGGTCGCAAAGCAACCATGCCCCGATAGCGCCTGTATGAGTCTATACGTCAGGATTTTAGGGCCTCTGTTGGTCCATTTCCTGATGTCCGGTATTAGCCAGAAAGTCCATCTTCCGGTCGTTGACAGCCTCCAGTTTTCCTGCCAGGTGGTCAGGGTTTTGGCTCTTTCTTCTGTCTTCAGTTTGCCCAAATCCAAGCCCCCGGTTGCATTCTGTTTTTTCCTGCTGTATATTCTTTTTCTTATTAGGGCCATCGGTGGGATGGCCGCAAGCACACACAGGGCGTC
Source organism: Nomada flava (assembly GCA_951802745.1). NCBI lineage: Eukaryota > Metazoa > Arthropoda > Insecta > Hymenoptera > Apidae > Nomada > Nomada flava. The sequence goes on from OX637903.1 coordinate 11,130,650, forward strand.
GTGGCAAACCGTTCTATAGGCCCTGACTACCCTCGCTAGTGCAGTTTTTGTACTCTCTTGAGTACTGCCTTATTTGTATCGAGATTCCTCTCTGTAACCCATCCAGGGGCTGCGTACAGAACGACAGCTTCCAAGGTGCGATAGTACAGAAGTCTCGTGGCATATCCCCCTCCCCGGATGTTTGGGGAGATCCTAGCTAGTGCCACCGCTACCCCGAGTGCCTTTATGCATACATTTTTTATGTGAGCCTTAAACATTTGGTTTGGTTCAAACCTTACCCCCAAATATTTAAGTTCCCTAACAGTGTTCACGGTCACCTCCCCGTGTTTTACCGCTATGGGGTTTTTTACTCTCCTCCCAGTCAGGAGTATCATTTCCGTCTTATCCTGCGCGATTTGTAAGTTTTGCTTTGTAAACCATTTCGCCATTTTTTGCAGCGTTGTCTGTGCCATCTCCGTTATTTTGTCGAGTTCCCTCTCGACTATTACTACTGCCACATCATCGGCATATCCTATTAGGCTGACCCCTTTGGGGTAGGACTCCTGGAGGAGCGAGTCGTATACTAGATTCCACAGGGTTGGCCCCAATACTGAACCCTGCGGGACTCCTGCAAAAACCTCTCTGCATACCATTCCGTCCGCCGCCTTGTACTGGATCCTTCTCTCGGATAGATAGTCCTTTAGGATTCGTGATATATACATTGGTAGCATTCGGCCGTAAGCTTCGTCCATGATGGCTTTCCAAGTCAGTGAATTAAAAGCGTTTTTGACGTCTATAGTAATTAGGAGGCAGTGCTTGTCATTGGATTTGGCCTGATTCCATAGCCTCATGAGGTGTATTATGGCATCTGAGGTGCTTTTTCCCTTAACCTGATACGGAACCTGAGTGACCTGAAACCCCTCAATATCCTTAATGACGTAACGGTCATTTCTTAACACTCTAGCAATCTCATATGGCCCTTTGAACTGTGGCACTAATTTTGACGAATCGCCCGAGTTTTCGAAATTCCTAATCATTACTCTGTCGCCTATTTTATACTGTTCCGCTGGTTTTCGTTTACGGTCATAGTGTTTTTTGTTGGCTTGGAAGCTTTTAACCAGTCAGCTGTGGATGACGACTATATCCGTCATGCAGAAATGGTAGAGTTTCGCGTTATGACGACTATATCCGTCATGCGTAAAAGTTAGTTACCATTTGCTATTTAAATTGTAATTTTAGTCAAAACTAAAATATATTCGTAAATGTCAATATGTTTAGAATCTTTTGAGGTCAAGCCGAAATGAAACAAACAAATAAAAAGTATAAATAATTTGAGATGAATTCATGCATATGCACGAATTCATGCGTATGCACTAGCTGGAACTGCCTATCAGTTCGTATAACCACTTTATACATGTGCGACGATAATGTGTTTTAGATGTTAGTGTTATAGTTTGTTATAAAAAAAGGATTAGGAAACAATCGCGGTATTGGTGTTCGACGTGCAAAGCGCCATTATTTGTCGTTCCTTGCTTTGGTGAATACCACTCGACAGCAGCAGTTTGAAGTGTTAACTTTTATAGATATTTGATTTTTCCTGAGTTTTTCGTTTATTATGTATGTAGTATATGTTTATTTAAAGTGTATGAGTAAATATTAGTAATAAAATTATTCATTTTATAAAATAAAGCCGTCTTTTTGATCCAATATTTTAACACCGAGACTTACTCTGTGTTTGACGACTATACCCGTCATCGCTTGATTCTCGCGACACACGTAGGTGCGCGCTCTCAGAAGAGGTCGTCACAGCTGACTGGTTAATGATTTGTTCCGCGTCTTTCCCACGCGTTTCATCCAAATTTCTTCTCCCTGCCACAGTTCCCTCAGACTCTAGTAAAATTTTGTATACAGTCTACAACTTTTCCGCGTTGCTGCACTCCATATAATAACATACTCGGAGTCTCGCCTGTTGACTTAGTTACGGAATTGTTGCAATCAAATTCTACATCTTCCAATACATCATACCAATGTGCGTTACGTTCACTAGCCAACTTCGCAATCATCGGTATAATAGTTCTGTTAAATCTTTCGGCTTGTCCGTTCGCTTGTGGCGAAGCCGTACCTATCCTAATGTGCTGTATGTCATTTTCCTTCATAAAATTTTCAAACTCGTGCGCGGTAAAGCAGCTTCCCCTATCGGACACAAAACTTTCTATGAACTTACGAAAATAAGAACAAAGCCCCAGAAAACTCACCTCGCGGATATTTCGTGGAACCGGGAACTTTTTTACTTCTTGAACTCCGCGTTCAGTGGGTCTGACGCCCTCGCTCGTCACCAGATATCCTAAATATTCTAATTCAACTTGCAGAAATTTACACTTATCTAAACGTAATTCTAACTTATTCGCTACACATAATCTAAATACTTTTTCCAACACTTTTAAATGGTGTTCCAAAGAGATAGTAGCCACCAGAAAATCGTCCGAGTATACTGATACGTCCCCCGAGCTAATCAATTCTTTAAATATTTGGGTTACGTACCGCTGAAACGTCAAAGGGCCTCCCTTTAAGCTAAAAGGCATCCTCACGCACTCGTATTGCCCTAACGGCGTGAGGAAGTGTATTTCACCGATTCCTCCTTCATCCTTTAAATCTAGGGACATGAAATATTTCTTTCCTTGAAGCAAGTCCAGTTGGTCCTCAATCAACGGCAAAGGAAAGTTGTCGCGCACTGTAATCTTATTTAAGGCCCGGAAATCGATACACATACGCATTTCTCTGTTCTTTTTTTTCGTCAACACTATGGGTGACGCATACTCGGATGTGCTTTCTCTAATTACGCCTTTTTCTAATAAATCGTCCACAAGGCTTTTTAATTTGGTTTTTTCGCTAAAAGATAATCTGCGCGGCGCATAATGGAATGGTTTGTCTTCCGATAAGGTGAGCTTCATCACGGTTTCTACTTCCGGCTGTTTCGGTCTAATCGGCTCTACATACGTTCTTTCAAAAAGTTGCCGGGTTTTCTCCTGAATGTTATGCGGAATGCTCTCGTTAATATTTAAACGTGATGACGGTCTTTCTCTATCGGAAACTACCTCTAAATTCATAATCTCTACGATATTTTCATCCATAATCAATGTAAGTTTTGCCGTCTTCATAAAATCTCGGCCTAAAAGTAATGACTCGCGCGTGGTCGTATCGCACACCACTCGTAACTCGGTACTTATTTTAGATTGTCCTAGTGTGACTCTGGCCTTGACGCACCCGATAAACTTCATTATACTATTGTTTATTCCCGAATCGGTGCTCGCTGCTCGTTGTTGTCCACCTCCAGAATCACCGTCGGGTGGAACTCGTCCTCACGACCTGTCGCCTTGTCAACAAAATTGACGCTGCTCGTCGATGCTCGGCAATCCTGAACCCTGTGCCCCGGGTTGCCGCATTTGAAACAGGTACCCCGTTCCCGCTTTGGCTTCTTGCAGTTTGCCGCATAATGTCCGACCTCGTTGCAGTTGAAACAGCGAGCTCGTGCCCCGTATTTTGGGTTTTCCACTTTCAACCCTCTCGAGGCCGCCGGCTCTTCCCTGCGTTGTATCGGCCTCTGACGTCGTGGTTCCGCTTCCGGAGACGTTCCTGAAAAAGTCTCAAGCAAATTCTCGACAGATTTGAACCGTTGCATTCTCGCCATTTCTCGCAAACTTTCCCGTGAAATCCCGTCCACCACATAGTCGACAATTTCACACTGCGCAATGGGCACTCGATTTCCCAACACCAGTTTATCGTGTACATAATCGGCGAACGTTTCGTTCGCACTCCAGGTACGCTGTTCGAACTCGCGTCTTAACGCAAGCGCGTTTACGCGTTGTCCGTACATCTCTCGCAGTCCTGTTAGTAGCTGGTCACATGACACATCCACGCAGTCCTCCCTCGAGTGGTATCACTTAAACGCCTTTCCCTTTAATTTCTGGCATACTAATGCTTTCGCCGCGTAATCATCCAGTCCATAATTATCGACTAGTTTTCGCACGTGACTTTCTCAAACATGAATGTCACAATTGACGTCGTCAAAATCCCTGATCATGTCCTTAATATCAACCCACTGTACCTCTCGTACTCGTACGGAAAAACGACCGGGTAGCCCATCCGGTTGCAGTGTCGTATTTCGTGCCAGTTCCAACTCTCTTCTCAACAGCTGTATCTCGCGTTCTGCTAAATCTCTTTCCCGTCTTAAAATCCGTGATTCGTCAGAACTTACTTCGGCTGGCCTTGAGCGAGAGTCTTCCTGCGCCTCTAAGCCTGTTGTCTCTCCGGCACTGGGCATCGCAGCCGCGGTCAAACGTAGTGCATCCTCAGGAACACCGGCTTCTAATAATCGGTTCAGTAACTCGAGCTTCGTACCCGACGTCGGCAGATCCTTGGTTCGTAGCATGTCCTTAAGCTCAGCAACCGTAAGTGAACTCATGTTGGTCTAGTTTTGTGATTTCTTTGAGAGAAAGAAAAAACTCCTCGACGTTGATCACGACACTTAAAAACGTAATCTTTCACAGTACATTTTTCACACGTAACTTCTGCACTTTTCTTTGTCCGTAATTTTGCCCGATCTTAAATTTTGGTGATGTCTTAAATGTCTCCTAAATGTCTGGTTATCACACTTCGTAACATAAACAACGCAACTCAAGTTCGGAAAGTCAGTCCCGTTAACATAAATTCATAACACATAACATAAATTCATAAAACACCTAACATAAAAAGTTTGTCCATAAATTCACATAAATTTCACTAAATCGCGTTCAACCACTTTATCCTTCGATCCCACTTCTGAAATTTGTAAGGATGTTCCGGCGGGTAAGGATAGAATACAAGATGCAAGGATGGACGATTATTACACTTTATTTCGTACACGCCACTTAACACGTCCTTCTCGCACGCGCGTTCGGGCAAGAACCCCTTTTGTCTAAAAAAATCCAACCGTCCGTCTTCCCCGTCGATCGTCAGGTTTGACGTCACAGGTTCGACGACGTCGGACGGTGGTTCGGCGCGACGCTTACAATGTATGGCCACGAGATCATTCGTTCGCACGTTCTGAGCAAAAACCTTAAGGTGGGTACAGACGGGTCGACGGTATCCGGGGACTGGGGTTGCGGATCTCCCCGCCGAAGACCGAGGCCATGTGGTTTCATGACAGGCCTCGGAGCGGGGGACCGCCCCGGTCCTGGATTATGATAGGGGGTGAGCACGTTCAGGTTGGGGACCGGATGAACTATCTTGGTCTCCTCCTGGACAGCCACTGGCGTTTCGCGGTCCACTTCGACCGACTGGCTCCCCGTTTGGAGAGAGCGGCGACTGGTCTTGGTCGCCTCCTCCCAAACATCGGGGGGCCGGATGAGAGGGTGCGCCGCCTCTACCTTGGTATCGTGCGGTCCATGGCCCTGTACGGCGCCCCGATATGGGCGTCGGCCCTGGTGGTCGCGCGGCGCAGCCGAACATTGCTGCGCCGCGTACAGAGGAGGATGGCCATCAGGGTGGTCAGGGGATACCGCACGATATCCCACGAGGCGGCGCTGACCTTGGCGGGCACCGTGCCCTTCGATCTTCTGGCGGAGGGAGACGCTTCGATCTATGAGCATCTCCGAGAACTCCGCCGGGGGGGCGCGATGGTGTCCGCTGAGGAGGAAGTGGACGTGAGACGCCAGGCCCGGCTGGCTGCGCGAAACAAATGGAGGATGGAGCTCCTCAATCGAGGAGTCGCGCAGCGAGCAGTCGGGGCGGTTCTTCCCAGCCTAGATGAATGGCTGGACCGCGGCAGGGGGACGCTCACCTACCGAGTCACGCAGGTGCTCACTGGGCATGGTTGCTTCGGTGAGTACCTGTGCCGGATACAGGCGGAGGCGACGACGGAGTGCCACGAGTGTGGGGCTGCGCTGGACACAGCGCAGCACACATTGGAGGAGTGCCCGGAATGGGCGGCGGAGCGCCGGGCGTTGCGGGCGCAAGTGGGGGCGGATCTCTCGCTGCCTCGCATCGTTAGTATGATGCTGGGCAGCGAGAGAGCCTGGGTAGCGGTGGCCTCCTTCTGCGAGGATGTTCTTCGCAGAAAGGAGGCAGCGGAGCGGGATCGGGAATTGACCGATCCCGTCCGACGCGAAAGGTGGAGGGAAAGGGCACGCCGCTTGCGTTCTCGCAGGCTGGCGAGATCCCCCCCTCCCGTGGTGTAAAAGCGGTGACGGTCCGAGGGACGATTGGAGGTGTCCCCCCTCCCGTCTCTCGGATGACTGTCACCGCTGACTCAGTGGACGGGCGGCCCTGCTGTGGGAGGGTTATGTCCTCCCGGTATCCCGCAGGGCTGCCCGACAGCCAGAAATCTGGCGTCGAATGTAAAGGAGGGGCGGACTCGCCGGCCGTTTCCGCGGGCGAGATCCCCCCTCCCGTTGTTTGGTATGGCTGATGGACCCGAGGGGCGCTGAGGTGTTCCCCCTCACCCCCTTCCGGTTGACCTCGCCAATAACCCGTATACGGGCGGTCCTGCCGGGGAGGAACAATCCCCCCAATCCCGCGGAGCCGTCGGAGAGCCGTGGGCGGCTCAGGTGGGGGCCCGAGTCGCCCTTATCACGGTCTGGTGGAGGTAGGCCGCGCTGGGTGTTACCCCTGGCGCGGCCAGGAGCTATTATTATAGCGGAGTTTTTCGGGGGGTCCTTCTGACCCTCCCGCGGATGGGGCTGCAATGGCCGGGCGTGGGGAGGCACCGGTAGTGTCTTCGGGGGTCACGGGGCCTCCCCTACAAGCGCCGAGGATAGGTAACCGGGGTGGTTTTAGTCGGTAGAAATCCGACACTACCTCCTGCTCCCCCCCAGGGCAGGGGGTGTCTTTCGAAGATTTCCACCTCGAAAAAAAAAACAAAGAAAAACAAAAAAAAACAAAAAAAGGTGGGTACAGACGGGGGCTCTGCGGCTGCAACGCGGCAGATATCTAGCGATGGGCCCCGCGTATGGACGAACCGTGAATTTGAACGCGCACTCGCCATCAGTTCAGTGTTTGTCGCTGAGGATGGACGACGCTGCAGCTCTGATTATACCTAGTACTGCAGTGGTAATTGCAGCTTATTGTGAGTTACAAGAGGCAAAAAAAAGGAAGAGAAGGCAGCGAAGATGGTGGCATACCGATCTATATTGTACACGAAACGGGGACAAATTAATGCGGGAAGCTTATTATTATTGGGAAGCTTTGCGAAAATGAGAAAACGCAACCCAATTTATTAGCGTGTAAGCCATTAACAGAAACAAATTATGCAACTATTGCTCGATTTGTGAATTCAGCTATGAGAGTATTATGGTCAACTGGAGGCCAGAACCACGAGAGATTGTGGCACATGATTGGAGTAAATTTAAATATGCCCCTATAACATCATGTGATGTAGAACGCTCTTTTTCGGCCTATAAATGAATTTTAACAGACAAGAGGCATCAATTTACAATCGACAATATAGAAGAAACTATTATTGTCCGCAGTCTAGTAATAACTGAAGAAAACACGATTCATTCGTGTCCCCGATTCGCTTTTCGTAATTATTTAGAAAAGGTCTCACCAAATTTAGTGATTTTTAAATATGATGTAGAAAATATAATATGATGTACATAGTAGGAAGTTTATCCCCACTCCTGGGGGGTATACCCCTGGAGGCGTCGTGAAGCTCGCTTGCCGATCAGTGTAACCCGATCCGGGTTCGGATATATCGGTGAGGTAATACTAATTCAACGATGAAACTTTGCTACAGTATTCCCTCGAAAGTTGTGAAAAATAGGTATGCAAAAGTTGCGAAGAGTTTATCCCCACTCCTGGGGGTATACCCCTAGAGGCGTCCAGAAGCTCGCTTGCCGATCAGTGTAACGCGATCCGGGTTCGGGTATATCGGTGAGGTAATACTAATTCAACGATGAAACATTGCTATTTCTCATCCTTTTCTTATGAAATTTTTACACAGCATAGCTGACATTTTTCTGATTAAAATGTTACGAGCCAGGGCTGTGGGCAACGCCTAGACCGGCGATGTTGATATTTCCCAAGGAATATGGTTGAGAATTTGTTAGTTAGGTGCACGGACGAACCTGATGCGAAATCAGGGAGCCGCTGGGATTGGTGTATGCGAGGACGAACCCGATGCGAAATCGGGGAGCCTCAGGAATAGAATCAAGCGCGGACGAACCTGGTGCGGAACCAGGGAGCCGCAGGAGGGTGAAACGTCGTGGACGAACCCGATGCGAAATCGGGGAGCCACTAGGAAAGAGTGCGCAGACGAACCCGGTGCGAAACCGGGGAGCTGCAGGAGGTTGGTTTATTCACAGACGAACCCGGTGCGAAACCAGGGAGCTGTAGGATGGGTTAGGTTTCGTGGACGAACCCGATGCAAAATCGGGGAGCCACTAGGTTGGAGTAGTTACCTTGTTTTGGATAAGACGTGCGAACGAACCTGATGCGAAATCAGGGAGTCGCAGGAAAAGTTAGTTTGACTCGTAAATAAATAATCGATACAACTCGAGCGGTTAAGTTGTATCTGTGGGACGTTACTACTAATATAAAGGATTACGGAGTAAAGATAGGTTTTAACGAATCTACTCGGTTTAATGGTGAACAGTTTATGAGTTTATATTGCAACCAGTTGTTTGTACAAGTGTAATTGTCGCGATATAGTTAAATAGTGTGTGAATTATTACCTAAGCTGCACGGTGTTGACGCACTGGCGATGCGGGGTCTGAGATCGGTTACGAAGTATGCCGAAAGAACTTCAACCGGACTATGCGGATTCTAACGGGTTAACTTTATCCGAATGGTGCCGTAAGCCCAATTCTTATTGAAATGCAACCGACTCTGTACAAGCGTAACGCGACGTGACTATGCGCGTAGCTGTGTAGTTATGAACCGAAGATGATTAGAAACGGAGGGTTTATATAGTCCCGAAATGTATGGAGGGGCTAATTAGGAACCTCCATAAAAGGTAAGAGCGCAGAGTCTTCGTCAGGTCACGAATGTACCTAATCGGTCGCGATGCAGTTGGTCGATTCTAAAAGGGTTAACCGTCGTGTGGTATCGAGCTAAATCTTTAGGCGTCTTCCGTTCTTACGCGAGAGCGAACGACGCGTGCGAGCGCAGCGTAAGAGAGTATTATTCATACGTAACATCTCCCCCCCCGAGATAAAACATCGCGTTTTTGCGTGATGCTTTTTCAAAGAAAGGAAAACGGTTAAAGATTTATCTAAAATTTAAAGGTGTGAAAATTGTCGAGTGTGGTGTATGTGTGTGTGTACTTAACGCTACTGTGATTATTGCGGGGTCTGCCTCAGCTGGTGGTTGAAACGGCGATGCCCAGCTCCATCCAGCCTTGGGTGACGTTGTAAGGGGCTGTCCGGGTAGACGGTGGTTTCTATTTCGTTGATTAATCCAGATCCTAATTCCTTGCTGGGGCCAAATTACGGATGTTAGTCATATGTGTTATCAATTCCATTAGATAATCTCCGTACGACTTCAATTTTTCACCAGTTGGAAACGAACTTGGTTCTCGGGCTGGTCTTCCAAAAATTAATTCGTATGGAGTGAAATTAGTTGCTTCGTGTACAGATGTATTGTAGGAAAACATTGCAAAAGGTATTAATAAATCCCAATCTTCGTAACTATCCATGTAGTGCTTGAGATATTCGGTGAGTACGATGTGGCTTCGCTCCAATGATCCGTTGGTTTGCGGTCGGTATCCCGAAGTTGTAATTTGCTTGATTTTAAATATTTCGGACAAATTTGTCATGAGGTTTCCAATGAAACTAGTTCCTTTGTCTGTTAATATTGCGCGAGGTGTACCATAGATTGCGATGAAATATCTAGCAAAAGCATCTGCAATAGTAGCAGCCCGGATATTCGGTATTGCTACTGCCATGCAATATTTGGTTAAATTATCTTGCATAGTGAGAATGTATCTATTTCCGCTAGGTGTGATCGGCAAAGGTCCTACTGTATCCAAAGCTATTTTATCGAATGGTCCCATAGGTGTGTCGGTAATTAACATAGGCTGACGAGTTTTTGCTCGAACTAATTTTTGTTCTTGGCAACTTTGACATCTTCGTATGTAATTTTGAATGTCATTGCACATTTGCGGCCATTGGAATTTCCATCGGATGCGTTTATAAGTCTTCGTGAATCCTTTGTGTCCTCCAATTAAACTATCATGAGCTTCGCGGATTATTTCTTGTCTGTCTTCTATGGATGGTGTAGTGATGATACAATTGCAAATAATAATTTGCTGTGCTGTTCCAGTGAAAACTTCTTCTAACATCTTGAACAATTCGTTGACCGGTAGTTTATGGAAATCTCCGGTTGCTGATATTCGAAATGATTTGATATGGTGTTGACTTAAGGTGTCTCTAAGAATTTCCAAACCCGTGAGAACGTCTGATTTTTTAACGTTAACATAAAAATTGTCGGAAACTACTATGCTGAAAGATTTATATAATCCATTATCCAAAGTCACTATATGTCCTTTTTCTGGTCGTTTTGCGAGAAGGTCCTGTTTACTTATTGTCTCGGTGTCCAGTAACAGTTTTCCAACGTTGGTTTGTAAATTACAGTCGGCAGATATAAAATGTACACAGTGTCCTTCTTCAGCTGTGAGGGTGTTCGGTGAGACAGTAATTTTATGCAGCTGTGCAGATATTACCTCCTCCAGATCATCTTCATCAGACGCTTTTTCCAAATCCGAGGCGATGAATGGATAAGGGTCGAGCGTATGGTCTAGCAAATCATGTCGAGTCGAACCGTTATCGGGTGACCGTATGACACTTGCTTCGGCAAGGGTCTTCGCAGGTAGCTGGTTTGCTGGGGCTTGTAAAACTACACCCGGCATTGGTGTCAACCCTTGCGGTGTACTAAACAAGTCTTGGCGAACATTATTTGTATACTTTATTACGGTGTCTTCGAGTGGTTCTCCAAAAGATAATGAATCGTCGTGTAGGGTCTGGTCTTCGTGTGAAGGCAAAATTTGAGTGGAATTTGCTGCTGGTACAAAACCATTTATAGTTTCCAGGCGCTCATCTGGCATCGATATCTCTTGAGACAGGCTCGGAAAAGATCGATTTCTGTCTATAATCGGCGAATGTTGGACCTTTCCATATGCGGCCTGTTCTGTTTCGTCGGAGCTGCTGCTATCCCGATACTTGGGTCGGCTTTCTCTATCTCGTCGCGACTGTCTAACACGTTGTCCAATTGAATCAGTATTAGGATCTATTTTAGGTATCTGTATTTTGAATTCGGAATCTCTGCATTCCCGTGGCATTAATGGTAAACAAACAGATACGGGGTTACGCGACAAAGCGTCTGCGTTTTTATTCGTTTTTCCGGCTTTATGAACGACTTGATACTCGTATTCTAGGAGTCTCAGTTTCCATTTCATGAGTCTAGAAGTCGGATCTTTAACAGAATGTAACCAAACTAACGGTCTATGATCTGTAACGAGTGTGAATTTAGTTCCATAAATGTAAGGCCTGAAATATCTTACGGCGTAAACCATTGCCAAACATTCCTTTTCTGTAGCTGAATAATTTTTCTCAGGTTTATTTAAGCTGCGGGACGCGTACGCAATCGGCAGATCGTTTCCTATCTCCCCTTGACTGAGCACGGCTCCAATTGCATATTCCGATGCATCTGTTGTAACGATGAATGGTTTATCAAAATCTGGATATTGTAGAATGGGTTGTTGGCACAATTCGCTGCGTAATTGTTTGAAGGCTTGATCTTGTTCTTCTGTCCACTTGAATTTGATACCTTTCCCTAACAGGTTAATTAGAGGTTTTGCTATTAAGGTGAAATTAGGTACGAATCTTCGGTAATATCCTACAAGTCCTAGGAATTGTTGAATATTCTTCTGTGTAGTAGGTGTAGGAAAGTCTTGAACGGATTTTAATTTCCTAGGATCAGGTCTGACTCCGTCTTTTGATATAATATGTCCGAGGTATGCAACTTCCTTCCGTAGGAATTCACATTTATTGGTCTGAAGGGTTAATCCATGATCTTTAAGGCGGTTCAATAATTTTTTAACTTTAATGTTGTGTTCTTGTAACGATGAAGCGTATACTACTATGTCGTCCAAATAAACAAAAAGATCTGTCCCTTGAAGTCCAGTGAGTACTTGATCCATAAGGCGTTGAAAAGTGGGTGGTGCGTTCTTTAATCCGAAAGGCATTCGAGAAAATTCGTAATGTCCATTCGGGGTTGTAAAAGCAGTTTTTGTTTTATCTTTCGGATCCATTTCTATCTGATGAAATCCACTTGCGAGATCAAAAACTGAGAAGTATTTAGCTCCTCCTAATCGGTCTAAAATTTCCGTGATTTGAGGTAATGGGTATTTATCGGAAATTGTTTTTTCGTTGAGTGCACGAAAATCTATTACCAAACGCCAGCGTTTAACTCCCTGTGCGTCTGCTTTCTTTGGAACAATCCATAATGGTGAATTATACGGAGATTTAGAGTGATCAATTATGCCTGCAGATAGCATAGTGCTGATCTGTTTCTGAATTTCTTTTTGATGTACTGGCGGATAACGATATTGCCTGGTATTAATTGGAATATCATTAGTTGTATGAATTGAATGACTAAAGTCACGAGCCTTCCCGAGTTTATCTCCTGGAAGGAAAAATCGATCAGGAAATTCTTCCACTAAATCTGTCACGAAATTCCGTTCCTCCTTATTTAAATGGTTTAAATTGAGAGTTTGTAGAATTCCATGCATCCTGTCTTTCCTAATCTTGAAGCTCGACGGGTGTTCCATTTCTGAGTAAGAATCTTCTTCTGATGAACTCCCGATATCATAGGGCTCCAATAACTGAGGCTCTATCTCTACTTCAATTGCTTCTTCACTGGTGTTTATCGCCATAACGTGACACTTTCCGTCGTTGTTGGTCACGACTGCTTCCCCTATGTAAAGATATTCGTGGGTTTTTATGCGCGGTAGGTACCCTTCCTTTATCTTCACATTTGCTACTCTTACAGCAATCTGTTGCGATGTTCTAGGTTTGATACAATATTTTGTAGCTGTCTGCTGTTCCTTAATTTGTTGAGGTAAATCTTGATAATTTGAAAAACGTAATGGTCGGATCGGTTTATTTTTTAATGTTAAGGTTCCATGATAGTAAGAAATTTCAGCTTCTTCTTGTTTTAAAAACGGGCTTCCGATAAGTCCATCTGCGTCTATTGCAAGATTTCTTACCACATAGAAAAATGCTGGAGATCCATGAATATGTAAAATTGTAGTTCCCAGAGTGTGAATCGGCGTTGTAGTGAGTCCTGTCAACTCAATTTCTTCTCTTGAAATTATTTCTGCGGTTTTTCCGAGTACGTCGATGACCACCAGATTAACAGCTGCTCCACCATCAATTAAGAATTCTCCCGTTCCTGATTCCAGTTCCGGTACCTTGATCTTGATTCTTGGTGCAGGTGCTTCCTTGATGAGTCTTCTTCCTTCTCGTCGCTGAATCGGATTTTCCTTCGGCGATCTTCCTCGTTTCCACTCATCGTGTCGCCTGTACGTTGAGCGCGATTGAAGTTTAAAGTCTTGTTTGATTCCACGGATGAATCCCGTGAATCTCGGCGATAATGCGGACTGCGCGGACGATTCCTACATGACTTCCCGTCATGTCCAGCAATGCCACAATGCCAACAATATAAATCCGACTTACGATTTTTGTCAGGATTCTTAAGAATTGAAAATTTTTTATCTCGATCATCTACGGATGAATCGCGATGATTAGAGGGGGATCTCGAGGGGGTCCTTTGTCGTAAAGTCCAGGCCGACGTGCGTCCTTGCCTCTCTCGTTCCTCTTCAAATTCAGATGTTCTCGTTGGTCGTTCCCTGAACCGATCATATCTGTTCGGAGACAGTGGATACGACACTTCGCGGTCGTGATTATGATAATCCCGATCATAACGATCTCGGCGTGACCATCTAGAAGGTGATTCTCTGGATGGCGACCGTTGCCGATTACTTAATTTCCTGTCAATGTGCAGCACGGCGTCGTAAGCCTGTTCAAGCGTTTCCAAATCTTGAAGTTTAGCCGACACTTTCCAGGAAATTCGATCCGGTAAACCATCGATGAAGTTTTCTTTAACGTCCTTCTCCATTTCCTTGACGAATTCTTCAGCGTGATCCAGATATCTTTCCCGAATAGCTCCGCGCGTACAATAAACAAGATGACTTGTTCTATCGACATATCGTCGAATACTTTCACCTTCACGAATACGTAATTTCGCGATTTCTACTTGAAAATGCGACAAATCTCTACCAGGCGCGAATCTCTTTTTTAAGTGTTTAATTAATGCCTTAACAGAGTCGAATTTATGCTCTATCGTGCATCTACGTGCTGGACCGATGAGTTTAGTTAAAACAATGGCAAGATACTCCGCTTCCGTACCCTCAGGAATCAAAGTTAACCCGTTTTCCACATGTTGTGCAAAGTGCGTCAACGATGGCTTTTCTCCGTCAAAAGTCGGAATGGACAAAGTGATATTCTGTATACACGTCCGTTGCGTTAAGAGTGTCATTGTATTAGCAATCGAAGCTGTCAAGTTCAGCATCTCACTAGCAGAGACGTTCGCTTGTGGATTTGCCATTTTGAAAATTACTAAAGTAACTAACTAGAGAAAACTAGTATATTGTAAAATGTTCACCTACGAGTAATAGAACGTATTTTAAAAACCAAAATTTACGGTAATTCCAAATTAGCAGTATCCCACCGCTGTCACCAGTTTGTTACGAGCCAGGGCTGTGGGCAACGCCTAGACCGGCGATGTTGATATTTCCCAAGGAATATGGTTGAGAATTTATTAGTAAGGTGCACGGACGAACCTGATGCGAAATCAGGGAGCCGCTGGGATTGGTGTATGCGAGGACGAACCCGATGCGAAATCGGGGAGCCTCAGGAATAGAATCAAGCGCGGACGAACCTGGTGCGAAACCAGGGAGCCGCAGGAGGGTGAAACGTCGTGGACGAACCCGATGCGAAATCGGGGAGCCACTAGGAAAGAGTGCGCAGACGAACCCGGTGCGAAACCGGGGAGCTGCAGGAGGTTGGTTTATTCACAGACGAACCCGGTGCGAAACCAGGGAGCTGTAGGATGGGTTAGGTTTCGTGGACGAACCCGATGCGAAATCGGGGAGCCACTAGGTTGGAGTAGTTACCTTGTTTTGGATAAGACGTGCGAACGAACCTGATGCGAAATCAGGGAGTCGCAGGAAAAGTTAGTTTGACTCGTAAATAAATAATCGATACAACTCGAGCGGTTAAGTTGTATCTGTGGGACGTTACTACTAATATAAAGGATTACGGAGTAAAGATAGGTTTTAACGAATCTACTCGGTTTAATGGTGAACAGTTTATGAGTTTATATTGCAACCAGTTGTTTGTACAAGTGTAATTGTCGCGATATAGTTAAATAGTGTGTGAATTATTACCTAAGCTGCACGGTGTTGACGCACTGGCGATGCGGGGTCTGAGATCGGTTACGAAGTATGCCGAAAGAACTTCAACCGGACTATGCGGATTCTAACGGGTTAACTTTATCCGAATGGTGCCGTAAGCCCAATTCTTATTGAAATGCAACCGACTCTGTACAAGCGTAACGCGACGTGACTATGCGCGTAGCTGTGTAGTTATGAACCGAAGATGATTAGAAACGGAGGGTTTATATAGTCCCGAAATGTATGGAGGGGCTAATTAGGAACCTCCATAAAAGGTAAGAGCGCAGAGTCTTCGTCAGGTCACGAATGTACCTAATCGGTCGCGATGCAGTTGGTCGATTCTAAAAGGGTTAACCGTCGTGTGGTATCGAGCTAAATCTTTAGGCGTCTTCCGTTCTTACGCGAGAGCGAACGACGCGTGCGAGCGCAGCGTAAGAGAGTATTATTCATACGTAACATCTCCCCCCCCGAGATAAAACATCGCGTTTTTGCGTGATGCTTTTTCAAAGAAAGGAAAACGGTTAAAGATTTATCTAAAATTTAAAGGTGTGAAAATTGTCGAGTGTGGTGTATGTGTGTGTGTACTTAACGCTACTGTGATTATTGCGGGGTCTGCCTCAGCTGGTGGTTGAAACGGCGATGCCCAGCTCCATCCAGCCTTGGGTGACGTTGTAAGGGGCTGTCCGGGTAGACGGTGGTTTCTATTTCGTTGATTAATCCAGATCCTAATTCCTTGCTGGGGCCAAATTACGGATGTTAGTCATATGTGTTATCAATTCCATTAGATAATCTCCGTACGACTTCAATTTTTCACCAGTTGGAAACGAACTTGGTTCTCGGGCTGGTCTTCCAAAAATTAATTCGTATGGAGTGAAATTAGTTGCTTCGTGTACAGATGTATTGTAGGAAAACATTGCAAAAGGTATTAATAAATCCCAATCTTCGTAACTATCCATGTAGTGCTTGAGATATTCGGTGAGTACGATGTGGCTTCGCTCCAATGATCCGTTGGTTTGCGGTCGGTATCCCGAAGTTGTAATTTGCTTGATTTTAAATATTTCGGACAAATTTGTCATGAGGTTTCCAATGAAACTAGTTCCTTTGTCTGTTAATATTGCGCGAGGTGTACCATAGATTGCGATGAAATATCTAGCAAAAGCATCTGCAATAGTAGCAGCCCGGATATTCGGTATTGCTACTGCCATGCAATATTTGGTTAAATTATCTTGCATAGTGAGAATGTATCTATTTCCGCTAGGTGTGATCGGCAAAGGTCCTACTGTATCCAAAGCTATTTTATCGAATGGTCCCATAGGTGTGTCGGTAATTAACATAGGCTGACGAGTTTTTGCTCGAACTAATTTTTGTTCTTGGCAACTTTGACATCTTCGTATGTAATTTTGAATGTCATTGCACATTTGCGGCCATTGGAATTTCGATCGGATGCGTTTATAAGTCTTCGTGAATCCTTTGTGTCCTCCAATTAAACTATCATGAGCTTCGCGGATTATTTCTTGTCTGTCTTCTATGGATGGTGTAGTGATGATACAATTGCAAATAATAATTTGCTGTGCTGTTCCAGTGAAAACTTCTTCTAACATCTTGAACAATTCGTTGACCGGTAGTTTATGGAAATCTCCGGTTGCTGATATTCGAAATGATTTGATATGGTGTTGACTTAAGGTGTCTCTAAGAATTTCCAAACCCGTGAGAACGTCTGATTTTTTAACGTTAACATAAAAATTGTCGGAAACTACTATGCTGAAAGATTTATATAATCCATTATCCAAAGTCACTATATGTCCTTTTTCTGGTCGTTTTGCGAGAAGGTCCTGTTTACTTATTGTCTCGGTGTCCAGTAACAGTTTTCCAACGTTGGTTTGTAAATTACAGTCGGCAGATATAAAATGTACACAGTGTCCTTCTTCAGCTGTGAGGGTGTTCGGTGAGACAGTAATTTTATGCAGCTGTGCAGATATTACCTCCTCCAGATCATCTTCATCAGACGCTTTTTCCAAATCCGAGGCGATGAATGGATAAGGGTCGAGCGTATGGTCTAGCAAATCATGTCGAGTCGAACCGTTATCGGGTGACCGTATGACACTTGCTTCGGCAAGGGTCTTCGCAGGTAGCTGGTTTGCTGGGGCTTGTAAAACTACACCCGGCATTGGTGTCAACCCTTGCGGTGTACTAAACAAGTCTTGGCGAACATTATTTGTATACTTTATTACGGTGTCTTCGAGTGGTTCTCCAAAAGATAATGAATCGTCGTGTAGGGTCTGGTCTTCGTGTGAAGGCAAAATTTGAGTGGAATTTGCTGCTGGTACAAAACCATTTATAGTTTCCAGGCGCTCATCTGGCATCGATATCTCTTGAGACAGGCTCGGAAAAGATCGATTTCTGTCTATAATCGGCGAATGTTGGACCTTTCCATATGCGGCCTGTTCTGTTTCGTCGGAGCTGCTGCTATCCCGATACTTGGGTCGGC
This sequence comes from Nomada flava, assembly GCA_951802745.1. Lineage (NCBI taxonomy): Eukaryota > Metazoa > Arthropoda > Insecta > Hymenoptera > Apidae > Nomada > Nomada flava. The sequence continues at coordinate 11,148,604 of OX637903.1, forward strand.
TTTCTCTATCTCGTCGCGACTGTCTAACACGTTGTCCAATTGAATCAGTATTAGGATCTATTTTAGGTATCTGTATTTTGAATTCGGAATCTCTGCATTCCCGTGGCATTAATGGTAAACAAACAGATACGGGGTTACGCGACAAAGCGTCTGCGTTTTTATTCGTTTTTCCGGCTTTATGAACGACTTGATACTCGTATTCTAGGAGTCTCAGTTTCCATTTCATGAGTCTAGAAGTCGGATCTTTAACAGAATGTAACCAAACTAACGGTCTATGATCTGTAACGAGTGTGAATTTAGTTCCATAAATGTAAGGCCTGAAATATCTTACGGCGTAAACCATTGCCAAACATTCCTTTTCTGTAGCTGAATAATTTTTCTCAGGTTTATTTAAGCTGCGGGACGCGTACGCAATCGGCAGATCGTTTCCTATCTCCCCTTGACTGAGCACGGCTCCAATTGCATATTCCGATGCATCTGTTGTAACGATGAATGGTTTATCAAAATCTGGATATTGTAGAATGGGTTGTTGGCACAATTCGCTGCGTAATTGTTTGAAGGCTTGATCTTGTTCTTCTGTCCACTTGAATTTGATACCTTTCCCTAACAGGTTAATTAGAGGTTTTGCTATTAAGGTGAAATTAGGTACGAATCTTCGGTAATATCCTACAAGTCCTAGGAATTGTTGAATATTCTTCTGTGTAGTAGGTGTAGGAAAGTCTTGAACGGATTTTAATTTCCTAGGATCAGGTCTGACTCCGTCTTTTGATATAATATGTCCGAGGTATGCAACTTCCTTCCGTAGGAATTCACATTTATTGGTCTGAAGGGTTAATCCATGATCTTTAAGGCGGTTCAATAATTTTTTAACTTTAATGTTGTGTTCTTGTAACGATGAAGCGTATACTACTATGTCGTCCAAATAAACAAAAAGATCTGTCCCTTGAAGTCCAGTGAGTACTTGATCCATAAGGCGTTGAAAAGTGGGTGGTGCGTTCTTTAATCCGAAAGGCATTCGAGAAAATTCGTAATGTCCATTCGGGGTTGTAAAAGCAGTTTTTGTTTTATCTTTCGGATCCATTTCTATCTGATGAAATCCACTTGCGAGATCAAAAACTGAGAAGTATTTAGCTCCTCCTAATCGGTCTAAAATTTCCGTGATTTGAGGTAATGGGTATTTATCGGAAATTGTTTTTTCGTTGAGTGCACGAAAATCTATTACCAAACGCCAGCGTTTAACTCCCTGTGCGTCTGCTTTCTTTGGAACAATCCATAATGGTGAATTATACGGAGATTTAGAGTGATCAATTATGCCTGCAGATAGCATAGTGCTGATCTGTTTCTGAATTTCTTTTTGATGTACTGGCGGATAACGATATTGCCTGGTATTAATTGGAATATCATTAGTTGTATGAATTGAATGACTAAAGTCACGAGCCTTCCCGAGTTTATCTCCTGGAAGGAAAAATCGATCAGGAAATTCTTCCACTAAATCTGTCACGAAATTCCGTTCCTCCTTATTTAAATGGTTTAAATTGAGAGTTTGTAGAATTCCATGCATCCTGTCTTTCCTAATCTTGAAGCTCGACGGGTGTTCCATTTCTGAGTAAGAATCTTCTTCTGATGAACTCCCGATATCATAGGGCTCCAATAACTGAGGCTCTATCTCTACTTCAATTGCTTCTTCACTGGTGTTTATCGCCATAACGTGACACTTTCCGTCGTTGTTGGTCACGACTGCTTCCCCTATGTAAAGATATTCGTGGGTTTTTATGCGCGGTAGGTACCCTTCCTTTATCTTCACATTTGCTACTCTTACAGCAATCTGTTGCGATGTTCTAGGTTTGATACAATATTTTGTAGCTGTCTGCTGTTCCTTAATTTGTTGAGGTAAATCTTGATAATTTGAAAAACGTAATGGTCGGATCGGTTTATTTTTTAATGTTAAGGTTCCATGATAGTAAGAAATTTCAGCTTCTTCTTGTTTTAAAAACGGGCTTCCGATAAGTCCATCTGCGTCTATTGCAAGATTTCTTACCACATAGAAAAATGCTGGAGATCCATGAATATGTAAAATTGTAGTTCCCAGAGTGTGAATCGGCGTTGTAGTGAGTCCTGTCAACTCAATTTCTTCTCTTGAAATTATTTCTGCGGTTTTTCCGAGTACGTCGATGACCACCAGATTAACAGCTGCTCCACCATCAATTAAGAATTCTCCCGTTCCTGATTCCAGTTCCGGTACCTTGATCTTGATTCTTGGTGCAGGTGCTTCCTTGATGAGTCTTCTTCCTTCTCGTCGCTGAATCGGATTTTCCTTCGGCGATCTTCCTCGTTTCCACTCATCGTGTCGCCTGTACGTTGAGCGCGATTGAAGTTTAAAGTCTTGTTTGATTCCACGGATGAATCCCGTGAATCTCGGCGATAATGCGGACTGCGCGGACGATTCCTACATGACTTCCCGTCATGTCCAGCAATGCCACAATGCCAACAATATAAATCCGACTTACGATTTTTGTCAGGATTCTTAAGAATTGAAAATTTTTTATCTCGATCATCTACGGATGAATCGCGATGATTAGAGGGGGATCTCGAGGGGGTCCTTTGTCGTAAAGTCCAGGCCGACGTGCGTCCTTGCCTCTCTCGTTCCTCTTCAAATTCAGATGTTCTCGTTGGTCGTTCCCTGAACCGATCATATCTGTTCGGAGACAGTGGATACGACACTTCGCGGTCGTGATTATGATAATCCCGATCATAACGATCTCGGCGTGACCATCTAGAAGGTGATTCTCTGGATGGCGACCGTTGCCGATTACTTAATTTCCTGTCAATGTGCAGCACGGCGTCGTAAGCCTGTTCAAGCGTTTCCAAATCTTGAAGTTTAGCCGACACTTTCCAGGAAATTCGATCCGGTAAACCATCGATGAAGTTTTCTTTAACGTCCTTCTCCATTTCCTTGACGAATTCTTCAGCGTGATCCAGATATCTTTCCCGAATAGCTCCGCGCGTACAATAAACAAGATGACTTGTTCTATCGACATATCGTCGAATACTTTCACCTTCACGAATACGTAATTTCGCGATTTCTACTTGAAAATGCGACAAATCTCTACCAGGCGCGAATCTCTTTTTTAAGTGTTTAATTAATGCCTTAACAGAGTCGAATTTATGCTCTATCGTGCATCTACGTGCTGGACCGATGAGTTTAGTTAAAACAATGGCAAGATACTCCGCTTCCGTACCCTCAGGAATCAAAGTTAACCCGTTTTCCACATGTTGTGCAAAGTGCGTCAACGATGGCTTTTCTCCGTCAAAAGTCGGAATGGACAAAGTGATATTCTGTATACACGTCCGTTGCGTTAAGAGTGTCATTGTATTAGCAATCGAAGCTGTCAAGTTCAGCATCTCACTAGCAGAGACGTTCGCTTGTGGATTTGCCATTTTGAAAATTACTAAAGTAACTAACTAGAGAAAACTAGTATATTGTAAAATGTTCACCTACGAGTAATAGAACGTATTTTAAAAACCAAAATTTACGGTAATTCCAAATTAGCAGTATCCCACCGCTGTCACCAGTTTGTTACGAGCCAGGGCTGTGGGCAACGCCTAGACCGGCGATGTTGATATTTCCCAAGGAATATGGTTGAGAATTTATTAGTAAGGTGCACGGACGAACCTGATGCGAAATCAGGGAGCCGCTGGGATTGGTGTATGCGAGGACGAACCCGATGCGAAATCGGGGAGCCTCAGGAATAGAATCAAGCGCGGACGAACCTGGTGCGAAACCAGGGAGCCGCAGGAGGGTGAAACGTCGTGGACGAACCCGATGCGAAATCGGGGAGCCACTAGGAAAGAGTGCGCAGACGAACCCGGTGCGAAACCGGGGAGCTGCAGGAGGTTGGTTTATTCACAGACGAACCCGGTGCGAAACCAGGGAGCTGTAGGATGGGTTAGGTTTCGTGGACGAACCCGATGCGAAATCGGGGAGCCACTAGGTTGGAGTAGTTACCTTGTTTTGGATAAGACGTGCGAACGAACCTGATGCGAAATCAGGGAGTCGCAGGAAAAGTTAGTTTGACTCGTAAATAAATAATCGATACAACTCGAGCGGTTAAGTTGTATCTGTGGGACGTTACTACTAATATAAAGGATTACGGAGTAAAGATAGGTTTTAACGAATCTACTCGGTTTAATGGTGAACAGTTTATGAGTTTATATTGCAACCAGTTGTTTGTACAAGTGTAATTGTCGCGATATAGTTAAATAGTGTGTGAATTATTACCTAAGCTGCACGGTGTTGACGCACTGGCGATGCGGGGTCTGAGATCGGTTACGAAGTATGCCGAAAGAACTTCAACCGGACTATGCGGATTCTAACGGGTTAACTTTATCCGAATGGTGCCGTAAGCCCAATTCTTATTGAAATGCAACCGACTCTGTACAAGCGTAACGCGACGTGACTATGCGCGTAGCTGTGTAGTTATGAACCGAAGATGATTAGAAACGGAGGGTTTATATAGTCCCGAAATGTATGGAGGGGCTAATTAGGAACCTCCATAAAAGGTAAGAGCGCAGAGTCTTCGTCAGGTCACGAATGTACCTAATCGGTCGCGATGCAGTTGGTCGATTCTAAAAGGGTTAACCGTCGTGTGGTATCGAGCTAAATCTTTAGGCGTCTTCCGTTCTTACGCGAGAGCGAACGACGCGTGCGAGCGCAGCGTAAGAGAGTATTATTCATACGTAACATCTCCCCCCCCGAGATAAAACATCGCGTTTTTGCGTGATGCTTTTTCAAAGAAAGGAAAACGGTTAAAGATTTATCTAAAATTTAAAGGTGTGAAAATTGTCGAGTGTGGTGTATGTGTGTGTGTACTTAACGCTACTGTGATTATTGCGGGGTCTGCCTCAGCTGGTGGTTGAAACGGCGATGCCCAGCTCCATCCAGCCTTGGGTGACGTTGTAAGGGGCTGTCCGGGTAGACGGTGGTTTCTATTTCGTTGATTAATCCAGATCCTAATTCCTTGCTGGGGCCAAATTACGGATGTTAGTCATATGTGTTATCAATTCCATTAGATAATCTCCGTACGACTTCAATTTTTCACCAGTTGGAAACGAACTTGGTTCTCGGGCTGGTCTTCCAAAAATTAATTCGTATGGAGTGAAATTAGTTGCTTCGTGTACAGATGTATTGTAGGAAAACATTGCAAAAGGTATTAATAAATCCCAATCTTCGTAACTATCCATGTAGTGCTTGAGATATTCGGTGAGTACGATGTGGCTTCGCTCCAATGATCCGTTGGTTTGCGGTCGGTATCCCGAAGTTGTAATTTGCTTGATTTTAAATATTTCGGACAAATTTGTCATGAGGTTTCCAATGAAACTAGTTCCTTTGTCTGTTAATATTGCGCGAGGTGTACCATAGATTGCGATGAAATATCTAGCAAAAGCATCTGCAATAGTAGCAGCCCGGATATTCGGTATTGCTACTGCCATGCAATATTTGGTTAAATTATCTTGCATAGTGAGAATGTATCTATTTCCGCTAGGTGTGATCGGCAAAGGTCCTACTGTATCCAAAGCTATTTTATCGAATGGTCCCATAGGTGTGTCGGTAATTAACATAGGCTGACGAGTTTTTGCTCGAACTAATTTTTGTTCTTGGCAACTTTGACATCTTCGTATGTAATTTTGAATGTCATTGCACATTTGCGGCCATTGGAATTTCGATCGGATGCGTTTATAAGTCTTCGTGAATCCTTTGTGTCCTCCAATTAAACTATCATGAGCTTCGCGGATTATTTCTTGTCTGTCTTCTATGGATGGTGTAGTGATGATACAATTGCAAATAATAATTTGCTGTGCTGTTCCAGTGAAAACTTCTTCTAACATCTTGAACAATTCGTTGACCGGTAGTTTATGGAAATCTCCGGTTGCTGATATTCGAAATGATTTGATATGGTGTTGACTTAAGGTGTCTCTAAGAATTTCCAAACCCGTGAGAACGTCTGATTTTTTAACGTTAACATAAAAATTGTCGGAAACTACTATGCTGAAAGATTTATATAATCCATTATCCAAAGTCACTATATGTCCTTTTTCTGGTCGTTTTGCGAGAAGGTCCTGTTTACTTATTGTCTCGGTGTCCAGTAACAGTTTTCCAACGTTGGTTTGTAAATTACAGTCGGCAGATATAAAATGTACACAGTGTCCTTCTTCAGCTGTGAGGGTGTTCGGTGAGACAGTAATTTTATGCAGCTGTGCAGATATTACCTCCTCCAGATCATCTTCATCAGACGCTTTTTCCAAATCCGAGGCGATGAATGGATAAGGGTCGAGCGTATGGTCTAGCAAATCATGTCGAGTCGAACCGTTATCGGGTGACCGTATGACACTTGCTTCGGCAAGGGTCTTCGCAGGTAGCTGGTTTGCTGGGGCTTGTAAAACTACACCCGGCATTGGTGTCAACCCTTGCGGTGTACTAAACAAGTCTTGGCGAACATTATTTGTATACTTTATTACGGTGTCTTCGAGTGGTTCTCCAAAAGATAATGAATCGTCGTGTAGGGTCTGGTCTTCGTGTGAAGGCAAAATTTGAGTGGAATTTGCTGCTGGTACAAAACCATTTATAGTTTCCAGGCGCTCATCTGGCATCGATATCTCTTGAGACAGGCTCGGAAAAGATCGATTTCTGTCTATAATCGGCGAATGTTGGACCTTTCCATATGCGGCCTGTTCTGTTTCGTCGGAGCTGCTGCTATCCCGATACTTGGGTCGGCTTTCTCTATCTCGTCGCGACTGTCTAACACGTTGTCCAATTGAATCAGTATTAGGATCTATTTTAGGTATCTGTATTTTGAATTCGGAATCTCTGCATTCCCGTGGCATTAATGGTAAACAAACAGATACGGGGTTACGCGACAAAGCGTCTGCGTTTTTATTCGTTTTTCCGGCTTTATGAACGACTTGATACTCGTATTCTAGGAGTCTCAGTTTCCATTTCATGAGTCTAGAAGTCGGATCTTTAACAGAATGTAACCAAACTAACGGTCTATGATCTGTAACGAGTGTGAATTTAGTTCCATAAATGTAAGGCCTGAAATATCTTACGGCGTAAACCATTGCCAAACATTCCTTTTCTGTAGCTGAATAATTTTTCTCAGGTTTATTTAAGCTGCGGGACGCGTACGCAATCGGCAGATCGTTTCCTATCTCCCCTTGACTGAGCACGGCTCCAATTGCATATTCCGATGCATCTGTTGTAACGATGAATGGTTTATCAAAATCTGGATATTGTAGAATGGGTTGTTGGCACAATTCGCTGCGTAATTGTTTGAAGGCTTGATCTTGTTCTTCTGTCCACTTGAATTTGATACCTTTCCCTAACAGGTTAATTAGAGGTTTTGCTATTAAGGTGAAATTAGGTACGAATCTTCGGTAATATCCTACAAGTCCTAGGAATTGTTGAATATTCTTCTGTGTAGTAGGTGTAGGAAAGTCTTGAACGGATTTTAATTTCCTAGGATCAGGTCTGACTCCGTCTTTTGATATAATATGTCCGAGGTATGCAACTTCCTTCCGTAGGAATTCACATTTATTGGTCTGAAGGGTTAATCCATGATCTTTAAGGCGGTTCAATAATTTTTTAACTTTAATGTTGTGTTCTTGTAACGATGAAGCGTATACTACTATGTCGTCCAAATAAACAAAAAGATCTGTCCCTTGAAGTCCAGTGAGTACTTGATCCATAAGGCGTTGAAAAGTGGGTGGTGCGTTCTTTAATCCGAAAGGCATTCGAGAAAATTCGTAATGTCCATTCGGGGTTGTAAAAGCAGTTTTTGTTTTATCTTTCGGATCCATTTCTATCTGATGAAATCCACTTGCGAGATCAAAAACTGAGAAGTATTTAGCTCCTCCTAATCGGTCTAAAATTTCCGTGATTTGAGGTAATGGGTATTTATCGGAAATTGTTTTTTCGTTGAGTGCACGAAAATCTATTACCAAACGCCAGCGTTTAACTCCCTGTGCGTCTGCTTTCTTTGGAACAATCCATAATGGTGAATTATACGGAGATTTAGAGTGATCAATTATGCCTGCAGATAGCATAGTGCTGATCTGTTTCTGAATTTCTTTTTGATGTACTGGCGGATAACGATATTGCCTGGTATTAATTGGAATATCATTAGTTGTATGAATTGAATGACTAAAGTCACGAGCCTTCCCGAGTTTATCTCCTGGAAGGAAAAATCGATCAGGAAATTCTTCCACTAAATCTGTCACGAAATTCCGTTCCTCCTTATTTAAATGGTTTAAATTGAGAGTTTGTAGAATTCCATGCATCCTGTCTTTCCTAATCTTGAAGCTCGACGGGTGTTCCATTTCTGAGTAAGAATCTTCTTCTGATGAACTCCCGATATCATAGGGCTCCAATAACTGAGGCTCTATCTCTACTTCAATTGCTTCTTCACTGGTGTTTATCGCCATAACGTGACACTTTCCGTCGTTGTTGGTCACGACTGCTTCCCCTATGTAAAGATATTCGTGGGTTTTTATGCGCGGTAGGTACCCTTCCTTTATCTTCACATTTGCTACTCTTACAGCAATCTGTCGCGATGTTCTAGGTTTGATACAATATTTTGTAGCTGTCTGCTGTTCCTTAATTTGTTGAGGTAAATCTTGATAATTTGAAAAACGTAATGGTCGGATCGGTTTATTTTTTAATGTTAAGGTTCCATGATAGTAAGAAATTTCAGCTTCTTCTTGTTTTAAAAACGGGCTTCCGATAAGTCCATCTGCGTCTATTGCAAGATTTCTTACCACATAGAAAAATGCTGGAGATCCATGAATATGTAAAATTGTAGTTCCCAGAGTGTGAATCGGCGTTGTAGTGAGTCCTGTCAACTCAATTTCTTCTCTTGAAATTATTTCTGCGGTTTTTCCGAGTACGTCGATGACCACCAGATTAACAGCTGCTCCACCATCAATTAAGAATTCTCCCGTTCCTGATTCCAGTTCCGGTACCTTGATCTTGATTCTTGGTGCAGGTGCTTCCTTGATGAGTCTTCTTCCTTCTCGTCGCTGAATCGGATTTTCCTTCGGCGATCTTCCTCGTTTCCACTCATCGTGTCGCCTGTACGTTGAGCGCGATTGAAGTTTAAAGTCTTGTTTGATTCCACGGATGAATCCCGTGAATCTCGGCGATAATGCGGACTGCGCGGACGATTCCTACATGACTTCCCGTCATGTCCAGCAATGCCACAATGCCAACAATATAAATCCGACTTACGATTTTTGTCAGGATTCTTAAGAATTGAAAATTTTTTATCTCGATCATCTACGGATGAATCGCGATGATTAGAGGGGGATCTCGAGGGGGTCCTTTGTCGTAAAGTCCAGGCCGACGTGCGTCCTTGCCTCTCTCGTTCCTCTTCAAATTCAGATGTTCTCGTTGGTCGTTCCCTGAACCGATCATATCTGTTCGGAGACAGTGGATACGACACTTCGCGGTCGTGATTATGATAATCCCGATCATAACGATCTCGGCGTGACCATCTAGAAGGTGATTCTCTGGATGGCGACCGTTGCCGATTACTTAATTTCCTGTCAATGTGCAGCACGGCGTCGTAAGCCTGTTCAAGCGTTTCCAAATCTTGAAGTTTAGCCGACACTTTCCAGGAAATTCGATCCGGTAAACCATCGATGAAGTTTTCTTTAACGTCCTTCTCCATTTCCTTGACGAATTCTTCAGCGTGATCCAGATATCTTTCCCGAATAGCTCCGCGCGTACAATAAACAAGATGACTTGTTCTATCGACATATCGTCGAATACTTTCACCTTCACGAATACGTAATTTCGCGATTTCTACTTGAAAATGCGACAAATCTCTACCAGGCGCGAATCTCTTTTTTAAGTGTTTAATTAATGCCTTAACAGAGTCGAATTTATGCTCTATCGTGCATCTACGTGCTGGACCGATGAGTTTAGTTAAAACAATGGCAAGATACTCCGCTTCCGTACCCTCAGGAATCAAAGTTAACCCGTTTTCCACATGTTGTGCAAAGTGCGTCAACGATGGCTTTTCTCCGTCAAAAGTCGGAATGGACAAAGTGATATTCTGTATACACGTCCGTTGCGTTAAGAGTGTCATTGTATTAGCAATCGAAGCTGTCAAGTTCAGCATCTCACTAGCAGAGACGTTCGCTTGTGGATTTGCCATTTTGAAAATTACTAAAGTAACTAACTAGAGAAAACTAGTATATTGTAAAATGTTCACCTACGAGTAATAGAACGTATTTTAAAAACCAAAATTTACGGTAATTCCAAATTAGCAGTATCCCACCGCTGTCACCAGTTTGTTACGAGCCAGGGCTGTGGGCAACGCCTAGACCGGCGATGTTGATATTTCCCAAGGAATATGGTTGAGAATTTATTAGTAAGGTGCACGGACGAACCTGATGCGAAATCAGGGAGCCGCTGGGATTGGTGTATGCGAGGACGAACCCGATGCGAAATCGGGGAGCCTCAGGAATAGAATCAAGCGCGGACGAACCTGGTGCGAAACCAGGGAGCCGCAGGAGGGTGAAACGTCGTGGACGAACCCGATGCGAAATCGGGGAGCCACTAGGAAAGAGTGCGCAGACGAACCCGGTGCGAAACCGGGGAGCTGCAGGAGGTTGGTTTATTCACAGACGAACCCGGTGCGAAACCAGGGAGCTGTAGGATGGGTTAGGTTTCGTGGACGAACCCGATGCGAAATCGGGGAGCCACTAGGTTGGAGTAGTTACCTTGTTTTGGATAAGACGTGCGAACGAACCTGATGCGAAATCAGGGAGTCGCAGGAAAAGTTAGTTTGACTCGTAAATAAATAATCGATACAACTCGAGCGGTTAAGTTGTATCTGTGGGACGTTACTACTAATATAAAGGATTACGGAGTAAAGATAGGTTTTAACGAATCTACTCGGTTTAATGGTGAACAGTTTATGAGTTTATATTGCAACCAGTTGTTTGTACAAGTGTAATTGTCGCGATATAGTTAAATAGTGTGTGAATTATTACCTAAGCTGCACGGTGTTGACGCACTGGCGATGCGGGGTCTGAGATCGGTTACGAAGTATGCCGAAAGAACTTCAACCGGACTATGCGGATTCTAACGGGTTAACTTTATCCGAATGGTGCCGTAAGCCCAATTCTTATTGAAATGCAACCGACTCTGTACAAGCGTAACGCGACGTGACTATGCGCGTAGCTGTGTAGTTATGAACCGAAGATGATTAGAAACGGAGGGTTTATATAGTCCCGAAATGTATGGAGGGGCTAATTAGGAACCTCCATAAAAGGTAAGAGCGCAGAGTCTTCGTCAGGTCACGAATGTACCTAATCGGTCGCGATGCAGTTGGTCGATTCTAAAAGGGTTAACCGTCGTGTGGTATCGAGCTAAATCTTTAGGCGTCTTCCGTTCTTACGCGAGAGCGAACGACGCGTGCGAGCGCAGCGTAAGAGAGTATTATTCATACGTAACATCTCCCCCCCCGAGATAAAACATCGCGTTTTTGCGTGATGCTTTTTCAAAGAAAGGAAAACGGTTAAAGATTTATCTAAAATTTAAAGGTGTGAAAATTGTCGAGTGTGGTGTATGTGTGTGTGTACTTAACGCTACTGTGATTATTGCGGGGTCTGCCTCAGCTGGTGGTTGAAACGGCGATGCCCAGCTCCATCCAGCCTTGGGTGACGTTGTAAGGGGCTGTCCGGGTAGACGGTGGTTTCTATTTCGTTGATTAATCCAGATCCTAATTCCTTGCTGGGGCCAAATTACGGATGTTAGTCATATGTGTTATCAATTCCATTAGATAATCTCCGTACGACTTCAATTTTTCACCAGTTGGAAACGAACTTGGTTCTCGGGCTGGTCTTCCAAAAATTAATTCGTATGGAGTGAAATTAGTTGCTTCGTGTACAGATGTATTGTAGGAAAACATTGCAAAAGGTATTAATAAATCCCAATCTTCGTAACTATCCATGTAGTGCTTGAGATATTCGGTGAGTACGATGTGGCTTCGCTCCAATGATCCGTTGGTTTGCGGTCGGTATCCCGAAGTTGTAATTTGCTTGATTTTAAATATTTCGGACAAATTTGTCATGAGGTTTCCAATGAAACTAGTTCCTTTGTCTGTTAATATTGCGCGAGGTGTACCATAGATTGCGATGAAATATCTAGCAAAAGCATCTGCAATAGTAGCAGCCCGGATATTCGGTATTGCTACTGCCATGCAATATTTGGTTAAATTATCTTGCATAGTGAGAATGTATCTATTTCCGCTAGGTGTGATCGGCAAAGGTCCTACTGTATCCAAAGCTATTTTATCGAATGGTCCCATAGGTGTGTCGGTAATTAACATAGGCTGACGAGTTTTTGCTCGAACTAATTTTTGTTCTTGGCAACTTTGACATCTTCGTATGTAATTTTGAATGTCATTGCACATTTGCGGCCATTGGAATTTCGATCGGATGCGTTTATAAGTCTTCGTGAATCCTTTGTGTCCTCCAATTAAACTATCATGAGCTTCGCGGATTATTTCTTGTCTGTCTTCTATGGATGGTGTAGTGATGATACAATTGCAAATAATAATTTGCTGTGCTGTTCCAGTGAAAACTTCTTCTAACATCTTGAACAATTCGTTGACCGGTAGTTTATGGAAATCTCCGGTTGCTGATATTCGAAATGATTTGATATGGTGTTGACTTAAGGTGTCTCTAAGAATTTCCAAACCCGTGAGAACGTCTGATTTTTTAACGTTAACATAAAAATTGTCGGAAACTACTATGCTGAAAGATTTATATAATCCATTATCCAAAGTCACTATATGTCCTTTTTCTGGTCGTTTTGCGAGAAGGTCCTGTTTACTTATTGTCTCGGTGTCCAGTAACAGTTTTCCAACGTTGGTTTGTAAATTACAGTCGGCAGATATAAAATGTACACAGTGTCCTTCTTCAGCTGTGAGGGTGTTCGGTGAGACAGTAATTTTATGCAGCTGTGCAGATATTACCTCCTCCAGATCATCTTCATCAGACGCTTTTTCCAAATCCGAGGCGATGAATGGATAAGGGTCGAGCGTATGGTCTAGCAAATCATGTCGAGTCGAACCGTTATCGGGTGACCGTATGACACTTGCTTCGGCAAGGGTCTTCGCAGGTAGCTGGTTTGCTGGGGCTTGTAAAACTACACCCGGCATTGGTGTCAACCCTTGCGGTGTACTAAACAAGTCTTGGCGAACATTATTTGTATACTTTATTACGGTGTCTTCGAGTGGTTCTCCAAAAGATAATGAATCGTCGTGTAGGGTCTGGTCTTCGTGTGAAGGCAAAATTTGAGTGGAATTTGCTGCTGGTACAAAACCATTTATAGTTTCCAGGCGCTCATCTGGCATCGATATCTCTTGAGACAGGCTCGGAAAAGATCGATTTCTGTCTATAATCGGCGAATGTTGGACCTTTCCATATGCGGCCTGTTCTGTTTCGTCGGAGCTGCTGCTATCCCGATACTTGGGTCGGCTTTCTCTATCTCGTCGCGACTGTCTAACACGTTGTCCAATTGAATCAGTATTAGGATCTATTTTAGGTATCTGTATTTTGAATTCGGAATCTCTGCATTCCCGTGGCATTAATGGTAAACAAACAGATACGGGGTTACGCGACAAAGCGTCTGCGTTTTTATTCGTTTTTCCGGCTTTATGAACGACTTGATACTCGTATTCTAGGAGTCTCAGTTTCCATTTCATGAGTCTAGAAGTCGGATCTTTAACAGAATGTAACCAAACTAACGGTCTATGATCTGTAACGAGTGTGAATTTAGTTCCATAAATGTAAGGCCTGAAATATCTTACGGCGTAAACCATTGCCAAACATTCCTTTTCTGTAGCTGAATAATTTTTCTCAGGTTTATTTAAGCTGCGGGACGCGTACGCAATCGGCAGATCGTTTCCTATCTCCCCTTGACTGAGCACGGCTCCAATTGCATATTCCGATGCATCTGTTGTAACGATGAATGGTTTATCAAAATCTGGATATTGTAGAATGGGTTGTTGGCACAATTCGCTGCGTAATTGTTTGAAGGCTTGATCTTGTTCTTCTGTCCACTTGAATTTGATACCTTTCCCTAACAGGTTAATTAGAGGTTTTGCTATTAAGGTGAAATTAGGTACGAATCTTCGGTAATATCCTACAAGTCCTAGGAATTGTTGAATATTCTTCTGTGTAGTAGGTGTAGGAAAGTCTTGAACGGATTTTAATTTCCTAGGATCAGGTCTGACTCCGTCTTTTGATATAATATGTCCGAGGTATGCAACTTCCTTCCGTAGGAATTCACATTTATTGGTCTGAAGGGTTAATCCATGATCTTTAAGGCGGTTCAATAATTTTTTAACTTTAATGTTGTGTTCTTGTAACGATGAAGCGTATACTACTATGTCGTCCAAATAAACAAAAAGATCTGTCCCTTGAAGTCCAGTGAGTACTTGATCCATAAGGCGTTGAAAAGTGGGTGGTGCGTTCTTTAATCCGAAAGGCATTCGAGAAAATTCGTAATGTCCATTCGGGGTTGTAAAAGCAGTTTTTGTTTTATCTTTCGGATCCATTTCTATCTGATGAAATCCACTTGCGAGATCAAAAACTGAGAAGTATTTAGCTCCTCCTAATCGGTCTAAAATTTCCGTGATTTGAGGTAATGGGTATTTATCGGAAATTGTTTTTTCGTTGAGTGCACGAAAATCTATTACCAAACGCCAGCGTTTAACTCCCTGTGCGTCTGCTTTCTTTGGAACAATCCATAATGGTGAATTATACGGAGATTTAGAGTGATCAATTATGCCTGCAGATAGCATAGTGCTGATCTGTTTCTGAATTTCTTTTTGATGTACTGGCGGATAACGATATTGCCTGGTATTAATTGGAATATCATTAGTTGTATGAATTGAATGACTAAAGTCACGAGCCTTCCCGAGTTTATCTCCTGGAAGGAAAAATCGATCAGGAAATTCTTCCACTAAATCTGTCACGAAATTCCGTTCCTCCTTATTTAAATGGTTTAAATTGAGAGTTTGTAGAATTCCATGCATCCTGTCTTTCCTAATCTTGAAGCTCGACGGGTGTTCCATTTCTGAGTAAGAATCTTCTTCTGATGAACTCCCGATATCATAGGGCTCCAATAACTGAGGCTCTATCTCTACTTCAATTGCTTCTTCACTGGTGTTTATCGCCATAACGTGACACTTTCCGTCGTTGTTGGTCACGACTGCTTCCCCTATGTAAAGATATTCGTGGGTTTTTATGCGCGGTAGGTACCCTTCCTTTATCTTCACATTTGCTACTCTTACAGCAATCTGTCGCGATGTTCTAGGTTTGATACAATATTTTGTAGCTGTCTGCTGTTCCTTAATTTGTTGAGGTAAATCTTGATAATTTGAAAAACGTAATGGTCGGATCGGTTTATTTTTTAATGTTAAGGTTCCATGATAGTAAGAAATTTCAGCTTCTTCTTGTTTTAAAAACGGGCTTCCGATAAGTCCATCTGCGTCTATTGCAAGATTTCTTACCACATAGAAAAATGCTGGAGATCCATGAATATGTAAAATTGTAGTTCCCAGAGTGTGAATCGGCGTTGTAGTGAGTCCTGTCAACTCAATTTCTTCTCTTGAAATTATTTCTGCGGTTTTTCCGAGTACGTCGATGACCACCAGATTAACAGCTGCTCCACCATCAATTAAGAATTCTCCCGTTCCTGATTCCAGTTCCGGTACCTTGATCTTGATTCTTGGTGCAGGTGCTTCCTTGATGAGTCTTCTTCCTTCTCGTCGCTGAATCGGATTTTCCTTCGGCGATCTTCCTCGTTTCCACTCATCGTGTCGCCTGTACGTTGAGCGCGATTGAAGTTTAAAGTCTTGTTTGATTCCACGGATGAATCCCGTGAATCTCGGCGATAATGCGGACTGCGCGGACGATTCCTACATGACTTCCCGTCATGTCCAGCAATGCCACAATGCCAACAATATAAATCCGACTTACGATTTTTGTCAGGATTCTTAAGAATTGAAAATTTTTTATCTCGATCATCTACGGATGAATCGCGATGATTAGAGGGGGATCTCGAGGGGGTCCTTTGTCGTAAAGTCCAGGCCGACGTGCGTCCTTGCCTCTCTCGTTCCTCTTCAAATTCAGATGTTCTCGTTGGTCGTTCCCTGAACCGATCATATCTGTTCGGAGACAGTGGATACGACACTTCGCGGTCGTGATTATGATAATCCCGATCATAACGATCTCGGCGTGACCATCTAGAAGGTGATTCTCTGGATGGCGACCGTTGCCGATTACTTAATTTCCTGTCAATGTGCAGCACGGCGTCGTAAGCCTGTTCAAGCGTTTCCAAATCTTGAAGTTTAGCCGACACTTTCCAGGAAATTCGATCCGGTAAACCATCGATGAAGTTTTCTTTAACGTCCTTCTCCATTTCCTTGACGAATTCTTCAGCGTGATCCAGATATCTTTCCCGAATAGCTCCGCGCGTACAATAAACAAGATGACTTGTTCTATCGACATATCGTCGAATACTTTCACCTTCACGAATACGTAATTTCGCGATTTCTACTTGAAAATGCGACAAATCTCTACCAGGCGCGAATCTCTTTTTTAAGTGTTTAATTAATGCCTTAACAGAGTCGAATTTATGCTCTATCGTGCATCTACGTGCTGGACCGATGAGTTTAGTTAAAACAATGGCAAGATACTCCGCTTCCGTACCCTCAGGAATCAAAGTTAACCCGTTTTCCACATGTTGTGCAAAGTGCGTCAACGATGGCTTTTCTCCGTCAAAAGTCGGAATGGACAAAGTGATATTCTGTATACACGTCCGTTGCGTTAAGAGTGTCATTGTATTAGCAATCGAAGCTGTCAAGTTCAGCATCTCACTAGCAGAGACGTTCGCTTGTGGATTTGCCATTTTGAAAATTACTAAAGTAACTAACTAGAGAAAACTAGTATATTGTAAAATGTTCACCTACGAGTAATAGAACGTATTTTAAAAACCAAAATTTACGGTAATTCCAAATTAGCAGTATCCCACCGCTGTCACCAGTTTGTTACGAGCCAGGGCTGTGGGCAACGCCTAGACCGGCGATGTTGATATTTCCCAAGGAATATGGTTGAGAATTTATTAGTAAGGTGCACGGACGAACCTGATGCGAAATCAGGGAGCCGCTGGGATTGGTGTATGCGAGGACGAACCCGATGCGAAATCGGGGAGCCTCAGGAATAGAATCAAGCGCGGACGAACCTGGTGCGAAACCAGGGAGCCGCAGGAGGGTGAAACGTCGTGGACGAACCCGATGCGAAATCGGGGAGCCACTAGGAAAGAGTGCGCAGACGAACCCGGTGCGAAACCGGGGAGCTGCAGGAGGTTGGTTTATTCACAGACGAACCCGGTGCGAAACCAGGGAGCTGTAGGATGGGTTAGGTTTCGTGGACGAACCCGATGCGAAATCGGGGAGCCACTAGGTTGGAGTAGTTACCTTGTTTTGGATAAGACGTGCGAACGAACCTGATGCGAAATCAGGGAGTCGCAGGAAAAGTTAGTTTGACTCGTAAATAAATAATCGATACAACTCGAGCGGTTAAGTTGTATCTGTGGGACGTTACTACTAATATAAAGGATTACGGAGTAAAGATAGGTTTTAACGAATCTACTCGGTTTAATGGTGAACAGTTTATGAGTTTATATTGCAACCAGTTGTTTGTACAAGTGTAATTGTCGCGATATAGTTAAATAGTGTGTGAATTATTACCTAAGCTGCACGGTGTTGACGCACTGGCGATGCGGGGTCTGAGATCGGTTACGAAGTATGCCGAAAGAACTTCAACCGGACTATGCGGATTCTAACGGGTTAACTTTATCCGAATGGTGCCGTAAGCCCAATTCTTATTGAAATGCAACCGACTCTGTACAAGCGTAACGCGACGTGACTATGCGCGTAGCTGTGTAGTTATGAACCGAAGATGATTAGAAACGGAGGGTTTATATAGTCCCGAAATGTATGGAGGGGCTAATTAGGAACCTCCATAAAAGGTAAGAGCGCAGAGTCTTCGTCAGGTCACGAATGTACCTAATCGGTCGCGATGCAGTTGGTCGATTCTAAAAGGGTTAACCGTCGTGTGGTATCGAGCTAAATCTTTAGGCGTCTTCCGTTCTTACGCGAGAGCGAACGACGCGTGCGAGCGCAGCGTAAGAGAGTATTATTCATACGTAACAAAAATGACACCAAACACGATATAATTCGAACTATATTTACTGGCTTAATTAACGTTAATAAGTTTCGACCGCAGAAAAGGATAGGTAGTGAAAAGAAAAGAGAAGCTGCGTTCGTCTTTTGGCTTGGCTGCTCGGCCGCTTATCTTTACTCGCTGTCCTTTTCTACGTTCGACGCTGTCGGCAAATTTCAAACAACGTAGGAACAACACGAAAGTTGCGAACGTTCAGTCCCGAGCCTTTCGCAACTTTCGAGGGAATACTGTATTTCTTATCCCTTTCTTATGAAACTTTTACATAGCATAGCCGACATTTTTCTGATTAAAATGATACCAAACACGATATAATTTCGACTATATTTAGTGGCTTAATTAACGGTAATAAGGTAGTGAAAAGAAAAGAGAAGCTGCTCGGTTCCTTATCTTTACTCGCTGTCCTTTTCTACGTTCGACGCTGTATCTGTACCAGGGATCTCTTTGCTGGCGCGCCAAAAATCCGACTGGAAATGGTTCGTTGCGCGGCATTCGGCAAAACAAACTCCAGCGTATGGCTGAAACAACACTAATGCAACGATGAAATTTCTTTTATTTTGCAGTTATTTTTATCAAACTTTATCCAACAGTTTTGTGACATTTTTCTGATTAAAATAACACCAAACACGATATAATTTGGACCATATTTATTGTTCACAATGCATTATACACCTCTTATTCAATAATTATAGTCCATTAAATATAGTCCAAATTATATCGTGTTCGGTGTCATTTTAATCAGAAAAATGTCAGCTATGTTATGTAAAAGTTGCATAAGGAAAGGATGAGATATAGCAAAGTTTCATCGTTGAATTATAGCGTTCACACTGATCGACAAGCGAGCTTCTTGACGCCTCCAGGGGTATACCCCTCCAGGCGTGGGGATAAACTTTTCTACATCATATTTAAAAATCATTAAAATTGGTGAGACCTTTTCTAAATAATTACGAAAAGCGAATCGGGGACACGAATGAATCGTGTTTTCTTCGGTTATTACTAGACTGCGGACAATAATAGTTTCTTCTATATTGTCGATTGTAAATTGATGCCTCTTGTCTGTTAAAATTCATTTATAGGCCGAAAAAGAGCGTTCTACATCACATGATGTTATAGGGGCATATTTAAATTTACTCCAATGATGTGCCACAATCTCTCGTGATTCTGGCCTCCAGTTGGCCATAATACTCTCATAGCTGAATTCACAAATCGAGCAATAGTTGCATAATTTGTTTCTGTTAATTGCTTACACGCTAATAAATTGGGTTGCGTTTTCTCATTTTCGCAAAGCTTCCCAATAATAATAAGCTTCCCGCATTAATTTGTCCCCGTTTCGTGTACAATATAGATCGGTATGCCACCATCTTCGCTGCCTTCTCTTCCTTTTTTTTGCCTCTTGTAACTCACAATAAGTTGCAACTACCACTGCAGTACTAGCTATAATCAGAGCTGCAGCGTCGTCCATCTTTAGCGACAAACACTGAACTGATGGCGAGTGCGCGTTCAAATTCACGGTTCGTCCATACGCGGGGCCCATCGCTAGATATCTGCCGCGTTGCAGCCGCAGAGCCCCCGTCTGTACCCACCTTACCAGACATCCGATAGTTGAATGACGACGAGCCACCAGCCATCGTCTGTCGCCCAGATTGCATATCCTCAAGACACTCTCTCTGACCACCCGTAAACTAAGTCTCTACCACAAATTAAACACTGAATGAATAGCACTCCACCATCCAGCCCTATTTCCTTCGTTTAAAAATACGTTGACGCTAACATATACATACATATACCTACAAAATACATTATGCGCAGCACACCAATTACATAGCTAGTCGCACTCACCAGGTTAGATTGCCAATCTGCCAATTGGCAGATTGGCTGTGGGCCAACCACGATAACGGACGCTCGTAAGGTATTGGTCTGCGGGTAGTCAGGCGGCCCTTTTTTATGTAAGGCTCCTACCTTCTCTTTAATAAATCTACCGCTTATTCCAATTCGCATCTGGAGGTTTTAATTTTGCCCCCAATCTTGAACATTCCGCCCGCCTCGATCAAGCATGATCGATTCTCGCACGCATGGCTAATCGCTTGTTGTGAACTCGCATCATACACAGTAGCGTAGTTTTTGTTCGCCGATTGAAGTCACTCGCTGCCGTCTACCGGTAGCTTACACAATTGAGTGATCGGACGCTTGAATTCGCTCGTGGCAGTTTTGATCTGCATTACGCGGACTAAATTATCCTTTCCCGAAAAAATACGAATTACCCTACCTAACCTCCAACTTGTTGGAGGGAGAGTCGCTTCCCGAAGCAGTACCATGTGGCCGACCTTCAGTGACTCTTGAGCATTGCGCCATTTGCCTTTCGCTTGTAGAGTCGTCAAATAGTCGTGCGACCACAAATGCCAAAACCGCTCGTGGATTTTTTGCACCGCCTGCCATCGGGAAAGCCGCGTGTCCGGCTGATCCACCAGCGAAATCTCCGGTACGGACAACAAATTTGATCCCACTAAGAAATGGCCCGGAGTCAAAGCATCAAACGTCTCGGGATCATCATTCAGAGGCTGCAATGGCCGTGAATTAAGGCAACACTCTACTTTGCATAGGAGAGTGGAAAATTCCTCGTTAGTAGGGGCAAAGTCACCTATTACTCTTTTTAAATGATGTTTAATGATTTTCACTCCTGCCTCCCATAGTTCTCCGATGTGGGGGGCTCCCGGAGGAATAAACTTCCAGTCTATTCCTCTGGTTGCTAAGTCATAGAGGAGTTCGCTATCCGATTTCAATTCTCCTATTTGCCGTTGTAGCTCCCTACTCGCGCCCTTAAAATTCGTTCCGTTATCCGACATTACTATTGCCGGCAGTCCTCGGCGTGAGACGAACCTTTCGAAAGCTGCCAGAAATGCTGGTGTACTATAGTCGCTTACCAGCTCTATGTGTACGGCACGCACGCTCAAGCAGACAAAAATCGCGAGATAGCATTTCCGATTCTTTTGTCCGCGACCTTACGAAACTCGACATGCGAACGGACCCGCATAGTCGATGCCGACGGTACTGAAAGACCGGCTTGAAGTAACCCTTTCACGTGGTAAATCGCCCATTCGTTGTTGCAGCATAGCTGCGCGCTGCCGGACGCAGGTGACGCAATTCGCAATTAATTTCTTCACTTGCGTTGGGGCGTGTAACACCCAGTACTGCTGCCGCAACGTTCGCAGGGTTAACTGTACGCCCTCGTGTTGTGTCAGAATGTGAGTGTGCCGCAGAATTAGTGCCGTTACATGACATTTCGGTAAAATAGCCGGATGCTTAGACGCTTCAGGAATGAGCGCGTGTATCAGTCTCCCACCGACGCGCAGAACCCCGTGTGAATCTAAATAGCGCGTAAGTGAAATTATTGAGCTACGCGAGAATTTCTTCGTCGGGTCGGCATCCTCCTTTGTTTTGAGAGGAAAGTAATGTGCTTGGATCAGACGAATACACCGAATTTTGACTTGTTCAATTTCTTCGCAATTAAGAATTTTCCCTTCTTTTGCTACGCACACTCCCTTGCATGCACTAGCAAACCTGAGAATAAAGGCGAGTACCCGTAGCATCTTAGGTCAAGAGGAAAATCGGTCGAACATTTCCAGTGTCTCCGACCGCTCCTCCTTGGCTGTCGCGCCGTGTAGCGAAGCCTCCAACCTACTTTCCCCTGAAGTCGCACTTTGGTTTTCAGACGAACCTGGCCATGAATCGGCCGCCCCAACTAGCCATTCAGGACCCTCCCACCATAAAACTTCTCTAGTGATCCCTATCCATCGCTCTACTGCGACCCCTGTAACCTTCGTGAGTTGAGTCTGAAACCTTTGACATTCGATTGACAACTCCTTTGGCAAACTGTCGTCCCAACCCACTTTGGCCAGCCACAATTTTTGTAAAATTATCTTGCCTACTACAGTAAAGGGGGCTATCCACCCCAATGGATCGTAAACTCTAGCGAGCAAAGATAGAAACGATCTTTTCGTAAAATTTTCCTGTACTACAAGATTCACCCGAAATCGGAACTGATCGAGAGAGGGACACCACTCTATTCCGAGTACCTTGAGGCTCTCGTCATCCTGTAACGTCTTACTAACGGCTAACCCATGGTCTTCCGTCGGAAGATCCTCGAGGAGCGAAGCGGAGTTGCTGGCCTACTTTCTGAGCTTAAACCCGCCCGCCCTGAGCAAGTCTCTTAACTCGTCGCGTGCGCGGATGAGAGGTGAAGGGTCGTTCTCTCCGAACATTGTGTCGTCTACGTACACGTCGCTAGACAATATAGCAGCACCTAACGGATGCTTGTCGCCCTCGTCCTTAGCGAGCTGCATAAAAACTCTGTTTGCCTGGAACGGGGCACATGCCGTATCGTAGGTCACGGTTTGTAGCCGATAAGCAGTTACTGGCCGATCGGCGAAAGGTCGCCAAAATATACATTGAAAATCCGTGTCCTCATTTGCTACGCGAATTTGGCGAAACATTTTCTCCACGTCTGCTATATATACTAACGTATGCGAACGCCATCTTATTAGAAGAGAGAAAATATTGGCTTGCAAGTTAGGACCTACGTGAAGACAGTCATTAAGCGAATTACCATTAGAGGATTTCATGGAAGCGTTGAATACTACTCTTACTTTCGTCGTCTGACTGCTTTGACGAACTATAGGTAAGTGTGAAATAAAGACTTTCTTCTCTAACGTCTCGGAGTCGTCGATTCGACTCATGTGACCTAGCGCGGTATATTCTAAACTACGACGACTCATCGCTGTACCCACCGATTTGTTTCGGTCTTTCCGCGTCCGCTAATCAGCGTGCGCCTTTTTCTTAGGTATTGGGTTTTAGGTATTTTTTAGGTAAAGGTCAACAGAAATGCTCTGCAATGTTATTAAAATGCATTTGAGTTCAAAAGTCCTTAGATGGTTTAACTGCCATGGCTTCAACCATATAGCAGGAAAATCTCCGAATGGAGGCAGTAATGCTGGACTCTGTAGAAGGTGCGGAACTGCGGGACACAAGATTAAGGAGTACTCCGTGACACCAAAATGCATCCTATGTTCAGCGAAGGGCAGGATAGGGAATCTGGCTGCACATATCACCGGCTCCACCAGATGCCCGGAGTACCGCGAGGCCGTAGCTAAGTTACTAAAAAGAAAATGGAACTGAAAATATTACAGATAAACCTAAATAGGTGCCGAGCAGCACATGATCTGCTAGAGCAAACTAGAACGGAAGTGGCAGCAGACATAGTGCTGATTAGCGAGCCTTATGTAAATAGACCGTACTGGTTTACAGATACGGCAAATTGTGCGGCCATCTGGGTATCTCCCAACGTCCTCAGCGAAGGGGTGGCGGTACACTTAGTACATAGAGGAAAAGGTTTTGTGGCGATACTTAATGATAAGACGCTCATCATAAGCTGTTATTTCCCGCCCAGCCTCTCGGTAGGGGATTTCTGCATGGCACTAGACCAATTGGAAGAAGTGGTTACCCAGAGCAAGGCGACAGACACTATAATTGGAGGAGACTTCAATGCAAAATCCCCTATGTGGGGCTCACGACGCTGTGACCAGAGAGGCACTAACGTAATGGCACTAACGTAATGGGCTGGGCGAATAGAATCGGTATGATCCCGGTTAGAAGCGAGGGGAAAGCTTCATTTCACAGAAATGGCAGATACTCGCTTATAGACATACTGTTATGTAGCCAAATACCATATAAAAGGCTAAGAAGCTCTAAGATCCTTGACAAATTCTCTGCCTCGGATCACAGCTACTTGCTGCACTGCCTTGGATCTGGTGGGAAGTCAAACCCCGTAAGAAACCCAAGGAAGAAATGGGGGACGAAACTAGACATAAAACTATTCGTAAAGGAATATGACATATGGACTAAGGACCTGGAAGTGACGCAGTTAGCTACTGACAAGGGAAGGACCCCAATTGTCCGACTTCGATTTTCACGAGATTTTGTAAGATGATACTATATAGGCCCCTAATGATAGGTGTCAAATATTAGCTTCAGATACTCAATAGTTTAAAAGATATAAACAATTAAAGATGCGTACCTCTCTTTATGCCATGCGTATAAACACATTTATATAAAGTGTGATAGCGCAGTGTGATAATTCGATGACTCGTACCATGAGAGTCATGGGTTCGATTCCGCCCAAGTATATTTTTTTTTTTCAACTATACTTGGGCGGAATCGAACCCAGGACTCTCGTGGTACGAGTCTTCGAATTATCACACTGCGCCATCACACTTTATATAAATGTGTTTATACGCATGGCATAAAGAGAGGTACGCATCTTTAATTGTTTATATCTTTTAAACTATTGAGTATCTGAAGCTAATATTTGACACTTATCATTAGGGGCCTATATAGTATCATCTTACAAAAGCTCGTGAAAATCGAAGTCGGACAATTGGGGTCCTTCCCTTGTGAGAATGATATAAACAAATACATTACTGGCCTCAATGGCCTGGTAGCGGCGTGCTACCTGATTAAAAACGCTGTACTGAAAGACAAGAACGAAGTGTGTTGGTGGTCCGAAGAGATCGCGTTATTAAGGAAAAAAGCCATAAAATGTAAGAGGCTTCTCCAAAGATCCTATAGAAAGGATAATGCCCAACACACAGAAAGGCTTAGACGCGATTTCAAAGAAACCAAGAGGGCACTAAATAAAGAAATTAAAAAGGCTAAAACCGACCGATGGAAAACGTTTATTAACCGGATTGACAGTGACATATGGGGTATACCTTATAAGTCTGTAATCAAATCCATTAAAGGCTGCCCGCCCCCAGTCTCACTAGGAGCCAACCAGGTGGACGAAGTAGTAAAAGGGCTGTTTATCACGGAAGACAGCCCACAGGTGAATATTGCTATCGATCCGTGGAAAGACTTCACGATTGAAGGTGATGGAGACATCTGCGAATTGGAGGTTAGCAGGGCAGTTGCTAAAATCAGAATGAAAGCAATTGGACCGGATGGTGTACCGATGGAGATTGTGAGATGGTTCTGTACACATAGACTGAGCCACGTAACATGGCTCCTAAACAGCTGCTATCAAAACGGCATATTCCCGGACCCATGGAAATGTGGACGATTGGTTCTCGTCCCCAAAAAGTCTGCGGGTGGCGCGTTACCGACTGGCTGGCGACCTTTATGGATCTTGTCGAACTGGGGGAAGGTATATGAGCATATACTAAAGGAAAAGCTCCGGAAGAAAATAGAGCATGCGGAAAATCAGTTGGCTTCTGCAGGAAGAAAAGTACCGTCGATGCACTAGAAACAGTCATGACAACGTGGGAGAGGGCAAGAAGCACAGGAAGGTTTTGCCTCCTTGTGACCCCAAATGTAAGAAATGCGTTCAATACCCTAAGATGGGACAATATTATTAGATGCATAAGAGAGAGACGCATCAGTCGCACCCTCGAAAGCGCGCTGACCAGTTATCTAGAGGATAGGAAGATTTGCTATAACGCCATGGGTGGCACTAAAGAATGGCCGGTGTATGGGGGTGTTCCTCAGGGGTCCGTTCTCGGTACTACACTGTGGAATACAGTATATGATGAGTTGTTATTAACTAGACTACCAAAAGGAGCGGTCATCGTTGGCTATGCTGACGATGTCTCGCTTATATTCGTAAACCACTCACTGCAAAACCTTACAGCGGAGCTAAATAGTGTAATGGAAAAGATACATGTATGGTTTCTAAAGGAGGGCCTGTCGCTTGCCAGTGAGAAAACTGAAATCCTCCTACTCACGGGCAGGAAAGCACGAGGGACCCTATCGTTTCCTGTCCTTGGCAGAACGCTGCAAACAACAAAGGTTGTTAAATACCTTGGGGTATCTCTGGAAGGCAATATTACATTTAAGACATGTGAATAACATTACAAACCGGGCGCTGAAAGTTGCCGGGGGCCTGGCGAGGATAATGCCCAACCAAGGAGGGGGTGGATTCTACAGTAGGACCCTATACTACAGAATAATCGAAGCAATAGTCTTATATGGGGCCCCGGTATGGCACGTGGCCACAGGAATAAATGTAAACATAAAAAGGCTCAGGACGGCCCAACGCACAATATTAAGTAGGGTAGTAAGGGCTTACCGGACTACCTCCACGGACGCTCTGTGTGTGATTGCGGGCCTCCCCCCCTGGGAGCTGCTAATAGAGGAAAGAAATAGAATATACAGGAGAGTAAAAGCACTTGACGCACAAGTGGCCTCTAAGGACGCTAATAAGAGTAAACTACAAAAAGAAGAGAGGGAAGAAACCCTCAGACGCTGGCAAATTAAATTGGACGCAAGCAAAGCTGGCAGACCGACACACAGAATTATCGGGAATATCAGCGAATGGGCTAGCTGGGGCTCAAAATTGAGTACCCACCATTTTACCCAAGTCTTGACAGGCCATGGCTCTTTTGGCACATATAAACACCGCATTGGAAAAGCCAACTCCGCGAAATGTTGGTTTTGCAACAACGATAACGACGATGTGGAACATACACTCCTATATTGCGAACAGTGGGACTCGGAAAGATCCAAACTAGTGGATCAAATAGGAAATATTGACCTTGAGAGCCTTGTAAAACACTTGAGAGACGAAAAGGAGAGGGAACCACTGACCCAGTTAATAAACAATATTATGAGAAATAAGTGTGAGTTTGAAATGGCCCGAGACAAGCAGAATACCTAAAAACGCCGTGTACCTATAATAACGGGGATTACCTATGGTTGATGACTTATTTTGTTAATGCAAAGACAAACCTGGACATACAAAGGAGACTTTTTTATTATTACAAACGATATATATATTTCATACTATTCTACTTACCCATGTATTTTTTATTTTTCTGTTTGAGACTCATTAATTTTACTGCTTTCTTTTCTTTCTTTTTTTTCACAAAATTGACAAAATTCATTTTCGAATTTCGAAAAAAAAATTGTTTCAATGTAATCTAGAATAATCATACATTAAAACTGCAGAATATTAAAACATTACACAATGTTTATAAAACATTTCAATGTTTACAGAGCGGTCAAAGTACGACTTCTAGCAAACAATTTTTTGATAATTGATCGAGCACATTTCTTTGTATTGGGAAATTCTATCCAATGATTTCCAACACTCCTGGTTAAGATACTGAACAACTATATTTCAGATATAATAATATGCATTACATAAAAGAACAAAAGAAACTAAGAATAAGAAACGCTACGTCCACGCATTTCGGTTGACGTCCTATAACTAACTTCGCACGCACTTCGAGACACGCAGCACACAAAAAAAAGAACAATGTAGCGTCTACGAGTCCACCGCTACGATGCCACGCGGCATTCTCAAAACTACATTAGCCTAAATATTCTTCCAATACTCCCACTTATTTAGAGTAATACCCCGATTCCATGTCGTAATTTTTCAAATTGTTGCTTACTCAAGGGCTTCGTAAAAACATCTGCAAGCTGTCGTGTGGTTTCGACATAATTTACAATAATATCGCCTCGTTCGAAGACTTCTCGCACAAAATGATAACGAACGTCTATGTGTTTTGTTCGTTTATGATACTCAGGATTACTTGCTAGTTTAATCGCTGATTGGTTATCTACATTCATAGGTATCGCTTCACATTTTAAACCAACATCTAAACAAAATTGCTTTAACCACAAAGCTTCTTGAGTACCTTTCGCAAGTGCAACATACTCCGCTTCAGTTGTTGACAATGCTACCACACGCTGCCTCTGACTAGACCATGAAACTTCTCCATTATTTAATACAAATAAAAAACCTGTTGTCGATTTACGAGTAGTTACACATCCTGCATAATCTGCATCTGTATACCCGTTTAGAATGCTATTACTCCCACTTGTTCCGTACACAATTCCATGATCTAGTGTTCCTTTCAAATATCTGAAAATTCTTTTCGCAGCTTGCCAGTGTTCCTGCCCATAATTCGTTAAAAACTGACTTAATTTATTCACCGCAAATTCAATATCCGGCCTACAGACCCTTGCTGCAAACAATAATGAACCTATAGCTTCCCGATATGGTACATCACACATTTTTACATTTTCTTGTGATGACAAATGCAAACCAGGCTCAAACGGTGTACTAACTGGTTTTGCATCTTCCATTCGAAATCTTACAAGCATTCTTTTGATGTACTGTTCCTGCTTTATTTTAATAGTACGATTTTTACGGTCGCGCTCAATTTCCATACCGATAAATTGTTTTCCGTTTCCAATAGTGATTTCAAAATTTTCTTTTAATTTATCTAAAACCATTTTAACCGTTTCTTTTGATTTTGACAACACTAACCCGTCATCTACATATAAAGCTAAAATAACGTCTGCATCATTCACTTTCCCTGAAAATACACAATTATCATTTTCAGAATGATGGAAACCAAAACTCTTTAGAAAATGTGCAAATTTAGAGTTCCAACACCGTGGTGACTGCTTAAGCCCATACAAACTCTTATTTAATTTACAAACTGCTTGTGATTGACTTTTATCGACAAAACCTTGTGGCTGCTCCATGAAAATAAGCTCTTTCAACTCACCGTGAAGGAAAGCAGTTTTAATATCAAATTGTGCTAACTCCAAATCATCTCTCGCTGCGATTGCCAATAATATTCTAATAGACTCATATCTAACTACCGGCGCGAAAGTTTCAGAAAAATCAATTCCTTCTCGTTGAGTGAAGCCCTTTGCAACAAGCCTAGCCTTATAACGCTGCACATTACCGTTCGAGTCCAGTTTCTTAGTAAAGACCCACTTACAAGCAACAGTCTTTTTATTTTCTGGTAGTCTTTCTAGTGTCCATGTTTTATTTTTACGTAGCGCACTCATTTCTTCATTCATCGCACATTTCCATTGCACTGCTTCTACACTAGACACCGCATTTTCATATGTTTGGGGCACTACATCCGCTATGGAGGCATAACCAAACTCACTATAGCGGTCTGGCACACGTAATGTTCTTCTATCGCGCAATTGTCTACCGGTTTGTTGCACTTCATCCTGTTGACGGTTGCTTACACTTGGAGATGCTTCGTCATTATCTTCACCTGATGATTCAGCCGATTCAAAATCTTCTGCTTCAAGCAAGAACGATACACTGTATTTCCATAAAGCAAAATTTTTCCCATCGAATTTTGCAAGACTATATCTCTCCTTATCTGCCATTTTGTTCTATATTACAATAAAACACAGCCGAGAAAAGACACTACAGAACACTACAGAATATTCCCTTACAAGCAACGCGTACGTATCATAACCTAGAAAAATAACACTTTAGACGCAGTGGAAGCGTGCTGGGCCCATAACCTATTGGAAAATTCTATCCAATGATTTCCAACACTCCTGGTTAAGATACTGAACAACTATATTTCAGATATAATAATATGCATTACATAAAAGAACAAAAGAAACTAAGAATAAGGAACGCTACGTCCACGCATTTCCCATCAAACGGCTCGACCGTTTAACTAACAAAACTCTTAAACAACCGATCCTCGGCTCCGCAGCCGTGCCCCTTAGCCCTCGGCTCGTAACAGGTGTTACGAAAAGAGAGTGGAATAACTTTCCCCTCAATATTTGTACTTGTCTTTATTAACACGTCGTGGTACACGCTCGCGATACCCGCGACAGCACGTACTCGATATCCTTACGACGACTCTCGATTCACTCTGCTTACACTCTGACTCGCGCACGCATCATCCACTCCATATATTCTCTCACTTGCAGCTAGCCTCTTATTCTATTCCTAGTTCGTTCTCACTCATTAGGACCCACACCGACACACACACACCCTTGCCACGTATCACAGTTCGACCACGGGTCACCATGCACTCAAGGCTTCTCGTGCATTCCCAGAAAGCATTCGCTCTTCCCTAGAAATAAACATTCGCTCGACGTTTCAACTAACACTCTTCATTCGCACCTCACGCTACATTCGATACTTCCTGTCACACTACGGTTTCGACTTAAACATAAGACGGAGACGTGGCGCCGCACAGTGGTCCCAAAGCCCGAAAACGTGGTCAAAACCCCAAAACATGAATTTTGTCGTATGGTCATTTTAACCGTTGCTTAGGGTACTTTATTGATGTCCCTATGGTGGGGTGTAAGTCAAAAACGTCTCATTTTTATACCTGACAAGCAATTGCAATGCAAACATTAGTCTTTTTAGTCAAGCATTTCTCGTGAAGGTGAGCGTAAGTGTACACCTTTCAGTGTAAAGAGTATAACTTTTTTTTAGCATAAAGTAATTTAAATTCTGTAAAATGGATGCTGTTTGTGGAAGTAAGTACAATGTTTTATAGTAGTTGTATTTTAAAAATTGATAACCATTAAATGTGTAAATCAGGAAATGTTTTGTACAAAATAAGGTATAAAATGTGATGAGTAAACTGTTTTCATGTAGGCAAAAAGTTGTAGATCCTGCCATATCCTGCGGTAATTTTTTTATAGGCATTTAGTTTATACTGTTATCTTGCAATGTGAGAAAAATTAGCTGCAGATACTTGCAGATGCACTTATGGCGGTATTTTCCGTATTCATGCTAGTCATTTTTGCCGCGTTCAATGATATTGAAATGTGTTTTAGAGAAAAGTTATGAGTTTCGAAGAGTCATAATTATGTAGTGTGTAGTGTTTTATAAGTTAGATGTATAAAGAACATATGAATTAAATATTTATTTAAAAACTTTTTTTATATTTTTAAAAATAAAGACGCTATTATTAGATTTCGAGAAGATTTCTCGAGAAAGTGTTCTAGAGTGAACACAATGGAGGACGTTTTTCACCGACTTCTAGTCAATTCCGATCCGTATACAGGGTGGCCCGGAACTCGCGCAGTATTTTTAAAAAAGGGGTAGCTGAGGTGATTCTGAACAACTTTTTCCTTGACCAAAATATTGTTTGAAGCTTCGTTTTTTAGTTATTAACGAAAAACACTGGCCAATGCGAGCGCCCGTATAGCCCGAGCTCAGTCACAATTGCGCGCGGCCGAGATCGGGTGCATCGAGGGGCAACGTACGGCAAATATTACAATCGTCTTACATTAAGAATAGTGTATAATTTTTCGTTATTCATCAATAACAATTTAATTAACAAGTCGTTTAATAACTGTTCCACACTTTTATTCGTTTTCCGAAACGAATAAAGTGTTTTATTAATTATGAAAAAAGTGTTTGGATGATTAATGTTAGAAAAGGGTAGTTAAATAAACTTATCCATTCGACAGGGAATTTACCTGCTTCGACGGTGTCTTGCCATATGGTCATTGTACCGATCCTGACCTATCCTAATTTAAATTTAATTTAAATGCCACGTCCCGGCGACCGATACGATCTGATTCGCACTTGTTTCCACACGCACAGGACACGCACTTACGAACATTACGAAAGTTAATGTGTGTGTCATGTGCGTGTGGAAACAAGTGCGAATCAGATCTGTATCGATTGCCGGGGCGTGGCATTTAAATTAAATTTAAATTAGGATAGGCCAGGATCGGTACAATGACCATATGGCAAGACACCGTCGAAGCAGGTAAATTCGCGGTCGAATGGATAAGTTTATTTAACTACCCTTTTCTAACATTAATCATCCAAACACTTTTTTCATAATTAATAAAACACTTTATTCGTTTCGGAAAACGAATAAAAGTATGGAACAGTTATTAAACGACTTGTTAATTAAATTGTTATTGATGAATAACGAAAAATTATACACTATTCTTAATGTAAGACGATTGTAATATTTGCCGTACGTTGCCCCTCGATGCACCCGATCTCGGCCGCGCGCAATTGTGACTGAGCTCGGGCTATACGGGCGCTCGCATTGGCCAGTGTTTTTCGTTAATAACTAAAAAACGAAGCTTCAAACAATATTTTGGTCAAGGAAAAAGTTGTTCAGAATCACCTCAGCTATCCCTTTTTTAAAAATACTGCGCGAGTTCCGGGCCACCCTGTATATCTAGTTTAAGACAACTGCCAGGGAAGCCAATTAGAAGCTTTTCTACAGAAGCCTTGAAATTGTTCGCTGCTGCAAATATACATGGAGAAGTTGCTACAGAATGATATTTCGAAACAAATTCGGACGATAGCACTTAATTAGTTTTATTCAAATTTAAAAATTTTTTTTTTATTTAATTTTATTTATTTAATTTATACGCATTTCTTCAATAAACATATTTAGATAAGAGATGTACCCAATATTTATTTATAAACACTCCAAGACTCCAAATTACTGCGAATTTTTAAGAAAATTAAAATGAAGCATTTTGTTCTTCAATTATAAAAATAAAAATGATTTGACAACAAAATGTTTCAGACAAAACTTAATCAGTATTCAGCTTTCTACAAAGATCAATATAAAAAATTGTACAGAATCTTTTTTTTAATAACAAATTAAAGGTCACCTTCAATTTATAAATGTTATTATATATTTTTGACAATAGAATATGATACCTGACATCAATACGAATTCAACGACCTACCACACTATTACCTTAAGTGTTCAAATCACGGTACAATAATTTTGTCCACGTTTTCGGGCTTTGGGACCACTGTGCGCCGGCTTATCGCCGCCACATTGTAAATCCAAGTTCTAGTGAAGCAATTAATTCTTAGTAAAAACTGACATTATGTTATGATTCATCAGTCATGGAAAATATGCTCCACGCGGCTCCACGCGCTAAAATTAAGTGTACGAAAAGTAGAGACTTTAAGCTTTCATTTAAAAAAAAGTTCTAAATCGTTTTATTGCAACAGTTAATTGCAGTGGGTGCGGCTACACCTTAAAACATGTTTACTTGCCGTTAAACGTTTTCCCTTAATGTCCAATCAGCGTGCATAAAAACGCTTCCGTGCCGACGTTAAAGGAAACGCACCATGAGGAAGTCAGTCTTCATTTGACAGTAAATCGTAGAACATCATTCAAGCAGAACACAAGTAATCAAGTGTTGTGTTATACGTGTTAAGGATTAGTTATACTATCGTTGCCGAGCCGACCCGACAGAGCCGACAAAATATTCTTTAGGGTTATTGAATACACGCGGGTATATACAGCGTGCCGACACGTGTCGTCTTAGGTACGCGCTGGCGTGAGTATACTATCCGTACCGACACCACCGTCACGGGGCAACAAAATATTCTTCTGGGTTATTGAATGCAGACGGTTATACAGGGTGTCCCACAACTAGGGGAGTATCGGGAAATGGGGGGTAGCTGAGGTGATTCTGAACAACTTTTTCCTTGACCAAAATGTTGTTTGAAGCTTCGTTTTTGAGTTATTAACCAAAAACACTGCCCAATTAGAGCGCTCGAAATCCCGGGACTCAGGCGCGCAACGTTTTGTGGCGCTTCGTCGTGTACGGGGGCCTCGACGGTATCGAGAGAATCGTACGGCAAATGTTACATCGTCTTTAAGCGAGGCTAATGTGGAATTTTTGGTTGTTCATTAATAAGAAATAAACTAATTATTCTTTTATTTAAGCGAGCAGAGTCGTGGTCGCGAAAGAACGCATTGACACGCCGTGTTACATTGTCTTTAAGCAGGGATAATGTGGAATTTTTGGTTGTTCATTAATAAGAAATAAACTAATTATTCTTTTATTTAAGCGAGCAGAGTCGTGGTCGCGAAAGAACGCATTGACACGCCGTGTTACATTGTCTTTAAGCAATGTAACACAATGTGTAAATGTGTAAATTCCACATTATCCCTGCTTAAAGACAATGTAACACGGCGTGTCAATGCGTTCTTTCGCGACCACGACTCTGCTCGCTTAAATAAAAGAATAATTAGTTTATTTCTTATTAATGAACAACCAAAAATTCCACATTAGCCTCGCTTAAAGACGATGTAACATTTGCCGTACGATTCTCTCGATACCGTCGAGGCCCCCGTACACGACGAAGCGCCACAAAACGTTGCGCGCCTGACTCCCGGGATTTCGAGCGCTCTAATTGGGCAGTGTTTTTGGTTAATAACTCAAAAACGAAGCTTCAAACAACATTTTGGTCAAGGAAAAAGTTGTTCAGAATCACCTCAGCTACCCCCCATTTCCCGATACTCCCCTAGTTGTGGGACACCCTGTATACACGGTTCCGACCGTTCCGACCGATGGAAATAGACGGACGGTATTCTCGAGAAGAATATTTTGACTCAAGTGCTTCCGACATGCTTGAGAGGTACTTGAACGCTGGGACTACCCAAATAAACATAGATATACCTTAGGGGACCCATGTTGGAATGAATGAATGAAACATACGCTATGCCAAAAAAATCATGTGACTGTCGCCTGTCGGCCGGAAGAAACACTGCTTAGTTTCGACCGAAATGGACGGGGCCCGATAGTATACCCACTTTTCGGTCATGACGGACGGATCGGCGCCGCGCCGAGTTGCCTACGAAGCGATAGTATAAGTAGACCTTTAATCGTATTGTGTACATCGTGTTAATATTAATTTTGTAACGAGACAGTGCACTAACGTGACTACCGCGTTCCAAAATGAGCCCAGGTAAACTATTGTGTACAATTTAATTTTTTTTAGCAGTTAAGGCATAAATACTTTATTTTTGCAGTTACTATGCAAAGAATGGAATTTTTTGATCTTTGGCTGAGCTTGCAGAATGAAGCTAAGTTTGAAAATTTTTATGTAAAATTGGTTGCGTTCATGTATCGGACGCAGACATGCACAAAATGAGGGCTAATACCTCCAGAGTAGTAAGCCGACTGGAAGATCGTTGGGTGAAAAGTGGACGACAACGGGAATATTTTTTAAATAGATTTGGGGATTGAAGGGGAAGAATTTGTTCTATTTGATGGCCGAGTATCAAGTCCTACCGATGACCACCAAGTCCCATCTACAACATCAAAATATGCAGGACGACCAAGGAAGGATTTTGAATAATCATCGTCTAGAACTAAACAAAGGAAAGTAGCAAATCTATTAAATGAAAATTCTCTTCAAGAAATAACTTTTTGTTATAGATCTAGGTTATATATGATAACTAATACTAATAATGTTTACTAATAATATTATATACATATGATAACAAGAACTAAAAAGAGGCGCACTGTGCAACTGAAAGAACGAAAAGAATAAATGTAGAATGAACGTTGAAGAGTAGATAGAGAACTAACTTTTAACTGATATACACGACATGTGCGCTGGAGCACGTTTTCAGTAATTGTGGCCCATGGGCTCGCAAGGGGTCCACATTTCTTTTTTCACGGTAATTGCGCGTTTAGTTACGTCGTGCGGTGCCGCCACGCCCGCGGGAAGTTTGACTCCTTATATCTAGGCGAATGACAACATTCTACCACTTTTGCTGCAGAAGTAGCTCTACGTTCACAGAGGCAATGAAGTGCGGCAAACGTTGTCAATAATGCAGCGTGTGTTGCACAAGAGATACGTAAATTAAAAAAAGTAGTTAAACATCAAAGATCAATGACACCTGATGGGGCTTTAGCATTATACATATACAGTAATGTCTCCATTAGTGTTCCTCGCTCGGGACCGAATGTGAACACTAATGGGGCGCAGACACGATTCTCGAGCGAGTTCGGGTCGCCTTTGATGTTGTGGCAGCCGAGGCTCGAGGCAGCGACCAGGAAACAAACAAGTTTAAATACCCATGTACGTGAGACAATACTAACGCGATCAAAATTTAAGAATAAAACTTTTTCATTTTTGGTCCGTTTTAAATGAAATTTTACCAACATGTTCGCTACAATCTCCTGATTAAAATGACACTAAACACGATATGGTTTGGACAATTTTTACTTATCATGGTATTAATAATTGTATTCCTCTGTTAAGAATTTTCTATTAAAGGTGTAAGAGAAGTAGTTTACCAAAAGGTACGCTTGTCGCTCGCTTCCATCCCTCATACATATATTTACTTATTATTATTGATGCGATGAATGACCCAGCTCTCTTCTCTGCGTAGTTTCTTTATCTAAAAAGTAGATACAACAATATTTTGCCATTAACTAAATATTGCAATTTAATGTAGGTAATACGGATTTATTATTTTACCGCATTCTCAAAAATGGTATCGTCTTAAAACGCTCGAGAAACGTGTCTGCATACGATTAATGTTCGCATTCGGTCCCGAGCGAAGTGCACTCGAGACACTGGAATCGAGATTTTACTTCCAAATTTATAATCTCACTACTAATTACCTTATTCTTAACAACTAATACACACATTCCGGTTGTGATCGGAAACAATAATAAAGAGGAATGAAATTATTATAATATATGTCAGAAATAATTTGATTATTTCTATAAGTTTGTTAGATTTCTAAAAGAATGCTTATTCGATGGAGGTTCTGGGGTAAGCGACGTGGGGTTCATCACAGTCCTCTTACCAAAAGGCATAGCCTTCCCCACTCGGTGGCCAGATCCTCCAGGAACAGAGTCCCTATTCTTTAGCAATGCGACGTCAGGTCGCTTGCCATATTTAAACTCTCTCTTCTATCTAATAAACAATCCCTCGACACTCGATGGTTGGAAGACCCAGAGCGGTCGCCAGCCACCGCTTGCCGACAGGATGTTTGGTTTCATTCATTCATTTCCAAAACACTCTTTGACCACCCGTAGGACTGCGTCCCCATCATAAATTATCCACAGGGTGCGTAGCACTTCGCCACCCGATCCTATTCCTTTCTTTAAAAATACGCTATCGCTAACATATATTGTATATACAGGGTGGCCCGGAACTCGCGCGGTATTTTTAAAAAAGGGGTAGCTGAGGTGATTCTGAACAACTTTTTCCTTGACCAAAATATTGTTTGAAGCTTCGTTTTTTAGTTATTAGCGAAAAACACTGGCCAATGCGAGCGCCCGTATAGCGCGAGCTCAGTCACAATTGCGCGCGGCCGAGATCGGGTGCATCGAGGGGCAACGTACGGCAAATATTACAATCGTCTTACATTAAGAATAGTGTGTAATTCTTCGTTATTCATCAATAACAATTTAATTAACAAGTCGTTTAATAACTGTTCCATACTTTTATTCGTTTTCTGAAACGAATAAAGTGTTTTATTAATTATGAAAGAAGTGTTTGGATGATTAATGTTAGAAAAGGGTAGTTAAATAAACTTATCCATTCGACCGCGAATTCTGCTTCGACGGTGTCTTGCCATATGGTCATTGTACCGATCCTGACCTATCTTAACAATTTAAATGCCACGTCCCGGCGATCGATACAGATCTGATTCGCACTTGTTTCCACACGCACATGACACACACATTAACTTTCGTAATGTTCGTAAGTGCGTGTCCTGTGCGTGTGGAAACAAGTGCGAATCAGATCTGTATCGATCGCCGGGACGTGGCATTTAAATTGTAAAAATAGGTCAGGATCGGTACAATGACCATATGGCAAGACACGGTCGAAGCAGGTAAATTCGCGGTCGAATGGATAAGTTTATTTAACTACCCTTTTCTAACGAATAAAAGTATGGAACAGTTATTAAACGACTTGTTAATTAAATTGTTATTGATGAATAACGAAGAATTACACACTATTCTTAATGTAAGACGATTGTAATATTTGCCGTACGTTGCCCCTCGATGCACCCGATCTCGACCGCGCGCAATTGTGACTGAGCTCGCGCTATACGGGCGCTCGCATTGGCCAGTGTTTTTCGTTAATAACTAAAAAACGAAGCATCAAACAATATTTTGGTCAAGGAAAAAGTTGTTCAGAATCACCTCAGCTACCCCTTTTTTTAAAAATACCGCGCGAGTTCCGGGCCACCCTGTATGTTAATAAGTAAAAATTGTCCAAACCATATCGTGTTTGGTGTCATTTTAATCGGGAGATTGTAACGAACATGTTGGTGAAATTTCATTTAAAACGGACCAAAAATGCAGAAGTTTTATTCTTAAATTTTGATCGCGTTAGCATTGTCTCACGTACACGGGTATTTAAACTTGCCTCTTTCCTGGAACGCTGCCTCGAGCCTCGGCTGCCAGAACATCAAAGACGACCCGAACTCACTCAGGGAGGCACCACCCTAAGTGGTGGGGATAGAAATGGACACTAATGGTAGACACAATTTTGGACACTAGTCGAGACATTACTGTAAACTTATTTATTGGGTATAAAGACTCTGATTAACCATTGAAAATAGTGAAAGAATAATATACAGTGATTAATAATTTAATTCAGTATGATATGTTTTGAAACATTGTGTTACGAGCCGGGGCTGTGGGCAACGCCTAGGCCGGCGATGTTGATATTACCCAAGGAATACGGTTGAGAATTTGTTAGTTAGGTGCACGGACAAACCTGATGCGAAATCAGGGAGCCACAGGAGGGTGAAACGTCGTGGACGAACCCGATGCGAAATCGGGGAGCCACTAGGAAGAAGTTCGCAGACGAACCCGGTGCGAACCCGGGGAGCTTTTCGGGTGTTGGTAAACGTACGGACGAACCTCATGCCAAATCAGGAAGCCGTAGGATACAGACGAACCTGGTGCGAAACCAGGGAGCTGTAGGATGGGTTAGGTTTCGTGGACGAACCCGATGCGAAATCGGGGAGCCACTAGGTTGGAGTAGTTACCTTGTTTTGGACAATACGTGCGAACGCACCTGATGCGAAATCAGGGAGTCGCAGGAAATGTTAGTTTGACTCGTAAGTTTAAATTAATATTTGATACAACTCGAGCGGTTAAGTTGTATCTGTGGGAACGTTACTACTAATATAAAGGATTACGGAGTAAATATAGGTTTGACGAATCTACTCGATTTAATGGTTAACAGTTTATAAGTTTATATTGCAACCAGTTGTTTGTACAAGTGTAATTGTCGCGATATAATTAAATAGTGTGAAAGTTATTACCTAAGCTGCACGGTGTTGACGCACTGGCGATGCGGGGTTTGAGAACGGTTACAAAGTATGCCGAAAGAACTTCAACCGGACTATGCGGATTCTAACGGGTTAACTTGATCTTAATGGTGCCCTAAGCCCAATTCTTACTGACAAGGAAACATATTCGGGTGTCCGCCTCCGATTTTGATTAAACTTGGTGGACATATTAAGCAGGTGAAAAAAAGGGACACGTATTTTTTTATAGCTGCCCAATCGCAAGTTTAGGGGGTAAATTCACCCCTTGAAGTTTCAGCAGAAAAATGGTATCTCGAAAACTGTTACAGATATAAGAAAACTTTTTAAGGAAAAGTGTCATGGTTTTTTGAGATAAAATAAATAGTGGTCACAGATTTTGTAAAAAGTAATTTGTTTATAACAAACAAATTTATTGTTACATTATTTTCAGAGATACAACAATTTACATAATGACAAGAAAGAACCGAAATTTTATTCTGAATCCATTGCTATATAATATGATGGATTTGTCTCCTACAGTTTTCCAAAATTTTCATATAATACGCAGACCGCACGGGTCCGCCGGGCTGCTGCCGGACGAAGTGTACACGTATAGGCATACGGGCGGCTATTATTATGAGATACGCATTTATTAATCATAACAAGACGATATAAAATTTGTAATAGTAATATTAATTACATTAGTATGCATTGCAGTCTGATATTGTTGCTTGGAAATTAATATCCGTTAATAACAAAATTCGTATAAAAATTAGAGGTGTAATAGACATTAAATTCGAGAAGGCTACCAGTGTCTCTACTTTTATGTATATAATCGCTATCGGACGAAAATGATTTCGGCAAATTAAATAATTGATGTCGTTTCATTTCGAATGAATATGCAATATTTGCGTATATTGTGGATAAGTCTTCACCGCATAGGTATGTGCGTATAAAAATACATATGTTAAGTACATAATAATAATTCTGTTATCTTAACATCTATATGTCAATACCAGCCTTTATTAGACGTACGTGACATGGAATGCAGCGAAAACAAGACCTTGCTATGATTGATGATCTTACTGTTTTGCACGCGGACACTTTGTGCTGATTAAATCTTACAGTTAATCGGCTGCGGCCATAATGCATACTAATGAAGTTCAGCCAGATAATTGTGATACACAGAATATTTAAACATCAGTGGACAAAATATTTACCAAGAAATGTTATCTGTGTGCAATAATATTCTTATCTTTTACCTTCTACCACAGTATAAAAAGAGCGCGGGATTCGTGGTATTACAATATTGGAAGTAACATCGTCCGTCACATACTAGCCGTGAAGCCGCAAAATGGTGAATATTAATCCGATTAATGTTATTAATCTTCTACTTGCTCTCTTTTCTATCAATTGCTGGCCGGAAAGTCCGATCACTAATGTGGAAATTCAATTGAAAGACAATTTAGCGGAGATTATCCGTAGAGCTATAGAAGATAATTCATTTGAATGGGAACAGTTCAGTCAGTTAGACTTCGAAGAACAGTTTGGTGTGCATGATGCTCACATTGTTGAAGACCAGGATACAGCCGATAAAGCGTATGCGGCGCCGACAACAACTGTATGTTCGCAGAATGAAGACGAAATTGATTTTGAATATAAAAAGGATGCCGTTGAATATTGGACAAGTGGGAAGATGGGTAGACGGTCATTAACAGCGGTAAAATATCGGTTTAGGAAGGTTTCTTCAGAGCGACAACTACGGCGCTGGGGGGATCAAGTACGTGAAGGTGGATCACGCACAGATAAATTACTGCGTATAAGTGCCCATACACTGCAACACTTTATAGAGGCTATGGACAAACAGTTAACAGTTCAGGATGTCGACCTACAACGTTGGGCTTTAAACGCAAAACAAATAGTTAATCTTCAGGGATTCACCGCCTCTTCCTATTGGGTATGGAACTTCAAAAAAATGCACGGAATTGTATCTCGAAAGGTTACCAAATTTGTTACAAAACATGGAATTGATTCAAGAAATGAGGAAATTGCGCAATGTGAAGTTTTCGTCAGTGAAGTGAAGTCGTACCTAACAGCAAAGGGACCCGAAAATGTCTTTAATTCTGATCAGAGTGGATTCAACCTCGAACATCATTCTGGTAGAACGTTGAGTCACCGAGTGTCGAAAAAAGTGGAAAGAGTAGTTCAGTCTGTGTCATCGACAACTCACAGCTATACGATTCAACCTACGATATCCGCAGCTGGCAAACTCCTTTCTCCTCTTTTGATCGTACTTAAGGAAATCGGCGGAGAGTTTGGACCGAGGGTTCAAGAAACTATGTTTAGGCCGCAAAATGTTTTTATACTGGCCTCCACGTCTGGGAAACTAACATCAGCCCACCTGAAAACTTGGTTGAAAGATGTATTTTTTCCCAACGTCGGATTATCAAGTGTTTTATTGTTAGACTCCTGGGGAGGTCAGTGTTCTAAAACTGTTTCGGAGGCTACGCCACACGATAAAGAATTAAAACACCTTATTATACCGAAAGGCACGACGGGAAGAATTCAACCGCTAGATGTTTACGGATTTCGAGTTTGGAAAAACTTTGTTAAACGCTTCTCGGACATGGTTATACTATTTGATTACGACGTTAATCTTCATTTAAGAGACAATATTATTAAGCTTCAATCTCTGACACACAATCAGTTTTCTACGCCAAGATTTACAGATCTTTTCAAATATGCATGGTTTAAGAGTGGTTATATAGAAAACAGGCCCCCTCATTTTGACAATCCAGTAGATTTTTGTTTCGGTGTAAACTCCGCACCAAAATGTGACATTTGTGGAAATGCTGCTATCATTACTTGTGCGTGGTGTAGGAAATCATTTTGCATTCAACATTTCTTTACGGAATACCATTTCTGTGAAACTTATGTTCCGTAAATTCACAGTCTCCATACTATCAATATTAATATATGCATATTCATTCGAAATGAAACGACATCAATTATTTAATTTGCCGAAATCATTTTCGTCCGATAGCGATTATATACATAAAAGTAGAGACACTGGTAGCCTTCTCGAATTTAATGTCTATTACATCTCTAATTTTTATACGAATTTTTTATTAACGGATATTAATTTCCAAGCAACAATATCATACTGCAATGCATACTAATGTAATTAATATTACTATTACAAATTTTATATCGTCTTGTTATGATTAATAAATGCGTATCTCATAATAATAGCCGCCCGTATGCCTATACGTGTACACTTCGTCCGGCCGCAGCCCGGCGGACCCGTGCGGTCTGCGTATTATATGAAAATTTTGGAAAACTGTAGGAGGCAAATCCATCATATTATATAACAATGGATTCAGAATAAAATTTCGGTTCTTTCTTGTCATTATGTAAATTGTTGTATCTCTGAAAATAATGTAACAATAAATTTGTTTGTTATAAACAAATTACTTTTTACAAAATCTGTGACCACTATTTATTTTACCTCAAAAAACCATGACACTTTTCCTTAAGAAGTTTTCTTATATCTGTGACAGTTTTCGAGATACCATTTTTCTGCTGAAACTTCAAGGGGTGAATTTACCCCCTAAACTTGCGATTGGGCAGCTATAAAAAAATACGTGTCCCTTTTTTTCACCTGCTTAATATGTCCACCAAGTTTAATCAAAATCGGAGGCGGACACCCGAATATGTTTCCTTGTGAATGCAACCGACTCTGTACAAGCGTAATGCGACGTGACTATGCGCGTAACTGTGTAGTTATGAACCGAAGATGATCAAAATCGAAGGGTTTATATAGTCCCAAAATGTATGGAGGGGACTCATTAGAGGCCTCCATATATGGTAAGGTCACAGAGTCTTCATCGGGTCACGCATGCACTTAATCCGTCATGATGCAGTTGGTCGACATCAAAGGGCCTATTATTCGTATGATAGCGAGAGAAATCTTTGGGCGTCTTCCGTTCTTACGCAAGATCGAACGACACGTGCGTGCGCAGCGTAAGAGAATATTATTCATACGCAACAATGGAAACACGCACAATCCGACATCACATTCCTGGCATTGATAACGAGATTCTCGCCTCTTATCGTTTTTCGCACACACAACACAACTTCGTAATCTATTTTGCCCGGTAGCTTCATAAAGTGAAGAAAAATGTCTTCCGTTGAGTCTTGATGACCGATTATTTCCGGGTGTAATAGGATGACGGGTTGTTTTTTTTATATTTCTTTAAAATTTGATCTATCAATTTCAGTTGAAATTTTGCAATTGATATTGTTTTGTTGGTTTTCAATTTATATAGACAATATGAATTCCATAAGCACATATTAATCACATGGAAGAAATATTTTTTGTACCATTCTGTTCTTTTGCGGGTGGAATTTATAGTGCTGATGACCATGTTGGTCCTGTCTACAGCATCCATCAATTTATTATAGCCGTGTACACAAGATGGTTTCTGTAAAATTTCTTGTGCACCGTAGTGTTCTGGTACATCCACAAATTCTTCTGTATGTATTATTAAAATCATGAAAACCTCTGTCTCATCGTGCCAGTTTATGGCTAACATATTTGCAGACGCACGAATGCACGCTTCGCCTTTTTGTAATTTATCGTTCATTTTTGGCATTCCTTTTCTCCTCTTTTTTGCAGTGCCACACGCATTTGTACAATTTTTATGCAACATATCAAATCATGCGGGGTTTGTGTACCAATTGTCGACGTAAAGCAGGCATGTCAAACACGCGGCCCGCCAATGTATAGGTTGCGGCCCGCCGAGACTTTTAAAATTTTTTAATAACAGTAATTCTTCGCTCGACGCTCGCCACGATCTGTAGCGATATCGCTCGTGAGTGATCCCCACCACTGGAGGGGCCCCCGTAGTTCTGAGTGGAAGGAGCAATTCGACACCTTTTAACTAGCCGACTTGAACTAGCCGACGTTAGCCATTGAAAGATTAAATGCCTTCGTATCTGTACGGTCCAATAAACCGTCCAAAGAAACCGAAGTTGCTTGCCAAAAGTGCAAGGATAAATGCATGCAAAATTTCGGCGACAGCTTCAGGTATTAAAACACTACCCATGCTGCCGCCCGACTACTTCTCACCATCATAAAATAGCAAACGGCAAGGCCGACCATAAATCTTCGATTTCCACATTTGCTGACCATCCCTTGCTGTATTTTTCCGATTCCTCACGTTTCCTTCTAATACATCTCCCACCCTTTTTCGGTACCACTTCCTAACTCCACATTAGAAAAAATGGACCGCCAATGAACCAGCTCCAACACCCACTCCTTTTTGCAACAAACCACCCCTTCATGTCTACGATAAACATTGCAGAAACGAAAGACGACACTTTTTACTTAACCATCGAACTGTATACAGTAATTCTTCGCTTGACGCTCGCCACGATCTCTAGCGTGGCCGCTAGCGAGTCATCCCCACCACTGGAGGGGCCCATCTAACTTTAAGTGGAAGGAGGAATCCGTCACCTTTTGACTAGCCGACTCGTCGCGGCGGCTGACGGTCTCGTTACCCATTGAAAGATTAAATGGCTTGGTATCGGCGAGACAACACTAATGCAACGGTGAAACTTTTTTATTGTTACTTATATCTCTTTATTTTTTTGTTTGAAATGCTGCTGAGATTGTGGTGATTAAAATGAGACCAAATACGATAGAATTTGTATTATTTGTATTTACTTAGTAATATTATATGTAATGGGCAAGAATCCTTACAAGAA
Organism: Nomada flava; assembly: GCA_951802745.1. Taxonomy (NCBI): domain Eukaryota; kingdom Metazoa; phylum Arthropoda; class Insecta; order Hymenoptera; family Apidae; genus Nomada; species Nomada flava. The sequence goes on from OX637903.1 coordinate 11,193,546, forward strand.
AAGCTTGCGAACGGCCGTGCTCAGTTTTTAATAAAACTTTACGGGCTTAGAGGATAGTCCAAATCTAAACATATATTCCAATAGGTTTTCTCAAGATAGGATCCACATTTATTAGTATGGTTTTATGTTTTTCGTGTTTTATTGCCAAACGTACTTTGCGAAAGGCAAATAAACACAGATAACAATTCCTAGACTGAAAGCAAGTACACTAGGATTTCTAGAAATCCATGCAAGCACATAATAATGGAATGCCACATGCAATACTGAAATCATTAGCCGCAATTGAATATAATAAAGAAATGTGTGGTATGGTAGAAGCGCCTAAAACACAGCCGTCGGCCGTGTCCACACTCGAAACTCAAGTGGATCAAATTCGTTGTCAATGCATTCCCGGCGCTCGTCGAAATTCGTTTTGTGTTCATCGAGGAACGTCGACAAGTTCTTGTGGCGCCGCGATTGTCGGGCCGACACAAGGGCTTGGCGAGGTTCCTCGATGAACACGACCGTTCACGAGCTTTCCGTGTAAGCATCCTTGCCCATTACATATAACATTACTAAGTAAGTAAATATAATCCAAATTCTATCGTGTTTGGTCTCATTTTAATAACCAAAATCTCAGCAATATTTCAAAAAAAAAATTATTGCGATATATGTAACAATAAAAAAGTTTCGCCGTTGCATTAGTGTTGTCTCACCGATGCGAAGGCATTTAAACCTTTTACTGACGCCCGACTTCTCATTCCACTTTTTCTTTCGCTCGCTGTCCCTTTCTGTGGCCGCCGATGTCGGTGCCCACATAGTAGCCGGGCGGCCGAAATTTCTAGGGACCCAAAGTTCACTTAAATTTGCTCGGCGCTCGCGGCCGGTCCCGAACAGCGAGCGCCAAGCGAAGAATTACTGTACATTACCATCACTATTTCACCATTTGTATAGTATTACTAGAAATATACGTTAAGTTATTACTTGACATCATCTTTTCATCACCTCTCATCATCTCTTACAACTAGCCCTCACGACATTAATTTGCCGTAGAGCGCAACGGCCATCGCGTTTAGAATCAACATTTTCAATTCGTGAGTTGAGTGCTGTACAGTATCGGTGAGACAACACTAATGCAAAGGCATAAATTTGTATTATATTTACTTAGTAATATTATATGTAATGGGCAAGGAAAAATGAGTAAGGAAAGATCAATTGAAGAGGAACATCGTAGTTTTCAAGAAAAATGGGAACTGTGTTACGAGCCGAGGGTGAAGGGGCCTAGCCGAGGATCGGTTGTTTTTTAGAGTTTGTTAGTAAGTGAACGGTGCTTATTTCGTCACCGGGTGCCATTCAAGATAGGAAATACGTGGACGAACCAGAGCTTATTGCAGAACTGGGAGCCACTAGGAAGGTTGTCGTGGACGAACTATCTATGTCTATGTCTATGTCTATGTTCAAATAATAAAAGGTCTATATTCTCTATTTCTTTGGCTAGTGCTATTCGTAGGTTACAGATTGACGCGGAACTAAAATCCACCTTTCTCAATCTTTATGGATATTAAATTTTCAAATATTAATAACTTTGCAAGGGTGTAGACCTGGCTTCGCAACTCGTGGTGGTGGATCTTCTCTCCTGGTCCATGTTGGTTTTCTTTGGGGATTGTCGTACGAAATCCACTTTTCATCCCCAGTCACTAAATGTTTCAAAAATGGATGTTTTTCATAGCGTGCAAGCAAAGATATGCACGTTGCTACGCGATCACAACGGTTCCGTTCTGTGAGCTGGTGCGGCACCCATACATCCAGCTTTGTTACCATTTCCATTTTCTTTAAGTGTCTGTGGACAGACGATTTGAGGATATTTAACGTTGTAGTCATCTCTTGAACCGATAAACTTCGCGTTTGATCCACTAAATCACGAATTCTGTCTTCTTCTAATTCTGTTGGACGTCCAGAACGTGGTTGATCTGCAAGATCAAAATTTCCTTTTCGAAATCGATCAAACCATTTTCTGCACGTACGGGGTGATAAAGAACCTTCTCCGTAAACGGCACAAATGTTGCTTGCGGCAACTGTTGCTGTATTTGCTTTGCGAAACTCATACAGCATAAGATGCCGAAAATGAATACGCATCTCACTCATCATTTTTCACTGTCTAAAAGACGAAACGCTTGCTGTTCACGAACTTTTTCTTTGGAATGCCTTCTCTAGACTGAACTCGATCATTAAACTCTGATTCCTTTCATCGCTTATCGCTCTGTGTTTATACAACACACCGCAGAAAGTATAAACGCATCCGCGGCACGAACTTATGGGACAACCAAATACTTATATAAATTGCTTAAGGGGGACTAAACCCCAATCTCGCTGAGCATCAGTATGGCTAGGTGGCACCGACATGGTACAAAGCTAGTAGGTCCATACTGAGCCGCGAGAGTTTTTTTTTTTTCTCTTCTTTCAGTGAGCAGGGGTGAGCCGTGCCTGAGAGCGTCCTTTTGCCCTTTTACCGGTTGATTTTCAGGGGTTGTAATGGTGTTACCATCTGGAAATGAAAGAGGATGTGAGAGAGGTCAGGGGATAAAATTGACAAAAACCCCTATTACTTGGAAGGATTGTCCCCATATGTGGGGGCAGGTGAGAGTGTGAGTTTAGGTATGAGGTTGTTGAATCGCTGAGGTGGAGGAGTAGTTTGGGCAAGTTTGTGATACGGTTGGTTATAGAGAAGTAGCAGGGTCACATTTCTACGTATGTTTTGAGCCATGAAATCTTAACTTGATTTTGTATGGGATACGGTTTCTGTCGTCGAGCCCAGTTTGTCGAACCAGTTGGTTTGAGTGTCCACTGACAGTGTAGTTTGCGGCTAAGGAGTTCACGTAGAAGTTTATATCCTCCACGTTTAGATCGGCTAGAAGTTTCTGAGTGGAGTAGTCTTGTGGTTTCCCTGAGATGATCTTTAGGATGCGGTTTTGCGTGTGGCGGAGCTTGATTAGAGTTGATTTTGGGGCAATGTTCCAGATTTGAGCCCCGTATGTGAGGACTGCTCTGAGGCAGACCTTGTATAGCGAGATCCTGAGATGCTGATGTAGGCCTGAGGCTGCGCAGAGGTGTCGATGCATGGCTCCGGCCGCAGCTCTGGTTTTTTTGATTCTGTCTAGAATTGCTGGTGTCCATGAGAGTTTTTCATCGAGGAGAATTCCCAGGTACTTCACTTGCGAGGACCAGGGAATGTCTGTCCCGAGAATTGAGAGATGTAAGTCCTGTCGGGTTTTGGTTTTTCTCGTGAAGTAGATTGCCTGAGTTTTCCAGGGGTTGACTGATAATTTCCAGTCGTGGAAGAAGGAGATAACCCGGTTGAGGTAGTTTTGAAGTTTCTTGACCAGAAGCGCGAATGACCAGGAAGACTCAAGGAGTATTGTATCGTCTGCATATAACGCGATTTTCCCAGAGGTGGAATTTATTGTTGGGATGTCGTTGATGTATATATTGAAAAGGATGGGACCGAGTATTGAACCTTGTGGGACGCCAGCCGTGACAGGCAGTTTTTGGGACTTAGTTCCGTTGATTGATACGAAGAGTGTTCTTCCAGAGAGATATGATTTAATTATCCGCACGGTATTTGCGGGGAGTCCTGCGTTTATCAGTTTGTGGAGCAGCGCGTCGTGCCAGACAGTGTCGAAGGCTCGTGTGAGGTCTAGGAGGAACATACCAGCATATCTGCCTACGTTTACTTCGTGCGTGACTACTTGGGACACTCTTAGAAGCTGATGAGTTGTGGAGTGGTGTGCCCTGAAGCCGAATTGCTGGTCAATGATAACGTTGTTACTGACAAGGTGTTCCGCTAGTTGTTTATAGATGCACCTTTCAAAGACTTTACCTAGAATCGGAAGTAGGCTGATGGGGCGGTAGTTACCGGTGATATTTCGGTCTTTACCGGGTTTTGGGACCGGTACGACCTTGGCCGTTTTCCAGATGGACGGGAAATATGAGAGTGTCATGCAGCCGCGGAATATATAGTACATCTGCAGCTGCATTTTCCTCCCAGCATACTTTAGCATCTGCCCATTGATTCCATCGTCTCCGGGTGCTTTTTTTGATTTGAGGCTTCGGATTATTGTGGCGATATCTCTGGGTGTAAAAGGAGCTTTCTTGTTAGGGGATGGGGGATAAGGGGGGTAGAGTAGCCGAGTAAGGCTGTCCTCTACTTCCGGATTTTTGGGAGATGAGAGTGTCGAGATGCTATTGTGGGTCTCAGTGAAGACGCGGGCGAGTCCATTAGCTTTGTCCAAATCGTCTGTGAGGTAGTCCTGTCCGTCTGAATGCCTGAGTGGGGGATATACTGTTTTGGAGTTTGTCATGATTCTGAAGTTATTCCAGAAGACTCGGTCGGTCTTGTTTAGTGATTTGATTTGGGATCTCCAATGTTGGGAGCGTAGAAACGTGACTCTGCATTTGATCTCGCGGGATAAATTTCGGATGACAGTTTTAAAATAATCTATACCAGTACGTTGATAGATCTTGCTGCCTTTTCTACGACTGGCGATGTAGGATCTTAGAATGGGGTCTGTGTTGAAGGGGACGAGGCCAGGCTTGTCCTTGAAGGTGGATGCCTTCCTTTTGCAGGCTGTTAGGAAGGATGACAGAACGGCGATGGAGTCATCGATATCATTTTCAGTGCTAAGAAGAGTGGTTAGGCGAAAATTTTCGGTGAGGGTGTGGTATTTTTCCCAATTAACCACTCGGGCTTTGTTAGGAGAGTGAACGGTCCCTTGTTTCGGGGTTAGAAGGACTGGTCGGTGTTGGGTGGCTGCATCTTCAGTTATTACACTCTTGAAGTCTGAAGAGTGATGTACTAGGAAGATGTCTAGTGTTGAGGGCCTTTTACTAGGCCCTCCGTGGTATGTGAATTTGTCTGGATGAATCAGTCTGTAGGGAGATCTTAGCGCATGAACGGAGAGTGCGTTTCCGTTGGAGTTATTTGCGAAGTTATTCCATGAGGTATGCCGGGCGTTGAAGTCTCCTCCAATGATGTACGGGTGGATAGGGGGACATATACCGCTGCTACGGTAGGATCCGAACATTTGGTATGTTCAAAGCTTGAGAATTGAGTTGTACCTGAGGCAATGACTGTGTAATAGTTTCAAGTACCAGGCACTCTATTGGTACCTGATAATTATTAATGGTAGATTTTAATTTTACTTGGACTGATTCTCTAATATTTGATATGCCTTGGTTTATGCCTACTATAGGAATGTCCACCCTCTTACTTGGTAAATTTAACTTGTTAGCAAACGTCTTTGTAATGAGATTGGGTTGAGATCCTGGATCCAGTAATACCCTGCATCTTCTTGGATTCCCTTGGGCGTCAAATAGGTATACTTGTGCCGTGGACAAGACTACCTGGGATTGGCTTTCCCGGGCATGTGCTATGCTGGATGTATCTTGAGATGGAGGTTCGCAGCTGGTCCACTGTTTGTTTAACTTATCTTGTTCTAGCGAGCAGTGCACAGTGGCCACAGAAATTGCCTTCGATTCCTCCCTTTCTGGTTTCGCTATTGCGCTCTCTTGTGCAATACCCTCCTCTTTCGTTAACTCGAATAGCTCCTTCATATGAGTATTGATTATTAATCTCTTGTTCTCGTATCGCTGAGTAAGTAAGCACCATCCTATCTCGTTGTTTTCTGCTGATGTCTCCAACGACTGTAAAACCTTGAGTGCTTCATCCTTAAGGGAGCTTCTTAAATATTGAAACTTTTGTATTTCCGTTAACTTCGCATTTGAGTGTATTAGTGAATTGAATGAATCTTTAAATAAAAGCCATTGATTATAGTTACCGTTAAATGTAGGAAGCGTTAAAGTAGGTAGCTTTACATGTGTACTCATTCCCTCTTCTACTCGCTGTATGAGCGGTGAAGCTGAAGGGTTCTGAATGCCTGATTCTGTTTGACGAGATATCATTTGCCTGGCTTTACTTACAACCTTGTGGGGGCTTCAGTGTATCCGTTGATAGGATGGTGGAAGGAGGAAGCGATGGGAAAAGAAAGGAAGGAGGAAGGTTGCGTTTCGTCCTAGGCCTGCTAGTGGACTCATCAGTAAGGCGTCCTAGCGGGCCCTGCCTTAGACACTAGGATAGTAGGGTTTTTTTTTTTTTTATATTATTCCTTGGGGGTTGGGTAGGCCGTTCCTGAGAGCGTTGCTGCCCTCTTACCGGCGGTACATGGGCATTTGGTGGTATTACCTGCTGGAAATTAAATTTGGAGAAAATTTAAGGTGGGAGGAGGGGACAAAATTTGCAAAAAACCCCTAACATGAGGGAATGCTCCGGAGAGATCTGGAGCATAGGTTGAGAAAGGTAGAGAATGGATATGGTCTATCAGGGGGATAGGTTGGCTTGGGTGGTGGTGTGTGGGGTACGTTTTGAATCAGTTAATTAAGTGTTCGATATGATGGAGATGTGGGTACCTGGATTTAACCTGGGTCGTGGGTTATGGATCCAGGGAATTTTATTTTAGGGTTGTATGGGGTATGGTTTGGCTTGTAGAGCCCAGTTTGCCTGACGAGTGGGTTTGAATGGTTTTCTACAGTTAGTTTTGAGCTCAGTGGGTTTATGTAGGAGTTTATGTCCTCCACTTTTAGTTCTTTTAAAAGTTCTCGCGTCGGGTAGTCACGCGGTTTTCCGGTTATGTTTTTGAAAATACGGTTTTGTGTATATCTCAGTTTGATGAGCGTAGACTTTGGGGCAATTGCCCAGATTTGTGCGCCATAGGTCAGGACTGGTCGAAGACAAACCTTGTAGAGGGAAACTCTAAGATTTTGGCGGATGTGGGAGGCAGCGCAAAGGTGACGATGCAGGGCTCCGGCTGCCGCTCTGGTTTTCTTTATTCTGTCTATTACGGCAGGGGTCCAGGAGAGGCGTCTATCTAGTATGACTCCTAGGTATTTCACTTGGGGTGACCAGGGAATGCTAGTACCCAGGATTTGGAGTTTTAGGTCCTCTCTGGGTCTGGTTTTTCTGGAGAAAAATATGGCTTGGGTTTTGGTGGGGTTTATTGTTAATTTCCCATCCTGGAAGTAGGATGAAACCGCAGTAAGATATGACTGGAGTTTTTTAGTTAATTATGAAAAATTCCATGAGGATTCTAGAAGAATGGTGTCGTCGGCATAAAGACCAATGTTTCCCGTGGTAGATTTAACTTTGGGTATGTCATTTATGTAGATGTTGAAGAGAATGGGGCCAAGTATAGATCCTTGGGGGACCCCTGCATTTACTGGGAGTTTTTGGGAGTTGAAGCCGTTTATCGAAACAGATAATGTCCTATTGGTGAGATAGGATTGAATTATCTTGATGAGGACGTCAGGTAGTCCAATGGCCAAGAGTTTGTGGAGGAGAGCATCGTGCCAGACCGTGTCAAATGCACGGGCGAGGTCAAGAAGAACCATGCCCGCGTATCTGCCAACGTTGACTTCGTGGGTCACAATTTGAGATACTCTTAGGAGTTGATGGGTAGTTGAATGGTGTGTTCTGAAACCAAATTGTTGGTTGATTATTATATTGTTACTGTCAAGGTCCGTCATGAGGTGTTTCAATAGGCATCGTTCGAAGACTTTGCCAAGGATTGGTAAAAGGCTGATAGGACGGTAGTTGGTGGCGACACTGCGGTCTTGTCCTGGCTTTGGGACCGGTACAACCTTTGCAGTTTTCCAGGTGGTCGGGAAGAATGAGAGAGAGACACAGCTGCGAAATATATAATAGATCTGGAGCAGGGCCCTTCTTCCAGCGTTTTTTTAGCATTAGAGCATCTATGCCATCGTATCCAGGTGCTTCTCCCGTTTTTAGGTCTTTAATGGCTGAGTGAATCTCCCTTGGTGAAGAGAGGAGTTTTTGTGTGGTGGGAGACGGTGTCGAGTGCAGAAGGCGGTGGAGACTAGCCTCGACTTCTGGGGATTTTGGGGAGGCAAGTCGTGAAATGATATTGTGGGTGTTAGCGAATCCTTTGGCTAATGCGTTGGCTTTTTCTAGGTCAGTCGTGGTGTAGGATTGGCTATTGTCACGCCACTGGAATTATTGAAGTGTAAACTTCTTTAGGCGCGCCACGCACAGAATTTTGCTGGGGAGTGAATGAGTCTGATGCGCGACGCTCGGGAGCCGAAGCGCGTCAGGCTTCGGGTAAACTCGAGGAACCGAAGCGCGTCAGGCTTCGGGTAAACTCGAGGAACCGAAGCGCGTCAGGCTTCGGGTAAACTCAAGGAACCGAAGCGCGTCAGGCTTCGGGTATACTCGAGGAACCGAAGCGCGTCAGGCTTGGGGTAAACTCGAGGAACCGAAGCGCGTCAGGCTTCGGGTAAACTCGAGGAACCGAAGCGCGTCAGGCTTCGGGTAAACTCAAGGAACCGAAGCGCGTCAGGCTTCGGGTAAACTCGAGGTACCGAAGCGCGTCAGGCTTCGGGTAGACTCGAGGAACGCTCAGCGCGTCGGGCTTCGGGTAGACTCGAGGAACGCTCAGCGCGTCAGGCTTCGGGTAAACTCGAGGAACCGAAGCGCGTCAGGCTTCGGGTAAACTCGGGAGCCGAGATCGTCAGGCTCACGAGGTAGAACAAGAGTTTATCCGAGCGAAGATCAGACAGTGCTGAGCGTCGCAGTTTAATTGTATTTTGATTTGATGTAAAGTTTATTAAAGTTTCTTTAATTTTTTGAGTTTTTTTTTGAGTTTTTGAGTTTTGAGTTATTGAGTTATCAGTTAATTTTATTCCACGAGCAGAGCGCTTTCACGGAAAGGCGGGCACATAACCCCACATTTTAAAGTTCATCAAAGACAATTTCGCAACGCCCTGCTGTGGTTATTAAAAGTTTATTTAAAGTTAAATCGTTATTGTTCTGGGTTAATTTTTTTTTGAAGTGTAAACTTCTTTAGGCGCGCCACGCACAGAATTTTGCTGGGGAGTGAATGAGTCTGATGCGTCACGCTCGCGCGCGACACGCTCATTCGGGTAAACTCGAGAGCCGAAGCGACACGCTCGCCGCGACACGGTCAACGCGACACGCTCAGCGCGACACGGTCAACGCGACACGCTCAGCGCGACACGGTCAACGCGACACGCTCGGCGCGTCACGGTCAACGCGACACGCTCAGTTCGGGTAAAATCGGGAGCCCAGATCGTCAGGCTCACGAGGTAGAACAAGAGAGCCAAGTTTTCCGAGCGAAGATCAGACAGTGCTTAGTAGTGGTGGAGAAATATCAATGGTCAGCACTATCTATAATTTCCGATAGTTGGACCATCGACCATCGATAATTATCGATAGTGATGGAATGTGATATGTATGCATATGTAGTACATACATAAGTAATGTAAGGATGAGCGCTCTCTCTGGCAGCCAAGGAAATGACGTTAGGCGCAGAGGAAGAGAGCGCTCTCCTAAAAACGCGCAGATGCAGTTTAATCCTGTACAGAGGATATAATATTCTTTGAATTGCAGATTCTTTCGTACGCAAAATCACACAGAAAGCCAGCCTTTAATGACTAAATACTATCGGTATCGTCAGTTATAGAACAAATGCTTATCATCAAATTACCAAACATTTTGAAATTCTCGGCATTACGAATGTTAACCCACATTTTCGATGTACTATCGATAGTAAACATATATTATCGATAGTTTTCGATATTCGATAGTAGCAACCATCGATAGTATCGATAGTGCCATCGATATTTCTCCACCACTAGTCCCCACTAGACCCCAGAGAAAGTAAGAGGAAGGTGCATTCTTATATAAACGAATAATTTTTGAGAAGGCGTGTTGGTTCTATGCATTGTATAAAACCCAGTTAAATAAATAATTATCTCTTATAGTTGTGAGAATATATTCTGAGAATATATTCTATATTCATTCGTTAGAGTTTCTCCTCTGAATAAGGACCTGCCTTCTTTTACTGTATAAAATAAATTACTTTTAGTAAACTGAACTGTGCATTATATATAATCACATTAATCACACATCCTCATAATCTAGTTTTCCAACAGATTCGTCCAAGTAATAAGACCCGTAATAATAATATTCATATTATTCATATATATATTAATTAATTAAATTCGCGGCATTACGAATGTTAACCCGCATTTTCGATGTACTATCGATGGTAAACATATATTATCGATAGTTTTCGATAGTAGCAACCATCGATAATATCGATAGTGCCATCGATATTTCTCCAGCACTAGTGCTTAGTTTACGTTCAATACCTAATTCTACTTGGTATTGGTCTGAAAGGAAAAAGGATCTATTTGCTATAATTAGGTAAACCGACTGTATTTTTCACAATAACTGCTAATGAAATAGGGTGGTCTGATTTGCTACAACTATTGTACAAGTTGAAAAACAAAGATTGTATCACGAAAGAGGCAGTAGAAAAATTACATTACATGGTGAAAAGTACTGTCATCAACGAAGACGCTGTTACTTGCGCCATATACTTTAATAAATTTGTTAATTATGTGGTATTTCGTACTTAATAACCTTTCAGTTTCCTTTCTCTTTATAAATTTTATTAGCTTAGTACACGTTCTTCACCTCCTTGCATCGTCCATTTTCATCTATATCTTCTTCTGTTTTCTTTTCGCCGCGAGGCGTCACATTTACGCATTCCCGCGTCCCATTCACGCGCCACATTCAAACGTAGTTACACGCTATCCCTCTCAGCCGCATACAATTGCGGACAAAATTAGTCAATGTCATAATGAATATTCTACAATCAAAGAAATGTAGCTCTTTTGGAAAGTTCAGGGTTCTCCACTATTTCAAGCGCATTGAATTTCAGCATAGGGGCAGTCCTCATGCGCACATCTTAGCTTGGCTTGATAACGCGCCGACGGATGCTCTTAATAAAGTTTATGATAAGGCAATTGAACTGATAGATGCCTTTATATCAGTTTCAGCATCGAAAGCATCGGGAAATATAAAACTTCAAACATATAAACATACATTCATGTGCTACAAAAAAATAACTTCCCATGAAGCACAAAAATGTAGATTTGAAGCTCCTTTTATGCCATCAAAAAAAACAATGATATTAAGTTCAATGAAAGATACAGAGGAAGGATATAACAATTATCGTAAACACTATGCACAAATAAGAGTACGATTGGAAAATGAAGATTTTGTAGACATGGACGATTTTGATAATCGTAATGGTATAAATCGTGATGAAGAATATTGCAATATTATCAGAGCAGGAATAAATAGACCAAAAGTTTTCGTAAAACGAGAACCTTTCGAAAAATGGCATGATCCTTTCAATCCATTCATATTTAATATTGTTAAATCCAATACAGACTTCCAATTTATAACAGAAGAATATTCATGTGCAGCTTATGTAGTAGAATATGTAAATAAAACAAATAGGGGTGTAAGTCACTTGCAAAGGAAAATAATCGAAACAATGAATGGACATCCGGAATTTGATATCATTGAGATAACCAAAAACATAAGTGTGAACATACTAAATCATACAGACATCACAAGTCAGGAAGCTGCTTGGTATTTACTACGGGAACCAATGTCAAAAACATCATTAATTATCGTATATATTCCAACAGTATGGCCAATTGAACGTCAGCGAGTAAGAAAAACTATGGAAGAGTTGAGTAAATTAGAAGGTGATAGTAATGATTATTGGAAACAAAACTGGTTTGATAAGTACGAGAAAAGACCAGAATACTTGGAAGATATTACATGAGCACAATTCGTATCAAGATATACAAAAAGTTTAAGTTTAAAAGTTTAAAAGTTTACACTTCGGTCGTGCGGTCTTAAGCGCACACTAGTTTTTTTGAAATTGTTCCAGGTGGTATGTCAGGCATTGAAATCCCCACCAATGATGTATGGAGTAGGGAGGCCTGTCATTTGGTCGATGGTTGTATTGGTAAGGCATGCAGTGGGAGAGGCATATACAGCAGCTATAGTTAGTGATGGAGTGTGAAGACGGATGGCTACCATTTCTAACCCAGAGATAGGGACGAGGCCGATAGTATCGAAGGTTAGAGAGTGGTGAATTGCAATAGCAACTCCACCATGTCGGGAGGCTGGCCTGTCGAAGCGAATCACTTTGTATCCGGGTAGGGAGAAGTTAATGCCAGGTTGAAGCCACGTTTCGGTAAGGAGAGCGATGTGGACCTCATGTTTTTGGAGAATGAGAATAAGTTCATTCCTCTTTTGAGGAATAGAGTTAGCATTCCAGAGCATTAATCGAGGGATGATACCACCGACATGAATGCTTGAAATTGCTGGCTTTTGGAGGTGCATGTGCGCAGTTTCTGGAGGAGTGTTTCGGCAGCGCGTAGCATCGCGCCTACGCCACAGATCTCCGAGATCTGCTTGAATATGTTGAGGGTCTGCTCGATAGTAGCAGACTCCTCGGAGGCTGGTTGGGGGGTGAGAGGGGGGTTGGTGATACGCGAGGTCTTAGCTGTGAGGGCATCACGGTAGGATATATGAGGCTCCCGCGGAGCCACGTATGGCCTATCTCTGAGAGGCAGGAGGGGGAAGATGGGGGTGGTGGGGGGTGATGCGGTGGTGGGAGTCAAAACGGGATTTTTTGGGACAGTTCTCATGGAGAGGAATTTCTCCAGCGCAGGACATTTTGAGAAGTTTGCAGTGTGCTGACCACTGCAGTTTGCGCATTTTAGAGCTTGCTCTCTTGTTTTGGTGCACTCATGGGTAAAGTGCGGGAGAACACATTTTACACAACGAGGGGCTAAGTTGCAGTTGGCTGATGAGTGGCCAAAAGCCTGGCAGCGGAAGCACTGCGTGCATGTTTTGTGGGACATGAATTTGTCCCAGTAGATGCGGGTATGGAACAGGAAGCCGACGGCCTTGACTGATTTTACTGGGGTGCCCGTGGGGAATGTGATTTTATATGTGCAATGGCGCATTTCTGTGGAGTCTTTTCTTGCGAGCGGAGTGCACGCGACAGGGGTGAGACCAGCAGTTTGGAGCTCAAGGGTCAATTCTTCGGTGGGCATGAGGGGTAATCCTTTCAGGGTCAGAGCAAGGGTTTTTTCGGAGTTTAGAGTGAATGTGTGGTACTCCCTATTGCTCTCTTGAAGCTTGGATTTGAAGTGCGAGAAGTCTTTCACACTGTTGAAATGGACTCGGACCTTTCTTCCCAGGAATTTTAGCGTGAAGTTGTCTCCGTATTGGGCCTGGAGAGATTTGGAGAAAGGGCTGATTTTCCCATCGAAATTGGGAACATAGATTGGGGGCGGACGGGAAGTGATACCTTCGCGTGGGGTCGCGTTACCTTTTTTTTCTTCGAGTGATGGGTTTATTGCGCGCTTGCGAGGAGATGCAGGGGCTTGCTGGGGGAGATTTTCGGCGCGTGCGTCTGTGAAAAAGCTAAGGGGGTTAAATTTATTTGAGGTGGGGATACTGGCTTGGACCTCCATTTGCGTTTCCTTGGAGCTGCTAGAATTTTTTGCCAAGAGAGGGGGGAGGGGGGTGGCACTTAGTGTCAGTTTAACTTTTTTTTCGGGGGCCAGAGAGGCCTCCATCGTGGTGGTGTCTTTTTCGGGGGTGTGGGGAGATGCAGGAGATTCAGGAGCTATACTACCTGTTCGGCTGAATGTTGACGTGGTCGATGCAGCGTCACATTGGAGTGTCGGTTTGGTCTTCTTAACGACCGCCTCATGTGGACATGAGGTCCACATCGCTCTCTCCCGCCGGAAGGCTGTCTTGTAGGCTTGTGAGGGCCAGCGTTCATTTTGCAATTTGTAGGACCTTCCTACACTTTGACGTACGAATAGTTCTCCTCCATGTGGCGGAGGAGGGAAGCGTGATGTTCACCCCTGGGTCGGTGGGCCACAGAGTTTTTAGCACTGATGCGTAGCACTGATTTAATTTAGCACTGATGTTCCGTCAGGAGGTTTTTTTTTGTCACAGGATCCCTGCCGGATCATCGTGCTCGTCCCCTAGCGGCGTATGTGGGAAGTGCCCCCACAACCTCATAATATGCATCTTCAAATGCGCGTCGCTCTGCATCAAACTGCTGTTCTAAGATTTCTGCTGCTTCCTTTCTCCAATCTGCACCTTCAGGTACAGTTTCTCCCCTGATAACTTCCTCCAATTCTGTTTGAATTCTTTCAAAGTCTACCATTAACCCTTTGCGGTCCTATGTCGAGTGTGGCTCGACATCGCGTTTCGTTCTAGCGCGTACTATGTCGAGTGTGGCTCGACATCGCGTTTCGACAATGTCTCCCGACTGTGGCCTCACAATGTGGCCCGACAATGTCTCAATCTTAATCCAAATGAGATAAGATGAGAGCTACAGTGTAGCATATCCGAAATAGACCATGCCTATTGAAATTTTTGGCTTAGTTTTAGTATTTTCAAACCTGCGCGGACCTGCTAGTACGAAATTGCGAATACAGCGCGGTCGAGCTGGAACGAAACGGTGAAGAGCGCTCGGACCGCAAAGGGTTAAAGATTCTACCCTAACCAACCTGTCAGGTACATGTGATATATTTTCTTCTGTACATGCTTCTAAGAATGTCTTGAACCGTGTCAGCTGTGCCTTTACTTGGCCACGTTTTATACTTAATGCCTTTGCTTTCGACATTGTTTCTGTGTAGAGGATATTGTGAATTAGGAAATAATTGTGGTAGAAGGATGGAGACTCACTTACCCCTTGAAGAGTTGACTGAAGTTACTTCTGCGTTGCCCAAATCTCGAACCGTCTGGCAGTAAAATGCGTCGTATGAAACGCCTTAGTATTGTAGTAGTGCGTAGAATATGGTAATGTTCTGTACTCGCACTGATGCTTGCACGTGTGTGTGAGGCGTGTTCGACGCCCTCTTGCTTCTTACTTGAATGTCTGAATGTGTGCGTGACCGCATGGTCGACGCCGGCTTGATAGGTTAGGTGCGTGAACACGTGTCTCACGATTGCTTGGTTTGGTGTATTTCACCACTTAATTGACTTGCTTTGCACTTGTTATTACTTATTCGCACTTGATGCGCCTTTTTATGCCGTTTAGTAATTTAGGCACTTACTTTCCTTCTCTTCACGTCACGGCGTGCTTCACTTTCGATAACGATTTATTGAATTCTTGTTACTTCTGGATCCGTTGATCCGGCTCGAAGGACCATTTTTATGTTGGATTTAAGAATGTACAGTCAATAAAATGTTGGTTGCACAAACTTTTAAGCTTTATTCTCGTAAAAAATGCTTTGTCGCGAGACGCAGTGTCCGTGCTCGTCACCGTTACAGCGAGACTTGCGCCACCTTCTCCTCGGCGCTCAGATGTTTGTTTTTGGCGCTAATTACAATAGCGAACAATTAGGTTTGCAATCTGTGACATATATTAGATTAAAATATTTAACAAATGTTTTTAAAATATTGGTAAGCAAATATTGATCATTGTTATATAGTTAGGAATTAGAACGAAATTAATGTACAAAAATTATAGCCGAGGGGGATCGAAACTACAATAAAGTCTCCAGTGGTTCAGCAGCTATGTCTATGTCCGGCAGGAATAAAAATCTCTGCTCGAACCGATTCATGTTGTTTATGGCCAGGATTATAACAGATGTGGCAATAGTGCGACAACTATGGCCTCCCACTCTCCGTTTATAATTCTGCCTAATGATGTTAGATGTCACATCTTGAGTTTATAATTCTGTATAATGACTTTAGATGCCACCCCGTCAAATGTCGAATCTGCCGATTTTCTGTTTTCACTAACGCCCATTCTGTCGAATGGCGCTTAGATCGATTCGGAGTTGGCCCCAAAGGAGTCGGGGCCCTTACAGTTGATTGAGATAATTTAAGATCATGAGCTATGTCTTCACTTTTCTACCACTTTCATGTTGTTTTATTAATATATGTTTCATTTCTAAGTCTATAACACTTGCACTTGATTTTTGCATTTAGTTTGGTAAGTTGCGCACAATATTCGTCAGACGTGATTGTTTCACCACGTGGAAGAAACTCGAAGAAAATTATTCCTCTGCAATTCGACCAAAGACATAACAACCCCTTCATTGGATGCAAGCTAGCCCTTGCCACTATTTCGTTGCACGTTGTTGTATAGAATCCACTTTTCGTCGCCAGTTATGAGTCTATTAAAAAAAGGTCGTTTTTCATGGCGTGCAAGCAGAGAAATGGCCACAGTGACGCGGTCAAGTTTATTTTTTTCCGTCATAGAATGCGGCCCCCATGTATCGAGCTTAGAAGTGAATCCAAGTTACTTGTAATTCTTGCGTTTTCTTCCACTAAGGCACGCACAATGTTGTCATCAATACCAGAAGGTCGTCCAAAGCGAGATCGATCGTTCAGGTTAAAATCATCGTTTCGAAATCTGCCAAATCACGTTTTAACTGTTCGGAGAGCAGGAGCAGGGTCCGAATAGACGTCTCGAATGTTTTTTGTTGCGATTCCAACAATTACTCCTTTCCGAAATTCGTATAACATAACATGGCGAAACTGTAATTTTTCGTTTTCCATATTCAAAAACCCCTATCATGCACTAATCGACTTAACTCAACGGTGTTTGACGCTAAAACGTCTCATGGCGATGCTATCTTTCAATAGGTATGTCACGTGACGCTAAGACAAACATCTGGGCCGAAGTGCGATAAGGTTCCCTACAGTTCTGAAAATCGGGCTCGAACTTATGCAATGAGTAATACCTTCCTATTTTCTAATTTCGTTGGACAGATCTGTGCTATCGTTGAGTTCGTCTCTGTCTATTTTATTTAAGGTAAATTTGGGTAGACCTGTTGCAATAAGATCAATCAATGTTGTGGAGTCTATAGATTTGTTTATATCTAGTATAAGTTTCTCTTTTTTCATTGCATAATCAATTAATGTTCCTTCTTTATATCTGTTGGGTTTTGGCTGCTGGAACAGCCTTGTCGGAAGGCTCGAAGACCGTGGCGGTGGAGGGCTGATTTGCCAGACAAACTAATTGCACAAACAAGCGCCGCACAACTATCGCGTGCCGCACTGAGTTTATTTGCACATAATACAAGTCAAAGACAACACTTGAGGAAACAAAGATGGAACGGGTCGCAATGCCGCATGAATCTTAACTAATTAACTGGTCTCAATGCCAAGTTAAGGACGAATGTACAAAGTCACTGCTCACAATGCCGACTATGAATCTTAACTAATTCACTGGTCGCAATGCCAAGTTAAGAAGAAACGTGGTCGCAATGACGGTAATTTGGTACGTGCTGTCGCATTCACAGTTAGGCGAAGAAGGAAGAAGAGGATTCGCATATACGGGAAGTTCGGCCACCGGGCGATCGCCTGTGCCTTGATTGGCGCAGGTCGGTAGTCTGATTTGGGGAAGAGGTAGCGATTTTACGCGCTAATAGGCTCGCCGTGTCAGGTCCGTGTAATTTGTGAGCACGGCGAGTGGGTTCGAATCTATGACCGCAATTCCGATCATGCCGCCCCCCTTGTTGAACGGTACGTTCAACAGAAAAGGCCAAACCAAAGGTCGACAAAGTACAATGATGAGCTACTGTCTCGCAGTGGACAGTAGTTACGGCTTAAATCTACTTACAACTATGTCTTAATGCTAATGATAATATGTACAGGGTTAAGTATTTACAAGATGCTATGTTGATTGTGGCGAGGGCTTCGATGACGAGGATTCGCCCTCCTCATTAATGGAGACGGGTAGAAAACAAAGCTTGGTGATTTGTCTCTTATAGGTGGAGTGCGCCGTTCGCACTGTGACGACTCGAACGAATCCATCGTCTCCATGGTG
Source organism: Nomada flava (assembly GCA_951802745.1). NCBI lineage: Eukaryota > Metazoa > Arthropoda > Insecta > Hymenoptera > Apidae > Nomada > Nomada flava. The sequence continues at coordinate 11,211,293 of OX637903.1, forward strand.
ACATTGTATTATCCGTCCTAGTTCCCATGAGCAGGGGGGGGTGTTAGGGTTTCGGATTAGCACGATTTGCCCGACTTTGGCTAGTCCTTGCACCACTCTCCACTTCGGACGCTGGTGCAGTGTGTGCAAATAATCGTTTGTCCACGCCTTCCAGAAGGTTTCAGTGAGACGTTGGAGGAGTTGCCACCGGGATAACCGAATTTCATTGATGTTGAGGACACTCGGCTCAGGTGTAGCGAGCAAAGGAGAACCGATCAGGAAGTGCCCCGGTGTAAGCGCGCTGTAGTCATCAATGTGATCGGATGCTTGCGCAATTGGACGTGAATTAAGACATGCTTCAATTTTACAGAGTAGCGTAGACATTTCTTCAAAGGTCAAGGTGTGAGCGCCGATGCATCGTTTTAGGTGGTATTTAACACTCTTGACCGCGGCCTCCCACAATCCCCCGAAATGGGGGGCTGCTGGAGGCAAAAAGTGCCAAGCAGTGCCCTCACTTGCACGAGAGTTCTTGAATGTGACATCGTTTATTGTGGCGAGATATGCATCGGTGAGCTCACGGTTTGCTCCTTTGAATGTGGTCCCGTTGTCGGAGTACATTGCTGTTGGTACGCCTCGGCGAGAGACGAACCGATGATAAGACGCTACAAAGGCTGCTGACGAGTAGTCGCTGACAAGTTCGAGGTGTATCGCTTTCGTAGTCATGCATACAAATAGTGCGATGTAGGCCTTGTGTGACTTGTGCCCCCTGCCTGGGGCTGTCCGAATTTGGATCGGACCTGCATAGTCGACCCCGGTGTGTATAAATGCTCGCATTACCTGATTGACTCGTGATTCTGGCAAGTCACCCATGAGCTCAGACGGAAGCGGTGCTCGTTCTCGTGCGCAGGTAACGCATTGGTGCAATACCCCGCGTACCGTTGCTCGCGCCCTCAGAATCCAATATTCATTGCGAAGGCACGCTAGGGTTAGCTGGGGACCTGAATGCAGGTTGGAGCGGTGTGTGTACTCAATGATTAGAGTAAGGATGGGATGTGATCGTATGATTATAGGATGCTTGGCACTTTCAGGTAGTGCTGATTTGGCCAAGCGTCCTCTAGCTCTTATTAAGCCATTCGAGTCGACATAAGGAACCATCGAGGATAAGAGACTTGACGCCGGAACTGGGCGACTCGCTAAGAGCAATTGCAATTCGAGTGGAAATGAATCGCGTTGAATTCGCTTTAACCATAGGATTTTAGCTGTTTCACATTCGTTTGGAGAAAGGGAGATCGACTTTGGAGTTGCTGGTGAGTGGGATTTTCCGCCTTTTGATCTAACGCGCAGGCATGTTACGAATCGCATGACGTACGCGGTGACTCTTACGAGTCTTGACCATGATGAATAGCGTGTTGACAAATCACTAAGGTCTTGAATGACGACCAATGTTGGTGCACGGGGAGTTCGCTCCTCGCTTGTAGCTTGAGCGCTCGGCGGAAGGTAGCCTTTTGGCCAGTGGTCCGTATGGTCTGTCAACCACTGTGGGCCGGACCACCATATATGATGGTCCTTGAGTTGGCGTGGTGACATGCCCCGAGAGGCACAATCAGCTGGATTGTCCCGCGTTGGAACGTGATGCCATTGTGCATCAGGTAGAAGTGTTTGGATCTTAGACACTCGATTGGCGACGTAAGTTTTCCACTTTGAGGGAGTTTGGGAAAGCCATGCGAGTGTAATGCTCGAATCTGTCCAACAATGACAGTGGCATTCATTGAAGCCCAAGGAAGTGCGAATGAAAGACACAAGGCGTGAGAGAAGCAAGGCAGCAGACAATTCTAAACGAGGTATACTGATCGTTTTCAAAGGAGCTACTCGCGATTTTGCGGCAAGAAGTGCTACGCAAACTGTTCCGTCTGGAAGCGTGCTCCTCAAATAGACAACGGCTGCATAAGCCTTGGAAGAAGCATCAGGAAACCCGTGAATGCTTCTCGCTTGTGCTGGATCCTGTGACAGTTTCCGAGGAATTTTCATTAAGGACATGTCAGGTAAGTCCGCGAGACACCGTTGCCATTCCCGTTTAAGTTCGTCCGGAACTTGTTCGCCCCACTCACATCGCGATGCCCACAGGCGTTGCATAATGATTTTCGCGACTATGACGACAGGAGTGACCCATCCAAGCGGATCGATGAGCCTGGCGAGAGTTAACAGGATTTTACGTTTCGTGGTGGACGACTCAGCCGGAATGGAGAGACGAAAGCGAAATTCATCATGAGCTGGACTCCAAACTACTCCTAATACCGGAATCGTTTCTTCATGTTGAAGAATTTTACTCGAAGCGAGACCGTTGTCGGAAGGATCTATGTCCTCGAGTAAAGAGGAATGGTTACTCGCCCATTTACGCAAGCGGAAGCCACCTGCTGCGAGTAAAGCTATCAATTGATCACGAGTCTGGCGTAAAAGATCGATGCTATCGGATCCGAATAAGCAATCATCTACATAGACTTGAGTTTGAAGAACCGGACTGGCTAACGGATGTTTAGAACCTTCATCTTCAATCAATTGTTTTAAAACTCGAAGTGCTTGAAATGGAGCGGATGTGGTACCGTAGGTAACGGTTAACAGATTATATTCCTGGACTGGGAGTGGCGGCGAACGTCGCCAGAGAATTCGCTGGTAGTCCGTGTCCTGGTGGTGGACACGGATCTGCCTGTACATCTTTTCGATGTCGGCTGTATAAACGAAACGGTGTAACCGCCATCGAAGGAGGATGGCGTTTAAGTCACCTTGTAATTTAGGTCCATTGAATAGATGGTCGTTTAACGATCGACCATTGGTAGTACGGCTTGAACCATTGAAGACAACGCGTAAGCGCGTTGTGGAACTGCTGTCACGGAAGACAGCATGATGTGGTATATAATACCTTTGGGAAGGAATGGTTGGTGGCTCAATCGGAGCGGGTTTCATGTGCCCTAAGGCTTCGTATTCGAGCAGAAAATCTCGATACATGGTGGCATGTGTCGGATTTGATTGGAGGCGTCGCTCAACACGCTGAAGACTGCGTAGAGCTGCCGAACGAGAATCGCCTATATCAAGTGGAGGTGTTCGTTTGAACGGAAGGCGGACGACATAGCGCCCATCAGATTGGCGTGAATGTGTTTTTTGGAAGTGCGATTCGCACAGTTCTTCTTCAGGATTTGTCGAGACCTGGCGGGAAATGTCCTCAGATTCCCAAAATTGTCGCAGCGTGTTGTCAAGTGTCTCGAACACAGTGATGTTGTGCACGTTAATGGAAGATGGAGTGGTGGTAGGAGATAGAGGACCGGACAGGATCCACCCTAGCGTGGTATTTTGCGCGATTGGTGTATCTGGTATACCTTTTCGAAGACCTGTTAAAATTACCTGGCGGTATACGTCGGCTCCGATGATCAGGTCGATCGGATCCGAGCTCATGGGATTGTTGTCAGCCAGCTCCACATCTGAAATATGAGTCCAATTAGACCCCATTTTACTTTGAGGTGGAACGTACCTGGTGAGAGATCGCATTATCACAGCCGTGGTCGAGTATACAGGTCGATCACAGCTCGCTGGTGTTATTCGAATCACAGCCGCGTGCTGTGCGACTGACTGGGTTTCAGCGATTCCAGTTATCCGAATGTGTTGCTTGATCCGGCGGAGGCGCAGTGATTGAGCCAGCCGCTCGGTTATCAGTGTTGCAACCGCCCTAGTAGCACAAAATATTGAATACATATTTATCCAATATTAAAAAGAGATTGAATCTCTTTTTAATATTTAAATATACATACAATATGTATTCTACATTCAGGAAGAAATATTTTTTCTCGAATATGTATGAAATATTTATTAGATGTCACAGCAAAATATTTATTCACTATTGTAAAATAAATATTCATTCAATATTTGAAACAAAATATTTTTTTCTAAGAGCAAAAAAAATATTCATTCAATATTTGAAACAAAATATTTTTTCTAAGAACAAAAAAAATATTCATTCAATATTAGAAATAAATATTTTTTCTCGAATATGTATGAAATATTTATTAGATGTCACAGCAAAATATTTATTCAATAATGTAAAATAAATATTCATTCAATATTTGAAACAAAATATTTTTTTCTAAGAGCAAAAGAAATATTCATTCAATATTTGAAACAAAATATTTTTTCTAAGAACAAAAAAAATATTCATTCAATATTAGAAATGAATATTTTTTCTCGAATATTTATGAAATATTTATTAGATATCACAGCAAAATATTTATTTCCTAATATAAAATAAATATTCATTTTATATTAGAAAAAATTATTTGATTTATATTAGATATAAAATATTTGTTTGTACTCTCTTTTCAATATATCGATTGAAATATTGATTGGAATGTATGGATTGCGAATCATTGCGTGACGAAATAATAATTAACAATTGACCGATTGCGTTCTTTAGCAACAAGGCAATAATTCATGATCGTGGAATGTATAATAAAAGTATTTTGAAAAATATATGTGTATTCTCTTTTTTTGTTAATGATATACTATGCTTCATTGGGAAAAGGAATTTCACTTTTAGTTAAAACATTATTTTTGTAATAAAATTGTGTCTTTTCTGAATAATTATATCATGTAACTGGTTAGTTATATCATGTAATATGTTTTAGCTCATTGGGGAAGTACGTTTGTCCGTAATCCATGAGTCCCGAGTTCGAATCCGGTCGACACCAATAAAAATTTCTTTGGTTGAAAAATTGTTTAAGGGAGTAGTAAGTAGTGTACAATAAGGCACAATATGGGGTCGACTCAGACTACGCGTACAATTTCGAATGTTATAATTTTTTAACTTTTTTTTAGATTTGAAGTATTTACTCAATATCATTTAAATATTTTTTTTACATCTTTTAAATATCTATCTTACATGTTTTAAATATCTACCTTACATGTTTTAAATATCTACCTTACATTTTTTTAATATGTATTTTATGTTCTATGAATATTTAGCTCATGTTTTCTAAATATTTATTTTATATTTCTTGTACATGTGTACAATAGTCAGATCGAATATTTCTTCAATCTTAAAAAGTGTGGCTTAAAAAATATTTTTTCAATATTAGAAAAAAATATTTATCCAATATTTTTGTGCTACTAGGGCGAGCCCTGGTCCAGTAACGCTCGCGCTATTATGCTTTGGCCGTTTGCTGAGTGCACTTGCACTCGTGCTGTCGAAAGGAGTACACCATATTTAATCGGAGAATTAGAGACAAGATTTGCCGAAATTTCAGCATCACCAGCTTGTTCGAACGAGGTAGTTGGTTTTTGCTGCTCGCTTCGAGCTTGTTCTGACTTGCGCGGAAAATGTAATAAGGTGTGATGTTGCTGATTGCATTCCTTGCAACGGTGCTGGCTTTTACATTGCACCGCTGTGTGTTTACTGGAAAAGCAATTGACGCATCGTCTTTGCTTCTTAATGAAGTCAAATCGATCAGATGGGTCTCGTTCGAGAAACAACGAGCATTGATATAATAAATGGTTTTGTTTACACACCGGGCAAGTCAGGTTGGAAACCGTGGTTGAATGCGTTGCAATCGCTTTCGGTTTTGACGATTTAACCTTCGCGTGGTCGGTTAGTTTGCTGACCGTGAGTGGCGCCATCGCTTCGAGTGCGCGAATTCGCATTTCGAGAAACATATCAAATTCTGTGTACGTTGGAAATTCATTTACATCTTCTTGTTGAAGTTCCCACGCTTTCCGCGTCGACCTGTCCAATTTTTGCACGCCGAGAAATACGCTAATATCGCTCCACTGGTCTACGGGGCGGTCTAAGTTACGTAATGCTTCTAACGCGACACTGAGTCGATCGCGGAGATCGCGTAGTTCCCGTGGAGACTCCGTGGTGGCGTGCGGTAATGAAAACAATGTGTTCAGGTGGGTCATAATCAGACGGCGTTTGTTTTCGAAGCGCGAGGTGACCAATTTCCAAGCTACGTCGAAATTTTTGTCAGTTATCGATAGGTGACTGATCGCGTTACTCGCGTCGCCCTTTAACGCGGAACATAGAAAATGCAACCGGTCTACATTAGATAACGACCGGTCATTGATCACCATTGATTTAAAACGATCCCGGAAGCTCTCCCAAGCTTCGAAAGTTCCATCGAAGGATGGTAGATGAATCCGTGGTAAGTGCGAGGTTGTTTTGACCGGGTTAGATGGAACTTGACTTACGGTTACATCTGTTTGGTCAGCTGACGGAGTTACCTTGGCCAGCATCTCCGACATGAAGTCCAGCGTCTCCAAATAGGTCTCTTCGCAGTGATCGAAGTGGCCTTCCACGAAGTACGGATGTGTTGCTCTGGTTTTCTCGTCAACGCTAGCAGTAATGCGAGCGTTGAGGTCCTTCGCCTCGGTGTAAGCTTCCTTCAGGGCAGATATCCGATTCTTGGTAGTAGCGAGGGTCATCCTTGCTTGACCCAGTTTCTTGAAGTTGGTTATCGCTCGCTCTATTGAGCGGACGATCTGGTTTTGTTTGTGCATGAGCTCCTCTTGTGTACTCATTCTCGTCTTGGTAGCCAAGATGGCGGTTGTACAGGCACGTTGTGCGTAGTCGACTCCTTCCACGACTTCGATGCGGCTCGAAGGACCAAATGTTGGGTTTTGGCTGCTGGAACAGCCTTGTCGGAAGGCTCGAAGACCGTGGCGGTGGAGGGCTGATTTGCCAGACAAACTAGTTGCACAAACAAGCGCCGCACAACTATCGCGTGCCGCACTGAGTTTATTTGCACATAATACAAGTCAAAGACAACACTTGAGGCACTTCACATTACAAATTAAACAAAGATGGAACGGGTCGCAATGCCGCATGAATCTTAACTAATTAACTGGTCTCAATGCCAAGTTAAGAACGAATGTACAAAGTCACTGCTCACAATGCCGACTATGAATCTTAACTAATTAACTGGTCTCAATGCCAAGTTAAGAACGAATGTACAAAGTCACTGCTCACAATGCCGACTATGAATCTTAACTAATTCACTGGTCGCAATGCCAAGTTAAGAAGAAACGTGGTCGCAATGACGGTAATTTGGTACGTGCTGTCGCATTCACAGTTAGGCGAAGAAGGAAGAAGAGGATTCGCATATACGGGAAGTTCGGCCACCGGGCGATCGCCTGTGCCTTGATTGGCGCAGGTCGGTAGTCTGATTTGGGGAAGAGGTAGCGATTTTACGCGCTAATAGGCTCGCCGTGTCAGGTCCGTGTAATTTGTGAGCACGGCGAGTGGGTTCGAATCTATGACCGCAATTCCGATCAATATCTGAATGCAAAAGCATATGTGACCATATTCCATCCTCTGTTTGCAAATGTTTCCAAGAATTTTCCTTTCCACTCTTTCCATTCAGAATTCACTGTTAATTTTGTGGCCATCGAGCTGTACCAATCCAAACAGGGTTTCTCTAAAAATAACCGTAGTATCTCTATCTTTGTTTCATCTTTTGTTATATTAAATCGAATACATTCTTTTTCAAAATTTTCCATCTATTGCTTTGCATTTGAGTGCTTGCTCGTGCTTTTTCTATAATAAATGTAGGATTAAAGCGGTTATTTTAATTACGCTAAACTAGTTTATTACCAAATTATACGCCATACTATGCACTAATAATAATGATGATAATAATAATGAATAAAATAAGATTATTGCGTCGAGGCACCGCTCGCTATGCCGATTATATCAATACTAACTCTTCTGTTCGCTCTTTTACGCGCTCCGCCTTCGCATCGCTTTTCTTCCGTTTCGCATGTACACACGCACACACTCACATACACACCCTCTCCAAACCGCGTGGCGTATAGGGGAAAAACAGAATTCCCCAATACTCCACCTCGAAACGCGGGTGATCCAGTCCTAGCGTGGTGAGCCCAGTCCCAATAAATCCAAACACCGCCTTTGCTTCGGTCCCGGCAATCCCTTCGTAAGCACGTCCGCCCCTATGTCCTCGGTAGATACATGGTTGATGTCCACCAGCTTTTCCTTTAATGCCGATTTCACGAAATGGTGCCGGATGTCGATATGCTTGCTTCGGGTGTGGAACACCGGATTCCCCGCAAGCCGCATCGCTCCCATATTGTCGCCGTAGATGGTCACCTCGGCCGAATTCACAAGGCCCATTTCCCTCAGGAAGTCACGCAGGTAAATTGCTTCCTTAGTCGCCTCGGTCAGTGCCATATACTCTGATTCTGTCGTCGACAGGGCCACGGTTCTCTGCTTCTTCGCGTCTCAGGATACCCGTCCGCTACTCAAAATGAATGAGTAGTCGGTATAGGATCGCCTGTCATCCAAACAGCTGGCCCAATCCGCGTCGACGTAGCCCCTCAGTGGATCAGCATTTGGTTCGAAAATCAATCCCAAGTCCATGGTCCCCTTCAGACATCGCAGAAGCCGCTTGGCTGCTGTCCAATGCATCCGGCTGTAATTGTTGCAAAATTGGCTTAGAGCACTTACCGCAAAAGCGATATCCGGCCTGGTTGCCACGGCCAAGTACATCAGTGCACCAATTAATTCTCTGTAGGGAAGATTCCTATCTTCCGCGCTGACTTCTCCTTCAGCTTTCTTCAGCTTTACGTTGACATCCATCGGAATCAGGACTGGCCTTAAGTCCGTCATGCCAAAACGAGCCAGAACTTCTCTGATGTATCCAGCTTGGTGCATGCCTATCCTTCCTTGCTTCCGGGAAAACTCCATCCCCAAGCAATATGAAGCATCGCCAAGATCCCTGACATCGAATTCCTTCGACAGATACCTCCCAAATTCCGATATCCTTTGACTATTCTTCGACATCATGAGAATATAGTCGACGTAGACTACAATCAACGATGCATCCCCTCCACGATCCATAAGGTAAACGCACGGATCGGCGTCAGTCGACCTTGCTCCAAATTTTCGTAAAACCTCATCCAGTCTAACATGCCAGCTTCTTCCGGCCTGGCGTAACCCGTAGAGGCGTAAACCCTTCCTCAGTCGACAAACCTTGTCTCCCGCCCGCAGCTCCGCCAGCATGGATTCAGCCCTCCTCCTAAGGTCGCTGTCCTTACCTTCGGATCGGATAAGCATTTCCAGCCCTTTCGCTAATAGTTCAGGTGCCTCCATCAGTACCTTCTCCTCGAGAAAACCGTTGAGATAGGCCGTCGCGATGTCGAACTGTCGAATCCGCATTCCGTGCTGGACCGCTACAGCGACGCACAGACGTACTGAGCTTAGGCGCGCTACTGGTGCAAACGTCTCATTGAAGTGAATCCCAGCGCGCTGCGCGAACCCTCGCGCTAATATCCGAGGCGTCCGTCGCTCCTAATTTCCGTCCGATTTGAACTTGTTCCGCTGTACGAAACGACCTCCGATGACGATTCCATATTGTGGGCGGTCGACCAGATCCCATGTATTGTTTCTGATGAGGGACCCTACCTCTGCCGCGATTGCTCGGCACCATTCGTTTGCCTCCGTTCCTGATATGGCCTGCTTGAGAGGAACCTCTGTCAGGCCAGGCACTTCGGGTCCCTTTTGTCAGATATCAGCATGCCGTTCCTGATACTGCTTTCGGGGTCTCCCCCTTAAACCTGTCATTATTTTCTTTGGCCTTCCAGGGCCTCGTCTGGGCTCCGTATCGGCGTTTTCAGGGTGATCTTCGCCTGGACGGTCCGCTGCGACTCCGTCTTCATCCTCAGGGTTCACCGATGGTACGACGCTCCGATGATCCTCCAATGGCGTTATTTCGATCTCCATTTCACGGCGTTCGTCACTTGGAACCTGTACGTTCTCCTGTCGTCGGACGTCGAATTCTCTCGGGACAAAATCCTCGAAACCCCCCATGGCAGGTTTGAGATCTTCTGAGAACTTAATGTCTCTTGTTAATTCGATTTTCCTCTCCTTTGGATTCCAGACTCGGTATCCCTTGGTTCTTTCCGAACAGCCGAGAAGAACTCCTCCCTTCGCTCGTTCGTCGAATTTCCCTTTGCCCGGCGTTCTGTCCAAAAAGAAGACTTTAGATACAAACTCTCGTAGGTTACTTACGTCCGGTGGGCTTCCGTGCCACAGCTCACACGCAGTTCGTCCGCTCAAGGTTCTGCTCGGGCACCGGTTCCGTATATAGTTGGCAGCCATAATTGCCTCTGCCCAGAAGTATGATGGAAGGTTCGAGTGAATCAATAAGCACCTTGCCATCTCGAGAAGGGTTGGATATTCTCTCTCCGCAACTCTGTTTTGTTCCGTATTGTATGGGAATCTTCGCAAGATTCCGTTTTGTCGCTGGTATTCCTCCGATTCTTTGTTCAGGTACTCCGTAACGTTGTCCGTCTGAAGGCATTTTATCTTCCTTTCCTTTTGGTTTTCAACCATCGCCTTGAATTCTCTAAAAGCATTAGACGCTTCATTTTTGTGCTTTAGAAATCTTACCTCACACCATCGGGACTTGTCGTCGATGAAGGTAATAATGTATTTCGCTCCTCCAGCCGATTGGGTCCTCATTGGACCACAGAGATCGGAGTGGACCAGATCCAGCAGTCCGTTCTTCCTCCCCGATTGTTTTGGAAATGGAGTCCTGGTCATCTTTCCGCGAGAACAGATGTCGCACTCCAGGTGCCCATTGCAATGTTCAATGTTTAAACCGCGCATCGCGCCCGTTCGTCCACCTATTACGAGATCCTTGACATTTAAATGTCCGAGGCGACGGTGCTACACTTCCAATGCGTTTGAGGAATTCGCTGAATACTTCGCATCACGTGATGCGAGGCAATACGGCTGTCGTCCCTCCTCGCGTACGAGATATAAATCGCCGACCCGTTTTGCGAGCAATTTTATGTTTCCGTCGTGACCAACGACCGTCGCACAGTGTTTTTTAAAAACTGCTTCACAATTATTATCCGTTATTTTAGCGACCGATAGCAAAAAGTTCCGTAGATCGGGAACATGAAAAGCGTCTCCCAAAGTCACATGTTTTCTGCTTCCGCGAACATCGGCTGTAAACAAAGCTTTCCCCTGGCGATAATGTCGGACGACGCGTTAGTCGCCAGATCGAGTTTTCCGGATCTAGAATCGGTTATTTCCACGAGCTTATTCCGTTCTCTGCACAACTGAGACGTCGCCCCGCTGTCCAAACACCAATTTTCACTCGCGCACAGTACAACGTCTTCGGATTTCCTCGCGAACGGTCGGGCATTTCGGTCGGGGTAATATGATCCGTGCCGGAATATCGGTGTGATTAATATTAATTCAACTTTTCTATTCTTGACTTTTTCTCAATAAAAATTTTACTAACGTATTTACGAGATTTTTCTGATTAAAATGAGACCATACACGATATAGTTCGAATTATATTTACTTGTTGATACTCATTAATACCTACCACAAAGTACAAAACCGCGTTGATCTTATTAAACTAATCATAACAGGATAATGTAAAATAATAAAGTACATTGTCATACAATGTCGATTCAAGCACGGCTGGAATCGCATGTGACAGATTCGACACCCTGCTTGGTTGTATGCGACAGATTCGGCACCCGGCTTGGTTGCATGCGACAGAGGTGGTGCATATAATAAAGAAGGGTGTCGAATCTATGTTTACATGCGGCTCGAGCCGAGCGTGATTCGACACCAAGGTCACAATCTAAGGTCACGCTCTATTATGGTTTATTTTAATGTATTACAGTATTTATTGTAATGCACGTTACTATTTTGCATTATCGTTTTATTCTTATTCTAATAAGTAAGTATAATTTAAATCGTATCCTGTTTATTTCAATGTATTATTATATTTATTATAATGTACTATTATTTTAAATTATCCTGTTATTATTAGTTTAATACGAGCAACGCGTTTTTGTACTTTTTGGTACGTATTTAACGAGTATCATCAAGTAAATATGTATAATTCGAACTAGATCGCGTTTGGTCCCATTTTAATCAGAAAAATGTCGCAAATACAGTGGAAAAAGTTACATTTAGAAAAATTAATAAACAAAAAAGTTTTATTGTTGCATTAGTATTGTCTCACCGATACGTTTCGGCGCCTCACTTTGATTCTCTGGACCTCTCTCTCCTCCACTGTCTGTCCCTTTCTACGTTCACGCTCGGCTCGAGCTGCTTCGGAGAACAGATTCGACACCCTGCTTGGTTATAGACACACCTTGGGTCCCAATCTTTGTGCATATACACATACGGGTTTTACTGTACCTGGCAAGACTAAAATGAATCGACTGATCTATATGCGAAATAATAGATTAGTTTTGACCTTTGTTAGAACAATAAATTCCAACAGAACCCTCCCCCAGATTTTTCAAGTGGTCTATGGTATAATGATCGACATGAATCGCTTGAAAGGGTATATTTCCCTTCGGTAAATTAGGCAGATATCCGTCACGCTTCCCGATAGTCGGTGAGAACACGATACACTTCAAGCAATTGGCAATATATTTTCTTATTTATCGCGAAGCTTTGGGAACCAATGCACGCGATTTATGTTATTCACAACTTTATCAATTCCCACATGTCCAATGTCGTCGTGGCAAGTGCTGATGATATTATTTTCTAAACACTGTGGTACATAAAATAATAGTTTTTGGTCTTTTGTCTTTCGGTAGACCAGCCCGTCGCGTAGTTCAAAGTACTTATCCTCCTCGTTTTCTAACTGCTCTCGAATTTTTACAACTTTTTCGTCTTTATCCTGTTTTACCGATAACATTCGTTCAAACCCATTACTCTCCAAAATGAGCACCCCGTGATATCTACTGAGTACATCGACGTGAGACATTTTCATCCTTGGTCGATGTTCGATAACGTAGTCATAGGCCTGTAAAAATAGAGCCAATCTCGAGATTCGAGGATTGATATTACGCTTACTGATTGTGAGTGTCAACCGGAAACTATCGCAGTCTGTGAGAATTTAAAATTTTATACCTAACATATTATAGAGCCCACGAAACGCTGAAATACTCTCGGTTTGTCAAGCCGAATGGCATCCTGAGATACTCGTATTGTCCAAATGGGGTGACAAATGACGTGAATTTTATACAGGACTCAGAGACGCGCACGTGATGCAAGCCGTTCTTCAAATCTAAACAACTAAAATAGCGCTTATCGCCCAGTCGATGTACATGATCGTCGATAAGCGGAGTTGGAAAATTGTCCCTGACAGTAATCTTATTTATTTCACGATAGTCAACGCACAATCGTATCTCACCATTCTTCTTTCGGACAAAGACAATCGGACTCGCATATGGCGAATTGCTCGGTCGAATGACTTTATCTCTCAACAACTGATCCAGAATGATTTTCAGTTTGTCTTTATCCGAAAACGCTAACCTACGCGGTCGGAAACTGATAGGTTGATCATGTTTCCTGTCACTAATAACCATTTCCACATCATTCGAGGCTTGATTTACGCGTTTACTATTTAAACATTCCTCTACGTATAAATTTTTGAGTCTTTCCGATACACTATGCCCAATTTGTGGGTTAACATTCAAATTCTGACCGTCGCTCGTTCCTACCTCATTACAATTAACAAGCAAGATTTCATTAAGAGCGTTAACCTGTTCGCTTTCCTCGACGGGATTACAATTTGCTTTAGAAATTACTGCGGTCTCCTTTAAAGATAAAGAAATGTGAGGAGATGCCATAAAATCTCACCCTAATAACGCGACGCAATTCATTGTTCCCTCGGGTACAACATGAAAATCAAGACTCAACGGAACCTCGTTTACAGTACAATCGGTGGAAAATAACGCTAGAATATCTAACTTCGATCCATTTATACCATAATACGTATTATTGCTGCTAACAAATGGCTTTCGCGCGCGAAGAGGAACAAAATCCTCCTTAATTAAGCTGATAGGTGAGCCTGAGTCTATCGTCGCGGAAGCATTGCAAGTACAAATATTACCAGTTCCGTCCTTCACGGCGTATGACAGCGACACCATGTATGGAGGAATCTTCAGATCCGATTCAACTACGTGGGTTGTGTTTCCCAGGGCTGCACTCTTTGATGGTTCCTTGGGACAATCTCGTACCTGTTGTTGTGTACTCCCGCACCTGAAGCACGACCCCCTTTCCCGTGCCGCCAGCCGTGTACACGCATTCGACAGATGACCCGTCTCGGCATAATTGTAGCAACGTGCTCTACTCGTCGACGCCGCTGGTCCTTTTCGTAACGGTTTCGCACCGTCTTTCTTCTCCTCCCGTCGGCAATCGTTTCCTTTCAGTTCCGGGCTGAGAGACAAATTCTCGAACCCTTCCAATATCTCCAATATCTCCAATATCTCTACTTTCAGACATTTTTTCTTCTACTTCGGAAATCAAGTTTTCAAATGTATTTTTCCACACTATGCTGCTTTGAAATTTAACTAATTCCATTTCAAAATCATGGATACCCACCCACATAAATTCGATTAGCTCCATTGTTTCGAATTCCGTTTTGTATGGATATAAAATAAAGTGAAATGTATTTCCCAAACTTTTAAATTGATTAAATCTGTCCTCAAAAGCTTGTTTTATTTCCTGTATAATCAAATATTTTGTAATTGTATTTTCTTGAACGTCAAGCGTATTTTCAAAAATTATTGTGTTTTGAAAATGTTTTTGTAATTGGGGAAAATATTTCATAATTTTCATTTCCAAGATGTCAAGTTTCGTCATAAATATTTTAATATTTTCAAACATCATTAAAACAATTTGTCCATTTCCTTAAAGTTTTTTATTCAGTTCATTAAAATGCTGAGTGATGTCGCATAAAAACATTAAACATTTAACCAATCTTTATATTTGAAAATTCGTCAAAACTGTTGCTTTTTCATTCAAAAAGTGCTTAATTACTTCTAATAAAATGACAAACCGATTAAGAACTTGACAGTGATTCTTGGTTTTAAGTGAGATATTTTCGAGTAAAGTTTAATATTCTGTTTTTTAAGAATATCCTCGATTGTAGAGTTGGGAATAATTGGCGCGACGTTCGAGAGAATTATTCGTTGAGCTGGTAGTATCATGGGGCGGATCTCAAGGTTTTCGTTATTTATTTTTAAGGATTTGTATTTTAATGTTAGGTTAGTAACGTTGGTTTTGTTGTCCAGATACATGCAGATTCGTCCATTTGAAATTCGTGACATAAATTTAATTGATTTTGGTCCTATTAAATTTGCTATAGCTCTAGCGTATACTTTGATGCTGATTCCATCAATAGATTGCATAATTATTGCTTGATCTTTAGCTGGGATATTTTTATATTTGGTAGCGTTCGCATAAGAAATTTTTCCGTCAGATTCATTCATGGTTAGGGTTCTCTGTTCATTTGTCATTTGGATAAGATTCTCATGTGTGTGTTGGCTCTCTATTTCCAGCATGGCTATACGTGTGGTGTACGTAATATGTATACGCCGGCCGGGATCGGCTGGAATGGTGGTGTTGGAGTCACTCCCACCACTTAGGGTCACTAACACTGTCGTTCACTCTGGTATAGCACACGCGGGGATTAACGTGAAGTTATCCAACACGCCCTATCGCGATGAGGGACAAGCGAAGAATGTCATCGAACATTGTTGTATGTTAAAATCCCTGGATACTGGCACTCAATTTCCTCTAATAATTATGCAAATTTTCGTTTATTAAGACCTCCTGCGTTTATAAAGTTGATGACTTTTATTACAATTGGCATTACATTGGAAAATGTTTTTAAACCTTGCTTTGCACATAGAACTTGCTGGTGTATTATACAATGAAATTCAATCAAAGAAGGTGTAATCTTTTGCTTAAGATACTGGATAAAACCAATGTTTTTCCCCACCATATTGGGTGCACCGTCTGTTGTTACAGAAACAATTTTCTGTAGGTCAATATCCATTTCTTTAAATGCAATATCAAATTCTTTAAAAATATCAAGCCCGGTACACTTCCCTTTCAACGTTATGCGTTTAATCAGCTTTTCTTTCATTATATTGCCTTTCTTTTTTTCCCCCTCCAACATCCCTCACAACCCAGCTTGGCTCGGTCAGGTTGACCCTTGCACAAACTATAATGGGTTGCTAAGCTATGAGGAATCTTCTTTTGGATGGGCATATCCGTACTTCCAGTCCAGGTACAAGTGTACCACAGATCCTGGTTCAGGACCCAGTCGTTTGCACGCACACTTAGCCCACCCACTTTGCCTCACTAAATCATTCACTCCCGTACCACCCAGTCCATTTGAATAAGTCCTTGTCGATTTAACAGTTGAACTCAAAAATTCAAACTCAGAAATTCAAACTTGGAATATACACACCATCACTACCATAGGAGCATGGTGGTACTGCATCAAGCATTAAGGGCACTGCAATACCGACCAGCAGAGGAACAGCAGTCAGCTACAGCGCCCCCTTTTTCTATAATAATTGCTCCAACATACCCTCCTAGATAGACGCAGCATTCATCCCTGACTGTGTCTCTCAGGAACCAGGAGAACCGATTCCTGATAGCAGTCTATCTCGTTCGCTCATACTATTTTTACATAATGCGCGGCTTCGATGATAATATAGGACAGGGACGTCCAACCTTTTCTCCTCCAACAGCTACCGTGCCCCCACTACCAGTTAAAGTCGCCCCACTCCATTGCAAAGCCGCATACGGGCCGGGGCACAGGGGCAGGACGGGAATCGGGAGCCCGGTCTTGGAATAGGTCGCGCCGATAAGTTTGATGAATTGCGATGAAAAATGTAAGAAGAATCGCTGCTTTTCCAACAAAGGAAATGAATAAAGTTTTATTATTATTAGAAGTATTATAACTATTACAAGCATTATTATTCTTATTATTATAGAAAAAACACAGAGATATTAAATTAAAACATAAATATAAGACATAAATATAATAAAAGATAAACCCGAGTACAATATTTGTTACACTTAATGTGAAACTTGTACCTGAGACATTTCCTTCACGAGTCGTGCGTTAAAGTAGATCGATGTTTTGATTTTATGTATTGCATCAGCGAAAAGCTAGATTCGCATCTATACGTCGATCCAAACAAAGAGCCTAGCTTCAAACTTAAATCAATAATTTCGGGATATTTGTTCCGTGATAACAACTTAAAAAAATGAAGACCGTGTTCCTTATGACTAACAATAAGTACAATTGGATCTGCTTGCAAGAAGCACAGTTCGATGCGGTATTGTATATTTGCCTCTATTATTGCACATCCTTTGGGGTCATCAAAAATTTTAAGATCATTTTTTAATGTGTTACAATCCTCGAAGCGTTTCGCAAATTGTTCTTGAATTTCCAAAAATGGTAAACGAAGTTGAGAAAAATTGATTGCAACATTTGAATTCTGTTGTACGATTTCTTGACAAGAAGGAAAATGATGTAATTGACCTGCTTCTAATTCATTTGTTGACAGATGTTGAAGAATTGTTTCCCGTTTCCATGCTAATTGAAAGATGGTGTTTCAAAGTTTCTATTAATTCAATTCGACTTTGCCCGGAATATGTGTTGTTCATGGTAACTGTTGTAATGGCGAGAAATATTACTCTTTCTCATTTGTGCAATTCCTTTATTGCATGTTAAACATTTCGGTCGTCCGTTAAATTCAATAAACAGAAATTCTGTTTCCCAAATTTTTGGAACATTCGATTGTCACTATCAATTTGTCCGTGTGCCATAATTCGACGCGTTGCAACTTTTGGTCAAACTAAAACTGACTTCCTCGTCGAGCGTTTTCCATAACGTCGACTCGGAAGCTTTTTTTATGCAAGCTGATTGGATGGATGGATGGATTAGTATTAGTATTAGTTTCATTGCATTACTATTCCACTATTGTTGGATGGCAGCAATAACCATGACAACATGTAAGTCGTGGGCCGTACGGCTGCAGGACGCCGGCGAAGCGGGGCCATACATTGTATGCGTCGTGCCGAACGACTTCGCGGCGGGCCACCGTTTTCTTAACGTTTTCTTCTTATTTATACACCTAACTAAGCAGAAGTGATAAAATGGGTCGACAACTATATCGCGTCAAAGGATGAAGAATCTTTTCATCTTTCAAGAATCCATAAGAAAAAGAAATAATAAAGAAAAGAAAAAATAAATAAAAAAAAAATTTATAAGAATCCAATCCATATGCTGAGAGATGGCAAAGAGTAGTAGACATCGATGGAAAATGCTTCGATTAAAAATTATGTACCATAAGTTTTCTGTTAATACAAATATTGTTAGAAAAAGACGCAGGAACTTATTTATACACCTAATATTATAAAAGTTCATGATTAGTTTCCTTGCCCTCCCCGCCTTACAAACATGCTTATTATATTACACAACAAGATTTTCCGAGCCACCAGTTCGTTGGAGCTGGAAATCTAGATCGAGCGATAGGGGAAGGAGCGATTCGTGCCTCGCGAGGCACCAGCTCGATGGAGGTGGAAGCTCCAAAGAGGGGAAGGGCTCGCGACCCGCGGGTTGGACATGCCTGCTATAGGATGCACTGAGAGCCAAGTATACGGGGGTCGTAAATCTTCGTTTCGATTTCTATCGACACCGTCTCACGCGTATGACCCTACGACCTTTTACGGAGATAGGGGTGGTAAATTGTATGAATGTTGATTTGGCTAATGATTTCTGACTGTTTGATAAATATTGATAGGAAGATGATGAAAATATGTAACAATAAAACGGATCTATTGAGTGTGTAATATCTAGTGAAAGAGTGTTAAGGGAAGATAATGTTTCCCGTCTGTCTTTAAAGTAGGAGATTATAATGTTTCCCCTATTTCTGAGTCAATGTCTTCACCGTGAGTCTTGCAGTGGGAGAGTATACTGTTTCTCGCACTTCAGAGTCAAAGACGGACGAAAGAAGAAGGAGAGGATACTTTTTCTCCTTTTATAACGTACTGGGGTCTTGAGGTAGGAGATTACAGTAAAACATGCGTAAGTGTTAAGGGGGTAGACACGGGTAATGCAGCGAGCTGTATACCGACATAATCTGGGCCGCAACATGGGTTTGGGACTCTGCATTTTTCGTCCTTATATGAGAAGATTTTGAGCTCGGCGAGGGCTCATTAGAAAGAGGAAGGTTCAATGAAGCACGCGACACAGCCCGTTTATCGAGATTGTGTTGATATCTAATAGTATGAGTGTCCAAAGTAGAGCAAAAATCGACATAATACACCACAGAATCTAAGTATTTTTTAAGTCACTAAAAGAGTTCTATGGCTCAAACAGGCTGTGTAGCGTGCTGCATTGCACTTTCCTCTGTCGAATGAGCCTTTATTCATCTCAAAATCTTCTCATATAAGGACGAACGATGCAAAGTCCTGATTGCATTCCCGCAGACCAGTTCCGCCGTCCGCTGTTCATATTGCCGTTAAAATAGAGCACGTGACGTCACAAATTTAGTTCAGGTAGTGGTGATGAGGTGGCGCCCACTCAGGAGGACTGGCAATGTGAAATCATAGCAAAACTGAAGCGTTGGCTTGTTACATGTGCTACAGTAAAAGCGTGATGTAGTCAATGTATGCATTTTCGTACGATTATAGGGTAGGTCATATGCATTTTAGGTATTGACTGGGAACTGGGTACATGTACTAAACGCTTTTACTGTAACACATGCCTGACTTGAAATCGCTGTCGAATTTATGTTATAATTATATGGCTATATTATTTAAAATAAAAAAGAAGAGATTGGAACTTTTTTACTAGAACATCAAGTATTGATGTATTGATATCATATTTTCAGAATGTGGTAGTTACAGCAATTATTTGAAACTATTGCTCTTATTATTATTCTTTTGCATTCTTTTGACTATTTTGTATAAAACATATAATAAGGAAATGTCTCCAAATCAGTCAACAGTTGACTCCATGATTTTTTTTGTAATCCTATACGATCCTATGTATGTACGTATGTCGTATCGAACGCCGATTCAGACGTGAATACGTGATACATACGTGAATACAGACACAGTAAGCCATAGTTGCCACAACTTATCAAGACTTCTGTCGCGCTGTTGCCACATCTGTTACAAAGGTGATCATCAGCTAACTAAATGAATCGGCTCGAGCGGAGATTTTGTCTCGGGCCGCCAGAATCTTTTCTGTAGGTTCGAGTCCCGCACGTGTTCATTTTTTTACTTTCTGAATTTCTCATAATGAAACTGTTACTAACGTACTTGCGAGATTTTTCTGCTTAAAATAAGGCCAAACACGATATAGTTTGAATTATATTTGCTTGTTGATACTAATTGAATACGTACCACAAAGTCTGTATCAACAAGTAAATATAATTCAAACTATATCATGTTTGGTCTCATTTGAATCAGAAAGATCTCCCAGATACATTGGTAAAAGTTGCATGTAGAAAAATTAAAAAATAAAGAAGTTTCATCGTTGAATTCGTATTAGTCATTGCACTTGCCAGAGAATTGGTATTAGTCACACCGATACTCCGGTTCGGATCGTATTACATACACCGCGTCGTCGAGCGTCGCTACGGCCAAGGGGGATTCCCCTACGTGGAGGGGATAGTCCATTTCTCCAGCCAATCTTTTCTTGCATTTTTGTCATCATAATACAATGTATTGTTCAAAACTTTCTCATAACCATTCAAACATGTGTACGAGACTGACTAGTCAATTGTGAACAGTTGGAAAAACGGTTTGCAGAAAATGTTTCTAATAATTGAGTGGGTCTGATTTCGGTAAATGTATAGAAGAGGGATTTTTGATTATGTTGTAGAAATCAATATTCTGAACAATTTTTGAACAGCAAACCAGGGTGTACAGCATGATAATTCATGAATGCAGTATCGTCTCCTAAAAAAAAGCTGCTGTAATACCGACCTTCCAAATCGGAGAGGTCACGTGCCGTGTCTACCCCCTTAAAACTTTGGGACCCAAACGAAACTTTTAGAGAGACAGGGTGTCGAATCTATTTTCAGAAGCAGCTCGAGCCGAGCGTGAACGTAGAAAGAGGCAGACAGTGGAGGAGAGAGAGTGGTCCAAAGAATAAAAGCGAAGCGCCGAAGCGTATCGGTGAAACAATACTAATTCAACTATAAAACTTTTTTATTTTTGACCCTTTTCGTAATGAAAGTTTTACTAACGTACTTCCGAGATTTTATTGATTAAAATGAGATCAAACACGATATAGTTCGAATTATATTTACTTGTTGATACTGATTAAATACCTACTACAAAGTACAAAAACGCGTTGCTCTTATTATATTTATTTCGATGTATTACAATATTTATTATAATGTACGTTACTATTTTGCATTAACCTTTTATTCTTATTCTAATAAATAAATATAATTTAAATTGAATCCTGTTTATTCAATGTATTGTTATATTTATTATAATGTACTTTATTATTTTACATTATCCTGTTATTATTAGTTTAATAAGAGCAACGCGTTCTTGTACTTTGTGGTAGGTATTTAATCAGTATCAACAAGTAAATATAATTCGATCTATGTATATCGTGTTTGGTCTTATTTTAATCAGAAAAATCTCACAAATACATTAGTAAAAGTTTCATTAAGAAAAAGTCAAAAATAAAAAAGTTTCATGGTTGAATTAGTATTAATCACACCAATATTCCGGCTCCGATCATAATACACCGCTCCCTCGTGGAGCGTCGCTAACGCCAAGGGGCGATCCCCTCAAGTGGAGGGGATAGTCACCTAACACTTATCCATGCAATTTTTTTCTTCATTTACACAGGTTTTACTGTATACTGTTTCTCCTGCCGCTGAGTCACGGACTCAGACAAGAATAAGGAAATGGTTTCTGCTTATCTTACGACAGACCCTGTCTTAGACTCCTTTAGACGCCGGTTTTAGACTGTGTAGACTCTCTCTGTGTAGATTCTGAATGTACATCGTTTAGACTCTGAATGTAGGGTGTTAGATTCTGAGTGTGGAGTGTTAGACTCTGAATGGAGAGTGGTAGACTCTAGATGGAAACCGTTTAGACTTGGAATGGAGACTCTCGACTGTTTGAATGTAGACTGCCGTATCACTGAGTTCTGAAAGACGACCGTTTGAATGTACACTATCGACTCACTGAGTTCCGAAAGACCACCGTTTTGATGTAAACTGTCGATTCACTGAGTCATGAAAGATGACTATCTGAGGTCTGAATGAAGACCGGATGACAACCGGATGGCGATTCTATGACGTCTGAAAGAAGACTGGATGAGGACTGGCTTCCTCGTCGAGGAAGCACGTGGACTCGGAAGTAACTTTTTGGCACGCTGATTGGTTATTAGAAAAAATGGCTAATTGCCAATGAGCGTGTTTTGTAGACGTAGACACACCCATCCTTCTTTGCGCTCGAAGCGCGTTTTCCAAAAGACGGGGTGCGTCTTTGACCGCTACGGCTGACTTGCCAACGCACGGGCATTTCCGCCAGGATCCCAGCGCATGACCTGGTATTGTCTGCTAAGGTACAGCTGTGGAGCCCTTTTGGAAACTTAAGTTTATGACGCATGTAATTAACTATTAAGGCCGTGTTTGCTTAATTTCTTGACGGATTAAGCAGAAAAACGGCCTTCTCGAAAACAGTTCTATTGCTTGCGCGTCATAAAACGCCCTAGCCATCTGCACATCGAAGGTTGTACTTTCTGCACATTGCTAGCCGCCTTTTTATGAGGGGGGCTATTTATTTCAGATGTGGTTCCGCGGGTTTGCCGCGTAACACATACGTTTATACCATATCAATTTTTAGGAAAATACTACGCCTGCTCCACTTACTTTCCTTCTATCGCGTTTCCTTCTATCGTAGCATTACCTGAAGAAGTTGGTGTCTATTACATATCGGGCATCCCGATCTCCCTATCTCTCCTTCTAACGAGAATAGTACGATACGAGTCTTCACCCTGATGTTCCTCTTCATCCCTTAGTCCCCTTGTTACAGCTGGTCCAAAGCTTATTTGACTTCGCATGCTGCCTACCGGCTTTCTACCATTACGCAGTCGCGCTGATCGTCTCATATCCTGCTGAATCTTGGACCCCCTTAGTTCCGCTAGAACAGAGAGAAAATGAGTATCCCCCCCCCCTGATCTTACCATATTGGTTGCAGTTTGCTTTTGTTCCTGCAGTGGTCCCTGTCCTCCTAATTGCATCGCCACATTTCCTCCATCTACGTTGGTCGTACAGCATCCCTCATAGTTCCTCATCTCGTTCTCTATCCTCCAGGTGTCCCTTTCTTCTTACTTGGATGCAGCCCGTGTTCCTCTTCTTGCACTCGCACTCACGAACAGCTGGCCCGCACGTGGACCAGCACTGTACTCAACCGCGCACACGTCACACTGCATCATAGTCCCCGTACAGCGTACTTATATCAGACCCCGAATGCCGCTCCTCTCGCGGTAACGTTCCACATACTCTTTAGTTTTCAGGACTATGGTTACATAGTCGCTGAAAGTCTTCCAGTTCTCCTGGCTATACACTGCCCTCTTGAGCAGCGCAGGCAGATCCAGGTCTCTCACTTCTGGCGGCAGATTAGTAATCTTCAGTGGGATCCGGGCTGGACACTTAAAGAAAGTATGGTATGGGTCATCACACGTCGCATCGCACATCCAACATTTTCCCGTGCTTTCCTTCCGAATTCGTTCCAGATACTTAGCGAAGCATCCATAGCCAGTCATCGCTGTGTGACATGGTAGGTGAGTCGGCCGTGCTTTCCTCTGCTCCATGTCCTGAGATCAGGCCAATTATCCTGTGCGTCCACCTACCCTTGTCCGTACTGTCCCCTTCATTTTGCCATGCTGGCGCAGCACTGTTCCACTGCCCGCCGGAATTCACAGTTTTTGTCTAAAAAGTCCGTCATATCGTTATCCCCACTCATGCACTTTATCATATGCGTTATCTTGCGTTTCTTTGTCTCCAACACAGTAGGCATGGTCCGTGTTATCACATCTAGCGATGCTGCCGAGACCGTCCTATTCGCAGCTGCCACGCGGGTCGCCATATCCCTTTGCGCTGAGGTAAGTTCATCTCATGCCCATTTGTGCTCTATCACATGGGCAAAAACAGGAGCCGCACACAGCAGCACCGAGCGCGGCGTGTTCATCACCAGTTTTCTGGATAACTCAATTAATTGTGAAAAAAATTATTTGAAACTTGGTATGTGTAGGTTTTTTAGGTCGGTAATTTTAAATCTGAACTTAAAAACTTGCCAAATTTACAAAATGGCGGTTTCAATATGAAATCAAAGTATTTATTGTAGGCGATATTAAATAAACTTTTATTAATTATCCGAAAACTTTTACGCCCTTGCTTTCTACGTCCAGAAGCAGTCTGAGGCTTGCTGTTATCAACAGCGTTACTATGAAACTAATAAATAAACTAACTAGTTAACATTAACAAAAAACGTATAGCTAATCGATACTCAAAACAAACACACAAGCGTTACACACATTAACTCTACAACCACACAACCACACATGTTACATACATTACAATACTACATACTTAATTTTTTTTTATATATTGGGTTGAGTCATAAGTAATTACCGTTCTTTGCACCAATTTTATTATTCTCTTAAGAAAATTGCAGAAGTAATCAGTCTAAAACCTATTCCCCATTATTAAATATAACTCTTTCCCATTTATTTGGTAGCTTGTCAATCTCTGAAGCAACTAAATTAAGCTACTTTGGCAAAAAGGACGTGTCGATGAAGGCTTGTATCTCCCGAATGAAATATGGCAAACCAATTTGGCACTGTACGTTCTGATGCTACATCTTCACCAATAATGTCACATATGTTCTTTGCGGTATCGGCCGCATTATTACCATTTTGGAACTTCCACAACATTACATGCCGAATATGTTGTTTTGACTTCTCCATTTCAACTATCCAGAAAATTCAAATTGTAATCAAACCGCACTCGCTAGCTGTTGCTTTTAGACTGTTTAAGCCTTAGAAATAAAGGAACCAGCATGGTGACAGGGGACTGCAGGTCATTCGGAATTTCCGAAAAAGTTTATGACCCAGTACCGGCAGCGGCAATTACTTATGACTCAACCTAATATAAATGCAATATAATGTTTAGGTTTCTAAAACCGAGATATTTTTTATTTTATTTTTGTTATTTTTTTTATATTTTAATTTTAATTTAAAGAAACACACATTATTTTAACATAATATATATAATCTATTTTTTAATTTTAAAGTTTTTGTTAGGGTGAGAACGGAACAATGATACTAACGCTTTGGTTTTGCGTATATAATGTATGTATTTATTAACGGTATTTAAGAAAATATATATTGCACATTGCACGAGTCACCATACACGTCCATGTGCGTTGCCGCCTTTCTTACTACGCATTACGCCTGACGCCCATATCCCGCAACATGAGAAAAAGTGGCGCCGGCTTTAAAGCTGGGCTGAACAATCCTTCAGTTTTTTTTAAAGTTTTGTTTGATTATTTCATTAAAAGTAGTATTAATTCAGCAAAAGTAGTACTAATATAAGCAACATAGAATACACAAAACAATTAGTTAAAAATACTAGTTGAACAAAACGAATAAACGAAACGAATAACATTATTTACAGATTTATCAAGCTCTCATCACTGTCTGATTCTATCAAAGAATTATCTTCGTCTATTTCCATATTATTAATTTGGACGTCATTTTGTTGATTATCAATTAACAAATTTTTTGCGTCCGTTTTAAGTTGTTTGTTTTTTTTATCCTTGAAAACTCTTAAATTGTTTATTACTGGATCAGATGATACTAAAAAAAAATCATTTTTTTCATGATTGCGCCACCATGAATCAAAACCTTATGTACGGAGGGAGGCATGCTGTACCAACCATACAAATGAACAAATAATTCAGCGGATTCGTGAGCATATTTTTCAAATTTATCGCATTCAATTTTATAAGTACTTGCCATAACGTGTAGAAACAGCTTTAGAGTCAGCAAAAAATCGCCTAGCTGTATTCCCATCGTTTGTCGTTGCATGATTTTGTTTGACAACATCAACAGTTATGCTTAGTTGCGATTTTACATCATGTTGAACTTTTTTTCTTTTATTTTGCTTTAAAATTTTATTATTTCCTCTGGCAGAAGTCTGCTTAACACTAGGTTTACGGACGTTTCTTATATACCTATCTCTACGGCACCCGTCAAATTGACGGGTGAATGAAAATACGCACTTTCTTTAAAAAACCGATTTAATCAAGTTAACTCCAAATTGCACAATATTTGGCTTCACGTTTAAATAAAGTATCAAGAAATAAAAAGTCCTTAAAAAATATCATGGAAATAATAACAATAATACTAACGGGTAATCCTACTTATTGAGTATATTTTTTACAGGTATATTGCACTTTGCCTGTGCATTTTCCGCATACCACTTCTTTGCAAGATATGCAACAATTGCTGCTCTTATTTTTGTTGCAGTATCCCACTTGGCAACTTTTTCGCTCTTGTAGTATTATAGATGATGAAGAAGCGCCTGATCGTTGGCAAATGTTCTCCTTGTTTTCCGCACCTACTTCCTCGGCTAAACTAAACATGTATTGTTTCCTGGATATTGTGGCTCCGGTGCACTGTTTATATAGTATCCACGCGTTTATTGCTGCCAAATCTAATATATTGAAAAAGGTTTGAAGAGGCCATCGGAAATTGCCTGCTTTAAGCTATATTGCGTGCCATCTGGTCAACGACGTCCACTCCGAACTTCGTTTTATTATAATATGATATAGTTTCTGGAAGACGTTTGTGGTTGTCTTCTATTTGTACACCTGTATGTCTGGTGCTTAGAAGGAGGACTTTTATCTTCGGCTTACTTTTATATACAGTAAGGATGAAATTTTCTGATTTATATAAATCTGAGGAAAACAAAGTCATCTTATCTTTTTTTTCCTTTACGGGTTTTGGCAGTTCTCGTTTGTTTGACCGGATGGTCCCAACCAAAGTTGTTTCTCGCGCAAGCAATTTTTGAGCTAGCGGGATGCTTGTAAAGAAATTATTTGTTGTTATATTTCTGCCTCGATCTAAATATGGTTCGGCTAATGTCAATGTGACAAACTCACCCAACGATTGTGAGCTCCGGGTTTCATTTCATTTCATCTTTCCCCAAATAAGGGAAACCGTTCACAATATATTTTGATTCGACGTCAACTGCTAACCAAAACTTGATGCCGAATTTCTGAGGCTTATTCGGCATATATTGCGTAAACCTGCATCGAGCTTTCGTCGGAAATAACTGTTCATCTATTGAGATGTTTTCATGTGGCTTATAACAAGCCTGGCTGTTACTTATAAATTTCCTCCATACTTCGGATATCAGCGCAAATTTATCTGTTTTTAATCTTTGGGATCGTTGGTTTTTTTTATCGAAGCGTATGAATCTTAAAATTTCTGTAAATTTATCTCTGCTCATTGTGTTTCTGAAGAAAGGGGGGCCCCATTTTTTCGACCATAGATAGGAAGCTTTCAACGATGTCGCTTCATATGCGCCCCGAGCATACAGAACTCCTATAAAACTTCGTAATTCCGCAATTGTGATTGTCCAGTCTGTTTTCAAGACGCGACGTGCCTCGGTTTCAGTGCAATCTTTTATGTGTTGCATTTGTTACGTATGAAGAATACTTTCCATACGTCGCTCTCAACGCGTTTTCGAGCTCGCATTTGTAAAGGGAAAACGCCCTAAAATTCTTCCGTTTAATGTAAACAAATAAAGGGGACCTAAGATGACCCAATACGTGACCCAAGACGGCCGTGGCCCGACGACGACTCATATATTTCCTTATATGGAAAGTTCCAGTGCATCCCCGTGCATTTTGGGACTATATAAACCCTTTGGTTTCTACCCTCGGGGGTTCAGAGTAACATAGTCACGCGAAGAGTCACGTCGTGTCACGCTTGTATAGAATCAGTTATATCCAGTGAGATTGGGCTTAGCGCACCTCTCGAATCACAGATTAACCCGTTAGAATCCGCTTGTCCGGTTGAAGTTCTTTCGGCATATTCTAATAGCGGCTCTCAGTCCCCGCATCGCCAGTGCGTCAACACCGTGCAAATACTTAGGTAACTTACACACTTATATTAATTCATCGCGACAGTAACATTTGTATTTATACTGAAAACTCAGAATACAACTTTATACGTTTACTTATAAATCTAGTAGATTCGTTAAACCTGTCTTTACCCCGCAATCCTTGCATATTGGTAACAACGTTCCCACCGATACAACTTTACCGCTCGAGTTGTATCAAATAATAATTTAGAGTTACGAGGCAACTAACATTTCCCGCGACTACCCGGTCTCACATCAGGTTCGTTCGCACATCTTTATCCAAACGAACAATCTACATATTCCAACCTAGTGGCTCCCCGATTTCGCATCGGGTTCGTCCACGAAACCTAACCCTTCCTACGGCTCCCTGGTTTCGCACCAGGTTCGTCCGTGTCCTACGGCTCCCCGATTTCGGCTCCCTGGTCAAGTGCCAGGTTCGTCTGTGAATAAACCAACCTCCTAGCAGCTCCCCGATTTCAAATCGGGTTCGTCTGTGAACTTCTTCCTAGTGGCTCCCCGATTTCGCATCGGGTTCGTCCACGACGTTTCACTCTCCTGCGGCTCCCCGATTTCGCATCGGGTTCGTCCGCGCTTGTTCCCCCTCCTAGAGGCTCCCCGATTTCGCATCGGGTTCGTCCTCGCTCTCAATAATCCTAGCGGCTCCCTGATTTCGCATCAGGTTCGTCCGCGCACCTTAACTAACAAATTGATAACCATATTCCTGGGTAATATACCCCTCGCCGGCCTCTCGTGCTGCCACACAGCCCGGCTCGTAACACATTATATGTTTGTCAATTATCAAATCGAAAGCGCTAAGCATGCAACCCACCCTAGTATTTCTTTTAGCATGGGCAGTAGGCCCTCCGATATCCTTGAAAATCATACGGATGGGCGTCCTACCTCTAGATCCGCCTGGTTTCAGTTTTGTCCACTGTGTCCCGTCAGCTGCAATTTCGATATCACCCGCTACATTTTGGGATGTACTGGGAAAGCTCGTCTTCTCATCCTCAGAGTCAGAGCTAGAAAAAATACGCCTTATTTTCTTGCTCCGACGGACTGTAAATAAATTCTGCTCTTCACGTTCTGAAGATAATTCTGTCCCTCCACTTTCAACACATTGTGTAGTTTCACTTTCGGGTTCGCTTTCGCCTAATTCACATTCATTTTCTTCGGAGGTATCCTCGGAACAATCCTCATTGATCTTGTTACGAGCCGGGGCTGTGGGCAACGCCTAGGCCGGCGATGTTGATATTACCCAAGGAATATGGTTGAGAATTTGTTAGTTAGGTGCACGGACGAACCTGATGCGAAATCATGGAGCCGCTGGGATTGATGTATGCGAGGACGAACCCGATGCGAAATCGGGGAACCTCAGGAATAGAATCAAGCGCGGACGAACCTGGTGCGAAACCAGGGAGCCGCAGGAGGGTGAAACGTCGTGGACGAACCCGATGCGAAATTGGGGAGCCACTAGGAAAGAGTTCGCAGACGAACCCGGTGCGAAACAGGGGAGCTGCTGGGAGGTTGGTTTATTCACAGACGAACCCGGTGGGAAACCGGGGAGCTGTTCGGAGGTTTGGTAAACGTACGGACGAACCTGATGCGAAATCAAGGAGCCGTAGGATACAGACGAACCTGGTGCGAAACCAGGGAGCTGTAGGATGGGTTAGGTTTCGTGGACGAACCCGATGCGAAATCGGGGAGCCACTAGGTTGGAGTAGTTACCTTGTTTTGGATAAGGCGTGCGAACGAACCTGATGTGAAATCAGGGAGTTGCAGGAAATGTTAGTTTGACTTGTAAATTAATATTCGATACAACTCGAGCGGTTAAGTTGTATCTGTGGGTACGTTACTACTAATATAAAGGATTACGGAGTAAAGATAGGTTTTAACGAATCTACTCGATTTAATGGTGAACAGTTTATGAGTTTATATTGCAACCAGATGCTTGTACAAGTGTAATTGTCGCGATATAATTAAATAGTGTGAGAATTATTACCTAAGCTGCACGGTGTTGACGCACTGGCGATGCGGGGTCTGAGAACGGTTACAAAGTATACCGAAAGAACTTCAACCGGACTATGCGGATTCTAACGGGTTAACTTTATCTGAATGGTGCCCTAAGCCCAATTCTTACTGAATTGCAACCGACTCTGTACAAGCGTACGCGACTTGACTATGCGCGTAGCTGTGTAGTTATGAACCGAAGATGATTAGAAACGGAGGGTTTATATAGTCCCGAAATGTATGGAGGGGCTCATTAGAAGCCTCCATACATGGTAAGGACACACAGTCTTCGTCGGGTCACGATGCAGTTGGTCGGTACCAAAAGGGTTATTCTTCGTGTGGTAGCGAGATAAATCTTTAGACGTCTTCCGTTCCTACGCAAGATCGAACGACGCGTGCGAGCGCAGCGTAAGAGAATATTATTCATACGTAACAATCTCGAGGATTTTATCCAATATCTTATTATATCTCCTGGATTTACGCATGATTGCTAGAAAAGGGGGATCGGTCAACATAAAAAAATACTGTGCCCTAATTCCATTACCCTATTGTAAATACCTACAATAAGCGGAGACTCTCTACAAGAGCCGAAACTTTTGGACACTGTCTTTCTGAAACGTTCGTACACTGTGAATGCAGCATTCATACTGAAGATCTTCTCTTGTTCTTGAGCTCTTTTCGGCGATAGGAAATAACAGTTGCGTAGCAGACCCACATAAACACTCAGGTCATACGACCCGCTTTAGTTTACACTATCGAGGCGCGATTGAGATAACGAATTGGAAACGGAGAACATAAAGACATTGCTTTCACTCTTGTATCACATTGTATTCACATTGTATTTCCTACTGGATGAATAATGTGGCGAACAAAGCAATAATATAAGGATTATTTTCGAGATAAGCGTACCCGTCAATTGGACGGGTCCCGTAGAGATAGGTATACCACATTTGAATCTCAAAAAGTAGAAGGCTTAGGAAAAAAACCAGTGTGTATAAATTCTTTGGAAGAAATGATTAATTTACGATGCAAAACGGTTGAAATCGATCAGGCGGTTTTCGAGATATTTCATTGCAAAGTTTGAATTCCGTCAAATTGACGGGTCCCGTAAACCTAGTGTTAAAATCGATATTATATGAAATATGCAAAATGCACTCCATGAAACGGATCCAACAGTGCAGAGTAGACAAACCAAATTTATAATTGTCTTCATTACATTTCAATTGTTTTATCTATTCTAAATTGTTGGTTACTTTACTCGATTAGGCTGGATTTATACAGTGAATAAAATAGCGCCATATGCGGTTTTATATAGAATGTATTTCAGAAGTATATATATGTATATTACAGAAGAAGAAAAACAAAAGATACAGTAGCGGACAAAAGTTTAAGACGATAATTTGTAAATTGGATTACAAACATCTTATACGCATATTGTTCTTCTATTCGGCTTGTCTCTTTGGAATAACATAGTTGTATGTTTGACCTTCGTAACCTCAGACCGTCAGTTGTTAAATAGAAACAATGTAGTAGTTACAACAGTTAGTTTCCTCTGAGCACTTGTAAACAGTGGACATTAGTTTAAGATGAACTGTGTACAACGTGAGTATGAGTGTAGTTTTTGAATATTTTGATTCTGGAATGTCAAAATAATTCTTTAGTGTGCTTTTATTGCTTAAAATTCATTTAGGTAGGAACAGACTATGGGTAAATCAAAGAATTTACTTGAAAACGAAAGGGAACAAATCGTAAGGCTGCGAAAGCAAAGTAAACCCTTTACAGAAATAGCAAATATAGTGAACAGGTCAGAAACGGCTTGTAAGCAAGCTTGGTATAAATTTTTAAAGACAGGCATGTATTGCGATCAACCGAAAAACGGAAGACCACGGAAAACAACGCCGACAATGGATCGCAGGATTCATCGATTGAGTGAAAAGGATCGTTTTCGTAGTGCAAATAATATTGCTGCGGAGATAAACTATGAAAACGATACACAAATTAGTGCTAGAACTGTTAGGAGAAGATTAGAAGACTTTAACTTAAGAGGACGAAATCCCCAAAAGAAACCACTGCTGAGTTCTAGGAATCGAAAAAGACGACTTGCATTTGCTAAAGCTCATAGGCATTGGACAAGTGAAGATTGGCAAAAGGTATTGTTTTCAGACGAATCGAAATTCAATCGCGTCTGTTCTGACGGAATACGGTACGTTAGACGTCGAATTGGCGAAAGTTTGAAACCACAGTGCGTTTTAAAAACTCTTAAACATGGTGGTGGAAGCGTTATGGTGTGGGCGTGTTTCTCTCGAGGCGGCCCTGGTCTGATATGTCGTATCAACGGAATTATGGACCGTTTTCAATACATAGACATACTCAAGAACACAATGTTGCCTTTTGCACGCAACAATATGAGTGATGATTTTATTTTTCAAAATGATAATGATCCGAAGCACACGGCTCGGGTTGTGAAACAGTTTCTTCAAGAAGAAAATATTACTGTGCTGGAGTGGCCGTCGCAATCACCAGACATTAATCCAATCGAGAACTTGTGGAGCATCATAAAAAAGGCAGTACAAGGTTATGAACCGAAAAATTTAAATGAACTTTACTCTACAATTGAAACAGCTTGGAGTAATATTACGGTGGATCAATGTAAAAAATTAATAGATTCTATGCCAAGAAGATGTGCCGAAGTGATAAAAAATAATGGATATTGGACAAAATATTGAATTTGAACAAAAATTGTGTATATTTTTTTACTAAAAATACATCTTTTTTGTGTAGTCTTAAACTTTTAACCGTCGAAATATTATACAGATTTCGTTTCTAATGTCTAATTAGTTAATACCAAAAGTAGAACACTGTATTTATATTTTTTATGTCAAATAAATCGGTTATCTATTTTTTTCATTTCGTCTTAAACTTTTGTCCGCTACTGTATATCGAGTGAGGCGTTCCCATCGCCCAGAGACCACACTAGGTTAGTGCAGCGGGAGATTAGAGTCCTAACAGTCCCCCTAATCTACCAATTATAAGTAATCAGTTTTTCTTACTATAGTCTTCAATGCCCAATTTCTCAACACAATGTATATGTTTCACTTTGGTTAGACCTTTGGTTAGTACATCAGCTGCCATTTTACCTGTCTCCATGTACTTTACTTTTATAAGTCCATCTGCCCCTGCATCGCGTACAAAATGGTAGCGCACGTCGATGTGTTTTGTTCTTTTATGGTGGGTTGGACTCGTAACACTTTTTGTCCACTCTGACTATCGTTGAACAGCGTAGTTGGCTGATCCACGCGTCCAGTCAGCTCCTGTAACAGCCGACGCGTGTGCATTACCTCCCTCGCAGCGTCGGCCAGGGCCATGTGTTCAGCCTCGGCACTGGACAAGGCAACGGATCGCTGCTTCCGCGATTCCCAGCTGATGGCCGCACCACTCAGAAGATAGACACAGCCCGTATATGATCGTCTGTCATTTTCGTCCCCTGCATAATCCGCATCTGCATAGCCTACAAGATCAAAATTACCTTTTATATACACAAGGGAATATTTAGTGGTGCCCCGCAAGTATCTAAGAACCCTCTTCGCCTCCTGCCAATGTTCCTTTGTATAGCATGAACTATATCGTCCCAAAACACTCGCTGCATGCGCGATGTCTGGCCTTGTGCATACGGCCAGATACATCAGCGATCCCACCAGCTGTTGGTAGGGAAAATTTGATAAGTTCATTTGTTCGTCCTTGGCTGGCTTCCGTAATTTCTTGTTTGGGTCCATTGGAGTACTTGCCGATTTACAATTTGTCATACCGAATTTTTCTAAGATATCCAGTACCATGTGTTCCTGGTTTATAGTGATTCTTCCCTGATCTTGAGTTATCTTCATACCTAGGCATTGTTCTAATTTTCCCAAATCTCTCATTTTATACTTTCTGAACAGTGCTTTCTTGATTTTCTCCTTTTCCACTGAATCATTAAAGAATATAAGAAAATCGTCCACATATAAGGCACATACCAGTGTCATTCCGTCCGTTCTTAAGTAATAGACGCATGGTTCGTACTCATTCCTTTTAAAACCCATTTCCGTCATAGTTTTGTTTATTTCGTCGTACCATACTTTGGATGCTTGTTTGAGTCCGTAGATGGCCTTTTCCAAACGGCATACTTTATCCTCCTGTCCTTTGCGAATGAAGCATTCCGGTTGTTCCATGTACACTTCATCGTGCATTTTTCCTTGAAGGAAAGCCGTGGTAGCATCCCAATGGTGTATGCTCAAATTCTCTTCAGCAGCTAATGCAAGCAACATTCTCAGGGTTGAATACCTCACAACCGGCGAGAATGTTTTATAATAATTGATTCCATGTTGCTGGGTAAAGCCTTTAGCCACGAGTCTCGTCTTATAGCTGCTGACACTCCCATCAGTATTTCTTTTAATTTTGAACACCCATTTACATTGCGTTACCTTTTTGTCCGATGGTCTCTTCACCAACGTCCAAGTCTTATTGTTGATTAGGGATTCATACTCTACTTGTAAGGCGTTTCTCCATTTCACAGCATCCCCGTTCGATAATGCTTGGTCCGACGTTTCTGGTACATCTAATGAATTTCCCTCACTGCGGGCGTACCAGGATAGCGTTTCAGGATATCTGATTGTGGGCTTTCGTATCCTTTGTGGGTACCTCCGCTCAGTATTCCCGTCTGGTTCCGTTTCAGGATCCGTGTTGCTGTCCTCCTCTCTGCGATGTTCGGTGGCATCTTCCTGTTTACTTACATCTTTATCGGGGAGTTCCTGTGCCTCTAACTCATTGGAAGGGGGTACAGGCACTTCAATTTGTGCTCCACTGTAATATCGGTTATTCTCCAAATCCGGAATATTTTGATTTACATCAGTTTCTGGTTGTTCGATAAAAATTACATCCCGAGCCTTGGTAATTTTGTTAGTTTCGGGGTCATAGAGGCGATATGCCTGTATGCTATCACAGTACCCAAGCATAATTTGTGCCTTCGACTACGAATCCAATTTCTTCCTCAGCTGTTTGGGTATGTGTACTTGTGCTCTGCAGCCGAAAATCCTTAAATGTGACAAATCTACCTTTTTACCACTCCACGCTTCCTCAGGTGTTTGATCTTTTACCGCCTTGGTGGGTGATCTGTTCTTCAAATATATGGAAGTCCGTACCGCTTCAGCCCAAAATTTTCGACTTAACTTGCTATCATGCAACATGCATCTGGCCCTTTCGATTACCGTCCTATTTTGCCGTTCGGCAATTCCATTTAGTTCTGGGCTGTAAGTAGTGGCAGTTATATGTCTAATGCCTTTTGATGCTAACAGTCGTTTCAACTCCTGATTTACGTACTCTCTACCATTATCTGTCCTGAGAGTTTTTATTTTCTTGCCAGTCTCCCTCTCCACTGCTGACATGAATGCGGCGAACTTTTATGGCACTTCATCCTTGGTTTTAATAAGATAACCAAAACATTTCTAGTTTTTCTCCAGCACGCTGAAAAGGACCAGTCCTGTTAAATGATTCACAATGCTGCTTACCCTCAAGACATTGCACGCAACGCGGGATATCCGCTGGTTCAGAGAAGGTTGAACTAGTAGCCAGACGATTCCTCAGGTTCCTCATGCCTCTTACTGACAAATGCCCCAATCTCCTGTGCCAGAGTTGATGCGTAGATACCACAGACATCATCATCGCTTCAGATGACCTCGGTGATCTCTGTTGATCCAGTCTGTAAATTCCACCAACCTTTGTTCCGGTAAACTCAGCTCTGCCTTTAATGGAGCACCATTCCTTATCGTATGCCTTGCAACCCCTGTCATCAAATACCATGATTAGACCTCTGTCAGTCACTTTGCTCACTGACAGAAGGTTTGCTGACAGATGTGGTACATGTAGTGCCCCAGTAACTGTCTACTCTTTATTATCTTTAAGGGTTATGTCAACATCACCCTTCTTGGTACTCTTGACTATTTGTTTATTGGCTACAGTTATTTCCGAGTCTTTTAATTCAACGTGTTCCAACCAGTCATCCCTCATGCTCATATGGGAGCTTGAACAAGAGTCCACGTACCAATCCTTGGTTGAATATTGTCCTGTGCTGAATGCTGTCGTCAGCAGACATTTTTTTTCTTTATCAGTATTATTATTTCTTCTACTGTCACAGTTTCTGGGCTTCCCTTTTTTCTTCAGCTTTGGACAGTTTGCCTTGAAGTGCCCTGGTTCTTTACAATTATGACATGTAAAATCACTGGTTCTGTTGGTGCCACTCTACAATCTTCTTTCCTTGTCTTTTTTTCTTGTTACCAACAATGACTCCTCAGCCAAATTCAGTTCTCGCAGATCAGTCTGCAATAACTTGGCTTTTACCATGTCGCTACTCAATTCAACATTCATCGTTTGAAGGGCCATTATTAGAGGTCCATAGTCTGGTGTGAGTCCACTCAACATGACTGCTGCAACAAGCTCATCATCGATTGGTTTCTTGACATCAGATAACTTATCAGCCATTGACATAATTTCAGAAATGTAATGATTCATAGACTGAAAGTTACTTAGTTTCTGGCTAAACAATTGTATTAATAATTGCAATCTACGTCCCAAACCTTTGTACTCATACGCTCTTTCTAAGTTTTCCCATGCTTCGCTGGCCTTTGTTGCATGTCTTACGTGTACCAGTGCGTCTTTTCCAAAATTGAGGCATATTTTGCTAAGCTAATGCCCGTTGATCTTTTCCCTCGTCGACCTCAGTGCCAGTCACACAGTTCGAAAGACCATCGTGAATTAAATACATTCGCATCAAGAATTTCCAGTCGTTATAATTCCTTACTCCTTCAAGCTTTTCTATGGAAGGTGCATTGCCTGTCACATTAAGAGACATAGCCGACGAAACCCTATTGCCCCTAGGTCCCCCCTGACTTGAACTTTGTTGAGACATAATATAATCGTCCTTATCCATTCAAGAGAAAAAACGACTACGAAGTGATATTCATTCACGACACTGCCACGTGCACTCGTTCGTAACACTACGCCACGTGGTCGAACGGCGCGAAGAGGTTAGCTTTAGTGTATAAAGTGTTTTATTAATTATGAAAAAAGTGTTTGGATGATTAATGTTAGAAAAGGGTAGTTAAATAAACTTATCCATTCGACCGCGAATTTACCTGCTTCGACGGTGTCTTGCGATATGGTCATTGTACCGATCCTGACCTATCCTAATTTAAATTTAATTTAAATGCCACGTCCCGGCGATCGATACGATCTGATTCGCACTTGTTTCCACACGCACAGGACACGCGCGAGTTCCGGGCCACCCTGTATAGAATGTATTTCAGAAGTATCTATATGTATATTACAGAAGAAGAAAAACAAAAGATATTTCGAGTGAGGCGTTCCCATCGCCCAGAGACCACACTAGGTTAGTGCAGCGGGAGATTAGAATCCTAACATAAATCATTCATTTGTTTAGGGGTAGCTCCACAAATGTTGCATGACGTCGAAGATTTTTGATTTGTCAAAACTTTGCAAACTTTTCCGTCAATCATGGTGCACTGAAAATTGTGAACGACATTTATTGTTTTCTGATCTTGGATTACGACTGCAGGTTTCAAATTATCAATTTCAGTTGTATAAAAATTGTACTCGCGCAAAATATTGGATGACGTCTCTTTAAATAATTCAAATTTTATTGGTCTACAGTAGCGGACAGATGATGGTCGATCGTTTTTCCATAAGATAACATTATTAGACGACAAGACAAGAGAGACATACGATATTACAAATACCGTGCTATCATTGAAATAAGTCGCATCATCATCATCATTACTTTCATCATTTATAGACCACTTCTGTTTGAAATTTTGTTGACCTGAGGCGCCATCCATTTCCCACTTACCATATAGCACAAAATCATTATAATCTATTTCTTGAAAATCTTTTATTTCCGTCATTAATGAGATAATACGAGACACTGTATGATCAAGCAATGCTTGTAACTTTATTTCAGCTCCCTTTCCAGTTATTGTTATAGCACGCGGATAACAATCAATTTGCTGCTTGTATTTTTGCATAGGGAGGGCATCGGTTATTACCAAAATGCCGTGCAATATATTTTCGAAGATGTTCATATTTTTCTCTTGTCATACCCATATCCATATGTATAAGGCCATAGTACCATTTCTAAGATCTTTTGAAAATTTATTTTTCGGTTTATTAAGATGTTACGTATGAAGAATACTTTCTATACGTCGCTCTCAACGCGTTTTCGAGCTCGCATCTGTGAAGGGAAAACGCCCTAAAATTCTTCCGTTTAATGTAAACAAATAAAGGGGACCATAGTACAAGCACGGTCAGCTGCATCATGACCCAAGACGGGCGTGGCCCGACGACGACTCCTATATTTCCTTATATGGAAAGTTCCAGTGCATCCCCGTGCATTTTGGGACTATATAAACCCTTTGGTTTCTACCCTCGTGGGTTCAGAGTAACATAGTCACGCGTAGAGTCACGTCGTGTCACGCTTGTATAGAATCAGTTATATCCAGTGAGATTGGGCTTAGCGCACCTCTCGAATCACAGATTAACCCGTTAGAATCCGCTTGTCCGGTTGAAGTTCTTTCGGCATATTCTAATAGCGGCTCTCAGTCCCCGCATCGCCAGTGCGTCAACACCGTGCAAATACTTAGGTAACTTACACACTTTATATATTAATTCATCGCGACAGTAACATTTGTATTTATACTGAAAACTCAGAATACAACTTTATACGTTCACTTATAAATCGAGTAGATTCGTTAAACCTATCTTTACCCCGCAATCCTTGCATATTGGTAACAACGTTCCCACCGATACAACTCTACCGCTCGAGTTGTATCAAATAATAATTTAGAGTTACGAGGCAACTAACATTCCCTGCGACTATCTGATCTCATATCAGGTACGTTCGCACATCTTTATCCAAACGAACAATCTACATATTCCAACCTAGTGGCTCCCCGATTTCGCATCGGGTTCGTCCACGAAACCTAACCCTTCCTACGGCTCCCTGGTTTCGCATCAGGTTCGTCTGTGTCCTACGGCTCCCCGATTTCGCATCGGGTTCGTCCGTACGTCTACCAACCTCCGAACAGCTCCCTGGTCAAGCGCCAGGTTCGTCTGTGAATAAACCAACCTCCTAGCAGCTCCCCGATTTCGCATCGGGTTCGTCTGTGAACTCCCTCCTAGTGGCTCCCCGATTTCGCATCAGGTTCGTCCGCGCACCTTAACTAACAAATTGATAACCATATTCCTGGGTAATATACCCCTCGCCGGCCTCTCGTGCTGCCACACAGCCCGGCTCGTAACAGAACTGGTGACAGCGGTGGGATAGTTATTAATTTTAGGATTGCCGTAAAGTTTGGTTTTATATACGTTCTATTACTCGTTTGTGAACAATTGACGATATACTAGTTTTCTCTAGTTTAGTCATTTATTTATTAATTTTTGCTTAAAATGGCAAATCCACAAGGGAACGTCTCTGCTAACGAGATGCTAAACCTGACAGTTTCGATTGCTAACTCAATGACACTCTTAACGCAACGGACGTGTATACAGAATATTACTTCGTCCATTCCGACCTTTGACGGATATAAGCCATCGTTGACGCACTTTGTACAAAATGTGGAAAACGGGTTAACCTTGATTCCTGAGGGTACGGAAGCAGAGTATCTAGCGATTGTTTTAACGAAACTTATTGGTCCTGCACGTAGATGCACGTTAGAATACAAATTCGATTCTGTTAAGGCATTAATTAAACATCTAAAAAAGAGATTCGCGCCTGGTAGAGATTTGTCGCATTTTCAAGTCGAAGTCGCGAAATTACGTATTCGTGACGGAGAAAGTATTCAACAATATATCGATAGAACAATTCATCTTGTTTATTGTACGCGCGGAGCTATCCGGGAAAAATATCTGGATCACGCTGAAGATTTTGTCTCGCAAATGGAAAAGGACGTTAAGGAAAATTTCATCGATGGTTTACCGGATCGAATTTCCTGGAAAGTGTCGGCTCGAATTCAAGACTTAGGTACACTTGAAGAAGCTTACGACGCCGTGCTACATATAGACAAAAAATTAAGAAATCGGCGACGATCGCCATCCAGCGAATCACCCTCCAGGTGGTCTCGTCAAGAACGCTACGTTCAAGATTCTCGGGATCGTGGACGTGAAGTGTCATACCCTCACTCACCGACTAGATATGATCGGGTTAGGGAACGACATACCAGAACATCTGGATATGAAGAGGAACCAGAGAGGCAAGGACGCGCGACGGCCTGGACCTTGCGTCAAAGAAGCCACTCGAGATCCCCTTCTAACTGCTCCGATTCATCGTACGTAGATGATCGGGACAAACAAATTTCAATTCTAAAAAATTCTGATAGAAACCGCAAGCCAAGTTTGTATTGCTGGCATTGTGGTACAAAAGGACATGACGAAAAGTCGTGTTGGAAAAATCCGCGTAATCCGCGAAATCGTCGGGACTCGCGAGATTCATCCGTTGAATCCACGAAGTCTTTAAACTACGATCGCGCTCAACGTACAGGCGACACGATGAGCGGAAACGAGGAAGATCGCCGAAGGAAGATCCGGTTCAGCGACGAGAAGAAAGAAGACTCATCAAGGAAGCACCTGCACCACGCATCAGGGTCAAGATTCCGGAATTGGAATCAGGAACGGGAGAATTCTTAATTGACGGTGGAGCAGCAGTCAACCTGGTGGTCATCGATGTTCTTGGAAGAAACGCAGAAATAATTTGGAGAGAAGAAATTGAGTTAACTGGACTCACTACAACGCCGATTCACACCCTGGGAACTACAATTTTGCATATTCATGGATCTCCAGCATTTTTCTATGTGGTGAGAAATCTTGCAATAGATGCAGATGGACTCATAGGAAGCCCATGTTTAAAACAAGAGGAAGCTGAGATTTCGTATTACCATGGAACTTTAGTACTGAAGAATAAACCGATTCGACCTTTACGTTTTACTAACTATCAAGATCTACCCCAACAAATTAAAGAACAGCAGGCAGTTAGCAAATACTGTATTGAACCTAGGACATCACGACAGATTACAGTAACAATAGCAAACCCGAAGATTAAAGAAGGATATTTACCGCGTATCAAGACCCACGAACAACTCTACATTGGGGAAGCAGTCGTAACAAACAACGATGGAAGGTGCCACGTTATGGCAATAAACACCAGCGACGAAGCGCTTGACGTGGAGATAGAACCTCAAACATTGGAACCCTATGATATTTTGAATACATCGGACGAAGATTCTTACCCAGATGTGGAACACCCCTCAAACTTCAAGGTTAAGCAAAATAGAACACATGGAATTTTGGGAACTCTGAATTTAAAACATTTAAACAAAGAGGAACAGGACTTTGTTACAGATTTAGTAAAAGAATTTCCTGACCGATTTTATCTTTCTGGAGACAAACTCGGGAAGGCTCGCGATTTTAAACATTCAATACACACAACTAACGATATTCCAATTAATACAAGACAATATCGTTATCCACCCATACATCAAAACGAAATTAAAAAACAAATTAACGCTTTATTATCAGAGGGTATAATCAGTCCTTCTAAATCTCCATTCAATTCACCTTTATGGATTGTTCCAAAGAAAGCAGACGCACGGGGTAATAAACGCTGGCGCTTAGTAATAGATTTTCGCGCGCTCAACGAAAAAACAATTTCTGAAAAATACCGATTACCGCAAATCACGGAAATATTAGATCGATTAGGAGGAGCTAAATACTTTTCAGTTTTCGATCTTGCAAGTGGTTTTCATCAGATAGAAATGGATCTGAAAGATAAACCGTAAACTGCATTTACAACCCCGAATGGACATTACGAATTTTCTCGAATGCCTTTCGGATTAAAGAACGCACCACCTACTTTTCAACGTCTTATGGATCAAGTACTCACTGGACTTCAAGGGACAGATCTTTTTGTTTACCTGGACGACATAGTAGTATTCGCTTCATCGCTTCAAGAACATAATATCAAAGTTAAAAAATTATTAAATCGCCTTAAAGAACATGGATTAACCCTCCAAACCAATAAATGTGAATTCCTACGGAAGGAAGTTGCATATTTAGGACATATTATTTCAAAAGATGGAGTCAGACCTGATCCTAGAAAATTAAAAGCCGTTCAAGATTTTCCTACACCAACTACGCAGAAGAATATTCAACAATTCTTAGGACTTGTAGGATATTACCGAAGATTCGTACCTAATTTCACTTCGAAAGCAAAGCCTCTAATTAACTTATTAGGGAAAGGCATCAAGTTCAAGTGGACAGAAGAACAAGATCAAAGTTTCAAACAATTACGCAGCGAATTGTGTCAACAACCCATTTTACAGTATCCGGATTTCGATAAACCGTTCATTGTTACAACAGATGCATCCGAATATGCTATCGGGGCCGTACTCAGTCAGGGAGAGATAGGAAATGACCTGCCGATTGCCTACGCGTCTCGTAGTCTAAATAAACCCGAGAGGAATTATTCAGCTACGGAAAAGGAGTGTTTGGCTATGGTTTACGCCGTAAGATACTTTAGGCCCTACATCTATGGAACCAAATTCACCCTCATCACAGATCATAGGCCGCTTGTTTGGTTACATTCTGTTAAGGATCCGACTTCCAGACTCATGAAGTGGAAACTCAGACTTTTGGAGTATGAGTACCAGGTTGTCCATAAATCCGGAAAGACAAACAAAAACGCAGACGCTCTGTCGCGTAACCCCACTTCTGTCTGTTTACCACTTATTCCACGGGAATGCAAGGATGCAGACTTCAAAATCCAGATACCAAAAGTAGAAGCTAATACCAATTCAATTGGACACCGCGTCCGGCAATTACGTCGAGATAGAGAAATCCGACCCAAGTACCGGGACAGCAGCAGCTCGGATGAAACAGAACAGGCCGCATATGGAAAGGTTCAACATTCGCCCATTATACATAAAAATCGATCTTTTCCCAGCTTATCTCATGAGGTAACAATGCCAGATGAGCGCCAGGAAACCATAAACAGTTTTTCACCAGCAGCAAATTCTACACAGATTTTTCCTTTAGACAAGGATCAGACCATTTTCAACGATTTAATATCCTTTGAGGAACCGCTTGAAAATACTGTAATAGAAAATACAAGAAATATTCGTCAAGATTTAATTGGTACACCGCAAGCATCATCACGAATTACGGACGAAGTTTTACAACCAGCAATTGCCCAGCTACCTGCAGGGACCATAACCGGAGCAAGTGCAGGACAACTCCCCGACAGCAGGTCAACTCGACGTGAGGCCTTCGACCACACGCTTGACCCTTACCCATTCTTCACTACTGATTTTGAAGATTCAACTGATGGGGACGATTTGCCAGAAGCTCTACTAAAAGAAACACACAGGATTACTACCACTTCAAACACTCTCACAGCCGAAGAAGGACACTGTGTACATTTCATATCTGCCGACTGCAATTTACAAACCGCCGTTGGGAAACTACTGCTGGATACCGAAATAATAAACAAACAAGATCTTCTAGCAAGGCGACCGGAAAAAGGACACGTGGTAACGTTAGATAATGGGATGTACAAATCTTTCAGTATAGTAGTCTCCGATCATTTTTATGATAATATTAAAAGAATAGGCATTCTTGGAGGATTGAGAATCCTTAAAGACACCTTAAATCAATATCAGATTAAATCATTCCGAATTTCTGCCACCGGAGATCTTCATAAATTGCCAGTCAACGTTTTTCTCAAGCTATTAGAAGAAGTTTTCACTGGAACAGCTCAACAGATTAGTATATGCAATTGTATCATCACCACACCATCCATAGAAGATAGACAAGAAATAATCCGCGAAGCTCATGATAGTTTAGTCGGAGGACACAAAGGAATAACGAAGACATATAAACGTATCCGATCAAGATTCCATTGGCCGCAAATGCGCAACGAAATTCAAGATTACATCCGGAAATGTCAAAGTTGTCAAGAACAAAAATTAGTTCGAGCAAAAACGCGTCAGCCTATGTTGATTACCGATACACCTATGGGACCATTCGACAAAATTGCCTTAGATACAGTGGGACCTTTACCAATTACACCTAGTGTAAATAGATACATTCTCACTATGCAGGATAATTTAACCAAGTACTGTATGGCTGTAGCAATACCAAATATTCGGGCAGCTACTATAGCAGATGCTTTTGCTAGGCATTTCATCGCAATCTATGGTACACCTCGCGCAATACTGACAGATAAGGGAACAAGTTTTATTGGACAGCTTATGACAAATTTATCCGAAATATTTAAAATCAAACAAATTACAACCTCAGGATACAGAC
Source organism: Nomada flava (assembly GCA_951802745.1). Classification (NCBI taxonomy): domain Eukaryota; kingdom Metazoa; phylum Arthropoda; class Insecta; order Hymenoptera; family Apidae; genus Nomada; species Nomada flava. The sequence goes on from OX637903.1 coordinate 11,255,717, forward strand.
CGCAAACCAACGGATCATTGGAACGAAGTCACATCGTACTCACTGAATACCTCAAGGATTACATGGATAATTACGAGGATTGGGACCTATTAATACCGTTCGCAATGTTCTCTTACAATACATCCGTTCATGAAGCAACGAATTTCACTCCGTATGAGCTAATTTTTGGAAAACCAGCTCGAGAACCAAGTTCTTTTCCAACCGGCGAAAAGTTACAATCGTATGGAGATTACTTAATAGATTTGATAACGCATATGACAAATATCCGTAATTTAGCCACCACTCAACGTGAAGACTCATTGCTTGGAGTTGGGATTCGTCCCAAAGGACAACTAGACCAACGGATCTGCGGCTAATTAGTGATAAGTACACACACACACACACTACACCCGACAAATTTCATACACCGTTCTTTTAACGCGGAATTTTTGGGCGTTTTTGTTATTATATTTATATGCGTTTTACTTGTGTCTGTATTTTCCCAAATCCATCTACAAAACTCTACTTTTTGAATTATAAAATCTGCCATTATGAAAGGATTAAAAATTGTAAAAAAAAACGAAAATTATAGAGATTGCGAGGCAACTTTCACATGCCTGAAAAATAGCCACCTAGCGGCTGAAATTGGAGTTTCGTAGATACTCTATCATCTATTCTAACCAAGTTATTAGAATTTGTAACGGTGAGGTTGGGGTGTGTTACGTAGAAGGTTCGGGCTGACCACAAATAAGTTCCACTTGACTAGAAATGACAATATACATACAGGGTGAACATTATAAAGCGGTACAGACGAATATCTCCAAAAATATTGATTATACACAAAAATGTTTCAGATAAAAGTCGTTCAGTACCGTGGGGGACATCATGTGGTGGGCCTTTTATTCTTCCCGGTGGACACTCCAAGGTGAGGTGAAGGTCAACTTTCTTTTTTTAAATGGAATGATATGTTTTTTTATCCACCATCAAATAGTGCGTTTTAAGACGAGTTCAATGACCTATGTCTCAAGGTCAAACTTGCAGGGAAATGGTTCCCTCTTACTTCAATGCATTTAACAAATCTTTGTTTAAGTGATTCACTAACTTTGCTCGACATTTTAGCATTTATCTTAGGCAAGCAAAAATTTTTTTAAACCATTTTGGACACTGAGGCAGAGTTTTAGCCTAATTCGATTCAGTCTCATGCAGTCTCATATATTAAATCATGTATCGAAAGATTGAATTCATATTCTATTTTAAGCGCTCAAATTAGCACTTTGTTTATTAATACTAAATGCAACAATACTTTTCGAAAATTAAATAACAAAAATATTTTTGTATAAAGTACACTCAGAGCTAACAAAATAATTTTTGGCAGATTTTTTCGAGTATTTTTAGCTATTTCTGAGTATGTTGAAGAAATAAAAATACTCAGGAAAGAAAGAACAGGAAATGATATTAATCTTTATAAATAAATTCTATATGACAGTTTCAGTATTTTATTATATTTTCCTTCGTTTTGTATATTTTAAGATGTTATAAAAGCGAGAACATAATTAATTTAATCAATTTTAATACATGTCAAATTCGATTTTTGATCACTTTTTCCGAATTTCGCCCACTGTGCCCCGGTGCGTCTCATTAATTTCGCCAGAGCCAACATGGCTCTATTTGCCCTGCGACAGGCATCTCCAATATGTGCCCTGATCGTGAGGAATTTGTCCATTCTCACCCTCAGGTACTTGACTTCGTCAGCAAGCTTGACCTCAACGCCCCCTAGCTTTATTGTCTGCGGGCGCGATCTTCTCTTGGCTCCTGCCAATAATAGCATTGCCTCAGTGTTATCTTGGGCAAGACGCATGTGCATGCCCTCCAGCCATGCTAGCACCTCATCGTATGCCTCGGCTGCCCTGCGCTCCATTACATCGGGCCTCACGGCCGAGACCAATATGGCAAGGCCGTCAGCAAATGCAACAAACGTGACTCTATCTTTGTTGTGTCTTCTGATTATATCATCGTACACCACATTCCATAGGAATGGTCCTATTACCGAATCTTGGGGGACCCCTGCGTAGACCGGGGAGCTATAGGGCTCCCCATTTCCTTCGTAGACTATTGTCCGGTTGCTCAAGTATGACACAACCATATCCGTCAGGTACCGCGGCATTCCTTTGGCCGTTAGTGCCTCCAAAATATCAGCCCATCTTACCGTTATTGAAGACATTCTTTACGTCAACCATGATCATACAAGCGATCAGGTTTCCTGCCTTGGCTTTTTGCGCAAATCTCCGCACTGTCATGAGCGCATCAACGGTTGACCTCCCCTTACGGAACCCATACTGATGTTCAGCGAAGCCACCAGCTGCATTCCATGCAGCGATCAGCCTGGTCTTTACCGTGTGTTCGATTACCTTCGCCGCTTTGGGTATCAGACTTATGGGTCTGTACTTCTGAACCGAGTTCTCTTCTACTTCGCCCTTGGGAAGAAAAATCAATTTCTGCGTTTTCCAGATCTCTGGGAAACATCTGTGCTCCCAGCAAGCATTGGATACTCGTAGCGCACTTTGTGGCAGCATCCTCATCAATTCCGTTAACACGCACAGCGGCATCTGATCAAGTCCCGGCGCCTTTCTATGGTTTATCTTCTTTGCTGCCCCCAGCACATCACCTCCTGTCGGTTGCGGAATCTCCTCTATGTGTATGGCTTCTGCATCCAGTGGGAGCCTCGGTGGCTCCACGGCCTGAGTGACGAACAAGTCCGCCACGACCCCTCTCGCCACATCGTCGGGTAGGGTCGCTTGGCCCCTGTATCCCTTCAGCGCTTTCACGATCACCTTATATGGCTTCCCCCAGGGGTCGCCATTTATGGTTTCACAGAAATTTTCCCATGCCACGATCTTCGCTCTTCTAATGTTCGTTTTTAAGGCTCTCTTCCTGTCGTTGTAGATTTTCTGCAGCGCTGCTACCTCCTCCACTGTCACGTTCACACGCCGATACGCATGACTGAGCTTTCTTCTAGCTATCGCAGCCGCATCCCTATATGGTACTAGGTCCGTAGTCCACCAGTACGAGTCTCGCACTTTATTTCCATTGTTCGTAAGTCCCTCTTGTAGATATATCATATATCATCCAGCATATAATCGGGTGCGATGGGCACCCAGATCCAGTTCATTGATTACTGGGTCCCTCGCCCGCAGAGCGTCCCGGAGTTTTTCCTTGTTGATGCGCCTTGCATTCTATCTTGACCAGGACGGGCCTGGGTCCGCTCTAACCTCAGCGAAGTCATGTCTTATATAACCATGATCCGATACATTATACTCCCGCACCACCTCGGACATGCTCAGTTGCTCCCTCATGCCCGGGGTAATTGCCATAAAATCGATGATAGACGCTCCATTTCCCCTGGAGAATGTTGGTACTCCCGCGTTGCTAGTCGGCAGTACGTTGACTGCCGCCAGTGCATTTGGTAAGTGTCTTCTCTTTTGTCACTACCCGCATATGCCCAGAGTAGGGAGTTTGCGTTAAAGTCCCCCCGCCAGAATGCACTCACCGCCATGTTTGTTTATAAGTTTGCAAAAGTCATTAATCGAAGCACTAAAGTTCGCGAATGTGTTATTCGGCGGAAAATACACACTTATTATCAATACTTTGTTTACAATCGCACTAAAAAAGTGCGCGCAGGGCCGGTCCCTGGCCATCACCAGGAGGTGTGGACTTATCCATAATGCAGCGCCACCGCTCAGGCTGCTGAGCCACGCAGGATGCTTGTTGTAATATTCCGATATTATCGCTACGTTCAAACCCTCCGCCTGAATCTTCTGTAACATCATGTCTTTCGCAACGCTGCAGTTGTTGAGGTTTATCTGCAGTATTTTTAACTCCGGAGGCATTACGTTGGCCGTTTATCCCGCACGGCAGGACACATTGTCGAGGCGGCAACGTGTGCAAGTTTACCTTCTGGTCATCGTCTTTCCAGGCAGAGGAAACACCGCGGTTCGTTCACCTTCAAGTTCCGAATCTTCCTTGAATGTGCAGTCTGTAGATTCTATCACCCGATTTGTTTTAGGGATCCACACCCTATTACTTTTACCAAATATTGCATATCCCACTAGTATTCCCTTCTGAGTTCTACTCGTAAGCTTTGAGGGTCTTCGTTCTTTTGGAATGTGTACGAAGGTTTCGCAGTCTATTACCCTAAAATCTCTCATGCTAGGCTTCTTTCCACTCCATATTTCGTATGGCGTTTTATTTTCATTATGAGTGTTCGTAACTCTGTTCCTCGTGTACCCTGCCGTATATGTTAACTCTGCCCAAGCTCCTTTGGGTAGATCGGTGCCGGCAATATTACTCCTCACTACATTCAACAGTGTCCTGTTCATTCGCTTTGGCCATACCATTTTCTATGAGCTTCTAGTTGATTTTGGAAATGGTTGCCTTTTTGATTTTCCTGTCAAACAATCATTACACGGTGTTGGTTCTGATTCAGTACAATTCAGACCGATTATTGCTTCAGTTTTAATGATTTTTATAATTTGGTGTTTGTTAACGCCCATAAGACGTTTATGCCATACATTTAAAGGCAGGTTGTTTGACTTTTCACGCTGTATAGTGGCCACGTACCCTTCTTTTGTTACTTGCGGCTCTGTCTCTACAATGAATAACCTATCTTTTCTATATACAGGGTGGCCCGGAACTCGCGCGGTATTTTTAAAAAAGGGGTAGCTGAGTTGATTCTGAACAACTTTTTCCTTGACCAAAATATTGTTTGAAGCTTCGTTTTTTAGTTATTAACGAAAAACACTGGCCAATGCGAGCGCCCGTATAGCGCGAGCTCAGTCACAATTACGCGCGGCCGTAATCGGGTGCATCGAGGGGCACCGTACGGCAAATATTACAATCGTCTTACATTAAGAATAATGTGTAATTCTTCGTTATTCATGAATAACAATTTAATTAACAAGTCGTTTAATAACTGTTCCATACTTTTATTCGTTTTCCGAAACGAATAAAGTGTTTTATTAATTATGAAAAAAGTGTTTGGATGATTAATGTTAGAAAAGGGTAGTTAAATAAACTTATCCATTCGACCGCGAATTTACCTGCTTCGACGGTGTCTTGCCATATGGTCATTGTACCGATCCTGACCTATTTTTAGAATTTAAATGCCACGTCCCGGCAATCGATACAGATCTGATTCGCACTTGTTTCCACACGCACACGACACGCACATTAACGAACGTAGGCGCGATGTATTGCAAACGGTCATGGCGCACGGAGGCCTTCTCGTCGCCAACCGATCACGCTGCACGCATCAACACGACATCAAGGGCCGATCCCACGCCATGTGATCGGTTTCTGTCGCCAATTCTCCACTAAACGTGGAAACCATAAATCGGCCCTTGAAGTCGTGTTCTGCGTGCAGCAAATGGAAAAAAAATTTAAATTTGGGTAAACTTACCCATTCGTCCACGAATTAACCTGCTTCCACGGAAGTGGGTAGTCGACACCGGGTTAATCCTGACCTGTCGATTCAATCCTGAACAGCTGATGATACGGCCGGGTCGGTGAACTCATTTCACTTACAGTCAGTTTTCTAGCACTGTCACTTAACTTCACTTCACATCACGGTCACTTTTACTGCCACTTTGAAATTTTGGTATACTTTAGATACTTTAGAACGATTTGTTGTTCCCTACGTTTAAAAAACTGTGTCTCCGAACATCTGATTTTACGGCCAAGCCGGTGAACTCACTTCACTCACGGTCAATTTTCTTGCACGGTCAAATTTCAGTTTGTATACTTTAAACGAATTACTGTTTCTACGTTTCAATATTTAAAAAAATGTGGTTCCGAAAGGTGCCGATTGTGTATAGTTGAAACCCCTTGCTATTCCTACGTTTAAATATTTAAAAATGGGCTCCGAAAGGAGCCGATTGTGGCGGCGGCGGTGGCGATGGTCCTAATCTAGTGCGCTGAGGACGTGCTCAAATTGCGCCCCATCAACCTGTAATGTCATTTATTAAATTTTACATCGACGTGCAATACACTCGTATAATATCATTCTTACAATACGCTTTTACAAACCTGTATGCACGCCTCTGCGCGACGCCGCACGCTGCGTTGGGTTTTACGCAACGTGTCGGGAGTGATGGTGGCGACGGCAGCATGTATCCTCGCCACCACTTCCTCCCTGGTGTTCACCGGTTGGCTGTATACTACAGCCTGAAAAAATGAAGATAGAATATAAATACGAATATGAAGATTATTTATGGTAGTGTAAAATGATAGTGACACTGAACGTACCTTCAGGTGACCCCAAAAATAGAAATCCAGCGGATTCAGATCCGCAGACCGTGGGGGCCACGGCACAGAACCGCTGCGGCCAATCCACCTGTCGCGAAAGGTTTCATCTAGGTGGGCACGGACATCTGCTGCATAATGGGCGGGAGCCCCATCATGCTGGAAATACATATTCCTCCGAATCTCTAAAGGAATTTCTTCCAAGAGATCCGGAAGAACGTGCTCCAAAAAGTTTTTGTATGCTGGACCATTCAATCTATCTGGTAGCATGTATGGTCCAACAACAAACTCATCACAAATTCCGGCCCATAGATTAACTGACCAGCGTTCCTGTGCCGCCCGTGTGCGAATCGCAAACGGATTCTCATCGTCCCACACGTGCGAATTGTGGGCATTAAAGCACCCCTCCCGTGTAAAGAGTGCTTCATCCGTCCACAAAACGTACCTGCAGAACGACGGATTCCGCGCGATTTCCCCCAACAGCCACCTTGAATACTCCATCCGCGGGGCGTGATCTCTGTGCAGCAGGAGTTGGGCCCGTCCACACTTAAACGGGTGCATGCCATATTCATGCATGTGCCGTTGCAGTGATGTCCGCCTGACACTAAAATAAAACAGAAAAGTACACTGTGTAGATAGCTTAATAGTGAGGTAGGTCGTGGTGAATGAGGCGATTCGGCGAGTCGTTTGTTTGATCGTTGCGTGTGCGTGCATGCGTGAGCGATAACGAGCCGCCATGCCATTGTCGGTGATCGGCGTCGAAACGCGGGCGAGCAGACTTTTGTTTCTTTCAGATTCCGATAATGATATAATTATTTTGGTATGCATCAAAAGAATTTATGCATACCTAAGTACAACGTCTACATTATTACAGGCAAATGTTTACATATTTGAAAATTTAAACTTACCCCACTCGCCTGCTGACCTCTCGTGCACTCTGCATACCATCCCGGAAGAACTCTTCCATCCCCGCGTCCAACCGTGCCATCGGGAATTCCCTTGTTCGGCCCGTTTCTGCACGACTCGGTTGTATCGTGCGATTCGAAAATATGCGGTACGCCAGCCGCCGGAAGGTTCCCTCGTCTGGGGCCCGTTGACGGGGATGCGCCTCCCGGTACTTCTTAACGGCAGCGCGGGCATTGCCGTCACACTTCGCGTACAAAAAAAACATTGTATAATACTCGTTATTACTGAACGACATCTTTCTCCGTTCGTTCACAGAATGGCTCGACAAGTCTAAGTGTTTGTCGTATCCAAGTTGTTAAAAAACAAATAAATAGCAAATAATTAAAACAAACGAACGTTCAGCTGGGCAAACGCCTAGACGTTCAGACTCTTCCAGAGAGCCCGTCGAAGACGGCGTCGCGACTTGGCGAGGGAGCATCAGCTGTACGAGGGCTACCGGGAGCAGGTGGTAGCCCTCCAGCTGGCCATCAAGAGGGCAAAGGCGGGGGCATGGACAGAGCTCCTCGAGTATCTAAACCGTGAACCCTGGGGGCGCCCGTACAAAATGGTGATGGGCAAACTTCGCCCATGGGCGCCCCCCGTGACGGAGACCTTGGACCCCGAGTTCCTGGACAGGGTGGTAGACACCCTGTTCCCCCTGGATGAAGGGGGAGAACAGGCACCGGAACTCTGGGAGTCGGACCCGAACAACTGGTCCGACGACATGGGGGTCACGGTGGAGGAGCTCTCCCGGGCCGTCAGGAAAATGGGAGCCTGCAACACGGCCCCGGGTCCTGACGGCATACCGGGCAGAGCCACGGCCCTTGCCTTGCGGGTCCTCGGGCCCCGCCTCAGGCGCCTGTTCGATGGCTGCCTGAGGTTGGGGCGCGTCCCGTCCCGCTGGAAAAGGGGACGGATGGTCCTGATTAGGAAGATCGGCAAGCTCGCCGATTCTCCCTCGGCGTACCGGCCGATATGTCTCCTCGACGAGGTAGGGAAGCTTTTCGAGAGGGTGCTAGCTTCCCGCCTCTCGGGGCACCTGTCCCGGGTGGATCCCGACCTGGCCGAGTCCCAGTTTGGCTTCAGAGGGGGACGCTCGACGATCGACGCTATCAGTCGAGTCAGGTCCCTCTCGGACTCGGCCACGTCCCAGGGAGGGGTGGCGTTGGCGGTCAGTCTTGACATCGCCAACGCCTTTAACTCCCTTCCCTGGGGGCGTATCGGGGGGGGGGGGGGCACTCGCTGACCACGGAGTGCCCCTCTACGTGAGGAAGGTCCTAAGGGACTACCTGAGGGACAGGTGGGTCGAATATCCGGGCAGAGGTGGCCGGTTGTGCACAAGGGAGGTTGATCGTGGTGTCCCACAGGGGTCGGCCCTGGGCCCCATGTTGTGGGACATCGGGTACGATCGGGTGCTGCGGGCTGCCCTCCCGAACGGCGTCAGTCTGACGTGTTACGCGGATGACACGCTGCTGATGGCCGTCGGGAGGGACTGGGAGAGGACCATCCGTCTGGCGGAGACGGGACTGGCCTTCGTCGTCGACGGTATCCGGGGACTGGGGTTGCGGATCTCCCCGCCGAAAACCGAGGCCATGTGGTTTCATGACAGGCCTCGGAGCGGGGGACCGCCCCGGTCCTGGATTATGATAGGGGGTGAGCACGTTCAGGTTGGGGACCGGATGAACTATCTTGGTCTCCTCCTGGACAGCCACTGGCGTTTCACGGTCCACTTCGACCGACTGGCTCCCCGTTTGGAGAGGGCGGCGACTGGTCTTGGTCGCCTCCTCCCAAATATCGGGGGGCCAGATGAGAGGGTGCGCCGCCTGTACCTTGGTATCGTGCGGTCCATGGCCCTGTACGGCGCCCCGATATGGGCGTCGGCCCTGGTGGTCGCGCGGCGCAGCCGAACATTGCTGCGCCGCGTACAGAGGAGGATGGCCATCAGGGCGATCAGGGGGTACCGCACGGTATCCCACGAGGCGGCGCTGACCTTGGCGGGTACCGTGCCATTCGATCTTCTGGCGGAGGGAGACGCTTCGATCTATGGGCGTCTCCGAGAGCTCCGCCGGGGGGGCGCGATGGTGTCCGCTGGGGAGGAACTGGGAGTGAGACGCCAGGCCCGGCTGGCTGCGCGAGATAAATGGAGGAGGGAGCTCCTCAACCGAGGAGTTGCGCAGCGAGCAGTCGGGGCGGTTCTGCCCAGCGTGGATGAATGGCTGGACCGCGATAGGGGGACGCTCACCTACCGAGTCACGCAGGTGCTCACTGGGCATGGTTGCTTCGGTGAGTACCTGTGCCGGATACAGGCGGAGGCGACGACGGAGTGCCACGAGTGTGGGGCTGCGCTGGACACAGCGCAGCACACACTGGAGGAGTGCCCGGAGTGGGCGGCTGAGCGCCGGGTGTTGCGGGCTCAGGTGGGGGCGGATCTCTCGCTGCCACGCATCGTCAGTGTGATGCTGGGCAGCGAGAGAGATTGGGTAGCGGTGGCCTCCTTCTGCGAGGATGTCCTTCGCAGAAAGGAGGCATCGGAGCGGGATCGGGAATTGACCGATCCCGCCCGACACGAAAGGTGGAGGGAAAGGGCTCGCCGGCTGCGTTCGCGCAGGCTGGCGAGATCCCCCCCTCCAGTGGTGTAAAAGCGGTGACGGTCGGAGGGGCGATCGGAGGTGTCCCCCTCCCGTCACTCGGATGACTGTCACCGCTGACTCAGTGGACGGGCGGCCCTGCTGTTGGAGGATTATGTCCTCCCGGTATCCCGCAGAGCTGCCCGACAGCCAGAGATCTGGCGTCGACTGGGAAGGAGGGGCGGACTCGCTGGCCGTTTCCGCTGGCGAGATCCCCCCCCCTTCCGTTGTTTGGCGTGGCTGACGGGCCCGAGGGGTGTTGGGGTGTCCCCCCTCAACCCCCTGTGGACGACCGTCGCCAGCTCCCGGATGCGGGCGGCCCTGCCGGGAGGAACTATCCTCCCAATTCCCGCAGGGCCGTCGGAGAGCCGTGGACGACTCGAGTGGGGGCCCGAGTCGTCCTTGTCACGGGCTGGCGGAGGTGGGCCGCGTCGGGTGTTACCCCTGGCGCGGCCAGGTGTTGATACGGCGGAGTTTTTCGGAGGGTCCTTCTGACCCTCCCGAGGATGGGGCCGCAATGGTCGGGCGTGGGGAGGCCCCGGAAGTGTCTCCGTAGGTCACGGGGCCTCCCCTACAAGCGCCGAGGCTAGGTAACCGGGGTGGTTTTAGTCGGTAAAAATCCGACACTATCTCCTGCTCTCCCCTAGGGCAGGGGGTGTCTTTCGAAGATTTCCACCTCGTAAAAAAAAAAAAAAAAAAAAAAAAAAAAACTGTTGCTGCTGGTGGGTTCGGTTTTGCCGGCGGTGCGGGCGACTGGTGAGTTGGAGCCAACAGGCTTGGTGGGTCGGGCTGGAATCGTTGGTGCCTCCTCGGTGTGCTGGAACGCGGCCAGCACTGAGAACCGGTTGGAGACCGGGATGCGTGGGGTTGACTCGACCTCCATGCTGCTGATGTTGTTGGCGTAGAGGTGTTCTTTGATGGAAGCTCTGGATCCGGTGGATGTTTTTTTAGGAGATTCCCTCTTCCTCTTACAAGGAAACATATTCGGGTGTCCGCCTCCGATTTTGATTAAACTTGGTGGACATATTAAGCAGGTGAAAAAAGGGACACGTTTTTTTTATAGCTGCCCAATCGCAAGTTTAGGGGGTAAATTCACCCCTTGAAGTTTCAGCAGAAAAATGGTATCTCGAAAACTGTCACAGATATAAGAAAACTTCTTAAGGAAAAGTGTCATGGTTTTTTGAGGTAAAATAAATAGTGGTCACAGATTTTGTAAAAAGTAATTTGTTTATAACAAACAAATTTATTGTTACATTATTTTCAGAGATACAACAATTTACATAATGAAAAGAAAGAACCGAAATTTTATTCTGAATCCATTGCTATATAATATGATGGATTTGCCTCCTACAGTTTTCCAAAATTTTCATATAATACGCAGACCGCACGGGTCCGCCGGGCTGCGGCCGGACGAGGTGTACACGTATAGGCATACGGGCGGCTATTATTATGAGATACGCATTTATTAATCATAACAAGACGATAAAAAATTTGTAATAGTAATATTAATTACATTAGTATGCATTGCAGTATGATATTGTTGCTTGGAAATTAATATCCGTTAATAACAAAATTCGTATAAAAATTAGAGATGTAATAGACATTAATTTCGAGAAGGCTACCAGTGTCTCTACTTTTATGTATACAGGGTGTCCCGTAACTACGGTAACATCGGGAAATGGGGGGTAGCTGAGGTGATTCAGAACAACTTTTTCCTTGACCAAAATGTTGTTTGAAGCTTCGTTTTTGAGTTATTAACCAAAAACACTGCCCAATTAGAGCGCTCGAAATCCCGGGACTCAGGCGCGCAACGTTTTGTGGCGCTTCGTCGTGTACGGGGGCCTCGACGGTATCGAGAGAATCGTACGGCAAATGTTACATCGTCTTTAAGCGAGGCTAATGTGGAATTTTTGGTTGTTCATTAATAAGAAATAAACTAATTATTCTTTTATTTAAGCGACCAGAGTCGTGGTCGCGAAAGAACGCATTGACACGCCGTGTTACATCGTCTTTAAGCGAGGCTAATGTGGAATTTTTGGTTATTCATTTGTTACGAGCCAGGGCTGTGGGCAACGCCTAGACCGGCGATGTTGATATTACCCAAGGAATATGGTTGAGAATTTGTTAGTAAGGTGCACGGACGAACCTGATGCGAAATCAGGGAGCCGCTGGGATTGATGTATGCGAGGACGAACCCGATGCGAAATCGAGGAGCCTCAGGAATAGAATCAAGCGCGGACGAACCTGGTGCGAAACCAGGGAGCCGTAGGAGGGTGAAACGTCTTGGACGAACCCGATGCGAAATCGGGGAGCCACTAGGAAAGAGTGCGCAGACGAACCCGGTGCGAAACCGGGGAGCTGTTCGGAGGTTTGGTAAACGTACGGACGAACCTGATGCGAAATCAGGGAGCCGTAGGATACAGACGAACCTGGTGCGAAACCAGGGAGCTGTAGGATGGTTTAGGTTTCGTGGACGAACCCGATGCGAAATCGGGGAGCCACTAGGTTGGAGTAGTTACCTTGTTTTGGATAAGACGTGCGAACGAACCTGATGCGAAATCAGGGAGTCGCAGGAAATGTTAGTTTGACTCGTAAATAAATATTCGATACAACTCGAGCGGTTAAGTTGTATCTGTGGGACGTTACTACTAATATAAAGGATTACGGAGTAAAGATAGGTTTTAACGAATCTACTCGGTTTAATGGTGAACAGTTTATGAGTTTATATTGCAACCAGTTGTTTGTACAAGTGTAATTGTCGCGATATAGTTAAATAGTGTGTGAATTATTACCTAAGCTGCACGGTGTTGACGCACTGACGATGCGGGGTCTGAGAACGGTTACAAAGTATGCCGAAAGAACTTCAACCGGACTATGCGGATTCTAACGGGTTAACTTTATCTGAATGGTGCCGTAAGCCCAATTCTTATTGAAATGCAACCGACTCTGTACAAGCGTAACGCGACGTGACTATGCGCGTAGCTGTGTAGTTATGAACCGAAGATGATTAGAAACGGAGGGTTTATATAGTCCCGAAATGTGTGGAGGGGCTAATTAGGAACCTCCATAAAAGGTAAGGGCACACAGTCTTCGTCGGGTCACGAATGCACCTAATCGGTCGCGATGCAGTTGGTCGATACTAAAAGGGTTAACCGTCGTGTGGTATCGAGATAAATCTTTAGGCGTCTTCCGTTCCTACGCGAGAGCGAACGACGCGTGCGAGCGCAGCGTAGGAGAGTATTATTCATACGTAACACATTAATAAGAAATAAACTAATAAATCGTTTAATAACTGTGTCCGATACTTTTATTCGTCATCCGAAAGGAATAAAGTGTTTTAATACTTATGAAACACTTACCCATTCGTAACACTGTATTCCTTTCGGATGACGAATAAAAGTATCGGACACAGTTATTAAACGATTTATTAGTTTATTTCTTATTAATGTGTTACGTATGAATAATACTCTCCTACGCTGCGCTCGCACGCGTCGTTCGCTCTCGCGTAGGAACGGAAGACGCCTAAAGATTTATCTCGATACCACACGACGGTTAACCCTTTTAGTATCGACCAACTGCATCGCGACCGATTAGGTGCATTCGTGACCCGACGAAGACTGTGTGCCCTTACCTTTTATGGAGGTTCCTAATTAGCCCCTCCACACATTTCGGGACTATATAAACCCTCCGTTTCTAATCATCTTCGGTTCATAACTACACAGCTACGCACATAGTCACGTCGCGTTACGCTTGTACAGAGTCGGTTGCATTTCAATAAGAATTGGGCTTACGGCACCATTCAGATAAAGTTAACCCGTTAGAATCCGCATAGTCCGGTTGAAGTTCTTTCGGCATACTTTGTAACCGTTCTCAGACCCCGCATCGCCAGTGCGTCAACACCGTGCAGCTTAGGCAATAATTCACACACTATTTAACTATATCGCGACAATTACACTTGTACAAACAACTGGTTGCAATATAAACTCATAAACTGTTCACCATTAAACCGAGTAGATTCGTTAAAACCTATCTTTACTCCGTAATCCTTTATATTAGTAGTAACGTCCCACAGATACAACTTAACCGCTCGAGTTGTATCGAATATTTATTTACGAGTCAAACTAACATTTTCTGCGACTCCCTGATTTCGCATCAGGTTCGTTCGCACGTCTTATCCAAAACAAGGTAACTACTCCAACCTAGTGGCTCCCCGATTTCGCATCGGGTTCGTCCACGAAACCTAACCCATCCTACAGCTCCCTGGTTTCGCACCAGGTTCGTCTGTATCCTACGGCTCCCTGATTTCGCATCAGGTTCGTCCGTACGTTTACCAAACCTCCGAACAGCTCCCCGGTTTCGCACCGGGTTCGTCTGCGCACTCTTTCCTAGTGGCTCCCCGATTTCGCATCGGGTTCGTCCAAGACGTTTCACCCTCCTGCGGCTCCCTGGTTTCGCACCAGGTTCGTCCGCGCTTGATTCTATTCCTGAGGCTCCTCGATTAGGCATCGGGTTCGTCCTCGCATACATCAATCCCAGCGGCTCCCTGATTTCGCATCAGGTTCGTCCGTGCACCTTACTAACAAATTCTCAACCATATTCCTTGGGTAATATCAACATCGCCGGTCTAGGCGTTGCCCACAGCCCTGGCTCGTAACAAATGAATAACCAAAAATTCCACATTAGCCTCGCTTAAAGACGATGTAACATTTGCCGTACGATTCTCTCGATACCGTCGAGGCCCCCGTACACGACGAAGCGCCACAAAACGTTGCGCGCCTGAGTCCCGGGATTTCGAGCGCTCTAATTGGGCAGTGTTTTTGGTTAATAACTCAAAAACGAAGCTTCAAACAACATTTTGGTCAAGGAAAAAGTTGTTCAGAATCACCTCAGCTACCCCCAATTTCCCGATGTTACCGTAGTTACGGGACACCTTGTATAATCGCTATCGGACGAAAATGATTTCGGCAAATTAAATAATTGATGTCGTTTCATTTCGAATGAATATGGAATATTTGCGTATATTGTGGATAGGTCTTCACCGCATAGGTATGTGCGTATAAAAATACATATGTTAAGTACATAATAATAATTCTGTTATCTTAACATCTATATGTCAATACCAGCCTTTATACTAACCTATATACTATAAGCCTATATACTAACATCAGCCCACCTGAAAACTTGGTTGAAAGATGTATTTTTTCCCAACGTCGGATTATCAAGTGTTTTATTGTTAGACTCCTGGGGAGGTCAGTGTTCTAAAACTGTTTTGGAGGCTACGCCACAAGATAAAGAATTAAAACACCTTATTATACCGAAAGGCACGACGGGAAGAATTCAACCGCTAGATGTTTACGGATTTCGAGTTTGGAAAAACTTTGTTAAACGCTTCTCGGACATGGTTATACTTTTTGATTACGACGTTAATCTTGATTTAAGAGACAATATTATTAAGCTTCAATCTCTGACACACAATCAGTTTTCTTCTCCAAGATTTACAGATCTTTTCAAATATGCATGGTTTAAGAGTGGTTATATAGAAAACAGGCCCCCTCATTTTGACAATCCAGTAGATTTTTGTTTCGGTGTAAACTCCGCACCAAAATGTGACATTTGTGGAAATGCTGCTATCATTACTTGTGCGTGGTGTAGGAAATCATTTTGCATTCAACATTTCTTTACGGAATACCATTTCTGTGAAACTTATGTTCCGTAAATTCACAGTCTCCATACTATTAATATTAATATTGTATATTCATTCGAAATGAAACGACATCAATTATTTAATTTGCCGAAATCATTTTCGTCCGATAGCGATTATATACATAAAAGTAGAGACACTGGTAGCCTTCTCGAATTTAATGTCTATTACATCTCTAATTTTTATACGAATTTTGTTATTAACGGATATTAATTTCCAAGCAACAATATCATACTGCAATGCATACTAATGTAATTAATATTACTATTACAAATTTTTTATCGTCTTGTTATGATTAATAAATGCGTATCTCATAATAATAGCCGCCCGTATGCCTATACGTGTACACTTCGTCCGGCCGCAGCCCGGCGGACCCGTGCGGTCTGCGTATTATATGAAAATTTTGGAAAACTGTAGGAGGCAAATCCATCATATTATATAGCAATGGATTCAGAATAAAATTTCGGTTCTTTCTTTTCATTATGTAAATTGTTGTATCTCTGAAAATAATGTAACAATAAATTTGTTTGTTATAAATAAATTACTTTTTACATAATCTGTGACCACTATTTATTTTACCTCAAAAAACCATGACACTTTTCCTTAAGAAGTTTTCTTATATCTGTGACAGTTTTCGAGATACCATTTTTCTGCTGAAACTTCAAGGGGTGAATTTACCCCCTAAACTTGCGATTGGGCAGCTATAAAAAAATACGTGTCCCTTTTTTTCACCTGCTTAATATGTCCACCAAGTTTAATCAAAATCGGAGGCGGACACCCGAATATGTTTCCTTGTTAGTGAGACTCATGGCCTCATGCGCTGCAACGGCAGAGCAATCAGAATCTAAGGATTCCTGGGACAGGGCCGGTGAGGCCGGGCGGAGATCTAGTTCGATCTTGTTGCCTCAAGGCTCGTCCGCGCCATTGGAGTGGAGTATCATGCTGGTGTGCATTTTTACATTTTTGGCAGAGAGCGCCGGTCCAGGACGTGGGCCCGGTACACGGCGAATTATTTCTGTACTTTTGCGGATTTTCCCAGTTTGCTGGCGTGGTGGAGCCAGCCTGTGGCGGGTTTCCCTTAATGGTGGTGGTCTCCTGGACGTTTTGGTTGGTCGGTACCCTGAAGTCGCTGGTCTCTGGGCAATACCACTGTGGACTAGCACGGAGCGGATCGGAACACGTGTGTCTCGATCGGCAGTCAGAGCTCGAATGGGGTAGAAAACTTGAAACACTGAATGTCAAACAGAAAATGCTGACGATAAAAAGCTTAATCCAAAATTTTTTTTTTTTTAATGTTTAGCAATGATTTGGGGGGGAAGGGGTAACAGGGAGCGACATAGACAGCGAAGAGATGGAAGCACCCAGTGAGAACTTGCGCAATAAGTTGCGTGCTTTCTCCCCATTTTCCCCCTTCCCCCTGCATTTCGTGCCGTACCTGCCAGCTATACGCCAGCTTACCGGCAAACATGAAAATATCGTGCAGTTAACTGCATGAAGTGGGGGTGTTTCACGTAGAAAGTTGGTAAGATAGAATATGGCAGAAAATTTACAAAAAACCACCAACTGAGTGAATTAAGAATAAGGGGAAAGAAACAAGATACAAAGAGAAAAAAATTTCTCCAGCTGGGTGAGAAAGGGGCTGGAGAATCGGTGCGCACGGGGGCGCGAGGGAAGGCGAGTAAGTATATACAGAGGATAAGAGAAGTAACAAATCGCAGGTGCGGGCATGAGGGGGGGGGGAGCTCCGCGGTCAGTCGGGGCAGTGGTAAAATTTGGAGTGTAGCGGAAAGTCGTATTTTATACGATAAGGAATGGTGTGGATGTTGTACTCCGCCAAAGGGCGGACAAACGGGTTGACATGCTTGTCGCAAATGAAATTTGACGTTAGTCTGCCGATGTATTCATCGATCATCGGGAGCCTGGCACGAATGTGTAGTTTTTTTGTGGAAAAAAGGGGAGACAGTTTGAAAATTGTTTCCAAAACCTTGTTCTGCGCGGTCTGGGCCCTTCGCTGATTTTCCAACGACAGGCAATCCCAGTAGGCCAGCATCCCGTAAGTCAACACCGGACGGATACACATGCTATAAATAGACACCCGAATGTTTTCGCCTAGATTTGAACCAGGAGTCACGTGCGGCCTGAGTGCGGCCGTGACTTTATGCAGTTTAGTGATGCGGTCGCTCACCGCCGCGTTCCAGGTAAGTCTGGAATCCAGAATGACCCCGAGGTAGGTGACCTCGCGGGACCACTGAACCGAGTGTCCATTCACCACGAGACTGTCAATCGCACAGGGAAGCTGGCGTGAGAAGAGGATGGCCTCCGTCTTACTAGCGTTTATGCGAGCTTCCATTGACGGAAGAAATCGAGGACCGAGACTAGATAACGCTGAAGGCGATCCGGTGAGGAGCGCGGTGTCATCCGCGAACAGCGCCAGCTTGCATGAGGGGAGGGCGGGAATGTCATTTATAAAGAGATTGAATAAAACCGGACCAAGAATCGAACCCTGTGGGACACCAGCCAGAACCGGTCGAGCACCTGACGCGACTCCGTTGACACGGACGTAGAATGATCTGCCGGCTAGATATGATTTCATTAACCTCAGAAAGTCACCCCGGAAGCCGAGGGTATGTAGTTTAAAAATCAGGGCGTCATGCCAAACCGAGTCAAAGGTCTTCTGGAGGTCCAGAAGGACCATTGCAGTAACGTGTTTAATATTGAAGCCGTGCGTCACCCTCTGGGCGGTGCGCACGATCTGGTGAATTGTGGAATGCCCGCGCCGAAAACCAAACTGCTGCGGGATAATAATATCATTGTCGGACGTAAATTCACTGATATAGCCGTAAATTACAGACTCAAATACCTTGCCCAGAATGGAGAGAAGGCTTATCGGACGGTAACTGGAGGCGAGGTTTTTTGGTTTGCCAGGCTTGTGAATTGCGGAAACTCGAGCAAGTTTCCACGATTCAGGGAAATAAGCAAGGCGTAAGCAGTGTCGGAAAATGGAGTACACCTGGCATATCAGCTTTTTCGATGCGTTCTTAAGCATCAAGGATTTTATGCGATCGTCGCCCGGCGATTTTTTGTCGCCGAGGCGCGAGATTATTTTATAGATGCTGCGAGGTGATAAGCCAGGGCAAAGCAAGTCGGAGTAGGAGGAGGTAGTGTTATAAAAAGTTGCAGTGAATTTATTAATTTCAGATTCGCAGGGCGTGCTGAGGGAACAAGCCTCCCCGAAGACGGATTCGAATTGTTGAGCCAATAGTTCTGCTTTATCTTTTGCCGAGCAAATAACACTGTTGCCATCATTTAATATGGGCATCTTGTGCCTTTCAAATTTATTTGACAGGGCAGCGTAAGTCGCCCAAAAAGTGGGATCGACCTTGCGGAAGGCGCCGAGCTTGTCGACCCATTGTTTGTTCCTAAGGTAAAAAATTTGCCTCTTGATGCCTAAGGATAAATCCTTGAGGACATCCCCCAGGTGGGCCAGGCCCAAACGCTGAGCCATTTTTCTAATTTTGCGCCTTCTACGTATAAGGGCAGTCAAATAGTCATCATTCATAAGGAATTCATGACGTGTATTGGCAGTGTTAACTTTTGAAGTGGCTAGTCGGACAGGGGAGTGCATGCGGGCGGTGATACCGGCAATGCTCACCTCAATGTCCGAGGTGGTCGCGAATTCCGTCTTCAGGGAGAAGTCGTTAGTGTATTGTCTGTATAAGCTCCAGTCTACCACCCGATCAAGGCCAATGTCAGTCTGGGACAGAGCAGGAAAGTTGATGCGGAAAGTTCACCCTATAGACGGGTCTGTTTACTGACTTGCCGATGCACGTGCAGCTAGTCGGGTGCAGGCCCGCTCTACGCAGTTCGTCGAGGACCTCGTCGCCCGTGGTCTGCGGGAGCCCTTTCAAGGCCAAACTCAAGATTTTTTCACTGTTAGGAGTGAAAGAAAAAAAGGACAAATTTTGCTCACGGAGAAATTGAATAAGCTTGTTGTGGGAATCCTTGTTGTCAAATTGGACACGGATTCCCTCTTTGAGGAGCTTGAGCTTGAAGGTGCCCCCGCAAAGCTCGGTCAGCTGGCTCTCAAGAACACGCGCTGAACAATTATATTTGGGGATATATATGGGGGGGGGGGGGCTTGATTGATATCCGGCCCGACACCAATCTATCGCCAACGATTCGCGGCCTGTCCGCGGCGGAGCGTTCGTTGGTCGAGGCTCGGCGAGAGGTAGTAGGGAGGGGAGGACAGGAGTCCTCTGTCTCTGCAATGAAGGCGTGCGAGAGAGGGGTAAAGCGATTTGATGTTGGTACGTTCGGAACGCTGGAAACTTCCATTGTTTCTGTGCTGTTTTGGAATTTTGCGCAGCGGTTAGTAACAAGGCCGATGTTCGCACCGGTTTTTACCAGGGATGCCCTTGGTGAAAGTAACTGCGCGGGGGCGCGATCAACGTTCGCGCCAGGAATGGATGAAGAATTAATATTAAAACTATTGCTATGATTGTCAAAACTATGGGAGCTTTGCTCCTGTAACTGGACGGGAACGTTAAAGAGTTTAACGAAAAACACAGAAAATAAACTAATGAGAATAACTAAACCGAACAGAATTGTAACGCGGCGAGACGCAACGCGTGAAAACCAACTGCGCGCAGGCGCGCGAGAACAAAGAACAACGCACAGGGCACGGAGCGACAGGCACGCACGTCCGATCGCTACGAGTGCTAGACGCAGAATGCTCGTAGAGAACTTGGTAGAACTATGTGATAAAAAACTTAATCCAAAAATTTTTTTTTTTTTTTTTTAATAATTGGCAGGGATTTGGGGGGGGAGGGGTAACAGGGAGCGACAACGAGAGACGACGAAGAGGTGGAGGCACCCTAGAACTTGCGCAACGAATTGCGTGCTTTCTCCCCGTCTTCCCCTTCCCCCTGCACTTTATGCCGTGCCTGCCAGCGTCCGCCAGCTTACCGGCAAACATGAAGATAAGTTGCAGTTAACTGCATGAGGTGGGAGTAATTTTCGTGGAAAATTAAAGAAGGTGAGATGTGGCGGAAAATTTTCAAAAAACCGCCAGGAAATGAATTAGAACTAAAGGGAGATCAAGTAAAGAGCAACGGTGAATTTCTCCAGGCGGGTGGGGTCCTAGAGACGAGCCTTGTGTGAAACACGTGAGAAAAGAGTATATACAGTATTTTAAAAAAAAAAAAAAAAAGGATAAAGTAATATACAGTAGAGAACGAGTAAGGGAGATGATTCTCAAGAGAATCAGTCAGGGAGACAGTCGAATCTGGACTGGAGCGGGAACCTGTATTTGACACGGTAGGGGAAATTATGAATATTGAAGTCCGCCAGGCGACGGACCAGCGGATTTGCGTGATTGCTGCAAATGAAGTTTGCCATCAATCGGTTGGTATATGTGCCGATTAATGGCAGCCCTGCGCGAAGATGGAGTTTCCTCGTGGAAAAGAAAACAGGCAGACCCAGAATTAATTTCAAGACCTTGTTCTGGGCTATCTGGGCTTTACGCCGGTCCACGACCGTGAGACAGTCCCAATAGGACAACAATCCATATGTCAACACGGGACGAACGCATATAGCATAGATGGAGAGGCGGATGTTTACGTGCAAGTTGGAGCGGAGGGACAGGTGCGGTCTGAGCGCGGCCGCGACCTTATGCATTTTAGCGATGCGATCATTGACCGCCGCACTCCAGGTGAGTTTGGAGTCAAGGACGACCCCGAGATATGTAACCTTGCGGGACCATGGGACCAGGTGTCCGTTGACCACAAGATTGTCAATGGTACAACTATGCTGTTTTGAGAACAAAATGGCTTCTGTTTTGTCAGCGTTAATGGCGAGCTTCCAATGCCTGAAATAATCGAGAACCGAGTCGAGGTAGCATTGCAGGCGATCGCGCGCCACCCACGGTCGGCGCGACTCGGTTAGAAGCGCGGTGTCGTCCGCGAACAGCGCAAGCGTGCATGTAGGGAGGGTGGGAATGTCGTTATTGAATAAGTTGAAAAGTACAGGGCCAAGAATTGAGCCCTGTGGAACGCCGGCCAGCACCGGCCGAGCACTTGACGCGACCCCGTCGACACGAACATAAAATGATCTGCCAGATAGGTACGACTCCATCAGCTTCAGGAAGTCGTCCCGAAAGCCGAGAGCATGGAGCTTAAAAATTAGGGCGTCGTGCCAGACGGAGTCAAACGCCTTCTGGAGGTCCAGAAGGACCATTGCCGCAACGTGGCCGATGTTAAAGCAGTGTGTAACCCTTTGAGCAATACGCACGATCTGATGGATTGTGGAGTGGCCGCGCCGAAAACCAAACTGCTGAGGGATGATCACATTTTCCTCCAGAATAAATTTACTGACATAGTCGTAAATAATGGACTCAAAAACCTTACCCAGAATGGAGAGGAGACTGATTGGACGGTAGCTGGATGCAAGATTTTTTTGTTTACCGTGCTTATGGATAGCCGAGACACGAGCAAGTTTCCAAGGCTCCGGAAAATAGGAAAGACGTAGACTAAAGCGAAAGATATAGAAAACCTGGCAAATCATTTTTTTCGATGAATTTTTTAACATCAAGGAACTAATGCGGTCGTCACCCGGCGATTTTTTGTCGCCGAGGCACGAGATGACCTTGAAAATGCTACGAGGAGATAAGCCAGGGCAAAGCGGATCAGAGTAGGAGAGAGAGGTGTTATGAAAGGAAGTAATAAAGTTGGAGATCTCGGACTCGCGTGGGGTGATAAGGGAGCGAGCCTCCCTGAAGACGGACTCAAACTGCCCCGCCAGGAGCTCCGATTTGCCCTCCGCCGAGCAGACACTGGATTTACCGTTGCTGAGGATCGGCATTTTGTATTTGTCGAATTTTTTGGACAAAGCAGCATAGGTTGCCCAGAAAGTGGGGTCAACCTTGCGGAAGGAACCAAGTCTATCGGTCCAACCTTTATTTCTAAGGTGGAAAATTTGTCTCCTGATTCCGGCGGAGAGGTCTTTTAAAACGTCGTTAAGATGGGACAGGCCCAGACGTTGGGCCACTTTCCTCAATTTCCGCCTCCTGCGAATGAGGGTGGTCAAATAATCGTCATTCAGGAGAAAACCATGGCGAGCAGTAGCGGTGTTAACTTTGCTAGTGGCCGAACGGACCGAGGAATGCATGCAGTTAGTGATAACAGCGATGCAGTCGTCAACGTCGGAAGTGGCAGCAAAGTCCGTCCTCAGGGGGAAGTTGTTAGTATGAGATCTGTACACGCTCCAGTCCACAACCCGATCAAGACCGATCCCGACCTGAGAAGGGGAGGGCAGGAGTGTGACCGGAGCGTGGTCAGAGGGGCCCGGGTCAAGGGTATTGCAGTCAAACGAGCAGCTAGCGGAAGAAAGGAAAAAGTCGAGTGTAGACGGGCGAGCCCGAGAAGAGAAATGAGTGAATTTGCTAGGATGCAGAATATCGTAGGAAGAATTGGAAAAATGCTTGTGAAGCTCCCTTCCATTCCGGTTAGAAGCGAAGTTATTCCAGAGGGGGTGCTTCGCGTTGAAGTCACCCCCAATGATAAAAGGGGAGCCCACCCCTGTGATCATGTCGAGCATGAGAGGATACAGTCTGGCGTTCGGCGGGACGTAAACCACCCCGATGTAGATCGAAGGCGAGTCCAGCTTAATGAAACAGTGCTCGGCCGGGACCGGGAGAGCGCAGGAAACGGATCTAAAGGTAACAGCGCGATGAACGACGATCGCAACACCACCCCCCGCGTGGTTTCTGTCATGTCTAATGACCTCAAAGTCAGGCACGCTGATGCTGTCCGCGGACGCCAACCGCGTCTCCGTGAGGAGTAAAATTTCCGCCTGCTCGCGCGCGACGGTGAGCAGGAGCTCATTTTTGTTTAAGATAAACGACCTGATATTCCACAGAAGTATCTTGGGAAAAGAAGCCATTTTTAGTCAAGACTTCGCAAAGTTTCAACGAACACCTGGAACCGCTCGCTGTTAAGGTTACAGCTCGCAAGTTTTTTGTTAAGGCTCCTAATGGTGGAGAGCATGAGTGAGATGTCGACTAATGAGTTAAGTTTGTTGACCTCAGTCATAAATTCTCGGAGTCCTCCGGTCCCATCGCCGGTGGAGCACGGGGAGTGTAAGGGGGCCGGACGAGCACCGCGCTCGCCCCCGCGCGCACCTGCCCCACTCGTCACCTCCGCAAAGGACAAGCCTCGCTCGCGAACCGATGCGGAACGCGAATTGATTTCCCGCGGAGCCGGTATGGTCACGGGTTTATCGCGCCTGACGGGTTTGCCATCGCGAACATTCAAGTAGCTCAGCAGGGCTGGACACTTAGAAAAATTGGCCGTGTGCGGGCCTTTGCAATTGATGCAGGTCGGGACGACGTCGAGAGGTTTATTACACTGGGAAGTGTGATGGTCTCCCGCACACTTTACGCAGCGCGGAGCCACGTTGCAGTTGGAGGCAGAATGACCGAATGCCTGGCAACGGAAGCACTGCGTGTAGTTCTTTTTCGAGAAGTATTTGTCCCAGTAGACCCGCATGCTGAACAGATATCCAGCCCTGCTGACCTCCTAGCCGATTTCCCGATGCATGCACAGCTGACGGGGCGCAGACCCGCTTTACGTAGCTCGGCGAGCACCTCGTCGACCGGAGTCGAGGGGAGCCCTTTCAAGGCCAAGCTCAAAATCTTCTCACTACTGTGAGTAAATGAGAAGAAGGAGGTGTTATTGTCTCGTAAGAATTTAATCAGTTTGTTATGCGAGTCGCGGTTGTCAAATTGCACTCGAATTCCTTCTTTCAAGAGCTTGAGCTTGAAGGAGCCCCCGCACAACTCGGACAATTGTTTTTCGAGTACGTGAGCAGAGCACGCGTACTTAGTGATGTAGATAGGGGGGGTTTTAGCGGAAGCGCGGCCCGTCGCTGATCTGTCAGTTGGGATGCGTGGCTGGCTCGTGGCCGGAGGCACGTCAGTTGAAGCGCGGCGGGAAGAAGAGGGGCGAGGGGCAAGCAGCTCCTCGTTGAACGCGCCCGACAGGAGGGAGAAGCGATTGGAAGTAGGGACGTTAGGGGCGGTGGAAACTTCCATAGCTTCCACGGCACTGCGAGACTGCGTGTCTCTACCCGAAACAAAATGGACGTCGGAGACGCCGTTTGCCGAATTCGCCCTCTGCGGGGGGGGCGGGGAAGCCCAGCCGACGATCGCGTCGGGCATCGGCGAGGAATTGAGATTGTTGGCGGAACACTTATTACTATGATTATTAATAGAACACTTATTGCTATGATTATATATGGGATTAGAATTATTAGAAGTATTTATGAAATTAGAATGAATGTCCTGAACCTCGACCGGCACATTAAAAAGCTTGACGATGCGCGCGGCCTTTTCGCGAGAAGGCTCGAAGTAGTCGGCGGAATTCACGGATTCGGCCGACTGGCGAAGCGGGGAAGCGGCGGGACCAGGTTTCCCGCAGGATGCTTCGTCGCCGGAATGAGAATGAAAGAGTCCACTTACAGTACTGGTGGTATCCTCCGTTCGTTTAGGGACGGAGGCGCCTGATACCTTGGGCAGCGAAGCCGCCGCGATGGATGATTTCGTCAGGGAAAGTCCCTGCTTCCTCGGGAAGGTGTTTTTTGTCCTCAGGGCTGTGCGGGACCCCGAAGCAACAGGCACGGATGTTGACGAACCGGGACGAGCCTTGGCGGCCATAGGCCGTTTTCGGCTGCCACTAAGTAAATCCTGTTTGCTACCCGAAGGCACACTCGCGGAAAGGGGTCGACCCTCCCACGAGAGGAGAGGACGACCGCAAAAGTCACAAGAAACGCACTGTATAACACACTGTAACGAACAAAGAGTAAGACGCGGCGAGACGCAACGCGCAGAGAATCACAGCGCGCAGGCGCGCGAGAACAAAGGCACACGAGGCACGGAGCAGCGAGCAGCACGTCTACACGCTACGAGCGCCGGACGCTGAATGATAAAAAACTTAATCCAAAAAATCCTTGGGGTGGGTTATTACACTGCACTTCGGACCATGGAGACAGGCCATTATGGCCGGCGGCATGATTCCGTCGCAACGAAGAAGCGATAAATAAATCTAAACATTCGAGCATTACTTTTTAGCTTTTCGTGTACAGGGTGTAAAGAAATGTTTGGTCTTGGCAGTCATAGGCGTATTCTACATCTTTGGATCGTTGAAGATCTGTAAAAAAAGTTGCCGCAAAATTGTCCTTGACCTTGAATTTCCAGGTCAAATTTTTTTTTATTGCATTGTATTCTACACATCATGAGGATGAAAAGTGTCAAAGGAACCATGAGTCAAAACTCGACCGTTCTCATAAAAAATAGTAGCAAAGTCATTTCTAATAAGGCAACCAGTTACTATAACAATAATTGCTAGGCAACCAGTTACTATAACAATAATAATAAACAACAGTTTATCTGCTGTTCTAAGTCTTGAAAGATGTTCATCTTCTATTTCTTCTTCTAAGCCAAAGAACCGATCCATTCTGATTAATATTTCTTAATAGCCGAGCTTGAATGCCAGTTTCAATATGGCCACCATTGTTTTGCAAACACGTCTCAAATCTGTTCTGAATATTGTTTCTAATTCGCTGATGTAAATTTGGTATACTTCGTAAATGTTGGAAGGCATCCTCTATTCGAAGTTTCAATTCTTCCACAGTTCTTATTTCGTGCCCCGATCTACAGGCTCCGGCGGAGTATTTCATCCCGCGTTTAATGGGGGGTTGGTGGGGTGATTCTGAACAACTTTTTCCTTTACCAAATTGTTGGTTAAAGCTTCGTTTTTGAGTTATTAACGAAAAACACTGGCCAATCAGAGCGCTCGGGCGCGTGGCCGTCAACGGATCTCAACCTCGTGAACGAACGCATTGGTACGTTATGTTACCTCGTTATGTTACGATTTGGATAAATAATGTTAGAAAAAGTTAGACTTACCAATTCGTCTACGTATTAACCTGCTCCGACGGCAGTGGGTCATTGACACTGGGTCATTGTGTCGATCCTGACCTTCCACAACATCTGATTCTACAGCCGTGTCGGTGCACGGTCACTTTTCTACCACGGTCACTTCACTTAACAGTCATTTTCACTTTTTGGAACGATTTATCCTTCCTGCGTTTAAAAAATCGTGGCTCCGAAAGGCACCCAATGCAATTGTGGCACCCAATACAAACATTTGATTGTACTCCTGGTTTGAACGATACATCTTGCTCGTAAGAATAGTCGAATGACTCTGCCAGCTTAAGCGTTTCCTAGGTTCTACATAGATGAACATTCGTTAAGGAAGGGATATTGTTATAATAGAATGCAGAAGAAATGTTTCTTACTGGAACGCTTAAGTGGCTAGCAGTTTTGGCGTCAACCTCCACTACACGAAAGAATACCCATGCGCTCTAGGGGTTCGCATGGCTTTCGTAACTACGAACTCTGCTTCTATTGAAATTTCTCGAACAGTGTAATCCCACACTGTCTGGCGTGTGTGGTCTCTCTTCGCAATCGGAATTCGTAGTTACGAAAACCATGCGACCCCCTAGAGCGCATGGGTATTCTTTCGTGTAGTGGAGGTTGACGCCAAAACTGCTAGCCACTTAAGCGGTCCAGTAAGAAACATTTCTTCTGCATTCTATTATAACAATATCCCTTCCTTAACGAATGTTCATCTATGTAGAACCTAGGAAACGCTTAAGCTGGCAGAGTCATTCGACTATTCTTACGAGCAAGATGTATCGTTCAAACCAGGAGTACAATCAAATGTTTGTATTGGGTGCCATAATTGCATTGGGTGCCTTTCGGAGCCACAATTTTTTAAACGCAGGAAGGATAAATCGTTCCAAAAAGTGAAAATGACTGTTAAGTGAAGTGGCCGTGCTAGAAAAGTGACCGTGCTAGAAAAGTGACCGTGCAAGAAAAGTGACCGTGCACCGACACGGCTGTAGAATTAGATGTTGTGGAAGGTCAGGATCGACACAATGACCCAGTGTCAATGACCCACTGCCGTTGGAGCAGGTTAATACGTGGACGAATTGGTAAGTCTAACTTTTTCTAACATTATTTATCCAAATCGTTTTTCTTAAAACACAATTTATCCACCTGAAAACGTGCTGTTAAACAAAAAATAATTCATCAGTAATAAAATACTTTATTCCTTTCGGATAAGGAATAAAAGTATCGAACACTTATTAGTTTATTTGTTCTTCGTGAATATCGAATAATTCCACATTATTCTTAATTTAAGACGATGTAACATATGCCGCACGCTTCCCTCGATATCCACGCTGTCCCGAGCGCGGTTGAGAGCCACGCGCCCGGGCGCTCTGATTGGCCAGTGTTTTTCGTTAATAACTCAAAAACGAAGCTTTAACCAACATTTTGGTAAAGGAAAAAGTTGTTCAGAATCACCCCACCAACCCCCCATTAAACGCGGGATGAAATACTCCGCCGGACCCTGTATACAGGATGAGTCTCCTAACATGACGACCTCAAATAACTCGTAAGGTAAGAATCACGTTGACGACGCGTATTTCCTAATAGAAGATTATTAATTTGAAGATATCTCAGTAATTATTCATTTGAAGTCCCACTTTGTGTAATACTTTTTTACGCAAAATTTGATGATTTATACGAATTCGAAAAAAAATATTAGACTTTCCATTTAAAAAACTGAAGGTGACAGATTAAAAACAGATTAGAGCACTGTATGTCCCCCTAGATACCATGCAACTTTTGTTTGAAACATTTTTCCGTGCAACGAATACGAGTTATTTGAGGTCGTCATGTTAGGAGACTCACCCTGTATATGTAGGGGAAAATAACGTTCCCTACTGCGTAGGTTTTATAACGAATTTATTTATCCTTAGCTAAGTGATTTCGGGTAGACCGTTAACTCTAAAGAGCGGGTTCCATCTGAGACCGATGTCTCTTCGCGAGCTCTCTCGCGCTGCTCCGGCTATCCCGCCGAGGTTTCCCGAAGTGCCTCGATGTTTGCTGGCGTTTGTTGCCAAGCGCGTGCCCGCGGCTATTTGAATGTGGCTGCCGCCACATATATCTGTCCCTTTACCGCTCCCCATAAGAAAAAATCTAATGGATTTAGATCGGGCGATCGGGGAAGCCATATAATTAGTGCAGGTCTTCGACCAATCCTATTGGATCCAAACATTTGGTTTAAAAAGTCTCGAACCGGCTGACTAAAGTGTGGTGGTGCTCCATCGTGCACAAAATAAGTAAAACGACGCCTCTCACGCGGTATGGTAAGACGCAGTTCGGTCAACAATCGTGAACGTAAAAACCTAAGGTAATTCTCACTTGTTAAACGATTTACAAGATAAAAAGTTCCAATAATTCTGTTTCCTAGTGTGATGGCTGAGCAATGGGCGTACTATGTTCTGTATCCCTCAAAGGTTGGAGTGGGACTGAGCCGCTGCTCAGGTGTGAGCCGGCAGGCCAATATGCATACGTGACACTCCCCTTTTTACAAAATTTGATGCTCCCGCATCAATTACTTTTTCAAAACGATAAGTTATATGACTGGGTGTAGTGCAGTTTGTTACGATGTTTCAGTATTCTGGCAGGATGGTGGTTGTGTGTGTTGTTATATCGTTGCGGACATTGGTGTGGTGCATTGTGCTGCTTGTAAGGTGTGCCTGCTTA
The DNA here is from genome assembly GCA_951802745.1 of Nomada flava. Classification (NCBI taxonomy): domain Eukaryota; kingdom Metazoa; phylum Arthropoda; class Insecta; order Hymenoptera; family Apidae; genus Nomada; species Nomada flava. Next base: position 11,284,938 of record OX637903.1, read on the forward strand.
GTTAGTGAGATGGTAGTACGTTTCTTGATGTAGTGGTGATCGTGTTTTTCTGAAAAATATGAGTCTGTAGTATTGTGCGAACGTGAATTTATATCTATTACTATGGTTGGCCAATTAGAGTATACATCCATGTACATATATGGTATGAATATATTTTATATTTACCAAGTAACGTGCGTTTGGTCAAATTATAATTTGAATTTTACCGAATTATTATTGTTTTGTAGTAATATTCCTTTTTGGTCTGTCATATGCTGGAAAGTTGATTTCTATCCTGGAACTTTCAAGCTTATACGTTGAGGTTTAGTGTAAATGATGTAGTATGCGTATTTCCATTCGAACGTGTTTATATTACGTACGAGCTATTATTTATTAGAGAAAATGCATTTGTAAAAATACATTTTTTTTTTTTTATAATTATACAAGCAGAAGCATTGAAAAATAAAAGATATGGTAGGTTTCGTATTAGATTGAAACATTATAATAGTAAAATATACATGTACTTATATGTCTAAGGTTTTTGTCGTAATATTTATCTGTTATCTGTGGAAAATATTGGTTTTGTTTAGGTGTTGTATGTTATGGTGTGATATGGTGTATCATCTCGATTCTGTTGGATGTTTCAATTTGGGGTTCCAATACTTCAACAGCATTGGTTAGTTGTCTTATTCCTTGTTCGTTTGTCGGTTGTAGTCTGGTTCTGTTTCGTCTGGTAATAATTCTAATAAGGTTTATTATTGAAAACATTATATTGAATAATGAGAATTTCCAACAAATTCCCAATGTGAGAGTTGGACCTATTGAAAATCCTGTGTATTTAACTAGTTTTTCTAACGTGGAGAGTCTATTGTACATATAATGTGTTTTACTGATTTCTTTAGCTTTGGCAATAATTGTTTTTAATTTAATTTCTTGGTGGGTTAAGTCTTCATTTGTATTTGATTCTGGAGTTTGTGTATATTTGTCCGTTTCTTTTAGAATCTCTGTAAAATTTACGCTGTCTACTAAATCTATCGAATTTTTTATTATTTCCGTAATATTTAAGTGTGCTGCATGGGAACAATTTGTTGTTATATACGAAGTTATTTCTATTGACGGTATTAATTTGACTGAATGTGTCCTCGCCATGCACAATTCATCAACCTGAAGTATTCCGGTGTCTTTTATTGATTCTATAAAAGATTGTTTGTTATTGCATGTAATGTAGAGTGTGTCGCTTTTGGTGCAGCGTAAAACCAACCGTTTGTCTCGAAATCTAGACAAATAGGTTTGTTTCAAAGTCTTAAGTCGTATATCATATATTTCTAAGTTGTGGAAATTTGGGTTTAACAGCAGTTGGATTTCGCATTCGGCGTTACTGCGTACAGTTTGACTTGGATCGATCTGTTTGCATATGTAATGAGAATCTAAGTATTTGCAGTGGTCCAAATTTTGAATGTTGCAATAGTTTTCGAAATCTACCGAGATTGCCGTGTATGTTGTAGATGGTTTTATGAAAGCAAACTTTAAACTACTGCAGTGATAGATTGAGGGACGAGAACCGGAAAATGTTGATACAACTTATATGGAGTGTAATCTAGTAGTGGTATCTTTAAGATATAGATTAATTTAGCTCCATTGTGAAATACCGTTAAGTTGATTATTGTAAGTAATTGTGGTATGTGCTGTTTATCCAGTGGTATCGGAAATTCCAGATTTCGTATTGATTTGTGTATGGTCTCGGCACAGGATAGTATTTGTTGCGCCGTTAATATTTGAGGGTGTATTTGACCGATCTTGGCAAAAAGAGTGGCGTCGATAAGGGTATTAATTTTAATATCTAGTTGTGTTACTGCTTCATCGATTTCCGTTGCATACAGTATTGCCTTTTGATTATACTGAAGAATCTTTGCGTTGTTTCTAACTGTTAATAGTACTTGGTTAATGTTTTTAATTTCGTGTTCTATTGTTCCTGTCAAGGATTTTATTTGTTCTTGTACGAGGTTAAATTTTGATTTTATTATGTGCGTCTGGTCTGCTACTAATTCTGCGATTTCCTGAGTGCTGTTAGCTAGTGATTCAATTTGTTCGTTAATTTTAATAGCATCTTCCACACTTATGGTTCCAAAAAGGGCTTTGCTAATTTTTCCAATAAATTCGAATGGTGCGCGTCTTTTTCTTATATTATTGTCTAATTCGGCGGCCCGAAGTATTGTTTCCGAGGTCTCTATATCGCGTAGACGAGATTCCAACAGTTTCAGTTGTCCGTAGATTAAGCAGGGTGATCCTATTGTTGTGCAAAAGTTTTTTGTAGCTTGTAGATTTTCCCATATTTGTGTGCGTTGAGTTACGAGGCCTTGTGTATCGGTGTGTGTTATCAGAGTCCATGTAGTGTGGTATAGGTGTAACGTGCCCAGTGCTTCTGAGTGTAGACCAGGGTTTTGTGTGAGTGGTGTTATCTTGTATCGGATGTCTGCGTTTACAAGTGATGCGAGGCATCTGTAACATGTGCCAATTTGATTTTGTCTACATGCACGATTTTTGATTTGTTCTCTTTAATTTTTAATTTTACTTTATGTCTATCTAGGATTTCCAGAATTTTAAATGGTCCTATGTAATTGCTATCGAGTTTATTCTTTCTTTGGTCGTTAATTAAGAATACAAGTTGACCGACTAAGAAATTTGGTGTAGTAATCCTTTTATCGTAGTATCGCTTGGTTTTTTCCTTAAATTGTATTTGTTTTTGCAGTGCAATTTGTTGCATTTCCTTTAAGTGTTTACTAAAGGTTTGTAAATAGTCATCATATGTTAGGATTTTTTCAAGAGGTGGAAATTCTGAAGGAGAACGAGCTATTCTGCCGAAAACTAGTTCGAAAGGTGTGCAGCCGGTACTTTCGTGTATACTTGTTTTTGTAGGATTTTTATTATACGATAGCATTGCAAGTTTGAGGTATTGATCCCAATCACGAGTTTCACATATAAAATGTTTTAGGTATTCTATGAGACCATGATGGCGTTCAACGGCTCCATTTGATTGTGGGTGGTAAGCCGAAGTTCTGTAATGTTTGATTTTGAAAAGGTTTGTAAATTCTTTGAACATGTCAGACATGAAATTTCTACCTTGGTCGGAAAGAATTGCTCGTGGGGCACCAAATATGCAAATGAAATCTGTAGCGATTGCTTTAGCGACTTCTACCGATGTCTGTTGTTTTAGGGGAATTGCTATTCCAAATTTACTAAAAAGATCTATAATTGTTAGAATGTATTCATATCCGCTGTTTGTTTTCTTTAAAGGTCCGCATATGTCAATAGCAATTTTATCGAAATGTTCGGTAGGGGTGTCGGTGATGATCATCGGTGCCTTCGGTTTTATCCGCACTAGTTTGTTTTTCTGGCAATCAATGCAATATTTTATGAAGTTTTTGATCTCGTTTTTCATGCCTTTCCAGTAATATTGAGAAGCAATTCTGTTATATGTTTTTGTTATGCCTTTGTGACCGCCAATTGTAGAACTGTGCGATTCTGCGATTATTCTTTTCCTAATTTCTGGTGGTGGAACTGATATGAGTCCTTCGCAGAGTGTAACGGTGAGGTCTGGGTCTGACGTGTTTGCGAATAAGAATGTTTTTATGTTTGACCAAGTGCATAGGTCGATTATTTTGGTGTCTTTAGATATGGTACACGAGTTAATTTCGAGTTTGCGTAGTACATGTAAGAGTGTCTCGAGGCATTTCTTCATAATGTGGACATCTGTACAATTTGTGTTGCTTATTTTGCAAACCATGCCGAAATAACACGTGATGCCATGACGTGTAATGAGAATATCTCCGATATTTGAATTGCATTGTAAGAGGGATTGTCGTGTAATAATTCCTTTTTCTTGAAGTGTTTGTGTTATCGGTGTATCCAATATGCAATCTGCCGAAACGAAATATGCGACATTGTCTTTTTTTGTTAAAAAATTGTTTGGTGTAATTATGATATTATTTCGGATTGTTATATTCCCCGTGCAATGTGTTCGCCGTGTACTTGACCTCGCTGGTGCAATCAGTTGTTTCCTATGATAAGCTGATGGCTGGTATGTTTCGTCTTGAGTGTCATCTGCTGAGGTAGTGCTCGAGTCATTCCTCTGTGTGTGTGTTGTATACTTTTGAGGTGTGAAGATTTGGTCTTGTGTATCCGTTGCACTGTTTATATTCGGTGCATCTGTTTGTTTTTCGGCTGTATTCTGTGCATTGTATTCTTTAGAATTTTGTCTATACGTGCACGCTCGGGGCAACGTGTGTGACCGCCGCTTTTCCGGCAGCCGGCGAGGGATCAGTATACCGGGTGGACTCATCAAAATTGTACCTCTAGAACTGGATATATCATATCAGATTTGGTATTGGCGGGGGAGGGGCTCTGCCCCTCCCCCTGCACCCCCATCCCGTAAAATTCTAACCAAACCTAACCCGAATCTAAGTTTTATTTAATTACATATGAGTTTGGGTTAGATTTTTCTTTTTCGATGAGAAACTCATATTTGACTAAATCAAAATTAGATTCGGGTTAGGTTTGGTTAGAAATTTTCGGGGAGGGAACGCCAATACCAAATCTGATATGATATATCCAGTTCTAGAGGTACAATTTTGATGAGTCCACCCGGTATACTGAACCCTCGCCGGCTGCCGGAAAAGCGGCGCGTCGCAGCGGCCCCACACGTTACCCCGAGCGTGCACGTATAGACAAAATTCAATGTAGTAGTAGCTATAGTTTTTTGCAAATATCTCGAAAACTAAGGCCGAGCGACCGTTATATGCATAGGAAAAAGTTGTTCAGAATACTGAGTTCTACAACATATTCAAAAATCATCGAAATCGGTGAGGTCTGGGCCATTCCCTAGATTTACCGTTGGTTCTATTCGTGACCTACAGTAAGGAGCAAAAGTGAACACACATACGATATTTTTACAGAAATGAATTTTTATTCAATGTTTGCATATAGAATAAAAAAAAAAAAAAATACATAGCATTAAGTACAATGTTTTAGCTATCCAAAAATATTTTACCTGCCGTGATATCATTATTATTTTGATAAATACAAATTTTTTCCGTGTAGTCGGTTTTACACCACAATTCATTTTCAAAGAAACATTTCATATTTTTATACATTTAATATTTTGTCCACAAGCCTTTGGCCTTCATAGTGGCTTGAATGCGTTTAGGCATACTCGAAATTATATTTTCGCGGTATTCTGGAGTAATAGAATACCACTGTTGCTGCACTCTTTGCCACAAATCATTTATTGTCGTTGGTGGAGCACTGTATTCATTCGCTAGTTTCATTTTTAAATATGCCCAGACATTCTCGATAGGATTTAGGTCTGGACTTTGAGCAGGCCACACCATCGTTTGAAATTGTTGAGCCTGGAGCCAATTTTTGACGCTTTTTGCAGAATGTACGGGGGCGTTATCGTGTTGGAAAACAACATCACATTCTCGTACCGGCATATTATCAACAACATCCAATAAATTTTGTTCTAAAATCTGTTTGTAAGTGTACTGGTTCACCGTACTCTCAATTCGATACAATGGACCTACACCATCGCCGTAATGCAACCCCATATCATGACTGAACCACCGCCAAATTAATTGTCTGTTTAACATGACGTGGCAAAAGAGATTCACCTTTTCTTTTCCAACACCAAGAACGTCCATCCGATAAAATTCGATTTATATTAAACTCATTTGAAAAAATTACGCTCTTCCATTGTTCGGCATTCCAATTTATATATTTTTTGACAAAACTCAAACGAGCTTTAATATTTTTCTTTGAAATAGCAGGTTTCTTCTTCTTCTCCATTGATATAAAATTAGCTTCTTTTAATGCTCTTCGAACCGTCCATTTGCTTATTTTATTTCCAACATCGCTTTCCAACAACTTTGCAGCCATTGACGCTGTCGTCGCGACTTCTGAATTTATGTATTTTGTTAATCGTCGTTTGTCCTGACAAGACAATAATTTTGGTCGTCCTCCAAAAGATGTGGGAACTTCATTACAATTCCGTTTTCGTATTGTATGACCACAGCCTGACTGACTGCAAACTTCTTGGCAACTTTTCGCGTTGATAAGCGAAATTTTAATTGAGAAATAATACAATCTTTCACAATTTTAGATAATGGCTTCATGACAGTATGTTAATGCGTGTTACTGCACGAACAACAGCAGTACAACTACTAGAGTACTCCCGATCTCGGATAACACTGGTCATTGTTTACAAAAACTACTTTTACGTTTCTCAGCCACAAACGTTCTAATGCGGTGCAAAACCGACTACACGGAAAAAGTGTGTATTTATCAAAATAATAATGATATCACGGCCGGTAAATTTTTTTTGGGAAGCTAAAACATTGTACTTAATGCTATGTATTGTGGGAGCTTCGTTGTATCGATGGTGGAAGAAGGAAGCGACGGGAAAAGAAAGGAAGGAAGAAGGTGTTTCGTCCTAGGCCTGCTAGCGGACTCGTCAGTAAGGCGTACTAGCAGGCCCTGCCTTAGACACAAGGATAGTAGGGAATTGTCGGAGGTTATATATATAGTCGTGGTGACTTATATAACCACTTTCGGGAGCCGGATCGTCGTGCTCGTCCCCTAGCGGTGTATGTGGGAAGTGCCCCCACATGTATTTTGTTTTTTTTTATTCTATATGCAAACATTGAATACAAATTCATTTTTGTAAAAATATCGTATGTGTGTTCACTTTTGCTCCTCACTGTATTTTCAATAGGTAATAACTTTTTAATAAAAAACGAGCGACGGCTAAAACCTCCTGGGGATTACTCGGGAGGATAACCTTCATAACATATGTCAAGGTCAAGGTCATCGGAGCTGCCTCCCCTAAACGTAACTTTTACCGAATTTTGTGATATTTGTTGAGGTTTTACTATACAATCTTGAAATTCGTTACTAATTGGTTCACTCGTTATCCCAATTGCTGGCAGATCGTTATCTGTAGCATTCGTCTTTGGGAGATTTTGTATGCACGAAGGTGGTGAACGGAAATTTGGTGTAACTATTTCTAACGGTATGTCTGCATGTATGTCAAGGGAATGTTTATTGTTTATGAAATCCGTTGTTGTTGTTGGTTTGGTTTTAGATTGCGATGGTAGGTTGACAATGTTTGAGTTTGTGGAAATGTTTTCTTCGGTGATATTTGTTGGTTTTTCCTTTTTTAAGAATGATGCGTGAGGATTTGTTTGTCCGTCGTCATTCAAGGGGCAATTACTTTGTATTTCTCCGTCGTCGTATAGCGGATGCTCGCTTATTGATGCATCATTATTGTCTCTCGCTTTATTCATAGTTTTGTTACTCAAACTTGATTCCCTTTTATTTGTTGTACCCTTGTTACTAGGTTTATTTACCTCCTCATTTGTATATTTTTCTGTGTTTGTTTTCATTTCGTACTTTTGTGCTGTTAAATTCATTTCTCCTTCGACAGTTTTATACTCTTTGTGTTTCGTGCGTTTACGCACCGGCCTTCGTCTCAGTACTATATGTTCATCTTCCGATGACGTAGACGACAATGAGTCCCTATTATGTTCGTCTATGGTGTCATCTAGTTTAATATTGTGTATTGTCGCTCCATGTCTGATTTTGTTGATAAGTCGGTGTCTGATTGCCTTACATAGCCAATTTCGTCCCTTTGCGAATTGCATTGTCTCTTGCACAATTGCGGGTTTCCTGATCCGTCATCTGTCGTCGAACGTGCTCTAATTTGTGGTTGGTGGTATGTCTTTGGTTTTTTATTTTCGCATGTATCTATAGTATCCGATAATTGTTGTCTTTGTTTGATTGGTATAATATTTGTTGGATTCCGGGATAACGCATCAGCTACCAGGTTTAATTTTCCAGGCTAATGGTGAATTTCAAAGTTGTAGTCGTTTAATACGACTTGCCATCGTTGTAATTGTTATGGTGGGTTTGCCTTGTGTTTCAAATATGTAAGTGCTCTATTGTCTGTGATGAGGGTGAACTTTTTACCATATAAATAGGGTCTGAAATGTTCGATCGCATTTATGATTGCTAGTAATTCTTTTCTCATCGTATCGTATAACTGTTCTGATGTTGTGAGTGATCTTGAATAAAATGCTACTGGATGGTTGAAGTTATTATGTTCTTGGCTTAATACGGCGCCTATCGCATAATCGGACGCGTCGGTGGTTAATATAAATGCTTTTGCGAAATCCGGGTATCGTAGAATTGGTTGTTCTATAATCTTGTTCTTCAGTGTACCGAAGACAATTTGGTGTTTTGTATTCCACGTAAAATTTACATTTTTCCGAAGCAGTCGTGTTAATGGTGAAATAATGTTTGCGTAGTTTTTTATAAAGCGCCTATAGTATCCTATTAGCCCTGCAAATTTTTTGATGTTCTTTTTGTTTTCTGGTCTTGGGAAATCTTGAATAGCCGATACAATGCTGGAATTCGGTTTCACACCGTCTTTTGTAATTGTGACCCAAATATGTGACTTCTTTTCTCAAAAATTGACATTTTTCTGTCTGTAATGTAAGTCCTGCGTTCGTCAATCTGTTTGCTAATCTACGAAATTTTGTGGAATGTTCCGAAAGACTATTTGCATAGATTACGATGTCGTCTAAATACACAAACAAATCGTTTCCCTGTAAGCCAGACAATATAATGTCCAGAACGCGCTGAAATGTAGCGGGTGCGTTTTTCAAGCCGAATGGCATACGGTTAAATTCAAAGTGACCATTCGGGGTGGATAACGCTGTTTTTTGATTGTCCTCTGAGTGCATTTCTATCTGGTGAAAACCTGATGCCAAATCCAAAACCGAAAAATATTGGGCATTACCTAATTGGTCCAGAATATCGATTATATTCGGAAGGGGATACGCGTCTGTGATCGTCTTTTCATTCAGTTTCCTGAAATCTATAACCATTCGCCATTTTTTGTTACCTTTGTTGTCTGGTTTTTGGGGAACAATCCAGATCGGTGAATTGTACGACGAGGCGGCTGGTTGGATTATGTCTTTATCTAACAAATTTTGAACTTGTTTTTGGATTTCTAGTTTGTGTACAGGGGGATACCGATATTGTTTTACGTTAATAGGTCTTTCATCTGTTGTGTGTATTTTGTGTTTGATTACTGAAGAATGTCCTAATCGATCACCGGGGATGTAAAATAAATTTGAGTACTCTGACGCTAATTGTAAAACATGTTGCTTCTCCTCGTCATTTAGATTTTCTAAGTGCAGGAGCGGTCTCAGTTTTTCGGATTGTTCATTTGTTTTTATGGTACAGATTGCTGCATGGTATTCTGTTTGAGTACCATGAAAATCTGCTACATCTGTGATTGTTCTTAATGTATCCGAAATTTTTTCAATGGGTTGTAACTCTAATTCTGAAATTTCTAACCTTATTGGTGTTGTACTTGTGTTTGTAGCATGTATGTATGCTATATTGTTATAATTTTTTACTACGGCATTTCCTAAATATAATTTATCATGTGCTTTAATTTTTTGGTATATATCCTTCTAGGAGATCTGTGCGTTTTAATCTAATGTGCATTTGAATTTTCGATCTGGGTGGTATTTCAACTATTTCCGGTGTCGCAAATGGTATACTGTGATTTTTAAATACAATGCAAGCGTCGGAATATAATATGTCAGCCTGAGTTTGCTTAAAGAAAGCGGCACCTAAAAGTCCGTCTTCTGTAATAGGAAACGAGTCTGCGACTACTTGGAATTCTACTGGAATTTTTTCAACGATGATTAAACACGATCCTAAGGTGTTACTTTTTCCCTCTGTTATACCTCGTAGTTCGTATATTATATATTGATTAATTTTTATGTGTTATGCAATTTTATTAAGTTTACTTGTGCGCCTGTATCAATGGAGAATTTTATGATGCTATTGCGTACGTCGGGTGTGTGTATATGTATCGTAGGTGGTTGATGATTTTTGGAAATTCCGCATGATACTTTAGCTTGTTTCGTTGTCTGTTTTGTTTGGGTTTGTTGTTGTAATCTGTTTCCATTCGGCACTGTGATGTTGTGTCCCGCGCTGTGCCATCCGCGAGACATCGCTGAAGTTTTTTATTACTAAGTTTTTAATTGCTGTTTCGATTTCACTTGTACCGTTTTCTTCCAATTTGTGTCTAATCTTTGTATTTTCTGCTTTGTCATACGCGTCATGTGTGTTTCTGTCTTCAGTGTATTCAGGTCCGTCTTGCGAGTCGTTTCTATATCTATCTCTTGAGTTGTTTCGGTATCTATTACTTGAGTTATTCTTATATGTGTCCGGTGAATTTTTCCGATATTCAAATCTGTTATTCGAGTCACCTCTGTATCTGTTCCTGTTGGGGAGATCGTTCTTAATCCGTGAATTATCTCCGTATCTATAGTGCGAATTATTTCTGTACCTATCGCGTGAATTGTTTCTGTATCTATCATGTGAATTATTTCTGTATCTATCGCGTGAATCGTTTCTGTATATATTTCGTGAAGTGTCTCGATAATTTTCTCTGTGCGCGTTAGGTCGGTCTTCCATCGTACGTGTCTTTTCGGGTGTTGAATCCTCGGTTTGTGTTTCTATAGTTAGGGTTACTCCGTGAGAATGATCTGCCCGAACTGGGGGAATAGTTACGTTGGGTAGCTTTGTGTCGTTGTATGTCCTATCTTTTCACAAAAATGACAGAAATTTTCGTCTGGTATTGGAGTTTTATGATTAGTTGTTTCCCTAAATCTAACGTGCGCTTTATTAGAGTCTTGTGACCCTTCTTCGTGGCATATATTGTTTTGGTGTAATTTTTGGCGTTTTAATAGTTCGTTTTCAATATCTATTGCCTCGTTTATTGCTGATTGAAGTGTTGGGTTTTGTCTAGGCATTTGATAGTTTATGCTATCTACAAGACCGCGTACAAATGCTTTTACTGCTACGTTTTTTACTTCTACTATTCTATTTGTTAGATAGTCTTTATACTCTATTGCATTATAAACTGTTTCTAACCGCTCTATGATTTTGTTTAAAATTCTACGTACTCGTATGGAATAGTTAAAGACTGATTCACCGTAATTTTGTGCTGTACATTTTAGTTGGAATTCTAGATCAGATAGTTCGATTGGTTTACTAAATGCTGTTTTAAGGTCTGATAATAAATCGCTTACAGTTGAGTAGGTTTTCGTATCTACTATTTCGATTGCATTTCCAGTTAGTTTCCTGGTAGAACGGCATTTCCTGGTAGAACGGCATTTGCCCTATTACATGCGCGGATGAAAGTTTCTACGGGTATATTTTTGCCGTCGAAGGTAGGAATTGAAAAATACATCGCGGAATGTCACGGTATTTGGCATTTTCGCCTCCGTTTCTTCGTTCTTTGGTTTTTCTAAAGGTACGTAAAAGATTGGACTTGTGTGTCTGTGGTTTTTGTGACGTTCTGGTCTTTCGGGCGGAATTTTGACTGATTATTTTTTTACTAATGTAGGGTGAAACGAAATGATACCTTTTTCAACAACTATGTATATGTATAAGTGTCATGCAAGTCAGTTTATGTAGTAATATTGTGTGACTTACTGTGTAAGTGTGTATATGATGGCAATTGATTGCATTGTTGTGGGTATTTTTACTTCGTGAGCACCTTTCCTTCCTTCTCTCTTTTTTTTTATTCTTAATTTGTGTTTTACTGAGTTACTTTTGGTTCACTTCTGACACCACTTGTGATGGCTGAGCAAAGGGCGATAAAAACTATGTTCTGTATCCCTCAAAGGTTGGAGTGGGACTGAGCCGCTGGCTGCTCAGGTGGGAGCCGGCAGGTCCAATATGCATACGTGACACTAGAATACTGCCCACACATTGACGGAAAAACGTCCTTGATTCAAATGTTGTATCATGACGTGAGGTTTTCGGTAATTCCACATTCTAACATTTTGCCTGTTTTGTAAACCGTGATTAGAAAAACTGCCCTCAGCCGTGAAAACAATGTTTTTTAAAAACTTCTGATTTCGGTGCAACTTCCGAAGCATCAGTCGACCAAAACGTTTTCGAACATCATAGTCAATATTTCGGAGTGCTTGAACACTTTGAATTCGAAAAGGTCGGAGATCTTCTTCACGAATTATACGACGCACTGTGATATGTGAGATGCCGACACGACGAGCAATGTGACGCAGACTCATTACTGGGTATGATCGTGCAAGTGCAATGACTTGTTCTTCCAAACGCCAATGTACACGCGACCGACCAGCTTCCCTATAATTATAATTATTAATGGAATTCAATACCGATTCTCCATCTCCAAAACGTTGATCTAATCGTTGGAATTCCCGTCGATCAGGAACTTCTCTTGCACGCCTTCTAATACGTGTAAGCCACACTTTATATATTTCGCGTGCTCTGGCATAGTTTCCAAATGCTTCATCTATTGCACGAAGCGTCTGCCGGATATTTATATATTTTCGCACCATGACACTATATTACACATAAATCACCACTGTAACCAAAAGCTAGACATAAACTACTAAACGAATGTGATATCAATGAAAGCAAAGCAATCAAAATCACAATAGTGGGGGTCACTCGAACTGTGTTTATGTGGCCTTTAACGCTGTAGCGGTGTGTTTACATTTTCGCTATGACTGTGTTTATGTATGTCAGCAGCTAGCATTTCAATTTGAAATGTCCAACTTCTATGAATAAAATTCATCTTACAGCCGACAAAACTCCCGCATCAATTTCTGGCGAAGCGGTCGTGTTTTGACCCATGGTTCCTTTGACACTTTTTATCCTCATGATGCGTAGAATACGATGCAATAAAAAAATGGCCTGGAAATTCAAGGTCAAGGACAATTTTGCGGCAGCTTTTTTTTACAGATCTTCACCGATCCGAAGATGTAGAACACGTCTATGACTGCCAAGACCAAACATTTCTTTACACCCTGTACAGCACTTTTTTCGTGCGGCATCCCACAATGGCTCCTATGCCAGAAAGAGAATTATAATCTCCTCCGCGGTATGACCGTTTCATCCAGCTGCCATCTGCGACAACTGCAATCCACGGTATATTTGATCCTGGCAGTACATCGCCTCTTGCGATAGCCAAAGATCATTCCTCTGTTCCAACATCTTCCATTTCTTACATACTGTGTATTTTTGCATAGTGGAGTGCGTTGTTTTCTGTATGTAACAGTTTTCTGTATTACGAAATTTCATATTACAATTTGAAAAAAAATGAAATTAAGAAAGATACGGAAGATATAGAAAATAAATTTACAGAAGTCACATTTTTAACTGAATTAGCATTTTTGACCGATATTATAAATCACCTTGATTTCTTAAATAAAGGGTGTTTTTTCAGCTTAGATAGAACTTTCGATAGGGATAACTGTCAATACAAGCTGTCCTTCTGACTGCTCTTGTTGATATTTATGTTCAGTATAGTCTGGCAAATCATCATGAATAGACTCACACTTGAACAACGCTACCAAATTATCCAAATTTACTTTGAAAATCAGTCGTCGATTCGCGCAACTTATAGACGACATCGTGAATTTTATGGCGCACATAATCGTCCATCTGAGCAAGCCATCCGTCGAACAGTGTATAGATTTCGTACCACATACTCTCTAAATGATGCAATAACTCCAACACGACAAAGGAATGTGCGCACTGAAAAGAATATTGCCGCTGTAAATGAAAGTGTGGAAGAAGATCCAAATTTATCAATTCGTCGTCGGTCGCAGGAATTGGGGCTCTGTCCGTCCACTACGTGGAAAATTTTGCGCAAAGATCTTGGCCTACGCCCGTATAAGATCCAGCTGGTACAGGAGTTAAAGCCACGAGACCATCATATGCGTCGTTCTTTCGCCGATTGGGCTCTAGGGCAGTTGGAAACTGACCCGTTCTTTTATCGCAAAATTGTGTTCAGCGATGAGGCTCATTTTTGGCTTAAGGGGGCCGACTCTTTTGGGGCCAACTCCGAATCGATCTAAGCGCCATTCGGCAGAGTGGGCGTTAGTGAAAACAGAAAAATCGTCTGCTTTGACATTTTACGGGTTGACATCTAAACTCATTATACAGAATTATAAATTCATGATGTGACATCTAACATCATTAGGCAGAATTATAAAAGGAGAGTGGGAGGCCATAGTTGCCAAATCACATTATTTGAGAGTTCTGTCGCACTATTGCCACATCTGTTACAATTGTGGCCATCAGCAAAATGAATCGGCTCGAGCCGAGATTTTCATTCCTGCCGGACATAGACATAGCTGCTGAACGGCTGGAAACTTTTTTGTAGGTTCGATCCCCCTCGGCTATAATTTTTTTACATTAATTTTTTTCTAGTTCCTAACTATATGACAATGATCAATATTTGCTTACCAATATTTTAAAAACATTTGTTAAATATTTTAATTTAATATACCTAAATCTGAACGTATAGTGCTTTTTGCGCTACCGTTTCTCTTGCCATGTATCTTGCCAATTACGGTACCGTTTAATATTTCTAACATTAAAGTATAATGTATGAAGCATTTTCAGGCATCTTACAATTAGATTGAACAGTCGTAGATGAAGTGCAGGAAAACTCGTGTGATGTTTTACTACTATTTTGCCTTTCTTTTAGATGACACAATCATTTCTTTTTTACCAATAATTATTGTTGCGAAAGCAATTATACCATCAGAAATAAAGGAAAATATTTATTTTTAGAGATTTTATGCGAGTACCGAATATGCATATATTGATAATTGTTAATTCATTTCATTCGCTTTTTCCCATTGCTTCGGTCATTGTGTAGAATGACAAACGAAAAATACGGAGACATAGTTGATATTGTCATATCTATTACAGTTTTGCTTTTCGGGAAAACTTCGATAGATTCGACTCAAGTTGAGATTTTGATTTTTGCCGAACATAAAAGAGAACAGTGCAAATGAAAGAGGAGATACAAGGGTCAAGTTGAAAAAAGCAGATTGATTGAAATAATTTTTGGAACTTATGACAGAAGAGCTTTTATTGCTGCTTGACATAGGTCAGGCACAGCTAGCTGGCGGGCCGCGGGCCACGCGGTTCATCTTACAAACAAATGACGGCCCTCACACCCTGCGTCGTAGTTGCGGTGTCACACCGATTCCCGTCTTGCTGGCACGTCATAGGTACATCTGACGTACATAGCTCTATCTTTGTCTATCATAGCTTTCTGTTGCTTAGAGCGAAGCATAAAATGATCGAAAAGGACCATGGTGACATTGTATTGTTGTACAGGCTACGGTCACGAGAGCTAAACAAAACAACTTTTTAACACATAGACGCCGACATAATCATTTGAATACCTATTCAAACGCCCTCGATAATCTTACATATATTTTAATTATATTACAATTATATTATTGTTGTATAATATAGTTAATATATTTCATATATTAACATAGCAGCTTTATTGCTAATATAAATGAAACATACCACCAAATGATTGAAATTTTGAGTTACACATTTTGAGCTTTGGATTGACGTTTATACGCGTCCAAATGTTAGAAATATCAAACAGTTCCATAATTGGCAAGATACATGGGAACAAAACGGTAGAAAGAAGCGCTTCAACTTCATATTTACGTATATTAAATTAAAGTATTTAACAAATATTGATAATTGTCATATTCTTAGTAACGAAAAAAAAATTAATGTAAAAAGTATACCCCCCAAGGGGACTCGAACCTACAAAAAAGTTTGCAGCGGCTCGAATCAACATCTCGGGTCGAGCCGATTCATTTTGCTGATGCTTATGTTATAATTGTAACAGATGTGACAACAGCGTGACAGAGGTTTGATACGTGCCGGCAACTATGCCTTACTGGTGTCTGTGTGCACGCATCACGTATTCACGTATGAATCGCCGTTCGTGGTGTGAAATTATAACTTATATTTATCGACTGATTTGTATTTTTATCGACCCTAACGGTAACTTGGTCAAATTCACTACAATGTACCATAAACGCCACCGACGGAAAATCAGTGAACTATTCTTACGTCGGATGCGTGCAAATCGTATTTTACTTTCTCCGCTTTCCAGAAGTGATAAATTGTGAAAAATCGAATTTCTGTGATCTTGTGCTAGTTCAAGAAAGCCCTAAAGGTTGTTTGAGCAGTGAATAAACCATTAAATCGTCCAATATTTGCTACATGTGAAATGTGTCAAGATGTCTGCAGCCATCTTACTGCCTACATCGTTGTCTGTCTCAAGCTTGCCAGTTTCAGAAACACTATTCTTCTCAACGAATGGTGTGTATTGGCGTTCAAATATACCTTTAAGGCTGTGGTGAAGTCTACAGCAGTCGAAAAATTAGAAATCGGGTCTCTCTGTCGCGCATGGCGTATACGTGCATGCTTTCCGTTGTTTGTGTGAGTGCACGCACACCGGTCATGGCGCCTGGAGTCGGCCCCCTTAACTGGTTTGTTAATAAGCAAAATTGCCGCATATGGAATAAGACAAATCCACAAGAGACCCTACAGACTCCATTACATCCAGAAAAATGCACCGTTTGGTGCGGTTTATATGCTGGTGGCATCATTGGACCTTATTTCTTCAAAAATGAGGCCGGAGCTCACGTTACGGTCAATGGAGATCGTTACCGCACCATGATCAATGCTTTTTCGTTTGAAAATATGGATGACATTAATCCGGACGAAATGTGGTTTCAACGGGATGGCGCTACGTGCTATATGTTTATAATGTTGCGCTAACCAAACCTAACCATTTTTTTTTTTTTTTCATGAGGTGGAAATTTTCGAAAGACACCTCCTGCCCTGGGGGAGAGCAGAAGGTAGTGTCGGATTTTTTGTCGGGATACCGGGAGGACAATCCTCCCACAGCAGGGCCGCCCGTCCACTGACACAGCGGTGACAGTCATCCGAAAGACGGGAGGGGGAACACCTCAAATCGCCCCTCAGACCGTCACCGCTTTTACACTACGGGAGGGGGGGACCTCGCCAGCCTGCGCGAACGCAGCCGGCGAGCCCTGACCCTCCGCCTTTCGCGTCGGACGGGATCGGCTAACTCCCGATCCCGCTCCGATGCCTCCTTTCTGCGAAGAACACCTAGCAGGGGACCAAACCTAACCAAACCTTTTTTTTTTTTTTTCAAAACCCTCCATCCATCCCTCTCATTCCTCCCCGCCCCGCTTTCGCATGCAGGGAGGAATGCCCGGTACACCGACCCCGGGACGAACAAACATACGCGTAGAAGGCGCCCTAAAAAAGGTCCGGCCTCCAAAAAGAGAAACCCGGACTGCAAATAAATCGGGCGGAGCCCGCTTTATTACATTAAATATTACGTTACCTAGCCGGGGAGATGCCCCTCAGTCGGATATATACATTAAAGTACATTAAAATAGTACCTTGTAACAGAAAGAATAAAACAAAATACTGAGTCAGCGAATACATTACATGATAGGTTAAGTATAACCCGTGAATAAAGATAAAATAATAAATAAGTAAATAAGTTAACAAGTTAATAAGTTAATAAATAAGTAAATAGGTAAAATAAATGTGGGCGACGAGTGACGGGAAAAGAAAGGAAGGAAGAAGGTGTTTCGTCCTAGGCCTGCTAGCGGACTCGTCAGTAAGGCGTACTAGCAGGCCCTGCCTTAGACACAAGGATAGTAGGGAATTGTCGGAGGTTGTATATATAGTCGTGGTGACTTATATAACCACTTTCGGGAGCCGGATCGTCGTGCTCGTCCCCTAGCGGTGTATGTGGGAAGTGCCCCCACATCACTCCCCCACCAGTGATAACGTTATCAGAGTTATCCTGGTGCCTGCTGGCTGTTCCTCGATTGCTGCGACGTCGATGTGCACTGCCGTCGTCGTCGTGGAACCGGCCCTCGTAGCAACCTTGCCCGTCCTAGGATAGCCACCGCGAGACAACCCAGCGCGGTCGGTGCAGGTCGAGCGTGGTCGGTTTGGGCGTCTCTGGCGTCACGTCGAAGCTAGCGGTCGTCCTAGGAGAGGGGGTTGCGGAGGTTCAGCGTCGGTCGGACGGCGGCAGCCATCGTGTTGAGTCGTCTCGAATGTCCTTATCTCTCACGTCGTCCACCATGTCGTCGTGTTGCGTGTTCATCACGTCGGGGTCACCAATGTGGGCGACGAGTGACGGGATTCAGGAAGAAATGAATCTCAACTTCTTCCAACTCAGTGCTTTATTATGCTCTACTCGTTCGCTTCGTTCGGGCTCTGGCTACGGACTAACTCTCCCCAGGACCACTCCTGCTACCCCGTATCGCGATGCCCTCCGTTTACCCCCGACTTCTACCAAGATTCGTAGAAGTCAAGAGGTGACGGTTACATCGGCTGGCGACGTGGATCTTAAACAAGAGTGGCTGTTCAAGCCAGTCCGGCGCCACGGAATAAACATCCTAACGAATTCGTAAACGTATAATTCTTTCGTCGCGCGATATCTGCCCCGGTCGAGAGACCTCGAGGGCGTCGTTCGTGGAATGGCGATGGGTCGCCACAATAAATAAATGGGTTGGTTAGGTACAGAGATAAAATAGGTAAATGGGTAGGTTAGGTAATGAGATAAAATAGCTTGGTATACAATAGCATGGTCCTATGGTTAAAAGATTTCAATACTACTATCCGGCGAATTAATACGCACCGTTGAACTTCGTAATGGGAAAGAATAATCTCAGCTAAATGTCCCCGAGTGTCCAACAAAGAATAAAAGTATATGCATGCGGTATCAAGTTGTAAAAAAGGAATTACAGGCATCGCCCAGGTATATCACATAGTCGTATTAACGCCATATCGGCCTCTACTATATCTATGAGTAAATAGAAATCCTTAGTCTCATTCTTGGATTGTTGTCTAACTACACTCTTCGTCTTCTTAGTGGGGTGGCCCCCTCCCGCAACCGTTCCTGTTTCTGTATATCGTTCTCCGCCTGTATTCTTATATCCATTGTAGTGCGAGCAAAACTCCTCAACGCTGTCCAGGTTTCGGTGTTTTTACACGCTCGTCTCACTAGATCGTGGATTGCCACGCGAGCCCCCAGGGCCTCCTCGAGAGTCGCCCGCTCATTGTTCCAACGCGGGCAGGCCAGCAGGACATGTTGCGCGTTGTCCACGGCATATCCGCAGTCACAGCATGCGGAATCCTCCGTCGTGCCGATGCGGACCCTGTATTCATTGAAGACTCCATGTCCTGTCAGAAGCTGCGCAAGGTGATAATTCATGTTCGCCTTGCCACTTCCCTTAAGCCATTCCTTTATATCTGGGATGAGCCTCCTCGTCCAGTTCATCTCATTAAACTTATCCCATTCTGCCTGCCATAATGACATCATATCATCCCTCAATTTCTGTCTCGCCTTATCTCTGCTTTCTCCGGTGGATTGTACGCCCTCCCCCCTGGATCGTCTCGTGTCCTGGTACCAGCGGACTCTTTCCTTAACCCGTAGATGAACGGGGAGCGATCCTGCCAGTACGCATGCCGCCTCATAGGCCGTGGTGCGGTAACAGCACGCGACTCTCGGAACCGGGACCTTGTGAGCTCTTCTCAGGGCCGCCCTCAACGTACCCCTCTCCAGGGCCGGGCTCCCCCAGACAGGGGCCCAATATAGCGCGACAGCGTTCCATACTGCCTCATATAACTTTCTACACTGCTGTCCCGGACCCCCATGATTTGGTAGGAGGGAGATTAGCGCCGACATTAGCCGGGTGGCCTTTCCCACGGCCTTATTGACATATGGGGCAAACGTCCTCTTTGAATCCAAAATCACCCCCAGATATTTAATCTCGGCGGCTGCAGTTATCGTTCTGCCGTCAATCACAAACTGAGCTGGGTTCGGAATCCATTTGCGGGTCAGCATGATAACACTCGTCTTTTCGGGGCAGACCCGAAGCCCTTTATCAGCAAACCACCTTAGTATCTGTGGGTGTATAGTGTTGATATTTTTTCGTATCTTGTCAAAATCGCGGCCAGTCGTTACTAGTAGTAGGTCATCAGCGAATGCGATTAGAGTAGAGCTATGTCCTGTCGTATGTAGCACCTCGTCGTATACAATGTTCCATAATAGGGGTCCTAAAACGGACACCTGGGGAACCCCAGCGTAAACAGGTATCACCTCCGCACCCATTTCTTTATCAACAACGATCGTTCTCTCGCTTAGGTAGCTCTTCAGCACCTTTTGTAGGTAGAGGGGCAAGTTTCTATTTCGACACTCATCGAGCACCCCCTCCCAAGGGAGCGTGTTAAAGCATTCTGAATATCGAACGCGACCGCCGCACATAATAGATTCCTCTGTCTGGCGTCCTCCACGATCTCGTTCAGCTTGTGGAGGGCGTCGAGTGTCTCGAATAGACTATCTCTCCTAAATCCGTACTGTCTTGGATGAAGGCCCGTGGGGCCCAGGAATTCTTCAATTCTAGCCTTTATAACATACTCCCACATTTTCGAGAGTGCTGGGAGGATACTTATAGGTCTATAATCCCCCGGTGACGCACCCGTCTTATTTGGTTTCCTGAAGCATACTAATCGGGCCATTTTCCACTCTGGTGGAATCCCGCACATCAGTGTCGCTGTAAAGACTTTTGCTAGGTCTTCAGGTGCATTGTTGGCCAATAGCCTTACAATGGCGGCCGGGACCTTGTCAACTCCTGCCGCTTTCTTTATTTTAATTCTCTTGGCCGCTGCCAGTATCTCGCCTGGAGATACAAACGGAGTTTCTTGTTCGTCCAGGGTTAGTTCCGTCACAGTCTCTTCTTCAGTTCCCGTAGGAGGGGTCACGACGAACAGATTATCCACTATTTTATTCATCATGTCCTCCGGGATCGGAGTCGGATTCGTCCCCTCCAACCTCCGTGTGACGACTATATAAGGTCGTCCCCACGGGTTATTGTCGAGGGTCGCACAGAACTCCCGCCACTTGCGTTCTTTGCTATTTCTTATCGCATTTCTCAGTTCCTTCCTTGCGGCTTTAAACTCTTGTTCCAGCTCAATCTTATCGGGACGGTTCTTCTTTGTGGCCCGCTAGGCCTTTCTCCTTCGTTTATTTGTCGTTTTCCTAAGCTCAGCGATCTCGGCCGACCACCAATAACACACCTTGCCTCGCATGGTAATTGGAGATTTACGCAAGGCTGTATCACAGATCGTTTTTACCAGTACAGTATAAGCCTTAGGTAAGGATGGTTCACTCGGGTGTCCCCGAGGTAATCGCTCCCTAGCTTCATTATATACATTCAGGACTCGTTCTTGGTCCAAATCACGAAGTGAATAAGTCCATCTAGATTCCTTACTAGTGAAGGAGCCTATAGGATGGAATTCATGTAACAAATAATAGTGGTCCGAGGCTGAGTAGTCCGCCAGGACTCTACTAAAACTCAGCCGGCCATGGGCCTCGGTATTGATTAAAACACAGTCAATTTTGGAGCGTCTCCCGCAGCGCTCGAACGTGGCCCCGCCTGTTGAGTTTATTGGGTCCAGCCCCTTTTCCAATGCCAGATCCATCAGAGCCGCTCCACGTTCATCAAGTACCTTGCTACCCCATGCTGGGGATTTCGCATTAAAATCACCTGCGAGGGCCACATATTCAGTTTTAGTCATATCATCTATCCCGCGCGCCAGCCCATTAACAAAGTCTAGCAAAACCTTCTGGGTGACGTTTGGGGAGCAGTAACAGCTACCCACCAGCCAATCTGCCGCCCGTAGCAGGATAAATCCTTCACCTGCGGACACCTCGTCGTGTGATTGAAGGGCGCTACCCCGGGGAGTATAGATCCCTACGTCCCCCCTCGAGTCGGCATGCCATCCTTCTAGGATGCGGTATGGTTTCGAGATGCATACCACATCGGCGTTGTACTGTATGGCGGACTTAGCCAGCAGTTCTTGTGCCAGCTTGCACCTGTTCAGATTTATCTGCAGCACCCGTATTTGTCGAGCTGGTTTCCTATTAGCCATTGTTAAAGATCATTGTTTTTCCCCTGTAAGCCGGGCAGTTTAATGCCCCCGCAACATGTCTGACATTGGTCCCATCGATGCCCGTCCTGGAGCACAGCACACATCTAGGCGACTTGTCGCATGACTCCATGTTGTGTCCTTCCTGCCCGCATTTGCGGCACAGTGACTTTCCTTCTTCCAAGTTTCGACATTCGGCCCCAACGTGGCCAATTTGGTGGCACCTGAAGCACCTGATGACATCTGGAAGAATCTTAGCTCGACAAATTACCATGCCAATTCTTAATCTTCCTGACCGCAGTTCCCCGCTCACCTTTCTGGTGGGGACCCTCACAATAGCCGCCTGGGTACCGTCCCGCAATGGCCTCAACGTTTGTACTAAGACCTCGGCAGGGTCAATCCTGCCTGCCTCTGCCAGGTCAGCGGCCACCTCATCTTTCGTAATTATAGGATCCAGGCCCCTCAGTTGGAACGTCGTGGTTTCCTGGAGTAATCTAATTTGTGCACCCTCACCCAGCCTTCTGCGCACTAGTTCTCCGACTTCCTCGACCTTCGCTTCCTGTCCGATTTCAATCAGTAAGTGACCTGTACGCGTCTTGTGAACGCCTTTCACCCCCTTGAGGTGAGTCTTTAGTTCGCCTGCTATCGATTTGTATGTGTCGAGGTACGTTCCCCCCTGCTCAATCCTAACCAACATTGCCTAAGGTTTTACCCTTCTCCTCGGCCTCTTACCTCTTTTCAAGGGGTCTACCTTAGGAGCTTCTTGTCCCTTGTCAGTCGCAATACTTCGTTTACTATTCACCCGGGACGCGAGGTAAGGGAGGCGTCCCGGCTCTAGGGTTTCTCGGCTAGGGATTTCGTCGTTTTCGTCTTCAGACGGCTCTCGGCTGGAATAACCTCGCCATTCCCAGCGGGGAATCCTGGCTTTGCGTAAATACGCGATCTCCATATTCGTCCTATAGGTATTTCCATATGGCCCCTCCTTAATATCATTCACAACCTCCGAGTAGAGTGCTCGTCGTTGTGTTCGTTCCCGTTCATACACATTTGTCACATAGTCCCACCTCTCGTCGGGCGCGAGCCGTCTCCGAGGCCGCCTTCTAAGTGGGGATGGAGGTGGTCCCGTGTCCTGTTCCATGGACTCTTGACGGTCTAAAGGGAGCTTCGTCCTAGGGTTCCGTAGGTCCGTCGGCATCGGCTCATCTAAACATTGGGTTCACCCCTCAGGGGTTCGTTAACCCATCTCGCAGACTGTATCGCATTGCCAGTCACCCTGGCATTGGGCCGGCTGCGTTTGGCCTTGGTCTGTTCCGGTGGTGAGATCTCCTTTCTTTTATCACCGCCACCCATTATCGCCATTGTCTCTACAACTTCAGGGTTGTTTTCCCTTATATCGATGGAGGTTTCTTTCCTCGCTTTCTGACGGCGCCCTTCTTGGCCATCCATTGTCGTTATGGAAGTTCTGTCCTCTCCATATACGGGGTCTTCCGTTTTGGTAGCAGTGTTTACAGTCACTGTTTTACCTATGCCCACCGCAACTTCCGCCCCCGTACTTCCCTGTCCATGTCGATGGGTCCACTCTAGGTCCTTCGCCAAGCTCTCGAGACAAGTAAGGGCTATACCACTTTTCTCTTTGAGAATTCGGTTTACATTTTTGGTGGCAGCAGCGTATCCGAAGATTGCGTTGACCGCAATAGTTGCTTCTCGTGCACGTTTTATCATCTTTTTAAGGGCATCACGCGAAACCAGCAAGCCGTCGGCCTGTTTGGCCCCATCATTCTGTTCGGTAGCGTTCCTTTTCACTGCTCCAGCGGGTTGGATGACCATCACTTCGAAGACATCTTCTTCATCACCCTTCTCTTGGTTGTTCCCTTGATTCATAGTCAGCCTGGTCGGACTTCGACTCAGGCTGGCCCTGGGTTTGAAGGGATTATCAATCTCGGTCGTCGTATCACTTTGCGTTTTTCCCGTAGCACTCTCGTGTTGTGCCGGGGCCTCACTTTTTTTACCAATCTTGTCCGTTTCGTAGTCCGTTACACGTTCCATATCGTCGACATTAGAATCAATCCGGGTTGTAGTTTCTTTTTGAGTTGTTTCCATTTTTCAAAACCGGCCCCCTTTGGCCGAAGCCTCCTGCGGCCACCGTATATAGTTGGGGGAACCAAAGGATCACCAAGGCCTTTTTTTTTTTTTTTTTTTTTTTTCGAGGTGGAAATCTTCGAAAGACACCTCCCGCCCTGGGGGAGAGCAGGAGGTAGTGTCGGATTTCTACCGACTAAAACTACCCCGGTTACCTAACCTCGGCGCTTGTAAGGGAGGCCCCGTGACCTACGAAGACACTTCCGGTGCCTCCCCACGCCCGGCCATTCCGGCCCCATCCGCGGGAGGGTCAGAAGGACCCTCCGAAAAACTCTGTTGCAGTAGCACCTGGCCGCGCCAGGGGTAACACCCAGCGCGGCCTACCTTCTCCAGGCCGTGATAAGGGCGACTCGGGCCCCCACCCGAGCCGCCCACGGCTCTCCGACGGCCCCGCGGGATTGGGGGGGATTGTTCCTCCCCGGCAGGAACGCCCGCATACGGGGTATTGGCGAGTTCAACCAGCAGGGGTGTGGGGGAACACCTCAGCGCCCCTAGGATCCATCAGCCATTCACACCGCGGGAGGGGGGATCTCGCCAGCGGAAAACGCACGGCGAGCCCGCCCCTCCTTCATTTTCGACGCCGTTTCCGGCTGTCGGGCAGTCCAGCGGGATACCGGGAGGACATAATCCTCCCACAACAGGGCCGCCCGTCTACTGAGTCAGCGGTGACGGTTAGCCGAGAGACGGGAGGGGGGACACCTCCGTCGTCCCTCGGACCGTCACCGCTTTTACACCACGGGAGGGGGGGACCTCGCCAGCCTGCGCAAACGCAGCCGGCGAGCCCTGACCCTCCGTCTTTCGCGTCGGACGGGATCGGTCAATTCCCGATCCCGCTCCGCTGCCTCCTTTCTGCGAAGATCATCCTCGCAGAAGGAAGCCACCGTTACCCAGGCTCTCTCGCTGCCCAGCATCGTACTAACGATGCGAGGCAGCGAGAGATCCGCCCCCACTTGCGCCCTCAACGCCCGGCGCTTCGCCGCCCATTCCGGGCACTCCTCGAGAGTGTGCTGCGCTGTGTCCAGCGCAGCCCCACACTCGTGACACTCCGCCGTTGCTTCCGCCCGCATCCGGCACAGGAACTCACCGAAGCATCCATGTCCGGTGAGCACCTGCGTAATCCGCTAGGTGAGCCTAACCCTGCCGCGGTCCAGCCATTCGTCCAGGCTGGGCAGAACCGCCCCGACTGCCCGCTGCGCGGCTCCTCGATTAAGGAGCCCAATCCTCCATTTGTTCCGCGCAGCCAGCCGGGCCTGACGTCTCACGTCCACTTCTTCCTCGGCGGACACCATCGCGCCCCCCGACGGAGTTCTCGGAGACGCTCGTAAATGGAAGCATCCCCCTCCGCCAAGAGATCTAAAGGCACGGTGCCCGCCAAAACCAGCGCCGCCTCGTGGGATATCGTGCGGTATCCCCTGGCCACCCTGATGGCCATCCTCCTCTGAACGCGGCGCAGCGATACTTTGCTGCGCCGCGCGACCATCAGGGCTGACACCCATATCGGGGCGCCGTAAAGCGCCATAGACCGCACAACACCCAGGTATAGGCGGCGCACCCTCTCATCCGGTCCGCCGATGTTTGGGAGGAGGCGGCCAAGGCCGGCCGCCGCCCTCTCCAATCGGGGAGCCAGTCGGTCGAAGTGGAACGTGAATCGCCAGTGGCTGTCCAGGAGGAGACCGAGATAATTCATCCGGTCCCCAACCTGAACATGCTCACTCCCTATCATAATCCAGGACCGGGGCGGTCCCCCGCTCCGAGGCCTGTCGTGAAACCACATGGCCTCGGTTTTCAGCGGGGAGATCCGCAACCCCAGTCCCCGGATACCGTTGACGACGGAGGCCAGTCCCGTCTCCGCTAGAAGGATGGTCCTCTCCCAATCCCTCCCGACGGCCATCAGCAGCGTGTCACCAGCGTAACACGTCAGACTGACGCCGTCTGTGACCCCTGTGGGACACCACGATCAACCTCCCTCGTGCATAACCGGCCACCTCTGCCCGGATATTCGACCCACCTGTCCCTCAGGTAGTCCCTTAGGACCTTCCTCACGTAGAGGGGCACTCCGTGGTCAGCGAGTGCCCCCCCCCCCCCGATACGCCCCCAGGGAAGGGAGTTAAAGGCGTTGGCGATGTCAAGACTGACCGCCAACGCCACCCCTCCCTGGGACGTGGCCGAGTCCGAGTGGGACCTGACTCGACTGATAGCGTCGATCGTCGAGCGTCCCCCTCTGAAGCCAAACTGGGACTCGGCCAGGTCGGGACCCACCCGGGACAAGTGCCCCGAGAGGCGGGAAGCTAGCACCCTCTCGAAAAGCTTTCCCACCTCGTCGAGGAGACATATCGGCCGGTACGCCGAGGGAGAATCGGCGGGCTTGCCGATCTTCCTAATCAGGACCATCCGTCCCCTTTTCCAGCGGGACGGGGCGCGCCCCAACCTCAGGCAGCCATCGAACAGGCGCCTGAGGCGGGGCCCAAGGACCCGCAGGGCAAGGGCCATGGCTCTGCCCGGTATGCCGTCAGGTCCCGGGGCCGTGTTGCGGGCTCCCATTTTCTGACGGCCCGGGAGAGCTCCTCCACCGTGACCCCCATGTCGTCGGACCAGTTGTTCGGGTCCGACTCCCCGAGCTCCGGTGCCTGTTCTCCCCCTTCATCCAGGGGGAACAGGGTGTCTACCACCCTGTCCAGGAACTCGGGGTCCAAGGTCTCCGTCACGGGGGGCGCCCATGGGCGAAGTTTGCCCATCACCATTTTGTACGGGCGACCACAGGGTTCACGGTTCAGTAACTCGAAGAGCTCTGACCACGCCCCCGCCTTTGCCCTCTTGATGGCCAGCTGGAGGGCTACCACCTGCTCCCGGTAGCCCTCGTACAGCTGATGCTCCCTCGCCAAGTTGCGACGCCGTCTTCGACGGGCTCTCTGGAACAGTCGCCGGGCACGAGCGCAAACATAGCGCAAACGCGCAATCTCCGGCGACCACCAGTACGTTGCCCGTCGATCCGGGGCGCGGGACCAGGGCATGGCAGCATCGCAGACCGCTACCATACCCCCTTGGAACCGCGCCGCTTTCTCTTCGAAGTCCACGACCGGCCCAGCCGGAAGTCCGGGCCAGGCCTCGGCCAGGGAGGCGGCCATCAGCAAGCCCTCGTCCAGGCCACGGCCAGGGAGGCGGCCATCAGCAAGCCCTCGTCCAGGCGCTTCAGCGCCCACCGCTTCTTCGAGGCAGGGAGAATGTAAGGGGACCCATACCCCCCGCCCCTACCAGCCCTCCCCGTCGGTCCCCGGCCCAGGGTGGCGCGCACCTCCATAAGGATATAGAGGTGGTCACTCAACGTTTCCACCTCTTGCGCCACCCTCCAGCCCCTTACACGATCCACCACCGAGGAGGAGGCCCACGTTAAGTCGACAATGGACTCCCCCTGGTAGCGGACGCAGCTGCTGGCTGACCCCCGATTAATTAATCGAAGGTCGGAGCCGGCCGCCCAGTCCAGCACCGCCTCGCCCCTGGGGTCCGTCCTGGGGGAACCCCAAGGCTGAGACTTGGAGTTAAAATCCCCCAGGACAATAACCGGACGGGGCTGACATCGCGAGATACATCTCGCGACCCCGTCCAGGTACTCCTCAAAGGACCTCAGGTTCCACCGAGGCGGCGCATAGACTGCCACCACCGCGATATCCGCCCATTGGACCGCGGCGTAGCCCTCGCCGCACTCCAGAAAGGAGAACGGCAAGGGCATCGAAGCCCCTCCAAGGATGATCGCTACCGAGCCCCCCGGGTTTCCCACCCAATTCGGGTGGTCCGGGATCCTGTACGGCTCGGCAGCAATCGCCAACCCCACACCCCACTCAGCCATGGACTGGACAAGCATGTCCTGCGCCCTGGCCGAGTGGTTAAGGTTGGCCTGAAGCAGCAGGGCCATAGCCCCTTCACTGCTCCAGATCCATGGCCCCTTCCTCCACGGGCCTTATCTCCTTTGTTGCGGGAGGAGTCACTGTTGGCGGTGCTCTCCCTCCTTCCTCTTCAGGCTTTGGCATGGGGCCAGGGCCCTCCGGTGCAGCTGCCGCCGCCTTCTTCGGCCCGTCCAAGGTCAGGGCAGCCAGTTTGGGGGCCAACTGCATCTGCCGGGCCCCCTGATTCCTCCTTCCTTTGGGGGGCACACAGCCCTTGGTGCCCATCCGATGGCCGGAGGGTTTCCCCAGGTCGGCGCACAGGGGACATCGAGGAGCACTCCGGCACTCCGCCACCATGTGC
Organism: Nomada flava; assembly: GCA_951802745.1. Lineage (NCBI taxonomy): Eukaryota > Metazoa > Arthropoda > Insecta > Hymenoptera > Apidae > Nomada > Nomada flava. The sequence continues at coordinate 11,313,240 of OX637903.1, forward strand.
TCAGCGCTGCCGCAGTTGTGGCATCGCCCGCTGAGGTCCACGGTGCTGGTGCACCGCTGCCTTACATGGCCCGTCTCCAGGCAGCGGAAACACTGCAGCGGGCGGTCCGCCAGCGCCTCCACCCGGGCAGTGGTCCAGCCGACGCGGATCTTCTTCGCCGCGACCACCTTCCTGGCAGCTGCCAATGGGCACTTTACCCAGAGGGTGCCAAGTCCCAGCGGAGACGACCGGATCTCTCCGGTCCTCACCTCCGCTGGCGTACACCCTCCGACAGCTGCGATGGCTGCGGTCACGTCGCTGGTGGTGGTGGCCGCCACCAGGTCCCTGACCCGCATCTCCGCCATTTTTGTTGGGCGGGCCACAGTCACGCCCTCCTCCCCGCCGAGCACCTCCCGCATCTTTGCGGCAAGGGCATCCGCCTTAGCAGCCCCCTCCGGCCCGGGAATCTCCAGAAGGAGACCCCCCGTCGCGGCTCTCTTCGGCCGCAGCTCCGTTATATTGAGCTCCGCCAAGTTGATTTGGCTGGCGGAGCTCATGGCCTCCGCATACGACATCTTCGCCCCATCTTTGATGGTTAAGGCGATCGCCGCCGTACGCGGGGGTCTGCGCTGGGGAGTTTTGGGGGCTGCTTTCGCTCCTCCCTCCTTCTTCCGCTGCTGTTGTTGTTGTCTCGGCTGCTGCTTCTTCTGCGGCCTCGCCGGCAGTTTCTTGGCAGCCGCGGGAGGGGCCGGAGACGGGGCCGGGCGTCCCTGGGCCCGAGTCGTGGCCTCCGTCTTCGTCTTCCTGCCCTTTCCTCCCGCCACCGTGACCCACGTGTTGCCGCCCTTCTGCGCCGGTGGGGGAAGGGGGGGCTTGGCATCTGGGGTGAAGGGGAGGGCGTCTCCAGGTGCCTTGTTGCCGCGGGTAACTCGCCGCGACGGCAGGCCGCCACCACTTCCGCCTGTATCTCCCTGATACGGACCTCCCCCGGCGTCTCGTCCTTCGTCATCTGCTTCTGGGGGACTGCCCTCGCCCACTCCTCGGAGAGCTCCTTCTGCATGGAGACAATCTTCCTCTCCACCCTCCCCATACAAGTTTCGAAGAGCGCCTCCAAGCGCTCCTCACTGACGGGCCCTGTCCTTCCTTTCGAGGAGGAGGAGGAGTGGGACGTACGGGCCATAGTTCTGTCCCCTTTCTCCCCTTTATCCCTTTTCTCCCTGGACCGCACCGGGACTGGGACCGCCCTGGCCGCAACGAGCGCTAGCTTGAGATCGGCCACCTCGCCGCGCAGCTTGAGGTTTTCCTCCTCAGTCTGCTGCGCGTTCATTCTAGCCGACCTCTTGGCCAGCTCCGTCGTCGCTGCGTTCACCGTAAGGGCAGCCACCTTAAGGTCCCTAATATAGGTCCCTTTTAGATTGGAGCTCCTGAGAGCCACCCTCCTCACCACAGCCATCTGGGTCAAGATTTTTGCCACCAGGTTGGCTGTGGGTTGCGGCCTCAGCTCGTCAGCCAACTCATTCTCCGTCGGCATACGGCGTGTACGCCTGGCAGGCGACGAGTCCTCCTCCGGGCTCTGCACCCTCCTCCCCTTCATGAAGGCCCGCCTCTGGTCCGATTCCCCAGAGGATCGGAGCCTTTTCTTCTTGGCGGCAGCAGTGGACGCACTGGAGTCAGTGTCCGCGTCGCTTGTTATACAAATCGAGGTACTCACCGCCGTCATTACCTCCCTCCGTGCGCCGACCCCAGATGTTCCTGGGGTAGCCTCCTTTTTGTTGCCACAATCCATAAGCTGCACTATGGGCGTGGCCCTCCCCGCCGGACTCACGCTAATCAAGCGTGCTCCCTCCTTCTTCATCGATGTTTTGTCTGTTGTTGAAATCATATTAGCAGATAGTTAAATTAACGGTTCGCCCATCATGGGACTCCCACCGCGGCGGGGGCACTTCCCCGTTTAAGTTTGACCCTAAGTATGGATGCCGAAGCCGAGAAGCGGTTTGTCAGGTGGTCAACCCTATTGGCACCGAGTGACTCTAATGAAAAATGTTACGGGATAGGCCCGCGCCATAAAAGGTGTTAGAGGTTTAACGTCACCCCTATTGAATGGGCGACACCGGATCCGAGCCGATGCCAGACCCAAGCCTCAGGCTAGACGTGCTACGATTTCACCTACGCAGCGTCGGTTATGAGGAAACACTGACCAGGTAATCCTCCATACCTGCGCCCGAATACTCCACTTCAACCCCGTCATTGGCTCCTGACAGTGAACGCGTGAGCGGTTCTTCCACGTTAAACATGCGGGTTCACGGGACCTTTGCCGTACTTGTCGGACTTACGTTTACCCTTATTACTACCGCAGAGGTCAGGTACTAACATCACGCGCCACTCCGGTCGGGGGGCAACTACTCCCCCCTTGGCTAGTCTGCCGGGAATATCCATGGGGCATCGACCACAGCCCATCCATACGCACATTCACTCCGTGAGCCGCTACTTAGTTTTCACCGCTTAGCCCAAGTACGTCCGGCATGGTTGTACCTGCCGGGAATGCATCTCCCGCCGGCATGGTCTTGGGCCTCATTGCAGCTACTCAAGCCCCTGCACCACGACAAGGTGGCGGCTCCTAGCAGGGGATCACCTAGGCCTCCTCCTTACCTAGGCTAGGGGACTAATATACCGCGGGGTGGCCCCAGGTGCCCAGCAGGGATCGTTTACGACCGGGCATATTTAACGTCGTCCCGGCCGTTCAGCTCTCGGCACGATGCCTTACACCTTAGCTTACGACGTGGAACCGCAGCTTGGTTTCGCCGCTCCGTACAAACCCATCCGGCTAGGGTGGCCCTGCCAGGAGTTTAGAACTCCCGCCGGTATGGCCTTGTACATCATCGCGGGTACTCAGCCCCTGCACCACGACAAGGTGGCGGCTCCGAGCAGGGGAAACCTAACCAAACCTGACCATCGACTTATTGAAATCAAAATTTGGCGATAAGTTGATTTCGAGAAATGGACCTGTCAATTGGCCTCGAAGGTCGTGCGATTTGACTCCTCTCGATTATTTTCTGTGGGGCCACGTGAAGTCACTGGTTTATGCTGATAAACCAGCAATAATTGACGCCTTGGAGGCCAACATTATTCGTGTTATTTGTGACATACGACCAGCAGTGCTCGAAAAAGTGACCCAAAATTGGACGTCCAGAATACGTTTCGTCAAGAACAGCCGCGGTGGCCATATGCCCGAAATCATTTTCAAATGTTAATGCCATGTATTGATCTTTTGAATGAATAAAACAATTTGATTAAAATTAAATTTTTTGTGTTATTTTTTACAATTTCAAGTTCCATCGGGCTTAAAAAAAAAAAACACCCTTTATAAATAGAATGAGCAAAATCAAACTGTGTCCGATTTGTCTGGACCCATTAACGGTTTTCGAAACCAATTGAAATTATTTATATTCGAGATACAAACAAATGAGCTACATCACTTTCCATGCTGTGCAGAAATTGCCGAAGAACATTCTAATGCAACCTTTATCGGAATAAACCACAACTAATGGGGATTGAACGAGGGTTTGAAAAACGATTCCAAGATCTCAATTTAACACATTCACGCCGGCGTGCATCACCGGTGGGTCACGCTCGACTGTCCCATCGGGCGGCGTGCATCACCGGTGGGTCACACGATACTGAGCCATCGGGGGGCGTGCATCACCGGTGGGTCACGCTTGAACTTTCGTTTAGACGCCGCTCACCATCAAAAATATAGTTTGTTTAGTAACTGGAAAAAATTGCCGTATAGTTGAAATTTAACGTATATTGATTGAAAAGAGGTAGTATTTATTTGATTTTATCTCAACATTATAAACATATATTATAAAACTAAAATTTAGTAATAAAAACATACCAATTAAATATTATAAAGTAAACATATTTATTTATGTATTTCGATGCAATTTTTTAAAGCATTTTATACAGAGTGTTGGCTGGCCCTTACAACGATTACAATACGTGGTTACTTTTTTAGTTTTCTTCGTGGCATACTCTCTACCTTTTTTTTTATATAAACATTTATAACATTCTTTACATCTTTGTCTTGTTTTTCTTGTAGGTCCTTCATACGAATGAAGAAAGTGTGAATCTCTTTTCGACGGTATTTGCTTTTCAATTGCCATTTCTTCACTTCGATAATTATTGATTAAAAGGTGATCAATAATATGTTCTCTAAATTTTAAAGTATTACTATGTTTATTATATTACCCCAATTTTTATGTATGTACCACGCATTTACGATACAAGTTCCGCATATCAACTGTATGATAATTTTTCTGTACCATTTCACGGTTTTTCGTAAAGAACTATAATACGAAGACATTTGGTCCGATAAGTCAACACCCTTTTTTGCATCATATACAAGAAAACAGTATCTGGCTTTAACTTATTATTTTTTCCTTGAATAATTGTAGACATGTGATTCTCGCAAGTAGATAACATACGAACAGGTCTTTTATCTGTCCATTTCAAAAATTTAACTCCGTGACGATTTTCCAAACTCATAATGCCACCACGGTGTTGTTTTCTTTTTGCCTGTGGCGGTAGAAATTTTCTGTTCATTTTGACAGTACCATAAATAAATGTGTTTTTCTTTAAAAGTTCCTCAGCCAAAGGGACACTCGTGTATTAGCTATCTGTACATAGTATGCGGCCCTCAGATAGTAATCCACTCATCAACTTCATTACAATATCATGTGAACAAGTTTTCGTAATTGCTGTTGCATTTTTTCCGGCATAAATATCAATATTATAAGTGTAGCCTCCAGGAAGACACAGTTTATATAATTTTATGCCATACTTATGTCGCTTGCCTGGGATGTATTGGAGAAAACCGAGACGTCCTCTCCATGGAACCATACTTTCGTCGATTACAATAACTTTGCCAGGTTGAATAGCACTTTTGAAGTTATCAACAATTGCTTCAACAATGTTTCGAATTTTGTGCAACCGATCTTCAGTTCTGGCTGTGGTATTGTCCGAAAAATGTAAAAACTTAAGGATGGATAAAAAACGGTCACGTTTCATTGCATTTTTTATGCGTGCGTTCGCATACATGTCGCTGTTAGACCAATGTAATGTAATTTCTGGTAGTCGGACTACACCCATAATAAGCAATATGCCAATAAAAGTATTCATTTCATCTCTTGTAACAGACTGCCAGGCCTGTTGGTGCGTTCTACTGCTAGATGAAGAATTATTTTTGCATTGTGCAGCATATTCATTTGTTTCTTCAACTATCTTTTCTAGTATTTCATCCGTGGAAAATAGTTTGTATAAGGCAACAGGGTCATTACAGTCAGTGTTTTCCAATAAAAATTCCTCTTCTTCCGAATACTCATTTATTAATGAAGTTCTTTCTCTTACTTCCTGCCATTCTTCATCGTGATCCTCGTTCTCTGATTTAGACTCAAAATCTTCTTCCTCCGTGGAACATTCATTCACTTCACTGTTTGCATTAACAAAATCCTCGTCTGAAGAGGAAGAAAGTATCCTTGATCTTGATATCTTTCTCCTGCTTCCATTTATAGATTCATCAGACGAATCACTTATTTCCATATCCATGTTATCTATTATTTATATGGGCAAAAATATAAAAAAAATGCTAATCACCTTTCTAGTTATGCTTACTGGCAGAAATCTGTGGTCAGGATGAAAAAACGGCACGAGTTACACAACTTGACATATTCAACAAATTTTACAAAAAAGTAAACGTTTCGTGTGGACTAAAAAAGCTTCAAAACCGCCTTTAACACTTTGACTGCCACGCCGAAATCACATTTCTCGCTCAGGACGCCACGGGTGTATTTTTATTATTCAAAGCATATAATGGCAAAATAATAATAAATTGCTGTTTCAAAGAAATGGAAGCATAACAGGGCACGTAAAAGAGAGAATAAAAAAGGCAAACGTGGCGTTGAACCAGGAATGGGGGTTGGGGGAAAGAAAGTTTAGGGATAGCTTCAAAATGAAATTGTATATACATAGTTTGTTTATTACTGAACTTGAATACAGTAAAAATGTGCACGCTCTCGTGCACGCGCTTTCTTAACTGATGTTGGCTGATTCCTTTGTTCTTTCTCTTGAGACGTTCGACGTACCGTGCGTGATCTCGGTTGCTACGCAAGTGTGGTGAAAAATCGCTGCTCCCGCTGGAGACACCGTCAACTAGTAATGAAAACGGTAGCTGTTGCTACCGGTCGCGCGAAAATCTCTGCTAACAAAGAAAATACGGTCGACTCTCTAATGGGCCTCGCGGCCCCCCTTTCACGCCCCAACATGCCGCCCCCCTTGGAAGGCCTGGCGTTCCAATGCAAACAACGGCGAAACAAAACAAAAAGGCTTAATCCTATTCGTAATACTAATTTACAAAAAGATATGATATTATGTATAATAATCTAATTTATCAACTATAGTGTAATCACGGAAACTCGGTACATTATAACGAAAGAAGACATGCATGAAACGGAAGTCCAAATAAAACAAATATGCGAATAGTGAATACAGTAAAGGTAATACAATAAATCCTTAAATTTCTACTGGCAAAACGCAAAGTTTCGTGGCTGGTCGCTTAACGGTTCCCTTGGCTGTCCTGACCATGGCGGCTCTGACCACCCCGTCCTTCCCTGGTAACGTCTCCACAACTCTGCCCATCAGCCATTAGAGGTGGTAGGTTGTCATCGCGTATTACCACCAAGATGCCCTCCTGGAGTGGTTGATCGGTCCTTGAGGCTCCCTTGGGCCTCTGATGTAGCAGGTTCAAGTACTCCCTGGACCACCGCTGCCAGAAATGTTCACGCAGCCGCTCGCTGTTTTGTAATCGAGATAGCCGATTGATCGATACATCTGTCAAATCAGGCTCGGCAACTGATAGCAAGGAGTCCCCGATAAGGAAATGGGCTGGTGTGATGACACTGAGGACACGAGGATCAGAGGACAGAGGTGTGAGCGGAGGAGAATTCAGTACTGCTTCTATCTGCGTTAGTGTTGTGTACAACTCCTCAAATCGCAAGGAAGCATATACCACCACGCGTTTCAAATGGTATTTAGCCGACTTCACCGCCGCCTCCCACAATCCGCCAAAATTTGGTGCCCCAGGCGGAATGAAATGCCAATTTACCCCTTCCATGGCTAGTAGTTCGCTTATTTTCTTACGAGCCACACCGTCGAATACCTGTATTTGCAAGTCGTTTAAAGCCCTATTTGCCCCCACAAAATTGGAGCCCTTATCAGAATAAATGTTAGCAGGTTTGCCCCTCCTGGCCATGAATCGTTTCAGGCAGGCAATGAAACACTCCGTACTCATGTCAGTCACTAATTCAATATGTACGGCCTTGGTTGCCATGCACACGAAAATTGCGCCATAGGATTTTAAAAATTTGGCACTGCGACGTCTGTCCTCCTTTACGAGAAAGGGACCGCAGTAGTCGACTCCTGTATTGGAAAATGGCCTTGATGTGACGACGCGAGACTCGGGCAAGTTTCCCATCAAATAGGACGAATTCTTTGGGGCGCTTCTGAAACAGGTGACGCATTTGCGCACGATATTCCTGACAGTGCCTTTTCCTGCTATTGGCCAGTAAGTGGCACGCACGGCGGCGAGTGTCATTTGAGGACCTGCATGATGGTTTTTTTTGTGCTCGTATTCTACTATCAACGTGGTAAGCGGATGAGATTTTGGCAGCAATATTGGGTGTTTACTGTTGAATTGTAGTTTTGAATTTTGGAGCCGGCCCACGAGACGCACCACACCCCAGAGCAGTTCAAAATTTCCGCCGGAGTAACTCCCCTCGAAATCATATCTGCTGGGTTCTGTGCCGAAGGCACGTGTCCCCAGTACGCCGCCGGTAGCAATTCTTGCACCTCGGATACCCGATTTGCAACGAATGTAGTCCAGGTGCGCGACGGAGATCTAATCCAAGCCAAAACTATTGCCGAATCACACCAACAGTGCACGCTATCCAACGGTATACACAGTACCGCCTTTAATCTGTGCATGAGTCTCGCGAGCAGTAAAGCTCCGCACAATTCCAGTCTCGGCAACGACGTATTTTTTAAAGGAGCCACTCTTGATTTGGCGCGCAACAGACGACGAAGTTTTTTTCCACAGGCATCCGTTGATACCACATATACAGGGTGTCTCTTAACTTCTGTCCTTCCCGGAAATGGGGGGTAGCTGGGGTGATTCTGAACAACTGTTTCCTTGACCAAAATGTGGTTTGTAGCTTCATTTTTGAGTTATTAATGAAAAACACTGGCCAATCAGGGCGTTCGTAGAGCGCGCGCTCAAGCGCATGGCTCTCAAACGCGCTCGGCCGTGGCGTGAGCCAACGCGTTTCTTCGTGACCACAACCGAGTGCGGTTGAGAGCCACGCGCCCGAGCGCTCTTATTGGCCAGTGTTTTTCGTTAATAACTTAAAAATGAAGCTGCAAACCACACATTGGTCAAGGAAAAAGTTGTTCAGAATCACCCCAGCTACCCCCCATTTCCGGGAAGGACAGAAGTTAAGAGACACCCTGTATGCATGCGCCATACGCCTTCTCCGATGCATCGGAAAAGCCGTGCATTTCAATTTTAATCGGGTTTTTACAAATTACGTGCCTGTCTATTTTGATCTCGTTTAACAGCGGTAACTGTTTTTCGTACTGAGACCAACGTGTATGCAAAACAGTCGGTATGGATTCGTCCCCATCCAGCCCCAGCTGCCATAACTGCTGTATTATAATTTTAGCCGTGACAATCACGGGCCCTATCAAGCCTAACGGGTCAAAAACTCTCGCCAGGGAAGCCAGTATTGTACGCTTTGTGAATCGCCGCGACATCGTGCAAGGAACTGCGTACTGAAAGAGATCGCTGCTCGGGTTCCACTGCACACCCAACGTGCGAATATCCTCGTCCTTGTTTAAATTCAAAACCACCCCTGGTGCAGACTGATCCGGAATTCCCTGCAATAATTCCGGCGCGTTCGCGGTCTATTTGCGAAGAATGAAACCTGCCTCCTTTAAGATGCCGACCACCTTATCGCGTATTTCAATCACCTCTGGGATTGAGTTGGCACCTGTTAGAAGATCATCGACGTAAAAATCGCGCCCGATGACTGCCGCGCCTGTCGGTGAGACCTCCCCCCCCCCTTGATTCTCACAATTTCTTGTAGGCATTTGGTCGCCAGAAAGGAGGCCGACGCTGTGCCGTATGTGATGCACACAAGCTCGTGTGTGCTTATCGGCTTTGATTCGTCATCGCGCCAGAGTATTCGTTGCAATCTAGTCTGTGAGTCGTCTACGAAAACCTGTCTATACATCTTGGCAACGTCGCCGGTAATAACATATGCATGCGTCCTGAAGCGGGCCATTATGGAAAAAAGGTCCTGCTGAATGCTCGGTCCTACCATTAACGCGTCATTCAAAGAAACTCCGGTTTCAGATTTGCTAGACGCGTCGAAAACCACTCTTAGCTTCGTCGTTAAACTATTTTGTTTCACCACCGAGTGATGAGGCATGTAGTAGCACTTATCAAAGGACGCCGCTTCGTTGTTCGGCTCTACCTTCATATGACCTAACACTAACCTTATGACCTAACTTGCAATACTCCAGCTTTAATTCAGCTTGCTTGTTCAATTTGCGCTCCAAATTGTAAAATCTTTTTAAAGCTGTCAGCCTATTATTACCGAGCTCGCGCAATTTATCGTATTTTACGGGTAATTCGACAATGAAAGGACGTCGGCATTTCGTTTGTGCGTGCGCTCGAAATGTTCCTCGCAGTGTCTTTCCTCCGTCGTGCGCGTGCCCTTATTCGAGTAGCTCTCGATTTCCCAGAACTTTGCGATCATTTCCTCGAGATTTCCGTTATGTGATACTAAATTGCACACCGTGACTCCTGGCAGGTTGTTGGTACAAAACGCGCGTCCGGAAACGAGCCAACTCAGATGCGACTTTTGAAGGCACGGGTGCGACCGCGCTGCTTTGGTTTGACCGACGGCTAATAGATCGTAGAATACTTCGGCCCCGAGCAGAACGTCTATTTTCGAACTGTTCCGGAATGTTGGGTCTGCCAATTTGATATTGGCTGGAATTTTAAAAGCGTCGTTGCCTATGGATATTGCGGGGAGGTTTTGTGTAATGTTCTGCAATACGATACAATCGACAGTGGTTTAAAATTGTTGTATCGTGATTTAAATTTTATTGTGTGTAGGTAGTGACCCGTATGGACTGATTTGGAGAAATAACTTGAACGTCTTTCTTCTACTTAATCGCTTTATAATACTTTCTGCTCCGTATGGGAATACAATAATCTCTCACTCTCTGTCTGTGTCGGGACCGCTAATTTTCGCGTATTTATACCCGATCGCGAAATCCCCGCTGCTATCGCCGTAGCCAATCGATATGAAATCAATGGACGATCCGTCACCCAACTAGAGGTGGGGTGCCATGTTTCGGTAGTCTAACGCCGGCGATAGACAGGGAGCGTTAGGCCCAGTAAATGCGCCAACATGTGATTTGATTACACGCTCGCGTCACTGTCTGATTTATGCCCAAGATCGGCACCTCAAACGGTCTCTGCTTAAGTTTTAAACGCTTAGATAAATCGCTGGTTATGAAGCTGGATTGCGACCCCGAATCGAGTAACGCCCTGGCTATTACTGCGTTTCCCTGGCTATCGTGGACTTCAATTAGTGCAGTCGAAAGCAGTATCTACTGACACGCTCCGACTGGCGCCCCGTGACTGACATTCGATACTACTGTGTCGCCGCTCGCGTGCGCGCATTCGTTGTTCGCTACTGCCATACTCTTTCGAGAAGATCCCGACGATACGTGCAACAAAGTGTTGTGCCTGCCGCCGAATTTTCGGCATGAACCCGAGCCGCATGCGTTCGCGTAATGACTTGTTGACCTAAGGCAATTCAAGCACAACTTTTTCGCCTTGGCTTTCTTCATGCGATCCCCAACTGACATTCCGTTAAAACTGTCGCACTGGCGTATAAAATGATCTCCTTCGCATACCAAGCGCATGAACGATTTTGAACTGACATGAGTAGCAAGCGCCTGTCGTGGTCTTTGCCTGTTATATAGGTTCGCATTTTGATTCGTATTCCCGGAGGAGGGTTTTCCTGCTACTGCGTCTAGTACCTGACAGCGGTGTGTCAAAAACTCGATTAATTGGTGGAAAGTTGGCAAATTCGACGGTGAGAGCTTCATCTCCCACTCCTTATTTGTAGTCGCGTCCAATTTGCCCACAATGGCATGCACGAGCCAGTCGTCCCAATGGTCAACAGGCCTTTTTAACGCCTTAAGGGCTCGTGTATGGTTAAGCGTCCCGTCCAGCAACTGACGCAACGCGACCCCGCCTTCTTTATGTAGCGACGGCAAATCTGCAAGCGCCCTTAGATGCGTCTGAATGGTAAGACGTTTGTTATCGTAACGTGTTTTAAGCATGTTCCATGCTTCCGCATAATTTAATGCCGAAATTTTATGGGACCGCGTTACGTCAGCCGCGTCACCCTTTAAGGCAGAACGCAAGTAATGAAACTTCTGAATGGGCGATAGAGACACGTTATCATGGATTAGCGAGACAAATGTATCGCGGAACGGGTACCATTCTTCGTAGGAACCCCTAAAGTGCGGTAAGTCTATTCTTGGCAGACGGATCCTGTTGTGTTCGATGGCCCCCGTCGATTGCTGGGAAGGCGTCGGGGAAGCCGCCCCCATCCCGAGAAGCAACCGATCAAATTTCGACACCAGCGCATAATACGCATCTTCGAAGACTCCGCTCTCGGTCTCGTGATCGGCTTCGGTATCAATTAATTCGATTTGTCTTTGCACTTCCTCAAATGCGCGAAATTTACCGTGTATGCCCTCGCGACGCAGCCTAATTTGCGACGTGTCAGTAATTTCCGAATCGGCCCCGACGACATATCTTTGAGCTCTAGTAACCGCGGCCTTGATCTGGTCCCTCGCGATCCTCAAATCCCTCAATTCCGTCGACATATTTGCAACGATAGTAGCAGTACTAGTAATGAAAGTCGGATAGGAAACGGACAGAAGGAAACGGGGACTGACCTTTCACCAGACGAGATTTCCTGACGGCAGCTTCGACTGTCCGTCGATGTGGTGGGTCTTCGCTGACTGATACCAAATCCGCGGCCTCTGGTCTGCTAGTTCACGCCCTCTGATGACGTCCTGATGATCTGTTATCTTTTTCCAGGTCTTACAGGCTGACTCTTCTCCTGTGCTGCTACACCCCTTCTGCTCGATTGTCGCACGAAAAGCTGTCCTTTTCGTTCGATGTTCACCGCTATACCGATAGCAAATTGTCCTGTTAATTCACTTGCTTCGCTATCGAACACTCAAGAACTTTTGCTATAATTGCTGATGATTGTTAGTGTTACACTATCACTGGTTTCTTATCCGGCTCGAAGGACCATGTTTATTACTGAATTGCATACAGTAAATGTGCACGCTCTCGTGCACGCGCTTTTTCAACTGATGTTCGCTGATTCCTTTGTTCTTTCTCTTGAGACGTTCGACGTACCGTGCGTGATCTCGGTTGCTACGCAAGTGTAGTGAAAAAACGCTGCTCCCGCTGGAGACACCGTCAACTAATGATGAAAAACGGTAGCTGTTGCTACCGGTCGCGCGAAAATCTCCGCTAACAAAGAAAATACGGTCGACTCTCTAATGGGCCTCGCGGCCCCCCGTTCACGCCCCAACATAGTTCGTAGCCGCTAAGTGCTGTGTTTGAGCGGGATTTGGTTAGGTTTGGTTACGAAGACCAAAACCAGGTGATCGACTTAACGCTGGAACCTCCGGCGCCGATCGTAGAACTGACGGCCGAAGAAGAAACACCGGCGGTCGTCGACCTGACGCTGGGTGACACTCCGGAAGCTGCTCCGGGTTATGCGCTATGCACGCCGCCCGCGTGCGCATTATCACCGGGCCCGTCCTACTCACCTATTCCCTCCTCGTTTTTCCATACCCCCGTCGAGATCAACTGCACCCCGCGACGACTCTCTTTCACGGATGCGCCGGATTCACCCGTGCCATCAGAGGCATCCACGGTGCTCCTGTCGTCGGTCCCCCCCTCATCAAAAAATCCAAGCACCGGCTCAATAGTTATCATCTTCTTCAACTTATTAAATGCAGTATCATGAATCGGTAACCATGTAAATAATACATTTTCCTTCAACAGTTCTCTCAGTGATGCTGTCAATTCACTGTAATTCGGAATAAACTTCGACACATAATTCAACAGACCTAGTATCCGTTGCATTGATTTTTTGTCAGTAGGCTTCTTCAGTCCTTCCACTGCTTTTATTTTGTCACTGGCCGCTGATATTCCCTTTGGACCAATATTGTGACCCCAGCAAATATACATTTCCCCGGATTAAACTTAATTCCTTTTAATCTAGCCGCTTCTAGTACCCTTATTAATACCTCTTTTAACTCTTTCTCTGACTCTGCCCATATGAGTATATCATCCTGGTATGTTGCTACATTTCGGGTACCCTCAACTGTCTCTGCAATAATTCTGTGACAGATTTCCGGTGCACTATTCAATCGAAATGGAAGCCTGTTAAATGAGTATCTACCCCACTGTGTCTGGAATGTACACAACTTAGTACTTTCTTGATCAAGTGGCACCATCCAAAATCCCGACTGTGCATCCAACTTACAGTACACTTTCGCATTCTTTAATTTTAGCACTATCTCATCAAATTTCGGAAATGTATAGGATTCCCGCTTAATAGCCTTATTTAATGGCCTCGGATCCAGGCATATTCTTAGCGACTTATCCTTCTTAACCACCACAATCATCTGACTGACCCAGTCCGTAGGTTCCGTTATTCTTTTAATGATACCAATATTTTCCATTCTATCCAATTCCTGCTTCACTGCAGGCAACAAGGTATAAGGTATCCTGCGGGCTGGGGCAACCACTGGCCTGACACTCTTATCTAATATTATTTTACAACAGTGTGGTCCACAACCTACTGTACCATCAAACAAATCATGGTATTTCTTTGGTATATAATCACATAATGATGGCTTATTTTCCTCTAGCGTGCCTATTCTCTTAATTAAACCTAACCGTTCCGCTGCCTTTAACCCTAATATATTCTCATACTTCTCCTTTATTATAAAGAAATTAAAATTATACTTAACGTCTCTAAACTTACACTCTAATGAACATTTGCCAAGTATCTCAACTTGATCTTTGGTAAAAGGACTTATTATTGCTTTAGTATCTTTTAATTGTTTCCTTTCGAAACCCAAACTTAAATATTGTCGGAGACTCATCACATTGCAGGCCGCTCCTGAATCTACTTTGTACACTGTAGGCTTCCGCCTGATGTATAATGTCGCCTTATACCAGTCTGTTGCCTCCCTACCATTAATCGAGAATATTTTAACTTCTGAATCTAACCATATAATTGACTTCCTCTTTATTTTTGCTGCATACTCTAGGAAAATGATTTCTCTTTTGACACATGCTACAAATTTTTCCATAAGCTGGGCATCGTCCCCGTTCATGAGTATATCCGCAATATCTACAGTTACTTTTATTATTACTAGACTTTTTTCTGATGGAATCCACTGGGATTTCCATCGATTTCCAAAGCTTTGTTAATGTCCAGTTTTTCCGCTCGTAAACAACTTTTCCTGCAGGTGTTTATCTACAATGCCGCTTACAAATATATCTTTAATTAGTTCATCTTTCAAAGTACCAAACTGACAGGACTTGCTTAAATTTTTTAACGCAACCATAAACTGTTCATGTGACTTTTCTTGGTGTTGTTACGAGCCGAGGCTGTGAGCAACGCCTAGGCCGGCGATGTTGATATTACCCAAGGAATACGGTTGAGAATTTGTTAGTTAGGTGCACGAACGAACCCGATGCGAAATCGGGGAGCCGCTGGGATTGATGTATGCGAGGACGAACCCGGTTCGAAACCGGGGAGCCGCAGGAATAGAATCATGCGCGGACGAACCTGGTGCGAAACCAGGGAGCCGCAGGAGGGATGAAACGTCGTGGACGAACCCGATGCGAAATCGGGGAGCCACTAGGAAAGAGTTCGCAGATGAACCCGGTGCGAAACCGGGGAGCTGCTGGGAGGTTGGTTTATTCACAGACGAACCCGGTGCGAAACCGGGGAGCTGCTCGGAGGTTTGATAAACGTACGGACGAATCTGATGCGAAATCAGGGAGCCGTAGGATACAGACGAACTTGGTGCGAAACCAGGGAGCTGTAGGATGGGTTAGGTTTCGTGGACGAATCCGATGCGAAATCGGGGAGCCACTGGGTTGGAGTAGTTACCTTGTTTTGGATAAGACGTGCGAAAGAACCTGATGTGAAATCAGGGAGTCGCAGGAAATGTTAGTTTGACTGTATCGTTGAGTAAAGATACGGAGTAAAGATAGGTTTTAACGAATCTACTCGATTTAATAGTGAACAGTTTATAAATTTATATCGCAACCAGTTGTTTGTACAAGTGTAATTGTCGCGATATAATTAAATAGTGTGAATGTTATTACCTAAGCTGCACGGTGTTGACGCACTGGCAATGCGGGGTCTGAGAACGGTTACAAGTATACCGAAAGAACTTCAACCGGACTATGCGGATTCTAACGGGTTAACTTTATCTGAATGGTGCTCTAAGCCCAGTTCTTACTGAATGCAACCGACTCTGTACAAGCGTAATACGACGTGACTATGCGCGTAGCTGTGTAGTTATGAACCGAAGATGATCAGAAATGAAGGGTTTATATAGTCCCAAAATGTATGAAGGGGGTTCATTAGAAGTCTCCATATATGGTAAGAACACAGAGTCTTCGTCGGGTCACGTATGCACTTAATCGGTCATGATGCAGTTGGTCGATACCAAAGGGGTTATTCTTCGTGTGGTAGCGAGAGAAATCTTTAGGCGTCTTCCGTTCTACGCAAGATCGAGAGACGCGTGCGAGCACAGCGTAAAAGAATATTATTCATACGTAACAATGTTGCTTTCTATTAAAAAATAAAAATCTTTCATACGTGACATTTGTCTGTGGTAGAAAATACCCATCAAAGTGTTCAATAACTGTTTTTAACTGTGGCGACTCTAAAGCCAATGATGCATAAATTTCATTAATTTCATCACCGCCCGCGTGGAGCAAAATTGCTATCTTCTGCTTATCTGTTACCGAATCGTAGAATGCCGTAATATAGTTATCAAACTGCCTCTTGAATCTCTTCCAGTTTGCAGCCGCGTTTCCTTCCACGCGGAATGGTTCCAAATCGTTTCCATGAGACGCCATCGTTTTAGGTTATGGGGTTATAATCCAGTGTTATCACTTCAATCCTTTACTGACTTCATTTACTTCTATTTGTAGTCCTTTATTTCTTTCCAATAATGTACCGCTGTCACCATGTTGTGTACGGCTCTCATTTATTAAGACCATTTATTTAGTTTCTTACACTCCCATACACGGCATGCGCTTTTCATTAAGGGGGCCGACTCCAAGCGCGATGACGTGTTTGCGTGCACTCACACAAACAAAGGAAAGCATACACGTATACGCCATGGGCGAGAGAGAGACTCGATTTTGTAAGAACAACTAGTTTTCTCAATTATCGCACAAATGAAATTTTCGCGGGTACATTACATACCGGTACACTTCACCACATGGCCACCTGGTCCGTTTGAACGCCAATAAGCACTATTCGTTGAGAATAGTACAACTTTTGAAGCTGTCAGCTTGAGACAGACAACGATGTAGGCAATAAGATGGCTGCTGGCACTTTAGACTCATTTCACATTTAGCAAATATTGAACGATTTAATGGTTTATTCACTGATATCAGACCAGCTGCCCATTCCTTGAACTAGCACAATATCACAGAAATTCGATGTTTGATAGTTTACCACTTGTGGAAGAAAACTAGTGCGTGTTACGATTTGCATGCATCGAACGATATCGGACGTAAGAATAGTTCACCGATTTTCCGTCGGAGGCGTTTATGATATATCTCAGATAATATCACCACGTTATCGTCAAGGTCGATAAAAATACAAATCAGTCGGTAAATGTAGGTACTAATTTCACACCACGAACGGCGATTCATAAGTGAATACGTGAACACCGACACCAGTAAGGCATAGCTGCCGCCTATCACGCTGTTGCCACATCTGTTACAGTTATAACCATCAGCAAAATGAATCGGCTCGAGCCGAGATGTTGATTCGAGCCGCTGCAAACTTTTTTGTAGGTTCGAGTCCCCTTGGGGTATATTTTTTTACATTAATTTCTTTTTCATTACTAAGTATATGACAATAATCAGTATCTGTTTACAAATGTTTTAAAAATATTTTTTAAATACTTTAATTTAATATACGTAAATATGAAGTTGAAGCGCTTTTTTCTACCGTTTTCTTCCCATGTATCTTGCCAATTATGGAACTGTTTGATATTTCTAACATTTGGACGCGTGTGTAAGATATTCGAACGGAGAGGAGTAGTCGCTCTGTCTCGATTAGGTATTACTTATTACAATGATTTTGTAGGCGTGTATATGTTAAAAGGTGTTCTGTTTATTAAAACTGTGCTCTCTCGACCGTAGTCTACACATGAATGCCTTTCCTTGGCAAAAGCGTCGGTCGTGAGGACGCCTACGTCACCATGGCCCTTTTTAACCATTTTAGGGTTCGCACCAAAAGAAAGCTACGCTAGACAAAGACAGCGTGCATCGGCAAAATGCACATGGCCCGCCTCGGCCGTTCCTGTACCTATGACAGGGACAGCAAGACGGGAATCGGTGTGACACCGAAACTATGACGCAGGGTGTGAGGGCCGTCATTTGTTTGTAAGATAAACCGCGTGGCCCGCGGCCCGCCAGCTAGCTGTGCCTGACCTATATCAAGCAGCAATAAGAGCTCTTCTGTCATAAGTTCCAAAAATTATTTTCTTACACATATTAATATTGTTTTATCAATCTGTTTTTTTTTAACTTGACTCTTGACTCTCCCCTTTCATTTGCACCATTCTCTTTTATGTTCGGCAAAAATCAAAATCTCAACTTGAATCGAATATATCGAAGATTTCCTAGAAAGCAAAACTGTAATAGGTATAACAATATCAACAATGTCTCCGTATTTTTCGTTTGTCATTCTACATAATGACCAAAGCCATGGGAAAAAGCGAATGATATGAATTAAAAATTATCAATATATGCATATTCGGTACTCGCATAAAATCTCTAAAAATAAATATTTTCCTTTATGATGGTATAATTGCATTCGCAACAATGATTATTTGTAAAAAAGATATGATTGTGTCGTCTAAAAGAAAGGCGAAATAGTAGTAAATCATCACACGAGTTTTCCTGCCCTTCATCTACGACTGTTCAATCTAAGACGTCTGAAAATGCGCTTCATACATTATACTTTAATGTTAGAAATATTTAACGGTACCATACATAATTGGCAAGACACATGGCAAGAGAAACGGTAGCGCAAAAAGCGCTATAAGTTCAGATTTAGGTATATTAAATTAAAATATTTAACAAATGTTTTTAAAATAGTGGTAATTGATCATTGTCATATAGTTAGGAATTAAAAAAAATTAATGTAAAAAAATTATAGCCGAGGGGGATCGAACCTACGAAAAAGTTTACAGCGGTTCAGCAGCTTTGTCTATATCCGGCAGGAATCGAAATCTCGGCTCGAGCCGATTCATTTTGCTGATGGCCAGGATTGTAACAGATGTGGCAATAGTGCAACAGAACTCTCAAATGATGTAATTTGACAACTATGGCCTCCCACTCTCCGTATATTGCCTAATTTATAATTATAAAATTTTGCCTAATGACGTTAGATGTCACACCGTGAGTTTATAATTCTGTATAATGACTTTAGATGTCACCCCGTCAAATGTCCAAGCAGACGATTTTTCTGTTTTCACTAACGCCCGCTCTGCCGAATGGCGCTTAGATGGATTCGGAGTTGGCCCCAAAAGAGTCGGCCCCCTTAACTCTTTCCCGTGGCGCCCCCCTCTGCCCACACTCACACACACACAGCACTCGATATATAACAGTGCATAAACACAATAGTCATGCTCCTCATTATAATTTATATGAGATTTAATTTTAATTCTTGCGCTACGTCGCAAGCCATTATCATTTGAGTCAATTTGAGCGCTAATGTTTTCATCGGGCCTTTCATCGGACTCGTTTATTTCGCTCTCTTGACTTTTACTGATTTCTTTTCCTTCATCAGCTTTAACCCTTTTAATTTGAATACTTTCTTCTTCAAAGTCATTTGTGTACATAGGAGGTCTTGAATTTTTAAAATTCATTTCATCAAAAATAACATCACGCGCAATAAGGAATTTTCCATTATTCACGTTTAGTATTTTATAACCGTTTTTCACATAGCCAATAAAGATTCCTTTAAACGATTTTTTATCAAATTTAGTTTGTCTATTCTTATCGTGAACATAGACAGTACTACCAAAAATGCTTAAACCATTTAATCTTGGTTTCTTACTATGCCAAAGTTCGAAAGGAGTTTTATTATCCGCAATGGCTTTACTTGGGGTTATATTAGTTATGTAAGCTGCTGTTAATATAGCTTCTCCCCATAGTTCTTTGTTAAATTCAGCACTATGAATTATCGCCCGAGCTTTTTTCAAAAGAGTTCTATTCATTCGCTCTGCTATGGAATTTTGCTGGGGCGTATATGGAACTGTTAGGTGATATTAAATACCCTTTTGTACACAAAGAGCTTTGAATTCATTAGACAAGTATTCGTTCCTAGTATCGCAATTTAAATACGCAATTTTTGAATTGAAATGCGTTTCACTTTTGGCTACGAAGTCTTGGAAATTTTTGAACACTTCTGATTTATATGTTATAAATTAAACGACCGTGTAATGAGTAAATTCGTCAATAAATGTAACAAAATAGTGCTTATCGTCAATGGTTGGAGGCTTGATTGGCCCACACACGTCAGTGTGAATAACGAACAAAGGTCGCATGTCATGGCTTCTGTCTCTCTCATTTGAGAAAGGCAAACGTGCTTGTTTACTGTATATACAAGCTTCACAAAGGTCTTTTGTTGGATTGATTTTACCTATTAATTCTGTATCTTGAACTAAGTTATTTTGTTTCTTTTTGACGAATTTAGAATGTCCAATGTGACCTAAACGCTCATGCCACATTTTATATGCATTTAATACTGTTATATTATTTGCATATGTTTTATTATACATATTTCTTTCAACAGTAAACGTTATGCATATTATATTTCCTTTTAACTTACCGGTGAGCACAGTCTTACCACCTCCTTCTATTATAACGCCTCCAGTTTTATCGAAAATAATGCTCATTCCCGCCTCCTGGATTCGGCGCACGGATAATAGGTTGTATGGCACCTCAGATGCGTACAATACTTTCTCCAGGGTACCAGTCACGCCTAAATTCGTTGTAATTTTGATCGATCCAATTTTCTCTGCCACGATTGCTTCTCCTTTCTTCGCGATTGATATTTTCAAAGCTTTCTCTAATGATGTTAGTGTTGTAAAAATGTCTATTTCATTAACAATATGATCTGTAACACCAGAGTCTATTATAAAATCAATTTTTGTTAATAAAAGCAAAACTTTCATTTCGATCCTGCATTTGAGCATTTTGAGCACCGTAATAACATTTTGTACTAGTAGAGTTTTTCTTATAATAATAGCAAACTTTCTTCTCGTGGTTCTTCCTACCACAATGTGTTTGCGAGAGTACCAAGTTTCCTTGAGTACCCTCGGTTTTGCAATTGAGATTCAATCTAATTATAATAAAGGAATTAGATTGGTGTAAAGTGAGGAGTCAAAGTTTGATTTCTCTGGATTTAATGTAATTTAAGCTTGATTACTGTACATAGGATGTAGTCTTAAATAACTTATAAATATTCTCTTAAGACTTCTAGTAGTATTTAGTTGTATTACACCTTACTTCCTTAGCACTTGTTATAGTTTTGTTTTAGTTTAAGTAATACTTTGGCGAGAGCCGTGCGAGAGAGCGATTTGCCTTCGCGCTGGTCTATATATAGCTAATCCCAAGTTCCTTTGTAAGAGGAAAGGGAGCGCTCCTGCTTCCGCGCAATAGGGCTGGGAGCAGGAGAACGCGAGCAAGCTGTTGCTACGCGCGTTTAGCTGAATCTTGAACACAATGGTCACATCTTTTATCATAGTTTTTACTAACTCTTTTATTCTTAAAACCGTAAAGTTGATGGTAATTCTTTCTTTTTAAATTCGGTTTAAATACTTTGTTTCTTCTAGCTTTATAATTATCGGATTTTGTCTCCACGTGCAACACTTTAGCACTTGTCGCAGCCTTTTCATTTCGTATTTTAGTTTCGTTATCCAATAATTTAATTTTTACAAATGCGAGGCTTAAGTTCTCATCTGCTTGAGTCTGGATAGCGGTGACTAGTGGGTCGTATGAATTCGGCAATGCATTAATCGTTGCTGCTGCGGCCTGTAATTCGACAATCATCTCATCAAATGATATTAGGTGAATTTAAAAGACAGCAATTTCTTCTCAATTGCTAGCTGAGTTGCCAAACTTTTCCTCTCGTATATTGAATTTAATTTCTCTATGATATTTTTAAGGTATTCGATCACTATGCCCTTGGCGATTCTCTCACGTCGTTTCCATTCGTTGTTCAGAATAGCTGGATGCTCTTCATACAAAACCTTTAAGGCATTCTCTTCTACTAACAACGCACGAATCCTGTACTTCCAAATACTTTATTTTTCGCCGTCAAAAGGCTTCATATTCCGCTTGCTCTTCTTCCCTTCTTCACTCATTTTTATTCGCACTCACTAACTCACTTTTATTAAGTTTTACAAAGTTTTAATTATCACACTTTTTAATGTTCACCAAAACACTTGAACTATGTGCCTGGGCCCATAACCTATTGGAAAGGTTAAAGGGTGGAAGCAATAAGTGAAAAGGCAATTAAGTTTCTATTTAACAGTACTTTAATAAAGCTGAGAAACGACAGCCTCTCTTCATTAAGGTTTTCAATAGACTAACTGGGTTACAACCGACGAGCCCGCGATTTCGATTCATTTGTTTTTACTTGCGATCATATCGCCCCCTGCTTCTTACAATTAGAACCGATATCAAGGATGTCCAAATGTATATTGGATTCATTTTTGTTCTTAGACTTTGAGTGCATACTCGATCCAGTTAATCCAATAGTAAGGATGATCAGTAGCCCACGGACGGTCTACAGCCAGGACCGCCGAATTGTAAGAATGTATGTGTGTGTGTGTATGAGCGTGACAAAGGAATGACGACGGACGGCTGCAGCGTTCGCAGCGTCGAGCGACGAGTCAGTCGCAGTTAGAATGGCAGCGTGACATATTGTACTATTTTTAATAAACCATATTACGTAAATCAAATAAAGGGATACCCATTACAAACTTATAGAAAAATTTGCAGCGGATCGACACAAAATCTCGGCTCGAGCCGGTTCATTTAGTTAGCTGATGATCACAATTCTAGGTGCCGCGACCTTCGAAGGGAACGGACGTGCAAATGCCGAGTAGCAACAACTCAGTGCAATTACCACCACCAACGAAAAGATATACATATGTGGACGTAACTGACAGTGCATCGCACCTACGACTGTCAATAATAGACAAATACTTGACAATTATTTTCCACAAGAAGCTGCACTTACAAGCGAAGACTAAAAACTTTCAAAACATATGTTTTAATTTATTCGTGCATGAAGAAATCATCCAAACAATCATTTTGTGCACAAACAAGAAGGCAAAAGGGACAGTATGCCACCCATTAAGAAATGGAAGCCAGTGGATCACACGGAAATTGATGCATTTTTCGACCTTCGACTACTCATTGGGCGATTCAGAGAATCACGCAAATGCAAAATGACCTGTGGGAGAGTAACGAAGGATTGTCGTGACCATTTTATGTGGCAGTAATGTTGCATGATCGATTTAGAAACATTCTGAGATTCATTCGTTTTGACAATCCCGTGACACGTTGAAGAAAGGAAAGTAATGAATAAATTAGCACCACTGCGAGCTGTAACAAATATTTTTGTAAAAAGCTGGCAAGTTTCTTGTAACGCAACCGATGGATGCGTCGATGAGCAGCTAGTCATGTTTCACGACCGTTGATCTTGCAAGGTTGTTACGAGCCGAGGGCTAAGGGGCACGGCTGCAGAGCCGAGGATCGCTTATTTAAGAGTTAGTTAGTTAAACGGACGAGCTATCTGATAGGAAGTGCGTGAACGAACCAGAACGTATTGCAGAACTGGGAGCCACAGGAAGGTCAAGGTTGTCGTGGACGAACCAGAGCGTATTGCAGAACTGGGAGCCACAGGAAGGTTAGAGTTCGTGGACGAACCAGAGTGTATTGCAGAACTGGGAGCCACAGGGTTGTTAGTAAATGTAACCTCGTAACTTATAATAATTCGATACACCTCGAGCAGTTAAGATGTATCTATTCGGTGGATTGAATACAGTTTATGATTGGTAAAGGAAGAAATGAAACTATAAATGCGTCTATGTTCAATAATAAGAACTACAGTAATGTCTGCATTAGTGTTCTTTTCCTATCCCCACCACTTGGGGTGGTGGCCCCCTGAGTGAGTTCGGGTCGTCTTTGATGTTGTGGCAGCCGAGGCTCGAGGCAAGTTTAAATACCCGCGTACGTGAGACAATACTAACGCGATCAAAATTTAAGAATAAATCTTCTGCATTTTTGGTCCGTTTTAAATGAAATTTTACCAACATGTTCGTTACAAGCTCCCGTTTAAAATAACACCAAACACGATATGGTTTGGACAATTTTTACTTATAATGGTAGTAATAATGGTCTTCGAAATAATTAGTCCCATGGCACCAATCTATGTCGTGTTTGGTGTCATTTTAATCAGGAGATTGTAACGAACATGTTGGTAAAATTTCATTTAAAACGGACCAAAAATGCAGAAGTTTTATTCTTAAATTTTGATCGTGTTAGTATTGTCTCACGTACACGGGTATTTAAACTTGCCTCCTATCTGGAACGCTGCCTCGAGCATCGTCTGCCACAACATCAAAGACGACCCGAACTCGCTCGAGAATCGTATCCTGCACACGCTACTGTTCGCAGCGAGGTACACTAGTGGAGACATGGAATCGAAATTTTACTTTCAAATTTATAATCTCACTACTAATTACCTTATTCTTAACAACTAATATACACATTCCGGTTGCTATCGGAAACAATAATAAAGAGGAATAAAATTATTAATACCATGATAAGTAAAAATTGTCCAAACCATACCGTGTTTGGTGTCATTTTAATCAGGAGATTGTAACGAACATTTTGGTAAAATTTCATTGAAAACGGGCCAAAAATGCAGAAGTTTTATTTTTAAATTTTGATCACGTTAGTATTGTCTCACGTACACGGGTATTTAAACTTGCCTCTTTCCTGGAACGCTGACTCGAGCTTCGGCTGCCACAACATCAAAGGCGACCCGAACTCGCTCGAGAATCGTGTCTGCGCCCCATTAGTGTTCACGTTCGGTCCCGAGCGAGGAACAGTAAGGGAGACATTACTGTATATTCTAATTATTCTTTGGCTATTACAATCCGCGGAGCTCAAATCCACGCTTACAGTCTTTTACGTATAACTACGATGAAGGTACAGAAATGCCTAACACCGTATAATAATGAATATAACAAATATTAACTGCTCAAAAGGGACTTGAACCCGATCTCGCTGTGCTTAGTAGAACTTCGATCAATTACGACGTAACCCGTAGCTTGATTATTCAAAACTGAGCCACCGAGGGCAGATTTCGTGCCCTTTTTATACCCGAAACCCGGACCAAAAATATGGTGGGGGTACAGAATCTTCCAAGGGAGTCCAAAGGCCCCCTCAAGGGTTGCGTCATCGCGCCATCGCGGAAAGGGCAGACTTGACTGCATGCACTCCCGATTGCCAAATCTGGGAAGGTAAAGGTTTCCCGGACGAATGGAGAAAGGCACACATCATGATTTTGCACAAAAACGGAGACCAAGAGGTGACAGAAAACTATAGATGCATCAGCCTACTCTGTACAGCATATAAGATATACGCTTCAGTATTAAATGACAGGCTAGTGAAAGAAATAGAGAAGAAGGAGATTCTGCTAGACACGCAGACGGGTTTTTGAAGGGGCAGCGGAACGATGGATAACGCGTACATTCTCCAGCATGTGGTGGAGAGAGAATTAAAAAAGAGGAAGGGGAGAGTGTATGCGTTTTTCATAGATTTGAAAGCGGCCTTCGACTCAGTTAAAAGGGAAAAATTATGGGAGGAAATGAACAAACACGGCGTGAACAAGGGCCTGACGGAGAGGATAAAGGACATATACGAGGAGACAAGAAGCATTGTCGGGATCGGAGACGAGGAGACGGAAGAATTCTGGACGGTTGACGGACTGAGACAGGGATGTCCTCTGAGCCCGACCTTGTTTACTCTGTTCCTCGCTGACTTGGAAGGGGTGCTTGAAAACAATAAAACGGGAGGCATAAAGGTAGGAGTGAAGAAATTCTGGTCACTCGCATATGCAGACGACGTGTTGCTCCTGGCGAAGGAAGCGATAGAGCTGAAGGTGATGGTGGCGAACTTGGAGGAATACGTAGGGAAGAAGCAGCTGACTCTGAACTCGAAAAAATCAAAAGTAATGGTATTCAGCAAAGGGGCAGGAAGGGGGAAGAAGACGAAGTGGAAGTGGAAAGGGACAGAATTAGAATCCGTCACAAAATTTCTTTATTTAGGAGTTCTGTTTCAAAGAAATGGAAGCATAACAGGGCATGTAAAGGCGAGATTGAAAAAGGCATACCTGGCGTTGAATCAGATATGGGGGTTGGGGGAAAGAAAGTTTAGGGAGAGCTTCAAAACAAAATTTTTTATTTTTTTATTAATACGTTTCTTTACAATTTGTCCATTGGACATTAGGTAAATTCTTGTATTGATTATGGGTTACATAGCACGTGGGTGACGGTTTCCATTGAAACGCCTCCGCAGGATGATTGTTCTTATTACTGTTTTATTAGGTCAGAAGGATGTATCCTTTATAATCTTCTCGCTACTCGGGTTGCATGCAACTCTGCAGCTAGCTGGTTCGGGTGATATTTGATTCTTTCACTATGCTTTTTTGCATAATTATTTATTTCTTCCTTGACAGTCGGGATATTTAGGTCCTTGCGTATGTCATCGTTTCTGCAGTACCACGGTGCATTAACTATTGTTCTCAGTATTTTTGATTGCAGTATCTCTATTTTTGTTATATGACTCATTGCGGCAGTTCCCCACAGCGGCATTCCGTATGTCCATATGGGTTTGATAATTGTTTTATAACTTTTTAGTTTGTTTTCTAAACTAAGGTTTGATTTTCGATCAGTTAGCCAATACATCTGGCGTCCTTTAATACGTATGTTATCCGTTATTGCTTCAACATGATGCTTCCATGTAAGTCTTGAGTCCAGGTGAAGCCCTAAATATTTCAGTCGTTCCGTTTGGGGTGTTACGTATGAATAATATTCTCCTACGCTGCGCTCGCACGCGTCGTTCGCTCTTGCGTAGAAACGGAAGACGCCTAAAGATTTATCTCGCTACCACACGACGGATAACCCTTTTAGTATCGACCAACTGCATCGCGACCGATTAAGTGCATTCGTGACCCGACGAAGACTCCGCACTCTTACCATTTATGGAGGCTTCTAATTAGCCCCTCTATACATTTCGGAACTACAGGGTCCGGCGGAGTATAAGTCCAGGCGTTGAATGGGGGGTTACTGAGGTGATTCTGAACAACTTTTTCCTTTACCAAAATGTTGGTTAAAGCTTCGTTTTTGAGTTATTAACGAAAAACCATGGCCAATGAGAGCGCTCGGGCGCGTGGCCGTCAACGGATCTCAACCTCGGTCGTGGTCGTCAACGAACGCATTGGTACGTTATGTTACCTCGTCTTAAATTAAGAATAATGTGGAATTATTCGTTATTCATGAATAACAAATAAACTAATAAGTGTTCGATACGTTTATTCGTTATCCGAAAGAAATAAAATATTTTATTACTTATGAATTATTTTTTGTTTAACAGCACGTTTTCCGGTTCATAAATTGTGTTTTAAGAAAATCGATTTGGATAAATAATGTTAGAAAAAGCTAGTTAAACTTACCAATTCGTCCACAAATTAACCTGCTCCGAAGGAAGTAGGTCCTTGACACTGGCTCATTGTGTCGATCCTGACCTTCCACAACATCTGATGCTACAGCCGTGTCGGTGCACGGTCACTTTTCTAGCACGGTCACTTCATTTAACAGTCACTTTCACTTTTTGGAACGATTTATCCTTCCTGCGTTTAAAAAATTGTGGCTCCGAAAGGCACCCAATACAAACATTTGGTTGTACTCCTGGTTTGAACGATACATCTTGCTCGTACGAATAGTCGAATGACTCTGCCAGCTTAAGCGTTTCCTAGGTTCTACATAGATGAACATTCGTTAAGGAAGGGATATTGTTATAATAGAATGCAGAAGAAATGTTTCTTACTGGAACGCTTAAGTGGCTAGCAGTTTTGGCGTCAACCTCCACTACACGAAAGAATACCCATGCGCTCTAGGGGGTCGCATGGTTTTCGTAACTACGAACCCCGATTGCGAAGAGAGACCACACACACCAGACAGTGTGGGATTACACTGTTCGAAAAATTTCAATAGAAGCGGAGTTCGTAGTTACGAAAGCCATGCGACCCCCTAGAGCGCATGGGTATTCTTTCGTGTAGTGGAGGTTGACGCCAAAACTGCTAGCCACTTAAGCGTTCCAGTAAGAAACATTTCTTCTGCATTCTATTATAGCAATATCCCTTCCTTAACGAATGTTCATCTATGTAGAACCTAGGAAACGCTTAAGCTGGCAGAGTCATTCGACTATTCGTACGAGCAAGATGTATCGTTCAAACCAGGAGTACAACCAAATGTTTGTATTGGGTGCCACAATTGCATTGGGTGCCTTTCGGAGCCACAATTTTTTAAACGCAGGAAGGATAAATCGTTCCAAAAAGTGAAAGTGACTGTTAAGTGAAGTGACCGTGCTAGAAAAGTGACCGTGCACCGACACGGCTGTAGCATCAGATGTTGTGGAAGGTCAGGATCGACACAATGACCCAGTGTCAAGGACTTACTTCCTTCGGAGCAGGTTAATTTGTGGACGAATTGGTAAGTTTAACTAGCTTTTTCTAACATTATTTATCCAAATCGCTTTTCTTAAAACACAATTTATGAACCGGAAAACGTGCTGTTAAACAAAAAATAATTCATAAGTAATAAAATACTTTATTTCTTTCGGATAACGAATAAACGTATCGAACACTTATTAGTTTATTTATTATTCATGAATAACGAATAATTCCACATTATTCTTAATTTAAGACGAGGTAACCAGGGGTGTGCGGGTTCTCGAATTCACGAGATTCCCGAGCCGAGAGTCGGGTCGGGACAACTCGGGCGAGATCGGGCGGGCTCTCGGAAATGTGATACTCATCGAGATTCTCGAAAGTATCCCAACGCTTCGAGATCCCGAACGTTTCGAGATCCCGAACGTATCGAGAGCCCGAAAGGCGTATCGAGATCCCGAAAGGAGGATCGAGAAATGGAGAGCCCGAAACTGACTATACGATGCAATGTCTCGGGATCCCAATATAGCCGTCTCTTATAGTATTTACTATTTACTACTATCTTTTAGCGTGCAGAACATATGGTTTTTGAAAGTATGAAATTTTTGCAATTGTTTTGTGCTTTTACAGTAATATGTAGTTGTAGTTATTCAAGTTACTCTTGGTACGAAATGATTCTGTGGAATTTTTAAAAATAAAATTAACATAATAATAACATACGAATTAGAATCATTATTCAGCAGTTCGGGGATCTTACTATTGTTACTACTTGATGCGGATGATGCACTCGGGTTGTTATTATGATTATCTAGATTAATTAGTTGTTCCAATTTTTATTTAATTGAACCGCTTTAACGAGATTGCGCCCATTGTCCGTTATAAAAGAAACTGATCTATTGACACTAACTAAGCCCCCAAACTGTTAATAAATCCCTTAATAAATAAATTCGTGAGATTTGTACGAATCTTTCTGAGGCGTTAAAGGTAATTTTAATTACTTAATTTAAGTTTAATCTCACAGAGGGGAACAATAGAATAAATGTATTTATTTATAGGAACGTTTTGAACCTTCAAAAAAAAAACGAGACATTATTGCTGGCCATGGTATTAGACCCGCGATTTAAAGACCGTCTTCTCCTGGATAGCGAAAAGACGATTGTCACTGAAAAATTGGAACAACTAATTAATCTAAATAATCAAAATAACTGTTTTCATAATAATTTGTTTTTACACTATAATTTGAAATAAAATAAAATATCTTGTATTAGACTCTACGTGTATGTTTCGAATAGCTCGCTCAGATCTCGATTTTTGCGCGTAACGGGTTAGGAATTTTATAAGTTAATAACAATCCACGATTAGCACGACTCACATATATTTAACGTCACCGAACAAAACAATATTGTACAATAAATCCACAGAAATAATAAAGTATTAGTAACAAACAAGGTATATAGTCTCTCCGCAAGTATTTTTAGCTCTGATTATTAGCAGCAGTTTAAACGGTTGTAAATCGTTTAGACTCCGAATAGTTAATCTCTTCTGAAACCCTCTTATCTCTCTGTTAAATGTTAGTAAAACCGACGATTTGTATGCCCGCGCAACGGTATTTATACCGATGCGCGGGGCAAGGAGCGAGAAGAGATAAGAGGGGGAGAACGCTCGCGCTTGTCGCCGTGGAACGGCGCTAGGCGCGAAGCTAACGAGCGTCCTCGCTACGAGCGAATCCAGAACAGTGTATGTGATTATTTAATTATTTATTATTATTTATTATTATTTTTATTAATTATTATTATTATTATTTGTAAATTAACATAATAATAACACACGAAAAAAGATTAACAAATAATAATAATAAATAATAATAAATAATTAAATAATCACATACACGTAGAGTATAATACAAGATATTTTATTTTATTTCATATTATAGTGTAAAAAACGATTCTAATACGTATGTTATTATTATGTTAATTTTATTTTTAAAAATTCCACAGAATCATTTCGTACCAAGAGTAACTTGAATAACTACAACTACATATTACTGTAAAAGCACAAAACAATTGCAAAAATTTCATACTTTCAAAAACCATATGTTCTGCACGCTAAAAGATAGTAAATAGTAAATACTATAAGAGACGGCTATATTGGGATCCCGAGACATTGCATCGTATAGTCAGTTTCGGGCTCTCCATTTCTCGATCCTCCTTTCGGGATCTCGATACGCCTTTCGGGCTCTCCATACGTTCGGGATCTCGAAACGTTCGGGATCTCGAAGCGTTGGGATACTTTCGAGAATCTCGATGAGTATCACATTTCCGAGAGCCCGCCCGATCTCGCCCGATTTTTCTCGTCCCGACCCGAACCCGAAATGTCGAGAACCCGCACACCCCTGGAGGTAACATAACGTACCAATGCGTTCGTTCACGACCACGACCGAGGTTGAGATCCGTTGACGGCCACGCGCCCGAGCGCTCTCATTGGCCAGGGTTTTTCGTTAATAACTCAAAAACGAAGCTTTAACCAACATTTTGGTAAAGGAAAAAGTTGTTCAGAATCACCTAATAAACCCTCTGTTCCTGATCATCTTCGGTTAACAACTACTCAGCTTCGCGCGTAGTCACGTCGCATTACGCTTGTACAGAGTCGGTTGCATTCAGTAAGAATTGGGCTTAGGGCACCATTCGGATAAAGTTAACCCGTTAGAATCCGCATATTCCGGTTGAAGTTCTTTCGGTATAATTTGTAACCATTCTCAGACCCCGCATCGCCAGTGCGTCAACACCGTGCAGCTTAGGTAATAATTCTCACTCTATTTAATTATATCGCGACAATTACACTTGTACAAACAACTGGTTGCAATATAAACTCATAAACTGTTCACCATTAAATCGAGTAGATTCGTTAAAACCTATCTTTACTCCGTAATCCTTTATATTAGTAGTAACGTACCCACAGATACAACTTAACCGCTCGAGTTGTATCGAATATTAATTTACGAGTCAAACTAACATTTCCTGCGACTTCCTGATTTCGCATCAGGTTCGTTCGCACGCCTTATCCAAAACAAGGTAACTACTCCAACCTAGTGGCTCCCCGATTTCGCATCGGGTTCGTCCACGAAACCTAACCCATCCTACTGTATCCTACTGTATCCTACGGCTCCCTGATTTCGCATGAGGTTCGTCCGTACGTTTACCAAACCTCCGAACAGCTCCACGGTTTGGCACCGGGTTCGTCTGTGAATAAACCAACCTCCCAGCAGCTCCCCGGTTTCGCACCGGGTTCGTCTGCGAACTCTTTCCTAGTGGCTCCCCGATTTCGCATCGGGTTCGTCCACGACGTTTCACCCTCCTGCGGCTCCCTGGTTTCGCACCAGGTTCGTCCGCGCTTGATTCTATTCCTGAGGCTCCCCGATTTCGCATCGGGTTCGTCCACGACGTTTCAAACTCCGGCGGCTCCCTGGTTTCGCACCAGGTTCGTCCGCGCTTGATTCTATTCCTGAGGCTCCCCGATTTCGCATCGGGTTCGTCCTCGCATACATCAATCCCAGCGGCTCCCCGATTTCGCATCAGGTTCTTCCGTGCACCTAACTAACAAATTCTCAACCATATTCCTTGGGTAATATCAACATCGCCGACCTAGGCGTTGCCCACAACCCCGGCTCGTAACAAACTGGTGACAGCGGTGGGATACTGCTGATTTGGATTACCGTAAATTTTGGTTTTTAAAAATACGTTCTGTTACTCGTAGGTGAACATTTACAATATACTAGTTTTCTCTAGTTAGTTACTTTAGTAATTTTTAAAAAAATGGCAAATCCACAAGCGAACGTCTCCGCTAGCGAGATGCTAAACTTGACAGCTTCGATTGCTAATGCAATGACACTCTTAACGCAACGGACGTGTATGCAGAACATCACTTTTTCCATTCCGACTTTTGACGGAGAAAAGCCATCGGTGACGCAATTTGCACAGCATGTGGAAAACCGGTTAACTTTGATTCCTGAGGGTACGGAAGCGGAGTATCTTGCCATTGTTTTAACTAAACTCATCGGTCCAGCACGTAGATGCACGATAGAGCATAAATTCGACTCTGTTAAGGCACTGATTAAACACTTAACAAAGAGGTTCGCGCCTGGAAGAGATTTGTCGCATTTTCAAGTAGAAATCGCGAAATTACGTATTCGCGAAGGAGAAAGTATTCGACGATATGTCGATAGAACGAGTCATCTTGTTTATTGTACGCACGGAGCTATTCGGGAAAGATATCTGGATCACGCTGAAGATTTCGTCAAAGAAATGGAGAAGGACGTTAAAGAAAACTTCATCGATGGTTTACCGGATCGAATTTCCTGGAAAGTGTCGGCTAAACTCCAAGATTTGGAAACGCTTGAACAGGCTTACGACGCCGTGCTACATATTGACAGAAACTTAAGTAATCGGCAACGGTCACCATCCAGAGAATCGCCTTCTAGATGGTCACGCCGAGACCGCTATGATCGGGATTATCGTAATCACAACCGCGAAGTGTCGTATCCACTGTCTCCGAACAGATATGATCGGTTCAGGGAACGACCAGCGAGGACATCTGAATTTGAAGAGGAACGAGAGAGGCAAGGACGCACGACAGCCTGGACTTTACGACAAAGGACCCCCTCGAGATCCCCTTCTCATCATCGCGATTCATCTGTAGATGATCGGGATACAAAAATTTCAATTCTTAAGAATCCTGACAGGAATCGTAAGTCAGATTTATATTGTTGGCATTGTGGCATTGCCGGACATGACGGGAAGTCGTGTAGGAATCGTCCGCGCAGTCCGCATTATCGCCGGGATTCACGGGATTCGTCCGTTGAACCAAACAAGACTTTAAACTTCAATCGCGCTCAATGTACAGGCGACACGATGAGCGGAAACGAGGAAGATCGCCGAAGGAAAATCCGATTCAGCGACGAGAAGAAAGAAGACTCATCAAGGAAGCACCTGCACCAAGAATCAAGATCAAGGTACCGGAACTGGAATCAGGAACGGGAGAATTCTTAATTGATGGTGGAGCAGCTGTTAATCTGGTCCCGAAAAAACCGAGATCATTATACTTGCGGGGAAAAGAATCCACAGAATAATCGACTTGGACTGGGGCGAGTCCTCCTTGAGGACGCAGAGCACTGCGAATTACCTCGGAGTAGAACTCGACAACCAGCGCAACTACAGGCACCACATCGCCAAAACCTGCGCAAGAGCGATGGGAGAAGATGATGGGTGCCCTAGCAGGGCTCCTTCCAAATACCAAGGGCCCAGCTAGGAAATGTAGGACGCTATATTATAATGTGTGGGAATCGGTGGTCCTCTATACGTCCCCGATATGGGCGCAGGCAGCGAACGCCCGAAAATTCAACGCAACTGCCCTACGTAGTAGCCAGAGAGCGGGGTCTGATTCATACCACCACGGCATACCGTACGGTGGCGTATGATGCACTTTGTGTGCTGGCAGGGAGAATGCCAATACACATCAAAGCCGATGCTCTCTGGAGAATTTATACGGAGAAGACTAATCTCCAGTCTACCGACGGCGAACACGAGGATCCCGCAGGAGGACCCTCCCACCTCCAAATATATAAGAAAAGGATTTGGGAAGAAGCTACCGTCCAGTGGCAGGCCAGATGGGACAGCTTCGACCCGACCAACTGGACCCGGAAGCTGGTCAGCTCAGTCCGAACCTTCGAGCGGAAGTCCCCCGCCCCATTCCTGGACTTCCATACGATGCAGCTCTTAACAGGGCATGGCTCGTTTGGCAGCTTCAGGAAGAGAATAGGAAGAACGACCAACGAGGACTGCTGGGACTGCGGACATCCGGTGGATAACGCAGAGCACGTCATCTTCCGTTGCGATCGCTGGGCGGAGGAAAGACTCCTCACAACCCACTACGGTGAAAACCTGACGACTACGAACCTGGTCACTCAGATCACCTCGTCGCAAGAAGCTTGGAAAGCCTTCCAGAGATTCGCGACCAAGGTGATGAAAACCAGAGAGTCCCAGGAACGAGAGAGAGAAAAAAGGGGCGACCCTTCATACCCTCCAAGGAAGCGGAGGCGCCGCCCATTCACCAGACTCCTGACGGACCCCTGAAGACCAACAGGCTTCGCCCTGAAACCAGGGTGTCCAGTCACAACTCAAACCATCTGATGCCGGCAACTTGGTGTTGGTTGACTATTCCCAACACGGAAGGAACCGCGCCAGCAATGAAGATACTCCATTGCGGAGCCGCCCCCCCCCCCCCCACCATCGTAGTATTACGAAGTATAGTGCCGGGGGGGGCGTATCCTATGCGATGGTGCGATAGAGGAGGGGTTTTTAGTGGGTAGTTGCCGCACAACATCTTAGGCAGCAGAGTCCCACATAACCCAGCGCGGCTGGGTATGCATAAATGCATTTTCCCCTCCTCGAACAAAAAAAAAACAACAAAAAACAAAAAAAAAAGAAGCTGTTAATCTGGTGGTGATCCATGTAATCGGAAAATCCCCAGCAATAGTTTCTAGAGAAGAAATTGAGTTGACAGGACACACTACATCGCCGATTCACACCCTTGGAACTACAATTCTGCACATCCACGGATCTCCAGCATTTTGCTATGTAGTAAGAAACCTTGCAATAGACGCAGATGGACTTATCGGAAGCCCGTTTTTAAAACAAGAAGAAGCTGAAATTTCCTACTATCATGGAACTTTAACATTAAAAAATAAACCGATCCGACCTTTACGTTTTTCAAATTATCAAGATTTACCTCAACAAATTAAAGAGCAACAGACAGCTACAAAATATTGTATCAAACCTAGAACATCGCAACAGATTGCTGTAAGAGTAGCAAATGTGAAGATAAAGGAAGGATACCTACCGCGCATAAAAACCCACGAACATCTTTACATAGGGGAAGCAGTCGTGACCAACAACGACGGAAAGTGTCACGTTATGGCGATAAACACCAGTGAAGAAGCAATTGAAGTAGAGATAGAGCCTCAGTTATTGGAGCCCTATGATATCGTGAGTTCATCAGAAGAAGATTCTTACCCAGAAACGGAACACCCGTCGAGCTTCAAGATTAGGAAAGACAGGATACATGGAATTCTACAAACTCTCAATTTAAACCATTTAAATAAGGAGGAACGGAATTTCGTGACAGATTTAGTGGAAGAATTTCCTGATCGATTTTTCCTTCCAGGAGATAAACTCGGGAAGGCTCGTGACTTTAATCATTCAATTCATACAACTAATGATATTCCAATTAATACCAGGCAATATCGTTATCCGCCAGTACATCAAAAAGAAATTCAGAAACAGATCAGCACTATGCTATCTGCAGGCATAATTGATCACTCTAAATCTCCGTATAATTCACCATTATGGATTGTTCCAAAGAAAGCAGACGCACAGGGAGTTAAACGCTGGCGTTTGGTAATAGATTTTCGTGCTCTCAACGAAAAAACAATTTCCGATAAATACCCATTACCTCAAATCACGGAAATTTTAGACCGATTAGGAGGAGCTAAATACTTCTCAGTTTTTGATCTCGCAAGTGGATTTCATCAGATAGAAATGGATCCGAAGGATAAACCAAAAACTGCTTTTACAACCCCGAATGGACATTACGAATTTTCTCGAATGCCTTTCGGATTAAAGAATGCACCACCCACTTTTCAACGCCTTATGGATCAAGTACTCACTGGACTTCAAGGGACAGATCTTTTTGTTTATTTGGACGACATAGTCGTATACGCTTCATCGTTACAAGAACACAATGTCAAAGTTAAAAAATTATTGAATCGCCTTAGAGATCATGGATTAACCCTTCAGACCAATAAGTGTGAATTTCTACGGAAGGAAGTTGCATACCTTGGACACATTATATCAAAAGACGGAGTCAGACCTGATCCTAGGAAATTAAAATCCGTTCAAGATTTTCCTACACCTACTACACAGAAGAATGTTCAACAATTCCTAGGACTTGTAGGATATTACCGAAGATTCGTACCTAATTTCACCTTAATAGCAAAACCTCTAATTAACTTGTTAGGGAAAGGTATCAAATTCAAGTGGACAGAAGAACAAGATCAAGCCTTCAAACAATTACGCAGCGTATTGTGCCAGCAACCCATTTTACAATATCCAGATTTTGATAAACCATTCATCGTTACAACAGATGCATCTGAATATGCAAGTGGAGCCGTGCTCAGTCAAGGAGAGATAGGAAACGATCTGCCGATTGCGTACGCGTCCCGCAGCTTAAATAAACCTGAGAAAAATTATTCAGCTACAGAAAAAGAATGTTTGGCAATGGTTTACGCCGTAAGGTATTTCAGGCCTTACATTTATGGAACTAAATTCACACTCGTTACAGATCATAGACCGTTAGTTTGGTTACATTCTGTTAAAGATCCGACTTCTAGACTCATGAAATGGAAACTGAGAGTCTTAGAATACGAGTATCAAGTCGTTCATAAAGCCGGAAAAACGAATAAAAACGCAGACGCTTTGTCGCGTAACCCCATTTCTGTTTGTTTACCTTTAATACCACGAGAATGCAAGGATTCCGAATTCAAAATACAGATACCTAAAATAGATCCTAATACTGATTCAATTGGACAACGTGTTAGACAGTCGCGATGAGATAGATAAAACCGACCCAAGTATCGGGGTAGCAGTAGCTCCGATGAAACAGAACAGGCCGCATATGGAAAGGTCCAGCATTCGCCGATTATAGACAGAAATCGATCCTTTCCGAGCCTGTCTCAAGAGATATAGATGCCAGATGAGCACCTGGAAACTATAAACTGTTTTTTACCAGCAGCAAATTCCACTCGAATTTTGCCTTCACGCGAAGACCAGACCCTACACGACGATTCATTATCTTTTGGAGAACCACTCGAAGACACTATAATAAAGAATACAAATAATGTTCGCCAGGACTTATTTAGTACACCGCAAGGGTTGACACCAATGTCGAGTGTAGTTTTACAAGCCCCAGCAAACCAGCTACCTGCGAAGGGCCTTGCCGAAGCAAGAATCATACGATCACCCGATAACGGTTCGACCCGACATGATTTGCTAGACCATACGCTCGACCCTTATCCATTCATCGCCTCGGATTTGGAAAAAACGTCTCATGAAGATGATCTGGAGGAGGTGATATCTGCACAGCTGCATAAAATTACTGTCTCACCGAACACCCTCACAGCTGAAGAAGGATACTGTGTACATTTTATATCTGCCGACTGTAATTTACAAACCGACGTTGGAAAACTGTTACTGGACACCGAGACAATAAGTAAACAGGACCTTCTCGCAAAACGACCAGAAAGGGGACATATAGTAACTTTGGATAATGGATTGTATAAATCATTCAGCATAGTAGTCTCCGACAATTTTTATGATAACGTTAAAAAATCAGACGTTCTCACGGGTTTGAAAATTCTTAGAGACACCTTCAATCAACACCATATCAAATCATTTCGAATATCAGCAACTGGAGATTTCCATAAACTACCGGTCAACGAATTCTTCAAGATGTTAGAAGAAGTTTTCACCGGAACATCACAGCAAATTATTATTTGCAATTGTATCATCACTACGCCATCCATAGAAAACAGACAAGAAATAATCCGCGCAGCTCATGATAGTTTAATTGGAGGACACAAAGGAATCACATTTGATGGGAACATTTGATAAAATAGCTTTGGATACAGTAGGACCTTTGCCAATCACACCTAGTGGAAATAGATACATTCTCACTATGCAGGATAATTTAACTAAATATTGCATGGCAGTAGCAATACCAAATATTCGAGCTGCTACTATTGCAGATGCTTTTGCTAGATGTTTCATCGCAATCTATGGTACACCTCGCGCAATATTAACAGACAAAGGAACTAGTTTCATTGGAAACCTCATGACAAATTTGTCCGAAATATTTAAAATGAAGCAATTTACAACTTCGGGATACCGACCACAAACCAACGGATCA
This sequence comes from Nomada flava, assembly GCA_951802745.1. Classification (NCBI taxonomy): domain Eukaryota; kingdom Metazoa; phylum Arthropoda; class Insecta; order Hymenoptera; family Apidae; genus Nomada; species Nomada flava. The sequence continues at coordinate 11,351,489 of OX637903.1, forward strand.
TTGGAGCGAAGCCACATCGTACTCACCGAATACCTCAAGCATTACATGTATAGTTACGAAGATTGGGATTTATTAATACCCTTTACAATGTTTTGCTACAATACATCTGTACATGAAGCAACAAATTTCACTCCATACGAATTAATTTTTGGTAGACCAGCCCGAGAACCAAGCTCATTTCCAACTGATGAAAAATTAAAATCATACGGAGATTACTTAACAGAATTAATTACACATATGACCAACATCCGTAATCTAGCCTCAGATAATTTAGACAAAGCAAAGATCCGATCGAAAGGTTATTACGATTTACGCGCAAAACCAGCAACGTTTAACGTAGGCGACTCCGTTTACGTACTCATGGAACCACGTATTAATAAATTCGATCCACATTACATTGGGCCATACGAGATAGTAGACGTGACAGACCTGAATAACGTAGTACTACAGAAAAACAATAAATTGATTACAAAACATCAAGATAAATTAAAACACGTTTATTCTTCGTCCACAGTTTGAAATCAATCATGATTTTCGCTTGCTTGCTCCTGTTGCCACTCGCTGTCCTTAGCGATAGCCCGGCTGTAACTCCGATTGGACAAAATACGGGACTTTTTTACGAAAAATTGCCCGAGATAAGGACCTTTCATTCACAATGGCGTTTGGTTACGTCCTTGGATGTAAACAGATACCTTAGCCGTGCACCACATGTGAAGGAACACATATCGTTAATGAATCAGCTTTGCGACCGTCATGAATCCATCAACTGTCTCAGCAAGGAATTGGGACCCCGTTTAATCAAGAAAGAAGAAAGTACCGAACGCTATAGCGAATTGATTCGTGCTGCAATAGGCGATACTTCACGCTATGGGACATCATCTCCGCGGCGCGGCGCAGCGTTCGATTTGGTTTCGTTGGCACTATCAGCAAAATATTATTCGGAACGTTGACACAGGAAGATGCAGATTATTACAACAATGAGTTAAATAAAGTCTATAAGGATCAACGGGAAATCACCGAGATAATAGCGAATCAAACGCATATTATCAAAGGGGAATTCTCGGTTACACACGCAAGATTGATTAATTGAACGAAAACTATATCACAAATGACTAAAATGTTGGCAATCCATTCCGACGCATTACATGAAGCACAGTCGGACATTGGTAAATTACGTTTCGAAGCAGTGATAAGGGATTCTGTAACAGAGATTGAAAGAGCAGTATACGATTATAGCACAAATCTATTGTTATTAATAGACGCAATATTTTTAGCGAAACAAGGAATTTTACATCCCGCTATTCTTTCACCTGATCAGTTGTTAACCTCTGCCTATAGAATTACGCAAACACTGGCATACGAATTCCCTCTATCACCGGAAGAATTACTCGCTGAACAAATTGAAAAGATAACAAATTTAAACGTGATATTCACAAAAGGCAGAATACTTTTCGAACTCACCACACCTCTGCTAGAACGGAAATCGTACAAACTATATAAAATATACCCTTGCCCTTCGACGCACACACTTCAAGCAAAAGATCTAATTTCATATATCCAGCCACGAATTCAGTACATTGCGATATCTTCCGACGGACAAGAATATTTTACACCGACTGAAGAATATTTGAAGACTTGCCGTTTTTACCATGGTCAATTCCTCGGACCAACTACTCTACCACTGTATCAAACAGACCGACAATCAATTTGCGAGTCTACATTGCTGCTGAATCCTACCTCGATTAACTGGGATACCTGTGACATTAAAGTGTCCCCATTTTTAAAACCATACTGGCAGACGCACACGCACCAGCCACCTGGCTCTATTTTATGCCAGAAAACAAGAAGGCGCAAATCTACTGTAAAGGGAAAAAACAAATAACACGTAATATCTACGCTTTAGGAGTATTCAAATTGGATCCAGGATGTCAGGCAATAATAGATTCGGTACAATTGAAATCATTGGCAACCATTGGAACATCACAGAACGTTGAATACTATCCTTCTGAATCATACAACCTTTCAATCATAATTCCAGAGGTTGTCGAACATCATTTCGAAGCTCTGTAATTGAACGAGAGTAATACCGCTCGTTGGGATGACCTCCCGGCGGCGTTATCACTTTCCGAAATAGAACAGCGAGCAAGAAATTTGGCGACCCATCAAAGATCATTAAGACATTTTGAAACTACAATTTTTTCCTCTTCTGGAGCCGTAATAATTATATTAATTATCCTGGGTGTCTTTTTGTTTATCAAATCTAAATTATTTCAAGCCCCCGCCGAAAGATATCCTTCAAAAGAAAATAACGAACTGATAATAAATATTCCGGGTACATCAAATCCACCCAAAGAAGGAAAGAATTTTAAACCAAGTGCAACTGTCTTCTAAAGGAGACAAGGACATCCGAGCGTCACGCCTCCTTTAAAAACAGAGTGGGGGTGCGATAAGGGTTTCTGCCCTATATAAGCAGGGCCTTGAAACCCTTGGCTCATCATTAAGTCAGTTTTCTAGTCATTCATTTTTCGGTTATTGTTCTCTCAGTTTTCTAGCCACGTATTTCGTTACATTCGGCGTTCAGCGCTCGTGGCGAACGGACGTGGCTGCTCGCCGCTCCGTGCCTCGTGTGCCCTTGTGCGTCTCGCGTGTCTACGCGCCGGTAGTTCTTGCGTGCAGCGTTCCGCTGTGTCTCGATTCAGTTCTTCTAGTTATTTTCTTGTGACTTTCGTGGTCGTTCTCTCCCCGTGTGGGAGGGTCGACCCCACTTGTGAGTGTGCCTCCGGGCCAAAACTCGGACTTACTCAGTGGTTGCCGAAAACGGCCGATGGCCGCCAAGGCACGCATCACGCCTGGATCTTCATCATCCACTCCTGTTTCTGCGGGGACTCGCACAGCCCCGAAGAAGACGTCCTTTCCAAGGAAGCAAGCCCTCTCGCTCACCAGATCCTCCTTGGCTGCGATCTCGCAAATCAAACCAGGTACCTCTGCCCCGGCTAAACGTACGGAAGCAGTCGCCAGTCCGGTAAGTGACAACCGTTCCTTCTCGCCTTCGGGCGACCAACCGTCCAGCAGGGACTCCGAGCCTGCCGCTTCCTCCTTCCGTCACTCCGCAGAATCAGTAAATTCTTCGGATCATTTTGAACCCTCGCGGGAAAAAACCGCCCGTATTGTCAAACTATTCAACGTTCCTGTTGAATTGCAGGAGCATAGCTCCTTCATTCTTGATAGGTTTAGCGATAACACAGGTAGCATTTTCTCCTCCATTTCCGACGAGAATGTCGATCGCCCTATGCAGTCACCTCTGTCGAGGGCATCCTCGGCAAACAACGACGCGAACACCGGTATATTTTCGGGCCTTGTCCAAAATTGTGACTCAGATTCTAGAAACGTGGTTGAAACAATGGAAATCCCCAATGTTCCTACCTCGAACCGTTTCTCCCCCCTCTCGCGCGCCTTCGCCGTAGAGACAAAGGACCCCTGTCCTCCTCACCCCTCCACTTCTCGTCGAGCCTCGGTCAACGAACGCTCTGCCGCGGACAGGCCGCAAATCACTAGCAATAGACAGGTGCCGGGACGGGTCTCCATCAAGACCCCCCCCATCTATATCACCAAATACTCTTGTTCGGCGCATGTCCTCGAGAGACAGCTGACCGAGCTATGCGGAAGCACCTTCAAGCTAAAGCTCCTGAAGGAGGGAATTCGTGTCCAGTTCGATAACAAGGATTCCCACACTAAACTTATTACGCTCCTACGTGAACAAAACTTGTCTTTTTTCTCCTTCACTCCCAGCAGTGAAAAAATCTTAAGCTTGGCCTTGAAGGGGCTTCCGCCGACCCCGGTCGACGAGGTTCTCAACGAATTGCGTAGGGCGGGCTTGCACTCGACTAGCTGCACGTTCATCGGCAAATCCGTAAACAGACCTGTCTACAGGGTAAACTTCCCGGCGGGAACCTCACTGAATACAGTTAACAAGGCCGGTTACCTTTTTAGTATCCGCGTGTACTGGGATAAGTACTTTTAAAAAAAAAACCATACTCAGTGCTTCCGATGTCAAGCGTTCGGACATTCAGCTTCTAACTGCAACGTGGCTCCGCGCTGCGACAAGTGCGCCGGCGATCACCTCACATCCCAATGCGCCAAGCCCTTGGATGTCGCTCCGTCTTGCGTCAATAGCAAAGGCCAGCATACGGCCAATTTTTCTAAATGTCCGGCTCTAATAAAATACTTGAACATCCGGGAAAATAAGCCTGCTGTGCGCGCGGCTTTGAAGCCCATATCCATACCGGTACGCCCGAGTGAAACTCCACGGCCTGCGCCGGTTCCCGGGCGTGGATTATCTTTCGCGGACGTGGCGAGAGGGGCAGGTGCGCGCGGGGATGGCATCGGCGCGCGATCGGCCCCTTTACACTCCACCTGTGAGAATCCTGGAGCTTTCCAGGACTTCATGTCCGAGGTTAACAAGTTAAAATCATTGGTCGACTTAAATTTCATGCTTGCTTCCATCCGGAAGTTAAACAATATGCTTGTAAACTGTAGAACAAACAGTGAAAAATTCCAAGCTTTCATCGAGGTTTTAAACAGCTTAGACTAGAATGGCTTCCCTTCCCAAGATCGTTCTATGGAATATTCGTTCGTTTAACTTGAACAGAAACGAACTCCTGCTTATTATCGCGCGAGAGCAGGCTGAGATCCTGCTCCTCACGGAGACGCGGCTGGCGCCCGCGGACAGTGTCAGCCTCCCCGATTTCGAGGTTGTTAGACACGACAGGAACAGCAGGGGGGCGGGGTGGCAATCCTTATCCACCGCGCCCTTGCCTTCAGAGCAATAACTCATTCACTTCCAATGCCGGCCGAGCACTGTTTCATTAAGTTAAATTCTCCTTCTGTATACGTTGGCGTGGCATACGTCCCGCCCAGAACCAAACTGACTCCTCTCATGCTTGATATGGTCACTGGTATGGGCTCTCCATTTATTATTGGAGGCGATTTCAACGCCAGACATCCGTTATGGAATAACTTCGCCTCAAACCCAAATGGAAAGATTCTCCACAGTCATTTTTCCAATTCTTCCTATGACATTGTCCACCCGGACAATTTCACATGTTTTACTCCTCGGCGTTGCGCGTCCACCTTGGACATTTTCCTATCATCGATTAATTACTCCTTAAAATGCGATGTTCTCGATCGCGGCCCCTCGCACCACGCTCCTGTCACCCTCCTATCTTCCCTGCCTCAAGCCGACACTGGCCTCGATCGAGTCATCGACTGGAGCTTTTATAGACAACACACTAACGATTTCTCCCTGAAGACGGAATTCACGACCACCTCGGACATTGACGGGTGCATCGCGGACATTACTGCCCGCATGCACTCCTCTGTCCGACTAGCTACTTCAAAAGTTAACACCGCCACAACGCGTCATGGGTTCCTTATGAACAATGACTATTTGACTGCCCTCATCCGTAGAAGGCGTAAAATAAGAAAAGTTGCCCAGCGACTGGGCCTGACCCACCTGGGTGATGTCCTTAAGGATTTATCCGCTGACATCAAGAGGCAAATTTCCTGTCTCAGAAATAAAGAATGGGTCGATAAACTCGGCGCCTTCCGCAGGGTCGATCCCACTTTTTGGGCGAATTATGCCGCTTTGTCCAACAAATTCGACAGGCACAAGCTGTCGATACTTGTCGATGGCAACAATAACGTCTGTTCGGCGGAAGACAAGTCGGAGCTATTGGCACATGAGTTCGAATCCGTCTTCAGGGAAGCTTATTCACTTAGCACGCCTTGTGAACCTGAAAAAGTTAACTTCACCACAACCCTTCATAACACCACTTTCACTTGCTCCGATCTGCTTTGCCCTGGCTTATCTCCTCGCAGCATTTACAAGTTAATCTCGCGCCTCGGCGACAATAAATCGCCGGGCGACGATCGCATAAACTCCTTGATGCTTAAAAACTCATAAAAAAAATTGATATGCCAGGTGTATTATATATTTCGGCACTGCTTACGCCTTGCCTATTTCCCTGAACCGTGGAAACTCGCCCGAGTTTCCACCATTCACAAGCACGGCAAACCTAAAAACCTCGCCGCCAGCTACCGTCCTATAAGTCTTCTTTCCATTCTGGGTAAGGTATTTGAGTCTGGCATTTTCGACTATGTTAGTAAATTCACAACTGAAAATAATATAATCATCCCGCAGCAGTTTGGTTTTCGGCGCAGGCATTCCACAATCCACCAGATCGTGCGCATCGCCCAGACGGCGACGCACGGCTTTAATATCAAACACGTTACTGCAATGGTCCTCCTTGACCTTCAGAAGGCGTTTGACTCGGTTTGGCACGACGCTCTGATTTATAAACTCCATACCCTCGGGTTCCGAGGTGACTTCCTAAGGCTAATGGAATCTTACCTAGCCGGCAGATCTTTCTATGTTCGTGTCAGCGGACTCGCGTCGAGTGCTCGACCGGTTCTGGCTGGTGTCCCGCAGGGCTCAATCCTCGGCCCGGTACTGTTTAACCTTTTTATAAACGATATCCCCACCCTCCCTACTTGTACGCTGGCTCTGTTCGCGGACGACACCGCGCTCCTCACCGAGTCGCGCCGGCCGTGGATAGCGCGCGATCGCCCCCAGCGTTATTTAGATTCAGTTCTCGTCTTCTTCCAGCGATGGAAGCTTGCCATAAATGCCAGTAAAACGGAAGCCATTCTCTTCTCGCGGCAACCAAGTTGCACAGTCGACAATCTCATTGTAAATGGTCATTCGGTTCAATGGTCTCGCAAGGTCACGTACATCGGGGTCGTCCTGGACTCCAAACTCACCAGGAGTGCGGCGGCCAGTGACCGCATCGCTAAAATGCACAAAGTCGCGGCCGCCCTCAGACCGCACGTGTCCCCTCGCTCGAACCTGCGCGAGAATGTCCTCTTATCCATCTACAGCATGTGTATCCGCCCGGTACTGACCTACGGGTTATTCGCTTACTGGGACTGTCTGTTGCTGGAGAATCGGCAGAAGGTCCAGAATGCCCAGAACAAGGTTTTGAAGACGATCTTCGGCCTGCCTCCTTTCTTTTCTACCAAAAAACTTCACCTCCGCGCACGGCTGCCGACGATCGACGGTTACATCGGCAAACTGATGTCGAATTTTAACTGCAAAGAGCATGTCAACCCGTTGGTCCGCCGCCTGGCGGATTTTAACATCCATACTATACCCTATAGTATTAAATACGACTCTCCGCTCCACTCCAGATTTGATCAACGCCCCGACTGATTAGCGGAGCATTCCTCTCATGCCCGCGCCCGCGACTTGTTTCATTCTTGTTTTATCTTAACCTTTACTCATCCGTCTCACACGCGCCCATGTGCGCAACGGCTCTCCAGCTTTTTTCACCCACCTGGAGGAAACTTTTTCTTTTGCTACCTTCTCCTCCCTTTAGTTCTAATCCATATCCTTGGTGGTTTTTTGCAATTTTTTCGCCATATACTATTTCACCTACTTTCTATTGAAATACCCCACTTCAGGCAGTTAACTGCACGTTTCTCTTCATGTTTGCCGGTAAGCTGGCGTATAGCTAGCAGGTACGGCACAAAAATGTAGGGGGGGGGGGGAAATATGGGGAGAAAGCACGCACTTGTTGCGCAAGTTCTTGGGTGCCTCCATCTCTTCGCTCCTGTCGCCCCCTGTTACCCCTCCACCCCCCAAATCATTGTCAAATAATAAAAAAAAAAAACCTTGGCTCATCATTAAGTCGCATCAATGCACCAGAGCACTTCAACGCAAACAGAACCAAACGAAGGGACAAGAACAACCGCAGTTCAGACCGGACATCACGGAATTTGGCAACCTCAGGCACGACTAGGAGTTGTACTTAGTGCAAATCTGTTCGAGCAGACTACAACGGGACGAGTTGCAAAAGGCCGGAAATCCTCTACACGCGCAGTAAAAAACTGTTCTACTTCAACGCAAACAGTTGAAAAAGGGTCAAGGAAGCGTGCCTTAGATCAGCTCGTGTTGAAGGAGATTACGGACAGTAACATTCGCAACTGGACGCCCGGGGAGGAACTTGCTATGCGGACCACCAGCATCCAAGATTTTGGATCAATCGCGGCGTGCAGGGTGGTGCATGTGGAGGACCTGACGACCTTCTGGGTGACAATCGAGGAGTTCCGCAGTACGGCGCAGACATTCGCAATAGCCTTAAACCGATTTATGGCAACCCGGGAGCAATTTCACATGCCACTGGAAGACTGCGTAAGACCTGGACAATTCATAGCGGTCCAAAAACGAACGGGAGTTTTGCGACGAGGAGAAGTCCGCCAAACTGGGCAGAAATCCTGTGCAGTGTTCTTAGGAGATCACGGCAGAATGGTCAGGTGTGACTATTCACAAATAAGATCCTTGCCGCCCAGGTTTCAAGTCCTGCCCTGGCAAGCTGTCAGGATCCTGCTGCGTGGAGTTCAACTTCGGACGGCGACTCCCGAAGCCATGGAAATCGCGGAGTTGGCAGTGAACAAGAGGAGGGGCCGTCTCGTCTCACCAACGTGCAGAGGACATTGGACGGAATCACCGCCGACTTGCTCTTGGACCGTCTACCTGGTCAACCCCCTTACAACGTCGCCCAAGGCTGGATGGAGCTGGGTTTCGTTGTTTCGATCACAAGCTGAGGCAGACCCGCATAGTTACAATAGCGTTAAGTACACACACACATACACCACACTCGACAATTTTCACACCTTTAGATTCCTAGATAAATCTTTAACTGTTTTCCGTTCTTTGAAAAGCATCACGCGAAACGCGATGTTTCATCTCGGGGGGGGGGGGATGTTACGTATGAATAATATTCTCCTACGCTGCGCTCGCACGCGTCGTTCGCTCTTGCGTAGAAACGGAAGACGCCTAAAGATTTATCTCGCTACCACACGACGGATAACCCTTTTAGTATCGACCAACTGCATCGCGACCGCTTAAGGGGGCTGACTCTTTTGGGGCCAACTCCGAATCGATCTAAGCGCCATTCGGCAGAGTGGGCGTTAGTGAAAACAGAAAAATCGTCTGCTTCGACATTTTACGGGGTGACATCTAAACTCATTATACAGAATTATAAACTCACGATGTGACATCTAACATCGTTAGGCAGAATTATAAAAGGAGAGTGGGAGGCCATAGTTGCCAAATCACATTATTTGAGAGTTCTGTCGCACTATTGCCACATCTGTTACAATCGTGGCCATCAGTAAAATGAATCGGCTCGAGCCGAGATTTTCATTCCTGCCGGACATAGACATAGCTGCTGAACGGCTGGAAACTTTTTTGTAGGTTCGATCCCCCTCGGCTATAATTTTTTTACATTAATATTTTTCTAATTCCTAACTATATGACAATGATCAATATTCGCTTACCAATATTTTAAAAACATTTGTTAAATATTTTAATTTAATATACCTAAATCTGCGCTACCGTTTCTCTTGCCATGTATCTTGCCAATTACGGTACCGTTTAATATTCCTAACATTAAAGTATAATGTATGAAGCATTTTCAGGCATCTTACAATTAGATTGAACAGTCGTAGATGAAGTGCAGGAAAACTCGTGTGATGTTTTACTACTACTTCGCCTTTCTGGCGGGCCGCGGGCCACGTGGTTCATCTTACAAACAAATGACGGCCCTCACACCCTGCATCATAGTTGCGGTGTCACATCGATTCCCGTCTGGCTAGCACGTCATAGGTACAACTGACGTACATAGCTCTATCTTTGTCTATCATAGCTTTCTGTTGCTTAGAGCGAAGCATAAAATGATCGAAAAGGACCATGGTGACATTGTATTGTTGTACAGACTACGGTCACGAGAGCTACACAAAACAACTTTTTAACACATACACGCCGACATACTTACATATATATTTTAATTATATTACAATTATATTATTGTTGTATAATATAGTTAATATATTTCATATATATTAACATAGCAGCTTTATTGCTAATATAAATGAAACATACCACCAAATGATTGAAATATTGAGTTACACATTTTGAGCTTTGGATTGACGTGTATACGCGTCCAAATGTTAGAAATATCAAACAGTTCCATAATTGGCAAGATACATGGGAAGAAAACGGTAGAAAAAAGCGCTTCAACTTCATATTTACGTATATTAAATTAAAGTATTTAACAAATATTGATAATTGTCATATACTTAGTAACGAAAAAAAATTAATGTAAAAAGTATACCCCCCAAGGGGACTCGAACCTACAAAAAAGTTTGCAGCGGCTCGAATCAACATCTCGGGTCGAGCCGATTCATTTTGCTGATGCTTATGTTATAATTGTAACAGATGTGACAACAGCGTGACAGAGGTTTGATACGTGCCGGCAACTATGCATTACTGGTGTCTGTGTGCACGCATCACGTATTCACGTATGAATCGCCGTTCGTGGTGTGAAATTATAACTTACATTTACCGACTGATTTGTATTTTTATAGACCCTGACGGTAACTTGGCCAAATTCACTACAATGTACCATAAACGCCACCGACGGAGAATCATTGAACTATTCTTACGTCGGATGCGTGCAAATCGTATTTTAGTTTTTCCGCCTTCCAGAAGTGATAAATTGTGAAAAATTGAATTTCTGTGATCTTGTGCTAGTTCAAGGAAGTAGGGGATTTCGTATTATCAGTGAATAAATCATTAAATCGTTCAATATTGGCTAACTGGGAAATGTGTCAAGATGCCTGCAGCCATCTTGTTGCCTACATCGGTGTCTGTCTCTAGCTTGCCAGTTTAAGAAATACCATTCATCTGAACGCATGGTGTTTATTGGCGTCCAAACGTAAGTCCCCGACTGTGGTGAAGTCTACCCGTGTGTGTTATATCCGTGAAAGTTTCATTAATGCAATTATTGAGACGGGGATAGCCAAATTAGAAATCGGGTCTCTCTGTCGCGCATGACGTATACGTGCATGCTTTCCTTTGTTTGTGTGAGTGCACGCACACACGTCATGGCGCCTGGAGTCGGCCCCCTTAAGTGCATTCGTGACCCGACGAAGACTCCGCGCTCTTACCATTTATGGAGGCTTCTAATTAGCCCCTCTATACATTTCGGAACTATATAAACCCTCTGTTCCTGATCATCTTCGGTTCACAACTACACAGCTACGCGCGTAGTCACGTCGCATTACGCTTGTACAGAGTCGGTTGCATTCAGTAAGAATTGGGCTTAGGGCACCATTCGGATAAAGTTAACCCGTTAGAATCCGCATCTTCCGGTTGAAGTTCTTTCGGTATAATTTGTAACCATTCTCAGACCCCGCATCGCCTGTGCGTCAACGCCGTGCAGCTTAGGTAATAATTCTCACTCTATTTAATTATATCGCGACAATTATACTTGTACAAACAACTGGTTGCAATATAAACTCATAAACTGTTCACCATTAAATCGAGTAGATTCGTTAAAACCTATCTTTACTCCGTAATCCTTTATATTAGTAGTAACGTACCCACAGATACAACTTAACCGCTCGAGTTGTATCGAATATTATTTTACGAGACAAACTAACATTTCCTGCGACTCCCTGATTTCGCATCAGGTTCGTTCGCACGCCTTATCCAAAACAAGGTAACTACTCCAACCTAGTGGCTCCCCGATTTCGCATCGGGTTCGTCCACGAAACCTAACCCATCCTACAGCTCCCCGGTTTCACACCGGGTTCGTCTGTGAATAAACCAACCTCCCAGCAGCTCCCCGGTTTCGCACCGGGTTTGTCTGCGAACTCTTTCCTAGTGGCTCCCCGATATCGCATCGGGTTCGTCCTCGCATACATCAATCCCAGCGGCTCCCTGATTTCGCATGAGGTTCGTACGTGCACCTAACTAACAAATTCTCAACCATATTCCTCAGGTAATATCAACATTGCCGGCCTAGGCGTTGCCCACAGCCCCGGCTCGTAACAGGGGTACTATCATATCGTTTAGTTTGATGCCCGGCGATTTTTTCTTGCAAACTGTGAATGCAATGTGGTGGCATTTGCTGGGATTTGCTTTTATCCTTTTCTCTACGAGGCATTTTTCTATGTTTGTAACATGCTCTTTTAGTAACATGGCCGCTACTTCTGGATTGCTATTTATGGCTAGTATAGCTGTATCATCAGAAAATGTTAATATTTTGCTATTATCAGTGGTTGGAATATCAGCTGTGTAGATCGTATACAATATTGGTCCTACGACACTTCCTTGGGGTACCCCTGCATTAATGACCTTGATCTCAGAATATGTATCTTTGATTTTTACAACAAAGGTTCGGTCCTTTAGGTATGAAGCCAGTAAATTGTATATTTGTTTGGGAAAGTGGGTTCTTATTGTATGAAGGAGCCCTTCATGCCACACCTTATCGAAAGCTTTCTCGATGTCCATGAAGAGTGCTGTACAATACTGCTTATTCTCTAACGCTACGAGTATTTCATTGACAAGCCTGTGTGTCTGTTCGATGGTGGAGTGTTTATTTCTAAACCCGAACTGATGGGCTGGTATTCAATTTCCTTCTTTTATTATGGGTTTAAGACGGCTGTAAATCAATTTCTCTAGTATTTTGGAAAGCGTTGGCAGAAGCGATATTGGTCTGAATGATGAAGTTTGATGTGGATCTTTGCCAGGCTTGGGCAGCATTATAATTTGTGCTAGTTTCCACATGGACGGGAAGAACTGCAGTCTTAGAATTGCATTGTATATTATTGTAATTAATCGTAAGGCTTTTGGTGGCAATTGCTTTAATATTTTTCCATTAATGAGGTCGATACCTGGTGTCTTGCCGTTTTTGATATTTTTAATGATGTTTTGGACTTCTTTGGCAGTTGTAGCAGGTAAAGTGTAGCGTTGTTCCCCTGAGTTTCTGTTGGCGTCTAGGTTGCTTGGAGTTGCATCCACATGATTATCTAGGTTGCTTGCGCTAGTGTTATGTGGTGTTAAAGTATGGGAGAGATAGCTGACAAATTCCTCCACCTGTTCTTTGTTGCTTCTTGCCCATGTTCCATCAATTTTCCGAATTGCTGGCATTGCTTTAGTTGCCTTCTTAATTTTGTTTGTGACTTTCCAGAGGAAATAGTTTGTGTTCTCATGTGCGGAGAGCGATTCCAAACATTTTGAAAATTCGCTGTTGTTGTGACTTTTTATACTGTTTTTAACTTCTTTCGTCATTTTATTCAGGTACTTCCTGTTTCCTATGGATCTGCATTTCTGCCATGTTGCTTTTGCTTTCCTTTTTTCTTTAATTTTATCAAGGATATCTGCTGGGACTGTTTTATTTTGTCTGTGCGCTAGTTTAAAGGTGGTAGTTACCCAAGATGCTTCTTGTATAGTTGTTGTTAACAACGTTACCGCTTGTTCAATATCTTCAGGTGTTTTGAGCAGGATATTGCAGTTAACATTATTTTCAACAAGCACTTTGAATGTCTCCCAATCGGTAGTCTTGTTACATAGCGCCACTAGATTACACTGTTCAACACGGGTCTGATTTTGTAACCTTCAATATGCGTTTCTTATAGACTCTAATGTGCTGAATATGAATCTGCAATCCGTTTTTCTCCAGAACGTACCATTTTTGAAAAAATCAATTTTGAAAAAAATCGCAAATTTTCAACTTTGGAAGTGTTTTGTACTTTTGCGATAATAATTATTCAGTTGCGCTTGGTGCCAAATGATTCTTTGAAGTTTCACGAATAAAATGGTATATGTTGTTATTAGACTATAAACATTTAAATGTGTTTAAATAATGATCAAAGTGAAAGGGACACCGAAATTACACCCATTTTGGCTGATATCTTTCAGTTTATTTCAAAAACTTGAATGATGTCTAATATCATTTTTAATTATGACCGCAGTACCTCCGTGTGCTTTCCCTGATGGGTGTTTAGTGTCATATATAGTGTAGTATGGGATCTTTATGTAACTTTTTATGGTAAGATGTGTCTCCGATATAAGAAGTACATCAATGTTGTTATTATACAATGTAAAACAGCGTTCGCGTTTGTATGTTTCGCGAGCCGGGATGGCTGAGTGCGTGATGTGTGAGTGACGCCAGGTGGAGGGCGATTAGTTTTTGTTTTGGAGTCTCCGAATGGTCTTCGAAGCGATCGAAGCCATTGTGATTCAATAAAGATATTCTAACACGTTTTCTACTATTCCGCAGCCTTTACGTTCTTATCCTGACCTACGTAGGATAGATTGATATCCTACAATCTCAGAAGTGGGATCCGCAAGAAAACGTGCAAGATTTACGTGAGAAGAACAATTTACGCGTCTTATGAAATTTTCGTGTGTTCAGATTACTGCTTACCGGTGTTGTGGAATCGGATTTATGTACAAGTTTATGTTCAAATTATAATCAGGATTTGTCAATCCTGTGGAGGAGACACATTTATGTAATTAAGAGAGAAAAGTGACGATTTCTCGTGTTCGTGTGTGAGATTCGAGAACGTTCGTTGTTCGTCACGGGGGGTGAGTGTGCGTCATTGCGAAGGCTTTTGTTTCGAGATTCAAGCAGCTTCGCGTCGCATCGCGTCGTGTCGTTTGAAGGCGGTCGCGGTTTAGGACGGTTAAGACTGTGTTACGCTGTGCTTTACGTTGGTGTGAGTCAACGCTTATGTGATCGATAACGCCATCGATTTTTTCGTATGAGAAGCAACGTTTACGATTTCGAGTGGTAACGGTGTAAGAAACTTATTAAACGGGTTTTGCCAGTTAAAATATTACGTGTCAGTGCACTTTTTGAAAGTGATTTGTCATTATCAAACGATCGTTGCAAACATAAAGAAATGGCGGAAGCAGCGACACGTTTTACGGCAGCTCAACTTAGGGAAAAATTAAAGCTTCGAAATCTGTCACAAACAGGATTGAAGCCGGAATTAATAAATCGACTGATGGAAGCAGATCCTGAGGGCAATTGGATGATAGCGGACGACCTTGACAAGGAGAATGAACGTAATGAGGCTCAGAGTCTACAGGAACGAGATAGAAATGAACTTTTACGCCAAGAATTTGAGCTCATGCGTCGAGAACGAGACGTAGCGCTAAGAGAAGCAGAAATTGCTCGCCGAGAACTGGCGCTAGCAAACGCAGGGAATCCTGCAACCGATTTAAGAAGAAATATGCTACCACAGACGGATACAGCGCCTCCACAACTGCGTGCAGACGTTAAAGGTATCGGAGGGTTATTGGGCGAATTCGACGGATCGAATTGCTATTATGAGGACTGGGAGAAACAAGTTCGACTAGTCAAGAGACTCTTTGCTGTGGACGATCCTATTATGAAAATAATTATTAGCTCCAAACTTAAGGGTAAGGCGGATAGGTGGTTTCGCTCAAAACCGGAGTATACAGAAATGGATCTCGACGAATTGCTCGCAGCAATGAAAGATGGATTCGATCAACGACCAAGCAAAATGGATCGAATTAAGAAGTTTGAGTTAAGGACGTGGCAAGCTACCGAGTCATTTAATAATTATTACCACGAAAAGCTTATTTTGGGGAATTTAGTGCCAATCGAAGAAGCCGATTTATTGGATTACTTAGTGGATGGAATACCCGATCAAACTTTGAGAAATCAGGCTCGAATGCAAAACTTTGATAATGTGAAAGACTTACTCAGTGGATTCCGAAAGATCTCGCTTACCAATCGTGGGAAGAAAGATATACAGCAAGGCGAGAAATCAACTACCGACAAGTCAATGGAAAAGACGAAACCGGAATGGAAAGGACGGAAGACCTCAGTGAAAGAAGAAACCGGCGGAAAGCCGATTAAGTGTTACAATTGTAACAAAACGGGGCACATTTCGAAGGACTGTCCGAAGCCCCAACGAGACCGTGGATCATGCTACAACTGTGGCGAAATGGGACATGCAGTGAAGAATTGTCCAAATAAAGAGGCAAAGGAAACGAAGGAGACGAAAGAGAAGTTTCAAGTATCGAACGTGTACGAAGATCCAGCAGAAGAGAACAATGTTGAGCATCGAAAAATCGTAACGTATGAAATAGAGAACTCTAGTTTACAGCGGGTGTTGTGTTTAGATACGCTTCTCGACACTGGTAGTCCGATTAGTTTCGTAAAAGAGCGATTTATTGAGAAGCAAGGACTTCTACCGTTAGACGAGTCAGATCGAGATTATTGCGGGTGTAAAAAGGTGCAATTAGATTTATTAGGGAAAATTTATGCGA
This sequence comes from Nomada flava, assembly GCA_951802745.1. Classification (NCBI taxonomy): domain Eukaryota; kingdom Metazoa; phylum Arthropoda; class Insecta; order Hymenoptera; family Apidae; genus Nomada; species Nomada flava. The sequence continues at coordinate 11,367,699 of OX637903.1, forward strand.
CGGTCTCTATTGGCGATATTTCGAGAGAGAATCTTAGAGTCTACGTTGTACCCGAAGACACGTCGGTGACACCAGCTTTACTAGGGCGCGATATATTGCACAAGTTCGGTATTCGTTTGACGATACCGACTGACGATTGTGCTTGGCGAGAAATGTTGAATATCGACACAATCGAGAATGAGAATGAATTAGTAAATGATCTGCAAATAAACTCAGCGGTACCTTATGAAGCAAAATGCGAGTTGAAACAGATTTTTCAAGAACTTTACGTAGATTATCCGAGGCCGCGGGAGCCAAAAACGAAAGCAGAATTGAAATTGCGATTGGACAATCTGCAGCCGTTTTACTGTACCCCGCGCAAGCTCGCTTATGACGAAAAAGAAAAACTTCAGGTGATTTTAGACGAACTACTAGAAAAGGGGTATATACAAAATAGCGAATCCGAATTCGCATCGCCTATAGTTTTGGCGAAAAAGAAAAACGGAACATTGCGTATGTGTGTGGACTTTCGTGTTCTTAACAAAGCGACGGCGAGGGATAACTACCCCATGCCTCTTATCGAGGATCAATTAGCGATCGTAGGGAACAAGAAGTATTTTACCTTACTAGATTTAAAGGACGGATTTCACCACGTTCAAGTCGCGAAAGAATCGGTTAAATACACGTCGTTCGTGACTCCATTAGGTCAGTATGAGTGGTTGAGAATGCCTTTCGGGTTGCGTACAGCGCCAGCGACGTTTCAGCGCTATATACATAGGATTTTGAACGAATTTACGAGAGCCGGCGATATGGCAATTTACATGGATGATATATTGGTAGCTGCTCAGACAATAGATCACCACTTAGAAATACTTAAACGAGTATTTAAGACTCTTTCGGAAAATCTTGTGGAACTGCGAATCAAAAAGTGTTATTTCCTTCAGACGGAAGTAGAATACCTTGGGTATATTGTTTCGGAGCAGGGTATAAGGCCGACAAAAAGCGGTATCGTGGCCGTTGCGGAATTTCCGATTCCCAGAAGCACACGCGACGTGCGTAGCTTCCTCGGACTTTGCTCCTATTTTAGAAAATTTATCGAACGTTTCGCGTCGATTGCTAAACCCCTTTATGATTTGACAAAAGCGAATACGGCATTTCATTTCGGGGAAACGGAGTACGGAGCATTTAAGACACTAAAAGCCAAACTTACGGAAGCTCCAATCTTAGCGGTTTATAATCCGAACGATCACACAGAACTACATTGTGACGCAAGTTCTGCGGGTTACGGGGCGGCTCTTATGCAAAAGAAATCAGATGGTAAAATGCATCCGGTATTCTATTATTCTAGGCGAACGACAGAAAGCGAGTCGAAGTTGTACAGTTTTGAACTCGAGACTCTCGCGATAATATATGCTCTAGAACGTTTTCGGATTTATTTACAAGGGCTAAAATTTGAGATCATGACTGACTGTAACGCGGTTACGATGACACTTAAGAAAAAGGACGTCAACCGTAGAATCGAGAGATGGGCAATTGCGTTGCTCAATTATGATTACGAATTAAAATACCGAGCCGGTACGCGTATGCGTCATGTGGATGCACTTAGTCGAACCGTTGGTGTAATAGAGGAGAATCCTTTTGAATGGAACGTTTCGATATGTCAAGGACAAGATCCGAAAATTATCGAGATTCGCGCTAAACTGGAGAGATCCGAAGACAAGTTTTACGAGATGAGGAACGGTCTTGTGTATCGCAAGCACGGCGAAAAATTATTGTTTTACGTGCCGGAACAGATGGAGAGAAACGTCTTGTATAAATATCACGACGAGTTAGGTCATTTCGGGATCGAGAAGTCAGCTCAAGCGATTCTGGAAAACTATTGGTTTCCGAAGCTCCGCGAGAAAGTAGATTGTCACATTAGGAATTGTCTTAAATGTATTACGTTTTCTCCGATTAGTGGAAAGGTCGAGGGTTTGATTCATCCGATTCTCAAGGGCAACGTTCCTTTCGGTACTATTCACGTCGATCATCTGGGTCCAATCGATAAGAAACGATTAATTAAGCAGCATCTATTGGTCGTAATAGATTCCTTTACGAAATTCGTGAAGCTTTACGCGACGAAAACGACTTCTAGCAAGGAGGCAATTAGCGGTCTGCAACAATATTTCGATCATTATTCGCGACCGAAGACGATAATTACAGACAGAGGTACTTGCTTTACGAGCACTGAATTCGACGATTTTGTGAGTGTCAACGGGATTCAACACATTAAGATCGCTACAGGTTCACCTCAGGCTAATGGCCAGGTCGAAAGAGTTAACAGAACGTTGACTCCGATGTTAGCCAAACTTTCAGATGATTCAACGGGAAAATTTTGGTATAAGATTATTGCTGATGTTGAGTATGCGTTAAACAATTCGGTTAGTAAAGCCACGGGCGAGACCCCGAGTCGTTTGTTGTTCGGCGTGAGACAACGCGAAAAGTCAGCAGATAATTTACGCGAATATTTAGAAGACGAGAACGGAAAAACGCGATTAGACGTAGGCGAGATGCGAGAACGCGCATCCGATAGGATTTTACGATCGCAATCGTATAACAAGGAATACGCAGATAAAAAGCGTAAAGAAGCACATGACTATTCCGTAGGCGATTTAGTGTCGATTAAGAATTTCGATAGTACAGTCGGAGCATCACAGAAGCTCAAACCAGCGTTTAAAGGGCCGTACAAAGTAGCAAAGAAGCTCGATAACGATCGATATGCGATCACCGATGTAGATGGGTTCCAAAACACGCAACGACCTTACAGCGGTGTTTGGCAAGCTGCAAATATGAGGCCATGGCGTCGAGTATAAGATGCGAAAATCAAGCGAAATGTTAAAGTTACTCTTTTATGTATATAGAAATTTAGTAATTAATTATGTTTAAAGTTACGCTCGTATAGATATAGAAAATTTAGTAATTAGTTGAGTTCTGTTTATGTATAACAATTGTAGTAGTCTTAAGATCAAATGTTATCCTGCCGAGGGCGTCAGGTAGTCAGATATGGCCGAATGTAAAACAGCGTTCGCGTTTGTATGTTTCGCGAGCCGGGATGGCTGAGTGCGTGATGTGTGAGTGACGCCAGGTGGAGGGCGATTAGTTTTTGTTTTGGAGTCTCCGAATGGTCTTCGAAGCGATCGAAGCCATTGTGATTCAATAAAGATATTCTAACACGTTTTCTACTATTCCGCAGCCTTTACGTTCTTATCCTGACCTACGTAGGATAGATTGATATCCTACAACAAGTTATTATACAATATACAGTGAGTAGTTGTAACATTGTTCTTATTTGCTGCGTTTGCTACTTGAGTATCGCGTTTTGTTTCATTATCATTTTCATTAACATTTCTGAGTTTTTGATAGATTGTTTGAGGAGTTCCTTCATTTCTGTAGTATCATGGCTGCCATTTTGAGGTGGTTCTTTCGACAATACTGCGTTGGCGGTTGCTTGTCCATAGCTTCGAGAGTCAATGAGTTCAGTGTCTTTGTGGTTAAAACTTGATGTAGGATATGTATTGCGTTCTGGATCAGTTTCCGTGGTTATTGTCTGAGAGTTTTCTTGCGGGTATACTCTGCGTCGTAGCGGTGGAAAAAGCTTTTTCTGCAGCTGCTTTCTAATTTCACAGTCTTTGTAGCTGGCTGCGTGGTTACCATTGCAATTGCAACATTTTACTGTGTGTATTTTGCCTACAAGCGGACAATTGGGGGATAAATGATTTTGTGTACATTTCATACATACTGGAATTCTATTACAATAATTTTTTGTGTGTCCGTATTGCTGACATCGAATACACTGAGGAATATCTTTTTTGTGACGAGGTGGCTCAATGTTCACTATGGTGTTTAATATTTTATTGATGTTGAAAATATCCTTATTATTATTTCTGGGTTCAAGTTCTATCATAAATAGCGGCAATGGTTGCTTTGTGTCATATTTAGACATATTATTTGCTGTTCTTAAATCGTGTCCCAGTTTAGCAAGTTCAGTCTTGATGTTTGCAATGTTGGTTTTCGGATAAAGACCTCTAATGACTGCTTTGTAACTTTTTTCTGTTTTCAACTGATATGTATGGTAGGCTTGCATTTTTTTACCGAAGAGCTTGAGTTACTTTACGAAATATTTCAGGAGCGTTTGTTTGTACTTTTACCTGGTCCAGCTTTATTTGCTTTAAGGTGTAGTTTTCTGAACCTGCAATGCAATTTAGTAGTTCGATAAGGGGATCTATTATTTGGGCATCTATGTAGATTTGAGGTGGTTTAATGGCACGAGACGTAGTTTCGTTATTTGTGTCTATAACCTTTTCTTCTTCAAGCGAACTGAAGGTGTTACTGAGTGGGATGTCCTGCAACCACTGTTGTATTTCGGCATCTTCGGGTGTACCTGTTTTGCGCTTTTTATTACGCTTACTAACTGACCAGTTGTTATTTTGGTCGTTGCCATCTCTTTGTCCGTTATTTTTACCGAAGCTCTGCGAACCATTCCACCCACTTGTGCTTAAGTTATCCGTATCTTGATTTTCCAGTTGTTGATTTGGTTTATTTATGGGATTATTTATCACGTATGTTTCGCCGTTGGCGGTTATTTTAATTGGCTCGATTAAATGAGCCATGTTATTGATCGTTGACGACCGATAACACTTGTTAGTCACGTAGACACTTGCAATGTTTACTTTGGGAGCACTCTTATACACGTCTGTCTTATTCGACTGCTAGAGCGGAACTGTGAGCTTCAAAATGAGAATGTATTTGTTTGATACCTTAGTAATGGGAGTGTTAATGTACGGGGTAGGACTATGGGGGTATAGGGAAATGGAGGAAGTGGAGAGGGTACTAATAAGATATCTAAAATCGACACTAGGGTTAAGCGTACAAACACCGGGGTACAATGTTTTGGAGGAATCCAAGAGAGAAAGACTGTGGACCAGACTGCGAGTCAGGACATGGAAATTTGAGGAAATAGTAAGAAGGAAGGAAGGGAGAGACCTGCAGATAGTAAAGGAATGCGTGAAAGAGAAAGACACGGGAAGCCTGAAGACAACAAGTGTCATGGAGAGAAAAATGTACCTGTGGAGGAATGGAGCTAGCTCACGAGGGATGCAAAAAAGAAGAGAGGAGGCGGCGGACAGGACTCGACATGAAAAAATCCGTTGTTTAAATCTATGGTACAGAAAATACGAGCGTCATCTAAGCGATCGAGTAATTCTTCAATTAGCGGTAGTGGAAATTTAACATTTTCTACTATTTTATTTAATTTGCGATAATCAATGCATAATCAATGCAACGAGGAAATCCGTCTTTCTTTTTTACTATTACTACATTACTTGCATACACGGAAGCGCACGGCTCAATGACGTTATTTTTTAGCCACTCGTCGATTTGTTTTTGTAGGACATCTCTTTCTGGCATGGATAGTCTACGCGGCTTTTGACTTATCGGTTTTTTTTATCTTTTAAGATAATGCGCATCTTTATATTTGTTTCTTTCTTCTTTACGGGTTTATATGAACCTATTAATTCTTGTAATTCGTCACGCACTTCAACATTTTGAATTCGATTTAAATCTAATCGATTATTATCGGGAGGAATTTGTGTTAAAAACATCGATAACGGAAATTCACGCAAAGTAATGTTTTGTGGATCAATTATTAATTCGGCTAAGTTTATTATATCGGAACCAATTATCCCTTCCATCTTCATTGATTCAACCGGGACAACATAAATAGTAACTGGAAATTCCACTTCATCTATTTTAATAACTATTTGCGCGTAACCCAATGGTTTCATTTCCTTTACCGAAACCCGTTAATTTTGTTGTACACGCGTTGTTCCGTCCTGAGACGGAAGTGTTAAAATCAGTCTGGTTTTCCAAACGTTCAACGATCCAGGTGATTGAACATCCCGGTCGAACGAGCGGAGGTATTGACAACCCAAACAATCGACCATCATTCGATGTCTTGTTTGCGGCTACTTTCGTCCCGGACAAAGTCATGGGTTTTTCCAAATTCAGCGAGAAACTAATGCAAGTCGGAACCTCCGCCAGGGGCCGCTCATCAGCGCCCCCTAGTTTGCCTGTGAGGGTACGAACGTACTTTCTTCAACTGACCATAGGGGACGGCTGGCCGTGACCAGCCAATTAGAGTGCCTGGATTTACCTACGCGTGGTGGCGGAATTGCCAATCAACCTGGTTCCGAGATTTCTTGGAAGACAAGGGTGAAACTGACTATCATTCAGAAGCAAGCCTTCAGAATAACAACACTACAAGGAAACAAAGATCCAGCAACGATTCTTAATCGTTCAACATCGGCAACAGTCTCCTTTCGATTTATCAAGGTTCGACCACTGCCGACTTCTCTGCAACGTGATTCGCATTCATTGCTCGAATCACACAACACAACCAACTCATCAACTATACATACTCATCTCTCATTACTTCGAACGCAACCGACGCCACGATATCGCTGTACTCTGAACACTAACCAGTACACATATTGTAGAAATCTTCTTGTGGAGGTCCTGTATTGAAATAGCTGCGTGGCGTACCGTCTGCATCGTCGCATAAGCGTAACCGGATTTACGTCCCGGAAGATTTGAATGAATCGCGGTGTAGCGGTACTGGTGTGTTAGAGGTTTAAACGCATAAAGCAACACCGTACACGCGTGTAAACTACCAATGCCGACTTTCTTATAAACGTCCTCGCGTAACAGACTAACACAACTACCAGTATCTATCAATGCTTTAACGCGTACATCATTCATAAAAATATCTTTTTGCATCTCATGCTTTGTTATGGTTAAAATACTATTCACGGTAGAAGTGGATTGTGCAACTGCAGGTGACTTACCCTCATTTTTTTTGCATTCAGCAGCTGCATTGCCAAAAGAATTGCATTCGTAACATTTTTTCCCAAGCGCTTTTCGATTACAATCTCTAGACAAGTGTCCTCTATCACCACAATTGCAACAACGCGATTCGTATTTCGCTGGTGTTGCTTCCCATTTCCTCAATGATATCGTCTTCTTCCAATTCTCGCCTCTTTTTGATGGATCATTGTATGATCCAGATTTGCTTCTCATTGTATCCTCTCTCATTCTTACTGGTCTTTCTTGATGTTCCTTCCGAAGTGTCTCGTAAATTTTTAAGCGTTCTTTGAATTGACTGAATTTTTTCGTTCTAAGTAAAATCAGTTTGTTGTTAGATTCGTCGGGCATGCCGTCGATGACATATTGTATTAGTGCGTCGTTCTCGATCGTACCTCGCGATGCTATTTCTTTCATAATAAGATAATATTCTTGTACGTTTTCGTCTCTTCGAATTTTCCGCTGCGACAGTAATTTATGCAATTGTGCAGTATTCGTTTTCTCTGAAAATTCTTCGCAAAGGGACGATTTCAATTTTGTCCATGTTTTAACGACGCCTTCACTTTGTACATACATATAACTTTGCCAAACCCTTCAACGATTTCTTTGCAAATACCAACCTTTCTAAATTTGACCAATTAAATAAAGTTGCAATGTCTTCAAAGTCCGCGATCCACCGTTCTACTGCAAAAGAACCAGTACAGCCAAATGATCGGATGGAATCTTGTAAACCTCGATAATTCATCGCAAACGTTGCGGCTTTTCTATATCCATTTTGAGAACTTACATTATCGTCATCGTTATCGTCATCACGTTCTCTTGCTAAAATAGATATATGATCATTGCCGTCTTCTTCATTACGATGGTCGTCTCCGTCTTCGTCTTCTGTTGCGTCATCGTGTATCATAAGCGTTTATCATATCTTCTGGATTAATTCTTCCTTCGCCCCTTGATAGTTTAGTCCAAGTATATTACAGTAAGAAACTATAAAACAGCAGTATAAAACAGCAAGAAATCACCAAACGTCGGAAAACGATTCGGATCGGACATCACAGAAACGGACATCGATCCATCGGAAAACGCAAATCTTTTGCGATTCTGTCTATCGCCTTCGATATAGAATATAAATGGATGGAGAGCCTTTATAGAAATGGCAGATGCCGTTTTAATTTTATGCTCTATCGTCGTTCGCTATCCTAAGCTTTCCATCTTGCTGAGAACTAGAAATGCGCAGTTCAGAATTCACCGTCTTTTGTCGTCTTTTCGGTCCCTTTCACCACTACACGCCGCACTAAATACACTGTACACAATGGATGCACTGGACGAGCCCCCAATTTGTAGGAAATTAAGTACTTTATTATAAAAGAGTTGGATTAGAGGACTGTTACATATAACGCTGCACTTCAGCTGTCGTTCCGTCGCTCTTCGCTCATCACCTTCAACTGCCGTTGCTCCCTCAATCGCGCCTTTCGTTCGATGTTTTTGCGACGCAATTCGCGGCACACGCACGCACACACACGCACACGTATGCATGCACGCGCGCGCGCACACACTCATGTCCATACATACATAGGTATTCATCCTACATTACTATGTACATCCTACAAAACAAAATCGAAAAAATATTTTGTATCACATATCTATGATAGTTTTAAGCCAACAAAGCATATTTTGGTGAATTGGGGGCCAAGTGACCCGAAAACAATGTATGAGAACGAGTGTGACTTTTTTGTTTTTTCTTATTTCGGCGCGCAATATTATGCCGTCTTCGAAGCGGAACAGTTCGTTCATATTATGCGTTTTATAATAAAGTATCTAATAGCAACAAATTCAAATAGATTAAAATTAATTAAGATGAATTAAAAAGAATTTATGAAAATAAAATGCATCTGATTGCGATGATGTTGAACAGGTTGAGCTGGATAATTATGAATTTGATATAGGAAATGTAGAAGCTGCTGTTGGACATGAATCGGAAAATATAGGAACTGGTGAAGAACGAGAAGTAGAAAATAAATAGAAAATAGAACCTGAAGTGCAAGAAGATGGAATTTGGTATTACGCCCAAAATATAAAGTACAAAAGGAAATGGAGCGTAAATCCGCCAAATGTAATGAGAGTTCGCGATTTTCAGATTTTGAGAGAAAGACAAGGAGTTCCTGTTCAGATAGCTCAAATTACATATACTCATCTGGCCGCGTTTAAAAAATTAATTCCCGAAACGTTAATAAATGTAATAGTAGCCGAAACAAATAGAAAAGCTCGGAATTTGTACAATATGAACAGCCACACTGCACGTGTTTGGTATGATACAAATTCGGTTGAAATTTATGCTTTGATTGATATACTTATATTCCCTGGTGTTCATTAGAACTGGGCGATAGATTGGATGAATTGTACCGACTGGACAATCGTCCATTTTATCGGTCTGCAATGTCATTACAAAGACTGCAACAACTTTTACAATTCTTCCGTTTCGACAATTATCAAACTAGAGCAGAACGTTTGAAGGAAGATAAGCTCGCAGCATTCCGTGATATTTGGAATATGTTTTTGGCAAATATCAAAGAACCTTATAAAACATCATCCCACTTAACTATAGATGAACAACTGGTATTAACTCGTGGCCGATGTTCTTTCAGACAGTATATGCCATCAAAGCCAGGCAAGTACGGGATTAAGATGTTTTGGATTTGCGATGCGCTGAATTTGTGCCCATTGAAAACAAAAATTTATGTAGGCGAACAACCGAATGAGCTACGTTCAGTTGATTACGCATTAAATTTAATTCATCGAGCGTCTGCATCATATATCAATAAAGGCCGAACCATAAGGATGGATAACTTTTTTACATGTTGTTCATTAGCAGAACAGATGTTACAGAAAAAACAACAATAATTGGAACGATTCGCTCAAATAAACCAGAGTTACCTAAGGAATTTACGAACAAGACTGAAATTAAGAAGAGAAACGTGAATTCTTCAAAATTTTGCTTCGACAATCATCTCACTTTGGTAAGTTATGTTCCGAAACCAAACAAGAATGAACTTTTACTATCCACTCTACACAATGATGAGACTGTTGACCTCGCTTCAAAGAAACCCAACATCATATTGGACTATAATAAAATGAAGGGATGGGTGGACACACTTGATAAATTAGTTCGAACATGAAAGAGAAAAGAAAGACCAAGCGATGGCCCATGGTTTTATTTTTCAATATGATTGATATCGCAGGTATAGCTACTTATAACTTGTACAAATGTGTATTCAAGCGATTATCGAATCGACGGGCAATGAAAAAAAAAAGTAAAAATCGCTATTCATCCATCCGAAGGAACAGCGGCAAATAGATCTGACATTAAGCGACCACGTTGCTACATTTGCCCACAATCCGCTGATAAGAAAACAAGAACACAATGCTATGTCTGTAATCAGTAATCTTGCGCTACACGCGTAAAACCCATCTGCATGAACTGTATCAACGAAGAAGTAATGGACTCGTTCGAAGAAGAAAGCAACAAAATCATGTCGGACGATGCTTCTGGTTAAATGTTTTGGAATATAATATATGTAGGAATGGTGTATTGTGGCGGGGGGGAACACCATGCCACGCGGGAGACGAAGGGCGCCGCAACGCGCCGCGACGTGCGAGGAAGTTCGGCCAAGAGCCGATCGACGATCGTGCGTCAAAAAGAAAGCAATCGCTAACGAACATTCGACGTGGCAGCACTGTTACGCCACATGTATTTTTGCATCTTATTGATTAAATTGTGATTTGCGGAACCCCGATTATTTTGTACCGTTTGAATAAAGTAACCATTTATTACGAATTGGTAAAAAAAAACTTTACCAAATATATGAAAATATATATGGGGTCAGCTTGACCCCATGGACAAACCATGGAAAATTTACTATGGATAGAGTGAAGGTTAAGAATGAAAATAAAAATGAGCTGCAACAATCTGCACCTAAGTGAAATATTTTCAAATTTCAGTTACATACTCTATTCCACGAAAGCAGTTGTTCGACGTATGGTTGAACGACTCAAGTAAGGAAATGAAAGTTCCGGAACCATTTCGTTATATCTTAAATTATTTTAATATTAAGGATATTGATAAGAATATAGAAGCGATTACTATGGACCGTTGTAAAAAAACATATATCAAGTCCGAAAAGTGGATGAAAAATTATCGCATGAAAGAAAGATTTAAGAAAAATTATTCTTTTTGGTTGGAAGTGTTTACTACCTTCCCCGAATTAGAAACCTATATTGAACAAGCGCCTTCAACAGCCAAAAGCCGTGGTCGGCCTATAAAATTATTTAATGAAGGATGTGATGAAACCAAAAGTTGCCGAATTGAATCTATAATAGACTCACATGGCAATGTTGAAATTGTATATGCTGCACAAGTAAGCTTAAGAGCACAAGGAAAGCTTGATGCGGCATACCCTGTAAAAGCGGCGGCAAGTGAATCTCCTGTAGAATTAAATCGATTAAAAAAAACTTCTGAACCTCAGAAACTAAATAAGGAAAGGTAAGTAAAGAAGAAGCATTAGCTACATTTTTAGATGGTAAAATGACTAAACGGGCGTACGAGGCGGTGCACCAACGATTAACATGCATGGATTTAAGGCTTTCCCATCATATGCTTATACATATACTAGAAGCAAAAAAGGAGTGTTACCCACGTGAAATAAAAATCAGAAAAATTTCTGGTCAAGTACCTTTGCAATGTATAGTTGATCATACTCTTAAACGTTTATGAACACCACAGCAAGATGTATTATTACAATCGAAAGAGAAATTGAATGATGTCATAATTCTATTCAAATGGGGATGTGATGAGACCACTAAAGGTGGGTCCAGACTTGTTGCGTCTCCGCATACTGTTACCAAGACAAGGATCTAGTTAAGTGGTCTAGAAGAGGTTTGGGAGCAAATGTGGAGTGTTTCTTGTTTCCTCGTTGCATTAGCCGTTACGCGGTTCGGCGGACCGAGGAATTGTCGGTATTTTACCCGCTCCAAAGGAGGCAGTAAGCGGCCGTAGATGTGTGCACTCGTCCTTGCGCCACTGCCAATGTGTTAGCTCGCCCCTGAACTGCTGTACATGTGTGAACTTGTCTGTGCGGCGCTGTTCCTATGTATTGTAGACTGTTTAGGCCTAGGAGATAGGGCTCATTCAGCCCATGCCTACGAGATAGTCTAGCCCCCTTGGCGACGTAGGACTGTTGTGAGTGCATGCCCAGTTCAGCCTATTTTTTCTTTTTTTTTTTTTTTTTTTTCGAGGTGGAAATCTTCGCAAGACACCTCCTGCCCTTGGGGAGGGCAGGAGGTAGTGTCGGATTCTTACCGGCTAAAACCACCCCGGTCGCCTACCTCCGGCGCATAATGGGAGGCTCCGGGACCTGCAAAGAAATCGTCCGGTGCCTCCCGCGCCCATGCCAATTCGGCCCTATCCTCGGGAGGGTCGGAGGGACCCTCCCAGCCACCTTCGTGCACGGCCGTACCGGGGGCGACACCCAGTACGGCCCTCCTATCCCAGGCCGCGATTAGGGCGACTCGGGCCCCCACCCGAGCCGTCCGCGGCACTCCGACGGCCCCGCGGGTTACCGGAAGGACATGATCCTCCCCAGCGGGGCCGCCAGTCCTCCAGTCAGCGGCGGAGGTGACGGAGAGGGGCGAGGGGGGACACCTCTGCGCCCCTCGGCCCACCGCCGCTATCCCTCCTCGCGAGGGGCGGAGTCCGGTCAGCGGTAGTGGCTGACGAGCTCGCCCCTTCACCACACACATCGCCGCTATCGGCTGTTGGGCAGCCCTGCGGGATACCAGGAGGACATCGTCCTCCCACAGCAGGGCCGCCCGGATTCATGGTAGCTGTGGTGAACACCCGAAAGGGGGAGGGGGAACACCTCCGGTCACCTCCCGGACCGCCACGCACTTACGCCACGTGTGGGGGGGATCTCGCCAGCGGTCGTGGCCGGCGATTCCTGCCCCTCCTTCTCTCCCTACGGGCGGGATCGGACGCTTCCCGTTCCCGCTCCGTCGCCTCCTTCCTGCGAAGCACTTCTTCGCAGAAGGAGGCCATCACTTTCCAGGACCTCTCGCTGCCCAGCATCCTGCTGACGATGCTCGGCAGCGAGAGGTCCGCCCCCACGGCCGCCGCGAGGACACGGCGCTCCCTGGCCCACGCTGGGCACTCCTCCAGGGTTCATTCAGGTCATTCCGCCGTGGCCTCCGCCTTGATCCGATACAGGTACTCACCGAAACATCCGTGTCCGGTGAGCACCTGTGTGACCCGGTAGGTCAGCGTACCCCTGCCGCGGTCCAGCCACTCGTCAAGGCTGGGCAGGACCGCCCCGACTGCTCGCTGCGTCGCTCCTCGGTCGAGGAGCTCCGTCCTCCACTTTCGACGCGCGACCAGCCGGGCCTGACGTCTAACGTCCACTTCTTCCGCCGCTGACACCACCGCGCCCCCCCGGCGGAGTTCTCGGAGACGCTCATAGATGGTCGCGTCTCCCTCCGCCAGGAGGTCGAAGGTCACGGTGCCTGCCAGTGTTAGCGCCGCCTCGTGGGATATCGTGCGGTATCCCCTTACCACCCTGATGGCCATCCTCCTCTGCACCCGGCGCAGCAGTTGCCTGCTACGCCGGCTTGCCATCAGGGCAGACGCCCATGCTGGGGCGCCGTATAGCGCCATCGCCCTATCCATCGTCCTTGATGGATAGGGCAATGGCCGCGGTGCGCGGGGGCCTCCTCTGGAGGGGTCTTGGGGCGGTAGCCTTCGCCTCTTTTCCTCCTGGTTTACCCCCCCCCGGTCTTCACAGGAGCCTTCTTCTTATCGGTCGGCTGCTGCTGACCCGGGCGTCCCTGGGCAGTCGTCTCCCTTGCCGCCCGCTTCATCCTCCTGCCCGCAACAGTTGCCCACGTTTCGCCGCTTGTCGGCCGCTGTGTGGTGGTGGACTGAGTCGGCGGGGCCGCCGCACAGTGGGCTGGATCGGGAAATTTGGTGACATTTTAGTATAACTCTTGAACCATAAGAGATATCGGAATGAAATTTGCACTAAAATTCGTTAAAAAATTATTTTTATCTACTGATGATTATTGTAATATATATTTGTTTTTATTTTTTAATTAATTGTTTAAATTTTGGTTTAAAATAATTTTTAAAATTGTTTATTTCTTCTCTTATTTAGTACTTTTTTATATATTCCATAGCGCACATGTTTTTTTTATGAATTTCTTTGTATTTCTTCACATATTCATAATATGAAAAATAGATCTTATTTTCAACGAAAATTTCCCGATACAGGTAATTCATTTTTTAGTAGTCAAGAACTGTTGAATACTATAGAAAACTAGGATATAACATTTAAATATGTAATAAATGTACGAAATATATTTCCCAAATGCTCTGCTCTCTCCAATGGTACTGTTGCAACAGATAGAGCATCAAACCGAAGGGATAAATACTTATAAACACTTCAGTCCTATAATCTAAAATTTAAACAGTTCAATACGTGAATTTCTAAACACTTCCCGATGTTTCAATGATAGGAATAAATACAGTGAGACTAAAACAAAGAAACTCCTAATCCGTTCCTCATTTTTGTTAAATAAATGTTATTATTGTAGGGAGTGGCACGTATGGACTGATGTGGAGAAATAACTAGAACGTCTTCAGCAACTTAATCGATTTATAACACTTTGTGCCCCGTATGGGAATACAATAATCTACAATAATCGCAATACAATAATCTACAATAATCTCAATACAGTAATCTCTTGGTCTCTGTCTGTCGGGACCGCTAATTTCCGCGTATTTATACCCGATCGCGAAATCCCCGCTGCTACCGCCGCACAGTGGGACGAGCCTATTGTTCCGTTGGACATGGGGGCAAAAAAAAAAATTTCGAATTTGAAAATTTTACTTTATAGGCAAGAAACTATGAACCTTTTACAATTATGTGCAACAAAAATTTTTCATTTTTTCTCACTAGATAATCCAGGGCAGCCAATTATAAATACCTATGTAAAAAAAAAAAATTTCTTTATTTGTTGTTTAGTACGTCTATTTAACGATTTTAGTTAAAACTTTTGTGCAGTACATAATCTTGCAGGTATAATAATTCCAAAATTAAAAAAAAAAAACTTAAAATTGAAAATGGAGCTTTGTTTTACTTCATAATAAATGTCAT
This sequence comes from Nomada flava, assembly GCA_951802745.1. Classification (NCBI taxonomy): domain Eukaryota; kingdom Metazoa; phylum Arthropoda; class Insecta; order Hymenoptera; family Apidae; genus Nomada; species Nomada flava. Next base: position 11,382,773 of record OX637903.1, read on the forward strand.
ATAAACATTACTTAATTACGCAAATCGCCTAGGATCGCCCGGAAAAAACTCTTCACCATTATATTCTAGAAAGAATATAGATTATAGTTATCCAAGCACATGTTGCTTTTTCTTGCTTTTTCGTGAGATATTTAATATAATTCCCATTGTTGAACTAACTAGAGACCAGAATCTAATCAAACGGGGCGTGTTTGTCATATTTTAAGTAGGATAACTAGACATTAATATATGTGCAACTATTAAGTAAATAATATATTGTTATGATGGAGGAACAGTGGAACTTTATTTTTATAAATAATTAAGATTTATTATATACAACTTGTTACGTATGAATAATACTCTCTTACACTGCGCTCGCACGCGTCGTTCGCTCTCGCGTAAGAACGGAACACGCCTAAAGATTTAACTCGATACCACACGACGGTTAACCCTTTTAGAATCGACCAACTGCATTGCGACCGATTAGGTACATTCGTGACCCGACGAAGACTCTGCGCTCTTACCTTTTATGGAGGTTCCTAATTAGCCCCTCCCTACATTTCGGGACTATATAAACCCTCCGTTTCTAATCATCTTCGGTTCATAACTACACAGCTACGCGCATAGTCACGTCGCGTTACGCTTGTACAGAGTCGGTTGCATTTCAATAAGAACTGGGCTTACGGCACCATTCAGATAAAGTTAACCCGTTAGAATCCGCATAGTCCGGTTGAAGTTCTTTCGGCATACTTTGTAACCGATCTCAGACCCCGCATCGCCAGTGCGTCAACACCGTGCAACTTAGGTAATAATTCACACACTATTTAACTATATCGCGACAATTACACTTGTACAAACAACTGGTTGCAATATAAACTCATAAACTGTTCACCATTAAACCGAGTAGATTCGTTAAAACCTATCTTTACTCCGTAATCCTTTATATTAGTAGTAACGTCCCACAGATACAACTTAACCGCTCGAGTTGTATCGAATATTTATTTACGAGTCAAACTAACATTTCCTGCGACTCCCTGATTTCGCATCAGGTTCGTTCGCACGCCTTATCCAAAACAAGGTGACTACTCCAACATAGTGGCTCCCCGATTTCGCATCGGGTTCGTCCACGAAACCTAACCCATCCTACAGCTCCCTGGTTTCGCACCAGGTTCGTCTGTATCCTACGGCTCCCTGATTTCGCATCAGGTTCGTCCGTACGTTTACCAAACCTCCGAACAGCTCCCCGGTTTCGCACCGGGTTCGTCTGTGAATAAACCAACCTCCTGCAGCTCCCCGGTTTCGCACCGGGTTCGTCTGCGCACTCTTTCCTAGTGGCTCCCCGATTTCGCATCGGGTTCGTCCACGACGTTTCACTCTCCTGCGGCTCCCTGGTTTCGCACCAGGTTCGTCCGCGCTTGATTCTATTCCTGAGGCTCCCCGATTTCGCATCGGGTTCGTCCTCGCATACATCAATCCCAGCGGCTCCCTGATTTCGCATCAGGTTCGTCCGTGCACCTAACTAACAAATTCTCAACCATATTCCTTGGGAAATATCAACATCGCCGGTCTAGGCGTTGCCCACAGCCCTGGCTCGTAACAAACTGGTGACAGCGGTGGGATACTGCTGATTTAGAATTACCGTAAATTTTGGTTTTTAAAATACGTTCTATTACTCGTAGGTGAACATTTTACAATATACTAGTTTTCTCTAGTTAGTTACTTTAGTAATTTTCAAAATGGCAAATCCACAAGCGAACGTCTCTGCTAGTGAGATGCTGAACTTGACAGCTTCGATTGCTAATACAATGACACTCTTAACGCAACGGACGTGTATACAGAATATCACTTTGTCCATTCCGACTTTTGACGGAGAAAAGCCATCGTTGACGCACTTTGCACAACATGTGGAAAACGGGTTAACTTTGATTCCTGAGGGTACGGAAGCGGAGTATCTTGCCATTGTTTTAACTAAACTCATCGGTCCAGCACGTAGATGCACGATAGAGCATAAATTCGACTCTGTTAAGGCATTAATTAAACACTTAAAAAAGAGATTCGCGCCTGGTAGAGATTTGTCGCATTTTCAAGTAGAAATCGCGAAACTACGTATTCGTGAAGGTGAAAGTATTCGACGATACGTCGATAGAACGAGTCATCTTGTTTATTGTACGCGCGGAGCTATCCGGGAAAGATATCTGGATCACGCTGAAGAATTCGTCAAAGAAATGGAAAAGGACGTTAAAGAAAACTTCATCGATGGTTTACCGGATCGAATTTCCTGGAAAGTGTCGGCTAAACTTCAAGATTTGGAAACGCTTGAACAGGCTTACGACGCCGTGCTGCATATTGACAGGAAATTAAGTAATCGGCAACGGTCGCCATCCAGAGAATCACCTTCTAGATGGTCACGCCGAGATCGTTATGATCGGGATTATCATAATCACGACCGCGAAGTATCGTATCCACTGTCTCCGAACAGATATGATCGGTTCAGGGAACGACCAACGAGAACATCTGAATTTGAAGAGGAACGAGAGAGGCAAGGACGCACGACGGCCTGGACTTTACGACAAAGGACCCCCTCGAGATCCCCTTCTAATCATCGCGATTCATCAGTAGATGATCGAGATAAAAAATTTTCAATTCTTAAGAATCCTGACAAAAATCGTAAGTCGGATTTATATTGTTGGCATTGTGGCATTGCTGGACATGACGGGAAGTCATGTAGGAATCGTCCGCGCAGTCCGCATTATCGCCGAGATTCACGGGATTCATCCGTTGAATCAAACAAGACTTTAAACTTCAATCGCGCTCAACGTACAGGCGACACGATGAGCGGAAACGAGGAAGATCGCCGAAGGAAAATCCGATTCAGCGACGAGAAGAAAGAAGACTCATCAAGGAAGCACCTGCACCAAGAATCAAGATCAAGGTACCGGAACTGGCATCAGGAACGGGAGAATTCTTAATTGATGGTGGAGCAGCTGTTAATCTGGTGGTCATCGACGTACTCGGAAAAACCGCAGAAATAATTTCAAGAGAAGAAATTGAGTTGACAGGACTCACTACAACGCCGATTCACACCCTTGGAACTACAATTTTACATATTCATGGATCTCCAGCATTTTTCTATGTTGTAAGAAGCCTTGCAATAGACGCAGATGGACTTATCGGAAGCCCGTTTTTAAAACAAGAAGAAGCTGAAGTTTCCTACTATCATGGAACCTTAACATTAAAAAATAAACCGATTCGACCATTACGTTTTTCAAATTATCAAGATTTGCCTCAACAAATTAAAGAGCAACAGATAGCTACAAAATATTGTATCAAACCTAGAACATCGCAACAGATTGCTGTAAGAGTAGCAAATGTGAAGATGAAGGAAGGATACTTACCACGCATTAAAACCCACGAACATCTTTACATAGGGGAAGCAGTCGTGACCAACAACGACGGAAAGTGTCACGTTATGGCGATAAACACCAGTGAAGAAGCAATTGAAGTAGAGATAGAGCCTCAGTTATTGGAGCCCTATGATATCGTGAGTTCATCAGAAGAAGATTCTTATTCAGAAATGGAACACCCGTCGAGCTTCAAGATTAGGAAAGACAGGATACATGGAATTCTACAAACTCTCAATTTAAACCATTTAAATAAGGAGGAACGGAATTTCGTGACAGACTTAGTGGAAGAATTTCCTGATCGATTTTTCCTTCCAGGAGATAAACTCGGGAAGGCTCGTGACTTTAATCATTCTATTTATACAACTAATGATATTCCAATTAATACCAGGCAATATCGTTATCCGCCAGTACATCAAAAAGAAATTCAGAAACAGATCAGCACTATGCTATCTGCAGGCATAATTGATCACTCTAAATCTCCGTATAATTCACCATTATGGATTGTTCCAAAGAAAGCAGACGCACAGGGAGTTAAACGCTGGCGTTTGGTAATAGATTTTCGTGCTCTCAACGAAAAAACAATTTCCGATAAATACCCATTACCTCAAATCACGGAAATTTTAGACCGATTAGGAGGAGCTAAATACTTCTCAGTTTTTGATCTCGCAAGTGGATTTCATCAGATAGAAATGGATCCGAAAGATAAAACAAAAACTGCTTTTACAACCCCGAATGGACATTACGAATTTTCTCGAATGCCTTTCGGATTAAAGAATGCACCACCCACTTTTCAACGCCTTATGGATCAAGTACTCACTGGACTTCAAGGGACAGATCTTTTTGTTTATTTGGACGACATAGTAGTATACGCTTCATCGTTACAAGAACACAACATTAAAGTTAAAAAATTATTGAACCGCCTTAAAGATCATGGATTAACCCTTCAGACCAATAAATGTGAATTCCTACGGAAGGAAGTTGCATACCTCGGGCACATTATATCAAAAGATGGAGTCAGACCTGATCCTAGGAAATTAAAATCCGTTCAAGATTTTCCTACACCTACTACACAGAAGAATATTCAACAATTCCTAGGACTTGTAGGATATTACCGCAGATTCGTACCTAATTTCACCTTAATAGCAAAACCTCTAATTAACCTGTTAGGGAAAGGTATCAAATTCAAGTGGACAGAAGAACAAGATCAAGCCTTCAAACAATTACGCAGCGAATTGTGCCAACAACCCATTCTACAATATCCAGATTTTGATAAACCATTCATCGTTACAACAGATGCATCGGAATATGCAATTGGAGCCGTGCTCAGTCAAGGGGAGATAGGAAACGATCTGCCGATTGCGTACGCGTCCCGCAGCTTAAATAAACCTGAGAAAAATTATTCAGCTACAGAAAAGGAATGTTTGGCAATGGTTTACGCCGTAAGATATTTCAGGCCTTACATTTATGGAACTAAATTCACACTCGTTACAGATCATAGACCGTTAGTTTGGTTACATTCTGTTAAAGATCCGACTTCTAGACTCATGAAATGGAAACTGAGACTCCTAGAATACGAGTATCAAGTCGTTCATAAAGCCGGAAAAACGAATAAAAATGCAGACGCTTTGTCGCGTAACCCCGTATCTGTTTGTTTACCATTAATGCCACGAGAATGCAGAGATTCTGAATTCAAAATACAGATACCTAAAATAGATCCTAATACTGATTCAATTGGACAACGTGTTAGACAGTCGCGACGAGATAGAGAAAGCCGACCCAAGTATCGGGATAGCAGCAGCTCCGACGAAACAGAACAGGCCGCATATGGAAAGGTCCAACATTCGCCGATTATAGACAGAAATCGATCTTTTCCGAGCCTGTCTCAAGAGATATCGATGCCAGATGAGCGCCTGGAAACTATAAATGGTTTTTTACCAGCAGCAAATTCCACTCAAATTTTGCCTTCACAAGAAGACCAGACCCTACACGACGATTCATTATCGTTTGGAGAACCACTCGAAGACACTGTAATAAAGTATACAAATAATGTTCGCCAAGACTTGTTTAGTACACCGCAAGGGTTGACACCAATGCCGGGTGTAGTTTTACAAGCCCCAGCAAACCAGCTACCTGCGAAGACCCTTGCCGAAGCAAGTGTCATACGGTCACCCGATAACGGTTCGACTCGACATGATTTGCTAGACCATACGCTCGACCCTTATCCATTCATCGCCTCGGATTTGGAAAGAACGTCTGATGAAGATGATCTGGAGGAGGTAATATCTGCACAGCTGCATAAAATTACTGTCTCACCGAACACCCTCACAGCTGAAGAAGGACACTGTGTACATTTTATATCTGCCGACTGTAATTTACAAACCAACGTTGGAAAACTGTTACTGGACACCGAGACAATAAGTAAACAGGACCTTCTCGCAAAACGACCAGGAAAAGGACATATAGTAACTTTGGATAATGGATTGTATAAATCTTTCAGCATAGTAGTTTCCGACAATTTTTATGATAACGTTAAAAAATCAGACGTTCTTACGGGTTTGGAAATTCTTAGAGACACCTTAAATCAACACCATATCAAAACATTTCGAATATCAGCAACCGGAGATTTCCATAAACTACCGGTCAACGAATTGTTCAAGATGTTAGAAGAAGTTTTCACTGGAACAGCGCAGCAAATTATTGTTTGCAATTGTATCATCACTACACCATCTATAGAAGACAGACAAGAAATAATCCGCGAAGCTCATGATAGTTTAATTGGAGGACACAAAGGAATCACGAAGACTTATAAACGCATCCGATCGAAATTCCAATGGCCGCAAATGCGCAATGACATTCAAAATTACATACGAAGATGTCAAAGTTGCCAAGAACAAAAATTAGTTCGAGCAAAAACTCGTCAGCCTATGTTAATTACCGACACACCTATGGGACCATTCGATAAAATAGCTTTGGATACAGTAGGACCTTTGCCGATCACACCTAACGGAAATAGATACATTCTCACTATGCAGGATAATTTAACCAAATATTGCATGGCAGTAGCAATACCGAATATTCGAGCTGCTACTATTGCAGATGCTTTTGCTAGATATTTCATCGCAATCTATGGTACACCTCGCGCAATATTAACAGACAAAGGAACTAGTTTCATTGGAAACCTCATGACAAATTTGTCCGAAATATTTAAAATCAAGCAAATTACAACTTCGGGATACCGACCGCAAACCAACGGATCATTGGAGCGAAGCCACATCGTACTCACCGAATATCTCAAGCACTACATGGATAGTTACGAAGATTGGGATTTATTAATACCTTTTGCAATGTTTTCCTACAATACATCTGTACACGAAGCAACAAATTTCACTCCATACGAATTAATTTTTGGAAGACCAGCCCGAGAACCAAGTTCGTTTCCAACTGGTGAAAAATTGAAGTCGTACGGAGATTATCTAATGGAATTGATAACACATATGACTAACATCCGTAATTTGGCCTCAGCAAGGAATTAGGATCTGGATTAATCAACGAAATAGAAACCACCGTCTACCCGGACAGCCCCTTACAACGTCACCCAAGGCTGGATGGAGCTGGGCATCGCCGTTTCAACCACCAGCTGAGGCAGACCCCGCAATAATCACAGTAGCGTTAAGTACACACACACATACACCACACTCGACAATTTTCACACCTTTAAATTTTAGATAAATCTTTAACCGTTTTCCTTTCTTTGAAAAAGCATCACGCAAAAACGCGATGTTTTATCTCGGGGGGGGAGATGTTACGTATGAATAATACTCTCTTACACTGCGCTCGCACGCGTCGTTCGCTCTCGCGTAAGAACGGAACACGCCTAAAGATTTAACTCGATACCACACGACGGTTAACCCTTTTAGAATCGACCAACTGCATTGCGACCGATTAGGTACATTCGTGACCCGACGAAGACTCTGCGCTCTTACCTTTTATGGAGGTTCCTAATTAGCCCCTCCCTACATTTCGGGACTATATAAACCCTCCGTTTCTAATCATCTTCGGTTCATAACTACACAGCTACGCGCATAGTCACGTCGCGTTACGCTTGTACAGAGTCGGTTGCATTTCAATAAGAACTGGGCTTACGGCACCATTCAGATAAAGTTAACCCGTTAGAATCCGCATAGTCCGGTTGAAGTTCTTTCGGCATACTTTGTAACCGATCTCAGACCCCGCATCGCCAGTGCGTCAACACCGTGCAACTTAGGTAATAATTCACACACTATTTAACTATATCGCGACAATTACACTTGTACAAACAACTGGTTGCAATATAAACTCATAAACTGTTCACCATTAAACCGAGTAGATTCGTTAAAACCTATCTTTACTCCGTAATCCTTTATATTAGTAGTAACGTCCCACAGATACAACTTAACCGCTCGAGTTGTATCGAATATTTATTTACGAGTCAAACTAACATTTCCTGCGACTCCCTGATTTCGCATCAGGTTCGTTCGCACGCCTTATCCAAAACAAGGTGACTACTCCAACATAGTGGCTCCCCGATTTCGCATCGGGTTCGTCCACGAAACCTAACCCATCCTACAGCTCCCTGGTTTCGCACCAGGTTCGTCTGTATCCTACGGCTCCCTGATTTCGCATCAGGTTCGTCCGTACGTTTACCAAACCTCCGAACAGCTCCCCGGTTTCGCACCGGGTTCGTCTGTGAATAAACCAACCTCCTGCAGCTCCCCGGTTTCGCACCGGGTTCGTCTGCGCACTCTTTCCTAGTGGCTCCCCGATTTCGCATCGGGTTCGTCCACGACGTTTCACTCTCCTGCGGCTCCCTGGTTTCGCACCAGGTTCGTCCGCGCTTGATTCTATTCCTGAGGCTCCCCGATTTCGCATCGGGTTCGTCCTCGCATACATCAATCCCAGCGGCTCCCTGATTTCGCATCAGGTTCGTCCGTGCACCTAACTAACAAATTCTCAACCATATTCCTTGGGAAATATCAACATCGCCGGTCTAGGCGTTGCCCACAGCCCTGGCTCGTAACAAACTTAGAAATTGCATTTCAGCAGTATTTTTTCAGCAGTAATGATTAATATTAATATTTTCGATATTTAATTGTAGTTCACAATTTAGTACATTCGTGACCAATTCTGGTTTATTGTTGTAATTGTAAAAGAGTGAAATTATTCATAGCTCATTCTTTACTCTGTAAGCGGTTAAGGTGTATTTAGGCTGCTAATTGCACCTACCGAACGAACGGAGTATTTAAATGACCCAGATAATAATACACTTAGTAATATGTAGTCTGTAGAAACTTTTATTGATGACATAATTATGGGGTTTTCCTGCAAAAACGGAACAACTCTTGCGTTTTATTAGCTTGCGCTGAGGGCTGCTCGCTATGTTTTCTTAAGAAACAAGAAACTTTAACGATGAGAGAGACATACAAACTTTTAGTTTGTGGATCGGGAATAATAAAAATATAATATTCAACTATTTTTCATAAAGCACTCTCGAAACCGCCCATATAAAGTAGTTTAAACGATTTTCCGTAGTATTACAAGTAATTTTATCCTGTTTACCAATTCAACATGACAAGCATGCAATTTATAGTAGAGAAACAGCTGAAATGTACGTCTCCTTATATAATTGGTATTATATGCCAGTTACGGTACATAAACTTTTAATTCATGGCTCGGAAATAGCCAAAAATGCAATAGTGCCGATTGGGCAGCTATCTGAAGATGCCCAAGAAGCAAATCATAATCTTTTCCGCTCGTACAGAGAATGGCATTCGAGGAAAATGTCAAGACTAGTAAACAATAGAGACATTTTAAACAATTTATTAATTAATTCTGACCCCATAATTTCACATTTTCGACCGTCAATATACAGGGTGGCCCGGAACTCGCGCAGTATTTTTAAAAAAGGGGTAGCTGAGGTGATTCTGAACAACTTTTTCCTTGACCAAAATATTGTTTGAAGCTTCGTTTTTTAGTTATTAACGAAAAACACTGGCCAATGCGAGCGCCCGTATAGCCCGAGCTCAGTCACAATTGCGCGCGGCCGAGATCGGGTGCATCGAGGGGCAACGTACGGCAAATATTACAATCGTCTTACATTAAGAATAGTGTATAATTTTTCGTTATTCATCAATAACAATTTAATTAACAAGTCGTTTAATAACTGTTCCATACTTTTATTCGTTTTCCGAAACGAATAAAGTGTTTTATTAATTATGAAAAAAGTGTTTGGATGATTAATGATTAATGTTAGAAAAGGGTAGTTAAATAAACTTATCCATTCGACCGCGAATTTACCTGCTTCGACGGTGTCTTGCCATATGGTCATTGTACCGATCCTGACCTATCTTAATTTAAATTTAATTTAAATGCCACGTCCCGGCAATCGATACAGATCTGATTCGCACTTGTTTCCACACGCACATGACACACACATTAACTTTCGTAATGTTCGTAAGTGCGTGTCCTGTGCGTGTGGAAACAAGTGCGAATCAGATCGTATCGATCGCCGGGACGTGGCATTTAAATTAAATTTAAATTAGGATAGGTCAGGATCGGTACAATGACCATATGGCAAGACACCGTCGAAGCAGGTAAATTCGCGGTCGAATGGATAAATTTATTTAACTACCCTTTTCTAACATTAATCATTAATCATCCAAACACTTTTTTCATAATTAATAAAACACTTTATTCGTTTCGGAAAACGAACAAAAGTATGGAACATTAAACGACTTGTTAATTAAATTGTTATTGATGAATAACGAAAAATTATACACTATTCTTAATGTAAGACGATTGTAATATTTGCCGTACGTTGCCCCTCGATGCACCCGATCTCGGCCGCGCGCAATTGTGACTGAGCTCGGGCTATACGGGCGCTCGCATTGGCCAGTGTTTTTCGTTAATAACTAAAAAACGAAGCTTCAAACAATATTTTGGTCAAGGAAAAAGTTGTTCAGAATCACCTCAGCTACCCCCTTTTTAAAAATACTGCGCGAGTTCCGGGCCACCCTGTATACATTACATAAAGATATGTTGCCCAGAAGCCAGAGAACTTCTTATTGAAGAAATGGATTTAACATAATGGAGTTAAAATAATACGTAACGAAATACATATAACAGCCTTTTAAAAATATAAATAATAGCACTTTGATAGAGCCGAAAAATATACAACCATAAAAGATTCATTATGAGAAAATCATTAGTATAAAAGCAATTTCTAAGTTGTGTATAATAAATCTTCATTGTTTATAAAAATAAAGTTCCATTGTTCCTTCAACATAACAATATTTGATTTATTTAGTAGTTGTACATATATTATTGTCTAGTTATCCTACTTAAAATATGACAAACACGCCCCGTTTGATTAGATTCGAGTCTCTAGTTAGTGCAACAATGAGAATTATATTAAATATCTCACGAAAAAGCAAGAAAAAGCAACATGTGCTTGGATAACTATAATCTATATTCTTTCTAGAATATAATGGTGAAGAGTTTTTTCCGGGCGATCCTAGGCGATTTGCGTAATTAAGTAATGTTTATATGACATTTATTATGAAGTAAAACAAAGCTCCATCTTCAATTTTAAGTTTTTTTTTTTTAATTTTGGAATTATTATACCTGCAAGATTATGCACTGCACAAAAGTTTTAACTAAAATCGTTAAATAGACGTACTAAACAACAAATAAAGAAAAATAAATATTTTACATAGGTATTTATTATTGGCTACCCTGGATTATCTAGTGAGAAAAAATGAAAAAAAATTGTTGCACATAATTGTAAAAGGTTCATAGTTTCTTGCCTATGAAGTAAAATTTTCAAATTCGAAATTTTTTTTTTGTGTTTTGCCCGATGTCCAACGGAACAATAGGCTCGTCCCACTGTGCGCCGTAGCCAATCGATATGGAATCAATGGGCGATTCGTCACTCAACTAGAGGTGGGGGGGCCATGTTTCGGCAGTCTAACGCCGGCGATAGACAAGGAGCGTTAGGCCCAGTAAATGCGCCAACATTATCTAAATTATTTAAATACATATTTACTCTAATCATCTCTTTAAATATTATTGCAAACACGCATATATGAAAAATAAAACATATATTCGAAGGACAATCAGTCATACGGTCTACTATATGCAGAATTGCCGTCGCGCAACGCTCGCTTGACAACTTTGAATAACAATAACTTTCAAGGTAGGACGTCGTAGGATATGATTCTTGTGCCATTTTGTAGGGAAAAGTATGCTGAAAAGAATGCACTTTGTCTGGCTGTGGAACTTTTTGGTACTTTTAAGATATTCCATGTTAATTGTGAAGGAAATTGAAAATTTTCATTAGTTCATTAAGCATTATTTTTATATTTAATTAGGAACAATATGTCTTAACACAAAGTGCGCTTCTTATCAGAAGAGAATACCGAACATTTTAAAAAAAGAACCAAGCGAAAATATTAAATAGGATCGTCAGGGCATTGCATTAAAGAGAAGCAATTTTTGTCGTGAAATATAGTGTGCTTAAAATGTCCAACTTTCAATGCTTATTACAACTATAATATTTATTAAACTGGACTGATTTTTTCATTTCCGAGGCCTTTGGACATTAAGGAACCAATGTTCATTGATTAGATATCGATACGAGAAAGTTCGCTTTTGGGCAAAATGTCACCAAATTTCTCGATCCCAGAAGATGTTAATCCATGAGATAATATTATTAAGTATCTACCTAAAAATCTAATTTTTATATCACTGTGCGCCGTTGTTATTGCCCCTCCAGGGAGGGAAGCTCCAGGCCGGGATCGCCCGGGGGCAACCCCCCTAGAGGAGGCAGCCACCTCCTTCTTCTTTCCTAGCTTCTTATTTTCTCCTCTTCCCTCGAAGTGAGGTTCCTCCAGGTCCCGGGTCTCCATCGACGGCGTCGGGGAGGACGCCCTCGCACCGGGAGCCCTGGACAGCCCCTCGTAGAGTTCTCGCCTAAGGGCCGAGAATTTCTTCTCCACTCGGCCCATAAAACTCTCCAGGAGCTGCTCCAGCCTATCCTCCCTGCTGTTCGGCAAGCTGTTCGCCTCCGCCCTGGAGGAGGACGACCTAGTCGCCCTTACTCCCTCTCTCCCCTCTTGTTGCTGGGACAGAGAACCACTGCTAGGAAGCTCCGAAGCCCCCCCATCCTTCTTCTTCCGCTGCCTCTCCTCCTTCTTCTCCCGCTCTGATGACGAGATTGGTTCAGGGGTGCGGGTCGCCTCCTTCCTCTGCTTTCCCGCTGGCACTGGGATCGCCTTAGCCGCGGCCAGCGCCAGTTTCAGGTCCGCTATCTGATTAAGCAGCAGGAGGTTTTCCTCCTCCACCCGCTGCGCATTTACGGCAGCAGACCTTTTCGCCAGCTCCGTGGCCGCGGCGCTAACCGCGAGAACAGCGAGTTTCGGCTCCCGCACATTCTGGCCCTTCAGGTTCTTGGAGTGCATGGCCACCTTCTCAACGACCGCAATCTGGGTCAGGATTTTACTCCCCAGATTGGCAGTTGGCTGCGGTCGCAGCTCGCTGGCCATCTCCAGCTTCGTAGGGAGCCTGCGCGTGCGCCTCACTGGCGACGCCTCGTCCCAGGAGCTCACATCCATCCTCCCTTTGATGTAGGTGCGGCAGTCCGAAGAGGAGTTTGACGGTCGCTGCCTCTTTCTCCCCGTGATGGTAGCCGCGCTCGAGTCCGAGCTGCCATCCTCTGTGCTCACTGCCGCCTGCTGTTGCTCCTCGGCCTCCCTTCCCGTCACCTTTCCTTGGTGACCGCTAGCACCCGATGTCCTTGGTGTAGCACCTCCCATCTTGCCGCTCGTTCCAGGCTGCCCCGGAGTTGCGGCACTCCCCGCCGGATTTGCGCCACGTGGGCGTAATTCCTCCTCCTTACTACCGTTTGTTGTGTTTGTTTTTGTAGACATATTAAGCGGTTTTTTTAGAACGGTTCGCCCATCATGGGACCCCCACCGCGGTGGGGGCACTTCCCCGTTTAAGTTGCACCCTAGTTATGAATGCCGAAGCCGAGAAGCGGTTTGTCGGTTGGTCAATCCTATCGGCACCAGTTGACTCTATAGAAAAATGTTACGGGATAGGCCCGCGCCATAGATGATGTTAAAGGTTTAACGTCACCCCTATTGAATGGGCGACAACGGATCCGAACCGATGCCAGACCCAAGCCTCAGGCTAGACGTGCTGCGATTTTACCTACGCAGCAGCGGTTATGAGGAGATACTGACCAAGTAGTCCTCCATACCTGCGCCCGAATACCCCACTTCAACCCCGTCATAGGCTCCAGACAGTGAAACGCGAGAGCGGTTCTTCCACGTTAAACATGCGGGTTCACGGGATCTTTGCCATAATTTGAGGACTTACAGTTACCCTTATTACTACCGCAGAGGTCAGGTACTAACATCACGCGCCACTCCGGTCAGGGGGCAACTACTCCCCCCTTGATTAGTCTGACGGGAATATCCATGAGGCATCGACCGCAGCCCATTCACGCACACATTCATTCCATGAGCCGCTACTTAGTTTTCACCGCTCAGCCGAAGCCCGTCCCGCATGGTTGGACCTGCCGGGAATATAGTTCCCGCCGGCATGGCCTTGGGCCTCATCGCGACTACTTAAGCCCCTGCACCACGACAAGGTGGCGGCTTCTAACAGGGGTGCCCAGTTGAGCCCTCGGTCAGGTTTATGACGCGGTCGAAACTAATGCTATTTTTGCGGAGTAATTTTTAGCCTTTCGCCCATCTAAGTGCAGGATTTAGATGGCAAGGATTTGAATAAAAGAACACATGGTATAGAGCCATGCAATTTCAATCGACACACTTTCCCTTTTTAATACAATTAACGCCATTAATATTGATCGACGGACATGTAAAAATCAATGCCGCAATATATGAACAAAAAGTTATTTGTAGAATATTTTTATAAGTATTTTTATATTTTTATAAATAATGAAGATTTATTATATACGACTTAGAAATTATTATTATACTAGAATTATCAACTTTAGTCAACCTAATCCGGCCAAAGGCAGCCAGAAAAGATACAAATTTAAAGAAAGCTATAACTATTCAAGAGCGACTCAAGTACCTCCTTTGGAGCGGGTCAAAATACCGACAGCGCGTGGTACGGCCGAACCAAGTAAAAAGTAACACTATGAGGTATCAAAAAACACTTCACATTTCTTCCCAGACCTTTTCTAAACCACTTGACTAGCTAACAAATCCCGGTTCGGTAACAAATGTGGACGGACTTTTACGTGCAAATGAATAGAAATACGTCCAAACCCACATCTCGTTACCAAAAACTGACGTCACCGGCGTCAGTAACAGAAGAACGCAACAAGTCTGGACCCACCTTTATATGCCTGAGAGTAAACAACGATTTCAGGACTTTGATGAAAAACAGACCGACAGTTCGATATTAGTAATTTCAATGGTTCCGTTACAATTGTTTTTATTTCCTACGGCCCCTTTCGTTTCTGCGCAAAATGGGCAGTTTTCCATTCAACCGTTCTTCTGCATTGGCTGTAGACGGTCTACCATGATAATGTGGCCGTATGTTGCAGTACGCGCTTGTCAATCTACCTATCAAACTTCTGACGTATTGCACGTAGCTCAATGGATTCCTATTATCTTTCTTTGGTGTTTCTTTGTATAGTAACTATTTACTGAGCATAATTCCATGCCCCAGAAATATAATTTCATTCACTATTTAATAGGTTTTCGCAAAAATGGGTAGGTTACGCAATATTGGTCCAATTTACAAACGCCAGCCATGTATTTATTATATTCTAAGATTCTAGGTGCATTCTAAGTCTTACTCACTCACAAGGAAACATATCGAACTGCCCGTCTACGATTTTGATGAAACTTGGTGGATATATTAAGCAGGCGAAAATAAGCACGTATTTTTTATAGCGACCCAAGTATGGTCAGTTTATATGTATAGTAGTGAATATAAAATTAGTATTAACGCTTTAACGACCCGGGGTTTTTGCTCTGAACCTGTGACCTGTTACCGGGGCACTTTTATAAAATGGGATTGATGTTTTCTTCAAATTCTTGTGTATTTTGAAGTAATTTAGATATTAAAATGAAAATACGCGTACACATCTAGCGCGTGGTCCCGTTTCGTGGCGGCGCGGCGCTTCGGCGGAATGTACCGCCGCGCCGCACAGTGGTCCGTATTTTTATATAACTTTTGAACCGTAAAAGATATTGATACGAAATTTTGAATCAACAATCTACTAATGGTAGGTTACATATAGGTTAAAGAAAAAATAATAAAAATTTTATTTTAACAAGATTTTGTTTTTAATATTATTAATTATCCACTTGTACTATATAGAATATAGAACAAGTTTGACAAAGAATTTCTTATCTCCGCGGAGATGTGACGATAGATGCGAACCGTACGTGTACGTGAAGCGTACGGCCTGACTGAACGTTGGCAACTTTAAACCATAATAATTTGTATAGTGGTTCCTAGGGGGAAATGGTTCTTGTACCATTTTGTAGGGAAAAGTATGCTGAAAAGAATGCAATCTGTCCGATTGTGGAACTCGGTGGATGTTTAAAGATATCCCTTGTCAATTGTGAAGAATATTGAAAATTTTCATTAGTTCATTAAACATGATAATTATATTAAATTAGGAACAATATTTCTTAACACAAAGTGTGATTCTTATCAGAAAAGTGTGCCGAACATTTTAAAAAAAAAACGAAGTAAATATATTAAATAGGATCGTCAGGGCATTGCATTAAAGAGAAGAAATTTTTATCGTGAAAAATCCTGTTCTTAAAATGTCCAACTTTCAGTGTTTATTACAACTATAATATTTATTAAATTGGACTAATCTTTCCATTTCCGAGGTCCATGGACATTTAGGAAGCAAAGTTCATTGATTAGATATCGATACGACAAACTTCGTTTTTTGGCCAAATGGCACGAACTTTCTCGATCCGGTCCACTGTGCGCCGTAGCGAAAGGGTTAAGGGGACCGACTCCAGGCGCCATGACGTGTGTGCGTGCACTCACACAAACAAAGGAAAGCATGCACGTATACGCCGTGCGCGAGAGAGAGACTCGATTTCGTTTTTTTTTTTTTTTTATTAATGAATTCGTAATTGTACAATTTGCCACGTAAGCATTTGGTACATACAGTCTGTTTCACAAGAGCGTACTCGCTGTATCTGTGTTATCTTTGAAAAAACTCTTCGGGTGGGACGATAAAATAAACAGTCAAGGAGTCCCCTAATACGCTTTCGACGAGGTCTGTTAATAGATTCAAAACCTTCGAGAGTGCAACAGTTTTTCGAGATGAGTTCCGCGTACGCCAAGCGATTTGAGGCAGTCTTTCTGTGTCATCACCCAAAAGGCCCGAAAATGTCTTTTACATCGGCAGCAAGATTTATACACAAATGAAAGGAGTTTGTAAGAAAGTGAGTGAGACGTTTTGAAGAAACAAAAACCGTCGATGACCTACCCAATAGAGGTTTGAAACGAGGCACAGCGACGAGGGAAGATAAAGCCATTGTTCAGCTTTACAAGAAATATCCGACACTATCATTACGTAAAGCTCAGGGCTTTTTACGTAAAAAGAACATAAATGTCAGTATTCTGACCATAAAACGGCGTTTGGAAGAAAAAGGCATTTCTTGGCGAAGTACAATAAGAAAACCTTTGCTCTCTTCGAAACACGTGGAAAAACGCCTGAAGTGGGATCGCGAAAATGTCAATCGCGATTGGGACAATGTTGTGTTTACTGATGAGTGTTCATTCTGGGGTTGGCTGCCAGTACGGAAAGCTTGGTCTGTACAAGGAATGCCAGTCATCCAACGTACTGTTAAACATGCAATAAAATTGCATGTTTGGGGGTGTTTCAATGTGCGTGGATTTGGTACATTGTGCTTATTTACAGACAATTTAAATGCAATGAAAATGAAAAAAATTATATGAAAGGGGTCTCCTGACGTCTGCTAAGAAGTGGTTCGAGAAATACGGTGAAGACTGGATACTTCAAGAGGACAACGATCCCAAACACCGAAGCCGTGTTTGCACGGAATGGAAGACAGAAAACGGCATCATTGCGTTGGATTGGCCACCTCAGTCTCCAGATGCCAATCCAATTGAAAACGTGTGGGCATATATAAAGCAAAAGCTTCGTGGAAAACATATACACAACGTGAAAAGTCTAAATCACCACATAAGAAAGATATGGAGATCACTACCAGTATCATATGCTGAAAAATTGGTAGAAAGTATGCCAAAACGTTGCGAAGCAATAATCGCAAACGCAGGAGATTGGACCAACTATTGAGTAAGAGCGTAATAGCACTTTAAATATACTTTCTATTTATCTATAAGTTTTCTACATAAAGTTGATATCTTCGTAGATATCGAGAGTACGCTCTTATGAAACAGACTGTATTGTATATTATTAGACATACGATTAATTTGGGTTTTGTTTGTTTGTTTTTTCCCCTATGCCATCGGGACGAGTAATTTTCCTTTGAAAATTACCGTGAGCGTATGTGTTACCGGTCAGAAACAGGTACAAGATCGATTGGATGTTTCCTTTTTTTCAGTCGTCTTGGAATTTCCGTAGAATATATTTCTTCTATTGATTGGTTGGGGTGTTTTTCCATTTTTTGCCTATATCGAGTCGTGTAAGTTGAAATTTCTTCGGTGACGGTTGTCATTTTCAGGTCGTGCCTTAGTTGATCGTTTCGGATGTACCATGGTGCGTTTACCACCGTTCTTAGTATAATGTGCTGCAGTGCCTCTAGTTTTGAAATATGAGATTTGGCTGCCATTCCCCATAATTGGATCCTGTAAGTCCAAATGGGCTTAAAGATTACTTTGTACAGTAGAAGTTTATTTTCCGGTGTTAGTTTTGATTTGCGTGTGACAAGCCATGGTATCTGTTGTCGTCGAAGTTTAATTTGTTTGATTTTTGTTTTTATATGATGATTCCACTTCAATTTGGAGTCCAGATGAAGGCCGAGGTATCGAACTTGCGTAACTTGGGGTATCGTGATGTTATTTAGGAAAATATTAGGTATATTTTGTCTATTTAGTGTAAACGTCATGTGTGAGCATTTAGTTGGATTTGCTTTGATTCTTTTTTCTTTCATCCATGTTTCGAATAAGTTGATGTGTTGTTGTAGGTAGCTTATTGCTTCAGTAGGGTTTGCACTTGTGGCTATAATAGCAGTGTCGTCTGCAAAGGTATATGTTTTGGTTTTACTCGTGGTTGGTATATTGGCAGTAAATAAGGTATACAGTATTGGGCCTAGAACACTTCCCTGTGGAACCCCTGCTATTATGAATCTGATATCAGAGCAAGCATTGTTGATTGATACATAAAAAGATCTTTTCGATAAATAGCTCTGAATAGTTTTGTGTATGTACTTAGGAAATTTGTTTTTGATAATTTCTAATAATCCTTCGTGCCATACTTTGTCAAATGCCTTCTCTATGTCAAGAAATAGAGCTGTACAGTACTGTTTAGTTTCAATTGCTTCCAATATGCTATTTACTATTCTATGTGTCTGGTGAATCGTCGAATGTTTGTTTCTAAAACCGAATTGGTGTTCAGGTATTAATTGTTTTTCTGAAATGGTCTCCTTCATTTTGCTAAGCAAAATTGTTTCAAATATTTTAGAGAGTAGGGGTAGTAACGAGATAGGTCTGTACGACGTTATTTCATGTGGGTTTTTGCCTGGTTTAGGTAGCATGACGATTTTTGCAATCTTCCAACTATGCGGGAAGTAGTTTAGTCTTAGTGATCGGTTGTAAATTATTGTTAAGAAACGTATTGCTTTGGGAGGCAGTTCTTTTAGTATTCGGCCGTTAATTAGATCGAACCCAGGCGATTTGTTGGTTTTCAGATTTTTGATAATTTTTGCTACTTCTTTTTGAGTGATGCGTGGTGGAGGAGTTAATGAACTAGCGGTAAATGTGTCAGTGATTGGAAGTACTGTAGACTGTAGATCGTGTGGTCTGAAGGTATCCTCTAAGTGTCTCGCAAATGCTTCGGCCTTGTCCTGATCCGTTCTTAACCTGGTGCTGTTCGCGGTTTTTAAAGGGGGAATCCCAGTTGCTACTTTTAATACTTTTTTTGTGACTTGCCACAGGGAGTAGTTCGTATCCTGAGTTGCGGAAAGTTTGTTTAAGAATGAGTTGAAATTTTCATTTCTAAATTCCGCAATTTTGCGTGAAACTATTTTGGATAAGTAGTTTAGTTCCCTTTTGTGGTTCTCAGTCCTAAATATCTGCCAATTTCTTTTTGCAGCCCTTTTTTTTTTAATTAACTCTAAAATGTGTTTGGGTACTATTGCATTTTTAACTGTTCTTTTTGCATATTTTGTATTTGTCCACGCGGCTTCGTGGATAGCTTCAGTAAGGGTACTTGTAGCTTCTTCCAGTTGAAGGGGCGTCTTTAATGGTATATTACAATTGAGTTTTAGGTTGATGTGTTCCTTGAAGTTGTTCCAGTTAGTGGTTTTATTAGTGAGATGCAATGGTTGGTCTTGATATTTGATTTGTTCGTATAAGTTTAGAAATAGAGGGGAGTGGTCTGAGTTAAGATCTGTAGTTGTATATACGCTAATTTTTTTAACATCTACTCCTTTGGCAATCCCGAAGTCAATAATATCAGAAAGTCTGTTGGTGTCATATGGCCGGTGGGTGGGTTCGTTACTGGATAATATTAGGAGACGTAGGTCAGTTAAGCTGGCATAAAGTGTTTTGCCTCTACTGGTGGCTATTCTTGACCCCCACGCCGGATGCTTAGCGTTGTAGTCGCCTGTCATAATAAATTTATTACCTAAGGAGTTGAATAGTGTATACCATGTATTTGAGTTGATTTTATGATTAGGCGGCACATATATGGAACATATTTGAATTTGTTACTTATTTGTAGTAACAGTGATTGCAGTCGCTTGTATATTCACCTCTTTCCATTCAGAGTGGGGATGATGTGAAATGTCGTTTTTTATTGCTACAGCTGTGCCACCATGAGCTTTGCCATGGGGATGATTGCTTTGAAATAGGGTGTAGTGTGGTATTTTAATGCGATTTTTATCAGTTAAGTGAGTTTCGCTTATTAGTAATATATCTATTTGGTATTCCGAAAGGAATACTTTTACTTGGTCTAACTTGGCGTATAAGCCATTTGCATTCCATGCCACAATTCGTAGAGCCATTTTTAGTTTTTGGACAGGATATTAATTAGTAGCTGGAGAAGTGTATTTATTTGTTTGTTTTGTTCCCGAATAGTTTCTAATATTTTTTCCATGTTTGTGGTGAGTGTATTGAATTGTGTGCTGATATGGTCGTGGAAAGATGATTGACTATTGCCTGTATTCGGGGTACTATTTAACGTTTTTAATGCATTTGCGTATGATTGCTTTAGGTCGGTTGTGTGATCAGGGGGTGAGCTTTTGTAGTTTGTGAAACTTTTTTCTGCGGTTGTGATTGTCTTCTTTTCTCTTGTTTGCGGATATAATTTGTTAAACAAATCTTTTCTTACCTTACACCCTTTGTAACTTGCCGGGTGTTCGCCACCGCAATTTGCGCATAATGCTTTCGGTACCTTGCCTACTATTGGACAATCTTTAGTTAGATGTGGCTGGGCACATTTGACACAAGCTGGTGTCCTGTGGCAATAGTTGTGTGTGTGTCCGTATGCTTGGCATCTTGTGCATTGCGGGACGTCTCTTTTGGGTCTTGGAGTTTCGATATTAACCTGTAATCCATGCAGTTTTTTTATTCGAAATATTTCATGGTTATTGAATCTTGGTTCCAGTTCAACAGTAAATAGAGGTAGCGGTGCCTTTGTTGTTCTATGTGTTATATTGGTTATAGTTTTAACTGAGTGTCCAAGAGCATTTATTTCTGCGACAATCTTATCCTTGTGTACGGCTGGGTGTAGTCCCCTTACTACAATTTTATACGCTCTTTCTGATTTTAATTGGTAAGTATAAAAAGCTGCATCTTTCTTTTTTAATTCTTGTGTGACTTTTCTGTATTCATCAGGTGTGCTTAGCTGAATCCTTATTTGGTTCTCTTTGATTTGTTTGATAGTGTACGAGTCTATGTTAACTATTAAATTAAGGAGTTCTATTAGTGGTTCAATGATCTTTGCTTCCATGTAGATTGGAGGCGGTTTAGTTGTTTGCGATTGAACTTGAGGCGTAGGCTCGCTGGTGTTAACATTATCCGTAATATCAGCAAGTGAAGAGTATGAATTACGTAGTGGAAGGTCAACCAACCACTTATTAGTATTGTTAGGCGTACCTGGAGTGTTAGACATACCTGCAGTTGAGTGTGTGTCAACTGTTTTTCTTTTCTTACAGGTTTGCTTTCGGTTGGGCTCCTTCCATATGTCTAAAGGCTCGTCTGAGTAGGTGGTACAATCACCTGATGTAGTTTCTTGCATAATGACGATTAGAAATCAGTAGTAATATGTGTTGGTTCTTTTATTAAATTAAATTTAACACGGTAGTCCCACCAATTGCTTGGCGGGAGCTGAAACCTTTGGCAACAGATGTATGATACCGTTATGGTGTAGCACTATTTGTAAATACGTCCGATCACTATACTGGCTCGAACGAGACTCACTCGATTTCGTAGCAGCAAATACTCGTCTGAACAATTGCATTAATGAAACTTTCGCGGATATAGTACACACGGGTAGATTTCACCACAGCCGGGGAAGTATGTTTGAACGCCAATAAACACCATTCGTTGAGAAGAATGGTATTTCTTAAACTGGCAAGCTTGAGACAGACAACGACGTAGGAAACAAGATGGCTGCAGGCGATTTGACACATTTCACAGTTAGCAAATATTGAACGAATTAATAGTTTATTCACTGCTAAAACACTCCACCCGACTGTCTTGAAGTGGCACAAGATCACAGAAATTCGATTTTTCGCAATCTATCACTTCTGGAAGGCGAAAAACGAGTGTTACGATTTGCACGTATCCGACGTAAGAATAGTTCACTGATTCTCCGTCGGTGGCGTTTATGGTACATTGTAGTGAATTTGGCCAAATTACCGTCAGGTTCGATAAAAATACAAATCAGTCGGTAAATGTAAGTTATAATTTCACACCACGAACGGCGATTCATACGTGAATACGTGATGCGTGCACACAGACACCAGTAAGGCATAGTTGCCGGCACGTATCAAAATCTCTGTCACGCTGTTGTCACATCTGTTACAATTATAACATAAGCATCAGCAAGATGAGTCGGCTCGAGCCGAGATGTTGATTCGAGCCGCTGCAAACATTTTTGTAGGTTCGAGTCCCCCTGGGGTATATTTTTTTACATTACTAAGTATATGACAATGATCAATATTTGTTTACAAATGTTTTAAAAATATTTGTTAAATACTTTAAATTTAATATACGTAAATACGAAGTTGAAGCGCTTTTTTCTACCGTTTTCTTCCCATGTATCTTGCCAATTATGGAACTGTTTGATATTTCTAACATTTGGACGTGTATACCCGTCAATCCAAAGCTCAAAATGTGTAACTGAAAATTTCAATCATTTGGTGGTATGTTTCATTTATATTACCAATAAAGCTGCTATGTTAATATATATGAAATATATTAACTACATTGTAGAAGTTAATTCTCGTAAACCTCACGTAGATTGGAATAGAGGACAGGTGGTGTAATAAGACTTCAGTTTACTCTAATTAAAGCACTAACTTTATTATAAAATACGTCAACACACAACGACTCACACACGATACTTTCTACAATACTCTCAGCTCTAACTCTCCCTTAGCTCTGACTCTTACACGCATTATTCATTCTTTATATTCTTTCACTCTTAGTTTCTCTTTCATTCTACTCCTCATTTGCTCTCACTCATTTAGGACACACCCCGCAGTCATTCCTCGGTGGTGGTCGGTCCTGACCACCCGAACCCTTGGGCCGCTGTACCCTCCATGCACACGACCTTCTCAGGTACTCAGTGCCGAACGTACCTTTCATACATCGGAATCATTCTACACAGTCATGCAATATTTCCAATCCTACAATATTATACAACAATAATATAATTGTAATATAATTAAAATATATGTAAGATTATCGAAGGCGTTTGAATAGGTAATCAAATGATTATGTTGGCGTGTATGTGTTAAAAAGTTGTTTTGTTTAGCTCTCGTGACCGTAGTCTGTACAACAATACAATGTCACCATGGTCCTTTTCGATCATTTTATGCTTCGCTCTAATTGTAAGCAACAGAAAGCTATGATAGACAAAGATAGAGCTATGTGCGTCAGATGTACCTATGACGTAACAGCAAGACGGGAATCGGTGTGACACTGCAACTATGACGCAGGGTGTGAGGGCCGTCATTTGTTTGTAAGATGAACCGCGTGGCCCGCGGCCCGCCAGTTGGCTGTGCCTTACCTATGTCAAGCAGCAATAAGAGCCCTTCTCTCATAAGTTCCAAAAATTCTGTTTTTACACATATTAATATTGTTTTATCAATCTGCTTTTTCCAACTTGACCCTTGTATCTCCTCTTTCATTTGCACTATTCTCTTTTATGTTCGGCAAAAATCAAAATCTCAACTTGAGTCGAATCTATCGAAGTTTTCCTGAAAAGCAAAGCTGTAATAGATATAACAACATCAACTATGTCTCCGTATTTTTCGTTTGTCGTTCTACACAATGACAGAAGCAATGGGAAAAAGCGAATGAAATGAATTAACAATTATCAATATATGCATATTCGGTACTCGCATAAAATCTCTAAAAATAAATATTTTCCTTTATTTCTGATGGTATAATTGCTTTCGCAACAATAATTATTTGTAAAAAAGAAATGATTGTGTTATTTAAAAGAAAGGCGAAATAGTAGTAAAACATCACACGAGTTTTCCTGCACTTCATCTACGACTGTTCAATCTAATTGTAAGGTGCCTGAAAATGCTTCATACATTATACTTTAATGTTAGAAATAGTATTAAACGGTACCGTAATTGGCAAGATACATGGCAAGAGAAACGGTAGCGCAAAAAGCACTGTAAGTTCAGATTTAGGTATATTAAATTATAATATTTAACAAATGTTTTTAAAATATTGGTAAGCAAATATTGATCA
Organism: Nomada flava; assembly: GCA_951802745.1. Classification (NCBI taxonomy): domain Eukaryota; kingdom Metazoa; phylum Arthropoda; class Insecta; order Hymenoptera; family Apidae; genus Nomada; species Nomada flava. The sequence continues at coordinate 11,407,342 of OX637903.1, forward strand.
TTGTCATATAGTTAGAAACTAGAAAAAAATTAATGTAAAAAAATTATAGCCGAGGGGGATCGAACCTACAAAAAAGTTTCCAGCCGTTCAACAGCTATGTCTATGTCCGGCAGGAATGAAAATGGAGTTGGCCCCGGAGTTGGCCCCAAAAGAGTCGGCCCCCTTAAGGACATATTACGGAGGTTTTGATTATAATTTATGCATTATTTATTCAACATTATTAGATTCACATATGATTAAAATAATTATATATCTTTGTTTTTAAGACTTTTTACACTTTATGTTTTATATTAAAATTCTTTATGTTAAAATTCATTTTTGAGTGATATTTTGGATAACAATCAATGTGTAAAGGAACTTTGCATTCGTTACACCTATATATTGTATCCTTTCTTATGTTATGGGAAACACAAACCCGGCATCTCCTTCTGATGCGCTTACTTGTGTTTGATATTTTTATAATATGATATTTCTTCAGATTCGTGGATAGCCTTTGTGAAGATGAAGTCGCTGACGCAGATGGTACAGTCGATTGTGAACGATTTTGCGTTGTGTGCGATTGCGTGGATGATTGTGCAGAAGAATGGGATGTGGATACCTGTATCTCGTCTTCATAGCCTGTTCCCCTTTCGTCTATCCATATCTTTGCAAGATTTAACAAAAAGTTGTAAAACCTGAGTTTACGCTCAGGATTTAAGTTTTCGTAAACCCTGAAGGAATTAAAAATTGCACAATTTATTAGGTAAAGGACAACTTTTTTTGTCCACTTCTTGGTTTTGCGAAAGATGGGATAGTAGGATAGGTATTCATCTGCACGATCAACACCTTTCATGTACATATTATAATGTACGATTGACTGTGGTCTTTTGATAGATTGCCCAGTTTTTCTGCAGGTTCTGTTTGTGCCTACGATATTTGCGTTATGAATTGTGGATATCATACGAACTTGTCTCTTTTTAACATGTTTCCAAAGTTGTACTAAAATATGGCCTTTACGCTTATATTTTGTTTCATAAACGTTAAGCCTTGCGTCTTTTAAACATTTTGGTAGCCCACGGCTTGGTCTAATGGTACCGCAAATCCTTTTTTTCTTCAAAAATAAGTCCTTTGCAAGTTTGGTGCTGTTATAAAAGTTATCCATGTAAAGGTTGTGCCATTTGTATAAGTACGGTGCCATTAAATCCATAATTGTATCTTTTAAAGATACTCCAACACCCGAATACAGTTTAAATCCACAGATATACCCAGTAATGGAGTCGCAGACCATTCTGACCAATATGCCATATCTGGTAATTTTGGTTAGATTGTACACTTTCATTATTAGTCTTCCTCGCCATGGAATCATACCCTCATCAAGTAATAGATTTTGATTTGGCTTATAAACTTCTTTGAACTTTTCAGAAAAATAGTCAATAATTGTCTGCACCTTCCATAATCGACTGCAATTGATTTGAATGCCTTCATTATTTACGAAGTGCAAATACCTCAAAATTTGAAAAAAACGGTTGCGGGCCATTGTTCTCGAAAATATTGGCGTCTCTACAAAAGGATTAGTAGACCAATAACACTGTTCGACAAATTTCAACTCTTTTTTTATTTTGTAACCTTCAATATGCGTTTCTTATAAACTTTAATGTGCTAAATACGAATCTGCAATCCGTTTTTCTCCAGAACGTACCATTTTTGATAAAAACAATTTTGAAAAAAATCGAGAATTTTCAACTTTGGAAGTGTTTTGTACTTTTGCCGTAATAGTTATTCAGTTGCGCTTGGTGTCAAATGATTCTTTGAAGTTTCGCGAATAAAATGGTATATGTTGTTATTAGACTATAAACATTTAAATGTGTTTAAATAATGATCAAAGTGAAAGGGACACCGAAAATACACCCATTTTGGCTGATATCTTTCAGTTTTTTTCAAAAACTAAGGGTCCTCGAGAAAATCTAAGTGTGCCACGCGATAGAGCAGACCTTTCTGCAAAGGAAAGCTTCAACGGAAGTTACAAAATCATTTTTGTATTCAATATACAAGCGAAATAGTTTGGTAAAACACGCGGCGGCAACAGTGACACTCAGCAGAAGTACTGTGCATTTAGTGATTCCGCTACGCTGAACGATGAGCGGGGAGCCGCCGTCATAGAGCACCACTGTCGCCGCCACGTGTTTTGCCAAACTTTTTGGCTTTCATATTGAAAACGAAAATGATTTTGTAACTTGTGTTGATGCTCTCCTTTGCAGAAAAGTCTGCTCTATCGCGTGGCATAGTTAGATTTTCTCCTGGGCCCTTAGTTTTTGAAATAAACCGAAAGATATCAGCCATAATGGGTGTATTTTCGGTGTCCCTTTCACTTTGATCATTATTTAAACACATTTAAATGTTTATAGTTTATAGTCTAATAAGAACATATACCATTTTATTCCTGAAACTTCAAAGAATCATTTGGCACCAAGCGCAACTGTATAACTATTACCGCAAAAGTACAAAACACTTTCAAAGTTGAAAATTCTCGATTTTTTTCAAAATTGATTTTTTCAAAAATGGTACGTTCTGGAGAAAAACGGATTGCAGATTCGTATTCAGCACATTAAAGTCTATAAGAAACGCATATTGAAGGTTACAAAATCAAAAAAAAGTTGAAATTTGTCGAACAGTGTAATTGAATACGAATATAATGTATTTACAGTGATCGCCTTTTATTTCGCTTTACCTAATCGCTTTCGCTACAGATGATTATTGATTCACACGGAAGGTTCACGTGAACGAGAGAGAGTGAGTGCTCGCGCACCTCGCGACTGTTAATTATGTTCTCTTCGCTTCCTCCGGGAGAGGGGCCAGAGCAGGCTATTTCCTGCTCTAGTTAAAGGCCTCTCCGGAAGGATCTAGAACGTAGGGTGACTAATCCCGTTAGCCGATCGAGCGGCTGATCGATTCCGACCCCGGTAATTGGCAGGCGAACTCGTCGTCAGCGCCACGCTTGCTGCCGATGCGCGAGACGGCTGGCGTCAAAATCGCGCCGACGGACGTGGCATTTAAATTGTTAAGATAGGTCAGGATCGGTACAATGATCATGTGCCAAGACACCGTCGAATGGATAAGTTTATTTAACTACCCTTTTCTAACATTAATCATCCAAACACTTTTTTCATAATTAATAAAACACTTTATTCGTTTCCGAAAACGAATAAAAGTATGGAACAGTTATTAAACGACTTGTTAACTAAATTGTTATTGATGAATAACGAAGAATTACACACTATTCTTAATGTAAGACGATTGTAATATTTGCCGTACGTTGCCCCTCGATGCACCCGATCCCGGCCGCGCGCAATTGTGACTGAGCTCGCGCTATACGGGCGCTGTAATTGGCGAGTGTTTTTCGATAATACCTAAAAAACGAAGCGTCAAACAATATTTTGGTCCAGGAAAAAGTTGTTCAGTATCACCTCAGCTACCCTTCTTTTCAAAATAATGCACATGTTCCGGGCCACCCTGTATATGTCATAACCGTGCCGCTTGAGGCGCTGCAGGACACACAGTCGTTGTACGTTGTACGAGCCGTCCGTTATGCGTTAGTTAGCCTTTAGTTAATCTTAGTTAGAATTAGTTATTAATTAGTAGGCTGTTAATTAGAATTCTCCAGTCAATAGTTTAGTTTGCAACTGTATTAGCATTTATACAATAAATCTCTTACACCTTATTATATACGTTTATCTAAATATATATTTATTTTGTGTGTGCTAAAGTACGTGAACAATTCATTTATATCTTAACCCACTAACAACCTGACAGTTACATTATTTTCAGAGATACAACAATTTACATAATGTCAAAAAAGAACCGAAATTTTTTTCTGAGTCCATTGATTTATAATATGATGAATTTGTCTCCTACACGTATAGGCATACAGACGGCTATTATTTTCAGGTACGCATTTATTAATCATAACAGGGTCATCTAATGTCATCTAATTTGCAATAGTAATATTAATTACATTAGTATCCAGTGCAGTATGATATTGTTAGGAAGTAGTTTGTTGCTTGGAAATTAATATCCGTTAATAACAAAATTGGTATAGGAGTTATAGAAATAGTAGACGTTAAATTCGAGAAGGCTACCAGTTTGTTTATTTTTATGTATACGATCGCTATCGGACGAGGATGATTTCATCAAATTTAGTAATTGATGTCATTTCATTTCAAATGAAGATTGAGTATACATACAGTGGCCGAAATAATGGTAGGTTCACATTGGTTTAGTGACACAGAAGTGTGTTTTATGTAGTTTCTTTCTATTTTATTTATCAGTGTTCAGAATGCGTTCGTCGCGTCCCGGCGATCGATACAGATCAGATTCGCACTTGTTTCCACACGCACATGACACACACATTAACTTTTGTAATGTTCGTAAGTGCGTGTCCTGTGCGTGTGGAAACAAGTGCGAATGAGATCGTATCGATCGCCGGGACGTGGCATTTAAATTGTTAAGATAGGTCAGGATCGGTACAATGACCATATGGCAAGACACCTTCGAAGCAGGTAAATTCGCGGTCGAATGGATAAGTTTATTTAACTACCCTTTTCTAACATTAATCATCCAAACACAATTCTTAATGTATGAAGATTGTAATATTTGCCGTACGTTGCCCCCCGATGCACCCGATCTCGGCCGCGCGCAATTGTGACTGAGCTCGCGCTATACGGGCGCTGTAATTGGCCAGTGTTTTTCATTAATAACTCAAAAACGAAGCGTCAAACAATATTTTAGTCCAGGAAAAAGTTGTTCAGAATCACCTCAGCTACCCTTCTTTTAAAAATAATGCACATGTTCCGGGCCACCCTGTATATCTATTTCTTATTGTTCCTTTTAATTCTTATCTCTACTATTGCTTATTCTTTGGCTTTCTTGACTTCCTTCTACCTCCAACTCTATCCTCCTCTCTTTCCTTCTCCTCCCCAACTGCTTTCCCCATTCTCTCCCTTTCCCTTCGTCTCCCAGTAGCTCCTTAATGCTTCCTGGCCATGTGTTCCAGCGTCTCCTTCTCCACCCCACACAGCTCGCATCTCCTCCTGTCCTCCTCTTCCCAGTACCTGTTTGCCCTCTCTTCATTTCCGCATCTTAGTCTGGCCATCTCCTTCATGCCTTTATCCCTTTCTTTATCCTTCTTTAGGTATCTTGGCCATCCCAACACCTTTACCTCCTCGTATCTTGGCGCAAACCTGGATCTCCTCACCCTTTCCCCTCTCTCTTGTTCCTGTACCTCTCTGTCTCTTGCCACCAGTTCCTTCCATGCCTCTTCCCTTCTCTCCGCCTCTCTCCCCATGTAGCCGCATCTTCTGAAGTATTCCTCCCTTTCTATTCCCCATCTTGTCCATGTTCCTTTTTCTTCATTCTTTCTTCGTTCTTCCCAGCATTCTGTAACCAAGATACTGACCTTCCCCTTCCATATTTTGTCATCAAACTCTGTCGCCCTTTTTCCCAAGCATACTCTCATCTTGTCCCTTTTCATTTCCTCCCTCACCAAGTACCCCGCGGTGTTTCTGCTTACCCCAAGGACCCATCTTGCGTACCCTTCCTGTAGTCTCTCGATCAACCCTCGCTCCTTCCACCCCCATATCTCCACTCCGTAGGCTGCCACACTCCTTACTATCGCATCGAACATCCTCCATCTCCACCCCATATTCCCTTTGAATTTTCTTTCGCCTATGCTCCATATCGTCCCCATTGGTAGCCTGGCCTTTTTGCCTTTCTCTTATGTGTGCCTCATCCCCGTTACCTCTTCCCAACCTGTACCCCAAGTAGCAGAATTCTTTTACCTCCTCTAGCCGCTCTCTTCCCCATCTCCACTCTCTTTCCTTTGGTTTCCTCCCTCCTTTGCTAAACACCATAACCTTCGTTTTTTCGGCATTCACCACCAACCTTTTCTTTTTGCAGTATCTTTCCATTCTACCCAGCATTGCTTTCAACTCCTCTTCTCTCTCGGCTAACAGCACTATATCATGTGCATAAGCGATCGTCCATATTTTCCTTTTACCCACTAGCACACCTTCGTCCTGGCCCTCCCTCATCACCTTCTCCATCTGTCGAAATATATTCTTTCGCATTATCCGTTCTTAATTTTTTTAATAAGCACCCGGTTTCTTTTTCTACGCGCTTTTTTAAATTCTAAAAAGGGTATTAGTACGTCCGATCGTTGACGCAATATTACTACTTCGGTATAGCGCGAATAATCGTCAATAAACGTTACAAAATATTTCGCGCCGCCGAGGGATTCTGTATCCATTGGACCGCAAATGTCCGAATGTATGAGGCCGAGCCTCTCTTTTTCGCGACTTACAGAGTTTTTGTACGGCAATTGTTTGATTTTCGCTTTCGCTGTTGGATTCCGATGGTGAAGGATATGACCGATTGTATTCAATAATACAATAATTTATTGTAGGTTCTAAAATCTCGTTCTCACTTCAGAATACAACTATTGCGGAGACACAGCAGTTTAAAGAATAACAGTAAGATATACAAGTAACTAGTTAACCGACAGAGTAACGTCGTCGTCTGCGGATGTAAGAGTTAAGAATGGCTCACTGTACCGTTTTGCAATGGTACTTCTATCCTAAATTTGGAAGGGTGAGGATGACCTTAGCCCTTGTTGTGACATCGCAGCCGAGCATGAGTCCTGACCCTTAGGACGGAAAACTCCGTCATTCTGACTAATGCTAGTCATGACTAAGGGAGGACTCACATACTTTGCTCTTATCGATGTCGCGGAGGCTAGTCATCCAACACCTCCCCCCTTTATAAAATTGAAGTTGACAATCTTCAATCTACAATTTACTATACAGTAGTAGTTAAATTTCTAGAATTAGTCTATCTTAACGTCTATGTGAAGGTTGAAAATATATTAATAATGACATTACAACGGCATAGTGCTTTTACGCGTTCTTGCGGTTCGAACAGAGTTGCTGCGGAGATGGTACCGTGGTGATGCTGATGATGTGGGTAGACTTGCTGGACTTCTTCTTCCTCGGGTACTGTAGTCCTGTGTACTCGTGCCCCATCCTTGGTATCGTGTAGTATTATGTCTTTGGACCGTTCCCGGTACTCGGTATGGATTTCGGAGTCGAATGTACAGTTAACAAAATTTTTTATGAGTGGTGGAACGACGTCTCCACTGGTTGGGTTCCTTGTAAAACACAGGAGTCTCTTGAGGAATCGCCAGCATCCGAAGAAATGGCAGCAGTTACCACAAATAAAACAGATGATTGCGATTATCACAAATCGTATAGTAAATCGTCAAAGTCCTCGATTTTTTTCTTAGTGTATTTGAGATCATTTAGGTTGATGTTAGTCAATTTTATTGGCTCTAACGATGTTGATTGTAGTTTCAAGATCTCGGAGGTGATACAGCATTCGTTCCCAATTATGCTAATTGGAGGGATGTAGTGCGTGAAATTTTGATTCGCATGACTAGTAGTTTCTAAGAGGTATGACAGCAGAATTGCTTCTCGGAGGTGATACAGCATTCGTTCCCAATTATGCTAATTGGAGGGATGTAGTGCGTGAAATTTTGATTCGCATGACTAGTAGTTTCTAAGAGGTATGACAGCAGAATTGCTTTGCAATTGAAGTATGCCGGTTTGTTGTAACAAGATGTCTAATATTGTTTTCTATTCGTGCTGAAATACCTCTGGGTATCCTCTTCTCATATCTCTAAATGATATATGTTTTAAAAAAAATTTTTTTATAAAAAAAACCCATTATTAACGAATTTGGAGTCCATTTACGCACTTTTCTTTAATGAACTGGCCTCACAACGCAATGCTTAAATAATTTACATTTATTTTAAGTTCATTTACATGAAAATTATTCATATTAAATTTAATTGTAGCAGTACAACAGTTTTTAATAATAAAATAGGTATTTAAACATTTTCATTCTTTTTTGTACATTTTTCCACATCGAAGGGTTGTATAAGTAACAAACGACAAAAATAGAAAAAAATCACTGTTGGTAACTACTACAATAATGATATTGCTCGTAGAAATGTTCGAAAAAAGGCACTCGCCACACCACGCACATCGCATAAAGGCCGCCACGCCAGAAATACTACACTTTGGTATAGCCTTTACACTCCTATAGTAACAGAAATCTACAGGATTTTGAAACTCGCCGGGATGCGTTTCTAGATGTCTGCTTTTAACACGTTCCCGCCGGCGCCGGAATTGGTGTTCCGCGCTGTGGGACGGCACTCCTATTCATGCATCGCTTCATCGGGCGGCGCTGAATATCTCGACTAGTGTCCAAAATTGTGTTTACCTTTAGTGTTCATTTCTATCCCCACCACTTGGGGTGGTGCCCCCCTGAGTGAGTTCGGGTCCCCTTTGATGTTGTGGCAGCCGATCAGTGTAACGCGATCTGGGTCGGGTATATCGGTGAGGTAATACTAATTCAACGATGAAACTTTGCTATTTCTCATCCTTTTATTATGAAACTTTTACATAGCATAGCTGACATTTTTCTGATTAAAATGACACACGATATAATTTGGATCATATTTGCATTATTTAATAGGAGGTGTATAATGCATTGTGAACAGTAAATATGGTCCAAATTATATCGTGTTTGGTGCTATTTTAATCAGAAAAATGTTACAAAACTGTTGGATAAAGTTTGATAAAAAAAAATAAAAAAGTTTCATCGCTGCATTAGTATTGTTTCACCGATACGCTGGATTTTGTTTTGTCTCTTGACTGCTCGGTCCTTTATCTTTACTCGCTGTCCTTTTCTACGTTCGACGCTGTCGGCTAATACTGTACTAACGCGATCAAAATTTAAGAATAAAATTTGTTCATTTTTGGTCCGTTTTAAATGAAATTTTACCAACATGTTCGTTACAATCTCCTGATTAAAATGACACCAAACACGATATGGTTTGGACAATGGAACGCTCGTGAATCGTGTCTGCACAGGATTAGTGTCCACATTCAGTCCCGATCGAGGGACTGTATGCATGTACCACCGGTGGTGCACGCCGTCCGATGGGACAATTATACATGTACCACCGGTGGTACACGCCGCCCGATGGGACCACCATCGATGTACCACCTGTGGTACACGCCGGCGGGAACGTGTTAAACCAAGCATATTGGAAAAGATTTTTGAATCTGGGCGAAGACAGTTGGTTGGATGTATTTGGTTTCCGGATTTGGAAAAATTTTGTACGGACATTTTCGGATAATGTGATTCTCCTGGACGAAGATATCAATCTGCATTCACGCAAGGAAATAATTAAATTCCAGTCGTTAACCCATAACCAACTGTCTTCGCCCAGATTCAAAAATCTTTTCCAATATGCTTGGTTTAAAGGCTGGTAGTGAAAAGGCTATACCAAAGTGTAGTATTTGTGGCGCGGCGGCCTTTATGCGATGTGCGTGGTGTGGCGAGTACATTTTTTCGAACATTTCTACGACCAATATCATTATTGTAGTAATTGCCAACCGTGATTTTTTTCTATTTTTGTCGTTTGTTACTTATACAACCCTCCGATGTGGAAAATGTACAAAAAAAGAATGGAAATGTTTAAATACTTATTTTATTATTAAAAACTGTTATACTGCTACAATTAAATTTAATATGAATAATTTTTATGTAAATGAACTTAAAATAAATGTAAATTATTTAAGTATTGCGTTGTGAGGTCAGTTCATTAAAGAAAAGTGCGTAAATGGATTCCAAATTCGTTAATAATGGTTTTTTTATTAAAACAAAATTTTAACACATATGTCATTTAGAGATATGAAAAGAAGATACCCACAGGTATTTCAGCACGAATAGTAAACAATATTTTCTTAGGGCGGAGGGGGTGGGGGCGGCTAACTCGAAAACCACGAAATTTCCAACAAAGTTTTTACGCAGTTTAGTAAACACAATAAAACGGTGCAAGTTTTACTCGTACTTTTTTCAGATATCTCTCAGCGTTCCTGAGATATTTGACGAAAAAGAAAATCCTCAATTTTTTTCAGGGCTGATTTCACCCCTTGAACCCGAGTTATGGCACGATTGGAATATAGGGTTGTATTACGGATGACATGCTGTACTTGCATGCAAAGTTTCATAATTATCGGTATCTTCAGGTTGCCTAACCTATCTTGTCAGTGGAGTAACCAACCAGAATATAGTTCTCCCGTTTTGGGTCTAATTTATTTCGCCCTGGTCTCTTTTTCAGAGAGCGATTTGCCTTCGCGCGGCTCTATATATAGCTAATTTCCAGTTCCTTTGTAAGAGGGAAGGGAGCGCTCCCGCTTCCGCGCAATAGGGCTGGGAGCAGGAGAACGCGAGCAAGCTGTTGCTATGCGCGTTTAGCTGAATCCTGAACATTCCGCCCGCCTCGCCTCGCGGTGCGAGGCGAAATAGTAAGTAACGGAAGTTCAGTGCAGTGCAACAAAGTAATGGAAGTTTAGTAAAGTGTGCCGGAAGAAAGGAAATTTACAACAGTATTTTCGCCGATGACGGAAGTAAACAAATTTTGGTGATTTGTTAGATGACGCGTCGAAGATGGACTCCAACGACTTGACGGCAGCCTCCCAGAGGCCACCGAAGTACAGGGCTGCAGCTGGATTGAATTCCCACGAAGTTCCTTCCTGGGACAGACGACAGGCGAGCTCCTTCCACCTGAGTTGAGCTGCTGAGAAAAGCCGACGTAGCTCGCGGTTGGCGCCGATGAAGTTCGACCCTTGGTCGCTGTACATCGTCGCTGGGGTCCCACGACGCGAGATGAATCGGCGAAAAGCTGCGAGGAAGGCAGCAGCGGTGCAGTCGGAGACGAGCTCCATGTGAACTGCTTTTGTAGCTAAGCATACAAACAAAGAAACGTATGCCTTTCTAGTATGATGTCCTCTCCCCGACGAAGTTTTGACAAAGAAGGGCCCTGCATAATCGACACCAGTGTGCGAAAAGGGGCGCGCAGGAAGAACACGGGGAGAGGGGAGATAGCCCATTTGCTGGTGCGCCAGGGATGCGGGATGCGAATAGAAAAAATTGCAGGAAGATGCATATGATAATTGCGCCAGTATTGTGCCTGAGCGTGATGAAGTGGATCATCCCAGTTTAAGTTGAGCAACCAAAGCAATTGCATGAAGATTTTTGCTGCTGTCACTACCGGTGCGAGAAACCCTAGAGGGTCAAAGAGTCGCGCCACCTCTCGAAAAACAATGCGTTTGGTGATAGCAGAATGAGCTGACACCGGCACAGCTAAGCACGGCCCTGTGACAGCAGCTTCGGAATTTCGAGGCTGCACCGTAAAAAGAAAAGTGTCGGCAGCAGATTGCCATTTCAGGCCAAGAAGAGACGATACGCCATCGAAATTACACGCTAGCTCGCACGTATCCTTGCGAGCTTCAGCGGGAAGTGATTTTAGAAGTTCTGATTTATTCGACGACCACTTTCGTAAATTGAAACCGCCCGCCGTGAGTAACGCCATTAACTCTCCTTGTAATCGGAGAGCGTCAGGAATAGAGTCAGCCCCGGAGACTATGTGGTCCACGTAGGCATCGTTTTTTAAGCAGAGCGCGGCCAGTGGATAAGAGTCCTGACCGTCGGAGCATAATTGATGCAGTGTGCGCACCGCCAAATACGGTGCGCAAGAAGTACCGTAAGTAACGGTTAAAAGTTTAAAATGAAGTGGAGGTTCACCCGGATTTTTTCTCCAGAGAATGCGATGGAAGTCGCTATCCTCTGGAGCAAGTTTGATTTGACGGTACATCTTTTCGATGTCCGCCGAGAATACCACTGCGTGTTTACGCCAGCGGAGCAGCAGAGGAAAAATCTCGGGCAACAAGTTTGACCAATATGAAGAATATTGTTTAGAGAGAGGCCCGAAGTAGTTTTTTGCGATGCATTGAAGACAACTCGCAATTTAGTAGTGGAACTCGATTCTCGAAGTACCTCGTGATGCGGCAAATAATAAGAGTCCTTAAAGGATAATTCGCCCGAGGGAACTGGCTCCATATGACCCAGTTGTAAATATTCCATTAGAAAGGAATTGTATAGATGTTCGAGTTCAGGAGTGCGTCGTAGCCGACGTTCAAGTTTATTAAGAAGAGTTTGCGCGATTGATAAAGAATTTCCCAATTCAGAGGGAGGTTTGCAGAAGGACAATCGTACTTGGTACCTGCCAGAGTAATCGCGCGAGTGCGAAGAGCGGAAGTGAAGTTCACATATTCGCTCTTCGGCTGTGAGTGTATGAGAAGGCGTAGTGACCTCCTCAAGCAACCAGAAGCGTTCTAGGAGTGTGGACAGATTGTCCCCTAGTGAAGAGTATTGCACCGTGATGCTCCGTTTTTTAGCAGTTTCGGAGTTCATCAACGAATTGCAATGACCAGTAATAATCCACCCAAGCGAGGTGAATTGAGCAATTGGAGTGGTAAGCGGACCTTTGCGCAGGCCTTCCCGAATAATATCGGCATAAACATCTGCGCCTAGTATAATAGCAACCCGCTCAGCGGAGGAAAAATCAGGATCGGCCAGTTCCAGATTTCGTAAGTGAGAGAAGGGGAGCTGAGCAGTAGGCATACGAGTGGGGCTGTAAGTCGACAGCCGCGGCAGCACGTACGCGGTGGTGGAAATCCGTTCGGAGGGGTTATGAATTGAGGAGAAACTAATCGTTACCCTTCCCCTCGTGCACACCTCGGCCTTCCCGACGCCCAAGACCGGGAAGCGCGCCGCGCTCCGATGCAACCCAAACGTTTGAACAAGGTTTTCCTCTATCAAGGATATTTCGGAACACGGATCAATTAACGCGCGCACGGCAAGCTTCTCACCCCGACCCGTTTCAAGCAGTATTGCAAGGGCGGGAGTGCAAGTGACCATAGCTGCCGTAAGACAGCGTTTTTGGCCGTTGTCGATAAGGTCAACGGCACGTAGAATTGTTCAGCCAGCATTTTTGGAAGAGGTAGTCCCAGGAATACCTCACCAGCCTACAAGAGCGTCACAAATGGAAGACTACTAAGGGTCAGCAATTGAAGGTGGGGCAGTTGGTGCTCATCAAGCAGTCTGGCTTGGCCCCGCTGCAGTGGCTCATGGGACGCGTCTTGGAGATACACCCGGGCAGCGACGGAATCGTGCGTGCAGCAACCGTACGATCCAGCAAGGGGGAGCTCGTACGCCCCTTGGCGAAACTTTCAATTTTACCAATCGAAACATAGTTCATAAGTTACCCCATCATGTATCTTTATTGCGTTCCTTGTTTTTTAAGCCATTATTATTTTAATATTTACCACCTAATATAGTTCAACCGTCTTTCGAAAGTCGATTCTTTCAAGGCGGGCGGTGTACAGAATAGTTGTGCATGCGGTCGCTCGCGCCCTGGTGTCGCTTCGAATCACCGATTTCGATGTCGCGATGCCGGTGCGCGAGCGATCGTCTCTTTGTTTCGCACTCTGTTCACGAGCGTGCTACCAATCGTACGTACGCCTTTTTGTGCGTGGCGAACAGATATCTATCATAACCTCAAAATAAACGAAAACTAGCAAGCATTTGCCATAACGGGAGTAGGAGTATTTACGACACTTCATAATTCCCATCCTGTTCAAAACAACTTTCTTGAATTGCATCATATGCACACTGGATTTTGGCTCATGTACCTGCTCGAGTTTATTCCAGTCTTCATGTGCGCAATTGCAATCCTCAATATGCACCTGTTGGTCTGCCTCGACATGTGGTCCAACTATGGTAAGGGCTCTATCGTTGTCGAACGTTGCCTTCTGATCTGCGGATTCATTCGCTGGACGTGTGATCCTGCCCAGGGCATAATCCAGTAATTCCTTTCCTTTCAGCAGCCACTTTATTTCTATCTTCCACGTTCTGTAATTATGCTCAGACAACTTATTTACGTGCATATCGTTTCTAGGCTCAATGGTCTGCATTATTTTGCACGTGGTCTAATCAACACGTGGTCGTATAGGTTATGTTCTATCACTGCGCGAATTCTAGGCGAATTGTTGGTAAATTCTGGGCGAATTGTGGGCCCATAACCAATGTTATAAATGTGATAAAGGACTTTTGAGGTCCACGATAACAAACCACACCATTTACGATTATCTACATTATTTTATACAGGGTGTCCCGTAACTACGGTAACATCGGGAAATGGGGGGTAGCTGAGGTGATTCTGAACAACATTTTCCTTGACCAAAATGTTGTTTGAAGCTTCGTTTTTGAGTTATTAACCAAAAACACTGCCCAATTAGAGCGCTCGAAATCCCGGGACTCAGGCGCGCAACGTTTTGTGGCGCTTCGTCGTGTACGGGGGCCTCGACGGTATCGAGAGAATCGTACGGCAAATGTTACATCGTCTTTAAGCGAGGCTTATGTGGAATTTTTGGTTGTTCATTTATAAGAAATAAACTAATTATTCTTTTATTTAAGCGAGCAGAGTCGTGGTCGCGAAAGAACGCATTTGACACGCCGTATTACATTGTCTTTAAGCAGGGATAATGTGGAATTTTTGGTTGTTCATTAATAAGAAATAAACTAATTATTAATGAACAACCAAAAATTCCACATTATCCCTGATAAGAAATAAACTAATTATTAATGAACAACCAAAAATTCCACATTATCCCTGCTTAAAGACAATGTAACACGGCGTGTCAATGCGTTCTTTCGCGACCACGACTCTGCTCGCTTAAATTAAAGAATAATTAGTTTATTTCTTATTAATGAACAACCAAAAATTCCACATTAGCCTCGCTTAAAGACGATGTAACATTTGCCGTACGATTCTCTCGATACCGTCGAGGCCCCCGTTCACGACGAAGCGCCACAAAACGTTGCGCGCCTGAGTCCCGGGATTTCGAGCGCTCTAAATGGGCAGTGTTTTTGGTTAATAACTCAAAAACGAAGCTTCAAACAACATTTTGGTCAAGGAAAAAGTTGTTCAGAATCACCTCAGCTACCCCCCATTTCCCGATGTTACCGTAGTTACGGGACACCCTGTATAGCTAATTCCCAGTTCCTTTGTAAGAGGAAAGGGCGCGATCCTGCTTCCGCGCAATAGGGCTGGGAGCAGGAGAACGCGAGCAAGCTGTTGCTATGCGCGTTTAGCTGAATCTTGAACAATAAGAGCTAGCGCCTTCTCTCCAATTGCAATTCATTTAGCTCATTTTTGACTTTAGTTCCATTTACACACGTCCACAATTCGTTACATATGAGTGTACTCCTCATTTTGAGCTTCCACGATTCACAATTGTCGTTGGACAGTTTTTCAATGTGGCAAGAGCTACCCATAGTGGCCATTTTGTGTGCGTCCCCTTATTCTTCTTTTCTTTAATTAGTGAATAATTAGTTATTGGAAAGAAAGTATTTCATTTCAGTATAGAAAAATATATTTCTATTACAAACACACACACGAAAATACATCACGTTAAATCAGATATATGAATTACACACTATACACTTATTCAGGATTTGGTTATAGTTACAATGTTTCACAGACTTGGTTGTGTTTGGGTCCAACACCGTAGAGAGCGATAGTATAATCATAATAATCAAACGCTCGAGTCGTAATATGCCCGCCCTTCGACCGCAATGGTAAAAGTGTCTTGCCGAGAGATTCTCGGGCTTCGATCGGAAATGGTTAATCTCTTAAAGAGTAAAGAATGAGTTATATTTTACACAGGTATTTATTATTGGTTATCCTGGATTGTCTAGTCCAGGGCTCGGAATTAAGTGCTCTTTCGGGCCGAGAGATAAACCAAACATCAATTCTACTATCTGCAGTTCGACGATATCTATTACGAACCGTATCTTTCATGAATAAAAAATGCTACATATAAAGAAATATGGTATCGAACTTATTAATAATTGAAAGCAAATTTCAATACTATACTAATACTATCTTTTTAAACTATTGTCTAAAGGATGAGAACTTTTTATTGTTATTAGTCATTCTTTTTGATTTGTATCGTGTACGATGCAATCACAGTAGAGTTGAAAAAAAAATATACTTGGGCTCAACCGAACCCAGGATTTTCGTGGTACGATCCACCGACCCATCACACTGCGTCATCACAACTTATATAAAATGTGTTTATACTCATGTCACAGAGAGAGGTACGCATCTTTAATTGTTATATCTTTCACACTATTGAGTATCTGAAACTAATATTTGACACCTCCCATTAGGGGCCTATATACTATCATCTTACAAAAGTTGGTGAAAATCGAAGTCGGACAATTGGGGTCCTTCCCTTGTCAGACTCGGCCATCAAGTGGGCCACGGCCGACGGGCGAACCGGAGAATGAATAGAAGTGTTAGGAACCGCGGTTAGCCCGCCGAAATATCGGCTTGAGGAACGGAGTTTTTCACTGACGGCCTTCCTTTCCACAAATTGCAATAAATCCTTCTGTGTATTCACATCCTGAGTTTTCCCATAATCCCCTCTTCCTGCCAGATGATAAGAAAACGAAACGCGAAGCTATACGATGCCTGGACGCCTAACGAATCCTTAGGTTACAGACAAGTCACAGTTCAGTTCCGTCCACTATAGTAGATCTTCCAATTTTCTTGTTCACCATAAATTCAACGTTTTTTATTGCCCTAAAGATGCTGCGTGGATCAGAAAGTGATACATCGAGCGAATTAATTTTGCCGCCCAGGAATCGTCGTCGTCGTGTTTTGCTCTCAATGTGTCAATGCGTTGGTTCACGACCACGACCGAGCGCAATTGATAGCCGCGTGCTGGAACGTGCGACCTCCGGGCGCTCTGATTGGCCAGTGTTTGTCGTTAATAACTCAAAAACGAAGCATCAAACAATATTTTGGTCAAGGAAAAAGTTGTTTAGAATCACCCCCGCTACCCCCCATTTCCGGGAAGTCCTATAGTTTCGGGACACCCTGTATAATATAATATAATCTCGCACGTGGCACACGCATCGCGCTCTCTCGACACACTCTCTTGCATACCTGCTTGCGCAGCACCATCGCGTGCGTAAGTAGAAAAAGAATAGGGAACATACAAATAATTGAATACGCCCGTTAGGATGAGCCAACTTCACTTCAATCCTCCCACTTTTACGACATCCATTCTCAATTTCTGAATACAATTTTTGTGCACTACACTTTTGAGTGATTTTGTCATTATGTCCGTCAAATGTTCGTTAGATGGAACATATGACAAGCTGATTGTTCCCCTTTCTGGGTGCTCTCAAACGATGTGATAAGATATATGTTTCGGATAGCTCGTTAGATCTTAATTTAAATTTAACGGATTAGGATTTTATGTAAAAAGGACACAAGTTCACTTATAGCACGAATCACAATGTATTTAACAGCACAGTACGCGAACAATGTAGAATACAATAAAGTACAAGTATGTAGTGTTCTCCACACGCAAACAATAGAGAACAAGTAATAAAACGGTTGTAAGCCGTTTTACTCCGGTGTAAAATGTTGTAATAGTGTAACGGTTGTAAATCGTTACACTCCAGTAATAAATAGTAATAAATAGTAAAGCCGCTGAAATTAACTCGCACCGAGTAACTTTCTTGAAAACCTCTTTTCTTAGTGATTGTGTAAAACTGACCTGTAGTTGGTAATGCCGAATAATCGTAATGTCGTCGAATAGTGTCCTCGCGCAGCGGTATATACAGAGTGAACCTTATAAAGCGTTACAGACGAATATCTCCAAAAATATTGATTATACGCAAAAATGTTTCAAATGAAAGTTGTTCAGTACCGAGGGGGACATCATGTGGTGGGACTTTTATTCTTCCCGGTGGACACTCCAAGGTGAGGTGAAGGTCAACTTTCTTTTTTTAAATGGAATGATATATTTTTTTATCCACCATCAAATAGTGCGTTTCGGGACGAGTTCAATAACCTATGACTCAAGGTCATTCAAGGTCAAACTTGCAGCTCAAAATCCGCCATGGGTGAGAACAACGACGTTTCAATATCCATGGACCCTGAACGTTTGGTGCGGCGTTATCTAAAATTTTGTCATTGGCCCGCACTTTTTCGAAGGACGTTTAACTGAGCAAGTTTATGTTACCGGCCTACACAATGTACTACCCCAATTATGTGAAGAAGTACCTTTAACGCCGATAGGACCTCCTCGACCTATCCACTTTTCTGCAAAGATTTCATTCATTCCTGTTCGGGAGCATAGTGCATAGTGTGGAGGCGCACCGTCATGATGCTTCCACATAACGCGTCTTTTATTTAAAGGTACTTCTTCACATAATTGGGGTAGTACATTGTGTAGGCAGTTAACATAAACTTGCCCAGTTAAACGTCCTTCGAAAAAGTGCGGGCCAATGACAAAATTTTCGATAATGCCGCACCAAACGTTCAGGGTCCATGGATATTGAAACGTCGTTGTTCTCATCCAATGCGGACTTTGAGCTGCAAGTTTGACCTTGAATTACCTTGAGTCATAGGTCATTGAACTCGTCTCGAAACGCACTATTTGATGGTGGATAAAAAAATATATCATTCCATTTAAAAAAAGAAAGTTGACCTTCACCTCACCTTGGAGTGTCCACCGGGAAGAATAAAAGTCCCACCACATGATGTCCCCCTCGGTACTGAACAACTTTCATTTGAAACATTTTTGCGTATAATCAATATTTTTGGAGATATTCGTCTGTAACGCTTTATAAGGTTCACCCCGTATATTGCTGCGCGGGGCAAGGGGCATGCGGATATAAGTGGGGAAGAACGCTCGCGCTTGTCGCCACGGAACAGCGCCAGGCGCGAAGCGAGCGAGCGCCCTTCCCATGAGCGAATCCCGAACAATATATCTATGTGTTTTCTTCGCGTATTCTCTATTGGACTTCTTGAAAAGTCTAACGCAGATCTATTGTCGCAACACATTTCGCAATTCTCTGACAAATGCCCATATAATTCTAATTCGGTTAATAACGTAGGCAACCAGATCGCTTCTTTCACTCCGGATACCAAAGCCACATACTCAGCCTCCATAGTAGAAGTGGACAAACTCTTTTGTTTGGATGACACCCATTGTATAATGCTACAACCCACCATTACTATCATACCTGAGCATGAGTGTCGGTCATCCAAATCCCCTGCCCAATCGGCGTCGTAATAAATCTTAATCTTTGGCTCTTTAACAGTCTTGTAAGTTATATTATAATCTCTAGTCTTACACAAGTAACGTAAGATATGTTTACATTGAAACCTATGAATTTCGATTGGGCAAGAATTGTACTGAGATAAATTCGTCACGGCGTGCAATATAGCGGGTCTGGTTCGCAAAGCTACACACATTAAACAAATTACCAGTTCCCGGTACGCCGTCTTACCCTCTTCGTCTAAGAGATCCGATTGCACATTTTTCGATAATTTCAATCCCGGATCTAAGGGTGTCGAAACGCTTTTACATTCTGTTATGTTGTGTTTATCTAGTAGTGACTCTATATAAGCTCTTTGGTCTAGACTAATTTACGCGTTATTTCTGTTTACCCTAACACCTAATACGTCGCTGATCTCGCCTAAATCTTTGGTTTCATATTTCTTACTGATAATTTTAACAAAATCATTAATCGACGTTGGATCATTTGAAAATGCAAAAATATCGTCGACGTAGTTTACTGCAAGGGTCCCAAAATCTTTTCTATAAACGTAGCTGGACGAGTTTAATCTCGTAAATCCATACCTGACGAAGATGTTATTTAATGCTTGGTTCCATGATGTCCATGAAGTTGAACTCCATGTTCTGGCTTCCTTCTTCTTCCGATGATTCAGCATCCAACTTCCTGTTCTCTGGTTTCCCTTTTCTACCGCATGGGTTTCGAATTTTCTTCATCGGCCTCCCGATTCTCTTCGATGACTTGGGAATTTCCTCCACCACTGTCGCGTTATTGATTTCAGCACCTTTTATCGATGCGGAGTTATCATACTATTTCGTTTCTCTGGCTTCTGGTATAATTTCTCAGTTTTCTTCCTCTTCGTCTGACCAGGCATTGGTTCACTGCAGTTCGGTAATGGCGTCGATGGAGAACGGCAGCCCCGAAATTGCGGGCTGCCTTCTCCGACAGCCCCGTGCCCACAGGGCAGGGGCGGCTTCGGGAGTGACCCTCGATTGGACGGTGGGATCGGTGTGAGCGGTCTGGGAGTGCTGAAACGCCCCCGGGGAACACACGATCCCGCTTGCAGCGGAGACATGACACCCCGACCCCCAACGACAGAAGATGGTGACAAGGGGAGCGAGGGGACACCTGCTGACCCTCCTATACAGGTGCTACCACTAAAGACCCATGGGTGGTCCCGTAACCCACAAGGCTTCCGACCAACATGAAGGGATGGATAAGCTGCAGAGGACAGGACAGACGTAGCACGCTCCATGGGAGCTGGACAGTCATGTTGAGACACTCTGGCACCCCCCTTCCCGCCAATTCTGGGAGGGCGGCCATGTTAACGCAGACAGCCAACCTGAAGGCAAGCGGAAGCGAGGTGAGTCACAAGATACATAATAATAAGATTTCTAGACACACCCCGGTGACTGCAGTTGCAATTTTGGAACCGGGCCAAGAACTGAAGGTGAAAACGAGGATTACGAGGCTGCTCGGCAGCAGTCAATCCAAAACCCTGGGGAGAAAGAACGGGCAGGGGCAGAGGCGTGCAAGGACAAGCAGCCCACTCCTCGTACACCGAATCGGAGCCCTCGGACGGAAGAGGGAAGCCGGGGTGGAGGACAACCTGTGAGGGAGGCTACAATCTCCCAAGGGGAGCTACTGGCGATGCTGGCGGAGCTAGAGGCGCTAAGGAGCCAGGCCGAATCATCGGCTAAGACGTTCCTTGAGTGTGCGCTCTCGACCAAAAACGTCAAGGCCCAGATGAGGAAAGAGTGTGCCCGGACTGTGGCCGCTCTCACGACGATGATGGGAAAGATCCTGGAGGGGAAGAGAGCTCCGGTTAGGACACCCCCCTCTCGAACCAATCCCACAACGGAAGCCCCCCCCCCGACTACGCGGGGAATGGAAGGTAAAAAGGCGGCGAGCATCGGGACCCAGACGGGGCCACGGGAGGAGGGAAGAAGCGGGACAAAGACGGGAAGAAGGAGCTCCCGCCCCTTCGCTCAGCAAGGCGAGCTCAAATACGGAGGACCCCACCACAGGAGGAGGGACTTTCGAAAAAGCCCCGGCCGGGGCGGCTCCCTCTTATGCAACGGTGCTGCGCAGCCCCCCGCAGAAGGATACGCAAACACAAATACAGTCCGACTCCGATTGCACGGAGGTACGGCACAAAAGGAGGAGCAGAAGGAGGAGGGGGAAAACACCCCCTCCTCCCTCAGAGAAGGCCCTTCAGCTCCCACAAAGAACCATCCCCGCGGAGAGAAGCCTGAGGACTAGACTCCCCGGAGAACCCAAAGTGGAACCCAAAAGGGGGCCGGCGACCACCAAACCCTCATGGAGAAGGCCTCCGAAGGTCAAACCGGAGGCCCCCCTCATCAGGGTGAAGGAGGGCTCCTCCTATCTGGAGACGATCAGGGAGGTCCTGAAAAAGGGGAAAGCCTGCCTTGGAGAATCGAGCGGGGTAATGAAAACACGCGAAGGGCATGTTCTAATGGAACTGTCAAAAGCCACTAGGGCGGGAGCCGTAGCCGAGATGCTGGGTAAAGCTCTCAGTGAAGCCACGCCGGTTGCCCCACTACAGGCGAGGTCGACGATCGAAATGCGGAATGTCTACCCCACGGCAGAGGCATTAGAGATCCTAGAAGGGACCGCACAAGCCCTGGGAGCAGATCACAAGGACCTCCACCTAAGGACGCAGAGGATGACCCCGTCTGGTACCCAGACGGTGATCCTGGACATGCCATCCGAAGCCGTACCGACGCGCCCCGTCAGCAGCGCACCACTACCCGGCATAGCAGTAGCAACGCTCGAGGAAACAGCCCTCATAAGCGGCTACTGCTCTCCGAACATCTCACAGTCCCAAGTGGAGGAATACCTGGAAGGCCTCCAGGAGGTCTTGGGAAACTCCACCTCGCGGGGCGGAAGACTAATTCTTTCCGGCGACTTTAACGCCAAATCTCCGGCCTGGGGAGGCAGCAAGACCGAACGGAGAGGTGCGCTACTTCCGGGAATAACTATAAGAGCGCAACTCGTCCCCGTTCGACCGCAGGGGATGTTCACCTTCTACAGGAACGGCGGGACATCCTTCCCGGATATTATGTCCGTGGACAGGATAACCCTGAGCGACCTGCAGAGGAGTGAGGTACTGGACACATACTCCGCCTCAGATCATCGATACATCCTACATACCTTTAAGGAATCGAGACGTAGCCGGCCCCACGTGGCTTGGAGGCCATTCTCGCTCAAGGACGCGAAGCCAGAGGAGATCCTCGAGGTGTGCGACACGCTGAGCAGAGAATGCCCGGCTCAAAGTACAAAGAACCACTCCCCACAGGCCCACCCCCCACCTGATAGAGATCCGGACTGCTCCCCCAGGAGCAATGCAATCCCGACTCGAAAGGGTGTGTGAGAGAGCCCTGCGAAGGAAGATGCTCCCGAAGGGTACAAGAAAACCGAACTTCTGGTGATATGATAAAATCGCCACTCTTAGAACGGCGCCGTTCCAAGCCAGAAAAAGGTATCAAAGAGCCAAAAAGAAGGACCATCCAGAAACCCCAAACCTCCTTGACCAGTAAAGGTCAACAAGGAAGAGTTTGCAGGCCGAAATCTGGAAGAGTAAAGAACAATCGTGGTCTGAATTCCGCGCGATTCTCGACCAGAATCCGTGGGCACGACCCTCCGGGGCAGTGATGTCCAAACTGGGGAAAGCAAGAGGTATGGTAACCCCCCTCCCAGCGGAAAGGGTAGAGGAGGTGAACAAAGCCCTCTTCACCACCACAAGACCGTCCGAGGAGATAACCCCCTGGCTAGACATCGCCCCAGCACCCGACACCTTGTGCACGACCATAGTCACGGCAGCAGATCTCGGCAGATCTGAGAGTGGGTCAACAGTACGAACCTCGAGATCGCCCCCGAAAAGACCGAGATTCTGATACTTGCGGGGAAAATAATCCACAAAATAATCGACCTCGACTGGGGCGAGACCTCCTTGAGGACGCAGAGCACTGCGAAATACCTCGGAGTAGATCTCCACAACCTGCGTAACTACAGGCACCACATCGCTAAAACCTGCGGGAGAGCGAAGAGGATGATGGGTGCCCTAGCAGGGCTCCTTCCAAACATCAAGGGCTCAGGCAGGAAATGTAGGACCTTGTATTACAATGTATGTGAGTCGGTGGTCCTGTATGCGTCCCCGATATGGGCGCAGGCAGCGAACGCCCGAAGATTCAACACAACTGCTTTACGCAGATGCCAGAGAGCGGCATTGATTCACACCACGACGGCATACCGTACGGTGGCGTATGATGCACTATGTGTGTTGGCAGGGAGAATGCCGATACACATAAAGGCCGATGCCCTCTGGAGAATTTATACGGAAAAGACCAATCCCCAGTCTACCGATGGCGATCAGAAGGACCCCGCAGGGGGGTCTACCCAACTCCAAAGATATAAGAAGAGGATTTGGGAAGGGGCTATCAACCAGTGGCAGGCCATATGGGACAGCTTTGACCCAACCAACTGGACCCGGAAGCTGGTCGGCTTATTTGGCAGTTTCAGGAAGAGAATAGGAAGAACGACCAACGAGGACGGTTGGGACTGCGAACATCCGGTGGATAACGCAGACCACGTCATTTTCCGTTGCGATCGTTGGGCGGAGGAGAGATTCCACCTCACAACCCTCTCGGTGAAAACCTGACGACTACGAACCTGGTCACTGGGATCACCTCGTCGCAAGAAACCTGGAAAGCTTTCCAGAGATTCGCGACCAAGGTGATGAAGAACAGAGTGTCCCAGGAGCGAGAGAGAGAAAAAAACGGCGACCCCTCATACCTACCCAGGAGGAGGAGGCGCCGCCCATTCACCAGACTTCTAACGGACCCCTGAGGACCAGCCGGCTTAGTCCTGCAACCATGGTGTCCAGCCACAATTCAACCCATCTGATGCCGGCAACCGGGTGTTGGTTGATAATTCCCAACACGAAGAGGAGCCGCTGCAGCAATGAGGATACTCCGTTGCGGAGCCTCCCGCCCCCTCGTTGTATTACGTAGTATAGGGGCTAGGGGAGAGGGTGTGTATCCTATGCGATGGTGCGATAGAGGAGGGGTGTTTAGTGGGTAGTTGCCGCACAACATCTTAGGCAGCAGAGTCCCACATAACTCAGCGTAGGCTGGGTATGCGTAAATGCATTTTCCCCTCTCTGAACAAAAAAAAAACATTGGTTCACGGATAATTGTATCTTGGGCTTCGATTTACTAAGCAAGCGTGTTTTTAAATGACGTAAACTGGGTATTTTTCCTGTCCATATAGTAAGTGGAACTTCATTATTTATGGACGTATGACATACGCGATTTTTCACGTGTGCTGCTGTGGCAACTGCTTCGGCCCAGAATTTATTAGGTAGTTGAGCCGACTTCAGCATTGAGCGTACTCGGTCTAGTGGCGTCCAGTTTACGCGTTCCGCTATCCTGTTCAATTGCGGGGTTTCGACGTTGGACCTTTCATGTTTGATACCTTTCTCTTCAAAGTATGTTTGCAAATCTTTATTGCAGTATTCGGTATCATTGTTTGAGCGGAATCTTTTAATTCTCTTTCCTGTTTGTAATTCCATTTTGGCTATGTATTTTTTAATATGATCTTTCACTTCGTCCTTGGACTTGATGAATGCGACAGTGGTATGCCTCGAGTAATCGTCTGCGAATGTAATAAAGCATTGCTTGTCGCTTACAATTAGTGACCTCGATGGCATGGGTCCGCAGACATCAGAGTGTATCAGCTCACAGCTCTCTTTGGATTGTCAATCCTTTATTTTACGACAAGGAGCTTTTGTGGACTTGCCTGCACATCAATCACCGCATGCGGTTGCTTCTAATTTAGTGTTTTCTAATCCGCGTATACGGTTGAGTTCCGCTGTCCTTTCAATTGTGCTTTGGCCTATATGGCATCTGTGATTCCATAAGGTGCTGTCCTTTATGCTTATTTTATGAGATTCTAATCTCTCTTCTGCTTGTATAATAGTCTGTGCTCTGACTATATACAGATCATTTATTCTATCAGCGATGCACATTAGTTCGCCATTTTTTGTCTTTTGTTCGCCCCTTTTGATCTTCCCTCTATTTGTGAAGCAGATAAGTGAAGCAGATAACCTTATGTGTAGCACAAAATATACAACCAACCTTTTTCTTACAGACGTGGGTGTGTGCATCCACTATCTAGTAGTCAAGAATCTCCCATATCCATATTATTGAGCGAGACAAGAAATCCTTTATCGTTCTCTTTTGTGCCCTTGCTTTTTGCAGTACGAACAAAATGGAGGTTTTACCTTATTGGTGGCCATTGTATTTGAGCGCGTGTACTGTGGCTTTCTTCCAGCGGGGGTGCGGCTCCAGTTAGCCTTTGTTTTAAAATTGTGTAAAAGGCACTGCGGGAGCGACAGTGCACTCTGTCCCTAGTGTACTTAAATACACTAGTATTTGATAGTAATTAAATACAGTTAAATACACACCCTGTGAATGGTTCCATTAACCTGAGTTCCTTGAGCTCAACGAACTCTGTAAGTGGAATTGAATATTCTTTTTTCTCATCCGTTCCCAAATATGAAAATCCATTTATGACATACTTGCTATTGACGTCAGCTGCTAACCAGAATTTTATTCCAGACTTATCTGGTTTGTTTGCCATATACATACTGTGTAAATTTACACCAAGCCTTGGAATGGAAACAACTGCTCATCAGCAGTAATGTTTGCACCTGGTTTATAACAATTTTGGCTATTCTCTATAAATAGGTCCCATAATTCATATTGTGGCGGCGATAAGCCGGCGCCACGTCTCCGCCTTATGTTTAAATCGAAACCGTACTGTGACAGGAAGTATCGAATGTAGCGTGAGGTGCGAATGAAGAGTGTTAGTTGAAACGTCGAGCGAATGTTTATTTCTAGGGAAGAGCGAATGCTTTCTGGGAATGCACGAGGAGCTTTGAGTGCATGGTGACCCGTGGTCGACCTGTCACACGTGGCAAGGGTGTGTGTGTCGGTGTGGGTCCTAATGAGTGGGAACGAATGAGGAATAGAATGAGAGGCAAGCTGCAAGTGAGAGAATATATGGAGTGGATGAAGCGTGCGCGAGTCAGAGTGAATCGAGTACGAGCTGTCGCGGGCATCGCGAGCGTGTACCACGACGAGTGAATAAAGACAAGTTCAAGTATTGAAGGGAATGCTATTCCACTGTCTCTTTTCGTAACTCCCATCACCACATCCCACAATATATTATAGCAAATTTATTAGTTTGAAAAAGCTGACTTCCTTCGCTTTCCTTAACTTATCGTATAAACCTCATTTGTTGTACTTGTCGAGTAGCTGTTGGCAATTGAAGTTTCGCAACAATTTGCCTTGGACTTAATAGATTTTTTGTTGCTTCAATGAGTGTGCTTTTTTCCTGCTTTGTTCTTTTTGAATTTCCTTTTATGGACCGTCTTTTCCCGTAATTTTCATCATGTTTTAACAATTGTCGTACTATACACACGGAACGATTAATTTCTTTCGCGCTTTTTCTATTGGATCCGCCTCTTTTTTTTAAAGTCGTAATTATAACTGTTCGGGAGGTTTCGCCCTTTCCCTTGAAAGGGTTAGAAATCCGTCGTCAAAGTTTCCGGTTTGCCTCGAAGCCTACCTTTGTAGGACACAAATATAAAAAGTAATGTCTCGTGGTCTTAACGTTTACTAAAGTTTATTAATAAATAGCCACTTAAAGTCAAGCGCGATAATGAGCGACGATCGCTAAGTCACAACAGTTAATATTTACGCAGAAATAAGCAGCAAGCAATAAAGCACTAAAGTTCAAGCACGCGAATAAGCCGTATAAGCGCGATTATCGAGTAAGCACTCGTTAAACTATAAAGGCAAGCAAGGAAGCAGTTTAAGATACAAGAAATCAAAGCGCGAGAAACTGAAGAGTATTCTCTATGGATGATTTGGCTGTGTATCACGAATATGTCGGACAATATTCTTTTAACAGTTCGCAATTCTTCTAGCAAAGCTACTCGCAAAACTCTCGTAAACCTTTGGTCAATTATGCTCAAGCTTAAATACAAGAGATTCCCCCGTTCCCGGCGACGCACAGTGGTCCGAAACCGTAAAAACACGAACTAAATTCAATTTTTCGACCGTCTTGGAAATGTATGAAATTTTAGGCATAGTTTCTTATATGCATAGACTAAATTTTGGCATGCAAATGGATTGCGGCATGGCACCGGCAATTGGCTGAGACACCTTCAAAAGTGGGGGGGGGGGAGATGTCCACCTTAGAACGATCCCATTTCTGTCTGAATTTGCTATACTGTGCAGTGCTATATTTTTTTACAGAGTGGAGCTGACTCAAATCTGTTCAGATACAAGTGCATGTAACATGAAAGGTATTTATGTATTTATCCCCTTTGAAAAATACCTTTTCTTGATTCCCTATTTTTCCCCCGTTTTTCCACTTTAATGTGGTTTACAAAGGGGATGAATAGTCGGGGATGCGATAAAATTTATATAAAAGTCTTTCTTAGAACCTACTTAAAATGCCTGCATAAAAATTTCTTGCAACTATTTGCAACTCCAAAAGTGATAGCAATATATGTGCAGTCAGAACGCCGCACAGTGGGGAAAAACATCAATTAAGCGTTTTTCCTAAAAACGGCAAAGTGCCCTACATAGAAGTAAATCCATTAATGAATAACTATGCTTGTATTGACTAAATTCTTTTTGTTTATTTTTTAGACAAATTTTTATTTAATTTAAATATTTGAAATAATTTTGTATATATTTTTTACTTTAAATCTTTTGCTAACATTGTTCGTTCGATTAAATAACATTATAAACGCGCATTTGGATGTGTAGATTCTTTATTCCATTGTCGAACTATTTTCATATTAACTATATAATTTCAATTAAGTTTTTTACAGATTATGAATCTCAATGATGAAATCAGTATTGTAAGAGTCGTAATATCGGCTGTAACAAATTTTATTTGCTGCTACCTGAGAGATAACTACACACCACAGAAAATATCAGAACCATTTCGACCAAACATTTTATCAAATATAATTGCTAAAATAATTATAATAAGAGAATCTTTAATTGCAATTATATTCTATAACTCTAGAACTACCTCAAATCTTTCTATTCATAATGAATAATGTGCAAATAACAGTGCTATGAATTTAGTTCGCGTTTTTATGGTTTCGGACCAGTCTGCGGCTAATAACTGTTACGAGCCAGGGCTGTGGGCAACGCCTAGACCGGCGATGTTGATATTTCCCAAGGAATATGGTTGAGAATTTGTTAGTTAGGTGCACGGACGAACCTGATGCGAAATCAGGGAGCCGCTGGGATTGATGTATGCGAGGACGAACCCGATGCGAAATCGGGGAGCCTCAGGAATAGAATCAAGCGCGGACGAACCTGGTGCGAAACCAGGGAGCCGCAGGAGGGTGAAACGTCGTGAACGAACCCGATGCGAAATCGGGGAGCCACTAGGTTGGAGTAGTTACCTTGTTTTGGATAAGACGTGCGAACGAACCTGATGCGAAATCAGGGAGTCGCAGGAAAAGTTAGTTTGACTCGTAAATAAATATTCGATACAACTCGAGCGGTTAAGTTGTATCTGTGGGACGTTACTACTAATATAAAGGATTACGGAGTAAAGATTGGTTTTAACGAATCTACTCGGTTTAATGGTGAACAGTTTATAAGTTTATATTGCAACCAGTTGTTTGTACAAGTGTAATTGTCGCGATATAGTTAAATAGTGTGTGAATTATTACCTAAGCTGCACGGTGTTGACGCACTGGCGATGCGGGGTCTGAGATCGGTTACAAAGTATGCCGAAAGAACTTCAACCGGACTATGCGGATTCTAACGGGTTAACTTTATCTGAGTGGTGCCGTAAGCCCAATTCTTATTGAAATGCAACCGACTCTGTACAAGCGTAACGCGACGTGACTATGCGCGTAGCTGTGTAGTTATGAACCGAAGATGATTAGAAACGGAGGGTTTATATAGTCCCGAAATGTATGGAGGGGTTCGTTAGAAGCCTCCATATATGGTAAGGGCACACAGTCTTCGTCGGGTCACGAATGCACCTAATCGGTCGCGATATAGTTGGTCGATACTAAAAGGGTTAACCGTCGTGTGGTATCGAGATAAATCTTTAGGCGTCTTCCGTTCCTACGCAAGATCGAACGACGCGTGCGAGCGCAGCGAAGGAGAAAATTATTCATACGTAACATCTCCCCCCCCCCCCGAGATGAAACATCGCGTTTTGCGTGATGCTTTTTCAAAGAAAGGAAAACGGTTAAAGATTTATCTAAAATTTAAAGGTGTGAAAATTGTCGAGTGTGGTGTATGTGTGTGTGTACTTAACACTACTGTGATTATTGCGGAGTCTGCCTCAGCTGGTGGTTGAAACGGCGAAGCCCAGCTCCATCCAGCCTTGGGTGACGTTGTAAGGGGCTGTCCGGGTAGACGGTGGTTTCTATTTCGTTGATTAATCCAGATCCTAATTCCTTGCTGAGGCCAAATTACGGATGTTAGTCATATGTGTTATCAATTCCATTAGATAATCTCCGTACGACTTCATTTTTTCACCAGTTGGAAACGAACTTGGTTCTCGGGCTGGTCTTCCAAAAATTAATTCGTATGGAGTGAAATTTGTTGCTTCGTGTACAGATGTATTGTAGGAAAACATTGCCAAAGGTATTAATAAATCCCAATCTTCGTAACTATCCATGTAGTGCTTGAGATATTCGGTGAGTACGATGTGGCTTCGCTCCAATGATCCGTTGGTTTGCGGTCGGTATCCCGAAGTTGTAATTTGCTTGATTTTAAATATTTCGGACAAATTTGTCATAAGGTTTCCAATGAAACTAGTTCCTTTGTCTGTTAATATTGCGCGAGGTGTACCATAGATTGCGATGAAATATCTGGCAAAAGCATCTGCAATAGTAGCAGCCCGAATATTTGGTATTGCTACTGCCATGCAATATTTGGTTAAATTATCCTGCATAGTGAGAATGTATCTATTTCCGCTAGGTGTGATCGGCAAAGGTCCTACTGTATCCAAAGCTATTTTATCGAATGGTCCCATAGGTGTGTCGGTAATTAACATAGGCTGACGAGTTTTTGCTCGAACTAATTTTTGTTCTTGGCAACTTTGACATCTTCGTATGTAATTTTGAATGTCATTGCGCATTTGCGGCCATTGGAATTTCGATCGGATGCGTTTATAAGTCTTCGTGATTCCTTTGTGTCCTCCAATTAAACTATCATGAGCTTCGCGGATTATTTCTTGTCTGTCTTCTATGGATGGTGTAGTGATGATACAATTGCAAACAATAATTTGCTGTGCTGTTCCAGTGAAAACTTCTTCTAACATCTTGAAGAATTCGTTGACCGGCAGTTTATGGAAATCTCCGGTTGCTGATATTCGAAATGATTTGATATGGTGTTGACTTAAGGTGTCTCTAAGAATTTCCAAACCCGTGAGAACGTCTGATTTTTTAACGTTATCATAAAAATTGTCGGAAACTACTATGCTGAAAGATTTATATAATCCATTATCCAAAGCTACTATATGTCCTTTTTCTGGTCGTTTTGCGAGAAGTTCTTGTTTATTTATTGTCTCGGTGTCCAGTAACAGTTTTCCAACGTTGGTTTGTAAATTACAGTCGGCAGATATAAAATGTACACAGTGTCCTTCTTCAGCTGTGAGGGTGTTCGGTGAGACAGTAATTTTATGCAGCTGTGCAGATATTACCTCCTCCAGATCATCTTCATCAGACGTTTTTTCCAAATCCGAGGCGATGAATGGATAAGGGTCGAGCGTATGGTCTAGCAAATCATGTCGACTCGAACCGTTATCGGGTGACCGTATGACACTTGCTTCGGCAAGGGTCTTCGCAGGTAGCTGGTTTGCTGGGGCTTGTAAAACTACACCCGGCATTGGTGTCAACCCTCGGCATTGGTGTCAACCCTTGCGGTGTACTAAACAAGTCTTGGCGAACATTATTTGTATACTTTATTACGGTGTCTTCGAGTGGTTCTCCAAAAGATAATGAATCGTCGTGTAGGGTCTGGTCTTCGTGTGAAGGCAAAATTTTAGTGGAATTTGCTGCTGGTAAAAAACCATTTATAGTTTCCAGGGGCTCATCTGGCATCGATATCTCTTGAGACAGGCTCGGAAAAGATCGATTTCTGTCTATAATCGGCGAATGTTGGACCTTTCCATATGCGGCCTGTTCTGTTTCGTCGGAGCTGCTGCTATCCCGATACTTGGGTCGGCTTTCTCTATCTCGTCGCGACTGTCTAACACGTTGTCCAATTGAATCAGTATTAGGATCTATTTTAGGTATCTGTATTTTGAATTCAGAATCTCTGCATTCTCGTGGCATTAATGGTAAACAAACAGATACGGGGTTACGCGACAAAGCGTCTGCATTTTTATTCGTTTTTCCGGCTTTATGAACGACTTGATACTCGTATTCTAGGAGTCTCAGTTTCCATTTCATGAGTCTAGAAGTCGGATCTTTAACAGAATGTAACCAAACTAACGGTCTATGATCTGTAACGAGTGTGAATTTAGTTCCATAAATGTAAGGCCTGAAATATCTTACGGCGTAAACCATTGCCAAACATTCCTTTTCTGTAGCTGAATAATTTTTCTCAGGTTTATTTAAGCTGCGGGACGCGTACGCAATCGGCAGATCGTTTCCTATCTCTCCTTGACTGAGCACGGCTCCAATTGCATATTCCGATGCATCTGTTGTAACGATGAATGGTTTATCAAAATCTGGATATTGTAAAATGGGTTGCTGGCACAATTCGCTGCGTAATTGTTTGAAGGCTTGATCTTGTTCTTCTGTCCACTTGAATTTGATACCTTTCCCTAATAGGTTAATTAGAGGTTTTGCTATTAAGGTGAAATTAGGTACGAATCTGCGGTAATATCCTACAAGTCCTAGGAATTGTTGAATATTCTTCTGTGTAGTAGGTGTAGGAAAATCTTGAACGGATTTTAATTTCCTAGGGTCAGGTCTGACTCCATCTTTTGATATAATGTGTCCGAGGTATGCAACTTCCTTCCGTAGGAATTCACATTTATTGGTCTGAAGGGTTAATCCATGATCTTTAAGGCGGTTCAATAATTTTTCAACTTTAATGTTGTGTTCTTGTAACGATGAAGCGTATACTACTATGTCGTCCAAATAATCAAAAAGATCTGTCCCTTGAAGTCCAGTGAGTACTTGATCCATAAGGCGTTGAAAAGTGGGTGGTGCATTCTTTAATCCGAAAGGCATTCGAGAAAATTCGTAATGTCCATTCGGGGTTGTAAAAGCAGTTTTTGGTTTATCCTTCGGATCCATTTCTATCTGATGAAATCCACTTGCGAGATCAAAAACTGAGAAGTATTTAACTCCTCCTAATCGGTCTAAAATTTCCGTGATTTGAGGTAATGGGTATTTATCGGAAATTGTTTTTTCGTTGAGAGCACGAAAATCTATTACCAAACGCCAGCGTTTAACTCCCTGTGCGTCTGCTTTCTTTGGAACAATCCATAATGGTGAATTATACGGAGATTTAGAGCGATCAATTATGCCTGCAGATAGCATAGTGCTGATCTGTTTCTGAATTTCTTTTTGATGTACTGGCGGATAACGATATTGCCTGGTATTAATTGGAATATCATTAGTTGTATGAATTGAATGATTAAAGTCACGAGCCTTCCCGAGTTTATCTCCTGGAAGGAAAAATCGATCAGGAAATTCTTCCACTAAATCTGTCACGAAATTCCGTTCCTCCTTATTTAAATGGTTTAAATTGAGAGTTTGTAGAATTCCATGTATCCTGTCTTTCCTAATCTTGAAGCTCGACGGGTGTTCCGTTTCTGGGTAAGAATCTTCTTCTGATGAACTCACGATATCATAGGGCTCCAATAACTGAGGCTCTATCTCTACTTCAATTGCTTCTTCACTGGTGTTTATCGCCATAACGTGACACTTTCCGTCGTTGTTGGTCACGACTGCTTCCCCTATGTAAAGATGTTCGTGGGTTTTTATGCGCGGTAGGTACCCTTCCTTTATCTTCACATTTGCTACTCTTACAGCAATCTGTTGCGATGTTCTAGGTTTGATACAATATTTTGTAACTGTCTGCGGCTCTTTAATTTGTTGAGGTAAATCTTGATAGTTTGAAAAACGTAATGGTCGGATTGGTTTATTTTTTAATGTTAAGGTTCCATGATAGTAGGAAATTTCAGCTTCTTCCTGTTTTAGAAACGGGCTTCCGATAAGTCCATCTGCGTCTATTGCAAGATTTCTTACCACATAGAAAAATGCTGGAGATCCATGAATATGTAAAATTGTAGTTCCCAGAGTGTGAATCGGCGTTGTAGTGAGTCCTGTCAACTCAATTTCTTCTCTTGAAATTATTTCTGCGGTTTTTCCGAGTACGTCGATGACCACCAGATTAACAGCTGCTCCACCATCAATTAAGAATTCTCCCGTTCCTGATTCCAGTTCCGGTACCTTGATCTTGATTCTTGGTGCAGGTGCTTCCTTGATGAGTCTTCTTTCTTCTCGTCGCTGAATCGGATTTTCCTTCGGCGATCTTCCTTGTTTCCGCTCATCGTGTCGCCTGTACGTTGAGCGCGATTGAAGTTTAAAGTCTTGTTTGATTCAACGGATGAATCCCGTGAATCTCGGCGATAATGCGGACTGCGCGGACGATTCCTACATGACTTCCCGTCATGTCCAGCAATGCCACAATGCCAACAATATAAATCTGACTTACGATTTTTGTCAGGATTCTTAGGAATTGAAAATTTTTTATCTCGATCATCTACGGATGAATCGCGATGATTAGAAGGGGATCTCGAGGGGGTCCTTTGTCGTAAAGTCCAGGCCGTCGTGCGTCCTTGCCTCTCTCGTTCCTCTTCAAATTCAGATGTTCTCGTTAGTCGTTCCCTGAACCGATCATATCTGTTCGGAGACAGTGGATACGATACTTCGCGGTCGTGATTATGATAATCCCGATCATAACGATCTCGGCGTGACCATCTAGAAGGTGATTCTCTGGATGGCGACCGTTGCCGATTACTTAATTTCCTGTCAATGTGCGGCACGGCGTCGTAAGCCTGTTCAAGCGTTTCCAAATCTTGAAGTTTAGCCGACACTTTCCAGGAAATTCGATCCGGTAAACCATCGATGAAGTTTTCTTTAACGTCCTTTTCCATTTCCTTGACGAATTCTTCAGCGTGATCCAGATATCTTTCCCGGATAGCTCCGCGCGTACAATAAACAAGATGACTTGTTCTATCAACATATCGTCGAATACTTTCACCTTCACGAATACGTAATTTCGCGATTTCTACTTGAAAATGCGACAAATCTCTACCAGGCGCGAATCTCTTTTTTAAGTGTTTAATTAATGCCTTAACAGAGTCGAATTTATGCTCTATCGTGCATCTACGTGCTGGACCGATGAGTTTAGTTAAAACAATGGCAAGATACTCCGCTTCCGTACCCTCAGGAATCAAAGTTAATCCGTTTTCCACATGTTGTGCAAAGTGCGTCAACGATGGCTTTTCTCCGTCAAAAGTCGGAATGGACAAAGTGATATTCTGTATACACGTCCGTTGCGTTAAGAGTGTCATTGTATTAGCAATCGAAGCTGTCAAGTTCAGCATCTCACTAGCAGAGACGTTCGCTTGTGGATTTGCCATTTTGAAAATTACTAAAGTAACTAACTAGAGAAAACTAGTATATTGTAAAATGTTCACCTACGAGTAATAGAACGTATTTTAAAAACCAAAATTTACGGCAATTCCAAATTAGCAGTATCCCACCGCTGTCACCAGTTTGTTACGAGCCAGGGCTGTGGGCAACGCCTAGACCGGCGATGTTGATATTTCCCAAGGAATATGGTTGAGAATTTGTTAGTTAGGTGCACGGACGAACCTGATGTGAAATCAGGGAGCCGCTGGGATTGATGTATGCAAGGACGAACCCGATGCGAAATCGGGGAGCCTCAGGAATAGAATCAAGCGCGGACGAACCTGGTGCGAAACCAGGGAGCCGCAGGAGGGTGAAACGTCGTGGACGAACCCGATGCGAAATCGGGGAGCCACTAGGAAAGAGTGCGCAGACGAACCCGGTGCGAAACCGGGGAGCTGCAGGAAAAGTTAGTTTGACTCGTAAATAAATATTCGATACAACTCGAGCGGTTAAGTTGTATCTGTGGGACGTTACTACTAATATAAAGGATTACGGAGTAAAGATTGGTTTTAACGAATCTACTCGGTTTAATGGTGAACAGTTTATAAGTTTATATTGCAACCAGTTGTTTGTACAAGTGTAATTGTCGCGATATAGTTAAATAGTGTGTGAATTATTACCTAAGCTGCACGGTGTTGACGCACTGGCGATGCGGGGTCTGAGATCGGTTACAAAGTATGCCGAAAGAACTTCAACCGGACTATGCGGATTCTAACGGGTTAACTTTATCTGAGTGGTGCCGTAAGCCCAATTCTTATTGAAATGCAACCGACTCTGTACAAGCGTAACGCGACGTGACTATGCGCGTAGCTGTGTAGTTATGAACCGAAGATGATTAGAAACGGAGGGTTTATATAGTCCCGAAATGTATGGAGGGGTTCGTTAGAAGCCTCCATATATGGTAAGGGCACACAGTCTTCGTCGGGTCACGAATGCACCTAATCGGTCGCGATATAGTTGGTCGATACTAAAAGGGTTAACCGTCGTGTGGTATCGAGATAAATCTTTAGGCGTCTTCCGTTCCTACGCAAGATCGAACGACGCGTGCGAGCGCAGCGAAGGAGAATATTATTCATACGTAACATAACCATAGTTCATGGTTATTACTGATTATTGAAATGGACATTAAAATTATAAAAATTGTTTACTTTGAATTTAAAATAATTATGTATACATCACTGAAATTATATTTTTAACAAATTATATAAACATTTAGATACAAAAAGATTGATAAAAAGAAGACTATAAAGAATATTTAAAAGTTAATAAGTTAATTTAGTGTGGTATCAAATAGGATGTTATCCGGAATATTTAAAAGATTTTGGAGGATCCTTGAAATGATTCGCTGATACTATTATTTACAAAGTGCAGAAAACGACAAATGCTTTCGAACCTGTCCCTACTCATAACGTCTGCCACACCAGGAGTAGATATTACTCTCCCCTTTGAAAAATAAAATCTAATGGTAGGCTTTTGTATAATTCCCATTAGCATGAACAGACCGAAAACAGTATAAATTTCACTTTCCGTGACAGGTAACACCTCTGGTAATCCCTCAGTCTTTATACATTTGTACTTTTGGTTGAATATCGAATTGCTTATTTCACTATATTCCACTTGCTTTTGTACTTCCTTATTTGCGTTCTTTAACTCTTCTGTCCTGTCCGTAGCCTCTTCTCTTCTTTGTTGTATTCCCAGTAAGCTAACTCCGTTGCTATTAAAGTACCCCCCTCTCTCTCTCTCGATGAGACTTCTTGTCTTCAATCCTACTGTATCTTGCTCCTTCACACATTCTTTTACTAATTGTAAGTCTCTCCCTTCCTTCTTAGTATCTCCTCAAATTTCCAAGCTTTGACTCCCGCTCTGATCCTCAACCTTTCTCTTTTAGATTCCTCCAAAACAATGTAACCCGGTGTTTGCACACTTAACCTTAGTGTCCATTTTAGGTACCTTATTTGGACACTTCACTTCCTCCTTTTCCCTATACTCCCACAGTTCCACCCCGTGCATTAAAACTCCTATTACTAAAGTGTTAAACGAAAACAATCTCATTTTCAAACTATTCCTAAAAGTTCTTTCTCCTAACCCCCATACCTGATTTAACGCAACATTTACCTTTTTTACTCTTTCTTTTAAATGCCATGCTATGTTCGCGTTTCGTCGAAACAGCACTCCTAAGTAGAGAAATTTTGTGACAGATTCTAGTTGTATCCCTTTCCACTTCGACTTCATCTTCTTCCTCCTTCCTGTCCCTTTGCTACATTCCATCACTTTTGACTTTTTTGAATTCAGAGTCAGTTGCTTCTCCTCTAGATATTCTTCCAAGTTCATCGTCATCACTTTCAGTTCTATCGCATCCTTCGCCAGGAGCACTTCATCGTCTGCATATGCAAGCGACCAGACTTTCATCGCTCCTACCTTTATACCCCCCGTTCCATTGCTATCAAGCACCCGTTCCAAGCCGAATAATTTTCAGTATCGACTTGTCCATTATAAAGTAAATTTAAGCTGTTCATATCTTTTGGAGATGCGTTACGTATATGATGAGGCTGTTTGGGTGGGATTGATGATTATGTGGTGGTTTCGTACTTAATCACTTCTTTAGTTTTTATAAATTTTTTACTATAGCGCAGCACAATTTGTTCACACCTCGCTCGTGCTTGCATACTTCTATTCTCACTTTTTGTTCGTCTTTTTGTTTCTTCTTTTTCTCGCCCGCCGATAGGCGTCGCATCTTACACATTGACGCGTCCCAATCACGCATCACATTCAAACGTAATTAAACGCAATCATGCACATTCATCCGTATACAATTGCGAACATGCCGCCCGCCTTCAATAAACAACTTGATGTTTAACAACTGTGAACTCTTAAATCGCTTAACATATATAATGTTATTTAATTTTCCAAATGATTAGGTAAAGGCAGGAATAATAGCAGAACTTAGTTTCTCCTGTAAAAAGAGCTTTTTTCCGTTTTATTCATGATCCTATTTACAACTATTTATAAGGTTTACCTGTAAAAAGAGAAACGACATTAAATGTCAATTATTCGCTATGTGTTTTCCCTAATTACAATCTTTACTTTTATAAGGATTCAATTTGTTTTATTTATCGTTGCACGTGTTCCCTTTCGTGGCACATCAGTCTTACCGGCTGTTTACCAACACGCCGCGCTGTGGGTGCGCGGGATAATTTAAAAGAGAGTACCACGTACTTTCTTTACACATATACAGTTATAAAGAACATTGGTTTGAACTTAACATAACTATGAAAAAAACCTTATCAATCTAAACTTTCGGATACGCTTATTATGCACACGTCTCGTCATCGGTAAAGCGCACAGCTTTCGTGTAGCACGTCGAAACTCTCCATCAGCTGCTTTTACCGTCGTGACTCTAACCACGCCATTGTCACGTGGAAAGTATTCACAGGGTGTGTTTTTAAAGAGATAAGAAATAGAGTCACACAGATTCTAATTCAACACTTTCACCGTTAATAAAGACTTCCACGACTTAAAATGGGTTATACCAAAGTGGTTCGGAACTCTTACGACAATTGATAAGTTCCGCTTAACTTGTAGGTATTCTCAATAATATAATGTTGTGCCCTAACCGTCCCCACAAACTAACCACGATAAGCGCGACTCAGCAGCACGTGCAGTCAAGGCCGTGTTCGAGGAATAGCGGACGGATACGCGCAGGAAGCAGCGTATCCATTTACTGTCGATCCAGCAACTTGCGCCAGGCTGAGGGCACGCCAAGGAGACTGCCCACCACCGAAAAGACACAGCACATTCCTGCACCAACTTGGTATAAAACTCCGATAGCACGACCGCCGTCGCGCTATCTAAAACAAGCTACCCGTCACGTCAGTCTCAGTGCAGCTCTCCATCAAGCTAGCCATCACTCCTGAGCACTGTGTAGTTACCAAGTCTCAATAAATCTACTCCTTTATTAACTCGAACACCGGTGAATACCAATTCTTTGACGCTCCCGCACCTACGACATCCCCCAACATTCGACAAGTGTCATCCGGCACAACATTTTTGGTGGCAGCGGTGGGATACATCTCGTTGGAAACGGTGCGTGGTCAAGGTGGAGTTGCAACATCAAAACGCAATTCTACCATCAATCACCAAGGAGCTCTGGTTCGTCGACGGTAATAACTAAAAAGTTACCGTCAGCCATCGAGGTGGCATCAAGGACTGATCCAGATCGTATTCTGAGGAATCGACAATCAGTCCCAACGACCAGCTAAGAAGCGACCTGTGTGGGCCACGCAACTGAAGCGTCCGACCGAAGGAAGGGTCCTGGAAGCCGATCATCCGAGGAGACCGACTACCCCAGGCAATCCTTCGCAGCCGACGCTAGGAGCGAACGGAGTTCGAGTGACCAGCCTGCTGCAGATCGAGGACCGGCAGCTGGACAAGGAACGGATCAAGAGACTCATCAACGAAGCTACTGCAGACGAGCTACTGCAGACGAGCTACTGCAGACGAGCTACTGCAGACGAGCTACTACAGACAAGCGAAAATGCGCCAGCAATTGTAAGTCAAGGAAAAAATTTTTACCATTGTAAACCAGTGTCTTGTATGTCGCAAGAGGGTGGGAATATAAACCGATTCCGACTGCCTAACAGTCGAGTCATTTCTAGATCTTTTGAGTCAATATTTGACAACTTTCTTACTTTTACGAGAAACGCAAATATCAATACACCTTCTTCCGACTCAGTGCATACTACCCGGAGGCAATTACGCGCACCACACGTTAATTTTGACACCGATTCATCTAGCGATAGCGGAAGCGTAATCCGCGTAGTACAGGAACGAGAATTCCCGATCGACACGAACGACTTTAGCTTACTCGAAACCGAGAATATGGCAACGAGCGGCAGTGCACCGGTACTGAAAGCGCTTTCCTTAGTAAAGGAGTTCGGCGGGGGCTCCGTGAGCGAGTTGAACATGTTTCTGAAATCATGCGACGTCGCGATGGAGTTAGTTCCTCCGTCAGAACACCCCCTGCTATTGAGAGCGATTTTAGGAACGAAATTTAAAGATCAAGCAGCCATCCAACTCGAATACCGCGACATAGACGATTTTGAAACTTTAAAATCAACCCTACAGTCTCTATTCACGGAAACTCCTTCGTTGAGCACAGTCCAGAACGAATTCAATGCGTGCCGACAAAGAGGGTACGAAAGTGTTAGATCCTTTGCGACACGGCTAGAGACCCTGACAGCGGAATTATCGCAACTAACGACCAAACCCGGGAACAGTAAAGTAGTAAATCAGGCGTTGCTAGACGCGGTGAACGATCAGGCAATAAATATTTTTAGCACGGGACTGAATGACAGACTAAGGAACATAATACGGTCGCGACCGTATGACTCATTAAAGGCTGCAATTACCGCGGCTATGGGAGAAGAACAAGCACTAGGGTTAAATAGCACGCGTAATTTCGGAAATCCGGGAACCTCCAGTTATGGCAGGGGACGAACCGGACAAAGGTCCAACGTTCCGCAGTGCAGGAGATGC
The DNA here is from genome assembly GCA_951802745.1 of Nomada flava. NCBI lineage: Eukaryota > Metazoa > Arthropoda > Insecta > Hymenoptera > Apidae > Nomada > Nomada flava. Next base: position 11,447,777 of record OX637903.1, read on the forward strand.
CATAGACAAGGGCATCTCGCAGAGAATTGTTACGCGCGTTTGAGTATGCCGCGAGTCGTTCCTCGTCTAATCGGCAAACGTTTGGTATTAAACGAGAGGTGCGTCACACCACGGTTGTGTGCAACTATTGCAACCGGCCCGGGCATCTCCAGCGCGATTGCAGAACGTTGATGAGAGACAGGCAATCGACAAACGGCGAGTCATCAAACCAGAATAACCCGCGAAATACTAATTACCGACGTGGCACGGACGGAAACAGAGACAATCGACCGCGCGAAAATTCAGGGCCCAATAGATTTAACCGATCAGGCACGGATGGCCAGCCGTCGATTCGTTCATATCAAGTAAACTGTGCTACAGAGGCATATAGGTCCAGGAATATAGTTGAAATCCAGGCAAAAGAACTGCAAGTACCAAAGGTCCGTATGTTGGTCGACACGGGGGCAGACGTTACATTATTAAAGTACGGTAAAATCGATTTAGACGTGCTCACTACACCGGAAGTAATAGTGCTGAAAGGCATAGGACATTCCGAAACTCGCACTATCTGTAGGATAGAACTTCACGTACAGATAGGAGACAGACTTGTTGCTCATCCTTGCCACGTAGTTAGAGATGATTTTCCTCTACAAGTTGACGGCATATTGGGGTACGATTTTATCACTAAGTATAAAGCGATAATTAGACCCGGAGAACGTGTAGAAATTTTGAACACGTTCTGGCCACTGGTTAGGGACGAAGAAATTAGCTTACAACCGCGGACAGAAACGATAGTACGGGCACATACGAACGATTACGGACAGGGTTTAGTAGAGAAACAAATGATAGAACCAGGAGTTTACATAGGAAGTTGTCTGACTAAGGCTGACAATGGTACATGTCCGATCCCCATAATAAATCTGAACACCCGTCCTATACAAATGCAACCGCCGACAGTGCAACTTGAGACGCTTCTGACGGTACGGAACACTGACCTACGCTATAACGACATCGACTTAGGTCGCGTCAGCTCGCGTACGTACAAAATCCGCGCGCTAACCGGGAAAGATAGAATGAAGGCTCTACGCGATAGTATCAAGACTGAGCATTTAAACGCGGAAGAAAAAGACAGTCTATTGGAACTCTGCGGGAAATTCAATGATATTTTCTATTTGGAAGGCGACCTGTTAGGCCATACTGATAAAGTCACACATAAGATACGTCTAATACCAGGCGCGAAACCTGTAAACGTAAAGCCGTATAGATTACCGCAGGTACACAAGGAAGAGGTAAATAGGCAGGTACGCGAAATGATCGAACAGGGAATAGTAGGGCCTAGCACTAGCGAATGGAACGCTCCGTTGCTAGTCGTCCCGAAAAAACCCGACGAAACGGGAAAAAAGAGATATCGAGTGGTAGTAGACTTCCGAAAATTAAATGACTTAACAGTAGGGGACTCATTTCCCCTACCCAATATTTCCGAAATTCTCGACCAGCTAGGTGGAGCCAAATACTTCTCGACGCTAGATTTAGCATCAGGTTTCCACCAAATCGATGTGGAGCCTGAGGATCGCGAGAAAACCGCATTCTCTACCCCGTACGTTCATTTCGAGTACAAGCGCATGCCATTCGGGCTTAAGGGTGCTCCTCCTACCTTCCAAAGAGCAATGGAAGCGTTGCTAGGAGGATTGCGCGGAATTAAATGCTTTGTATACATAGATGATATAGTGGTTCATGGTCGTTCACTTCAAGAACACCAGGACAGATTAGCTCAGATATTTGATCGAATACAGGATAGCGGTCTAAAATTACAATCAAATAAATGTCAATTTTTGCGGAAAGAAACTATCTACTTAGGGCACGTTATAACTAAAGAGGGAATTAAGCCAGATCCGTCCAAATTAGAGTCAGTTCTAAATTTTCCGATTCCAAGAAAGGCCAAAGACGTTCAATCTTTCCTCGGTTTAGCGGGGTATTACCGAAAATTCATAGAAAATTTTTCAAGCACCGCGAAACCACTTACTCAGTTATTGAAAAAGGATACGGAATTTAGATGGACTAACCAGGAGCAAGAATCTTTTGAAATTCTAAAAGATAAATTAACGTCAGCACCACTCTTACAATACCCGGACTTTTCTAAACAATTTACGCTGACAACTGATGCATCCGGTAAAGCAGTAGGCGCAGTGCTATCTCAGCAGCATCAAGGCAATGACCTACCGATAGCCTACGCGAGTAGAGTTCTTAATAAAGCCGAATTAAATTACAGCACGACTGAAAAGGAGTTGCTAGCCATCGTTTGGGCAACGCAGCATTTTCGACCTTATTTATACGGAACTAAATTCTTAATTGTCACCGACCATAAACCTCTTACGTGGTTATTTAACGTAAAGGATCCAGGCTCCAGGTTAGTCAGGTGGAGATTAAAATTAGAAGAATACGAATACGAAATTCGATACAAGGAAGGCAAAATGAATAAAAACGCTGATGCACTAAGTAGAATGTACGTTATCAAACGCGGACGGGGAAGACCACGAAAAAATGCACCTACAAACGCCCAGACGATAACCGATACGGCACCTGACGTGTGTACAAACAATAACATTGCGGACGACGAACCGACCGTCGAATCAGACTCCGACGACTCTACAGCGGTAACGAACGACACGTACACGGAGGACCGAATAAAACAAATCTTGTACGAATACCATGACACTCCGTTAGGTGGTCACCTAGGGGTAAAACGCACTTTAAACCGTATACAATTAAAACATTCGTGGCCGGGGATGAGCAAAGACGTAGAAAACTATATTTCTAAATGCGAAAAATGCCAAAAGAACAAGTTAAGTAGGAGAACCAAAGCACCAATGATTATAACAGATACCCCGAGAACATCTTTCGAAAAATGCGCTTTGGACATAGTAGGTCCATTACCTGAGACGAATAATCGACACAAATACATACTGACTTTCCAAGACCTACTTACGAAATTCAGTAAAGCAATAGCACTACCAGACCAAGAAGCGAAAACCATAGCACAGGCGTTTGTAACTACGATAGTGTGCGAGTACGGAATACCTAAAAAATTACTCACCGATCAGGGAACGAATTTTATTAGCCAACTCTTCAAGGACATTTGTAAATTACTCAGAATAGACAAAATTCAAACTACCGCGTATAACCCAGAGTCGAACGGTGCACTCGAAAGGAGTCACCGAACTCTGGCCGAGTATTTAAAACATTTTATTGACGAAGACCAGACAAATTGGGACGAATGGCTCCCATATGCTATGTTTACATACAACACGACGCCACACACAGCGACTGGTTACACACCTTACGAACTTGTGTTTGGGAGATCAGCCGAGCTCCCGACCTCGCTAACTCTTCCCCCGCAGCTCGACTACACATACGACCAGTACGCACATGAGTTAAAACAAAGATTGCGTTCGACCAACTCAATAGCTAGAGACACTTTAAGAAGCCATAAAATTCAATCTAAGATGCAGTACGACAAGAACACGAAACAAAGCAATTTCAAAGCAGGTGACCAAGTACTATTACGCGACGATACACTCAGACGAGGACGCACGAAAAAACTAACGCCGAGCTGGATAGGTCCCTACATAATTCTCCAAACCCATACTAACGAGAATTTTACGATTCAAAAGGGACGACGACCCCTTAGGGTACACGCGAATCGTCTGAAACACTTCGTCGACTAATAAAAGACGAACACCCGCTCTCATCAAATGGTATTTATCGAATAATTCATCGAATAAAAACATCCAGCGCATCCAAGTTTACAATGTAGCAAGAGTCATTCTTTCTTCTTTCTTGCATTAAGGAAATCCTCCACATTTAAGTTACCCACACATTTTCCGAGAGTCATTCTTTCTTCTTTCTTGCATTAAGGAAATCCTCCACATTTAAGTTACCCACACATTTTCCGAGAGTCATTCTTTCTTCTTTCTTGCATTAAGGAAATCCTCCACATTTAAGTTACCCACACATTTTCCGCGAGTCATTCTTTCTTCTTTCTTGCATTAAGGAAATTCTCCACATTTAAGTTACCCACACATTTTCCGATAGGCATTCCCTCGTCTGGTATTAATTCCTTGCAGGTGTTGAGTGACCGGCCTTCAACCGGCCTTTCTGTTTCCCCACTACTTGATAGTTGCCTAACTATTTACAAACTATTTTTATAAACCTTTTCTTTCACTTCTGTGACAAGATAATCATAGAATTATCCTATGTTTTCAACATCCTGACCATTCGTACATACCGGGTCAGTTCTTTCTCCGCTACTTGTCCATACCGGGCAAGTTTTTGCTGACTTTACCTTTTCGGCGCCTCCAAATTTGTTTATCCTGAGAGGAAGTTTCACTCAAGCTAAGAAAGCTTCGCTTAACCAAGCCCTTCCTACCCACTCACTCATACCGGGCAATTTCCATTTCTTTGCCAGTTTTGGTCGACTAACCAATCGTTACCATTTCTTTGCCAGTTTTGGTCGACTAACCAATCGTTAACATTTCGTTTTTCATGTAGTAGAAGTATTCTCTCTACATTTCGTTTTTCATGTAGTAGAAGTATTCTCTCTACATTTCGTTTTTCATGTAGTAGAAGTATTCTCTCTACATTTTGTTTCTTTTTCCATGTAGCAAAAGTATTCTCACTACATGACGTTTCCCCCATGCGGCAGAAGTGACTCTTTCTGCCCTTTGTTTTTCACTAAGGGTTACTTCCCCTTTGAACGTTGCGATGTGACAAAGGTTTTCTTTCTTACCTTTGTCCCTGACAAAGGTGGTATCAAACCATTAAGTAAGAGAACCCCTATACTACACCATACCAATTGATGAGAGCACCATATTCCGTTGTTGCAGGATCCCTGTCAATGATAATAGCGATCGGGAGTCTAACGGAGGAACCATACGAAATTGAAAGGTTCACAGAGAACCCGGGCATTTATTTCGAAGAACTCGGAAATTTACAAATTTATAAAGACACCTGGAAATTAGTAATACACATAGACGTGACACCCTTATCTATTCGACATGCAAGGATACTTAGTGCGCTTACCCATGCAACTCAAGGTTGTCAAAACACAGCTAACCCCAACCTAATTAGATTTTGCGATCAATTCTACAATATAGCACGAAAAGGGCTAGACCGAATTACAGCAAACCTTGATTTCGTACATCAGATAATAAGTACAACCTCGAGGCTGCGTCGAGGGCTAATAGACGGAATTGGACATTTAGGAAAAACGCTATTTGGTACTATGGACGAGGACGACAGACGAACAATCGATAGACAAATAGAAATACTTAAGCGCGAGGGTAGTACGATACGAACTTCGTTATTAAAGCAGATGCAAGTAATACACACAAACATACAATTATATAATGAATCAGTCTCAAACGTAAACCATAACGAACGCATGCTAGTAAATGTTACAAATACTCTCGGGAAATTGCTAGAAACAAAAGCCACTAATCTGAATCTCAAAGCCGAAATAAGCGAAAACGCATTAATTTTCGAAAGTATAATAAGAGACCTAGACCAAGATGTACAAAATTTGTTAGAATTCACCAAGGATATCAGAAAGGGAATTCTCAATCCAACTGTGTTATCTCCTAGACAAATCATTAATTACTTACATTCGGCCTTACCTCAAATACCAAAAGGGTTGAACTTTCCCTTACCCCTTACGATCGAAAATATACATGCGTTATATGAATTGGTCGACTTAGCGGTTTATTCCTCATCTCATTCTATCACCGCAGTTATAGAAGTGCCACTACTTAGCGTGAAACAATATAAATTAAGCAAAGTATACCCTGTGCCAACTACGGTAAATAATTCACTTTATGCTTACTTGGACACTACCGAATTATACGTAGCGGTAGATCTAGCAAATCTAGACTATATACACGTCAATACTGGAGACCTAAAAAATTGTAAAGTACTAAAGAATAACTATCTATGTAAATTATTTCACCCCGTTTTTAAAACTTCACCACAAGGTCCGTGTGAAGTACAGATTTGTACAAAAATAGTCCAACAACCTAGTAATTGTAATGTAAGATTTATAAACCTTAACCAAACAATTCTAATCGAGCTCAACCATCCAGGATCATGGATTTTCGTTACACCACGACCTATACAATTAGTAATTACCTGCGAAGAACACCCCACACAAATCACATTAATCAAAGACTCTGGTATTATGTTAATTAAAGACAAATGTACAATCTCTACGCCCGAATTTACGGTCGAAACAAGTAGAATCCGCAAATCGGAGAAATTTGTAAGTTATTTACCAATGTACAATTTAACCTTACCATATTTACCAAACACACTTAATATGACACATCTCCGACACATAGAACTCTGTAAATTACGAAAAATTATCAAACACCCTGAAGAACTACACGAGATAAGCAAAAGCTTATTAGATCTAAAAACCACTCTAAACTCCAATGACAATGTAATACCTATAGAGTACCACTACAGTCTTGTTTCATCCTGTTCTATAAGCGGAATCATCATACTTTTCATAATTGTAATAACTTGTTACAAGTACATTCCACGAACACGTAACAATAACACAAACCAACAAGCAATCAGCCCGCAGGTGCACATAATAGAACAGGTGTCTAACACAACTCCGGATGAAACACCAATCTCAGTAAAGATCAAGCAAAGAACAGACCGCAAAAGGACAATATAAGATATATCTAGCAAACATTGTAAGCGCAAGACACTGGTATTATAGCAACTAAGGACAAACGCTCAAATTATATGCAGGACGAATTATGTTAAAATCTATTATGTTAAACTATTGTATTACTGTATTATTGTATTATTGGGTTATATTGTATTCCTGGCTTATATCGTATATATTACTATTATATATATTACTAGTATGTATGTAGGAATTAATAACAAAAACATTTATTGCTACAAATACATGAATACATACAAAACAATAGATATAGGAATTAACACGTTTCTTCTTAGAGGTATCGTGAACTACTGGCTCAACCGCGACCGTCGACGTCGATCGGCCACGGCCGTCGCTACCCTTTTGTTTCTCCGTCGTCACCGTACGGCCTCGCATACACTTACACTAACATTCCTTCACTCGGCCATTCCTGCACACTGCTCTTCGTCCTCCGAAGAGTTCACAACATACGGTTTCATATTATCTACCGCGGTCGATGTAATGCGAGGTCCTTCATTACCTCCTGCGCGAATTACTTCATACCGATCGTTTCGCTTGACCTTTGACACCCGATACGGTCCGAGGAATTTCGCTTTTAGTTTGGATCCAGGATCAAACTGAGTCTTTTTAATTGCAACTAGGTCGCCCTCTGCGTACTTTGTCGCTAATTTACGTTTCTTATCGTACGAACGTCGATTTTCTTCTTGTATTTTTAACAGATTTTCTTTCGCAACATTCCTTAAATCACTACGCTCGCTATTAAAAATTTCAATCGCTTCTTGTCGTATAAGATTGAGAATTTCTGCCTCTTCCGCGTGTCGCATTTTTACTCCGAACATTAATTCAAACGGGGACATACCCACGCTTCTTTGATAGGTACTATTTATACTGCGCTGCACGCGATCTACTTGTTTATACCACTTAACTGAATTGTTTAAACATAATTTGGTTAACACGGGAATAATTATTCTGTTAATCCTTTCCACCTGGCCGTTGCCGCGCGGGATTCATGACGTAATGAGAACGTGCTCGATATTTTCTTTGTTACAATATTGTTTAAAATCCGCAGACGTAAACGCTGAGCCGCGGTCCGAAATTATACGGGCCGGATTACCAAATACTTTTTGCTGGTTTATCAATTTATCTAGTACTTCTTTCGTATTTGTCGTTTTCGTCGGATAAAGCCAAACAAACTTGGAGAACCCGTCTATTATCACAAAAATATATTTATATTCTTTACTTGTAATTGACATCGGTCCTAGATGGTCGATGTGATAGGTTGATAGCGGACTATCCCCTTTTGGGATCGGCGCGAGATTTCCTTCAATCTTTCCTTTCTTTTTTTCTGCCAAGACGCACTGGACGCAACATTTAACAAATTTCTCAAGCCTATCCGCCAAATTGGGTATATAGTATTCATCTTTTATCCGCTCGGTCATCTTTCTTACCCCGAAATGTCCGTTCTCGTGCACTTTCCTAATAATTTCCGTGTACATGCCGGCTGGTACTACAATAACATTTTTATTCCCTACTTGTTTCATTAACACGCTATTTTCTACAACGTAGTCTTCGTATGGTTCTGTTTGCAGTACTTGCTTTATTACTCGAATACGCTCGTCTTCATCCTGTTTTTTACGCAGGATTGCTAATACCGTATCTTCTACTACGAGCACCGGATATCGACTTAATGCATCCACGTGCCGTAATTGTGAGCCTGGGCGGTGCTCAACTTCGTACTCGAATTGCTCTAAGATCATTGCCCATCTTGCCACTTTCGGTGACAAGTCGTGTTTGTGCAATGTTTTTCGCAATGCATCGCAATCGGTTATTAACTTAAACTTTAACCCTAACAGGTATACTCTGAATTTCTGCACGGCTTTCATGACTGCCAATATCTCGAGTTCGTACGAGTGATAATTTTTCTCCGCGTCGGATGTTTTTCGGCTCATAAAGTATACCGGATGAAAATGTTTCTCGCTAATATCTTTTTGTAATAATATTGCGCCGTAGCCTTCTTTACTGGCATCCGTATGCAGTTCTGTGATCGCTTTCGGGTTATAAATTCGCAATAACGGTTTATTAGCTAGTGATAGTCTTAATGCGTTAAATTATCGTAACTGCGCCGCTCCAAACGTAAATTTAGCGTCCTTCTTTAGTAAATCTGATAACGGGCGGGCAATCTTTGCATAATCACGGATAAACTTTCGAAAATATCCCGTGAGGCCTAGGAAGCTTTGAATTTGTTTCCTAGATGTAGGAGTCGGAAAATATTGCACCGCTTTGACTTTCGCCGGGGACGGATACACGTATCCCCCTTCTATTTCGTGTCCTAAGTACTCTACACGCTTTTGCAAAAATGTCGACTTCTTCCAATTGATTTCCAAACCGTTCTCTTCCGCGACCCTCAATGTTTCTACAAGTTTCTGATACGCGTCCTCATTATCAGTACCAGGTACTATTAGATCGTCCATGTATGTAAAAACGACTTTACGTGCAACCAAATCTTTAAAAACTTCGTGAATGAACCTTAGAAAACTGGTCGGGCTATTACAAAGACCGAATGGGGTTTTCGCGAACTCGTACTGTCCGCTCGGCGTTACAAACGATGTGTACTTTTGACTTTGCCGTTCTACCGGCACATGAAAAAAACCGTTTTTCAAATCTGTTACTGAAAATACCCTAGCTTCTGCCAACTCATCTATGCTATCCTCTATAAGCGGCATCGGAAATCGGTCTCTTATAATCTGTTTATTTAGCTTACGATAGTCCACGCATACGCGGTACTCGCCGTTCTCCTTTGATACGATGACCACCTGGCTGGCGTATTCACTGGTACTGGGATGAATCACGCCGCTCTCCAACCATTCGTTGATCTGCTTCGCCAAAATTTCCTTTTCCTTCGGCGACAATCGTCTCGGCCGTGCGTAAATTGGTTCCCCGTCTCGCACGATGATCTTTGTCTCGACTGTTGTCTTCACGCATTCGGCTGCTTTATAATTCGAAATCAATGCTTTTATCTTCCCGTCGCACGACGTATGACTGTTCAATTCGTTCGTTTCCACGAAATTTATTGCTGATAACCTGACACTCTCTTTCTCAACATCGTCCTCTTTCATGGCGGCTTTCTCACTTTCAACATAACTTTGTTCCTTTTTAATGTCACTTACCGACTTCACTGTTATCACGCCCTTGTTAATGCACAGTTCCACTTGAGCCAAAAAGTCGCGACCCAATATTACTTCTGACGTCATGGCTTCTCGCGGCACCACCAACATACCGGTCGCGTATTCACTATCGCCGATAGCTACTTTCGCTTGAAACTTTCCGCTCGGAACAATCTGCGCGTTACCAAATCCCGTCAGCACACGCGACGTCTGGGATAACTTCACTTTGTCCATTTTACTGAAAAGGTCTCGCCGAACGAGACCGAACGAAAGGTCTCGTCCGAGGAATAGCGGACGGATACGCGCAGGAAGCAGCGTATCCATTTACTGTCGATCCAGCAACTTGCGCCAGGCTGAGGGCACGCCAAGGAGACTGCCCACCACCGAAAAGACACAGCACATTTCTGCACCAACTCGGTATAAAACTCCGATAGCACGACCGCCGTCGCGCTATCTAAAACAAGCTACCCGTCACGTCAGTCTCAGTGCAGCTCTTCATCAAGCTAGCCATCACTGCTGAGCACTGTGTAGTTACAAAGTCTCAATAAATCTACTCCTTTATTAACTCGAACACCGGTGAATACCAATTCTTTGACGCTCCCGCACCTACGACATCCCCCAACATTCGACAAGTGTCATCCGGCACAACAATAATAATATTAATATTATATAATAATAAATTTTTTTTTCAAGTACTAAAGTTTGGGGTTGATGACCTATGGTGTTTATGTTACCATGCGTTATCTGGGCGTTACATTCCCCCCGATTTGGATTCGTTTTGGTCTCTCAAAACGTAACATTATCCTGATGGGTTGATAAATTTGCTGGGTAATTTGAATACTCTAAATTTGTACAGTCTATACAGGGTGGCCCGGAACTCGCGCAGTATTTTTAAAAAAAGGGTAGCTGAGGTGATTCTGAACAACTTTTTCCTTGACCAAAATATTGTTTGAAGCTTCGTTTTTGAGTTATTAACGAAAAACAGTGGCCAATGCGAGCGCCCGTATAGCGCGAGCTCAGTCACAATTGCTCGCGGCCGTGATCGCGTGCATCGAGGGGCAACGTACGGCAAATATTACAATCGTCTTACATTAAGAATAGTGTGTAATTCTTCGTTATTCATCAATAACAATTTAATTAACAAATCGTTTAATTACTGTTCCATACTCTTATCCGTTCCATACTCTTATTCCGAAACGAATAAAGTGTTTTATTAATTATGAAAAAAGTTTTTGGATGATTAATGTTAGAAAAGGGTAGATAAATAAACTTAACATTGGACCGCGAATTTACCTGCTTCGACGGTGTGTTGGCACTTGGTCATTGTACCGATCCTGACCTACCTTAACAATTTTATGCCACATCAAGGAAAAACTTTTTTTTAAAAATACTACGCGAGTTCCGGGCCACCCTGCATAATACTAATAATCCGGTTGTAGTATATCTGGTGAGAGTTTTAAGCACGGAGAGCGCGCGGATCAGCAATGTTCATTTGTTTTGCTGGGCTATCGGTGGCTCCACGTATCCCCACTTTTTGCATTGCGATTTTCTCCGTTAGGACGACCGAAAACCAGTCAGTCTTCAGACGGAAGTGAAACAATAAAGAACATTCAGTCATAGCATTCACTCTATTCAATCAGGCCTATCCATTCCTAAATATAGATAGGTCGCTGCACAATACTAGTGCGGGTATGGAAAGTAATTGCACTTTCCGGAAGGGCACTAGCCTAAAACAATATCTTAAGATAGTTAAGATTTGGTATCCTGTCTCATTGAGACTCTTAACCCTTTGCCCTACGATTTAAGTTCCAACAGCGTGGGCCCGTAATGAAAACAAGAGCGCCCAGCGTTCGAGCCATTCCATGGTTCGGCAAATCGGTCCTAAGTTGTACCAATCGCACACGACTTACGGAATGTAAATACATGTGTAAGGTACAACTGATTTAATTTTGTAAGTCGAGTATTAAAACTTTAGTTAGGTTTAATTTAATAAATTACAAAAATACAAGTGAAAAATTAAAAACAAACAAATGATATATTAAATTAAACAACAAACAATAAAGGTTAATAATTGAGGTAGATACACCACAAAAGGTTTATTATTTAACATAACATAATTAGCGTTTTAACAAAGTACAACACAAAATTAATAATCTTCAGTCGTATGATACTTTTCGAAGCATACTGGTACATGTATAGCGTGCATGAATTCTATATTAATTAACTTAGGATCTAGGTGGATATATCTTACACTATATTTACAACTTAGAATATATGTATATAAAAGGAAAACTACGCGACTGATTGGAAGACGCGCGTGGTAGTCAGCCCGGAGATATACAGGGTGTCCCGTAACTACGGTAACATCGGGAAATGGGGGGTAGCTGAGGTGATTCTGAACAACTTTTTCCTTGACCAAAATGTTGTTTGAAGCTTCGTTTTTGAGTTATTAACCAAAAACACTGCCCAATTAGAGCGCTCGAAATCCCGAGACTCAGGCGCGCAACGTTTTGTGGCGCTTCGTCGTGTACGGGGGCCTCGACGGTATCGAGAGAATCGTACGGCAAATGTTACATCGTCTTTAAGCGAGGCTAATGTGGAATTTTTGGTTGTTCATTAATAAGAAATAAACTAATTATTCTTTTATTTAAGCGAGCAGAGTCGTGGTCGCGAAAGAACGCATTGACACGCCGTGTTACATCGTCTTTAAGCGAGGCTAATGTGGAATTTTTGGTTGTTCGGGAATAAGAAATAAACTAATAAATCGTTTAATAACTGTGTCCGATACTTTTATTCGTCATCCGAAAGGAATACAGTGTTACGAATGGGTAAGTGTTTCATAAGTATTAAAACACTTTATTCCTTTCGGATGACGAATAAAAGTATCGGACACAGTTATTAAACGATTTATTAGTTTATTTCTTATTAATGGATAACCAAAAATTCCACATTAGCCTCGCTTAAAGACGATGTAACACGGCGTGTCAATGCGTTCTTTCGCGACCACGACTCTGCTCGCTTAAATAAAAGAATAATTAGTTTATTTCTTATTAATGAACAACCAAAAATTCCACATTATCCCTGCTTAAAGACAATGTAACACGGCGTGTCAATGCGTTCTTTCGCGACCACGACTCTGCTCGCTTAAATAAAAGAATAATTAGGTTATTTCTTATTAATGAACAACCAAAAATTCCACATTAGCCTCGCTTAAAGACGATGTAACATTTGCCGTACGATTCTCTCGATACCGTCGAGGCCCCCGTACACGACGAAGCGCCACAAAACGTTGCGCGCCTGAGTCCCGGGATTTCGAGCGCTCTAATTGGGCAGTGTTTTTGGTTAATAACTCAAAAACGAAGCTTCAAACAACATTTTGGTCAAGGAAAAAGTTGTTCAGAATCACCTCAGCTACCCCCCATTTCCCGATGTTACCGTAGTTACGGGACACCCTGTATATCAGCTTCACACGTGTGTACTTGCACCCTCGGTGGTCGAATCAAGAGAGAGAGAAATCCAAGCGTGGTTTTAGTATTTGTTTTCTGGGGTGGCGTGGGGATTCCCTCAAGGAGTTCGCACGCCGCGCAGTGGACGGCGATGGAGGCTGGTTGGCCCGGTCGGTAACCGGTGGTGCAGGCTGAGACGACTGAGACGCCACATCCACTCCCCTTCCAGTGACTGGATCTGGACGTACCTGGAACGAAACCCTTTTCTTGTTAGTGGCGTTGGCGTGTATTGGATTTTGGCCCGGTTGTTGATGATTGTCTATGTAAGCGGGTTTCAGCGTGTCAATAGAGACCACTTTGTCTGCTCCCTTGATTTTAATGATGAAGACCTTCTCATTCACGCGTCTGACGACTTCATGTGGGCCCGTATTTGGCTGTACCTGGGGCCTTGGATGTGCTGCCTGAATTTCCTGATGAAGGCCTGGGGGTCCGCAGGGATGCTATCTGTAACAAAGAATTCGCCAGAAATGCGCAGCGGTGTCCCAAAGAGCATCTCAGCGGGAGAGGCTTTCAGGTCTTCTTTATATGTTGTGTGTGGGGGCACTTCCCACATACGCCTCTAGGGGACGAGCACGACGATCCGGCTCCCAAAAGTGGTTATATAAGTCACCACGACTATATATATAACCTCCGACAATTCCCTACTATCCTAGTGTCTAAGGCAGGGCCTGCTAGTACGCCTTACTGACGATTCCGCTAGCAGGCCTAGAACGAAACACACATTCTTCCTTCCTTTCTTTTTCCGTCCCTTCCTACTTCCACCATCGTATCTACCGATACATGGAAGCTCCCACATGTGCGAATTCCTAGAAGCACTGTCGGCAGTAGATCAGGCCAAGGTGTTTGAGAGTTGCACATCAGCGCGGCCTTGAGTGTGCAGTGCCATCGTTCTATTAAGCCATTGGATTGTGGGTGATACGGTGTTGTCCTGATGCGTTTAATGCCCAGCAGTCGAGTGAGAGAGCTGAAGAGAGCCGACTCAAATTGGAGTCCTTGGTCTGTGGAGATGGTGAGTGGTGTGCCAAATTGACAAACCCATTGCGTGTAGAAAGCAGACGCGACTGTGTCGGCTGCCATGTTGCTCAGGGGGATGGCTAGTGGCCACCTGCTGAATCGGTCGATTATGGTGAGGCAGTACCGCAGGTCTCCAATTTTTGGCAGCTCTATGAGGTCCAGATGTATGTGGTCAAAGCAGTTGTCTGGCACGTCAATGTGGGTTGGGTTTAGGCGATTGTGGCGGTGCACCTTTGAGCGTTGGCAGGCAATGCATTGCCTGACCCAAAGAAGTGCATCTTTCTTGATGCCCGGCCAGACAAACTTCTCCCTCAGCATTCTTGCTGTTGCTCTTCCGCTGGGATGTGATAATCCATGGATGGTATTGAAGGCTTCCCGTCTGATGCTAGTGGGAATGAATAGCCTTACAACACCATTCGAGATGTCACAGAGAATCGAGTGACCGTCAATGTTGAGTCGATGTACATTGAGTGACGAATTTTGCTGGAGTGTGGACAACTCGTCATCGTCTCGTTGTGCTGCAGTAATGGCTTCTGCGTCTAATTTTGTGGGCATGTTGATGGTATTGATTCTTGAGAGCGCGTCAACTACAACATTTTCTTCTCCCTTCGTGTGGACGATCTCAGTGGTGAACTAGGAGATGTAGTTCACCTGGCGAAGTTGTCGCGGCGATGTTTTGTCGGCATGTTGCGAAAGTGTGTAGATCAGCGGCTTATGGTCTGTCTGGATGACAAAGTTTCGGCCCTCAAGAATGTGTCTGAAGATTTTATTACAGCGAAGATGGCTAGGAGCTCACGGTCCTACGTGCTGTAGCGAGTCTCCGCTGGGCTGAGCTTCCGCGAGAAGAAGGCTGGTGGCTGCCAAACGTCACCCTGTAGTTGTTCCAGCGCAGTCCCAATGGCGGTGTCTGAGGCATCAGTTTTCAGTGAGAGGCCGGCTAATGGTGAGAGGAAGCTTGCCCGTGATGCATGCATGACACCACGCTTGCAAGCCTCCAAGGACTCTTCAGCCGCTGGGGTCCATTGGATTTTTCTCTTGTCCTTCCTCTTCGCGTTCTTGAGAAAGTCGTTCAGCGGTGCTTGCATTTGTGATGCCCCCGGAACTGATCTGCGATAGTAATTGACCATACCGAGGAAGCGGCGCAGCTCACTGACGGTCTCAGGCTTGGGGTAGTTCATGATGGCCTGGATGCGTTCGACAGGTGGTGTGTATCCTTCTTTGTTGACGGTGAATCCTAGGTATGTCACTTCAGCCTTGCCGAATTGGCACTTGTCGGGTTGATGGTGAGCCCGTTGGCTCGCAGAATCTCGAAGATGGTGGAAAGATGTTGGAGGTGCTCTTCGTGTGACTTAGAGGAAACGATAAGGTCGTCTAGGAAGCATCCAACAAAGTCCAAACCTCTAAACAGATTATCCATATGGCGTTGGAACGTTTGCGTGGCATTTCGCAGCCCGGGTGGCATCCCAAGAAACTCAAACAGTCCAAATGGCGTCGTCACAGCGGTCTTGGCGATGTCAGCATGGGCGACTGGTATCTGGTGATAAGCCCGCACAAGGTCGATGGTGGTGAAGACGCTTGACCCGTGGAGGCGCTGAAGGATGTCATCTACATAGGGTACAGGATACCGATCTGGAATGGTGCCAGAGTTGAGTTTCCTATAGTCACCAGTGGTGCGCCAGCCACCAAGCTTCTTTGGAACCATGTGGATTGGGCTGGCCCATTGACTGCTGGATGGATGGATGATGCCATGGTGGAGTAGTAGCTCAAAGTCTTCCTTTTCAACCTTCAATTTCTCGCCAGTGAGACGGCGTGGACGTTCGAATACTGGAGGTCCAGTGGTCTCGATGTAATGCGCAACAGCATTGCTGGCGTTGGTGGCGAGTGTAGTATGCGGCCTCGTGATGTCGATGTACTGGTTGAGGAGCGCCATGTAGCTTGCCACCTCAACGCCGGGGCAGGTTGTCTGGTTGATGGTGGAGATGCTGTGGATGCTGGCCCTTACGAGTTGGCCCCTTGTAGTGATAGATGTGGTGGAGTCAATAAGGCAGCGTCCCTTGAGATCCAGCAGCAGTGCGTGGTGGACCAGGAAATCTGCACCGATGATAGCTGACTGAACATCTGCAATGATAAAGGACCAATCAAAAACTCGGCGGAGATTGAGATCAAGGGTGAGGACTCTCTGACCGTAGGTTTTGATGACAGTCCCATTGGTAGCATAGAGCTGGTACTCATTCTGCCTCAGGTGATGACGAATGTCGGTCTTTGGCACCAGCGAGATGACGGATCCCGAATCGACGAGGAACTTCATGTTCGTCGTGCGATCGTAGACGTGGAGGCGATGCTCTTTGGTGAGGCGAGTGCTGGTGTTGGTGCTGTCGGTGGCCGCCTGAATCGTCGATAGCGATTTCAGTTTCCCGGCGACTGCTGTCCGTTGAAACTGCAAGGTGACGTACAATGGTTGGCATTAGCACCGAATCTGCGATGGTAGTAGCGTGAGTTGTGCCGAGCGTCGCCGCCACGTGTTTTGCCAAACTTTGTCGCTTTGATATTGAAAACGAAAATGATTTTGTAACTTCCGTTGATGCTTTCCTCTGCAGAAAGATTTTGTCCTGGACCCTTAGTTTTTGAAATAAACTGAAAGATATCAGCCCAAATGGGTGTATTTTCGGTGTCCCTTTCACTTTGATCATTATTTAAACACATTTAAATGTTTATAGTCCAATAACAATATATACCATTTTATTCGTGAAACTCCAAAGAATCATTTGGCACCAAGCGCAACTGAATAACTATTACCGCAAAAGTACAAAACACTTCCAAAGTTGAAAATTTGCGATTTTTTTCAAAATTCATTTTTTCAAAAATGGTACGTTCTGGGGAAAAACGGATTGCAGATTCGTATTCAGCACATTAAATTCTATAAGAAACACATATTGTAGGTTACAAAATCAGACCCGTGTTGAACAGTGTAACAGAAGTTCGTATGGGGGAGGTGTACATTTAACGAGTTCGTAAGGTCCTAAATATTCGTGGTCAAGTTTACTTTTCTTATGATCGTTCTTCTTCATTATTCGGTCTCCAACATTGAGGATATTTTGAGTCTTCATGATTTTCCTATCTTGGTCGCGTTTGTATCTGGCTTTGTTTTTCTCTAATGTTTTAGTAGCTTCTGATAGGTAAGCGTTATGTCGTTCTTTCCAATGAAGAAATAATTGTTCGCGTGAAATGGTAGGAGTAGTAGCGATTGTTGAGGGAAGGTTGGCTTTATGTCCAAAAGTGAGTTCAAAAGGTGTAGGGTAGACCGAGGCGAATCGGATCGAAATAAGAATTTAATTGAAATTTGTTGTGTTACTATGGAAAAAATCGTTTAGGTCGTACATACACTCTTCACGCCCTTCTTCTCCAACATCCTTAACATCCTAATGTGTTTAATATTATTAGTTTGTATAGTGTCCAGAAATAACATGTGATATAATTTTCACTATTATATCATAATTTGTTTACGTATTTTATTCACTTTAAAATTATTATTATATGGGGTGAATCGGATCACTCTTTTTTTTTACAGAAGCAGTTCTATGACTTTAAATGCGACAATAATTTATACATGTAGATAGAGATGGTTCGTACATACACAAGAAAGACTAATCAGGGATCATGGTGTCCAAAAAATATGGAGGAAGCCACAATAAAAGTTAAATCCAAAAAAATGACTATACGTCAAGCTGCAGAAACATATAATGTCCCATTAACAACTCTGCAAAGGAGAATCACTTCAAATCAAAATGTTGTTAAGTGTCGTGGTGGACAGCCAATCATGGACGAAGAAGCAGAAAAGTAATTGACTGATCGCTTAATTTACTTAGCAAGCCGTGGCTTTGGCATAACACCGAAGAACGTCCGAAAATACGCTTATGATTTTGCAATACTGCATAATCTAAAGCATAGTTTCAATGCAGACTTAAAGATGGCAGGATAAGATTGGTTCCGGAGATTCATAAAAAGAAACAAAAATATTACTGTTAGAAAACCAGAAGGTTTATCTCGAGCAAGATTTAATGGCATGAAGAAGGATAAGGTGCTAAGCTTTTCCGAAACCTTAGAGAAGGTTATCGATAGTAACAACCTACGGGGAAGACTCGAATGTATTTATAATCAAGATGAAACCGGATTGCCACTTAACAATCGTCCACCCAATGTGATTGCAGCAAAAGGATGTAGAGACGTAGTGAGTGTGACCAGTGTAGAACGAGGTGAGAATGTCACAGTTTTAGCCTGCATGAATGCTGCAGGACAATTCATACCACCATTCGTTCTATTCAAAGGCATACGTAAGCGAGACGATTTTATGGCGGGTATGCCTTCTGGTACTCAGATTGCAATGACGGAAAAAGGGTGGGTTACAGAGGAAGCATTTAAATTGTGGTTGGATCATTTTAATCGTTATCGGACACAAGGAAAAGTAATTTTAATTTTGGATGGCCACCTGTCGCACACAAATTTATCAGTGGTAGACTTGTGTGAATCTCTAGAAATTGAGGTGATCGTGATTCTTCCCCACACGAACCACGCTTTGCAGCCATTTGATGTATCATTTTTCAAACTACTAAGAACGTATTATAATCAACAAGCGACGACATGGCAACATGCAAATCCGAATAAAGGAATCAGCAAAGTTGTTTTCGGAGGCCTACTGAAACATGCATGGAATTTATCAGCTACAGTTGGAAATGCTACAAAAGGCTTTGAAAAGACAGGAATATATCCTTTGAATTCCAGTGCAATACCACATGATAAATTCATTGGAGATGTAGAATCCCCAAGTCCCGCTGACACGCCAATATCAACTGTCATCAACTAGTGCTAACACTCAAGACCCTAAGACTATAGATGATACAATAAGACAACTTTTTCCATCGCCTCCTGAAAGAGCATCTACTAAAAGACGTCGGATAACCACCGAAACAGTATTTCACCTAACATCACTTGTAAATAAGGCAATACTTCTTCAAAAACAGCAAAAGAAATTAAAGGCATTGGAGATGGATGCACACAAAAAGACGAAAGAAAATAAGAAGCCTATCAAGCAGAAAACCAAAAATAAAGTAACTTCAGGTATGAAAGTTAAGGGCAAAAACAATTTATCAATACAGTGGCATTGCATTTATTGTAATGAGAAATTCATTCATCCACCTGTGGGGGATTGGATACAGTGCAATACGTGTGAAGAGTGGTGCCACGAAAAGTGTGCAAATGTAAGTGGTGTTCAAGGACAATATACTTGCCACCCATGTACTACATAGAGTCTTTGGGATAATTATTATTAAGTTATATGTTATAAAGTTATAACCAAAGATATTTTATGACAATTTGTTTGTTTCCTTAGAGATATTCGGAATATCCGATTCGCCCCCAGGCTCGGGGCGAATCGGATATTTTCCACTTTTTCGTTTTTTGTCCATAAAAGAGGAATTTTTTAATTTGATTATACTTTTTGTTATGAATGGTCATGTTAAATGAGTACTTGTTACGAATTTATAATAGAATATTGCGTTCCTACATTTTAACTATTGTTTTTTTACCATCAAATAAAAAATGATCCGATTCGCCTCGGTCTACCCTATAACCAGTGGCATGTACTGAAGTGTTATAGCCCATGCTAATTAAATTAAGGTTTTTGTCCCAATCATTTCGTTTGTCCGCCGTGCAAGTCCAAAGTAAATCTTTGACTGTATTATGGGTTCTTTCATTGTGGATTGTGGGTGGAACGATGTAGTTCTAATATGTCGCATACCATAAGCTTGTTCAAATGTCTCCATCAATTTACATATGAATTGAGTTCCGTTATCGGTTAGAATTTGTTTTGGTGAAGAGAAGATGTAAACATAGTGATCCAATAATTCAGGTATCAATGTGGTTGCTTGTGAATCGGGAAGAGGGATTAGTACAAGGTATTTTGTGAGTTGGTCTTGGATCGTTAAGATATATTGGTTTCCTTTTACTGTTTTAGTTATAGGACCGAAAATATCCATTGCATTAGGCACAATTGCATTGCAATCTTTTGATTAGGTTCAGTTGGGGTATCGCTGATTACTGCTGGTTCTTTCTGTTTGATTCTAATTAATTTTTCGCGTTGGCATGTTTCACAATATTTGATAAATTCTGTTACGTCATTTTCAATGTTCGTCCAGTGATGATTTTTCTGAATGCGTTTAAGCGTTCTTGTAATTCCTAAATGTCCCGCTGTTTCATTATGGTTTTCTTTTAATATGGTTTTTTTTTCCCCTGTCGTGTATGATCGTAATATGTTAGTTCCGAAAATTATTTTTGTTCCCGTAAATTTACTACTAAGAAAACGTATCATCATCTCTATGTGAATTGATTCTAATGTACTGAATTCGGTTTTGCTAACCCCCAATTGTAACGTCGGTTTCCTATTTTCGTGAATACTTTCGGTTATTTTCTTAAACCATTTGTGATCGTCATAGGTTCCTAATTCTGTAGGAACCTGCAGTACGGTTTGTTAGGTTTCTGTCAAGGGGATTGGTGTAGCCGGATTCAGGGTCCATTGTTTATGTTGTAAATAACGATCGGGAGAAATCAAACGCTCGGGTAGTTTCGTCTCTGCCTTTTATTTGCTGCTGCTTCTACCTTCGACGCGTGTTCGTTGCGTACTTCTAACTGCACGTTCCATTGTTTCACACATGCACACATACATAAAACGCCCGCTTTTTCGCGTTCGCTGCGGTGACGCTGCCCCATCTATCCCCTACTCGCGCACCTCCTAGCAAGGCACTCAGCGCGCTGCGACATCCTCCCCCCTCCTTTGAGGAAAATAAAAGACAATAATACGAACTAAATGTCGAATTCTACATCGCACAGAAAATATGCATATGGTTAATTGGAAAATCGCTTGGGTTTCCTAATAATACGCCCACATCTTGTGGTCACGATGTCCTGTTTGCCGTTTGGTACAGCACACTTCTCCTCCTTAGCTTTACTAATCGTCGGTGTCGGGTTACAATTAGATTCATCATCGCGCTTTCCTATCTTCGCTCGAGCTCTCAAATTTTCCGCAATAACTATTGCTTCCCTTGGTATCTCCAAGGGATACACTACACTCTCTGCACAGGTCTCTTAAGGACTCCATTTTTCGTTTTCAACATAAATACTCTGCTTTCGCCATCGCGACTTGGAATCTTATCAACTACGCGTGCGAGTGGCCAATCTATAGGTCTGTTATTGTCGTCTCCGATTAAAACAACATCGCCAATTTTTATTTCCCGCGTCTCCTTCTATGCCTTTTTTAGCATTAATTGACCCAGATATTCACTACGAAATCTCGCTCTTAAATCCTCGAAAACTCTTAGCCTATATCTAAATTTTTTATTTAGTTTTCTATGCTATAACATATCTGTAGGGATTTGGTTGTTGTTAGCTGGTAGACTAAGTAAATCCCACGAAGAAGATTTGGGTGCAGTAACTTTATTTAAACAACAATGACAAAGAAGACGGACTTTAACAAATTATAAGTAACTCGCTGATCCCTCTCGCTATATCTCTCTATATCCTACTCGCTGCTCACTGTCTCACTGTACTCTTTCAATGTCGCTAATCGGTTATATATTCTATTTTCTTGCTGCTCGCCGCCTTATATACTAAAACGACACACACACACATACTCTGTACCTCTCGGTCAACGCACTTTACTCGCTTATCTCTCTCACACACACACCCTCTCTCTCACTCTGCGTCATGTTTATTTCGGCGGTCGCTCACCTATTACAATGACATCGGTCATTGACACCGGTGAGCGACCCGCATCCTCGTCGGCTGCCGAAATAAACATGTTGTCGCCGAATTTTTAAATTGCCGAACGGTTCCGACTCCTACATATCTAAATCTGGTACCCCGATCTCCCGGATTTCTCGGAGAAACATTGAGGGAGTCAACGGTTTAAGATCGCTTCGATCTTCTGCGATATACGTAAGCGGTCGCGAGTTGGTAATTGCCTCGGCATCACATAAGGTCGTTGTCAAGCTCTCGTAAGTTAAATTCGCTTTACCTAGCACCTTTCGTAAAATGGTTTTCATTACTCCCATAAGCCTCTCCCACCGTCCACCCCACCAGGGCGCTGAGGGAGGGTTAAAAATCCATTCGATTTTGAGCGCTGAACTGTGTCTTGCTACTTTCTCCCAGTCTAGTCTTCTGAGCGCGTTTCCGTACCCGTAAAGTTCGTGCCGTTATCACTATATACACAGTTAGAACGACCCCCTCTCGCAACAAATCTCCTAAAACATTTTAAAAATCCATTGGTCGACAACGACGAAGCTAGCTCCAGATGTACCGGTCTATAAATCGCGCATGTGAAAATACAAATCCACCCCTTACCCCCACTCTGCATGAATAATGGGCCCGCGAAATCCACGCCGACTATCTCAAAAATAGACGCGTCGCGGACATGATTAACCGGTAAGGGAGGGGGTTCGCACTGCATGTGTTTCACCCTCTGCCTATGGCAAACTACACATTTTGAAATTACCGGTTTAGTTACCTTGCGCAAAGAGATGATACAGAATCTCTCCCGTAAATCACTCATAACGATAAGGTCTCCGGCGTGGCCCAGTCTTTCGTGCGTTTCTCGCACTATCATGTACACGATTTCGTGCTTGTTGTCCAGCAGTATTGGGCATAAGAACCGAAAGTCATCGTCACGATTGAAAATTTTCGTTCTTAAAATAATTAAACCGTTTTCGTCTCGTATCGTTTTAAAGGACGACAATTTATCCCTTGCCGCACCCTCGAACATCTTCTCCTGTATGACTCCTAACAATTTTGCTTCTGCCGATTCCATTTCTTTTAGCGTCAACCGGAGCTCCTTTCGTCTACAGTTCCCGGCCGCACCCCGTTCGGCATTTTCTTCCCGGCCCAATGACGCTCGACCTTTACAGTTCCTTACAAATCTATGCATCCACGCCGCGAAACGAATAAGTCCTTTGTAGGACGAAAAGTGATTGCCAAAGACGAACTGCGAATTCTCCACGTTTACTATATCAACAACCGACTTTTTGACTTCGCTATTTATCTCCTCCTCGTCAACGTTATATCGTGAAATGGGCCACTCGGCTTCCGTCTTGTATAACCATTCCGGGCCCAGCCACCACTGTGACTCCAACAGCTGAGATGGACTACAACCGCGCGAAGGGAGGTCTGCCAGGTTCAGATCGCCGGGCACGTACCTCCAGCTTTCTCTTAAAGAGGAATCTCTAATTTTTCTTTACCCGATTAAAAACGGACGCCGCCCATTGTATGTCCTGTTTTATCCATGCCAATACCGTCGTTGGGTCCGACCAATACGTGATTTTTCGAACTTTCCGCGTTAAAGAATCCAGGACAGCGTCGGCCAACCGGACGCCGATCGTGGCGGCCATTGATTCCAACCGAGGTATGGTCGCTTTCCTTGGAGCCATACGAGATCTAGCACATATAAGATGGACGACGACCACACCACCCCTTCGTGTTCGATTTGCTCGAACACAACGGCTGCATACGCCTCGCCACTGGCATCACAAAACGCATGCATCGTCACTTCACCCTCACCCAGTTTGCATGGTATTTCAATAGCCTTCAATGCATTTAACTCGCTCAACCAAGTATAAAACGTATCGCGCCTTTTGTCGTCCACCGTGGTATCCCCATCCATCTTTTCTGCCCATAATTCTCGCAAGAGCTTCCTCGGTAACAACGATGCAGGACACGTGAAACCAATAGGATCAAAAACACGGTATGCCGCCGACAACATCGATCTTTTCGTAATGGTCCCAGGCTTGCCTATGTCCAAAACTGCTGGATTTATGGAAATAACGTCGGTTCTCTTATTCCACAAAAGCCCCAAAACTAATGACGTCTCCGTCCCTAGAAAATCACCCGAGTTCTCCCAACCGCGAAGGTCAAAACTTCCCCCCGCCATAATGGCTTTGGCTTCACTTATAAATTTTGTTAACTCGCTCTCCGAGTTAACGCTCGTGACACAATTGTCTACATAAAACGAGAGCCTCAATTTATCCACCGATTCAGCCGTCCACGCCACAGTCTCCCTTGTCTTTGTTTTTTCTGATGCGGTTGCTAACAATAGTTCAATAATTGCCGCTAACAAAAACGGACTGCACGCCAGACCAAACACGACGCGGCAGTGACGGAAAATTTTTATTTCAGCGTTTTTCATCCACAGAAAACGAAGAAGGTCTCGATCATTGATGACTATTTGCGAAAACGCCTTTTTTATGTCCGATGGTACGCCTATTTCGTTCTCCCGAAACCAATTCAATGCCGTAGGCACCAACTCAATCAAATTGGGTCCCTTTTCGAGGCAATGATTCAGCGACGGATGTCCCTTCCTGCACGCCGAAGCGTCAAAAACTGGTCTAATTCGCGTCGTATCGCATGACTTTACCACCGGACGATGCAGCAAGTAGTGACTGAAACCTGCCCTCTGAGTCTCCGAGATTTGTTCGACGATGCCTTCCGACAGCCATTCACTGAAAACATCGTCGTACGCGCTGAACAAATTTTGAGCGTTAAGTTTCTCTATGGTTCGCGTTAATCTGTTGCATGAGATTTCGTAATTACTGGACATGAGTGCATGATTCTCCCTGAGCGGTAATCTAATCTCGTATGGTCCGTTCGAGGTCAACCGTGCCGTTTTCAACAAGAACTCTTGCGTCTCCTTGTTTCGGAACGCCATGTCTACTTTTTCTATTGGATCTGTAATACCGACAACATCTAAACGCCACAGATCGGATAGATCGGCCTCCCGCACGTAACTTGACGCCATCATGACCGCCGCAACATTTCGAACGGTTTCGTTCGGCAGATTCCCAATGACCGTCCACCCCAGGCTAGTTTCGAGTGCGACTAGACCATTCTGCAGATAGTACTTTTTCCCGGTGATCAACTTTCCCGCTACGTCTGCCCCGATGAGTAGATCAATGGGACTGCTCCCTAATCCAGTATCTGTTAAACGAATGCTTCTGTTACGGAATTCCTCTACCCACGCTTCGTCTTTGACACTAGGAATAGTATCACAAATCGTATCCCGATTCATGGCCGAAAAATTGCAAGCGTAAGGATTATCTAAACTTTCCATGCGTATCAGAAACATATCGTGTTTTTTACACTCTGTTCTAACACCGCCGAACAGCGAATGCGTAACCTCTTGTTTGTACGAATATATGTGCGCTGCGACGCGGTATCTATCACCGCCCGTATAGTCTTTTCTTTTGAATCAGAAAACAACCTGATTCGTAACGTTTGCAGACAGACCGACGGTGACTCGCAAAAAGTGGCCAAATTATTTTCGATAGTTGTTCCTTCATTCCCGCTCGCTTTCGGGTCACGCGCATTCTCTTTCGAAACGAACCCGGGGCACATGAGCAAAACATGACGCCTCGATCACCAAGCGCATTTGACTCTAACCTTACACTTTTTCGAAATGTGACCGCGCTTCAAACAGTTAAAACACGCATTTTCTTTCCTAACCGTATTCCTTCTTTCATCTAAATCTAATTTACGCGCTACATCACAGTCTTGGCTTTCGTGCGACGATTTACAAAAGATGCAACACACGCTTTTTTCGTTGCTCTTAGATACAAAAAGTTCCACTTTACCGTTCGGTCTTCTCGCTGGCTCCGGATCCGTGGGCGCTC
Organism: Nomada flava; assembly: GCA_951802745.1. Taxonomy (NCBI): domain Eukaryota; kingdom Metazoa; phylum Arthropoda; class Insecta; order Hymenoptera; family Apidae; genus Nomada; species Nomada flava. Next base: position 11,473,872 of record OX637903.1, read on the forward strand.
GAAACCCCGTCAACGCCATCTCGATGTGTTCTTCGTTTTCGACTTCCAGCTGTAGAAATTCGAGAAGCCGCGCGAACCTGTCTTTTGTCTCCGCTTGCCCAGTGACATCATTGGCCTCCCGTTGCGCGCCACTGCGTTGCTACGCGCATAGAACATCTTCGGGCAGGGACGACTCTACCAGCGGATACAGCCTGGCCGCACACTTGTCTGTTGTCACTCCGAGCGTCTCCAGCGCGCGAATATAGGATTCTACTTTATCATAATCAGTTGCTGTCGAGCTCTCGAAGCGATAAGACGTGTTTGCGCGATAGCGTGTTTATGCGAAGTAATAATGGCATCTTACGTACCGGTAATAGCTCCGTTTACTAGTGCGGCTAACGAAAGGGGAACTTGCCGTTTCGGCAAGTTCGATCCGTTTATGATTCAAAACGGAATCCCAAAGTTAAATCTTATAAAAAACGGTGATAACTACACCATCAAAAATCAACAGTTTAACCTCAGTTCGCAAATGACTTCAGCGGCAATGGATATTGACCTCTCGAAAGCTAATGAATCATCGAAGAAGCGTAAAACAATCTCATCAACCAATTCTCCAACGGTCTCCGAAGAACAACAAGTTAAATGGTTAAGCAGTGTGCCCGTAAACAACCCATTCAACCTTCTACAAAATCTAAATGACGATACTACTGAAGTCAACACAACGACAAACATCAATCCTCCACCTAAACCTCCTCCAATATACATTGAAGCTCGTGTCATAGGACCACTTGTGGAACTTTTGAAAGATATTGCTAACGATAACTTTACCATTGAACAACTAAAAAACTGTGAAGTTAATATACAAGTTAACACCTCCGAGAACTACAGAAACCTCACCTCAGCCTTAAAGGAAAAGAATGCTAATTTCTACACCTACCAGCTGAAAAAAGATAGAAGCTACAAGGTAGTACTAAGAGAGATGCATCCTAGTATGGATACAGACATTATAATCAATGAATTGAAAAAACTCAACCACCAGGTAAGACAAATAAACAATATCACTAAAAGTGTTTCAAAGATGCCGTTACCATTATTCTTCATAGAACTCGAACCCAATGTAAACAACAAAGAGAAATACAAAATCGACAGGCTATATAACATGGTAGCATCGTTCGAACCTCCCAAAACAAAAAGGGACATTCCTCAATGTCTACGCTGTCAATCATACGGCCAAACTAATATTTATTGTAACCGAACCCCAGCATGTGTGAAATGTGCAGGCAAGCATTGGACCTCGAAATGCCCATATGAAGGGGCCCATGTTAAATGCTCAAACTGCCAGGGAAACCACCCGGCAAGTTATAAAGGTTGTCTAGTGAGAAAACAGTTACAGCAAAAACTTTTCCCCAAACTTAGACGCAAATCAGTCACTCCAAATTTAAATGCGCCTAACGTAACGTATGCCAATCATAACAATAATGCTCCTGAGGGCGTACATAACAGTATAGGAAATAGCAATAAAACATTTGCTGAAATAGCTCGAACTCAAGTCAGGAAAGATCCAGCCGCATTGCCCGAAAATACGAACTCCACTTCAACATTAACAGAATTAAAATATCTACTAATAACATGAACTAAAAATTCTGAATTAATAACCAGCATGCTTCTGCAATAAACTCAACTTTTAACTCAACAATCACAGCAAATAAATCAAATGTTAGAACTTCTATCACTCATGCTAAACAACAACAATAAACAAAATGGATAACTTGAAAATTGTTATTTGGAACGCTAATGGGCTACAACAAAGATTATACGAGTTAAAAATCTTTTTACATACTAACAATATCGACGCGATACTTATTTCAGAAACACACCTTACCACTAAGAACCACATTACAATCCCTTTTTACAATGTTTACGATACTAAGCACCCATCTGGCAAAGCTCATGGAGAAGCAGCGATGATAATAAGACAGGATATTAAATATTTTTTCCATAGTTCAACCGCAGATACATATACACAAGCTACTGCCGTAACTATCAACACGTCACATGGCAACATAACATTAGCGGCTGTATATTCTCCTCCGAAACATAAAATATCTGCTCAACAATACGAGCACTTATTCAAAACATTAGGGAATAAATTTATTGCCGGCGGAGATTACAACGCGAAACACAACTTCTGGGGCTCCAAAACAGTTACACCACGAGGCAAAATCTTGGAACAAGTAATACGTAAATTATCACTAATACGATTTCAACCGGTGAACCTACGTACCGGCCTACAGCCCAGGAAAAAACTCCAGATTTACTCGATTTTGCCATAATCAAAGGACTGTCTAAAAGTAACTTCAAAATACAATCCAGCCTAGATCTTACAGCCGACCACTCCCCTGTTCCCTTAAAATACCCTTAAAATCACCGGAACAAATAGAGATTGCGCTAATGAACCTCACCGATATAATTCAGCAAGCATGTTGGTTAGCTACTAAACCAGAAGAAAATAATATGAAATTTCTCTCATACCCCGAGCATACACTGCAAAGAATTAGAGAAAAACGGAAGATTAAAAGTATCTGGCAAAGGCAAAAAACTCCAATCAACAAAAGGAGACTTAACGCTATCACCAAAGAAGTTAAACATCTAATTCAAACTCACTGCAATGAAGAATTTCATACATACATTACCAACCTATCACCCAACGAAGACACAAACTATTCACTCTGGAAAGCCACCAAGAGACTTAAAAGGCCAACAATTCCTGCTCCTGCAATCAAGAAGGTCGATTCAATCCGGGCTAAATCTGAAAAGGCTACTGTTTTCGCTAAATATCTACAAAATATATTTAAACCAAATATAACTGACTCTACTGATGTTCCCACGGACCACAGTCTCCGTATAGCAAATGAAACGGATCCCACTGAAATTATACCTCCAACGTCTATTAAAGAAGTAACTAAGCTTATCTCCGAGACACGCAATAACAAGTCACCTGGATTTGATCTAACCGGTGGTAAAGTTCTTAAAGAGCTACCTCCAAAGACAATTAAATTCCTCACTATTATCTTCAATGCCGTACTAAGAATCAAATTTTTTCCCACCTCCTGGAAAATATCTCACTCCTCCCTCAATGTCTAAGCTGCTAGAAAAAATAATCCTAATTAGGATGAAAGAAATAATTAGTGGAAAAACTCTCATACCTTCCCACCAATTTGGTTTCAGGAACAAATATGCTACTAAAGAGCAAATACACAGAATGACTAATTCAATTACAGCAGCACTTGAGAGAAAGGAATACTGTACTTCTCTCTTCCTTGACGTTGAGAAAGCCTTTGATACAGGTTGGCACAAAGGCCTTCTGGCTAAAATCAAAGAAGCATTTCCTTTGCCCTTCTACCAACTACTCAAATCTTATCTCGAAGATAGAGCATTTTTCGTGAAAGTCCAGGAGTCATACACGGAAGTCCACAGTATTGAATCAGGAGTACCGCAAGGCAGTGTTTTAGGTCCTGTTTTGTACACGCTATTCACTGCGGCTATCCCTACTACATTAGAATCAATGCTATTTATCTTCGCGGACGAAACTGCTATTTTAGCCACACACACTGATCCTACAAAAGCTCATTCTATGTTCCAGCAACACCTTCTAAAAATCGAGCAGTGGTTAAATAGATGGAAAATAAAAGTAAATTCTGATAAGTGCAATCACATCACGTTCATTCTAAGAAAAGGCAGTGTCCCTCCTATCACCCTAAATAGAAACATTATTCCTCAAACTAAAACGGTAAAATACTTAGGCATGCATCTAGACGCAAGAATGACTTGGAAGCATCACATAAAAACCAAAATAGAGCAAATCCGCTTAAAAAGACGTGCTATGTACTGGCTTATATGTAAAAATTCAAGATTAAATATGAACAATAAACTGTTAATATATAAGTCTATAATTAAACCAATATGGATATATGGTATAGAAATTTGGGGAACTGCTGCAAAAACCTACATAACCAAACTTGAAGCACTACTATCCTTAGAACCATTGTTAATGCACCGTGGTATGTGAGAAATGATCAAATACGCAAGGACCTCAAGATCAATTCCGTGGAAGAGGAAATAATCCGTCTATGCAACAGATACCAATCCAGACTGGAAAATTATCCAAGCGAATCAGCAAAGAAGCTCTATTCAGAAAACCTGCCTAGAAGATTACGCAGGAAGCACCCAAATGATCTTCTACACACGACTTAAGTTGTGATCACTAAAAAGATATTTTCTACTGAGAAAATATCTACGGGCTAAATTTTCCTATCTTGTTAAAACAATCTACCGAATGTCCACTAGGGACAAATTGTAGAGTTCGAGGGAGTTTAAAAAAAAAAAAAAACTTTATCATAAATATTAGCCAACAACGGCCGCTCCAACCATTATAACATCGTCGCGACCGAACCGATTTTTCAATTTCTTGATCGCCTTATCATAATTTTCGGCTGCTAGTGGAAAACTACTCACAATTTCGTGCGCTTTCGAACCCGGAATGGCGGCTCTCAGTAGATACACGAATTTGTCCTCGCTGCTTATCGTCACGTCGTTGTGTATTTTCTTGAACTGTCCCCAAAATGGCAACCATTCTTTGACGTGACCGTTTATCTTGGGCAGCTCGATGGTCGGCAATTTCATTGTCCGTTGAATGATCTCCGGTCCCGCCACTGCTGGGTCCGATCGTTGTACTGGCTTCGTCAGCCCCACGATTTTTGCTCTTGCTCTCGCTACCGGAAACGACGCTTCACAAGGCTTGGTACAGCGCCAGGCCTTCTCTCCGAATTTGCGGTGGTACCAGCAGATCCCAGGCGGGCCTCTTGACTGCCATGCTGGTTTCCGAGATTGCGAACGAGGTCGCGGTCGAGACTGCGATCGGAAACGAATCGGGGAACCTCCTCGTGCCACAAGCTGAACGGCAGCAACTTGCGCTGTAAGGGCTTGAAGAATATCCGCTATTTTCACGGCCACGTCCAACTTTGGAGTCTTAACCACCGCTGCTACGCCGAAACTCGAAGTAGTCTCCATGGCCCTGTCCGCGCAGATCGCCAACTGCGAAAGCGATACACCGTCCATAATGGAAAGAAGTTCCCGAATTCGTTGTGGCAATCTTTGTGCCCAGAGAGATTGGAGCATATCGTCTTGCAAACTGCTCCCCGCCAGCGTTCTCATTTCACGCAACAGCGCCGATGGAGTCTTGTCACCTAACTCCAAACCGGCAAACAGAGCTTGATGCCTCTTCTACGTCGAGTCTGAAAACCTTGAGATGAGGTGTTATTTAAGAGCGTCATACTGCCCTTCTGCTGGAGGATTCTCGATAACGTCCGCTACAACGGTCATGGTAGCTTCATCAAGATGTCGGAGGACCGCGCCATACTTCATGTCGTCCGACTTGATCCGGTACGCTTGGAAACGACTTTCCAGCTGCGCAAACCAAAGTTTTGGGCGGCTACGCCAGAAAGTAGACATCGAAACATTTCTAAATTCACTCCCGTGAATTTCAAAGTCTCGAGGCATGGCGAAATCTCCCTGGGTGCGCCTCGAGATGCCTAGAACATCTAAATTCTTCAAATATTCTTGCGCTTCTCTGAGAGCGCTGTCAGTCAAAGGTGCACTCGGAGGAGTACGTGGAGTTTTCATTTTTGTTACAAAAAACAGAAAAAGCTTGTAAAGACTTCAGGAAATTGTCTTGTTACTGAAACGCGTAACTTTTTCTATCACGTCGGGGTCACCAAAAAATGTGGGGGACTCCTTAAGAATAACCACACATTAAACTCAAGCGCAAACCAAGCGCAGACGAACCCGATGCGAAATCGGGGAGCCACTAGGAAGAAGTTCGCAGACGAACCCGAAGCGAAATCGGGGAGCTGCTAGGAGGTTGGTTTATTCATAGACGAACCTGGCGTTTTACCAGGGAGCTGTTCGGAGGTTGGTAGACTTACGGACGAACCCGATGCGAAATCAGGGAGCCGTAGGACACGGACGAACCTGGTGCGAAACCAGGGAGCCGAGGAAGGGTTAGGTTTCGTGGACGAACCCGATGCGAAATCGAGGAGCCACTAGATTGGAATATGTAGTTTGTTTGTTTGAATAAAGATTGTGCGAACGAACCTGATGTGAGATCTGGTAGTCACGGTAAATGTTAGTTGCCTCGTAACTCCAAATTATTATTTGATACAACTCGAGCGGTAAAGTTGTATCGGTGGGAACGTTGTTACCAATATGCAAGGCTTACGGGGTAAAGATAGGTTTGACGAATTTACTCGATTTATAAGTGAACGTATAAAGTTATATTCTGAGTTTTCAATATAAATACAAATGTTTCTGTCGCGATGAATTCATATAAAGTGTGTAAGTTACCTAAGTATTTGCACGGTGTTGACGCACTGGCGATGCGGGGACTAAGAACCGCTATTAGAATATGCCGAAAGAACTTCAACCGAACAAGCGGATTCTAACGGGTTAATCTGTGATTCGAGAGGTGCGCTAAGCCCAATCTCACTGGATATGACTGATTCTATGCAAGCGTGACACGACGTGACTCTATGCGTGGCTATGTTACTCTGAACCCCCGAGGGTTTTTTTTTTTTTTTTTTTTTTTTTTGGCGATGAGTGGGAGGGTGGTAAGTACCACCCTCCCTTGGGTCGTACCTGTGAGCGATAGCTCACTTACCGACAGAGTAGTGTAGTGGTGTTACCTACATGAATTAGATGAGAAGAAGTGAGATGGTCATGGAAAAATTTTCAAAAAAACCATGGAATGATGGGTGATAGTTGTAGTTGTTGGTTGGAGAAGGTGGAGGATGTGGGGGACCTCTCGCTGCCAGACATCGTTAGTATGATGCTGGGCAGCGAGAGGGCCTGGGTAGCGGTGGCCTCCTTCTGCGAGGATGTTCTTCGCAGGAAGGAGGCATCGGAGCGGGATCGGGAGCTGACCGATCCCGCCCGCCGAGAAAGACAGAGGGTTAGGGCTCGCCGGCTGCGTTCGCGCAGGCTGGCGAGATCCCCCCCTCCCGTGGCGTAAAAGCGGTGACGGTCCGCGGGGCGATTGGAGGTGTCCCCCCTCCCGTATCTCGGATAACCGTCACCGCTGACTCAGTGGACGGGCGGCCCTGCTGTGGGAGGATTATGTCCTCGCGGTATCCCGCAGGGCTGCCCGACAGCCGGAAACGGCGTCGAATATAAAGGAGGGGCGGGCTCGCTGGCCGTTTCCGCTGGCGAGATCCCCCTCCCGCGGTGTGAATGGCTGAAGGATCCGAGGGACGCTGAGGTGTTCCCCCTCAACCCCTGCTGGTTGACCTCGCCAATGCCCCGTATACGGGCGGTCCTGCCGGGGAGGAACTATCCTCCCAATTTCCGGAGGGCCGTCGGAGAGCCGTGGGCGACTCGGGTGCGGGCCCGAGTCGCCCTTATCACGGCCTGGAGAAGGTAGGCCGCGCTGGGTGTTACCCCTGGCGCGGCCAGGTGCTATAACTGCGGAGTTTTTCGGAGGGTCCTTCTGACCCTCCCGCGGATGGGGCCGCAATGGCCGGGCGTGGGGAGGCACCGGTAGTGTCTTCGGAGGTCACGGGGCCTCCCCTACAAGCGCCGAGGATAGGTAACCGGGGTGGTTTTAGTCGGTAAAAACCCGACACTACCTCCTGCACCCCCCCAGGGCAGGAGGTGTCTTTCGATGATTTCCACCTCGTAAAAAAAAAAAAAAAAGTGGAGAATGTGGGGGTGGTCGTGACCTCTTAAGCACGTCGGTCATATCGGCACGCGAATCCGTGTATAGAAAGTAAAGTATAGGTATGCTCCGAATTTTGGAAGTGTTGCCGTAGGATCAAGCTAAGCCCTTAAGGGGGAAGACACGGCACGTGACCTCTCCGATTTGGAAGGTCGGTATTACAGCAGCTTTTTCCTGCACAGAAATGGTAATACCGACAGGCGAGAGGGAGCTGCTTGTTATTTTGATATTCTAATCTGAATGTGGAAAGAAAATGTCAGCTGTTGCGTTGCACTTGAAAGAATTTAAACGGAAAGTCTGCTGGTAGTGCAAGCGTAGAAAATTCATTGTACATTGGAATTACTTGAAATGTGGTTATGCTTCAATATGTTTCGTTGCAGTAAGGAATTATAAGTGAAAAGAAAAAGTAGATGAGCTTCTATAAATTTACCGAAATCAGATCCACTCATGTTAGAATATTCGAGGTACAGGAGAGGCCGAGGCGGGCCATGTGCATTTTGCCGATGCACACAATCTTTGTCTAGCGTAGCTTTCTTTTGGGGCGAACCCTAAAATGGTTAAAAAGGGCCATGGTGACGTAGGCGTCCTCACGACCGACGTTTTCACAGAATCATTGTAATAAGTAATACCTAATCGAGACAGAGAGACTACTCCTCTCCGTTCGATTATCTTACACTCAATTGTTCGAAACATTTTCTGCAAACCGTTTTTCCAACTGTTCACTATTGACCAGTCAGTCTCGTACACATGTTTGAATGGTGATGAAAAAGTTTTGAACAATACATTGTATTGTGATGACAAAAATGCAAGAAAAGATTGGCTGGAGAAATGGACTATCCCCCTCCACGTGGGGGAATGCTCCGTGGCGATAACGACGCTCGACGACGCGGTGTAATACTATCCGAACCAGTGTATCGGTGTGACTAATACTAATTCAACGATGAAACTTTTTTATTTATTAATTTTTCTACATGCAACTTTTACCAATGTATCTGGGACATCTTTCCGATTCAAATGAGACCAAACACGATATAATTTGGATTGTATTTACTGGTTGATACAGACTTTGTGGTACGTACTCAATTAGTATCAGCAAGTAAATATAATTCAAACTATATCGTGTTTGGCCTTATTTTAATCAGAAAAATCTCGCAAGTACGTTAGTAAAAGTTTCATGAAGAGAAATTCAGAAAGTAAAAAAATTAACACGTGCGGGACTCGAACCTACAGAAAAGTTTCTGACGGCTCGAGACAAAATCTCCGCCCGAGCCGATTCATTCAGTTAGCTGATGATCACATTTGTAACAGATGTGGCAACAGCGCGACAGAAGTCTTGATAAGGTGCGACAACTATGCCTTACTGTGTCTGTATTCACGTATCACGTATGCACGTCTGAATCGGCGTTCGATACTACATACATAGGAGCGTAAAGCTTATCAAAAAAATCAGGGAGTCAACTGTTGACTGATTTAGACATTTCCTTATAATATGTTTTATACAAAATAGTCAAAAGAATGTAAAATAATAATAAGAGCAATAATTTCAAATAATTGCTGTAACTACCACATTCTGAAAATATGATATCGGTACATCAATACTTCCAGTATTAGTAAAAAAGTTCCAATCTCTTCTTTTTTATTTTAAATAATATAGCCATATAATTATAACATAAATTCGACAGCGATTTCAAGTCAAGCATGTGTTACAGTAAAAGCGTTTAGTAAATTTATACAGTTCCCAGTCAACGTACGCCTAAAATGCATGACCTACCCTATAATCGTACGAAAATGCATACATTGACTGCATCACGCTTTTCCTGTAGCACATGTCACAAGCCAACGCTTCAGTTTTGCTATGATTTCACGTTGCCAGCCCTCCTGAGTTAGCGCCACCTCATCATCACTACCTGAACTAAATTTGTGACGTCACGTGCTCTGTTTTAACGGCAATACTACAAGCGGACGGCGAAACTCATCTGTGGGAGTGCAGGCAAAAGTCCTCACTTAATTTCCTTATATGAGAATATTTTGAGCTGGGTGAGGGCTCATTCGAAAGAGGAAGGTTCAAAGATTTTCGCGGCAGGCCCCGATTGTGTCCTAAAACTCTTTTAGTGACCTAAAAATGCCTGTATTCTGCGGGTGTATTTTTCGATTTTTTGTTACACTTTGAACACTCATATTATTAGATATCAACACAATTTCGTTGAAACTCCTGTGCTGCGAAACTCTTTGAACCTTCCTCTTTCGAATGAGCCCTCACCCAGCTCAAAATATTCTCATATAAGGAAATTAAGTTTGGACTTTTACACCCATGTTTTGGCCCATATTATGTCGATATACAGCTTGCTGCATTACCCGTGTCTACCCCCTTAACATCGGAAATGGTATACGGGTACTGAAGGGTATGTTATCGGATCGGAAGGAGCCGGTGAGTCGTACGAGAGGGTTTGAGTGGTCAGCGACAATGTAATTAGAAACTAATTTCCCTACAAACTCCTCGATTAGAGGAACCGAGGCCATTTTGTGTATTTTCAGTGTAGGAGTGAGTTTTGGCTTGCTCAAAATGATTTTCAGCATTTTGTTTCGGAGAATTTGCAGTTTTTTCCGTATGTAATGTGGGATGAGTGGCCACCAAATCTAGGCACCGTAGGTCAGAACTGGGCGTATACACATTTTGTAGATGTTGATGCGAATATCGACTTTGAGGGAGGATTTGCAGTGTAGATGGGTGTACAGGAAGCCAGCCTCTTTGACCGTTTTAGAGATACGGTCGTTGGCGGCAGCTATCCAATTCAAACGCTCATCGAGAATGGCACCGAGATATCGGACAGTACTTGACCACGGGAGGGGGTGTGAATCAATAGAAAACTGGTGTAGTGATTTGAGTTTATATTGCGAGTGTCGACGCGAGAAAAGAATGGCCTCAGTTTTGTCGGGGTTGATAACTAGTTTCCATGTGCGAAAGAATTGAAGAATCAGGTTAAGATGGTTTTGCATCCTGTGCACGAGTGTTGGGAGATGCGAGGAGCTGGAAAAGATCGCGGTGTCGTCAGCGAACAGGGCCAGTGAGCAGTTATTTGCTGGTGGGATATCGTTTATGAAAATGTTAAAGAGAATTGGTCCCAGGATAGAGCCCTGGGGTATACCGGCAAGTATGTGGTAAGGGCTAGAGCGTGATCCGTTATATTGCACGAATAGGAGTCTGTTGTTCAAGTAGGACTGGATTAGGCGGATAAATCCAGAGTCGAAGCTGATGTGGTTTAGCTTGAATAAGAGGGCGTCGTGCCAGACCGTGTCGAAGGCCTTGGCAAGATCGAGTAGAATCATTGCCAGACAGCGGCGAACATTGAGGGTGAATGAGATATCCTGTGCAATACGAACCACTTGTTAAATTGTAGAGTGACGTTGCCGGAAGCCAAACTGCTGTTTGATAATTATGCTGTTTTCAGTGAGATGTCTGTTGAGATAAATAGATATACATTTTTCGAAGACCTTTCCCGAGATGGAGAGGAGGCTGATAGGTCTGTAGCTCGAGACTGACTCGCGCGGTTTCCTTGGTTTAGGCACGGGAGTGACCCTCGCCACTTTCCATGCTTCTGTTTATTTCTTATTAATGAACAACCAAAAATTCCACATTAGCCTCGCTTAAAGACGATGTAACATTTGCCGTACGATTCTCTCGATACCGTCGAGGCCCCCGTACACGACGAAGCGCCACAAAACGTTGCGCGCCTGAGTCCCGGGATTTCGAGCGCTCTAATTGGGCAGTGTTTTTGGTTAATAACTCAAAAACGAAGCTTCAAACAACATTTTGGTCAAGGAAAAAGTTGTTCAGAATCACCTCAGCTACCCCCCATTTCCCGATGTTACCGTAGTTACGGGACACCCTGTATAATGAAGGGGAGTCATCGGGAATCGAACCCGAGCCATTCGTATTACTAGGCACTGATCAGTCCATATACGCCACGACCCCTTTTTAGGCATCGTTGTTCTTATGTTCCTCTTATGTTCTTTTGATGGAGGCGCCCGATCCCACACTCGGCCCCTTCTTAGAAGCAAGTTCATTCCCGAACTTCATCGTCTTTTCTACACGCTCGTACAACTTCACACCTTAAATTCGTGTCCCTCGTTGCCGGCGGTTGCTTCGCTTTAAGACGCACGACAATTTCACACCTTGAATTCATGTCCCTCATTGCCGCCGTCCGCCTCTTTTTTGCCTTCGTGTGGTTCGCTGCTGCCCTGCATCCCGGACGAGCCCCCAATTGTGGGAACTTTATAAAAATGAAGGGGAGTCATCGGGAATCGAACCCGAGACCTTCATATTACTAGGCACTGATCAGTCCACATATACGCCACGGCCCCTTCTTGGGCATCGTTGTTCTTATGTTCCTCTTATGTTCTTTTGATGGAGGCGCCCGATCCTACATATAATCGACATAAAGCGTCCGCTGCCGTATTTTCCTTTCCCTTTATGAGGGATGAGGGAAGAGGGATCTCTAACGTCTTTAAGCCATTTAAGAGCTTGATGATCAATTTGTATTACAAATTTTCGTCCTAATAAATATTTCCGGAGTCTTTTAATGCTCCATACTCTTGCTAACAGTTCGTTTTCTGTCGTACTGTAATTTCTTTCCGGTGGGTTAAGAGTAGATTTACGTCATTATTATTACGCATAGCAAACAATGTTTCAGATGAAGTTGAATGGTTTTGAGAAGGGCACATTCTGATGGTACATTTCTTTTTGTAGGTGGACGTGTAAGGGACATATGAAGGTCATTAATGTTTTTTTAAATGGAATCATATATTTTTTATTGCATCAGTTGATGCTCCTTCATATTGTAGGAGTCGGAACCGTTCGGCGATTTAAACATTCGGCGACAATATGTTTGTTTCGGCAGCCGACGAGGATGCGGGTCGCTCACCGGTGTCAATGTCCGATGTCATAATAAACCTTAGACACAGGTAATAGGTGAGCGACCACCGAAATAAACATTACACAGAGTGAGAGAGAGAGAGAGCGTGTGTGTGCCAGAGAGTACAGCGAGTAAAGTGCGTTGACCGAAAGGTGCAGAGTATGTGGGTATGTGTGTGTGTCGTCTTAGTATATAAGGCGGCGAGCAGCGAGAATAGGGATAATTGACATTCAGAGAGTGCAGCGAGTAAGTGAGCAGCGAGTAAGTGAGCAGCGAGTAAGTGAGCAGCGAGTAAGTGAGCAGCGAGTAAGTGAGCAGCGAGTAATATACAAGGTGAACCTTATAAAGCGTTACAGACGAATATCTTCAAAAATATTTATTATACGCAAAAATGTTTCAAATGAAAGTTGTTCAGTACCGAGGGGGACATCATATGGTGGGACTTTTATTCTTCCCGGTGGACACTCCAAGGTGAGGTGAAGGTCAACTTTCTTTTTTTAAATGGAATGATATATTTTTTTATCCACCATCAAATAGTACGTTTCAAGACGAGTTCAATGACCTATGACTCAAGGTCATTCAAGGTCAAACTTGCAGCTCAAAATCCGCATTGGATGAGAACAACGACGTTTCAATATCCATGGACCCTGAACGTTTGGTGCGGCGTTATCAAAAATTTTGTCATTGGCCCGCACTTTTTCGAAGGACGTTTAACTGGGCAAGTTTATGTTAACTGCCTACACAATGTACTACCCCAATTATGTGAAGAAGTACCTTTAACGCCAATAGGACCTCCTCGACCTATCCACTTTTCTGCAAAGATTTCATTCATTGCTGTTCGAGAGCATAGTGCATAGTGCGGAGGCGCACCGTCATGTTGCATCCACATAACGCGTCTTTTATTTAAAGGTACTTCTTCACATAATTGGGGTAGTACATTGTGTAGGCAGTTAACATAAACTTGCCCAGTTAAACGCCCTTCGAAAAAGTGCGGGCCAATGACAAAATTTTGGATAATGCCGCACCAAACGTTCAGGGTCCATGGATATTGAAGCGCCGTTGTTCTCATCATTTGCGGATTTTGAGCTGCAAGGGGGTAATGAATGGTATTTGTGCCTTTTGAGTATGCGTAAAATGCTTTTGCGGCTAATTCTAGCTTGTCTTTCGATTTCGCGAGAGCTAACGGATGGAATTAACGCAATTGCGGCTGGCACTACAATTTCGTTTGCTTCATTTGTTATTGTTTTATTACGTATTGCCTTTTTGCGTAATAATTGCCCCGTCTGGTGAAATTTTTTAAAAACATAATCAAAGGTACGACGTGATGGATGATTTCGTTGACGAAATCTATTGGCGTATAATCTTTCTGCATGTGTAGCACTTTCCCCAGCTTCAAAATAAATTGATAAATTGCTCTCCTACTACATTATCACATTGAATTCATAATATTGACCAGAAAGTCGAGATTTCCTAACAAATTAGAATTAAAATATCTCCTAAACTAATGATTTTTTTACACAAATAGATTAATAATTTTTGTAACGAATATGAAGGAGCATCAGCTGATGCAATAACAAATATATGATTCCATTTAAAATAACATTAATCACCTTCATATGTCCTTTACACGTCCACCTACAAAAAAAATGTACCATCAGAATGTGCCCCTCTCAAAACTATTCAACTTCATCTGAAACATTGTTTGCTATGCGTAATAATAATGACGTAAATCTAAATGGCAAAATGTGGCGACCCATGTGCCCGAGATATTTTAGTTCTGGTTTCAGAAATTCGCATTTGTCTGGTTGGATTTTAAGTTTGAGGTCTTGCAGTCTTTGTAGTACGATACCTAAATTTTGATTGTGTTCTTGAATTGTTGATCCACATATTATAATATCGTCTAAATAAACAAAACAGTGTTGTCCTACTAGTCCTCTAAGAGTTGTGCCTATCATTCTTTGAAATGAAGCTGGAGCGATTTTTAATCCGAAAGGCATTCGATTGTAATGAAAATGTCCTTGTGGTGTGGAGAAGGCTGTGTATTTCTTTGAGTCTTTATTCATATGGATTTGGTGGAACCCAGAGGATAAGTCGAGGGCACTAAAGAATTTTACGTTTCCGAGGTGGTCTAGTATTTCGTCTGGGTTAGGTAAAGGATATGCGTCTTGATCTGTAATTTCGTTTAATTTTCTAAAGTCAATAACTATTCTCCATTTCTTTTTACTTGGTGCATCCGCTTTCTTTGGTACTACCCACACAGGTGCATTGTATGGAGAGTCCGAAGGTTCCATCATTTTTTTAGTTAACATGTCTGCCATTTGAGTTTCAATTTCTTTTTTATGGCACTCTGGAGGTCTGTAACTCTTAATATTAATTGATTTGTCATTATTAACTGTTATCGTGTATTCAGTCAGTGATGTACAGGCTAAGAGATCAGTCTCAAGTTTAAGTTGCTATCAGACGTTCGATAGGTAAACACGTCCGCCCTTAGCCGCGTAGCTGACTTAACGGCTATTCTTTCAATCTCTCGTGTACCTCTTCAGTCAATCTTTATTATATTTTTCTACTGTGGCCAGTGGACCTACAATTGAATCTGGACCTAAAGTGAAACGTGGACTACTTAGTGTACAAATAACAACAGTTTAGTGTCACGCCTAACACTCACTGAACCAGTGAACATTTGTACGGCTCGTAAACGATTTCTCCTGCTACCTGTACATTAAATTAAGACCACTATGAGTGACAAATGCAAGGGCTGTAAAACGCATGTGGTCAACCCGGTCACCTGTGCGGACTGTGATGTTATTTCTCACCTGGGTTCAAATTGCCTATCTCGTACCGGTCACCCGTGGCATAACGGTTGTCTCCTAAGGTGCAAAATTACAGCGGTGACATCTCCTGGTAATTCTTCAAGTCGATTACCCCAGACATCAACCGATGGCACTACTCACTCCACCGATGACATCCGGGATCTAGTACGCATGGAATTTCAAAACATACGACGCGAAATCCGTCACGATATCCAAGAGCTACAAAACACTCTTAAAACGGAAATAGCCTACATCAAAGGAGAATTGCATTCGCTACGTTCTGAGGTGAACACAATCACTACAAGGGTCCAGGCTTTGGAAAATGTCCCCAAAAATCAAACCAACAACTTTACGGAGCTCACATTCAACGCACTGTCGGAAATTGCTGAGAAGGAGAGAAGATCGAGGAATATCATTGTCCATGGTCTAGCGGAGGGTCCTACCACTGCATCGGCCCAACATGATGTCCATACCGTCGAGGGTCTCCTGCGTGACATTCTGCCTCCGAATTCCGGCAACATGCGCGTTGCACGTCTGGGTAAATCCAGGTTGAAGCCCAGATTGTTGAGGGTGACTCTTAGAGACCCTGACCTGGTTCGACAGGTATTAACAAATAAACATAGAATATCAGGACAGTACAAAATTACGGATGATAAAACCCTTCTGGAACGCGATCACTTACAGCAACTAAGGCAGAAACTAGAATCACTACACAATCAAGGCGACACAGAAAAATCAATTCGTTATGTCCATGGTGTTCCCCGTATCGTAAGCAAATCCACATCCTCTGCGCGTCAGACTGCCCCATCAAAAAACTAAATATTCTCCCAAACCTTTCTATCTACTACCAAAATTACCATTGCTGTTCATTCCTCTCTTCCCTGCATCTGTCTTCCTCCACCCTCCAATCAAGTAGAGTACCTTTTTGTCAAAATCTCCATCTCCCCCTTTCCTATCATTATCTCAACATTGTACATACCACCATCATCCCGACTATCTGTCTATCAGAATCACTTCAGCTCTATCAACGACATCATCTTATCCTTCCCATCGAATAAATTCCTTACTGTTGGTGACTTCAACATGCCCTTCATTGAATAGCACTTTGCATCCTTGTCCCACTCCTCTCCGCATTTAGTCAACTCCTCCAACACTAGAAATATCTTTATTTATAACGACACTATCGAGTTCATGGAAACCTGCAACTTTCGTCAATTCAACACCTTACCAAATTGCCATAACTCTCTCCTCGTTCTTGCTTTTTCCAACTTACCTTCTGCCTCTCTCCATATTCCTGTAAAATCAGTTCTACCTATTGATATCTACCATCCTCCCCTTAACCTCAATTTACACCTTCCAAATCTTCCGCCACCCCCTCCTCCGGCACACGCCTTTAAGTTTGACTATGCAAATGCTGATTATAGCAGTATGTTAGATTTCTTCAATAGCATTGATTGGGATAGCTCACTTCATGGTCTTTCTGTCAACGATGCGGTGGATTTCTTTTACAAAATAGTCTATGAGGCAGTCGACACGTTCGTACCCAAGAGACGCATCCGATCTGATAGGCATCCGCAGTGGTTTTCTAGTGATCTTAACAAACTTATCAGAGCGAAAAAAACGGCCCACTTTTTATATAAGAAACACATACAGCTCAGTGACCACCTTCTTTTCTGTGAACTCAGAGCCAGATGCGACTCGCTTGCTAGGGAGTGCTACAGGAAATATCTGAGTAACATAGAGAATAATATCCATAACATGGAAAATGTCGAAATAAAAAGAGTCAACAACATAAAGCTACTCGGAATCATATTTGACCAAAAGCTGACCTGGGCGCACCACTTAAAATCACTTAAACTAGCGTGTTCTCAAAGAATAAACATTACAATAGCTCTGGCACACTACAGTTGGGGTGCAGACCAAGAAATCCTAGTAAAAACATACCAAGCATTAATAAGAAGCAAACTGGATTATGGAGCAATAGTATACAACTCTGCCAAACCTAACACAACTCGGCACTCAGACTAGCCACGGGATGTTACCGCACAAGTCCAATTGCTGGAATACAATTTGAAACTAAAAAAATGTCCCTAGTTCAAAGAAGAAAACTCCTCAGTTTAAGATATGCAACAAAATTAGCATCGACCCCAAACAATCCAGCATTCATCAATACATTACCTGACAGATCTACTAGCCTATACAACAAAAAACCAAAACTGCCGGTACCATTCTACGTCAGAATAAAAAGATATTCCATTACAGCTGAAATTATTTCCCCACCAATAATCGAACGCAACTACGGAAAAATAGCCCCATGGTTTCTAAATCCACCAAAAATTAACACCGACTTGGCCAATTACAAGAAGAATGAAAAAAGCAAATTGGAACACAAATCAGACTTCATGAAACTAAATCACACCTACAAAAACTACCACAAGATCAACACTGACGCTTCCAAAACCGATCACGGCACTGGAATCGCAATCGTCGCAGAAAACACCGCCAAAAAAATACGGCTCTCTAATCATACAACCATACGGACCGCCGAGTCCTACGCAATACTTGAAGCCCTACGTCATATACGAGAGAACGAACACCAACTATCGGTAATCTATACAGATTCTATGGCCTCGATAGGCGCCATAACAAACACGCATAACACAAAAAAGCACGAAATCACACAAATTATTCAGGAAACTTACACCGAACTCACCAACGACCATAAGCAAGTTGTAATAACCTGGATCCCATCACGCCAAGAAATAGAAGGAAATGAAAAGGCCGACACCTAGCCAAAGAAGCAACAACAGAGCGAACTAATGAAAGCAACATCCCAGTCACATATCAAGATCTCCTAATGGCAATCACTAAATCTGCAAAAAGTGAATGGAATAGAACATGGCTTACAACCAACGGGACTAAAATACACGACTTAGTACATAATTTCTACGAAAAAATACCAAGTTGCAATATGAACAGAAAAGAAAGGATAACCATGAATAGACTTCGTATTGGCCACTCCAGAATCACCCACGAATCCATCCTAACAAAAACAGAACCACCTATCTGCATCATCTGCAACCAACAAATAACCATCCAACACCTGTTATATGACTGTAAAATATACCACAATCAGAGAGTGAAATACGGACAAAATCCAAGCATGCCTTGACCTCCCACAACCACCAGAAAAACACCATTAGCTTCCTAAAGGAAACAAAACTCTTTGAAAAAATATAATGTAAAGACAGTAGGTCGCTAAAGACCTCGAAGTCGTTGCGACGTAAAACTCTATATTAAAAAAAAAATATCCATAACAATATAAATTCTCTGGTCTTATGTCAACTCTAACCGAATCTCTGACTCTCTTCCTTTAAGCATGTCTCTCAACGGTTCTGAGTCAAACGATCCGATTGCAATAGCTGACATGTTTGCGACTTACTTCGAATCCAACTACGCCGGTAGCACTCACGGATACTCGCACCCGATACATCCTCGCTACGTGGACCTGTGTCTCTCTGACATCACAATTAACATCAGTGAAGTCCTAGAAGAAATCAAGAACCTCAGCATCTACAAGAGCGCGGGTGAAGATGGCATTCCAGCGAGCCTAATCAAAAACTGCAAATTTATCCTGGCAAGACCTCTTTGGATTATTTTTAACAAATCCCTTTCCACTGGTATCTTTCCGAGGAGATGGAAACTTAGCTTGGTAACGCCCATATTTAAGTCTGGTGACAAGACCAACATAGCAAACTACAGGCCTATTTCCTTGCTGAACATAGCTTCCAAAATTTTCGAAGCGATAATTACTAAGAAACTCTCATACAAGATCACCCAACACCTATCACACAATCAACACGGATTTATCAAAGGGCGTTCTACCGTCACTAACTTAGCTTGCTACATGAATGCTATATCCAGTGCCCTGGAAACACATACTCAAGTTGACGCAATATACACAGATTTTGCGAAAGCGTTTGACAGAGTAAACCACGGCTTGCTTGCAGATAAACTTGCTAGCTTTGGGATAACCGGCACTCTGCTCACCTGGCTGTACAGCTACATATCTATGCGTTACCAACGTATCAAATTCAGGGGTCACCTATCTAAAAAATCTGTGCTTGTTACCTCTGGCGTCCCGCAGGGATCGCACCTTGGTCACCTCCTCTTCCTCCTATTCATCGATGACATTCGGTTCATTTTTCGTAGTACTTACTTTCTGCTCTTTGCTGACGATTTGAAAATATACAAGTCCATACACACTATACACGACGCTCTCGACCTCCAGGAAGACATCTCTAGGCTCGAAACCTGGTGCGAACACAATCTGATGACTCTTAATGTAGCCAAATGCTGTGTAATTCTATTCAATAGTAGCAAAAACACCATACTACACAACTACACATTGTCAAACCAGACACTAAAGTACGTGACTAGTGTCAGGGATCTAGGTGTCATTGTAGACAACAAGTTTACATTTGACTCCCACCTTTTAAAGGTGCAGGCAACTGCATCTAACATGCTGGGCTTTCTCAAACGCTCTTGTAAGCATTTCACCAACCCACACATACTACTCCGTCTTTACCTATCACTGGTGATATCAAATCTGGAATACGCAGAAATTATTTGGTCACCTCGAACAGCTAGCCACCGCAACCTCTTGGAGGGTATTCAACATAAATTTCTCCGCTTCCTATCCACTAAAGTCGGAAGTTCTATGAGCCAGACCAGTCACAATTACAATCCTATCATGTCCAGATTCAAAATCAAATCACTTGAACACAGACGAATCGTATCCGAAATCCTGTTCCTTCACAAAATAGTAACAAACAAGACCGACTGTCCTACCCTTCTCCAACTCATTAAACTCCACGCTCCTCCACGCACAATCAGGCAACCAAATCTTTTCTACCAACCTCAGTATTACTCAAGATATGGGTACTTAGACACTATCTCAAGAATATGTAATACAGCTAACAAATTCCAACAACATATCGACTTGTTCGCAGATTCAATTGACAAATTAAGAACCGATACCTATAGAGCTCTCACCGCTACATCTTCGGTACAGAACTAAGACCTTTATCACACGCCCTGCAACATCGTTAGCGTCTCAATGACTGAACGCCCAGCGTAGCGTCTTTACATGCGTTTTTATTCGACCTATTATATTACTGACCTATTATATTATATTACTATTAGTTCCAACATATTGTAACTTCTGTGTAAAAAGGGTTCCACCCGTTTAAGAAATAAATAAATAAATACGTCTAGATAGGTGATAAGGATCTTCTCAATTGCATCTCTGTATTCTGGATCAATATGTTTGGTCCTTACGACTTCAGCAAATTTGTTTATTTGTTCCAATTTGTTATTTGACTCAATATCGTTTGTAATTTGATGGTCTGACTTACCAGTGTTGATGTAGCATATTTGGACTGGTTTTCCTTCTAAGTACTTAGTAGCTTTGGTACTGTTTCCAGGAGGTAGGTTATGGATTTGATCTTTCTGGAAAGGGATTGTGTAAGTATCCAGCGTGAGTTTATCGTTATCAATCATGTAGGTGTATTTTTCTAAAAATGGAAGTCCAATTATTCCGTCTTCGATTAGAGGAATGGAATCGGGTACAATGTAAAAGGTATGACTTATTCCTTTGATTATTATGGTGGATTTTTTTGAAGTCGTGTGTTTGTCATGTCCCATGCAAAAGCAGTGTTCCGGGGTTGTTTCCGTCTCCCCGGCTTCTTCCATTATATTTATACCTGCTCCTGTGTCCACGAGTAATCTTCCTGGTCGGGCGAGTCCGGGCGTTCGGAATGATATTTGTAATAATCTTCCGGATGTGCAGTTGACTCGGACGATATCCTTGGTTCGGGTGTTATCTCGTCTTCCATGTTGATCAAATTGGCACGTATCGGTGGAATTTTTCCTTGGCAGGCCGTTGGAAAATTTCGCGAGTAACATCTGTCCGCTGTATGTCCCGTGCGATTACATTTGGTACATTTTAGTTGCATCCGCTGAGCGAGTGGCATATTTGATGGATGTTGGTTTTGTTATGTCGTTTGACCGATTTGTTCCTTGGCTGGTGCTGTTCTAGGTAACGGGGTTTTGGTAAAATTTATTTTTTCTACTGCTCGGTTAGCGTCGCGAGTCCAAAGTTCCATATCCGCGGCCATAGTTTGTGCTTCTAGCAGTGTTTTGGGTTTACTAGGTATGACTAGTTGTCCAATGTCTCGTCTTAAATTAAGTATACAGGGTGTCTCTTAACTCCTGTCCTTCCCGGAAATGGGGGGTAGCTGGGGTGATTCTGAACAACTTTTTCCTTGACCAACATGTGGTTTGCAGCTTCATTTTTAAATTATTAACGAAAAACACTGGCCAATCAGAGCGCTCGCCGGTCAGCCGATGGCGCGGGCTCAGGCACGAACCACTCAGCTGTCGCAATGGGGGGCACCGAGGGTACCGACGGAAGCGTGCGGCAAATGTTACATCGTCTTAATTAAGAATAATGTGGAATAATTCGTTTATACTTATGAAACTAATAAGTCGTTTAATAACCGTGTTCGATACGTTTATTCATTATTCGAAAGGAATAAACTGTTTTATTACTTATGAAAAAAATATTTTATTTAACAGCACGTTTTTAGGTGGATAAATTATGTTTCATGAAAAACGATTTGCAGAACTAATGTTAGAAAAAGCTGGTTAAACTTACCCATTCGTCTACGAATTAATCTGGTAAACATTGTGCGAATCCTGACCTAGGCAACGCTCAACAGCTCATGACACCGGCCGGGTCGGTGAACTCACTACACTCACGGTGAATTCACTTCAAGATCACTTCACTTCACGGTCACTATCACTTGCCACTGTGAAATGTGGGAATATTTGAAACCGATTTATTTTTCTTACGTTTAAACATTTCGTAATAGTCTGAGTTTTTACGATTCATGTTGTCCGTTCCGCTAGCAGAACGACTCTGCCAGCTGAAACGTCGCACTCGCTTCCACACGCACACGCACATGTTCTTTAATTGTGGATAACATTGTAGTGCCGACGCTCACACTGCGACGCACACTACGCAGGGGCCGATGCTGCCCTGTGTGATCGGTATCTGCCGCCGATTTCCACTAAATTTGGAGACAGTGTGTGTGCGTGTGCGTGTGGAAGCGAGTGCGAACGTTTCAGCTGGCAGAGTCGTTCTGCTAACCGAACGAGAAACGTGAATCGTACAAACGCAGAATATTACTAAATGTTTAAACGTAGGAAGAATAAATTGTTTTTAACTATACCCAAATTTCACAGTAGCAAGTGCAAGTGACCGTGAAGTGAAGTTATCGTGAAGTGAAGTGATCGTGCAAGGATACTAACCCAGCCGTAACATCAGCTGTTGAACGTTGCCTGGGTCAGGATTCGCACACGTTAAGCAAGTTAATTCGTGGACGAATGGGTAAGTTTAACTAGCTTTTTCTAACATTAGTTGTGCAAATCGTTTTTCTGAAAACATAATTTATCCACCTAAAAACGTGCTGTTAAATAAAATATTTTTTTCATAAGTAATAAAACAGTTTATTCCTTTCGGATAATGAATAAACGTATCGAACACGGTTATTAAACGACTTATTAGTTTCATAAGTATAAACGAATTATTCCACATTATTCTTAATTAAGGCGATGTAACATTTGCCGCACGCTTTCTTCGGTACCCTCGATGCCCCCCCATCGTGACAGCTGATAGGTTCGTGCCTGAGCGCGCGCCATCGGCCGCCCAGCGGGCGCTCTCATTGGCCAGTGTTTTTCGTTAATAACTTAAAAATGAAGCTGCAAACCACATGTTGGTCAAGGAAAAAGTTGTTCAGAATCACCCCAGCTACCCCCCATTTCCGCGAAAGACAGGAGTTAAGAGACACCCTGTATATGTTCTTGTAGCCTCTTCTTCTTCTTCTTCTTCTTCTATGGCTACTCTTCGTGTTATGGGTCTTTGATGTTTGTTTTGTACTTCATACATTAATTCGTTAAGCTGTTGTCGAAATCTTAGGTTGTAAGACTGTATTGTTTCGGTAGCACTTTGTCGTACTAGCTGCAGTTTAGCACGGCAACTGCTGACGGTATTTGGTATGGAAACGTTTTGTCGCAGAGTTTCATAAAGCTCGTTGAAAGTTTCGATGGTCGTATAGCAGATGCTTCTTTTTGCATTTTCAGTTATTTTTTCAACTATTATCAATTTTACTAGTAATGTTCGTTCTGAGCAAATAGATCTGACATACATTACCGATTTAATGAAGCCTTCTACCCCCATAACATCGCGACCTCGCAAGGTCTCGATGGTTCTAATAACATCTTTTGCCTTCATACTGGGGCCTTCTTCAGTGATATTGTTTGCCGTTATTCTTGGTGCCGAAGGACCTGGTTCGCCTCGTGCAGCTTGTGTGTCGTCTCCATCGGATCTGCTGGGAAGGTAGGTTGATTGGCTCGTCTGGTTCGTCCAAGAATTAATGAACCGTCTTCCGTCATTGTTACTAGCTGTAACTGGTCTGCTAGATTCTGGATTTCTTTAGCTCTGTTTTTATTCTCGTTTCCCTGTTACGAGCCGAGGGCTAAGGGGCACGGTCGCGGAGCCGGGTATCGGTTGTTTAAAGAATTTGTTAGTTACGGATGTACCGGTGCGTATTTCATCACCGGGTGCCGTTTAAGGTAGGAGGATTTCGTGGATGTACCAAAGCGTATTTCATCTATGGGTGCCACTAGGAAGGTTTGCGTGGATGTACCAAAGCGTATTTCATCCATGGGTGCCACTAGGAAGGTTTGCGTGGATGTACCAAAACGTATTTCATCTATGGGTGCCACTAGGAAGGTTTGCGTGGATGTACCAAAGCGTATTTCATCTATGGGTGCCACTAGGAAGGTTTGCGTGGATGTACCAAAGCGTATTTCAGCTATGGGTGCCACTAGGAAGGTTTGCGTGGATGTACCAAAGCGTATTTCATCTATGGGTGCCACTAGGAAGGTTTGCGTGGATGTACCAAAGCGTATTTCGTCTATGGGTGCCACTAGGAAGGTTGTCGTGGATGTACCAAAGCGTATTTCATCTTTGGGTGCCACTAGGAATGTTAATAAATGTAACCTCGTAACTATCGATACACCTCGAGCGGTTAAGATGTATCTGTTCGGTGGATTCTATATACTGCTTATGATTGGTATAGGAAACGAATGAAATAAATGTATCTATGTTCAAATAATAAAATGTCTATATTCTCTTACTTTAAAGAATTACAACAGTGTTAATATTGCGGAGCTTAAACCCACGCTTACAGTCTTTTAACGAATAAATATGAAATGCTCGAAAGGGAATGCTACCCGATCTTGCTGTCTTTCGACAAATGCGAACGTTGAAATAAATATCGGATGAATGATCGAAAGGGAATTTAACCCGATCTCACTGAGCTCTAGTAGAACTTTTGACGATCAATTACGGCGTAAACACGTAGCTTGACTATTCAGAACTAAGCCGTTAATAAATAAAAGTTGCTCGAAGGGGACTTGAACCCGATCTCGCTGGCATCAGTATGGCTATCTGGCACCGACATGGTACGCAGCTAGTAAGGTCCATACTGATCCTTTAATAAATAGAAGTTGATCGAAAGGGAATGGAACCCGATCTCACTGGCATCAGTATGGCCATCTGGCACCGACATGGTACACAGCTAGTAAGGTCCATACTGAGCCACGAGAGTAGATTTCATGCCCTTTTTATATCCGAAAAGCGGACCAAAAATATGGTGGGGGTACAGAATCTTCCAAGGGAGTCCAAAAGATCGCCCTGAAGCGTTGCGTCATCGCGCCATCGCGGAAGGGGCAGAGTTGACTGCATGCACTCTCGATTTCCAAATAAGGGCATAATAGAGGAAACGAAGGAAACAATACTTCCTACGTAACATCCCAATAAAATGAGTTGTCCGTTTAAATTTTCCTCCATCCGTTGGATCTTGTCTAGGATCATTTTCATGGAGGCCTCAACTGCCATATTTATTGTGTTTTGGGAAGTAGTTGACGAGGATTCGGAAGAGGAATTCGAGGATATGCTTAATTTTCAGTCACGATATGTAACGAACGCCAGTGTTACCTCTGTCACTTGGTTCAGTGATCCGTTGTTTCACGATAGAATGAGACACGCAGTCCCTTCGGGTTGACACGTCCGTGGAGGTGTTCCGGAGGTTTATCTTCGTGAAGTATTACCGGATCCTGGCAGGATCGCCAAAAAGTCACGTGGAAAGTATTCACAGGGTGTTTTTTTTTAAGAGATAAGAAATAAAGTCACACAGATTCTAATTCCACACTTTCACCGTTAATAAAGACTTCCACGACTTAAAATGGGATATACCAAAGTGGTTCGGAGACTTACGACAAATGATAAGTTCCGCTTAAGTTGTAGGTATTCTCAATAATATAATAATATTAATATTATATAATAATAAAATATGATACGAGTACGAGTCTCCGCAGAGGCAGCATTATAGGCACAAATAAAACGAACTTTCAAGTATAAGCTTGAGAAAAAGACTAAACGCCATTCTTTATTTTACGGATCTTTTATAGTACAGTTTTCGGTTTGGGTTTAGTAGAGGAGTGATTTTTCAAGTACCAAAGTGGGGGTGATGACCTATGGTGTTTATGTTTCCATGCGTTATCTGGGCGTTACACCATCATCTCCCGGATAAACAGCAACGACTCTGCTAAGCAACCATTGCAAAGGAGGCAAATCCTCCTCAATCATTAGTACCATAGTACCTACCTCTATGTTCTGCCCCTTAGAGCACCACTGACTTCTAGTTTGCAACAAGTTAAGGTATTCTTTATGCCACGTTTGCCAAAAGTGTTGGCGTAATTTTTGTAAATGTTTCCATCTTGACAACAGGTGATCCGCTGTCGCAAGATAATCTCTTCGCTCTAATGCTAGTAGTGAATCTCCGACTAGGAAGTGAGTCAGGGCAACTAGATCAGTAGGGTCTGATGACAATGGCGTGAGCGGTCTCGAATTAAAAACAGCTCCTATTTCTGTCAATATGGAATAGTATTCTTCAAATGTGTAAGTTAAATTTTGGACGACCTTGTGTAAATGTCGCTTTACTATTTTAACCGCGGCCTCCCACAAATCCCCGAAATGAAGTGATCTGGGAGGGATAAATTTTGAAACAATTCCCTTACTTGCTAAACCTTGCACTATCGTATCTGCATTTTGTGAGAAAAACTTGCTAACCTCTCGCATCACGCTATTCGCGCCCATAAAATTTGTAGCATTATTTGAATGCATGTATTTACATAGACCCCTTCTGGACACAAATCGACTTAACGAAGCCAGAAAAGCCTCTGGAGTCAAATCGCTAACTAACTCTATGTATACCGCTTTGGTATGGAAACAGGTAAATACTGCAATGTATGCTTTAGATATATGAATCTTCCCCCTTCTCCTACTTTCGCGAACTTGCAACGGACCCGCATAATCGACTCCGCATACATTAAAAGGTCTTGACACTTCGGTCAACCGAGCTTTAGGTAAATCTGCTACACTAGTTTCAACAGGGCTAGGTAAGTAGCGAAAGCAGGCTATGCAGTCCCTAGTTATTTTTCTAGCCTCCCGTTTCCCAGACAGAGGCCAATATTTCGGGCGAACCGAACTCAGCAACTGTTCCGGTCCGCAATGATGCAGTCTTTCATGTTCCCTTCGCATTACCAATGTAGTCGCAGAATGTCTCGCAGGCAGTACAACATGATTCTTCTGATCTGTTAAAATGTCAGCGTGTCTTAGCCTTTCTCCAACACGTATCAATCCTAGGTTGTCCAGGTACGGATTCAAAGCAAGTAGCAGGCTTTTTCTTCCGAATTGCCTCCTCCGTTGTAGATCATACACTTCTTGTTGAAAAGCTTCCCTTTGGATTAATCTAGCTATAAGTACAATACTTCGGATTCTTCCAACGCTTCCACTGATAGCGATCTAGTCGTCCTTTTCCTTCGACCTACAGTGATGTATCTTCTTACGTATCCAAATATTCTAAGTAAGTTTTGAAATAACGAGAATTTTTGTAGCACATTCGCTTCTTCTTTTACCTCTAGGACAAGGTCAGTAGTCATCCTTAAGTCAGGTACCCCGCCATCACTAGTGATCTGCCCTTTAGGCCAATCTTCTCTACAGGCTATCCATTCCGGGTCTCTCCACCACTGCTGATCGTCTAGCACATTTTCAGTTTCCGAGCCTCTGGAAAGGAGATCAGCTGGGTTGTCCGCCGAAGGCACATGTTTCCATTCGATTTGTCCAGTGCTCTCCTGGATTTCTGCCACTCTATTGGCTACGTACGTGTTCATCTGCCTTGGTTCCGTTTTAATCTAATAGAGGACGATCGTCAAATCGCGCCAAAGGTGCGTCTCGCGTACCTTGTCCCCTAAAGCGCTCCATACGACAGTCACTAACCTTGCCAATAACAGGGCTGCTGAGTTCCAGCCTCGGCAGCGTGCCGCCTTTAGACTTTGCGCAGGGCAATCTTAACGTGCTCCTCACCACATAAATGCATGCTCCATAGACCTTTTCCGACGCGTCGCTAAATCCGTGCACGGTGATACCTTTGGAGCTGCCAGCATGGACAAGGCTCCAATTCGTGAATCCTCGGTAATGAATCGTAATACGCATGCTATTTGTTGTATATTTCCAAGGGAACGGACTCATCCCAGTTGACTCGCAGCTTCCATAGCTGCTGTATGAACATTTTTGAAGTGTAAACTTCTTTGGGCGCGCCGCGCACAGAATTTTGCTGGCGAGTGAATGAACCTGATGCGTGACGCTCGGGAGCCGAAGCGCGTGACGCTTTCGGGTAAACTCGAGGAGCCGAAGCGCGACACGGTCAACGCGACACGCTCAGCGTTTTGTTTTTTTGTTTTTTTTTCTCGAAGTGGAAATCTTCGCAAAACACCTCCTGCCCTGGGGGAGGGCAGGAGGTAGTGCCGGATTCTTACCGGCTAAAACCACCCCGGTCGCCTACCTCCGGCGCATAATAGGAGGCTCCGGGACCTACAAAGATATCGTCCGGTGCCTCCCCGCGCCCATGCCAATTCGGCCCTATCCTCGGGTTTCTATGCGCGACCACTCGGGCCTGACGTCTCACGTCTACTTCTTCCGTCGCTGAAACCACCGCGCCCCACAGTGGTCCCAAAGCCCGAAAACGTGGTCAAAACCCCAAAACATGAATTTTGTCGTATGGCCATTTTAACCGTTGCTTAGGGTACTTTATTGATGTCCCTATGGTGGGGTGTAAGTCAAAAACGTCTCATTTTTATACCTGACAAACAATTGCAATGCAAACATTAGTCTTTTTAGTCAAGCATTTCTCGTGAAGGTGAGCGTAAGTGTACACCGTTCAGTGTAAAGCGTATAACTTTTTTTAGCATAAAGTAATTTAAATTCTGTAAAATGGATGCTGTTTGTGGAAGTAAGTACAATGTTTTATAGTAGTTGTATTTTAAAAATTGATAACCATTAAATGTGTAAATCAGGAAATGTTTTGTACAAAATAAGGTATAAAATGTGATGAGTAAACTGTTTTCATGTAGGCAAAAAGTTGTAGATCCTGCCATATCCTGCGGTAATTTTTTTATAGGCATTTAGTTTATACTGTTATCTTGCAATGTGAGAAAAATTAGCTGCAGATACTTGCAGATGCACTTATGGCGGTATTTTCCGTATTCATGCTAGTCATTTTTGCCGCGTTCAATGATATTGAAATGTGTTTTAGAGAAAAGTTATGAGTTTCGAAGAGTCATAATTATGTAGTTGCGTGTAGTGTTTTATAAGTTAGATGTATAAAGAACATATGAATTAAATATTTATTTAAAAACTTTTTTTATATTTTTAAAAATAAAAACGCTATTATTAGATTTCGAGAAGAGTTCTCGAGAAAATGTTCTAGAGTGAACACAATGGAGGACGTTTTTCACCGATTTCTAGTCAATTCCGATCCGTATATATCTAGTTTAAGACAACTGCCAAGGAAGCCAATTAGAAGCTTTTCTACAGAAGCCTTGAAATTGTTCGCTGCTACAAATATACATGGAGAAGTTGCTACAGAAAGATATTTCGAAACAAATTCGGACGATAGCACTTAATTAGTTTTATTCAAATTTAAAAATTTTTTTTTTATTTAATTTTATTTATTTAATTTATACGCATTTCTTGAATAAACATATTTAGATAAGAGATGTACCCAATATTTATTTATAAACACTCCAAGACTCCAAATTACTGCGAATTTTTAAGAAAATTAAAATGAAGCATTTTGTTCTTCAATTATAGTGTAATAAAAATGATTTGACAAAAAAATGTTTCAGACAAAACTTAATCAGTATTCAGCTTTCTACAAAGATCAATATAAAAAATTGTACAGAATCTTTTTTTTAATAACAAATTAAAGGTCACCTTCAATTTATAAATGTTATTATATATTTTTGACAATAGAATATGATACCTGACATCAATACAAATTCAACGACCTACCACACTATTACCTTAAGTGTTCAAATCACGGTACAATAATTTTGTCCACGTTTTCGGGCTTTGGGACCACTGTGCGCCCCCCCGGCGGAGTTCTTGGAGATGCTCATAGATGGTCGCGTCTCCCTCCGCCAGGAGGTTGAAGGACACGGTGCCTGCCAGCGTTAGCGCCGCCTCGTGGGATATCGTGCGGTATCCCCTTACCACCCTGATGGCCATCCTCCTCTGCACCCGACGCAGCAGTTGCCTGCTTCGCCGGCTTGCCATCAGGGCAGACGCCCATACTGGAGCGCCGTATAGCGCCATGGACCGCACGACACCGGTGTATAAGCGGCGCACCCTCTCCTCTGGCCCCCCGAGGTTGGGCAGCAGACGGCCAAGACCGGCCGCCGCCTTTTCCAGCCGGGGAGCCAGGCGGTCGAAGTGGACTCCGAAATGCCAGCGGCCATCCAGGAGGAGACTGAGATACTCCATGCGGTCCCCCTCCTGAACATAGCCGCCACTTACCGAGATCCAGGACCGGGGCGGTCCTCCGCTGCGAGGCCTGTCGTGGAACCACAAGGCCTCGGTTTTCTGCGAGAAAATCTGCAACCCCAGTCCCCGGATTTCTCCAACGAAGGGGCCCAATACAGAACCCTGCGGGACACCGCGGTCGACCCCCCTCGTGTGCATCCGTCCACCGCGCACAGGATACTCGATACACTTGCCCCTGAGGTAGACCCTAAGTACCTTCCTCATATAGAGGGGCACTCCGTGTCCCTCGATTTCCCCCCCGATCTTCCCCCAGGGGAGGGAGTTGAAGGCGTTGGTAATGTCAAGGCTGACAGCCAACACACCCCCCCCCCCCCTGGGATGTGGCCAAGTCCGAGAGGGATATCACCCGACGGATGGCATCCACCGTCGAGCGTCCCCCTCTAAAGCCGTACTGGGACTCGGCCAGGTCGGGACCAACCCGGGACAGGTGCCCCGAGAGGCGGGAAGCCACCACCCTCTCAAACAGCTTCCCCGCCTCATCGAGGAGACAAATCGGCCGGTACGCCGAGGGAGTGTCTGCGGGCTTTCCAGCCTTCCTCACGAGGACCATCCGTCCCCTCTTCCAGCGGGACGGAACCCATCCCGTCCTCAGGCAGCCGTCGAACAGGCGCCTGAGGTGGGGCCCGAGGACGCGCAAGGCCAGGGCCATGGCACGGCCCGGGATGCCGTCAGAACCCGGCGCGGTGTTCCACGCCGCCATTCTCCTGACAGCCCGGGCCAGCTGCTCCGCCGTGACACCCATTTCGGCGGACCACTCGTTGGGGTCCGCCGCCCCGAGCTCCGTTGCCGGTTCCTCCTCGGCCGGAGGGAACAGGGTGTCGCCCACCCGGTCCAGGAACTCGGGGTCCAGAGTTTCCGTTACGGGGGGCGCCCAAGGGCGTAGTTTGCCCATCACCAACTTGTATGGGCGCCCCCAGGGTTCACGGCTCAGGTCTTCGAGGAGCTCCGTCCAGGCGCCCTGTTTCGCCTTCCCGATGGCCAGCTGGAGGGCTACAACGCGCTCCCTGTAGCCCTCGTACAACTGTCGTTCCCTCGCTAGGTCGCGACGTCGTCTTCGGCGGGCCCTCTGGAGCAGTCGCCGGGCGCGAGCGCAGACGTATCGCATCTCCGGCGACCACCAGTACGTTGTCTGCCGATTCGGGGCGCGGGACCGGGGCATGGCAGTATCGCATATCGCCACCATGCCCCCCTGGATCCGCGCCGCTTCCTCCTCGACGTCCGCGACCGGCCCAGCCGGAATTCCGGGCCAGGCCACGGCGAGGGACGAGGCCATCAGCGCGTCCTCGTCCAGGCGCTTCAGCGCCAACCTCTTCTTCTGAGCGGCGGAGACATAAGGGGACCCGTGCCCCCCACCCCTCCTACCACTCCCCAGCGGCCCACGGCCCCGGGTGGCGCACACCTCCATAAGGATATAGAGGTGGTCACTTAACGTTTCCACCTCCTGTGCCACCCTCCAGCCTCTTACGCGATCCACCACCGAGGAGGAGGCCCATGTCAAGTCGACTATGGACTCCCCCTGGTAGCGGACCCAGGTGCTGGCGGACCCCCGATACAGCAATCGGAGGTCGGAGCCTGCCGCCCAGTCCATCACCGCCACGCCCCTCGGGTCCATCCTGGGGGAACCCCAAGCCTGGGATTTGGAGTTGAAATCCCCCAGGACCATAACCGGCCAGGGCCGATATCGCGAGATGTATACCGCGACCCCGTCCAGGAACTCCTCGAAGGACCCGAGGTCCCACCACGCTCAGCGTTACACGATCAACGCGACACGCTCAGCGCGACACGGTCAACGCGACACGCTCAGCGCGACACGGTCAACGCGACACGGTCAACGCGACACGGTCAACGCGACACGCTCAGCGCGACACGGTTAACGCGACACGCTCAGCGCGACACGGTCAACGCGACACGGTCAGCGCGACACGGTCAACGCGACACGCTCAGCGCGACAAGGTCAACGCGACACGCTCAGCGCGACAAGGTCAACGCGACACGCTCAGCGCGACACGGTCAACGCGACACGCTCAGCGCGACACGGTCAACGCGACACGGTCAACGCGACACGCTCAGCGCGACACGGTCAACGCGACACGCTCAGTGCGACAAGGTCAACGCGCAACGCTCAGCGCGACACGGTCAACGCGACACGCTCAGCGCGACACGGTCAACGCGAAACGCATAGCGCGACACGGTCAACGCGAAACGCATAGCGCGACACGCTCAGTTCGGGTAAACTCGGGAGCCGAAATCGTCAGGCTCACGAGGTAGAACAAGAGAGCCGAGTTTTCCGAGCGAAGATCAGACAGTGCTTAGTAGTGGTGGAGAAATATCGTTGGTCAGCACTATCGATAATTTCCGATAGTTGGACCATCGGCGATCGATAATTATCGATACTGATGGAATGTGATATGTATGCATATGTAGTACATACATAAGTAATGTAAGGATGAGCGCTCTCTCTGGCAGCCAATGAAATGACGTTAAGCGCAGAGGAAGAGAGCGCTCTCCTAAAAACGCTCAGATACAGTTCAATCCTGTACAAAGGATATAATATTCTTTGAATTGCAGATTCTTTCGTACGCAAGATCACACAGAAAGCCAGCCTTTAATGACTAAATACTATCGGTATCGTCAGTTATAGAACAAATGCTTATCATCAAATTACCAAACATTTTTAAATTCGCGGCATTACGAATGTTAACCCACATTTTCGATGTACTATCGATAGTAAACATATATTATCGATAGTTTTCGATATTCGATAGCAGCAACTATCGATAATATCGATAGTGCCATCGATATTTCTCCACCACTAGTCCCCACTAGACCCCAGAGAAAGTAAGAGGAAGGTGCATTCTTATATAAACGAATAATTTTTGAGAAGGCGTGTTGGATTATGAATTATGAATTGTATAAAACCCAGTTAAACAAATAATTATCTCTTATAGTTCTGAGAATATATTCTATATTCATTCGTTAGAGTTTCTCCTCTGAATAAGGGCCTGCCTTCTTTTACTGTATAAAATAACTTACTTTTAGTAAACTCAACTGTGCATTATATACAGGGTGGCCCGGAACTCGCGCGGTATTTATAAAAAAAGGGGTACCTGAGATGATTCTGAACAACTTTTTCCTTGACCAAAATATTGTTTGAAGCTTCGTTTTTTAGTTATTGACGAAAAACACTGGCCAATGCGAGCGCCCGTATAGCGCGAGCTCAGTCACAATTGCGCGCGGCCGAGATCAGGTGCATCGAGGGGCAACGTACGGCAAATATTACAATCGTCTTACATTAAGAATAGTGTGTAATTCTTCGTTATTCATCAACAACAATTTAATTAACAAGTCGTTTAATAACTGTTCCATACTTTTATTCGTTTTCCGAAACGAATAAAGTGTTTTATTAATTATGAAAAAAGTGTTTGGATGATTGTTAACGATTGTAGTTCACTATGTTATAGTTCTGTAGATTATAGTCTCTATGGCTTAAGTAAATACTCGTAGATGTAAATAGAATAGTATGAACGACCCCCTCAGCGTCCGGCGTCCCGCTGGAGCCCCGAAATTCCGCGTCGCGTCGGACCAGTCAAGAATGAAGCAGCGAAGCGAGCTGACACTCTTATCAGCGAATGTGTATAGTGCGAATAAGCGTAAAATCGCCCTAGAAGTGCATAAGGGCCTGTCCGCGTCACTTCCAGCGAGTGAAGCAGTGAGTGTAGTGTCAAAACTAAATACAGACTATTTTTCCTGTCTACTTCTGTAAAAACAATCATACAGTCCACTCATTCCGACTCCGTTCAGAAGTCCTCCTTCTGCCGACTTATTTCCCCTATCGCTCCAGTTCAGCTATCGAACAAAAAGGTCCTTCGAGCCGGATTTTTGGAAAAGAATCCGCGAGTTCCGTTCCCCCCGCATTACCGCTTGGATAATCCTTGGCCGCACGCCGCGAGCCAAAACAGGCGCTATCACCTTCAGGACCTCTAACTCCTAGAGGTAAACACACGTTCTCTCGCTCGCTCGTTCAGCTGAACGGCGGTTAAACGAAGACCAAATCGGTTAACCGTGCTGTATTAGTGCGCAATAGCAACGTCAACAAACCATGACGAACCCATCGCCGAAGCTACTCGCCACCTTGCTCGCTGAGCAAGGGCTTATCGTCCAAACGATAAACAACGCTGTCGTCAACCTAAAGAAAAAGGTGAAGGATAATTTCACCCCTACTCTTATCCGCAATAGACTAAAGCTACTGGAGGAGAATTGGATTCGCTGCCGCGATCTGCACGCCGCCATCGTCGTCGCTAGCACCGAGGCTGATAAACAAAAGCTGACATACTTCACCGAGGCTCACAAGGAGAGGACACGCTCGACGTGAAAGGGATTTTCCTCAAACTTGCAGGGCTTGAAGATGACATATCTAAAGGTAATTTGGCAAAGCAGTAGCGCGCGCTTTTCAGAATTTTCCGAGAAAATTGCATTTGAAAATTCCTATACTTGTATATAAGCAGTTCGCGTTAAGTATTCAACAAGAAGGTGAGTAGCTGAGGGCATAACGAGAAATACTGGTAGTAGGAAGGTTGCTGGTTCGAGTCTCGGTATCGATAATTTTTTTTTTTTTAATTGATATTTTTTGGCCTAAAATGTATGAAATCTGTGCCAAGGAACAGTTACTTTTACTTTTGAAATAGAAAATGCATCTTTTTTCCTTATGCTATGGTTGTGTTTTATGGCACCGTTGGGTTTTCCGGTTGCCCTTTACCTGGAAGATCCAAGTCTACCTGGAAAGAACATGCACATTTGCCTGCCGTTTTTACCTTTTTCTACCTTTTTTACCTACAAATTTGAGGAAGTGGGGGGTACTAGCATGATGGTTACAGTAATAATTGAAGAAACGGCACCTCATAGTCGTATTTCGACAACAGCTATCGCAGCATTATTCCAAGTGTATAGAAAGTTAAAAGTAAAAGTAAAAGTAACTGTTCCTTGGCACAGATTTCATACATTTTAGGCCAAAAAATATCAATTAAAAAAAAAAAAAATTATCGATACCGAGACTCGAACCAGCAACCTTCCTACTACCAGTATTTCTCGTTATGCCCTCAGCTACTCACCTTCTTGTTGAATACTTAACGCGAACTGCTTATATACAAGTATAGGAATTTTCAAATGCAATTTTCTCGGAAAATTCTGAAAAGCGCGCGCTACTGCTTTGCCAAATTACCTTTAGATATGTCATCTTCAAGTCCTGCAAGTTTGAGGAAAATCCCTTTCACGTCGAGCGTGTCCTCTCCTTGTCAGATTGACAGCGCGAATGACGCTTTCATGGATGCTCGCGACTTCATGTATGAGCTTCTTCCGGAGGACGCGCTGCCTAACAGCTCGATGCAGACCTCCACTCCGAACCAGTCAACGGCAAACACGGTGAGATCTGACCAGTTAGTAAAATTGCCGCGCATTGACCTACCCCACTTCGATGGGAAAAGTATACAGTGGCAAAGTTTCCGAGACGTGTTTCAAAGCGTAATTATTGACCGCGCTGACTTGCCATCCGTCGTTAAGCTTCAGTACTTAAAGGCGAGCCTCCGCGGCGAAGCAAGCTCTCTATTGAAAAATATAGCAGTCACAGCGGCCAATTTCCAATCCGCATGGGAGTCTGTGATGGCGCGTTTTGAAAACCGACGTGTGCTGATACAGGCTCATTTACAGGAGTTCTTCGACTTAGTGCCGATCCGTCACGACGTGCTCCGAGAACTCAAGGTAGTAACAGATATTGCGCTCGAATCGACGAGCGCTCTGCGCAATCTAGGACGACCTGTCGAACATTGGGATGACCTGCTCGTATTTACCGTTGTGTCCAAATTCGACAGCATTTCTCGCAAGGAATGGGAGGATCCGCATGGGGAAACAGACGACTACCCGAACTTTTCCCAACTGACGTCTTTCCTGGAGAAGCGGATTCGTACCCTGGAAGCGCTCGCCGTCTCAAGCAACTCCGTCAAACCGACTGTATCATCGAAGAAGGAAAAAACAGTAAGATCCTTCCATTCTGCTCAGTCCAGCGAGAAAAGAAAATGCGCCTTTTGTAACGCTGAGCATCGTATTTATGCGTGCGTTAAGTTTAAGAATATGTCTATCGAAAACCGTTACGCGTTCGCGAGGCGTACAGGGCTCTGTCTCAATTGTCTTTCCAGTGGGCATAATGCTCACTCGTGCCCCAGCTCAATTAATTGCGCAAGATGCGGTCAGCGGCACCATTCGTTCCTGCACCAGGAAACAGCAGTCTGCTCGACACCACGACCATCCCCCGCCGTGGGAAAAACGAAGCAATCTTCGACGGGGCACCAACCTGCAGCACCCGAACCATTCAGCATAGCTGGGCCTCCCTCTGGCCTCGCAGAAACCAAGGTCAACGCTCACACCGCTTCGATTGAGCCTCCTCATTTTCCTACGGTAAGGCCGGTCCTGCTGGCTACGGCTAGAGTAACTTTAGCCACTCATGAAGGATCTTCCATTGTCGTGCGTGCTCTTCTAGATCCGGGGTCTCAATCTTCGTTCGTCAACGAAGCCCTCGTGCAGCAGCTTCGCCTCCCCCGCAAACGCGTTAACATCGGTATTACCGGTCTAAATGATACGTCATCGGGAAATGTAACCATCGCGGTCTCATTTCTATTGCGACCCATTGACCGAACGGATCCGACTGTCCCGGTCCGGGCTCTCGTAGTAAAAAGGGTTACGTCTTACACAAAACCTGCTTCCTTTTCTCTTCCTCTCCAGACAATGTTGTGGAATCTAAATCAAGCGGATCCTTGGCCCGACAACGACGACCGAATCGAGTTTTTAATAGGTGCGGATCTGTTCGGATCCATCTTACGCGACGGACTTCGTCAGGGGATTGCTGATACGATTACTGCGCAAAATACCATTTTCGGTTGGGTGCTTTCCGGTCCCTTAAATACCGCGACTAAAGTTTCCGCTACGGCGAAGGTGCACCACTCCATCGATTGGTCAATCGATTCTCTCCTACGAAGGTTTTGGGAATTCGAAGAAGTTCCCAGCAAACCCCTTCGTACTACTGAAGAAGTTCAATGTGAGGAACATTTCGTGCAAACGCACTCCCGAGATCCGGATGGGCGTTATGTCGTGCGTCTACCGTTCAGGTCCTCACCTCAACACCAACTAGGTGATTCCGAACATATAGCTCTATCGTCGCTCTTACGACTAGAAAAACGTTTTTCTCGCGAGGTGGCTCTTGCGCCTCAGTACCAAGCCTTTCTTAAGGAATATGAAGAGTTAGGGCACATGAGCCTTCTCCAAACTTCAGCGGAGGAAGGCTCTTTCCAGATCGACCTTCCGCATCATCCCGTAATCCGGGACAGTAGTAGCACTTCTAGAATAAGGGTAGTTTTTAACGCGTCCAGTCCTACCGCGACTGGGCTTTCTCTAAATGACCTCCTCCTGCCAGGCCCAAAATTACAATTCGAGCTACCAGCAATACTGCTTCGGTGGAGAGCCCATCGATACGTTTACACCGCCGACATTGCGAAGATGTTTCGTCAGGTACGAGTTGCCCCAGAGGATCGAAATTACCAGTGCATCCTCTGGAGAGAGAATTCGCAAGCTTCTGTGAAACGCTTCCGTTTAACCACGGTCACGTACGGCATGGCCTCCGCTCCCTTTCTAGCCTTACGAGTCCTTCGACAGCTTGTGGCTGACGAAGGATCGGAGTTTCCACTCGCTGTACCGGTCCTTTCGCAAGCCATCTACGTCGACGACTTGCTGTTCGGAGCGGAAAATAGAGTGCTCCTGCTCCAGATGAAAGATCAGGTCGAGAAACTTAAGGCTAGGGCTGGATTTCGGGTGCGCAAGTGGGCGAGCAATTGTCCGCAATTATTGGCAACGATCGATCAACGAGATCATGGGCTAGCCTACGATTTTTCGTCTGCGGAGACCGACGGGCTAAAGGTACTCGGGATTTTATGGAATCCCGGAGACGACTCCTTCCAGGTTTCGATTTCTCTTCCGGAATCGAGTGTTACGACCAAACGAAGTATTCTGTCCA
This sequence comes from Nomada flava, assembly GCA_951802745.1. Lineage (NCBI taxonomy): Eukaryota > Metazoa > Arthropoda > Insecta > Hymenoptera > Apidae > Nomada > Nomada flava. The sequence continues at coordinate 11,512,471 of OX637903.1, forward strand.
CGGTCGGGAGAATCTTCGACCCCTTGGGCTGGGCTTCTCCTGCTATCATTAGCGTTAAAATTCTACTGCAAGACTTTTGGCGCGAGAAATTAGAATGGGACGATCCCATTCCTTCTTCCCTAACCTCTCGTTGGACGAGTTTTCACGAGCAACTCTCGAGCCTTGAGAAAATTTCCATCCCTAGATGGACGGGCCAGAGAGGCGGCAGCTCCACATACCAGCTTGACGGATTCGCTGACGCTTCTTCATCCGCTTTTTCCGCTGTCGTCTACATCCAAATTTCGGACTTCGACGGGGACACCACGGTCCGGCTTCTCATGGCCAAAATCATTTTTTTTTTTTTTTTTTTTTTTACGAGGTGGAAATCTTCGAAAGACACCCCCTGCCCTGGGGGAGAGCAGGAGGTAGTGTCGGATTTCTATCGACTAAAACCACCCCGGTTACCTAACCTCGGCGCTTGTAGGGGAGGCCCCGTGACCTACGGAGACACTTCCGGTGCCTCCCCACGCCCGACCATTGCGGCCCCATCCTCGGGGGGGTCAGAAGGACCCTCCGAAAAACTCCGCCGTATCAGCACCTGGCCGCGCCAGGGGTAACACCCGACGCGGCCCACCCCCGCCAGACCGTGACAAGGACGACTCGGGCCCCCACTCGAGTCGTCCACGGCTCTCCGACGGCTCTGCGGGAATTGGATAGTTCCTCCCGGCAAGGCCGCCCGCATCCGGGAGCTGGCGACGGTCGTTCACAGGGGGTTGAGGGGGGACACCCCAACACCCCTCGGGCCCGTCTGCCACACCAAACAACGGGAGGGGGGATCTCGTCAGCGGAAACGGCCAGCGAGTCCGCCCCTCCTTCCCAATCGACGCCAGATCTCTGGCTGTCGGGCAGCTCTGCGGGATACCGGGAGGACATAATCCACCCACAGCAGGGCCGCCCGTCCACTGAGTCAGCGGTGACAGTCATCCGAGAGACGGGAGGGGGGCACCTCCGATCGCCCCTCGGACCGTCACCGCTTTTACACCACTGGAGGGGGGGATCTCGCCAGCCTACGCGAACGCAACCGGCGAGCCCTTTCCCTCCACCTTTCGTGTCGGGCGGGATCGGTCAATTCCCGATCCCGCTCCGATGCCTCCTTTCTGCGAAGGACATCCTCGCAGAAGGAGGCCACCGCTACCCAGTCTCTCTCGCTGCCCAGCACCACACTGACGATGCGTGGCAGCGAGAGATCCGCCCCCACCTGAGCCCGCAACACCCGGCGCTCAGCCGCCCACTCCGGGCACTCCTCCAGTGTGTGCTGCGCTGTGTCCAGCGTGGCACTCCGTCGTCGCCTCCGCCTGTATCCGGCACAGGTACTCACCGAAGCAACCATGCCCAGTGAGCACCTGCGTGACTCGGTAGGTGAGTGTCCCCCTACCGCGGTCCAGCCATTCATCCAGGCTGGGCAGAACCGCCCCGACTGCTCGCTGCGCGACTCCTCGGTTGAGGAGCTCCCTCCTCCATTTATCTCGCGCAGCCAGCCGGGCTTGGCGTCTCACTCCCACTTCCTCCTCAGCGGACACCATCGCGCCCCCCCGGCGGAGCTCTCGGAGACACTCATAGATCGAAGCGTTTCCCTCGGCCAGAAGATCGAATGGCACGGTGTCCGCCAAGGTCAGCGCCGCCTCGTGGGATACCGTGCGGTACCCCCTGATCACCCTGATGGCCATCCTCCTCTGTACGCGGCGCAGCAATGTTCGGCTGCGCCGCGCGACCACCAGGGCCGACGCCCATATCGGGGCGCCGTACAGGGCCATGGACCGCACGATACCAAGGTACAGGCGGCGCACCCTCTCATCTGGCCCCCCGATGTTTGGGAGGAGGCGACCAAGACCAGTCGCCGCCCTCTCCAAACGGGGAGCCAGTCGGTCGAAGTGGACCGTGAAACGCCAGTGGCTGTCCAAGAGGAGACCAAGATAGTTCATCCGGTCCCCAACCTGAACGTGCTCCTCCCTATCATAATCCAGGACCGGGGCGGTTCCCCGCTCCGAGGCCTGTCATGAAACCACATGGCCTCGGTTTTCGGCGGGGAGATCCGCAACCCCAGTCCCCGGATACCGTCGACGACGGAGGCCAGTCCTGTCTCCGCCAGACGGATGGTCCTCTCCCAGTCCCTCCCGACGGCCATCAGCACCGTGTCATCCGCGTAACACGTCAGACTGACGCCGTTCGGAAGGGCAGCCCGCAGCACCCGATCGTACCCGATGCCCCACAACATGGGGCCCAGGACCGACCCCTGTGGGACACCACGATCCACCTCCCTCGTGCACAACCGGCCGCCTCTGCCCGGATATTCAATCCACCTGTCTCTCAGGTAGTCCCTTAGGACCTTCCTCACGTAGAGGGGCACTCCGTGTTCGGCGAGTGCCCACCCGGTACACCCCCAGGGAAGGGAGTTAAAGGCGTTGGCGATGTCCAAACTGACCGCCAACGCCACCCCCCCCCCCCCTGGGACGTGGCCGAGTCCGAGAGGGACCTGACTCGACTAATGGCGTCGATCGTCGAGCGTCCCCCTCTAAAACCGAACTGGGACTCGGCCAGGTCGGGACCCGCCCGGGACAGGTGCCCCGAGAGGCGGGAAGCCAACACCCTCTCGAAGAGCTTCCCCAACTCGTCGAGGAGGCAGATAAGCCTGTACGCCGAGGGAGAATCGGCGGGCTTGCCGATCTTCCTGACTAGGAGGCCCGAGGACGCGCAGGGCAAGGGCCATGGCTCTGCCCGGTATGCCGTCAGGGCCCGGGGCCGTGTTGCGAGCACCCATTATCCTGACGGCCCGGGAGAGCTCCTCCTCCGTGACCCCCATGTCGTCGGACCAGGTGTTCGGGTCCGACTCCCCGAGCTCCAGTGACTACTTGTCAGCCAAACTTAACCGAATCTAACGGATTAATAATTAAAAAAATCGATTAATCGGCTACCGGTTGGTTAGCGCTGTGGACTAATAGTCGATTAATCGATTGCCGGTCGGTAACCGCTGGGAACAAAAAGTCGATTAACCGATTGCCGGTCGGTAAGCGCTGGGAACAAAAAGTCGATTAATCGACTGCCGGTCGGTAAAGTGTTAAGTATAAAAACGTCAACAATATTGTGGGAAAAAATAACTGACTACGCGTGTGACATTTACTAGGATACCTAAAGGACACCAAACTATATGAAAAACTGTAAACCAGATCAGTAGGTCGCTAATAACCCATACCAGTGGTTGATGCGACACTAAATAACTAATTAAAAAAAAAAAATTTGTACGGTTTACTATAAACGGAAAAATAAGTTCGTAAATGCCGTATCGCATCGTCCGCACTGGGCGGTCGGATAAAATTTTACAAACTTTTTGAATGCGTCAATCACTTCAAAAATATACTTATGACGGTGATTTGTTCGTTCCAACGGACCATAGTGATCAATGTGTACGCAATAAAACTGTACTGAATTCTTGTCCGCATATTCTAATATGCCTTCTACTCGGTTCGCATTGGCTGAATACGTGATACACTTTAAACAATTCGCAATATATTTTCGGATCTGTTTCTTCTGCGGAAACCAATATATTGGCACAATGTATTCAAGGGTCTTATCTATTCATTGATGACCTACTTCCTCGTGATTTTCCTAATTACATTTTCCTCCATTGATGATGGAACACAAAATAACCATTTGTTATTGACCTTACCATAATCCATTACTAAATTCGTAAAATTTATTTTCGGAATTCGGCAATTCCTCCCGCAGTTTTCCTAATTCCGGGTCCTGATTTTGTAAGATAGAAAGGTTTTCTTCGGAACTATTTTCTGTGATGATTAACACACTAAATTCGCGTCTAACAAAAGTGCGTCCGCACGTACCATTTTATCTCCCGCTCGGTGTTCTAACGTATATTGATAATTTCGCAAAATTAATGACCATCGCAAAATTCGTGGGTTTATTTCCTTTCGCTCCAAAGTTAATTTCAAACTGTTACAATCTGTCACAATTTTGTACGGGATTCCTTGCAAGTAGATTCTAAAACGCTCCAGCGCATAAACTATTGCTAGTGCCTCCAATTCAAAACTGTGATACGGGGTGTATGTGAACACTTTTCTCCTTGTCCAACATGTGGTTTTGCAGGTTCATTTTTAAGTTATTAACGAAAAACACTGGCCAATGAGAGCGCCCACCGGTCGCCCTCGATGCCCCCCATCACGGTTGGTGCCTGAGCCCACGCCAGCGGCCGACCGGCGGGCGCTCTCATTGGCTAGTGTTTTTCGTTAATAACTTAAAAATGAAGCTGAAAAACCACATGTTGGCCAAGGAGAAAAGTGTTTACATACACCCCGGCTACGCCCCAATTCCCGATGTTCCCTTAGTTAGCGGACACCCTGTATATCAAGATTTTTTGATGATCTAATAATTGTCGATGTGCGGTATTAATAAATCTCATAAAAAATGATGGGCCGTTTGTCAAATCAAAAGGCATACGTAAGTATTCAAATTGACCCATAAAACATGTAAATGCCGTGTATTTTATTGAGTTTTTCTTCATAAACACATGGTGACACGCATCTTTCAAATCTAGCTGACAAAAATTTGATTTGTTTCGCAATTGATCAATTTGATCATCTATCCTAGGAATACGAAAATTATCGCGTAACGTTAACTTATTCAATGTCTCTGTAGTCTACGGCCATTCTATACTGTCGGTCTTTCTTTCTTATCAACACGATCGGGCTACAATAATGCGAATTATTCTCAATTATTTGCGCGACTGCATTCTTCTCGCAGTACGATAAACGTCGCGGATTGTAATAAAAGGGTTGGTGATTTGGTTTCAAAATTAATTCAATTTCTAATTTTAGATCTGGCAGTTCCGGTCTACTCGGTTTTACGTAATGCCCGTTAACAATTTGATTAATTTTTATACTGTTAAGGACATCGTTGTTTACGTTATCATCTATCATATCTGTTCGGGTTGCTGGTGGATTAGACGGAAGGACTGGGCATGGGTCGTCCAGGTCTCCTTTCAATAAAAGTCGTTGTTGTTGCACACACTGATACGGCACTTTATTTTATACAACAGTCTCCACGCACACACAACAGTTAACAAAAACGAAGCGACAGGTACGACCGGAAGACGATGAAGTAACACGAACTTGTAGGGACACGAGCTCGTGTGCTTAGCAATGTGCTACGGTTTTCTCTTTACGCTGATTGAATGACTTCGTTCTGCGACGGTTGTCGATGCTCTGGGGCCGACTGGCAACGCTCGCGGATCCACGGGCTGTTGGGCCTGTTCGAGGTGGGGCTGACAAGTAGGCCTAAATTAGGCTACTGGTGGTTTTCCGTGTCAACAAGGTACGGAGATGGCCGACCACCGGCGCGACAAAGAGACACAGTGCATCAACAGCGTGTTGATGCACTGCGGAGGGTCGCGTGAAGGATTCCCGAACAACATCTATCTTCATTATTTCTGCAACCGAGCTAGAGCGAATAATAATCGTTTTCCCGATTGTAACATCTAAATTATCGATATTAATAAAATCACGAACTAATAAGCAATCGCAACTAAGAGTCCTGTCAGGAATCGCGTAAAAGACGAGCGTTGCATCGCAACCCGAAACTAGCGTTTTTTGCGTCAACCGGCCTCATATTTTTATCGCGCTTCTGTTGACTCCTTCAAATCGCATCGTACGGTCGTAATTATTTAATTGAACATTCACGGGGACTAATCTCTGACTTAAAAATGATACTGGACTTCCGGTATCAATAACCGCTTCGATCTTACCTATATGCAAAATTAATTCGACCGTGTGACATGGAGTTATTTTGCTCGCCCTTGAATTAACCAAATGCGTATTCATCTCGCTCTGCTTTGCTCTTCTCACTTCTTTCGGCGCTCCCAGCCGCCGTGGACAGAACTGTCACCGATGTTCGGCCAACCCACAGCTGCAGCACGATCCTGGACTCCTTTTCGGCTTCGGGTAGGCGTTGGCCAAATGTCCCGCCTCGTTGCAGTTGAAGCATCGGGATGGCGGCCTGACCCATCCCGGGGCCGTAGACGTCCTCTCCGTCGGGTTGTTCGAGTTCGCTGCGTTGGTCGACGGCGTCACAGGTACCACGGATTCCTTCTTCGCCAACGATCGAATTGCGTTCCGCACTCGATCATAAATTTTCAGTTTCTCGTTAAGTTCACTCAAATGCTTGGCTTCGTAAAGATGAACCTTCCTCGTTGGCTCGTCCAGAATACCGCCCACGATATATTGTATGAGCGATTCGGATTCGATCAACCCTCGTGCTGAAATTTCTTTCATCTTCAAAAAATATTCGTGCACTGATTCGTCCCGCTGCATTGTTCTAGTGCGTAACAATTCGTGTAACTGTGCACTGTGTATCCGCGTAGAAAATTCCTCCAGTAACCGAATTCTCAATCGTGCCCACGATGAGAGCCCCTGCTCCCCCTGCACGAACAATTTCGCCAATCCGGTCAGACATTTTCTCGCGAACAGAAGTTTTTGCAGGTCGGACCATGCCAATATCATCGCATTCTCTTCAAACTCTGCCATCCACCTCCCAATGGGAAATCCATCACTTCCGTTAAACAGGCGTATCGAGTCCTCGATACAGTAATTTCTGGTTTGACGCTCGCCACGATCTGTAGGGAGGACGCTCGCGAGTCACCCCCACCACTGGAGGGACCCCCTAGCTTTGATTGGAAGGAGGAATCCGTCACCTTTTGACTAGCCGACACGTCGCGGTGGCTGACAGCCGCGGTAACCACTTAAAGATTATATGCCTTCGTATCGGTGAGACCACACTAATGCAACGGCAAAACTTTTTTATTGTTACTTATATCGCTATAATTTTTTTTGAGAAATATTGCTGAGATTGTGGTGACTCTTGGTCCATTGGAACCTGGTAGTACCCCGAGGCTAAATCAAGGGTGGTCAAATATTTATGGCCCCCTAAACGGTCAATTTGACCCTCGATCAGCGGCAATGGGTACTTGTCCTTTTCCGTTATAGCATTGAGTCGGCGATAATCAATGCATAACCGTAATTTCCCTGTCTTCTTCTTTATTATTATTATCGGACTCGCGTACGGCGAGTTCGATTCTCTTACTATCCCGTTTTTCAATAATTCTAGAACTATTTCACGTACTGATGCTCTTTCGGACTCAGACATACGATAAGGCCGGTATACTACTGCCGTATCGGTACTGCATTTAATACTCATCTTCACCGCATCGGTATTTCCCAAAGTTTCCATCGACGTGGTGATTCGGTCCCCGTATTTCGTAACAAGTTCTGTCAGTGCAATCATGTCCGCGTCCGACATATCCCCAATATCCAAATTGTCAAAATTCGTCGCGTTTTCAATCACGCAAATGTCTACAGTGCTTTTTCGGTGCTCAATCTTTTCCGGTAGTTCTCTTATCGTGATTTTATCCTGTCGCTTAGTTAGAACTATGTGATTCTGATCTAGAAAATCTCGCCCGACAATCATTTCGTGGCTAAGTTGTTCCGACTCAACTATTATAGCTCTTACATTTGCCCTCGCTTCCATAATTTTAATAATGATTTCGGCAAATGAGTTACTAAAAGTCCCCGCTCCCGAGATTCCACGTATCTCGAGCTCTCGATCCTCAATCATTTCTAACCCTAATCGCATTGCTACCAGTTTCTTTAGCAACGTATGCGAGCTGCCTGTGTCGACCAAGCACTTGATTTGCCTCCCGTTCACAACCGCCGGTAAAATATACATATTGGGGTTATTCAAGTTTACCTGTGTTGTACTGGCATGGGGTCTCGACTGCAGTATTTGGCCAGATGACCCGCTTTCTTGCATGAATGGCAGGTAATACGGACCCGTTGGCACTGCCTCGAAAGGTGCCCCCGTTCTCCACAGTTGTAGCGAACCACTCCTCCATATTGCACCCCTTCCTTCGGAACCACGGCCTGCTGCTCCGGCCGCTGTGGCAATTTTTCCGTTGCCGTCGGGCGTCGGCGTTCGGGTTGTCGAAGACTGGGCCTTCTCGCACTAGACCGCTTACGCGGCATTACTTCCATCTCGTTCATAGTCGCGTACAAATCGTACACGTCCTTGTATTTGTTTGAGCGAATCGTACGCTCGATCGCTTCGTCGCTAACACCGGTGATGATCGCTTCCTCCATGTACGCGTCCGGTAATTCGATCTTTAAGGCGCGCATCTTGGTCATCTTTTCAAAACAGTAATCGCCTAATTTTTGGCCCTGTCGTGCGCTGTAATCAGCAGCCTCCCGCAACAGTCTTCCGAACGGCACCGGCTTTCGGAATTGCCTAATGAGCAATCGACTCATCGATTTCCATGAATGGTCGTATCGCTGTTCCTCATCATAAAACTTCCTAGCGTGACCTTTCACATTTCTGGCAATGAGCCGAACGATGTCATCATCGGTCCAGTCATATCGTCGCGCTAGTCGTTTCACGTGCTGCACCCATTGTTCTATATCCGCACTGTCACGTGAAGGGTCAAACACGGGCACTGAATGTTCGTCACTCACGGGTCTGGCTTGAAGATTTCGCAACTTCCGCTTTAACTTAGCCAACTTTTCGCGAAGTTCTTCCGCCGGTGATCGACTTCGCGACCTGCGGGTACGGTCACGTTATTCCTCGCGGCTGCGGCGCGAAATTTCACGATCCCGACTTCTTTCGGATTCCACCGAAACATCGCGTTCTCTACGTTTCCCGCGATCACGCTCATCACTGCGCGAACGATCCCATGAATGATCGCGCGAATGATCCCATGAATGATCGCGCGAATGGTCTCGGGAACGAACCATGTCACTTTTACTCGGCACAAGTTACGTACGCTAATTAGACTAACTTACGTCTGCCCTTAACACTATTTGTAGTACGGTTCCGCAGCACGATTAAGCGTCTCTTTGCAGCACTACGGAATGACTCAAAACTTTATTTTTCATATTCCTTAACGCACACAAGCACGCGGCTTTATCCCACTTCTGATTTGTAAGAATTAAGCAAAAATAAGAAACAACGTTAAAGAAAGTTGAATATATTTCGCCAGGGCGGTACAAGTTGAAAATGCAGCGTGTCTCGAAACGAGGTCTGTGCAAGACTGACTGCTATTGACCGGGAAGTCCTTTCGTTGACACCAACGAAGTTCCTTAAGGTTTTATCTAATTTATGACGGGCCTGGCGTCACGTTGTCTGGACCCAGCGTCGCCGTGTTCGCCTTTTGATATAAACATCCGCAAGCGGCTGTGCCTCGTTCGTCGAGTGGTGTCAGATTTTCTAACAAAAGCCAGTAAGGATGGCTACGGGAAACGAGACAGCAGCGACGAGTGCACGAAGGCAATCGGTGAACTCGCAAGCAGAAGACAGTGAACTAGACAGGACCGTCGTAGAAGTGACAAGCAAGACAGAAGTGAGGAGAATAGATACAATGAAGGTAACTGAGTTAAGCGAGAGACTATAAGAATTGCATTTAAATACGACTGGTAAGAAGGCAGAGCTGCGAGACAGGCTGAGACGACACATGGAAGAGGAAGATGACGAAACGGAAGAGGCGGAAGACAAAGCTGGATCGGAGGAGGATACAGACTCAGAGAGAAAGATGAAGAAACATAGAAGGAAACGCGGTGGTGGAAAAAAGCATGTTCACGATCAAAGATGTAGAAGAATCACATCCGTATTTCACGGGCGATGATAAATTATCGGTACGTAAGTGGATCGAAGAATTCGAGGGAACAGGTACGTTATACAGTGGAACGACCTGCAGATTTTTATCTGTTGAAAGCCAATGCTGAAAGCATCAGCTAAACAATACGTGACGGCGCAGAGGGGTATTACGTCATGGGCAATTTTAAGAAAGAGGTTGAAAAAAGAATTTAAGACGGTAGTAAACAGCGCCCAAATACATGCACAATTGTCGACGTGGCAGAGAAAAGCAAAAGAGACTGGGAGACAATACAGTATTGTCTCCATTAAAGCGACAATATTGTATCGCATACAAGCGAAAAGTTTATCCCCACTCCTGGGGGGTATACCACTGGAGGCGCCCAGAAGCTCGCTTGGCGATCAGTGTAACGCGATCCGGGTTAGCATATATCGGTGAGGTAATACTAATTCAACGATGAAACTTTGCTATTTCTCATCCTTTCCTTATGAAACTTTTACATAACATAGCTGACATTTTTCTGATTAAAATGATACCAAACACGATATAATTTGGATCATATTTACATTATTTAATAAGAGGTGTATAATGCATTGTGAACAGTTAATATAGTCCAAATTATATCGTGCTTGGTGTTACTTTAATCAGAAAAATGTCACAAAACTGTTGGATAAAGTTTGATAAAAAAAAACTAGAAATTAAAAAAGTTTCATCGTTGCGTTAGTGTTGTTTCACCGATACGCTGGATTTTGTTTTGCCTCTTGGCTGCTCGGTCCTTTATCTTTACTCGCTGTCCTTTTCTATGTTCGACCATGTCGGCAAATTTCAAACAATGTAGGAACTGTGCTATTTAAGCGAATGTTCAGACCCGAGGCTTTCGCTTTAATGGAGACTATACTGTATGTGTATGCGATGATGGAGATAGCCAGCGAGGGAAACGTGGAAGAAAGGGCATTAAGGAACATATCATCAACGGAATCCTAGATAGAGAGTATAACAAAATGATTTTATATCAAGTGTAGTCACTTAAAATTTCGCGGCTGAGATGGCGCAAGAACGGGGGCTCGCCGTCGCGCAGCACCGCGCAGTATGTACATAGTGTAGTATTAGTATTGTAATGTATGTTAATGTGTGGTATGTTTGTGTGTTTGTTTAGGATATTGATTAGTTATATGTTTTTTGTTATGTTAAGAAGTTAGTTTATTTATCAGTATCATAGTTACGCAGTTGAAACAGCAAGGCTCAGATTGCTATAAGACGTAAAAGGTGTAGGACGCATAAATTTTACGGACATTAATAAAAGTTATTTTTAAAAATTGCCTACAATAGTATGTAATTGTAATTGGTAATACAGCAGTAGTAGCTATATAGCAGGAGAAGAGCAAGAGCAGGAGAAGAGCAAGTACAAGAGACAGCGCAATAAGATAAAGGTATTGTATTCCTCCATCCAGGAGCGAAAAACTGGTGATAGAGGATAAAAAGATCACCACAGTTAATCAGAAGTGGGATTCGCTTACGCGTCAGTGTTCGGGATCCGAGAATTTAAGGGAATAAGGCGAACACGTGGCGAGCGCAAGGGACGTCGCCATTGTTACCGGGTATAACGTTGAGTTACTATAAAACGAAAGTAATCGTCTTGTGCGGTTGTCGCTATACCGAAAAACAGGCATACGGCGGAAACTGTTGGTATCGTTTTGGAAAGCTTGTGCTGTGTAGAGAGTGATTTAACTCGGTTTTCCAAATCATGGCGGACGAGCACGCGAGAGACGAAAGGCACTTTCGGGATGTACTGAGTGTTTTGCCGCAATTCAACTCCGTAGCGGAGGACCTGACGGTCGAAGAATGGATCGACAAGATTGAAGAATATGGGGATCTCTACAATTGGTATGAGATTACCATCCGACACTACGCGCTAACGAATCTCGACGGAGTGGCGAAAAAATGGCGCGATAGTTTGCCGCGGTTGGAACGCACATGGGCCGAATGGAAGAAGCTTCTACGGCGGAATTTTCCAGCGGACACGAGCGCGGTAAAGAGGCAACTCGACGCACAACATTATCAGCGGAAATCAGGTCAGAATATTATTGAGTATTATTATGAAAAGTTAGCGAAATGCAACAGAGCTAATATGGCTGACCGCGAGATAATAGAGTGGATAGTGGACGGGTTGAATAGTCCTAAATTCCGAAATTATTTGGGGCCGCTCAGTAAATATCACACTCCGTGCGAATTGCTGTCAGATCTACGGTCCGGAGACGAACATATAAGAGAAAACGCAACATCGGGTATCAATCGAGCTAACAGCGGCACAGTTTCTAGAAGCTTCGGAACGAAATGTTACCATTGCAAACAAGAGGGTCACGTAGCAGGATTGTGTCCAAAACTTGGAAAGGGCGTTACATGTTTCAAATGTGGACAAACAGGGCATTACTCGCGCGCGTGTACGGCAAGGGGAAGCGACGGGATGCCGGGGCAACAACACCGCCGATAATTCAAAGCAATGCGAAGCGCCTAATGCAAATTGGTAACGACTCTTACCGAAAATATTTCAAGGATGCGTTAGTGAACGGTCGTCCGATAAGAGCCTGCCTGGATCTGGGGAGCAGCATTGTAGCGTTAAGACAAGACGTGGCGGACGAAATGGGCTTAACTTATCACGAAATTACACTTAGCCCTCTTGTAGGATACGGCGAAGGTCAAGTGCGGCCGATCGGCGTGTTCACTGCCAATCTCAGCATCGATGATGTGGAAGCCAGAGTGCCTATCCACATCGTACCTCGCGGAAGTCAATTTATACCGTTACTGGTGGGACATCCTTACACGGAGCACCCGGAGGTGGTCATTCTAAGCCGATTGGGCGAATTGAGAGTGGCTGCGACGATGGATGCCTTGCTGGAGACAGTCGACGACGCCTCACAACGGACGACTTATGGGTGGAAGGCGGCTTACGAGAAAAGGGCCCACTCGTACCGAGATGTGTGATCACTACGAATGCAGAGGGAAAATCATCAATCCCAATGCTGAATGTCGGCGATGAGGAGGTCGTCGTCAAACCAGGGGATACAATCACACGGGGCGAGACCTGCAGAGAGCAACCCATGGAGAAATCCATTCACGAACGAGAGACCAATGATGAGCCGGTGACGCGGGACGAGATCAACACCGACCTCGAGGGCGAAGAATTACAACTCCTTCTCGACCTGCTATATAGCGAGCGTGACGTAATTGCGAAAAATATTCGTCAAGTAGGTACTACGAACGAAGCAGAAATGCGTATCGAGCTTACGTGTGATAAGACGATAGTTTATAGGCCGTACCGTTTGTTATTTGGCGAGCGGCGGCAACTGAAAGACTTAATAGATGATTTAAAAAGCGTGGATATAGTGGAAGACAGTTCATCTCCGTTTGCGAGTCCGGCAGTTTTGGTCAGGAAACGAAGTGGCGAGATTAGAATGTGTGCAGATTACCGTGCCTTGAACAAGATTACGGTAAGGGATAAGTATCCACTGGCACAGGTCGATGACCAGTTAGATAGACTAGGAGGCCAAAAATACTACATGAGTTTAGATTTATTTAGTGGCTATTATTAAATTCCGGTAGAGACTCAATCGCGAAGCAAATCCACCTTTGTTACGCACGATGGACATTTTCAATTCAAGAGAATGCCGTTTGGTTTGACGAATGCGCCAGCTGTATTCCAGCGCACGCTGAATAATGTGCTAGGCACGCTACGATATGAAGAAGCGGTGGCTTATTTGGACCACATTATCGTCCCAAGCGCTACGCTCGAACAGGGGTTAACGCGTCTTAACACTAGGTTTACGGACGTTTCTTATATACCTATCTCTACGGCACCCGTCAAATTGACGGGTGAATGAAAATACGCACTTTCTTTAAAAAACCGATTTAATCAAGTTAACTTCAAATTGCACAGTATTTGGCTTCACGTTTAAATAAAGTATCAAGAAATAAAAAGTCCTTAAAAAATATCATGGAAATAATAACAATAATACTAACGGGTAATGCTACTTATTGAGTACATTTTTTACAGGTATATTGCACTTTGCCTGTGCATTTTCCGCATACCACTTCTTTGCAAGATATGCAACAATTGCTGCTTTTATTGTTGTTGCAGTATCCCACTTGGCAACTTTTTCGCTCTTGTAGTATTATAGATGATGAAGAAGCGCCTGATCGTTGGCAAATGTTCTCCTTGTTTTCCGCACCTAATTCCTCGGCTAAACTAAACATGTATTGTTTCCTGGATATTGTGGCTCCGGTGCACTGTTTATATAGTATCCACGCGTTTATTGCTGCCAAATCTAATATATTGAAAAAGGTTTGAAAAGGCCATCGGAAATTGCCTGCTTTTACGCTATATTTGCGTGCCATCTGGTCAACGACGTCCACTCCGAACTTCGTTTTATTATAATATGATATAGTTTCTGGAAGACGTTTGCGGTTGTCTTCTATTTGTACACCTGTATGTCTGGTGCTTAGAAGGAGGACTTTTATCTTCGGCTTACTTTTATATACCGTAAGGATGAAATTTTCTGATTTATATAAATCTGAGGAAAACAAAGTCATCTTATCTTTTTTTTCCTTTACGGGTTTTGGCAGTTCTCGTTTGTTTGACCGCATGGTCCCAACCAAAGTTGTTTTTCGCGCAAGCAATTTTTGAGCTAGCGGGATGCTTGTAAAGAAATTATCTGTTGTTATATTTCTGCCTCGATCTAAATATGGTTCGGCTAATGTCAATGTGACAAACTCACCCAACGGTTGTGAGCTTCGGGTTTCATGTTTCCCCAAATAAGGGAAACCGTTCACAATATATTTTGATTCGACGTCAACTGCTAACCAAATCTTGATGCCGAATTTCTGAGGCTTATTCGGCATATATTGCGTAAACCTGCATCGAGCTTTCGTCGGAAATAACTGTTCATCTATTGAGATGTTTTCATGTGGCTTATAACAAGCCTGGCTGTTACTTATAAATTTCCTCCATACTTCGGATATCAGTGCAAATTTATCTGTTTGTAATCTTTCGGAACGTTGGTTTTTTTTATCGAAGCGTATGAATCTTAAAATTTCTGTAAATTTATCTCTGCTCATTGTGTTTCTGAAGAAAGGGGGGCCCCATTTTTTCGACCATAGATAGGAAGCTTTCAACGATCTTGCTTCATATGCGCCCCGAGCATACAGAACTCCTATAAAACTTCGTAATTCCGCAATTGTGATTGTCCAGTCTGTTTTCAAGACGCGACGTGCCTCGGTTTCAGTGCAATCTTTTATGTGTTGCATTATATGTTTGTCAATTATCAAATCGAAAGCGCTAAGCATGCAACACACCATAATATTTCTTTTAGCATGGGCAGTAGGCCCTCCGATATCCTTGAAAATCATACGGATGGGCGTCCTACCTCTAGATCCGCCTGGTTTCAGTTTTGTCCACTGTGTCCCGTCAGCTGCAATTTCGATATCACCCGCTACATTTTGGGATGTACTGGGAAAGCTCGTCCTCTCATCCTCAGAGCTAGAAAAAATACGCATTATTTTCTTGCTCCGACGGACTGTAAATAAATTCTCCTCTTCACGTTCTGAAGATAATTCTGTCCCTCCACTTTCAACACATTGTGTAGTTTGACTTTCGGGTTCGCTTTCGCCTAATTCACATTCATTTTCTTCGGAGGTATCCTCGGAACAATCCTCATTGATCTCGACGATTTTATCCAATATCTTATTATATCTCCTGGATTTACGCATGATTGCTAGAAAAGGGGGATCGTTCAACATAAAAAAATACTGTGCCGTAATTCCATTACCCTATTGTAAATACCTACAATAAGCGGAGACTCTCTACAAGAACCGAAACTTTTGCACACTGTCTTTCTGAAACGTTCTTATACTGTGAATCCAGCATTCACACTGAAGATCTTCTCTTGTTCTTGAGCTCTTTTCGGCGATAGGAAATAACGAATTGGAAACGGAGAACATAAAGACATTGTTTCCACTCTTGTATCACATTGTATTTACATTGTATTTCCTACTGGATGAATAATGTGGCGAACGAAGCAAAAATATAAGGATTATTTTCGAGATAAGCGTACCCGTCAATTTGACGGGTCCGTAGAGATAGGTATACCACATATGAATCTTAAAAAGTAGAAGGCTTAGAAAAAAAAACAGTGTGTATAAATTCTTTGGAAGAAATGATTAATTTACGATGCAAAACGGTTGAAATCGATCAAGCGGTTTTCGAGATATTTCATTGCAAAGTTTGAATTCCGTCAAACTGACGGGCCCCGTAAACCTAGTGTTAAGCAAGTATTAAATGTAATTCGCAATGCGGGTCTAACAATTAACTTAAAGAAATGTCATTTCCTAAAAATGCGCATCGAATACTTAGGCTTCGAGGTTTCGGAAAACGGAGTACAACCAGGCATTAGGAAGATAGAATCGGTACTCGCGTTCCCAGAGCCGAAAAACCTACGAGAAGTCAGGGCCTTCGTGGGGCTAACCAGTTACTTTAAACGTTTTGTAAAGAACTTTGCGGTTATCGGAAAACCCCTAACTGATCTATTGCGGAAGGATGTCACATTCCATTGGGAGTCCGAACAAATCACTGCCTTCAATGAACTAAAGAAAAAACTAGTGTCAAGGCCGGTTTTGACTATTTATGACCCAGGGGGCCGAGACGGAAGTTCATACTGACGCGTGCAATATCGGGCTAGGCGGAGTGTTGTTGCAGAAATCGTCTGATAACAAATGGCATCCAGTAGCATAATATTAAAATGTTTGGCCTCCACGACCACTGAAGTAACGGGCGAAAGTCGGAAATTGTCTCCAAAATATCGAGGGCCGTATGAAATTGAGCGTGTGTTAGATAACGAACGATATGTTATACGCGACATTGAGGGTGAGAGGCAGAGCCTGCGCCCTTATCACGGGATTGTAGCAGCGGACCGTCTCAAATACATATCGACCGCAAAAGATTACGTCGACCGAGCGAAAATGCGGGCATCAACCAATGTAGCCCGCGAGAACGACGTGAGCGAAGTGCAATTGTCCGTCGACGAGGACGTCGACAAGCGCAAGATGGCCGAACTATAGTCACTTAAAATTTCGCGGCTGAGATGGCGCAAGAACGGTGGCTCGCCGTCGCGCAGCGCCGCGCGGTATTATTATTATTATTATTATTATTTATTCCGTTAATCCACGGGCAAAAAAAAACCCTTTAGTATACAAGTTGAAAAACACACAGAGTAGTAGAATCGTAAAAGATACAGCAATATAAGATAGCAGAGTAATAATACAAGATAATACAAAAATATAAAAAAATATAAGGTACAAGATAGTTACAGTAGATAGATACGACGATAGAGTACAAGATTGCGAAGTAAAACAGTGCAAGAAAATGCAGTAATACAAGATAACAGAGTAATAATACAAGATAATACAAAAATATAAAAATGATGCGGTTACAGTAGATACAAGATAGTTACAGTAGATAGATACGAGGATAGAGCACAAGATTGCGAAGTAAAACAGTGCAAGAAAATTGTAGAAGAGATACAGAAGAAAAATAAATGAAATGTGAAAGACCTATAAATGGAGCAGAAATAAAATGAGGGATGTAATATGTAATATGAGCGAATATGGCATGAACGGCAAAAGAGAAAAGCTAGGTCGAATTACTATTTACAACAGATTGAACGGAGTGCTTAAAAGCTGTATAGGGGGTCACGAAGAAGTGAAGTGAGTTACAGAAACTGTTCGCGTTGGTGCACAATCGATTTAAACAATTATGTTTGCCGTAAAGAGTTCGGTGAGAATTAATGTAGAATAAAGTATGTGTCCTTAGTTGAGTGGAGGGGACGTGGAATTTTAGGTCAGAAAGAATATCTGGGCAGGAGATCATGTGATTAATAACTTTGAAGATAAACAGTAGATCGGCAGTGAGGCGCCGTTGCTGAAGGGTAGATAGCCTGAAGCGAGAGAGATAGGGTTTATAATTGTGGTTGAAAGGGGACATAGGTATTTCGGTAAAACGAGAAACAAGCCTCAGGAATTTGTGTTGGACGCGTTCGAGAGAGTCTATTTGGCTCCTGAAGTAGGGGGACCATATGATTGAGCCATATTCTAGACGAGGTCGAACCAGGGAAGTGTACAATCTGACTAGTGTGGAGGCATTAGAGAAGTGCTTAGAGGTGCGGAAAATAAAGCCTAAGGTGTTAAGGCCGGAGCTGACAATGCTGTTCAGATGAGTCGAGAAAGACAGATCTCTCGTCAAGATGAGGCCTAGGTCGCGGATGAGGGGGACATCAGTTAAAGAGGAGCCGTCTAAAGTGTAAGGGTGAATAAGCGGTCTTAATTTGCGAGAGAAGCGAATGACATTGCATTTGGACGCGTTGAGACAGAGGTGGTTTACCCGACACCATGTCACTAGTCTATCAATGTCAGATTGTAGAAGGAGAGAGTCCACCAAACTGTTTACAGGGCGGAAAAGCTTTAAGTCGTCTGCGTAGAGTAGGAATCTGCTATGGTGGAAGACTTGCGAGATATCATTAATGAATAGAATAAAGAGTATGGGACCAAGATGGGAACCTTGAGGGACTCCGGATGTAGCCTGGAATTTTTTGGAGAAGGATTGATTGAATTTGACTATCTGAAATCTACCAGTGATATAGCTCGCGAGCCATGCTAGCAGTGTACCGTGAAAGCCAAAAGCGTGAAGTTTGGCTAGTAGGATTGGGTGGCTCACCGAATCAAACGCCTTGCGTAGGTCAGTGTACACTGCATCGACTTGCTGACCATTTTCCACGCGGAGAGAAAGATAGTTATGAAAGGATAGGAGGTTTGTGGTGGTAGAGCGACCAGGTAAGAAGCCGTGCTGTTCATTAATTATTACGTTTTTGCATAGAGAAGATAGACTGTTAGTTACAAGGTTGTCAAGAATCTTAGGCATTACGTTTTGCTTACTAATCGGTCTGTAGGAGGAGGTACAAGTTTTATCCCCACCTTTAAAGATAGGTGAAACGAGAGAGGTTTTCCACGACGAAGGAAAAGAACCGGACATTAATGATTTATTGAAGAGGATCCAAAGGATACGAGAAAGTAAAAATTTACAGTTTTTGAAAAAGATGGGGGGAATACCGTCGTTGCCAGGGCCGCTGTTTAAGTCAAGAGAGTCGATCCCCTTGAATACTTCAAGAATACTGATATTAAGAGAAGATGCGTCAACCGAGTCCGTAGAGTTATATGTGTATGGTGAGTTGGTTTCGTGAGAATAAACTGAACTGAAATAATCAGCAAATATATCGGCTATGGCTTGTTCAGTACAGACTGTCCGGTCATTGAAAGACATGGAGAGAGGAAAAGGAGACTCGTTTTTGAGGGATCGGATGAAATTCCAAAATGTTTTGGGGTTATTTCGGAGGGTTGACTCAGACTTGGCGACATAGGTAGCCCAGCAACGACGAGACAGAGTGCAACATTTGGATCTAAGACTGGAAAAGACAAGGTAATCAGAGAAAGAGTTAGTAGATTTATAACGGCGATGAGCGGTTTTTTTTTTGCGAGTAGAGTAATAAGCCTTCGTGAAAACCAAACCGGGTGTGAGGAGGTAGTAATAGGACGGAGTGGCACCCAGGCGTTTATGGCATAGTTTAAGTGGTGGTAAAGGAGATCGACGGCCGAATCAATGGGTAAGGGAGAAAGAAGCCTATCCCAATCATACTGGGATAGATAACTATTGATCATATTATAATCGGCGGCTCCAAAATTCCTTGTGAAGGAGGAACGACAAAAAAGAGGTGACCTTGAGTGGTTTGAAATAAGGAAAGAGAGGGCAGGATGGTAAGAATCCTCAGACACGAATGACTCTGGGGCAGGAGAAATGGAAAGGCTTGTCACAGTCGCGAAAACCAAATCTAGTTTCGAGTTATGTGAGTTAATGATGTTGTTAAATTGAGAAATATTTAAGTAATTAAAGTACTCACCGACAATGAGGTAGGGTGAATAGGAATGAGATGAAAAAGTGGAATTGGTACGCCCGCTAAAATTAGGTAAATTGTAGTCGCCAGCGATGACAATAGGAGAATTTGGGTAAAGAGCACATACTTCCTCGACCGAAAGGCAGTGATGCTCGTAGTGGGAACTCGGCGACGAGGGGGGAATATATACCGCCCCAACAATAACACTGGCCCGATCTAAGTGCACCTCTACGAACAATTGCTCAACAGAGTTAACGGTTACTTCGATAGGGCGACTGAAATAAGAATTTTGTATAGCAATTAGTACACCTCCGCCTCTGGCATGAGTACTGGTGCGGTTATTTCTGTCTAATCGGAAAATACTATAATTAAAAAGACCAAGCTCCGAATTCAGTATGCTATGGTGTAGCCAGGTTTCCGTAAGGATAATTACATCGTATACAACAGCAGAGGATGCGAACGCACAGCGTAAATCGCTTAACTTTGAGCGAAGACCGCGAACATTTTGATAATATATTAAAGGGTTACTTGTTAGTTTTTTTGGCGAGGCTGTGGTGATAAAGTTATAATCTGGGGAACACCATTGACATACCGAATTGTTTTGTTAGTTATGCCTGAATCTATGAGTGATTTAAGTTCTGTCCTGAGATTTTGGAGATGGAGGCGCTGCTTCGGCGTTGAGTCCTGGAAGATTTTAGCGGGACCATTGTAGCGGTTTTTATTTCGGAGAATATTTAGGGCGTCCGTCTTAGTCGCTAAGGTGGCACGAATTAAACGATGACGGCCAGTTTGTTGTTTTTTACCAATTCTGCTGACTGTGACGGTAGAGTAGTCGCCAGGGTAGAGGGCGTTGAAAATACTCCGTATCCGCTCGGTGTCCTGGGAAGGATTCGGTTGCGAAGGTTCCTCCAGATTGCTCACGATGATGTTACGTGACCGGTTATCACGTTCAGCGATCTCCTGTATGATCTCTTCTGGATGAGAGTGAGTGTCGCAGTCGCTGGGGAGCAGCGAGGATTTCGCTTCAAGTTGGGATATCCTTTCAGAAAGGGAGGAGACATCAAGTGTTAATCTCCCGATGTCCTCTTTATACGTGTTTCGTAACTCCCTGACCTCAGTGCGAAGTGCCTCAAATTGACTGAGGAACAGATTCTGAATCTTCAGAAATAGTTGGTCGTCCTCAGTAGGATCAGAACGTCTTGCCTGCGATAATACTGAGCAGTCCAGTAGCTGACCGTTTAAGGCCAAATGGCTTGACCGATTAAGACAGCCAGGGTGTATAGCAAGTCCGCAATTATTGCACTTGATAGGTTTAGCTACTGATTTACCACAACCGGTGCAGATACAATCCATCGTGGAGAAGAGGCGAAGAAATTCAGAAAGGCACCGATAAAGTTTGAAAGAAACGGCTGTTTTCGATGTCTGGCGGTTACGCACAGAATAATAACAATGCGGGTGACACGAGACACGTCTACTCGGTGTGACTGACTGATTACGACTGATTACGGTATGTACATAGTATGTAATTGTAATTGGTAATACAGCAGTAGTAGCTATTGCATAGCAGGAAAAGAGCAAGTACAAGAGACAGCGCAATAAGATAAAAGTATTGTATTCCTCCATCCAGGAGGGAAGAACTGGTGATAGAGGATAAAAAGATCACCACACAAGCGTCTACGTTAGAACAATTGAAAATTAATCTGGACGTCTTCGACCGTATCAAGGAGAAGGTACAATACACCACGCACACGAAAGAGAAGTCGCAAGCGAAGGCGATAGGAAGAAAACAAAGATCAAATGCAGCGGGCAAATCGTCGCAGTGCAACACCTGTGGGATGCGCGACCACGACGGGAAAAGGTGCTCTGATCGAGGTAAAGGCCCGAAATGCTACAGATGCAACAACTTCGGACACATGGCGAATCTCTGTCCGAGCGCCGCACAAGACAATACGGCGAAAGTGAACTGCATAACGCGAAATTAGACAATTTGTGAAATTAAAATCATTCATGTGAAGTGTGATGCGTTGATCGATTCCGGGAGTGAGCTGTCGTTAATGGATGAAAAGAAATACCGCGAGGTTGGCGGACCTCCATTGAAAACGACGTTAACAAGTATCACGGGGGCCGGCAACGCAATCACGAAAGTCATCGGCACCTTTGAAGAGAACGGGTTGGTAAGCGGCGAGTGGTACAAGCTAGGATTCTTTGTGGTGCCGACAAGCACGATCCAGTATGCAACAGAGTTGGGTCAAGACTTTTGGAACAGTGTCGAGGTGCGATTACGCCAGGGAGAAATAATAAAAATAGTGAAAATACCGTCTGCGTCGCAGGACACGAACGGTGGTTCCAGTAAAATCGGCGGCGGCAAGGAGACGAAAGAAGAGATCGACCGAAACAGGGAGGACACACGTGGGATGCGAGACGGATGCGAGGAGCTGGTGAGTGTGTTGTGCGTCGATGTGAGCGAGCTGGACGTCAAGCGTGAGCACAAAGACAGATTAGAGACGATAATTTGTTTGGCTCTCTTACAACGGCAGTATTAGTGAGGTATAATTAATCAACTTACTGCAAATTTGGTACCGTTGTATTCTATTGTGTGAGTGCTCCCTAGTATTTTTACTGGATTTACCATTGGACGTTTCGCACAAGGGTGTTGTGGAATTTTATAACATTCTTTCCTTGAAAGTGTCCACTGAGCCTCGATTGTCGACATCGCCACTATTTGGCGGTCACCCTCAATATTTACTTGATTCCAACTGTCAACGCTTATACGCAAATAAGTACATACTACCATGCCATCTACTGGTAATAAGGAGTGTCGAGGATGCTTAAAAAATGTGGTCAAGGCAGTTTCCTGCGAAAAATGCAATATACACTACCACCCTAGCTGTGCCTCAAAGATAAATCTTTTAAGTTCTGGAGGCGAACTATTATGTTGCTCTAATACTGCCACCACTCAACCGAACGAAATTTCATTGAATACATTTTTAATTAACAATATAAAGATGATGTTTACTACTGAATTTGAGAAGATCAAAAATGAGTTGAGAAGCATGTACCAGTCTCAATTCAAAAGAATAAATGAAGATATTCAAGACCTGTCTGCTCGACTATCTATAATAGAAGCTGTAACTAAAGATGTTCCCCCAGACAACATGAATCAAACTGACTGTGATGTCGATAATATTATCCAGGAACTCGCGGAAAGGGAAAGACGTACAAAAAAACGTTATTTGTTACAATGTCGAGGAATCCAAAGCGTCGGGTGCTAGCAACAGAATTGAGGATGACGGGAACAAAATTTCTAACACCATCAACTCCTTTTGCGATGATAATAGTAATATGAGCTCTATTAAAATCATTCGGATTGATAAAATGAAACCAGGACTCAACCGACCCGTAAAAATTTTTCTCCATAATATGGAAGACACAAGCGTTATTCTAAGAAACAAACGCAAATATAATGGTCCTCTACGTTTTTTGGCTGACTATACTTCCCGCCAACGTGATTATTATAGACTCGTTAAAGATAGGCTGAAAGCCTGTCACCGTAACGGTGAAGTTTCCAAATGGATCAAATTCATCGATGGTGTTCCCAAGATCAGAGGACCCACCATTCCGCAAGAACGTCAAAAAACTAAAGATCTACTACCAAAATGTTCGTGGATTACGTACTAAGCTGTCTAGGTTGCATTGTGCTATCATCAATTCTGTTGGTTATTTTACTCCATTAGGCTGGATTTATACAGTGAATAAAATAGCGCCATATGCGGTTTATAAAGAATGTATTTCGGAAGTATATATATGTAAAGAGAATATACTCTCTTTAAAATTAACGCGCTTGGGAGGCTCCGCGCGCGTTTCTGTGACCCCCGCGAGAGGTCCGTCGAGTAATCGACCAATGGGCAGATAGAGAGAAGAATTAGCAGAGAGAGCACGTGCCAGGAGAGGTTATAGGAACAATATTTCATTAACATTCATTAATATTTCATTTCATAAACAATACTTGAGTAAGGGTGATTAAAGCAGAGTGGGGAAAGAGAGGCGAGTAATTGGCTTTAATTGTCGTTTCTCGTATTACAGGTAACTTGTAAATTTTGTATATAGATTTGTTTCGAAATAGCTCGCTAAGATGTTAATTTTTACGCGTAACGGATTGGGTTTATTTATAAAAGGCACAATTCACAAGTAGCACGAATCACATATATTTAACGGTACGGAACAAGAACAATAATGTACAACAAAACCGCAGTTAGTAATAAATTACGAGTAACGAATGATATGTAAAGTGTATCAATTTCTTCGCACGCCCTATCGCTCCTAATTTTAGTAAAGTGATTAACCGATTGTAAGTCGCTTAATACGGGTAACTTAGGCAAATCCTTCTAAAACCTCTTATCTCTTGTTAATTGTAACTAGAACCGACGACTAGTATGCCCGCGCAACGGTATTTATACCGCTGCGCGGGGCAAGGAGCATGGAGAGATAAGGGGGGGAGAACGCTCGCGCTTGTCGCCACGGAATAGCGCTAGGCGCGAAGCTAACGAGCGTCCTCCCTACGCGCGAATCCAAAACAGATTGTAAATAGTAATATTGGTTATAATAAAAAAGGGAGAAACTCGTATTACAGAGAAACTGATTTGGTCGATTCATTCTAACTAGCCTAACCGTAGATCAAAGTTCAAAATTTTTAAGATATTATAAAACGACAATTGTTGTCACAAAATGAGATTAAAATTTGAGTTCAGAGCGGTGGCTTCCCCAAAGGATAGTAAAACTACGGTGGTGGCCATAACCTCAATTGGCATAGAACAAGGAGAGAAATATGCTATACCAGATGAACTCATCTATATAGAATTTCATGAGGAGATACAAAAATGGATGTTTTCAAAAAGGTAAA
This sequence comes from Nomada flava, assembly GCA_951802745.1. NCBI lineage: Eukaryota > Metazoa > Arthropoda > Insecta > Hymenoptera > Apidae > Nomada > Nomada flava. The sequence goes on from OX637903.1 coordinate 11,537,045, forward strand.
AGATTCATTAGGAAAAAGACAAGATGAGTTGAAAATATGGATAACCCTATCAAAAGAATTGCGAAAGACATATTTGGATGACGATGGAAACATCCAATTTGGAGGAAAATATTTAAAACAAGTAGCTCAAGAGAAGATTGAAGAACACCCAAACTTGGCAAAGATATTGGAAAAATTAGTTGAAAAATCAGAAAAAAAAGAAGACGAAAAAAACTTAAAACACATTGCAGATAAATTTGTATTAGAAAGATTTAGTTATAAAACATCTAACATTAGACAATGGTTAAACACATTTGAGAAAGAGTGTGGGAGATTTAAACTAAAAAAAGATGAAACCAAGATAGAATTATTAAGAGTATTTTTAGATGGAACTTGCCAAGACTGGTACACTTCTACAATGATAAAAGGAGAGCATGAAAACGATTGGGAGGGATGGAAACAGACTCTAATAAAAACCTTCTCAACTAATGGATGGAGTAACAGAACATATGCTCACTATTTTAAATACAAGGAAGGTTCATTAGTACAATATGCGATAAAGAAAGAACGATTATTACTAGAAATAAATAAGAACACAGACGCTGATACGATGATAGTGTTAATTATGTGGTATTTCGTACTTAATAACCTTTCAGTTTCCTTTTTCTTTATAAATTTTATTAGCTTAGTACACGTTCTTCACCTCCTTGCATCGTCCATATTCATCTATATCTTCTTCTGTTTTCTTTTCGCCGCGAGGCGTCACATTCACGCATTCACGCGTCCCATTCACGCGCCACATTCAAACGTAGTTACACGCCATCCCTCTCAGCCGCATACAATTGCGGACATGCCGCCCGCCTTGAAGGATCGCCTTCAATAAACAACTTAATGTCTAGCAACTGTGAACTGTTGAATCACCTAACATCTACAGGTATAAGGAACTTTGGTTTGAACTTAACATATACAGGTATAAGGAACTTTGGTTTGAACTTAACATAACTTATGAGAATAACCTTATCAATCTAAATTTTCGTATACGCTTATTACACACACGTCTCGTCCATCGGTAAAGCGCAGAGCTTTCGTGTAGCACGTCGGAACTCTGCAGTAGCTGTTTTTACCGTCGCGACTCTAACCACGCCATCATCCCCCGGATGAACAGCAACGACTCTGCCGAGCGACCATTGCAAAGGTGGCAAGTTCTCCTCAATCAATAGTACCATAGTACCTACCTCTATGTTCTGCCCCTTAGAGCATCACTTGCTTCTAGTTTGCAACAAATTAAGGTATTCTTTACGCCACCTCTGCCAAAAGTGCTGGCGCAATTTTTGTAGATGTTTCCATCTTGACAACAGGTAATCTGCTGTCGCAAGATAATCTCCCTGCTCCAATGTTAGTAGTGAATCTCCGACTAGGAAGTGAGCGGGAGTTAGGGCAACCAGATCAGTAGGGTCTGATGACAATGGCGTCAGTGGTCTCGAATTTAAAATAGCTTCTATTTCTGTCAGTAGGGTATAATACTCTTCAAATGTGTAAGTCAAGTTTTGGACGACCCTGTGTAAATGTCGTTTCACCATCTTAACCGCGGCCTCCCACAAACCCCCGAAATGAGGTGACCGAGGAGGAATAAATTTCCAAACAATTCCCTTACTCGCTAAACCTTGCTCTATCCTATCTCTATTTTGCGATAAAAACTCGCTAACCTCTCGCATTGCGCTATTAGCGCCCATAAAATTTGTAGCATTATCTGAATGCATGTATTTACATAGACCCCGTCTAGACACAAATCGACTTAGCGCAGCCAGAAAAGCCTCCGAAGTCAAATCGCTAACCAACTCTATGTGCACCGCTTTGGTATGGAAACAGGTAAATATCGCAATGTATGCTTTAGATATATGAATCCTCCCCCTTCTCCTACTTTCGCGAACCTGCAACGGGCCCGCATAATCAACTCCGCATACATTAAAAGGTCTTGACACTTCGGTCAATCGAGCTTTTGGTAAATCTGCCATACCAGTTTCAACAGGCCTCGGTAAGCATCGAAAGCAGGCTATGCAGTTCCTAGTTATTTTCCTAGCCTCCCGTCTCCCAGACACAGGCCAATATTTCAGACGAACCGAACTAAGCAACTGTTCCGGTCCGCAATGATGCAGTCTTTCATGTTCCCTTCGCATTATTGATGTAGTCACAGAATGTCTTGCAGGCAGTACAATAGGATTCTTCTGATCCTCTAAAATGTCAGCGTGTCTTAACCTTCCTCCGACACGTATCAATCCCCGATTGTCCAGGTACGGATTCAAAGCAAGCAGCGGGCTTTTTCTTCCGACCTGCCTCCCCCGTTGCAGATCAAGCACTTCTTGCGGAAAAGCTTCCCTTTGGATTAGTCTAGCTATCAGTACTTCGGACTCTTCCAACTCTTCCACTGACAGCGATCCAGTGGTCCTTTTCTTTCGACCTATGTTGATATATCTTCTTACGTATCCAAATATTCTAAGTATTTTTTGAAATGACGAGAATTTCTGTAGCACATTCGCTCCTTCGTTTACCACTAGGACAAGGTCAGTAGTCCTCCTTAAGTCGGGTACCCCGTCATCACTAGCGATCTGCTCTTTTGGCCAATCCTTTCTACAGGCCATCCATTCCGGGCCCCTCCACCAAAGCCGGTTCTCTAACAGAATTTCAGTGGTCGCGCCTCTGGAAGGGAGATCAGCCGGATTGTCTGCTGAAGGCACATGTTTCCATTCGATTTGTCCAGTGCTCTCCTGGATTTCTGCCACTCTATTGGCTACGTATGTCTTCATCTGTCTTGGCTCCGTCTTAATCCAATAGAGAACGATCGTCGAATCGCTCCAAAGATGCGTCCCGTCCACCCTGCTCCCCAAAGCGCTCCATACGACCGTCACTAGCCTTGCCAATAAAAGGGCTGCATTGAGTTCCAGCCTCGGTAGCGTGACCGACTTTAGCGGGGCAACTTTAGACTTAGCGCAGAGCAATCTTGACGTGCTCCTTCCTTCTGCATTGTGGCTCACCACATAAACGCACGCTCCGTAGCCCTTTTCTGACGCGTCGCTAAATCCGTGCAATGTGATACCCTTTGAGCTGCCAGCGTGGACAAGGCGCGGGACTTCCAATTCGTGAATTCTCGGCAATGAATCGTAATACGCATGCCATTCGTTGTATATTTCCAAGGGAACGGACTCGTCCCAGTTGACTTGCAGCTTCCATAGATGCTGCATGAACATTTTTGCTCTGATCAGCACCGGAGCAATTAATCCCAATGGATCGTAAATGCGGGCTACTTGTGATAAAATAATTCTCTTTGTACAACCTTTTCTCTTTGACAGATCTGTGCTGTATTGAAGCACATCCGATCTTGCGTTCCATAACAAACCTAACGTTTTCAAGGCTTCTTGCTTATCAATAACCAATAAACTGTCAGTTCTGCAATCAGCTGCCAGATGCTCCAAAACACGTGGCTCATTGCTTCTCCACTTCCTTAATGGGAATCCGCCTCCCTGAAGCAGTGCTGATAACTGCTTCTGAAGTTCTATCGCTTCATTGAGTGTGTCCCTTCCTGACAAGACATCATCCATATAGGAATCGTTGGCCAGAGCTGCGTTTGCGAGAGGATAACCCTCCCCCTGGTCGATGGCAAGTTGTTTTAAACAGCGCATCGCCAGATAAGGCGCACACGATGTGCCATAAGTAACCGTGTTTAGCTCAAAAACTCGAACAGCCTCGTTTGCCTCCCACCGCCATAGTATGCGTTGTAAGGGTCTATCCTTCTTATTCACTTTGATCTGTCTAAACATTTGCGCAATGTCTGCGGTTACAACATAAGTATGTGTCCTGAAGCGAAGTGCGATCTCAAATAACTCTTGCTGCAGATTCGGACCTACCAGTAGCTTGTCGTTGAGAGAGGTACCCAGGCTAGTTTTTGCCGATCCGTCGAAAACCACTCTCAGCTTAGTAGTCAAGCTTTGATTTCTTACTACCGCTTGATGGGGCAAGTAGAAAGTCTCTTCCACTTCGTCCTCTAACGCCTCTAACACCTCCGTCATGTGTCCACTTTGCTCATATTCCTTTAGGAACTCGTGATAGGCTGCCTTTAAACTTGGTTGTCTTTCCAGCCGTTTCTCTAAGCCGTGCAGTCTTGTCAAGGCTGCCTGCCTTGAATGTCCCAGCATCACGCTGTGATCCTTTGGCAACGTCACTGTAAATGTTCCTAATTTGTCTCGTGTAACTGTTTCCTGAAACTGCTGTTCGCATTGTCGTTCTTTCTCCGTGTATCGCGATTGCCGCTCTGCTATTTCTTCGTTCTTGAAGAACCGCTCCAATTAAACGTCTAATAAATGCGTGACCAAATTGCATGGCGTTTGCCTCGACTGGCTTTCAGTCCTGAGATCGCCTCCTACTATCCATCCCAGTAACGTCTTCTGAAAAACGGGGTGATTCTTGGAGACTACGATGTGTCCCACACATAACAATCGCCAGAATACACCAGCTCCAATAAGCATGTCTATGTTGCCCGGTATGTAAAACTGCGGATCCGCCAGCCTTATATTCGTAGGCACACTTAGTACCGATGACCTCACCTCCACTGCCGGTATTTTGCCTGTTACCGTAGTCAGCACTAAACACTGAAGTGCAGTGCTGAAGTTGTACGCCATTGATTCCAATTTGATACTAACCGTGCTAGAGCTAGTCTTACTTGTCTGACCAATCCCACCGATGCAACACTCGTTTGTCTGCATCAGGAGATCAAGCCGTTGCGCCAAATCTCGCGTAATTATGTTTGCTTGTGACCCTGGATCCAGAAGAGCTCTGCAGATCTGTCGTCTGCCCTTTACATCATAAACATAAACCAATGCTGTGGAAAGAACTGCCTGTGTGCGCGTTTCTATTGAACAATGGTTCGCTATTGTCGAAACTTGCGTCTCTGCAGTCGCAGTTTGCACTCTGCTAACCCCTTGACTTAAGGGCTGTACCTCCTGATGCAGCAGAGTGTTGTGCCTTCTCGAGCAACGTCTGCATGCAGAAGACCTACAATCTTTACTTAGGTGACCAGGCTTCAGGCAATTCAAGCATAATCTTAATCGACGTATTTCTTTCATTTTGGCATCGCTTGCCAACTTCAAGAACTCTGGACATTTATACAAATAATGGTCTCCCTTACAATATTCGCAACAGTATCCTGTCGTAGCGGTCAGCGAAACTTTCTTCTCGCTCTTAAACATATCTTTTGGCTTATCTGACTCTGGTTTAGTCTTGTCCCGATCTATCATTTCCAGCGTATGACACCTACCTTCTAGGAACTCCAACAACTCGTCCATTGTGGGCAATTCCTCGATCGCACAAATACCAATTTTCTCTTTCCACTCGCGACGAGTGCGCGCTTCTAACTTTTGCACTATCAAGTAAATAAGCACAACATCTCATTGATCTACTGGTAGCTTCAAGGTAGTTAAAGCCCTCATGTGGGTTCGAATACAACTAACAAACTGTCTTAAGTTACCGTATGTTTCCCTTGCCATTGCAGGTAACTCAAACAACTCTTTCATATGCTTGTTTACGATCAACCTATCATTATCGTACCTTTTCACTAGTAAATCCCAGCCTATTGTAAAACTATCCTCTGAAGTCTCCAATGACTGTACAACCTCTAACGCTTCCCCCTTCAATGAGGTACGAAAATACTGGAATTTCTGCTGTTCTGTTAATCTATCGTTTGTAATGAGAGATGTTTTAAAGGCGTCCTTGAACAACAACCATTTGTCGTACTTGCCCTCAAACGTAGGCAATGTCAACGTCGGCAATTTTATAACCCCTACTCTATGATCTAAGCTTCTATTGTCTACATTCTGTACATTATTCGCTGTGACGCTCTGTGAATTCGCACCTGTGATTATTCGTTTTGCTATAGCTAAAGTCGAAAAATAAGTGTTTTCGAAATGCATTCGATCCTCGGACATTGACTCGTCCCCCTCGGGCATTAAGTTTTCTAATTCTGTCTGTACCGATTCGAATTGTCCCCATAGACTTTCCGCTTTTGCAAGTCTTAGTTCTAATTCCACAAGATCGCCCTGACCAAACTCATCACAGTATGTCCTAAATTTCGTTAACTGGGCTTTAATCTGTCCGCGTTTGATAACCCATCGTTTTCTTTGACTCTCCTCTGTCGCCATTGTATTAATTCTGGTAATGATCAAGGAATAGGAAAGAAATGGATTGTCGGAGATCCACTAACCTTTTACAATTCTGAAGATTGACGATGATCCATGCGCTATCACGTCTGCGTAGTCGATGACTCGAGCTCGCCGTAGAGTCGCCGCCGTTGTCAGCTGGCCGGTGAGACGTCGTCGAAGTATGCACTCGTCCGTGTGACGCTGCTATGAATTGGCTCGCCTGTGAGCTGCCGTTGAAGTATGCAGTCGTCCGTGTGACGCTGCTATGTATTGGCACGCCTGTGAGCTACCGTCGAAGTATGCAGTCGTCCGTGTGACGCTGCTATGTTTGGCACGCCTGTGAGCTGCCGTCGAAGTGCACTCGTCCGTGTGACGCTGCTGCTATGTATGAACCCGTCCGTACGACGCTGTTCTTTGTACGACTCGTCTGTGTGACGCTGTTGCTATGTATGAACTCGTCCGTACGACGCTGTTCTTTGTCAACTCGTCTGTGTGACGCTGTTGCTATGTATGAACTCGTCCGTACGACGCTGTTCCTTATTCGGATAATTGCTTAGACGCCTATTTTGTTCTTTCGAGGTGTTACTGCGTACTTTGCCTTTGTACCCGGCGTGGCTTCACGCGCTTCCTTGATATACACTTTATTTCACTCTTTCGGAAATCATCCGTCTTTCACTTCACTGTTTCGGACTATCCGGCTCGAAGGACCATTTGTTAATTATGTGGTATTTCGTACTTAATAACCTTTCAGTTTCCTTTTTCTTTATAAATTTTATTAGCTTAGTACACGTTCTTCACCTCCTTGCATCGTCCATATTCATCTATATCTTCTTCTGTTTTCTTTTCGCCGCGAGGCGTCACATTCACGCATTCACGCGTCCCATTCACGCGCCACATTCAAACGTAGTTACACGCCATCCCTCTCAGCCGCATACAATTGCGGACAGATAGATAGGATTGCATTTGGGTTGCCAGAATTTATCAGAGAGAAAATTGATAGGGATGAAATGGAAGATACAAAAGATTTAATTAATGAACTACAAAAACTCGAAGGAATAACAGGAAAAAGAAGAATATTTAAAACAGAAGGTAAACCTGAACACAAAGTTAAAAATGAAGAAAACAAACCATGCAAAACATGTGAGGATATAGGTAAAGGTGTAAGATACCACCCAGAAGAGAAATGCTGGTTTAAAACAGAGAAAAAAGGGAAACCTAAAGCTATAGGAAGCAATTCAGTAGTTGAGGTAGATTTAAGTACGGAAAAAAAAACGAATAATCACACCACTGATTAAACTTAAGATGCTAGTTGAAAATAAAATAAAGATAATGGGAACGTATGATCCAGGTTCTCAAGTTTCCTTAATAAACTCAAAGTGGATAAAGATAAAAGAGAATAGAGAAGATCTAAACAAAATATTCTTAAAGTCTGTCAGTGGTGTGAATCATACAAATGGATTGGTAAAAATAAGAATAAAAATATTTAATATAGAAAAAGAAGTAGAGGTATACATAGTTAAAAGAGAAGACTTCGAAGATTTCATAATAGGATTAGATTTAATTCCCATATTTAAATTGAAGTTAAATGAAAAACTAGAAGTTTCACAAAAAATAGAAAAAGAAATAGAAAAACCAAATAAAATATTAAGTGAAATAACAAGTGAAACTACAAATCGTTCAGTTAATTTTAATGAACACGTGGAAACAGACGAATTCCAAACAAAGATAGAACATCTAGATAGAGATAAAAAGATTAAGATAGAAAGATTAATAGATAATAACAAATCAATGTTTGCAAAAGACAAATATGATGTTGGAACCGTCAATGAGTATGAAGCTAGAATTGATTTAATAGTGGACAAATACTGCAGCAAAAGACCATATAGATGTAACATAAATGACAAAAAAGAAATAGAACACCAAATAGCTAAATTACTAGAGAAGAATTTAATCGAGGAATCTTATAGCCCTTTCGCTGCACCTGTCACGCTAGCATATAAGAAAAATGAAGGAAAGACACGTATGTGCATAGACTTCAGGGACCTGAACAAAAACATCGTCCCCCAAGCACAACCATTTCCTTTAATAGAGGACATAATAATAAGAGCCAGAAACTGTAAATATTTCACGACACTGGACATAAACTCAGCTTTTTGGTCAATACCACTAAGAACGGAAGATAAAAGAAAAACGGGATTTGTAACACAAGACGGTCACTTTCAGTGGACATGTCTACCATTCGGCTTAAAAACGTCCCCAGGTATATTTCAACGAATTCTGAGTAACATATTGAGAAAACATGGACTAATGGAATTTTCGGTAAACTATATAGACGATATCCTAATACACTCACCAACGTTTAGAGAACATCTAGAGCACATTGAAAAAGTATTAAATGCGATAAAAAAAGAAGGATTTAGGTTAAAATTTAAGAAATGCACGTTTGCTGCTAGTTCAGTTAAATAACTAGGACACGTAATAGGAGAAAATACAGTTACACCATTGAAAGATAACATAACATCAATAAAGAATTTCCCGATCCCTACCACACAAAAGCAGATTAGACAATTTCTGGGGAAAATAAACTTCTACCACGAATATATAGAAAAGAGCTCAATATTATTAGATCCACTACATCAGCTATTAAGAAAGAACGTAAAATTCATATGGACAGAGGATTGCGAAAAAGTTTTCAGAAAGATAAAAGAAATGCTTTGTTCCCAACCAGTGTTACAGATATTCGACAAAGACCTTCCAATCAAGATATATACAGACGCATCACTAGAAGGCATAGGCGCAATATTAAAACAAACACAAGACGATGGAAAAGAAAAACCTGTGGCTTACTTCTCAAGGAAACTTAACGAAGCACAAAAAAAGAAAAAAGCAATATACCTTGAATGCTTGGCTATAAAAGAGGCAATAAAATACTGGCAACACTGGCTAATAGGGAGATACTTCGAAATACACTCTGATCACAAACCACTAGAACAGATGAATATAAGAGCACGAACAGATGAAGAATTAGGCGATCTAACCCACTACCTATCTCAGTACGATTTTAAAATTATATACATCCCAGGGAAAAATAATATAGAGGCGGACTGCTTAAGTAGAAACCCTGTACTAGAATCAAACATAGAAGAAGAAGAAGACTTATTAAAAACGGTAAATCTTATTGAGATAGATGAAATAAAACTAGATCAAATGAACAACATATTATTACAAAAAAGAAAAGAAAAATTAATAAAGAAAAATGGAATATATTACAGAAAAATAAAAAAAAGAGAGAAAATCATTTTATCCGAAAAATTCAGTATTGAATTAATTAAGAAAACACACAAAGAATGGTGTCATACAGGGATGACACAAGCAAGAATGAAAATAAGCCCATATTATACCGCAAGAAATTTAGTAGAGAATATAAGGAAAATATGTAAAGAATGTGATATATGCATTAGAAATAAATCAAGAGGGCAACATAAATTCGGCTCAATGTCACAATTAGGACCAGCGACCAAAGCTTTCGAAATTGTGTCCATTGATACAATTGGAGGATTTGGAAGCACTAGATCGACAAAAAAATATATCCATTTACTTGTCGATCATTTCACGAGATATGCGTTTATTGCAACATCAAAAACTCAAAACGCCAATGACTTTATAAAATTAGTTCAAACGGTGCTAGAAATAGAAAAGATCGAAACAATCTTAACGGATCAATACCCTGGAATAAATTCGAGGGAATTTAAAGAATATTTGAAAAAGAAAGAAGTACAATTAATTTTTACCGCAATAAATGCACCATTTTCCAACGGTTTGAACGAAAGACTAAACCAAACGCTAATAAATAAAATAAGATGTAAGATAAACGAAGAGAAAAAGAAAAGAGCATGGACATCGATAGCGAGAGAATGCGTGAATAAGTACAACAGGCTGGAACACACAATCACAGGATTTACACCAGAATATCTATTACATGGCACAGACACCAGTAACATACCAGAAGAATTAAGAAGAAAGAAGAACGGAGAAGACTGGATAAGAGATAAGAAACTAGCATTGGAAAGAACACTGAGGTCACATAAGTATAATAAAAGTATATTTCACAGAAATAGAAGCCACCATGAATTCAATGTGGAAGATACAGTATTCATAGAAAATGGGAACAAACTCAATAGGAAGAAACTAGAAGAACTAAGAATCGGACCATTTACAATAGAAACAAAAATTTCAAACTCAATTTATAAAATTCAAACCGGAAAAAGAAATCAAGATACAAGTCTATTCCATGTGACAAAACTAATTCCAATGTTGGAGGACGAAGATAATTGAAAAAAAATTCTGGAACTTTCATCTCGAGGAGGGGAGATGTAAAGAGAATATACTCTCTTTAAAATTAACGCGCTTGGGAGGCTCCGCGCGCGTTTCTGTGACCCCCGCGAGAGGTCCGTCGAGTAATCGACCAATGGGCAGATAGAGAGAAGAATTAGCAGAGAGAGCACGTGCCAGGAGAGGTTATAGGAACAATATTTCATTAACATTCATTAATATTTCATTTCATAAACAATACTTGAGTAAGGGTGATTAAAGCAGAGTGGGGAAAGAGAGGCGAGTAATTGGCTTTAATTTTCGTTTCTCGTATTACAGGTAACTTGTAAATTTTGTATATAGATTGATAATAGTAATATTGGTTATAATAAAAAAGGGAGAAACTCGTATTAAAGAGAAACTGATTTGGTCGATTCATTCTAACTAGCCTAACCGTAGATCAAAGTTCAAAATTTTTAAGATATTATTGTATATACAGGGTGGCCCGGAACTCGCGCAGTATTTTTAAAAAAGGGGTAGCTGAGGTGATTCTGAACAACTTTTTCCTTGACCAAAATATTGTTTGAAGCTTCGTTTTTTAGTTATTAATGAAAAACACTGGCCAATGCGAGCGCCCGTATAGCCCGAGCTCAGTCACAATTGCGCGCGGCCGAGATCGGGTGCATCGAGGGGCAACGTACGGCAAATATTACAATCGTCTTACATTAAGAATAGTGTATAATTTTTCGTTATTCATCAATAACAATTTAATTAACAAGTCGTTTAATAACTGTTCCATACTTTTATTCGTTTTCCGAAACGAATAAAGTGTTTTATTAATTATGAAAAAAGTGTTTGGATGATTAATGTTAGAAAAGGGTAGTTAAATAAACTTATCCATTCGACCGCGAATTTACCTGCTTCGACGGTGGCGGAAACAAGTGCGAATCAGATCGTATCGATCGCCGGGACGTGGCATTTAAATTAAATTTAAATTAGGATAGGTCAGGATCGGTACAATGACCATATGGCAAGACACCGTCGAAGCAGGTAAATTCGCGGTCGAATGGATAAGTTTATTTAACTACCCTTTTCTAACATTAATCATTAATCATCCAAACACTTTTTTCATAATTAATAAAACACTTTATTCGTTTCGGAAAACGAATAAAACTATGGAACAGTTATTAAACGACTTGTTAATTAAATTGTTATTGATGAATAACGAAAAATTATACACTATTCTTAATGTAAGACGATTGTAATATTTGCCGTACGTTGCCCCTCGATGCACCCGATCTCGGCCGCGCGCAATTGTGACTGAGCTCGGGCTATACGGGCGCTCGCATTGGCCAGTGTTTTTCGTTAATAACAAAAAACGAAGCTTCAAACAATATTTTGGTCAAGGAAAAAGTTGTTCAGAATCACCTCAGCTACCCCTTTTTTAAAAATACTGCGCGAGTTCCGGGCCACCCTGTATATATTACAGAAGAAGAAAACCAAAAGATATATCGAGTGAGGCGTTCCCATCGCCCAGAGACCACACTAGATTAGTGCAGCGGGAGATTAGAATCCTAACAGTCCCCCCTAATCTACCAATTATAAGTAATCAGTTTTTCTTACTATAGTCTTCAATGCCCAATTTCTCAATGCAATGTATATGTGTAGAGGGATAAATTAGAAGGGAAAAAGGTTTATTGTGAAAAATGTAATTTGAGAGTTTATAATGGAATTCGATGTCCGTCTTTCACATTCAAGCGTCGGTTGCCAACTAACTAATTTGTTATAAACATATTTTCCGCTTGTTAATGTTTTATTATGTTTCCTCGGAAACACTTGGCTAGTTTCACTCTCTACACTACTGGTTTCACTCTCTACATATGTTTCACTTTGGTTAGACCTTTGGTTAGTACATCAGCTGCCATTTCACCTGTCTCCATGTACTTTACTTTTATAAGTCCATCTGCCACTGCATCGCGTACAAAATGGTAGCGCACGTCGATGTGTTTTGTTCTTTTATGATGGGTTGTACTCGTAACAATTTTTTGTCCACTCTGACTATCGTTGAACAGCGCAGTTGGCTGATCCACGCGTCCAGTCAGCTCCTGTAACAGCCGTCGCGTGTGCATTACCTCCCTCGCAGCGTCGGCTAGGGCCATGTATTCAGTAATTTATTGTTTGGGTCCATTGGAGTACTTGCCGGTTTACAATTTGTCATACCGAATTTTTCTAAGATATCCAGTACCATGTGTTCCTGGTTTAAAGTGATTCTTCCCTGATCTTGAGTTATCTTCATACCTAGGCATTGTTCTAATTTTCCCAACTCTCTCATTTTATACTTTCTGAGTGTTCTTCTGAGTGCTTTCTTGTTTCTCTCCTTTTCCACTGAATCATTAAAGAATATAAGAAAATCGTCCACATATAAGGCACATACCAGTGTCATTCCGTCCGTTCTTATGTAATATACGCATGGTTCATACTCACTCCTTTTAAAACCCATTTCCGTCATAGTTTTGTTTATTTCGTCGGACGATACTTTGGATGCTTGTTTGAGTCCGTAGATGGCCTTTTCCAAACGGCATACTTTATCCTCCTGTCCTTTACGAATGAAGCCTTCCGGTTGTTCCATTGTAGTATGCTTATTATGGGCGTATGAAATAAATTGGATAGAACAAAGTGATACTTAGTTATTAATAAATATATATACATGGATTATATACAGTATAAAGTAAGGTACTTTTCCAAAGGTTGCTTAACATAAAGAACAGCTACGATCGTGACACTCTCTCACGTCGTCCTGTTGCTAACTGGCTTCTTACGCGCGACGCGCACGCGCCTTGCCTCGACGCAGGGGCGTAAGAAAAGTAATAACCGTAGGGTGTCACTACAGTTCGTCCATATCAACACTAATTACAACAAACATAACTCAATACATTGTCATAATACAAACGAAATCCAAACGATGATACAAACAAAGATACAAAATGCGATAAATAAAAATGCTATCATTCAACATTCATCCAGAGCTTCATGTTCTTGGGCGAACATACACCTTCGAAGGCATTTGCGTCAGCTGATGCCCTTCGGGATCGCACACCACTGTACCTATCGTTTTCTAGCACTCGCTTTATTACATAAGGACCCCTAAACGCAGGTAATAACTTTTTGTTGATTCCGGGAGTTACATCTACATTCCTTATCATTACATAATCGCCAGTAACGTACTTGGTAGGCATTTTATGCTTCTTATCATAATAATTCTTATTGTACATATTGCTAAATTCTATCTGTTTCGCTGCACTTTCTCTCATACCATCCAAATCACGCTCTTGAGGAAATCGTTAGTCTAAAATATCTCGCAAGCTGTCGCTTATGCGACCCAACTGGTTTACTCCAAATAGTAATCGCGCAGGCGAATCACCAATCGAACGATTCATAGAATTATTAAAAGCGTACTCCACATCTTGTAAAACATCAGGCCATGATTTACAGGTATTCGATAATTTTGCCAACATAGGCGTTAATGACTGGTTAATACGCTCGATCTGGCCGTTAGCATGTGGGGTAGCAGTAGCTATCAAAACGTGTCCGATTTCTTTCTCCGCTACGAACTCTTTAAATTTAGTAGAAGTGAATGCGCTTCCTCTATCTGATACAATTCTTTTCGGCTTACTATACGTCGCAAAGTAACTCTTAAGACATTTAATTACTTCGTCGGTATTGGTACTCACTACAGGATACAACTTAACATATTTCGTAAATGAATCGATGATTTCGAATACATATTTATAACGATGTTTTCCTCTTTCGAGAGGACCATAATGATCGATGTGAATACACTGAAATGGTGTTTTCCCTTTATCTGGGCAATGCAATTTACCTTCAAATCTATTACTCGTGCTAGCGTAAGTTATACATTTCAAACAATTTTTTATGTAGTTTTGGACTTTCTCTTTCATCTTCGGAAACCAGTAAATACGTGATAAATATTCAACGGTCTTACTAATACCTTGGTGTCCAATCGTTTCATGATTTAAACGTATAACATTATCTTCCATTGATGCCGGAACATAAAATTGTAATCTACCTTTATTTTTTCTGTACACTAATCCGTTATGTAGGGATTTGGTTATTGTTAGCTGGTCGGCTAAGTAAATCCCACGTTGGAGATTCGGTGCAGTAGCTTTATTTAAAAACAACAAGAACAAAGAAGACGGACTTTTACAAAGTACGATTGACTCGCTGATACTCTCTCCCTTTCTCTCGCTATCTCTCGCTGCTCACTGTCTCGCTACACTCTCAGTTTCTCGCTAATCGGTTATAACAATTCCTTATTCCTGCTGCTCGCTGCCTTATATACTAAAACGACACACACACACATGCTCACATACTCTATAACTCTCGGTCAACGCACTTTACTCGTTTATCTCTCTCACACACACTCTCTCTCTCTCTCACTCCGCATCATGTTTATTTCGGCGGTCGCTCACCTATTACCTGTGTCTTAGGTTTATTATGACGTCGGTCATTGACACCGGTGAGCGACCCGCATCCTCGTCGGCTGCCGAAATAAACATGTTATCGTGTAAATTTAAGATTGCCGAACGGTTCCGACTCCTACACCCGACCCCCCTTGCAGTGATATCTGGCCTCAGATATCCTCTGCATCCTCCTCGTTGTCCTGATCGGAGTCTGCGTCGTGGACCCAGCCTTTCATGTACTCCGCGGCCGTACTGGTCTCCTTCGGACCCTCGTGTTCTCCGACCTTCCGGACCATGTAGCGGTCATTTCGCAACGGTTTGAGTACTTCGTAGGGACCGTAGTATTTCGCCGCGAACTTTGTCCCAGGGCCCTGCTGGGTCCTCTTTATGGCCACTAAATCGCCTTCCCTATACGACGTAGCGGTTTTCCGGCGTTTATCAAACCCGCGCCTATTTTCCCACTGGATTTCCGCGATTTTTTCCTTCGCGCTTTCCCTCAACTCACAGCTGACCCCATCAAACGAAGTAGCCCACTCGCGCTCTCTCTTTGACCCATATTTCTTTACCAAGGGCATCACACGATCTTTGATCCGCTCGCGCACGCTGATGTGCAAAACCTCGGGCGGGTCGCTTTCCGACTGCTCTGCTTCGCCTAGACGACGGATCTCGACATGCCCACGCCTGATGATCAGTTGCACGCTATTCAGAAAATCAACCCCCAACAGAAGGCTATGCTGCATAAACGACTCGGGTACGACGTGCACCGTGGTAGGGTATGCGGACCCGTCTATTTCGAGGGTGGTTCCAAATCCCCCCAACGTTTTATTTGAAACTGACCCAATCCCGTCGAACGAAACCTGGCCGTAACGCAACTCCGGCGCGCCTATCTTATCGAACACGTCTGCCCGCATCAGCGTGACGTCGCTCCCGGTATCGACAAGCGCGGTTACTGTGACATCGTTTATTGCTACTGTTTTTAAGTACTTTCCTTTTGCTGCGGTCTCGGCTGGGCGGCTGTCCACGGCGGCTGCCGTCCTTTTGGGACAGTTGGAGGCGATGTGTCCGAATTCCCGGCAGTTGAAGCACTTTGCACCCCTGTCCTTCAGCTGGCATTCGGCTGCTCGGTGACCCCTCCTTCCGCAGTTGTGGCACCTCTCGAGGTTCCGCTGCTGGTCGCCGCTAGCCCGCGGCCGCTGCCTCTCCTGGTACCCGCTGGACCCTGCCGTCTTCTTCGGGGCTCGGCTCGCATCGGCTCCCCCCGGTAGCACCACTTTCTCGAATGCAGCGAAGAGGTCAGCCTTGGTCCGAAACCGCTCAATGCGCGCCTGGTTCCGCATCGCCAGATCTGGTATCCCCTCGAGCAGGTATTCGACGATCTCCTCCTCGTCGATAGGCACCCGGTTGCCTAGGATCACCTTCTCGTGGTAATACTCGCTGAAGCGCTCTCCGTGCTTCCAGCGTCGGTGCTCGAACTCCCTCTTCCTGGTGACCCTGCTCGGCTGATGGTGGAACATCGCCCTCATTTCCACCAGTAGGTCGTCCGTGCCCATCGCGACGTGTTCGGGCCTTGAATGTAACCACTCCACCGCCTTTCCCTTCAGCCGCGACCCCAGCAGCACCATGGCCTCGCAGTCAGACAACCCATGGGCCCTCCGCAGGAGCTGAAATTGCCGTTCCCAGAGGTCGTACGGTCCGTCCCCGTCGTAGTGGCTTAACAGTTCGGCGATCGCCGTTACGCTCGTTCTCCCTCGGTGCGTCTCCCTGAGTGTCGGCGCATAGGAGGCGCCTGCTGGCTGTCTCATATCCTCCGGTTCCGCTGGTCGAGTTGAGCTGGCCGCTACATTCAACTGCTGCATTCTCTGCATCAGTTCGACTTCTCGGCGCGCCAGCTCAAGCTCCTTCTGCATCATGTCGCGTTCCCTCCGAGCCATCTCCACCTCGCGACGCATCCATTCCGTTCCCTGTTCCTCCTTCCCTGGGGGTTGTGGCATCGTCGGCTCCTGCCCGTCCCCTGGCGCGTCCGACAGCAGATCTCCCGCTGGATCGACGCTCAGGAGCCTCGTGATCAGCTCGGACTTCGTGCCCGTCGTCGGCTGCTCCAAGTCCCGCAGTCTATCCTTTAATCGTGGGACTGTCAACTCACTGTATTGTGCCATCTTCTCAATTCGACACCGATGCGCACAGTCACTACACCACAATTACTTTTAATGTCAAATCCCGGCTGAGCCCCCACTTTGTAGGGATTTGGTTATTGTTAGCTGGTCGGCTAAGTAAATCCCACGTTGGAGATTCGGTGCAGTAGCTTTATTTAAAAACAACAAGAACAAAGAAGACGGACTTTTACAAAGTACGATTGACTCGCTGATACTCTCTCCCTTTCTCTCGCTATCTCTCGCTGCTCACTGTCTCGCTACACTCTCAGTTTCTCGCTAATCGGTTATAACAATTCCTTATTCCTGCTGCTCGCTGCCTTATATACTAAAACGACACACACACACATGCTCACATACTCTATAACTCTCGGTCAACGCACTTTACTCGTTTATCTCTCTCACACACACTCTCTCTCTCTCTCACTCCGCATCATGTTTATTTCGGCGGTCGCTCACCTATTACCTGTGTCTTAGGTTTATTATGACGTCGGTCATTGACACCGGTGAGCGACCCGCATCCTCGTCGGCTGCCGAAATAAACATGTTATCGTGTAAATTTAAGATTGCCGAACGGTTCCGACTCCTACACCCGACCCCCCTTGCAGTGATATCTGGCCTCAGATATCCTCTGCATCCTCCTCGTTGTCCTGATCGGAGTCTGCGTCGTGGACCCAGCCTTTCATGTACTCCGCGGCCGTACTGGTCTCCTTCGGACCCTCGTGTTCTCCGACCTTCCGGACCATGTAGCGGTCATTTCGCAACGGTTTGAGTACTTCGTAGGGACCGTAGTATTTCGCCGCGAACTTTGTCCCAGGGCCCT
The DNA here is from genome assembly GCA_951802745.1 of Nomada flava. Lineage (NCBI taxonomy): Eukaryota > Metazoa > Arthropoda > Insecta > Hymenoptera > Apidae > Nomada > Nomada flava. The sequence continues at coordinate 11,554,977 of OX637903.1, forward strand.
GCTGGGTCCTCTTTATGGCCACTAAATCGCCTTCCCTATACGACGTAGCGGTTTTCCGGCGTTTATCAAACCCGCGCCTATTTTCCCACTGGATTTCCGCGATTTTTTCCTTCGCGCTTTCCCTCAACTCACAGCTGACCCCATCAAACGAAGTAGCCCACTCGCGCTCTCTCTTTGACCCATATTTCTTTACCAAGGGCATCACACGATCTTTGATCCGCTCGCGCACGCTGATGTGCAAAACCTCGGGCGGGTCGCTTTCCGACTGCTCTGCTTCGCCTAGACGACGGATCTCGACATGCCCACGCCTGATGATCAGTTGCACGCTATTCAGAAAATCAACCCCCAACAGAAGGCTATGCTGCATAAACGACTCGGGTACGACGTGCACCGTGGTAGGGTATGCGGACCCGTCTATTTCGAGGGTGGTTCCAAATCCCCCCAACGTTTTATTTGAAACTGACCCAATCCCGTCGAACGAAACCTGGCCGTAACGCAACTCCGGCGCGCCTATCTTATCGAACACGTCTGCCCGCATCAGCGTGACGTCGCTCCCGGTATCGACAAGCGCGGTTACTGTGACATCGTTTATTGCTACTGTTTTTAAGTACTTTCCTTTTGCTGCGGTCTCGGCTGGGCGGCTGTCCACGGCGGCTGCCGTCCTTTTGGGACAGTTGGAGGCGATGTGTCCGAATTCCCGGCAGTTGAAGCACTTTGCACCCCTGTCCTTCAGCTGGCATTCGGCTGCTCGGTGACCCCTCCTTCCGCAGTTGTGGCACCTCTCGAGGTTCCGCTGCTGGTCGCCGCTAGCCCGCGGCCGCTGCCTCTCCTGGTACCCGCTGGACCCTGCCGTCTTCTTCGGGGCTCGGCTCGCATCGGCTCCCCCCGGTAGCACCACTTTCTCGAATGCAGCGAAGAGGTCAGCCTTGGTCCGAAACCGCTCAATGCGCGCCTGGTTCCGCATCGCCAGATCTGGTATCCCCTCGAGCAGGTATTCGACGATCTCCTCCTCGTCGATAGGCACCCGGTTGCCTAGGATCACCTTCTCGTGGTAATACTCGCTGAAGCGCTCTCCGTGCTTCCAGCGTCGGTGCTCGAACTCCCTCTTCCTGGTGACCCTGCTCGGCTGATGGTGGAACATCGCCCTCATTTCCACCAGTAGGTCGTCCGTGCCCATCGCGACGTGTTCGGGCCTTGAATGTAACCACTCCACCGCCTTTCCCTTCAGCCGCGACCCCAGCAGCACCATGGCCTCGCAGTCAGACAACCCATGGGCCCTCCGCAGGAGCTGAAATTGCCGTTCCCAGAGGTCGTACGGTCCGTCCCCGTCGTAGTGGCTTAACAGTTCGGCGATCGCCGTTACGCTCGTTCTCCCTCGGTGCGTCTCCCTGAGTGTCGGCGCATAGGAGGCGCCTGCTGGCTGTCTCATATCCTCCGGTTCCGCTGGTCGAGTTGAGCTGGCCGCTACATTCAACTGCTGCATTCTCTGCATCAGTTCGACTTCTCGGCGCGCCAGCTCAAGCTCCTTCTGCATCATGTCGCGTTCCCTCCGAGCCATCTCCACCTCGCGACGCATCCATTCCGTTCCCTGTTCCTCCTTCCCTGGGGGTTGTGGCATCGTCGGCTCCTGCCCGTCCCCTGGCGCGTCCGACAGCAGATCTCCCGCTGGATCGACGCTCAGGAGCCTCGTGATCAGCTCGGACTTCGTGCCCGTCGTCGGCTGCTCCAAGTCCCGCAGTCTATCCTTTAATCGTGGGACTGTCAACTCACTGTATTGTGCCATCTTCTCAATTCGACACCGATGCGCACAGTCACTACACCACAATTACTTTTAATGTCAAATCCCGGCTGAGCCCCCACTTTGTAGGGATTTGGTTATTGTTAGCTGGTCGGCTAAGTAAATCCCACGTTGGAGATTCGGTGCAGTAGCTTTATTTAAAAACAACAAGAACAAAGAAGACGGACTTTTACAAAGTACGATTGACTCGCTGATACTCTCTCCCTTTCTCTCGCTATCTCTCGCTGCTCACTGTCTCGCTACACTCTCAGTTTCTCGCTAATCGGTTATAACAATTCCTTATTCCTGCTGCTCGCTGCCTTATATACTAAAACGACACACACACACATGCTCACATACTCTATAACTCTCGGTCAACGCACTTTACTCGTTTATCTCTCTCACACACACTCTCTCTCTCTCTCACTCCGCATCATGTTTATTTCGGCGGTCGCTCACCTATTACCTGTGTCTTAGGTTTATTATGACGTCGGTCATTGACACCGGTGAGCGACCCGCATCCTCGTCGGCTGCCGAAATAAACATGTTATCGTGTAAATTTAAGATTGCCGAACGGTTCCGACTCCTACAGTTATTTAATTCAAAAAAACTTGTCCTCATTCTTTTCTAAATGAGATAGAATTCCATTTATCTCGGAGTCTGCGGTTTGTAATATTCCAAAGTTCTTCTCAAAGCTATTCTCGTTTATAATCAGTACATCAAATCCTCTACACAACGCATCGGCGTGACGTATACGGTCAGCTGCTCTGTGTTCTAACGTAAAATTATAGTCACGCAATGTGAGTGACCACCTTAAAATTCGAGGATTTATATCCTTCATGTCCAATGCTAATTTTAAACTATTGCAATCTGTGACCAATTGAAACCGTATTCCGTGCAAATAAATTCTGAAACGTTCCAATGAATATACTATGGCTAAGCATTCCAGTTCATAACTGTGATAACGCGATTCTGTTTTCGACGTCCTTTTGCTAAAATAGCAAACAGGATGAAACTTGCCATCCGACTGTTTTTGCATTAATATAGATCCGTAACCCTGTAAACTTGCGTCGCAGTGTAATTCTGTCTCCGCGGTCGGCGAATATATAGACAAGATGGGCTCCGATACCAACTCCTGTTTGAGTGACTCGAAACATCGTAACGTTTCATCATTCCATTGAAATCCCTCGCTCGATTTCTTCAGTTCATACAGTAAGTTCGCACGACGGGCAAAATTTGGTATGTATCTTCTAAAATATGAAATCAAACCCAAAAAACTTTCAAGCTGTCTATAATTTTTTGGAATAGGGTAATCCGCTATCGTTTGAATATGTTCCTCGCTCGGTCTAACACCTATTGAATCTATTCGGTACCCTAAGTAATCTAATTCGGTTAACAAGAAAGCACATTTTTCGAATTTCAACTCCAGGCGGTTCTGCGCCATAATAGTCAATACACTTTTAAGAATCTCTATATTTTCTTCTAGAGTCGCCGTTGCTATCAGCAAATCGTCCAAGTATATTAGTATTTTATTTTGATCTAGCAAACTTCGAAAAACTTTATTGATATACCTCATAAAAAAAGATGGTCCGTTCGATAAACCAAACGGCATGCGAGTGTATTCGTACTACCCCTTAAAAGTCACAAAAGACGTATATGGAATGCAATCTTCTTTTAGCCTAATATGATGGAATGCGTCCTTTAAATCTAATTTTGTGTAATAGGCTTTATCACGTAAGGAATCTATTTGGTCGTCTATTCGAGGTATAGGGAAATTATCCCGCAAAGTTATCTTATTTAGATCCCTGTAATCGACAGCCATTCTATATTCCCCGGACTTCTTCCTAACTAACACTATAGGGCTGCTATATTGTGACGTACTTGATCGAATAATTCCTCGATCTAACAAATCGTCAATAATTCTTGAAACTGCTTCCCTTTCGCCGTAAGATAAACGTCTTGGGTTATAATAAAACGGTTGGCTGTTCGGTTTAACTATCAGCTGCATTTCCAAATCTACTGCTGGAAATTTCGGCCTAACAGGTTTTACATAATAGTCGTCGACAATTGAACAGACTTTTTCCTTTGTTTCGAAATTTAGAGCCTCATTGACCTTGATCTTAGGAAAATCACTGTTCTCGGTCACCGCAATATGCATAATCTCAGGCACTTCGCAAACCTGTTCATCTGTTATCGCGAGTTTCGAAATACTAATTGTTTTATTAACGTGTACGTCAAGGTCATTATATACAATAAAATCGCGTCCTAACAAACATTCACCGTTCATAGTGGTGCTGGGCACCACGTAAAAGTTAACGCTAATACCATAATCTCCCATTTTTCCGCTCTGTCTAAGACAACCCAGTACATTAATTTTGCTCTTATTAGCGCCGTCAAATCGTAAAGAGTTATCAAATGGCTCAAAACACACATTCTTCGGAATAACATTAACGCTTAACATAGACACGGGACTTCCGGTATCCATTATCGCAGTAAGCTTACCTATATCTAAATCAAGTTCGACTTCGTAACCTTTTATGATCGGTGCCGTCTCTATCAAATGTGTTGACATGTTGGCGTTCGGTTGTGCTCCCGTTCCCCTCGATGTCTCCGGTAGTTGAGGACACGCATTCTTCCGATGGTTCAGGGAACCGCAAACATAACATGACCCTCTCGCTCTCCTCGGCTTCGGACAGGCGTTGCTAAGGTGACCCATTTCATTACAGTTGTAACATTTTACCAACGATTCTCTCGCCACAGCAATCGACGGCCATAGCTTCTTCGGCGAATTGGATATAGGCAACGCACGAGCCGTGCTGCCTCGTCCTATAGATTGCGGCATTCTTGTTCGCTGAATCGGTGATCGTAATTCGGTGTATACTTTTAACTTTTCTTTCAATTCATCCAATGTGCGAGCCTCGTACAGACTATTTTTCCGACTAATATCATCAGGTATTCCATTCGCAATATAGTAAATGAGGGAATTCTCATCAATTCCTCCTCGAGAAGCGATTTCCTTCATAACCAAAAAATATTCTTGAGCCGTTTCTTCTCGCTTCATCTTCCTCGTCATCAAGAGCTCGTGTAATTTCGCACCGCATATTCGCGTTGCAAATTCGTGCAAGAGTCGTGCCTTTAATACGCTCCACGAAGAAATTCCGCGTTCACCTTGTAGAAACAACTTTGCGAGGCCGGTTAACGATCTTTTCCCGTAAACTAATTTTTGTAAATCCGACCAATTCCAGATTCTTGCATTTTCTTCGAAATCTATCAACCACGCAGCGATCGGATAATTATCGCCACCATCAAAGGGACGTATCGTATCCTCAATGTCTCTATACGTCAAGGTAAACTTCGGTGTACCACTATCACCAGGTGGAAGCGGGGCTGCAGGTGCCTCATCCGCATCATCTTCCTCGGAAACATAACCAGCATTTCTGTTCGCGTCGTCAAGCAGCTTCAGGTCCGATAAACGTTGGCAAATACGATGTGCCACAACGTCCACTGCACCATCGTAATCAAGTCCAAGCACATTGGCTATTGCAATCAGTTCGCCAATACTAAACTTTTCCGCTACACAACTGCGTTTCCGCCCGAACGCTTCGGATCCGTCCGCGAACTCGAAACCTCTAAACTCGCGCAAACGTTGGCGATTTCGGCGATCACCTTCTTCCTCAAAGACTAATCTGTGCAGGTGTGTTATTGCCTGTTTCTGCGCCTTCGCGAGATTCTCTTTCACACGCGGTATCTGTTGTAGACTTTCCATTTTTCACTTTCACTTACACGCGTTTTAGACGGGTGTCTTTTGTTCTATCCCACTTCTGAAGCTGTAGTATGCTTATTATGGGCGTATGAAATAAATTGGATAGAACAAAGTGATACTGAGTTATTAATAAATATATATACATGGATTATATACAGTATAAAGTAAGGTACTTTTCATAAGGTTGCTTAACATAAAGAACAGCTACGATCGTGACACTCTCTCACGTCGTCCTGTTGCTAACTGGCTTCTTACGCGCGACGCGCACGCGCCTTGCCTCGACGCAGGGGCGTAAGAAAAGTAATAACCGTAGGGTGTCACTACACCATGTACACTTCATCGTGCAATTTCCCTTGAGGGAAAGCCGTGGTAGCATCCCAATGGTGTATGCTCAAATTCTCTTCAGCAGCTAATGCAAACAACATTCTCAGGGTTGAATACCTCACAACCGGCGAGAATGTTTCATGATAATTGATTCCATGTTGCTGGGTAAAGCCTTTTGCCACGAGTCTCGTCTTATAGCTGCTGACACTCCCATCAGTGTTTCTTTTAATTTTGAACACCCATTTACATTGCGTTACCTTTTTGTCCGATGGTCTCTTCTACAACGTCCAAGTCTTATTGTTGATTAGGAAGTCATAATCTACTTGTAAGGTGTTTCTGCATTTCACAGTATCTCCGTTCGATAATGCTTGGTCGAACGTTTCTGGTACATCTAATGAATTTCCCTCACTGCGGGCGAACCAGGATAGCGTTTCAGGATATCTGATTGTGGGCTTTCGTATCCTTTGTGGGTACCTCCGATCAGTATTCCCGTCTGGTTCCGTTTCGGATCCGTGTTGCTGTTCTCCTCTCTCCGATGTTCGGTGGCATCTTCCTGTTTATTTACATCTTTATCGGGGAGTTCCTGTGCCTCTAACTCACTGGAAGGGGGTACAGGCACTTCAATTTGTGCTCCACTGTAATATTGGTCATTCTTCAAATCCGAAATATTTTTATTTACTTCAGTTTCCGGTTGTTCTATAAAAATTAGATCCCGAGCCTTGGTAACTTCCCACGAGGCGGCGCTAACGCTGGCAGGCACCGTGCCCTTCGACCTCCTGGCGGAGGGAGACGCGACCATCTATGAGCGTCTCCAAGAACTCCGCCGGGGGGGCGCGGTGGTGTCAGCGGCGGAAGAAGTGGACGTTAATCGTCAGGCCCGGCTAGTCGCGCGTAGAAAGTGGAGGACGGAGCTCCTCGACCGAGGAGCGACGCAGCGAGCAGTAGGGGCGGCCCTGCCCAGCCTTGACGAGTGGCTGGACTGCGGCAGGGGTACGCTGATCTACCAGGGGTCACACAGGTGCTCACTGGACACGGATGTTTCGGTGAGTACCTGTGCCGGATCAAGGCGGAGGCCACGGCCGAATGCCGGGATTGTGGGGCTGCCCGGGACACGGCGCAGCACACCCTGGAGGAGTGCCCAGCGTGGGCCGGGAGCGTCGTGTCCTCGTGGCGGCCGTGGGGGCGGACCTCTCGCTGCCGAGCATCGTCAGCACGATGCTGGGCGGCGAGAGGTCCTGGAAAGCGATGGCCTCCTTCTGCGAAGAAGTGCTTCGCAGGGCAGGAGGTGTCTTGCGAAGATTTCCACCTCGAAAAAAAAAAAAAGCCTTGGTAAGTTTGTTAGTTTCGGGATCATAGAGGCGATATGCCTGCATGCTATAACAGTACCCAAGCAGAATTTGTGCCTTCGACTTCCGATCCAATTTCTTCCTCAGCTGTTTGGGTATGTGTACTTGTGCTCTGCAGCCGAAAAATGTGACAAATCTACCTTTTTACCACTCCACACTTCCTCAGGTGTTTGATTTTTTACCGCCTTGGTGGGTGATCTGTTCTTCAAATATATGGGGGTCCGTGCCGCTTCAGCCCAAAATTTTCGACTTAACTTGCTATCCTGCAACATGCATCTGGCCCTTTCGATTATCGTCCTATTTTGCCGTTCGGCAATTCCATTTAGTTCTGGGCTGTAGGTAGTGGTAGTTATATGTCTAATGCATTTTGATGCTAACAGTCGTTTCAACTCCTGATTTACGTAGTCTCTACCATTATCTGTCCTGAGAGTTTTTATTTTCTTGCCAGTCTCCCTCTCCATTGCTGACATCAGCAGTGGATCTGGAATCTGGAGTGGAAGAATAGTGGAATTCTAAAATCCTGCTATTCGCAGATGATTTGAAATTATTTCGAACCATTACTTCTAAAACTGATGCTATAGATCTACAAGCGGACTTGAATAGGCTTAGTTGCTGGTGCGTTGAGAATGGCTTAACGTTTAATTATAAGAAATGCAAGGTCATTAGCTTTTATAAATCAAGAAACTGTCACACTTTTAACTATCATATTGATAATCACAATTTAGAGCATGTCGATGTAATTAGAGACCTAGGAGTAATATTTGACACCCATCTTAATTTCCATGCACATGTTGTTCGGAATTTGCTGGTGATTGGAACGAAGGACTGGGTATGGTTCTTCCAGGTCTCCGTTGAATCAAAGCCTTTTTGATGTGACACTGAGACGGCACTTTAATGTAACACAAGAGTCTCCACGTACACAGATATCACAGATAGGCGACGGCACGGTAAAAAACACGGCTTAACAAGACGGTAACGGTTGACGGAAAATACTGAGTACACGAAAGGCACAGAAGCTTTGCTATGCGCTTGGTAAATCTCTATTTCGCTTGTTTGTATCGTTTACTCTGTGCGACGGTTGTCGATGCTCTAATCGGCATCGCCGATTCGGAAACGCTCGCGGATCCGCGGGCCGTTGGGCCTGGTTAAGGTGGGGCTGACAATTAGCCCTAAATTAGGTTACTGCGCCGGTGGTCTTCCGTGTCAACAAGGCACGGTGATCGTCGACCACCGGTGCGAGCAAGAGGTGCGGTGCAACCGTTTTTGTCAATCCCGAACACATGTTGACTTTATCATTAACAAAGCATTATGGTCACTGGGATTTTTAAAGCGATTTACCTTGAATTTCACCAACGTTAGTACCATTCTATACTTATACAAGTCCCTTATTGTTCCTACAGTGATGCACGCTTCAGTTGTGTGGTGTCCTAGTTCAAAATATCGAATTACATTGATTGAGGGCATACAGCATAAGTTTCTTCGATATATTTCGTTCAAAATGAATCTACCACTGCATAGATTCAATCACGACTATGATCAAATCATGGACTTGCTCAACCTTCGAGCCCTTCACTTAAGGAGGATCTATCAGGATGTTATTTTTATGTACAAGATACTAAATAATCATTTTGATTGCACTGATCTCTTATCGTTGATAGACCTTGCGGTACCTTTGAAGCACTTGAGGACTAACAGACTTGTTCAAGATTCAGCTAAAGGCGCGTAGCAACAGCTTGCTCGCGTTCTCCTGCTCCCAGCTCTATTGCACGGAAGCAGGAGCGCTCCCTTTCCTCTTACAAAGGAACCTGCGATTGGCTATAAATAGACCAGCGCGAAGGCAAATCGCTCTCTCGCACAGTTCTCTCTCGCCAAAAGTATTCTTAAAACTAAAACCAAACTATAATAAAGTGCTAAGGAAGTAAGGTGTAAAACAAAGACAAACTATACAATTAAATACTACGAGAAATCTTAATAGAATATTTATAACTTCTTAAAGATTACATCCTCTGTACATTAGTAAATCTACATTAAATCAAGTGAAACCAGACTTTGACTCCGCGCATTACATCAATCTAATTCCCTTATTTAGAATGAGATTGAATCTTCATTACAAAATCGGGTGCACGCAAGGAAACTTGGTGCCCTCGCAAACATTGGTCCTTCGAGCCGGATTAATCTAATTACGCGGATTAATCTCATTACACGGATTAATCGAATCTCGCGGATAACAGTGAACTAATCGCGAAATTAAAAATGATATTCGCAGTTAACACTAACGGGCACGTGAACAGTGATTGTTAACAAAAACAAGGTCGAACTACATCGAACGTTCGGCTTCAACCCGTCCGGTGTGTGTATCGAACTTTCTTTATCGACCTTCTTGGTGAGTGCATTGTCTTTCTTTGGTGTACTGAACGGCTTTGAGTGCGGGAAAAAAGCCACAACATAGTCAACCTTAACAGTCGCCATGGAAAAGTGTACGACCAAGCAATTATCGCACCAGCAGGGATCGAGCTACAATTCCGCAAGTATCGCCCCAATTGACCACTAAGGAATTGAACAACGCTGAACTTACCGTGTTACGTTGTTATCAGCAAGCAGTCTTTCCGATGGAGATGAAACTGCTGAAACAAGGCGGTCATGTTCCACGTGGTCCCCTATCTCGCTTGGCGCCATTTATCGATGACAACGGCTTACTACGCGTGGGGGGAAGACTAAAGCATTCCCTCCTCGATGACCTGGAGAAGCATCCAGTCATACTATCATCAAAGGGTCACTTGTGTTGAAGTTCTTTGGATGGTCAAGGTGTAGCGTGGACAGAAAATAAATTTAAAAATGATAATGTTTATTAGTATAATTATGTGTGAACAGTACAAGAAAAAAAACAATAAGAGAATATCTGAGATTTTAATTTTTTGAGTTATACTTTAGCCTAAAGCTAACCTATTTTTTTAGCACGTGCGCACGCTTACCTGTCTAGCTAAGAAGAGAGAGCGTGTTCGGTATCGCCGGTCAGACAATCCCTGCCGGTCGATCACCGCGACACCTGCCTTTTTAATTACGCTGCTCCGCCGCAGCCTTTCAAAGCCTGCAATGCGATTACCTTCTTTAACACTATCTCTTAATCGCGATCAGGCTGACTCATTAAGTTTCTCTTACAATTATCGAATTTTTGCCTACCTAACGGTTTGGTCAAAATATCTGCTATTTGATTGTTGGTCGGACAATATTTAAGCTTAATCTATATGTTTAGAACCCTTATTAAACACTCCTGCAGTCATTAACATTATTGCCTCTGGTTATCTACATTCAGTTCAATTAATACTTCTGTATCTATCAGTTCTTCTATTAGTACTTTCAGGTATAAGAGTTCTTTACAGCATTCTGCTGCTGCAATGAATTCCGCCTCCGTGCTGGATAGCGCTATGACTGGTTGTCTTCTAGAGCACCAACTTGAAGTGTTACTCCGTGTATTTGCGGTTTTACAAAATACTGGTTGTTCGCTATCGGTTGATCTGCACTCTACTACGGTTTCGTGAGAAGTGCTTAACCGAAGAATCGGTTGAACAAATAGACGATTACGAAGGCGTTCGGAATATCGTGGAGAGGGGACCACGTGCCGGTGGTCCCGGTACGTGGCGCTCTGTCGCCGATGCGGGAGCACTCGGGGCGCGCTCGTAGCATCATTCCCGAACAACTTCTCTGTAAGGATAATTTTTATTTTTGGGTTCAGTCTTATTTCCATCAGACTTTATTAGTGGAATGTTCACTGGTTTTGCTGCACTCATCCCATATTTTTCAAGTACCCCTTCTAAGTATTCCGTTTGACTCAGTCTTATTTGTTCCTTATCGATTTTAAGTTCTAATCCTATGAAAGTCTTTGGTTCTTGTGTAAATGTTATCTTAAATTCTCTTTTCAAGTCTTCTATAATTTTGTCAATCTCTCTTGCATCCCTCACAATTAGCACTCCGTCATCCACGTATATTCCCATTATTGCTTCAGTCTTATTCTTCAGAAACAGACACTGATCGGTCTGTGACTGCTGACATCCTCGACTATTCAAGAATTCTGTGAACCTTATGTTCCATTTCAAAGGGGCTTGCTTTAATCCGTACAATGCCTTTTTTTAACTTAAATAGTTTCCCTTTTGTTTTATAACCTTCCGGAGGATACATGTACACTTCTTCATGTAGTGTGCCATATAGGAATGCTGTTTTTACATAAAAAAATCACTATATTATATTTCTTTAGGGCTGCTACTGCACTTAATGCACTTGCACTCATCACAGGGCTGAACGTTTCATTATAATCTATTCCATGTTTCTGTTCAAACCCTCTCGCCACCAGTCTCGCTTTGTATGTCTCATCTTGTTTTACTTTAAAGACCCATTTTCCTCTAAGTGGCTTTTGAGATTTTAATTTTTCAGCTCCTACCTCTTCCCATGCTTGATTTTCCTCCAATGACTTCTTTTCTTCTTTTATTGCCATTATCCATTTGTGTCTATCTGGACCTGTGATGGCTTCCTCATATGTCATTAGTGCAAGATATCCATATCTGTCTGGGCGAGCTGTCACTCTTTTACTTCTTCTTGGTTCAAGTCTTCTTCTATCCTGTTCAGTGCTGTTTTCATCTTCATCTTGCGTATACCATACTTCATCAGAGTCCTCTCCTTGTTCACTGCTTGTGCATGTTGTCTCTTCCTCTTCTATGCTCTTTCCTTTGTCTTCTTCAGTTTCTTTGCTTTCTATTCTTATTGTTTTTATCTGTTCTATTTCTCTATCTCTGGATCTAGTGATATCAAACTTTACATCTCTGGCAATTTTAATATTCCTCCTTTCTGTATTCCGCAGTCTATATCCATTGGGAGCATAACCAATAAATATAAATTCTTCACTCCTGGCATCGAATTTCTATAGAGGCCCCAGGACTTTCGCATATGCTCTACAACCAAATGGTTGCAAATTTCCCAAGTTGGGTTTTCGATTCTCCCACATCTCATAGGGAGTGGTTTTTAGTTGAGTTGTTGGTGATCCGTTTAACAACTATACAGATGTGTATATTGCTTCACCCCACATCTTCTTGCTTAGACCGGAATCAAATAGTGTTCGGGATTGACAACAGCGGTTACATCGCTCCTCTTGCTCGCACCGGTGGTCGACGATCGTCGTGCTTGTCGGCACGACAGACCACCGGCGCACTAAACCAATTAAGGCTAATTGTCAGCCCCACCAAAACCCGGCCCAACGGTCCGCGGATCCGCGAGCCTCTCCGGATCGGCAATACCGGTCAGAATCGTCTGAACCTTCAGTACAAGCAAACCGTTTTGTTTTTTTTTTGTTTTTTTTTACGAGGTGGAAATCTTCGAAAGACACCCCCTGCCCTGGGGGAGAGCAGGAGGTAGTGTCGGATTTCTACCGACTAAAACCACCCCGGTTACCTAACCTCGGCGCTTTTAGGGGAGGCCCCGTGACCTACGGAGACACTTCCGGTGCCTCCCCACGCCCAGCCATTGCGGCCCCATCCTCGGGAGGGTCAGAAGGACCATCCGAAAATCTCCACCGTATCGCACATGGCCGCGCCAGGGGCAACACCCGACGCGGCCTACCTCCACCAGACCGTGATAAGGACGACTCGGGCCCCCACCCGAGTCGCCCACGGCTCTCCGACGGCCCTGCGAGATTGGGGGGGATTGTTCCTCCCCGGCAGTACCGCCCGAATACGGGGTATTGTCGTGGTCAACCAGCAGGGGGTGAGGGGGAACACCTCAGCGCCCCTCGGGTCCATCAGCCATTCACACCGCGGGAGGGGGGATCTCGCCAGCGTAAAACGGCCAGCGAGCTCGCCCCCCTTTATTTTCGACGCCGTTTCCGGCTGTCGGGCAGCCCTGCGGGATACCGGGAGGACATAATCCTCCCACAGCAGGGCCGCCCGTCCACTGAGACAGCGGTGACAGTCATCCGAGAGACGGGAGGGGGGACACCTCCAATCGCCCCTCGGACCGTCACCGCTTTTACACCACGGGAAGGGGGAGTCAGTACAAGCAAACCGAGATAAATATCGCACGAGCAAATCGCCTCTACCGTCGCTACCGACTAACCGAACCGAGTTCAACCGAACGTTATTATTTATTCATTGTCGTGTTCACCGTTTTGTGCCGTGCGTTTCACTATTTATTGTTTCGTGATCGTGGAGACTTTGTCGTTAACAATAAAGTGCCGTCTCATTGTCAGTGATCCAAAATTAAGACTTTTATTTCACGAAGACCTGGAAGTACAATTCCCAGTCCTTCGTTCCACACTAGCAAACAACCGAACAAATAGTATTGCCCTTCCTTTATCCATTAAAGTTCGGTTTAATCTTTCTGCCCTTCCATTGAGCTGCGGTGTATAGGGTATGGTGTTATCCATTTCTATTCCCTTTTCTTTGCACCAGTTCATAACATCATGATTTACATATTCACCTCTGTACGGCACTCAACTCGCGAATCGAAAATGTTGATTCTAAACGCGATGACCGTTGTGCTCTACGGCAAATTAATGTCGTGAGGGCTAGTTTTGAAGATGATGAGAGGTGATGAAAAGTTGATGTCACGTAGTAACTTAACGTATATTTATCGTAATTGTACAAAGTGGTGAAATATTGATGTTGATGTATACTGTACGATGGTTGAGTAAAGTGTCGTCTTTCGCTTCTGGAATGTTTCTCGTAGACACGAAAGGGGTGGTTTGTTGCGAAAGGAAGTGGGTGCTGGAGCTGGTTCATTGGCTGTTCATTTTTTCTAATGTGGAATTAGGAAGTGGTAGGAAACAGGGGTGGGAGAAGTATTAGAAGGAAAGGTGAGGAATAGGAAAAATACAGCAAGGGATGTTCAGCAAATATGGAAATCCACGGTTTATGGTCGGCCTTGCCGGGTGATGTTTTATGATGGTGAAGTTGTCGGGCGGCAGCATGGGTAGTATTTTAATACCTGGAACTTTCGCAGGAATTTTCCATGTATTTACCCGTGCACATTTGGCAAGCAGCTTCGATTTCGTTGGACGGTTTATGGGACCGTACAACCTCCATTATCACATCTTATCTTTGACACTCTCATATTCCATTTAGCCTCCACTCTCTCAACATACTTTTTTATCTTCTCTGCCACTTCATACTTGTTCTTCAACAGGAATACCATTGTAAAGTGTGTATAATCATCCAGGAAGGTTAGGAAGTATCTGTTCCCATCCCACGTTGTAGGATCTATTGGGCCACATAGATCTGTATGAATTAGTGCAAGGGTCTGGTTCCTCTACTTCTTGTCTCCCCAAATTTTTTTCTTGTTTGTTTTGCTTCATGGCAGGTCTTACAGAATGATATCCCTTCTTAAATTTCCTTTTGTGTTAACTTTATTCCTTCAGTCATTGTTGTTAATTTCTTCATGTTTTCATTGCTCAGATGTCCCAATTTCCAATGCCATAAATCTATTTCACTTTCAGTATTGTCTTTAGTGTTATTTGTCAGATAAGAGCTCTGTCACTTCTGGTCTTAGTTTTACTTGGAACAGTCCATTGTCTGATTTTGTCCCTCTGACGACTATCTTGTTGTTGTGGCTGACTGTTACTCCTTCCTTTGTGAATGTTACTTCTCCGTCATTTTCAGTGATGCTGTGCACTGACAACAGGTTCATTGTGAGTTCCAGTACATACAGTACTTCTTTCAGGGTACACTCGTTGAAATTCATTTCTCCTTTTGTTTCTGCTTTCATGGATTCAGATAATTTTGCCACTCCAATTTCAGTATATATCTCCTTTATATTCTGTATGTTAGTTTTATCATTTGTCAGATTTGCGCTGCTTCCCGAGTCCACAATCCATGCACTAGAAGAGCACATGTTTGATGCTAAGAATGCTACTCTTTCAGTGTCTCTGGTCCTGTTAGTTTTATTCCTGAAGTAACAGTCTTTCTCACTGTGATTTGTTTTCTTACATATTGAGCATTTTTGCTCATTCATTCTCTGCACCCCATTGCACTCTCTTGCCCTGTGCCCTGTCTTATTGCATCTGAAGCATTGTTCTGGCCCTTTCTCACTCCTTTTGAACGTCTGTGGACATGCCCTTGCCCAATGACCTGGTTTATTACACCTGTGACATGTTGTACCCATTGCTTTGAATGCTACTGGCTTCTCTTCTTCCTTATGTTCCTCCTTCTTCCTTTCTTGCAGTTAGGTTTTCTATGGTCTTTTCCTTTTTCTCTGCAGATTCCCACGCGCTTACAAAGTGTCTGAATTTCTCAGGCAGTGTTGACAATATTTTTGATATTAACATGTTATTATCGATTTTTGTATCTAACGCATTTAACCTAAATGTTAAGTTCCTCAAGCTACTTATATACCTGCAATGTCTTCACTTTTACTATACGTTTTACTGTAGAATGCTTGAAGCAAGGTACATCTCTCTTCGCTCTCCTGCTGATATATATTTTCGATTTTAGTCCACATTTCATTCGCTGTTTTACAATCGAGCACGTGTAAAAGCGGTTTTTTACCGATCGTCGTCACGATCACTTTTTGCGCATTTGCGTCATTTTTCTTCCAAGTCGCATTTATCCCGTCCTCTGGTTCACTTTTTACCACTGTATCATATAGTCCACCTGCTTCAAGCATTATTTTAATTTGAAACCTTCACACTTGATAGTTTTCGGCATCTTGCAATTTTTCAATACTCGCTAGTTCATCTACAATTTGTCTCGACATTTTTTTTGAATATATATATTTTCAGTTATTAATTCTTGACCTCAATTTCCACGTCACTATCCTTGTTACACTTTATATTAATTTTTGGTCTCTATATTAATTTTTATCGATTTTCGATATCTGGGCCCATAACCTGTTGAAGTTCTGTGGATGGTTAAGGTGTAGCGTGGGCAGAAAATAAATTTACAAAAGATAATGTTTGTTAGTATAATTATGAGTGAACAGTACAAGAAAAAAAACAATAAGAGAATATCTGAGATTTTAATTTTATGAGTTTTATTTTAGCCTAAAGCTAACCTATTTCTTTAGCGCGTGCGCACGCTTACCTGTCTAGCTAAGAAGAGAGAGCGTGTTCGGTATCGCCGGTCAGACAATCCCTGCCGGTCGATCACCGCGACACCTGCCTTTTTAATTACGCTGCTCCGCCGCAGCCTTTCAAAGCCTGCGACGCGATTACCTTCTTTAACAACTTGATCACCCTAATAATACGACATACTCACCATCGGCTCCTCCATGGAGGAATTCAGTTAACCTTATCATCTCTGAGAAGAAAATTCTGGATCCTCGCGGGGCGACGCGCGGTTAAACGCACGATCGCGTCGTGCACGGTTTGATGGCGCTGGCGCGCCAAAGCGGCGCACCAGCAAATGGGCTATCTCCCCTCTCCCCGTGTTCTTCCTTCGCGCCCCTTTTCGCACACTGGTGTCCATTATGCAGGGCCCTTCCTTGTCAAAACTTCGTCGGGGAGAGGACATCACACTAGAAAGGCATACGTTTCTCTTTTTGTATGCCTAGCTACGAAAGCAGTTCACATGGAGCTGGTCTCCGACTGCACTACTGCTGCCTTCCTCGCGGCCTTTCGCCGATTCATTTCTCATCGTGGGACCCCAGTGACGATGTACAGCGACCAAGGGTCAAACTTTATCGGCGCCGACCGCGAGCTACGTCGGCTCTTCTCAGCAGCTCAACTCGGCTGGAAGGAGCTCGCCCTTCGTCTGTCCCAGGAAGGAACTTCGTGGGAATTCAATCCAGCTGCAGCCCTGGACTTCAGTGGCCTCTGGGAGGATGCCGTCAAGTCGTTGAAGTCCATCTTCGACGCGTCATCTTACAAATCATCACATTTGTTTACTTCCGTCATCGGCGGAATCACTGCTGTAAATTTCCTTTCTTCCCGCACACCTTAACGAACTTCCATTACTTTGTTGCACTGCACTGAACTTCTGTTACTTACTATTTCGCCTCGCACCGCGAGGCGAGGCGGGCGGAATGTTCAAGATTCAGCTAAAGGCGCGTAGCAACAGCTTGCTCGCGTTCTCCTGCTCCCAGCTCTATTGCGCGGAATCAGGAGCGCTCCCTTTCCTCTCAAAAGAGAACCAGCAATTATGGTATAAATAGACCCGCGCGAAGGCAAATCTCTCTCTCTCGCCACAGTTATCTCTCGCCAAAGTTATTCTTAAAATTAAAGACAACTATAATAAGGTGCTAAGGAAGTAAGGTGTAATACAAAGACAAACTAAAACAATTAAATACTAACCAGTAATCTTAATATAACATTTATAACTTATCCAAACCAATATTCTCTGTACAGTAATTAAATCTATATTAAATTAAGTGAAACATGACTTTGACTCCTCGCCTTACATCAATCTAATTCCTTTGTTTAGAATTAGATTGAATCTTAATTACAAAACCGAGTGTACGCAAGGAAACTTGGTACTCTCGCAAACACCCTGTGTATTCAATAATTGTTTTAACTCAAACACCATCGGACGACACCATTACGGCTCGACACCCGGCAGCGCACATTATACACCAAAAGGAGAAACCGTCGTCATATCGCCGCCTCGGGACATCCCAATTCCAGAAGTAAAACCAATCATCGAAAGGACCCGGAGGCTCAAATTCCGAGGCACCGATCCCTAGGACGCGTCCTAGAACGCGTCTTGTAGAACCAAGTCGAATCTAGGAAGGGGGGTGTAACGAAGACCAACGCCCAGTCCCAGCCATAACACCGCGACCAAGGCTTGCATCGGCAAAAGCCACGTAAACATTTTAAGACAGAAGCAAACATCACTCTCTATACTACCTGAAGACATAAAAGCGATGTATCGACCATAAATAAAGTTCTGTTCAGTCTCTACCATCAAAATCAAATTGTCTTAACCTTTATTTGCACCACTTAAACTAATGCAATATTATTCGTGATCTACGGACCACTCTTAAGAAATTCTGCGATATTTCGTAAATCAAGTTAAATTAACTAAATTTATTATTAAATACTGAACCGAGAAGTAACATTTTACTTCTCTCTCTCTCTTTTTTATTCAAACGTGAATAATTCCCGTCACATTAATTAATGTTGTTATGCTGTCTTCGTAAAATTGGGTGTCGTCGGCGTCGGAAGTGCAGAAAGCCCATTTTAATAAGTATGACATACCGTTTAAAATGCCACGTTTCTTTCTGTTAACCAATTTCTCGCTCAGTTGTTGGAGAATTTTACGTATTGTACCGATTTCTAATAAATCAGTTTCGACCAGTTGAATAGTGCGTTCGCAATGGAAACCAGTATGGTCCATTCTAGATGGATCAAGTAACGTTGAATTGCAAATTTCTTTTGTTTTGTCGATGTGAGTTCGAATGATTCTGTATGTGCTATTTACGGGGGCCGACTCCATGCGCCATGACCTGCGTGCGTGCTGTCACGCAACAGCGGAGAGCATGCACGTACACGCCATACGCGAGAGAGACACTCAATTTCGTAGATTAGATGGTCTTTCTATATAATTTCATAAATTAAATTTTCGCGGGTACAGTACACACCGGTAGACTTCACCACAGGGTGCAATGTCCGTTTTAACGCCAATAAATACCATTTGTTTATAAAAATGTTAGTTTTTTAACTCGAAGCTTGAGACAGACACAGATTGAAGCAAAAAAGATGGCTGCCGACACATCGCCTAATTTCACATTTAGGAAATATTGAACGATTTAATGGTTTACTCACTGATATCCCACATTTACACCCTTCCTTAACCTTTTTGTTTTTTTTTTTTCGAGGTGGAAATCTTCGCAAGACACCTCCTGCCCTGGGGGAAGGCAGGAGGTAGTGCCGGATTCTTACCGGCTAAAACCACCCCGGTCGCCTACCTCCGGCGCATAATGGGAGGCTCCGGGACCTGCAAAGATATCGTCCGGTGCCTCCCGACCCTTCCTTAACCTAGTACAAGATCATAGAAATTCTGTTTTTCACAATTTATTATATCTGGAAGACGAACGCTCTAATTTACGATTTGCACTCATCGTACGTAAGAATATTTCAATGATTCTCCGTCAGACGCGTTTATGGTATATTTTATTTAATTTTACTAAGTTATCATGAGGGTCGATGGAAGTACAAATCAGCTGGTAAATGTAATTTATAATTTGACGAATTTCAGCATGACCAAATATGGGCATAAATCGCGAAAGTCGCACGCTGATTAGCGGACGCGGAAAGACCGAAACAAATCGGTGTGTACAGCGATGAGTCATCGTAGTTTATAAAAGCCGCGGTCGAGCGGCCCTTTGGTCTATTTGTCTATTGTCTATTCGTCTATTAGCTATTGTGGCTATTGCTAACATTCGTATTCTTATTCTTATTGCTTATGTATCTTGTACTTGCTCTGTAATTGTTACATACGAACTCAGTGCTTCTTGGTGCTTTTCTACGGCGACGTAATGCTAAACTGCTACGGTGTTGTTTAACCCTCCGACAGCGGGTGACTTTGGCAGCGATCGTGGAGTCATTTTGACTCACACCGATATTTCACTACTACATATTCACGAGCCCCCAAACCCTCACCGATATTGTAGTGACCAGTGACGGTTGCTCGACCCTAGACCCTCATCGATACATTGTATTCTATTCGCACATGTTCTTTAATGTGGATAAGATTGTAGGGCCGACGCTCACACTGCGATCGGTATCTGCCGCCGAATTCCACTAAATTTGGAGACAGTGTGTGCGCGTGTGCGTGTGGAAGCGAGTGCGACGTTTAAGCTGGCAGAGTCGTTCTGCTAGCCGAACGGACAACATGAATCGTAAAAACGCAGACTATTACAAAATGTTTAAACGTAAGAAAAATAAATCGGTTTCAAATATGCCCACATTTCACAGTGGCAAGTGATAGTGACCGTGAAGTGAAGTGATCTTGAAGTGAATTCACCGTGAGTGTAGTGAGTTCACCGACCCGGCCGGTGACATCAGCTGTTGACCGTTGCCTAGGTCAGGATTCGCACAATGTTAAGCAGGTTAATTCGTGGACGAATGGGTAAGTTTAATTAGCTTTTTCTAACATTAGTTGTGCAAATCGTTTTTCTGAAAACATAATTTATCCACCTGAAAACGTGCTGTTAAAAAAATATTTTTTTCACAAGTAATAGAACACGGTTATTAAACGACTTATTAGTTTCATAAGTATAAACGAATTATTCCACATTATTCTTAATTAAGACGATGTAACATTTGCCGCACGCTTCCGTCGGTACCCTCGATGCCCCCCCCCTCGTGACAGCTGATAGGTTCGTGCCAGAGCGCGCGCCATCGGCCGCCCGGCGGGCGCTCTCATTGGCCAGTGTTTTTCGTTAATAATTTAAAAATGAAGCTGCAAACCACATGTTGGTCAAGGAAAAAGTTGTTCAGAATCACCCCAGCTACCCCCCATTTCCGGGAAGGACAACAGTTAAGAGATACCCTGTAGATAGTAATTAAAAAACATTAATGTAAAAAAAGGAAACCTGAAGGGGACTCGAATCTACGACAAAGTTTGCAGAAGTTATGTCTATGTTTGGCAGGAATAAAAATATCGGCTCGAGCCGATTCATTTTGCTGATGGTCAGTATTGTAAAAGGTGTGGCAACGATGTCTTGCGTAATGGATAAAGGTAGGTAGGCTTTCTTGCCGAAAAAAAGTTCGTACGGTGTGTAGTGAGTGGATTTTTGAATTGCTGTGTTGCAGCTGAATATAGCAAAGGTAATGTAAGTGTCCCAGTCTGTTTGTTTTTTGTTTATTATAATGTTTAAGATAGTCCTTAACCCATTTGCATCACGACGCTATCTGATGCCCAAACATCCGCGACGTTCAACTTACAATTCTGGGGCGCGGAATAATCCGCGCTTGGTGATACTAGACAGTCGCGACTCGCGGAATATTCCGCGCTTGGATGCAAATAGGTTAAGGGTAAGACGAGATCTCTCAAGTGCCCCGTTCGTTTGGGGATGACGAGGAGTGGTCAAGATATGCCTTGTTTTGAAAAGTTGACTCTATTCCTTAACGAGGTTTGACATGAAGTCTGAACCTTGGTCGGTCAAGAATGTTTTGGGGGATAACAAAGTAAATAAAAGTGAAAAGTACTTTCTCGACAATTGTTTGCGCTTCATGGTTTGGGACTGCAAATGCAAACGAGTATTTGGTAAGGTCGTCTTGAGCCGTGATGACGAATCGGTTGCCCTATTCGGTCAGGGGTAAAGGTCCTACTACGTCAATGGCTAGCTTTTCGAAAGGTTTATCTGCAGTGGTCGTAATCTTCATAGATTGTTTTGTAGGCTTGAAATTCGTTTTATTTATTTGACAAGAGTGACACGTTTTAATATAATTTCGGATGTCACTTTTCATAGTAGACCAGTGATATCTTTCTTTAACCTTAGAATAAGTATGATTAAAGCTACAGTGTCCGGACAGTTTACTGTCGTGGCATTCCTTGAGGATGATTCGGATTTCGTTGCGATCTTTGGGGACGATCTTCTTCGTATTTAAAAATTTAATGTTGTTCTAAGGGAAGATAAATTTTACCAATTCGTTAAAAATATCAGTTTTAAAACCACTTTTCTTTTTAGGTGGAATTAAAATAAAATCTTTTGATTTTATTTTTTCGGAGAGGTTCATGAAACTAACGAATAGGTTGTGATAATCGATTTTGTCATGATGTAACATTAGTTTCTTGGAAATAGTATCAACAGGGTTTGGTTACTATTCTCTAATTTGTGCAACCGTTAGAGCTCGAAACTAGTGTTCTTGCGTCGAAATTTTCAGTCACGTAATCTGCGTACTGATTTTCATTGTCCAGATCTTCGGACGACAAGACTACTATCGTACCTCTTAATTTTGGAAGAGTCGTTTCTTCTTTAGGAAATTCGATTACGTTCGAATTGGTGTAATGAAATTTGGTAAAATCCTGATACGTTTTATTGGATTTGTGAATGTGGAAAAGAGAGCTAGGTTTTTCGTTTAAGTTAGGATGTAGTCGTGATAAACCATCCGCGTTTGAAGTTACTCTTCCGGGTTTATATGTTATCGCGTAGTTGTATTCGTTTAGGCGTAACCGCCATTGGACAAGCCTCGAAGAAGAGTTTTTACAATTAAAAAGGACTGAAGGTGTCTGTGATCGGTGTAGATTGTGAATTCTGTACCGCAGAGGTAAGACCGAAAGTGTTCGATAATGTTTATGTAGGATTTGGAAAATCGAGAGTGGCGGATTGAATCTGGAAAACCTGTATTACGTAGCCTTTAACGATAAGTTGTTAAATTACAATGAATATGACAAATATTGTTCGAGATGCACTGAACACTGACCGGCAACCGATAGACAATGACTGACTCTGCTAGCACGCCTCTTCGCAATCATTACTGAAAGCAAAGGAAAAGCGAGAACGGTCCGCCACCTTTCCGACATACAGCGGAGGAAACAGAATACAGTAAAGTCTCGATATAAGCGAAAGCCTGGGGCTGAACGTTCGCTTATATCGCATACTTTTTACATTGTTTGAAATTTGCCGACAGCGTCGAACGTAGAAAAGGACAGCGAGTAACGATAAAGGACCGAGCAGCCAAGAAGCAAAACAAAACCCAGCGTATCGGTGAAACAACACTAATGCAACGATGTGGAAGGAGGATAATAGGGCAGTAACTGGGGAGGGCGTGATTTTTCCTGGATTTTGGTATGGGAATGATTTTTGCCGTCTTCCATTTATACGGAAAGTAGGAGAGATGATAGGCCGACTTGAAGATGTAGTACAGTTGCGTTATTGCTTTTCGCCCCATGTGTTTAAGCATGGCAGGGGATATGCTGTCGAGACCTTTTGCCTGGTTCGTGTTTAGTCGGTACAGTAATGTGTTGATTCTTGCTGTGTTTAAAAATTTGTGCAGGTTCGAGTGTGGGTCGTTCAGTGTGGTTCCACGTGCCAGGAAGTCTTTAACTTCCCTTTCAATTTAAGGAGAGATTGGGGACGTTCTGAGGAAAGCGTGGTTGTGAACAGATTGGAATTGTGTTATTGTGTTATTTTTTTTAAGAGTGGCCAGAAGGTATGATCTTTTGTGTGTGCGCTTTTTATTTTGTTGCGGATGGAGTCTGCTTTGAGTCTAATGATCTTTTTCTTAATAGCGGCCACCAGGTTTTTGAGATGATATAGGTAGATAGGATTGCCGGATCTTTGCCATTTTCTTCTGGCGCTGTTTCTCAATGTGAGAAGTGACCGTAGTTCAGGGTCGATATCAAGAGTTTTCGATATCGATGTGGAGAGTGTGGTGGCTTGGCGGAAAACGTTTTTTAAATTCTTTGTGAGATCTGCAATGGCGTTGTTGATTTGGTCCGTTGGCTGGTGGTGGATGGAGATATGAATATTGCTCGTGACTTTCGTATCGTGTGTCCAATCGGTGATCGGTATGGAGTGTCAGATAGGGGTGCTGTGCTGATGAATGGGCGTGAGAATAACAGGAATATGGTTAGAGCTGAGGTCGTCAATTGTTTTGCAGGAGAAATTATGGTTACTGTAGGTAATAAAGAAGTCTAATGTACATTGGATTTTTGCGGGGGGCTGAGAAGGTGGGTGAGCTTGGGTAGAGTATGGAGTAGGGAGCTTGATCTGCGTGTCTTTTGAGGGTAAGTCCATTCGAGTTATATGTCAGGTTGTTCCAGTAGGCGTGTTTTGCATTGAAGTCGCCACCTATCAGGAACGAAGCGCGGGACGATGTTAATGCGTTGAGATCTGTGGGTGTAAGTTTTAGGCGTAGGGGCCAGTATGCCGACACGAATACGACTTTGGGATTGAGTAGCTGCATGGCTACTGCTTCTAGTTCTATCCCGTGTGGTAGGTTGTAGGGACGGTAAGGGACGTTTTTGTGTACTAGTATGGCCACGCATCCCCCTTTGGAGCCGGAGGATCTGTCTCTTCTTATTGTATGGTAGTTAGGGATCTGGAAGGAAAGGTCTGGGGTGAGCCATGTTTCTTGTATGGCTGCTGCGGCTATGTTGTGGGAGAAGAGGAAAGTTTCTAGTTCGGAGTTTTTGTGGTTTATGGAACAGGCGTTCCAAGTCATGAAGTTCCCGGGGAGGGTGGGCTTAGCCATCGATAAGTCCTAAATGCTCTCAGATGGCAATGGTTTTTTACGCTTTTGTGGCGCAGGCTTTGAGTTTTGATATTAGGGAACGGGTGGTTTGTAGGATCTCTTTGAGGTCGACTAACTGGTGAAGTTCTTGGGTGAGTTCCGTTAATTCGGCAAGGTTGCCTGTAGTTAGTTTTGGAGGTTGCGTTTGTGGTACCGCTGTAGGTGATGCGAGGGCATCGCTTGTCGCGGGTAGGATGAACTGGAGTTTGCCATGATGGGCATGGGGAGGGTAGGGGGCATAAATGAGCGTCTTGGTGGGTATGAGTGAGAGGAAAGGAACTGTGGTGGTTGGGTGAGGTGTTCTCCTTTGGCGGGAGGTGGGGTTCCTTTTTCCAGGTATTTTTGGAGACCGGGACATTGGCTGAAGTTTGTCGTGTGCTCACCCGCGCAATTTGCACATTTGGGGGGTTGATCGCGGGTTTTAAAGCATTCTTTGGAAGGATGAGAACCGCCACATTTGACGCAGCGTGGTGAAAGATTGACAGCGGGAACATTGCGTGTATCTCCTTGTACTATTGAGTTTTTCCCAATGATCTTTGCATTGGAAGAGCGATCCCACTTTATTAATTTGGGATAAGGAAGAAGTTCCTGGGAATGAGATCATGTAGATCAGGGGTCGGAATTAAGTGAACTTTCGGGCCGATTTTCAGAGGCAACGACCCCTTTCTCCGGCCGCACGTTTTGGGCCCCGCGATCGCCCGCAGCTCGAAGGTCCTCAGGCGCGTAACCGCGCGGGTTGCATTAGGGCGACACCCGTATCTGTAGGTTTCCACATCACCCATGGGGTACTATTATCGATGCGTTAATAATCTAAATTTCACTTAACAAATTTACGTGTATTTGTAAAAACACTGCACAAATGACGCAAGAGTGGCTTTGATGTGAACTGTTTGATAGTTAAAAGAAATATGTCAATTTTTCCCCCCCAATGTTCAAAGTAAACAGGAATAGGGGGTGTATTGCGAAAAGAAGTGGTTGTTAGTGATGGCTCATTGGTTGCATTTTTTTCTCATGTGAAATTAACGCATCGACAATAGTACCCCATGGGTGATGTGGAAACCTATGGATACGGGTGTCGCCCTAATGCGACCCGTGCGGTTACGCGCCTGAGGACCTTCGAGCTGCGGGGCGATCGCGGGGGCCAAGACGTGCGGCCGGAGAAAGGGGGCGTTGCCTCCGAAAATCGGCCCGAAAGTTCACTTAATTCCGAGCCCTGATTTAGAACAATAAATCCCACCAATACATCCCCATCAATCTATAATTATTGTTTCGGATAGCTGCTTAAGATCTTAATTTAGTCAACGGATTAGGTTTATTTATCAAAAAGGCACAATTCACGAGTAGCACGAATCACATATATTTTACAGTCACCGCACAAGAACAAGTAATGTACAATAAAACGCAGAAATAATAAAGTACTAGTAACTAATAATGTATTAAGTATACAGTTTCTCCGCACGACCTATAGCTCTTATTTTTAGTAACAGTTTACACGGTTGTGAATCGTGTAAACTCGGAATCGCAAAATCTCTCTAAATACCTCTTATCTCTTGATGAATATTAGCAAACCGACGAATTGTATCCTAGCGCAACGGTATTTATACCGCTGTGCGGGGCAAGGAGCATGGAGCGATAAGTGGGGGAGAACGCTCGCGCTTGTCGCCACGGAATTGGCTAGGCGCGAAGCTAACGAGCGTCCTCCCTACGAGCGAATCCAGAACATTCCGCCCGCCGCGGCATGCGTTGCATGGCGCAATTGAGAACAAAGAGACGCGCTGTTTCCGTGAAGTCGTATGTTTAACATAGGAAGTGCCGTGGAGAAGTGAAAAAGTGTAGCGCAAGTAAACAATGAAGAGAAGGAGTAAGCAGGAGTGAGCCACGAGCCTGATTTCCCTCGGTGGCTGGTGGCAGCAAGCACGTTTTCGTGATGGACCTCGTCGGGTAGTAGTAGTGGTCCGTCCGGAAACGTCGCGGCGAACACGCTGATCGTCCCTCCTGTGGGTTGCTGTGATGCTGTCCAGTGTCGCTGTATTTCGTGGTCCCGATCCCACGTGGAGGAATGAAGCGGCGAAAAGCAGCAAGAGCAGCTGCAGTGGTGACTTCAGCGACGAGCTGGAGATGTACGTCTCTGGTTGCTAAGCATATAAAAACAGCAACATAAGATTTTCGCGAATGTTGACCTCGGCCGCTGGTTGATTTCGTGGAAAGGGCCCCGCGTAATCAACACCCGTGTGCGTGAATGGCCGGGAAGGCTGCGCGCGGGGAGCGGGGAGGCTTCCCATTTGCTGATGCGCAGCTAGGGCACGCCAGCGACAACAAACCACGCGCGAGGCAATCACGCGGCGTACCGCGCGACGCCTCGCCAGTATCCAGTATTCTCTTCTCAAAGTTGTAGCGGAGTGGGCCTTTGCAGATAAAATG
Organism: Nomada flava; assembly: GCA_951802745.1. NCBI lineage: Eukaryota > Metazoa > Arthropoda > Insecta > Hymenoptera > Apidae > Nomada > Nomada flava. Next base: position 11,581,763 of record OX637903.1, read on the forward strand.
GCAGGGTGCGTCAGCCATACGTCCAGCAAAGAGAGTTTCCAGGTTCCGCCCACCCTCAGTAGGCCATCTCCAGTAATGAATGGCGCCAGTCTAGTTGCTGGACCACGTGTGATCTTGCAGCCATGTTGCAGTATCTCTAATTATCAGTAATTATCAGTAAAGTATCAGTAATTTATTTCGTCGATAGAAAGACGGTGCGATACTTGCGCGTGTGATTCTCGATCCCTCGTAGTTCGGCCAAATCGTAGGCACCAGCCAACCGTGCGTAGCAACCTTGTAATTGTAGAAAACCGGCTGGCAAGTTCCTCAAAAAAGGAACAGCTAGAAGTGATCGCGAGACACGTCACTCTTGATGAGCGAACCTCCTGGTCAGTAGCAAGGTTATGAACTTTGTGTTGATTAAAGTCGTATGATTGCAAGGACAGAAAAGGCGGGCCTTTCCACCAAAGTGCGTGGTCAAGCAGCACGTTGCTTGCCACTCCTCGAGATGCCACGTCAGCAGGGTTGAGAGCAGATTTTACGTGTCGCAAAGTGGCGGCTGGAAGTAAGGTTTGAATTTCTGCTACCCTGTTGGCTACAAAAGTTTTCCATCTCGAGGGGTGACCCTGCAACCAACTCAACACAACCGTAGAATCTGACCACAAGTTAATAATGAAATTTTCCAATTGCAAACTATCTCTGACACTGATGGTCAAGCGTGTAAGAAGTGACGCAGCGCAGAGTTCAAGCCGAGGGACAGAAATTTGCTTTAACGGAGCTACTCTTGTTTTGTAAGCAACAAGTGACACAAAAGGCATTGTGTCGGAGTAAGAAGAGCGCAAGTATAGTACGGCAGCGTATGCTCTTTCAGAAGCATCCGCAAAACCATGAAGCTCCAACGTGTCAGTGTCTACGCGGTTAAATAACCACCGAGGGATGCGCAACGAGGATAGCAACCGCAGTTGCTCATAGTAATTTTCCCAAGAGTGGGCGAGTGATGGAGGGAGAGTTTCATCCCACGAGAGTTTTAGAAGCCACAAGGACTGCATAAATATTTTTGCGGTAATAACCACCGGTGCTAGAAAACCTAGTGGATCAAAGAGGCTTGCTACCTCCCTAAAGACGATGCCTTTGGTTACCGGTGATTCTGTGTTGCGAGGAGTTATAGAAAAATGAAAAGTATCCTCCGAAGAGTGCCAACGGAGGCCAAGAAGTGTGGAAACGTTGTCAAGATTGCAAGCGAGTTCAAGATTTTCCTGCCGAGCGTCGACAGGAAGTGCTTCCAATAACTCCCGTTTATTGGAAGTCCATTTATGCAGGGTAAAACCGCCCGCCTTGAACAACAGTAGTAGCTCTCGTTGTAAGGCGAGAGCGTTCGAGATGGAGTCTGCTCCAGATATGACGTCATCAACATAGACGTCAGTGGAGGCGCAGGCTGCCGCCAAAGGAAAGGCGTGCTGTTCGTCTTTGCACAGCTGCTGCAGCGCGCGAACAGCGAGATATGGAGCGCATGACATACCGTATGTCACAGTAAGAAGACGGAAATGACGAGGAGCTTCTCCAGGATGCTGACGCCATAAAATACGTTGGAAATCGCAATCTTCTGGAGCGAGTCGTATTTGCCGGTACATCTTTTGTACATCAGCCGAGAAAACTACAGCGTGTCTTCGCCATCGGAGTAGAATGTGGAATATTTCCGGTAAAAGATTGGGGCCAGTGTGCAGTAAGTTGTTTAACGACAAGCCAGACCTCGTTTTCTGGGAAGCGTTAAAAACAACCCGAAGTCGCGTTGTTGCACTTGCATCGCGCAACACGCCGTGATGCGGCAAATAATATGCCGAACGAGAAAATATGGAGTCCGAAGGTACGGGTTCCATGTGCCCTAATCGTAAATATTCCTCTAAAAAGGCGTTGTATAAAGTTGCCAGTCCAGGCTTGCCCTTCAAGCGAGTTTCCAGTTTGTGGAACAACACGAGTGCTGTTTCGAGCGAGTTTCCCAATTGGGACGGCGAAGAATTGAAGGGAAGCCGAACTTGATACCGACCAGTGGAGTCGCGGGAGTGCGTGGAGCAGAAGTGCTGCTCGCACTCACTCTCCGCCCTAGTGAATGTACGGGGAGGTGTGGAAACCTCCTCCTGTACCCAGAAGCGCTGAAGTGATTCAGAGAGCGCGGTATCGTCTGCAGTACATTGCAAAGTAAACGCTTCACGCGGTGAAGAGTTCAAGTGAGAAGAGGGGTTGCAATGTCCAGTAAGAATCCAACCTAGGGAAGTGCATTGGGCAACCGGACTGTTGGGAGGACCCTTCCGGATGCCCTCCAGAATTATTTCGGAGTAGACATCAGCCCCTAAAATGATGTCTACCCGTCCAGCAGAACGAAAATCAGGATCAGCAAGTTCTAAATCCTGTACGTGAGCGAGAGATAACCGAGCAGCAGTGGTTCGAGTGGGGGAATACGAAGACAGGCGCGGCAGCACGTAAGCAGTGGTGGAGAGGGACTTCGAGTTTTTGCGAATAGCGGAGAAAGTGAGCGTCACTCTTCCCCTCGTGTAGGTTTCTGCCTTACCTACACCCAGAATTGGAAATCGCGCGGCACATCGTTCGAGCAACATGGTTTGCACAAGATTTTCGGAGATTAGCGACACCTCGGAACAGGGGTCAATCAGGGCGCGAACAGCAAGTTTCTCGCCTCGACTCGACCTGACCAGAATTTTCGCGGTCGCGAGAAATATGACCGAAGGTGGTTGCTTACTTGACCAGGAGGCTCGCGCACACTGTGACGTCCTTGACGCCTCCACGCAATCCTGTGGAGGTTTTTGCCGCGAAGATTCCTGCTCCGATTTTACGTGTAACAAAGTGTGGTGCTTACCTACGCACAGTTGGCAGCGCTTTGTAGATTTGCACGAACGTGAGGGGTGGTTTCCGAGACAATTGAAACATAGATTCTTGTCCGCGACCATTCTCTTCCTCTCAAGCGGAGACATCCGTTTAAATTCGGCACAGAACAGCACGAAGTGTTGGTCACTGCACAGCGGGCATTTTGCACGTCTTTCTTCGGTGGTAGACGCGGTGTGCGTCCGGAATCTCGCTGATCTTGCATTATTTTTTAGAGATGACCCTGAGGAAGGTGAGGTTGCAGCGTCCGAGACGGCTTCTTCGTCTGCTTCCAAAGCGCGCAGGTGTCCAGTGAGGAACAGATTCAATTGTTCGAACGAAGGAGGATCGGTAGTTGCACCAATTGAAGATTCCTACGCCAGTCTCGTCTTCGCATCCAGTTTTTGCACAAGTCCGAAGACCAGCCAGTCATCCCAGTGCTCGACTGGCCGGCCAAGGGCTTCCAGTGACTGAACGGCGTCCAGCGTGCCGTTCAGAAGAGGTTTCAGGCAGTTTGCTGACTCCTTCCTCATGGACGGTAATGAGGAAAGAGCGGAGAGATGCGATTGGATCAAGATCCGCAGGTTTTCGTATCGCGCCGTGATAACTTTCCACGCTCCAGTGAAGTTGGCCTCTGTGAGGCGTATATTTTGTATCAGTTGAGCGGGCTCGCCAGATAAATTGATTTTGAGATGGTGGAATTTCTCCACCGCGGAAAGTTGCTTATTGTCCATTACGAGCGATGTGAACAAGTCACGATAACTAGCCCACTCCCTGTAGTCCCCGGAAAACCGAGGCACGTCAATTCGTGGAAGCGAACGCTGCGGAGGGTTGGCGATCGGAGCGGTCGGCGGCTGCTCCAGAGGTTTGCGGAGGTCCAGCAGTGCGGCCTGTTCACATAATGCGAGATGGTCTGTAATGAAGTATGGCCAGGTTGCGTACTCGGGGGTCACGATATCTAGTAACTGATCGTGACCCTCGGTGAAGGCGTTCCAGTTCTTTTCAAGCAGCTCTAGTCGCGAAGTCAAAACTCCTTCCGTTATTTTGGCCGCTCCCAGGTTTTTCATGTTCGTAACGCTGTTCGAAATCCGTTGGTAGAGTGAGAGTCGCTTGTTGACGTATTTTTCCATAGCTGCTTGAATATTAATAACCCGAACCGAACTTGACTCGTAGGCGAGGTCGCTATAGCGAGAAAAAACCGTCGAAAGTAATTTAAGTGTGGTTCGACCCCGATTATTATTGCCTCGTGGCCGTCGGTTTTTCGCGCACTTTTGCCTTAACGTGATTTATATACGTAAGTTAACCGATGGAATTAAGCCCTTCTTAAAGATTCCGTCCGTTGAGCTATCCGGCTTGAAGGACCAATGTTTCGGATAGCTGCTTAAGATCTTAATTTAGTCAACGGATTAGGTTTATTTATCAAAAAGGCACAATTCACGAGTAGCACGAATCACATATATTTTACAGTCACCGCACAAGAACAAGTAATGTACAATAAAACGCAGAAATAACAAAGTACTAGTAACTAATAATGTATTAAGTGTACAGTTTCTCCGCACGACCTATAGCTCTTATTTTTAGTAACAGTTTACACGGTTGTAAATCGTGTAAACTCGGAATCGCAAAATCTCTCTAAATACCTCTTATCTCTTGATGAATATTAGCAAACCGACGAATTGTATCCTAGCGCAACGGTATTTATACCGCTGCGCGGGGCAAGGAGCATGGAGAGATAAGTGGGGGAGAACGCTCGCGCTTGTCGCCACGGAACAGCGCTAGGCGCGAAGCTAACGAGCGTCCTCCCTACGAGCGAATCCAGAACAATTATAGATTCATGATAGTATTCATGTACAATTCACTCAAGCTTTTATTATTGCCCTCTATCATTTTTAACGGTATTTTTTATACCTTATACAACTTTACTTAGTTGCAGTTGGGAGCTATACCTTTTTCTATTAATTTTAACTGAACTTATTTAACCGATTTGATTAAACAATTATGTTTTATAACCGCATAAAGTTAACCAGTCAATTGTAAATAACTCTATTTCAATACTGATTAATAACAAAAGAAAAAATAAACAAGATCGAGGACACGCGTTGTTAATCAAAAGTGGGAGATCTCCCCGATCGGTCATCCAGAGACTTACTTCAAAGCGGGAAGATCTCCCCATTGGGTTGGCTAAGTGTCAATTTTGTAAATCTGTTGTCATATATGTTAATTTTTTTTTTAAGAATGAATTCAGATTTTAATTCTCCCAAGATTTGGATTAATTTCTCGGATTATTATTATTGAATATGGTGAAAAGGAAATTTGTGAAATAATTCAAAATAAATGAAATAATTCATATTTAAGCAATGATGGGAATTGGTTTATTAGGTTTAATCTAAAGCAGGCCTCGGAATCAAGTGCTCTTCCGGGCCGATTTTTAAGCGGCTCGAAGCTCTTCAGGCGCGTAGCATATGAACCGCGCGGGTCGCATTAGGGCGACACTTGTATCAATAGGATTCGACATCGTCCAATGTCCCATGGACCGCGCGGTTCATATGCTACGCACCTGAGGAGCTTCGAACCGCTTGCTGATCGCGAATGGCCCATACGCGCGGCGGGAGAAAGAGGGCGTTGCCTCTGAAAATTGGCCCGAAAGAGCACTTAATTCCGAGGCCTGATCTAAAGGATTAGACGTAGATTTTCGGAATTATTTTACTTCAATTATGTAGCATGGTTATTGCTGTTTCTACACGTACCAAGTATTCAGCTACTCATCATTAGTCTGGAATTTTGTTTCTGTTTCTGAAATTTCTAGGTGTATTTATTGATACCTGGATTAATATTAAGGAAAAAATGATTAAAAACTGAATGTATAACTACATTTATTGGGTTAAGTTTGATTTCCTATTATCAATTTGTTAGAAGGTTAACGAATATACAACAACAATATTCAGACTATGTACCAAAATTCTTACTAATGCTTATTGTAGCTTTACCGGTATCAATATTGTGGGATTGGAAGTTTTAATGAAATCAAGCCGTTGTAAGTGTAATATAATTAACAACAGTACTACACTGTTCTACACTGATTTTACTCTGCGCTGCTCCTCGATCTACACTACTTCCGCTCTCGACTCTACTCTGTACATTTTCATTCATCCTCGTCTCTCTCTCTCTCTCTCTCTCTCTCTCTCTCTCTCTCTCTCTCTCTCTCCATCTCCCCCCTCTCTCTCCCTCTCCCCCCTCTCTCTCCCTCTCTCTCTCTCTCTCTCGTGTCCTTAAAACATTGAAAATAAGGGACACGGTTCTGCATACTCGACAATGCACTGTAAGATATTCAGTTGTTTGTATTACATATTGACGTGGATGCATTCACGTTAAGAGTAATACAATACCGAACTAGATAGTCTGCGTTATCTTTTAAAGTTTTCAAGTGCATCGCTAATCGAATCGAATAGACCTCAAATTGTCAACTATACAGGGTGTCTCTTAACTTCTGTCCTTCCCGGAAATGGGGGGTAGCTGGGGTGATTCTGAACAACTTTTTCCTTGACCAAAATGTGGTTTGTAGCTTCATTTTTGAGTTATTAATGAAAAACACTGGCCAATCAGGGCGTTCGTAGAGCGCGCGCTCAAGCGCATGGCTCTCAAACGCGCTCGGTCGTGGCGTGAGCCAACGCGTTTCTTCGTGACCACAACCGAGTGCGGTTGAGAGCCACGCGCCCGAGCGCTCTGATTGGCCAGTGTTTTTCGTTAATAACTTAAAAATGAAGCTGCAAACCACACATTGGTCAAGGAAAAAGTTGTTCAGAATCACCCCAGCTACCCCCCATTTCCGGGAAGGACAGAAGTTAAGAGACACCCTGTATAAAAATACCGAAATCTAAGAATACCAATATATTTACCGTTGCCATTCCTAATCAGAACTAATCTTCTATACATATAGATTAGATTAACTTTAAGGTAAGGAGCGTTCTAGCCGGGCATCTGGTCTATGTCACTGCGGCACCCCATAGCGCACGTAACCAGCGGACACGATGGGGGGTCTGGACACTCTTTTTACGACCATTGTCTAGAGCGAACCTTGCTTTGAAGGGCAATATTTCTACGACTACAGAACATAAGTGAATAACGGATCGCTTAGATGCTGATATACACGCATTGAATATAAGACGATATGAGTATAACAATAATCGGATAAAACCAATAGCTGCAGGTATCTCATATTATAGAACAACGATGATATTTATTGATATGAGTAAACGGAGAGTCAATACGATTTAAATATTTGGTGGCCCTGAAAAGGGCCGGTTGTAACTTCTGTCGAAACTCGCCACGCTTATCCTCCGAAACCGTACTGGGTTTTTCCTTGACATTTCAGAGCGTAGACAACGTTCATGGCCGTAACTGTCTTCCTCTTCGCATGTTCGGTGTAGGTCACAGCATCACGGATAACATTTTCCAGAAAAACTTTCAGAACACCATGGGTTTCTTCGTAGATCAATCCAGATATACGCTTAACACCACCACGGCGAGCAAGACGACGAATGGCCGGCTTTGTTATACCCTGGATGTTGTCACGAAGAACCTTGCTGTGACGCTTCGCTCCTCCCTTTCCCAATCCCTTTCCTCCTTTTCCACGTCCCGTCATGATGCACTTCAGCTAATTCTAGTCAGAAAGCCGAAACTAAATGTGAATCGAAATCCGGTTGCCTCTCTTTTATGCCTTCCCGAGCGCCCCCTCCCTTTTCCTCGCTCCGCCAATCAGAGACGCCCATGGCCAAACGGAAATATAAAATGACTGACAACTGCTGCCAGACTGTATTTTTCGTTCTGACTATACATAGAAGTGGTTGTTGCGTGCTGATACTGTAGAATCGGAGAATTGCGAAAAGGAGTGGGTGTTAGTGATGGCTCATTGGTTGCATTTTTTTCCCATGTGAAATTAACGCATCGATAATAGTACCCCATGGGTGATGTGGAAACCTATGGATACGGGTGTCGCCCTAATGCGACCCGTGCGGTTACGCGCCTGAGGACCTTCGAGCTGCGGGGCGATCGCGGGGGCCAAGATGTGCGGCCGGAGAAAGGGGGCGTTGCCTCTGAAAATCGGCCCGAAAGTTCACTTAATTCCTAGCCCTGATGTAGATCGTGAAGGTTTTTTTCCTATGTAAGATAGCACAGCGCGTCGGGTTTAATTCGTTTTGTTTAATTCGTGCATTCATTAACAATAAGAGTGCCGCGTTGGGGACAGGAAGGAGATGTGCCTATTGCGGTGAAAAGGATCACGCGCCCATGGATTGCCCATCGAAGAGTAAGGGTACGAACTGCTTCCGTTGCAATAATTACGGACACATATCATACAGGTGCCCGGAGAAGACGTCGGTGAAGAAGGACAACTACGACGCCACTGATGCCAGCCAGGCGAGGTACAGGACATCGGTAAGGAAGGACAGCTGCAACACCGCCGATGTCGGCCAGGCGAAGCACGAGGCGTCGGAGGAGAAGGACGGCTGCATCATCGCTGATGTCAGCCAGGGGAAGTACGAGAAGGACGTAACCATACAGGGAAGAAAAGGTTCCGCCGTCATTGATTCATGAAGCGATATAAGTTTAATGAGATCCGATTTTTATATTAAATTGGGCGCGCCGAAGCTTAATCAGCATTTTCTCCAATTCCGTGGTGTCGGTAGTACTAATATGACATTGGGCTGTTTATGCGTTGAGATCACCATTGACGGTGCTTCATACGAGATTCTTTTTCACGTAATTTCTGATAGCTTGTTGCAACCAGCATTGATTATCGGATCAGATTTTCTTAGAAATCTCGATGTACGTTTGCGACCGGAAGGGGTAACAATTTCGAAAATAAAAACCGCGGAGATTCCGGAAGTATATAAGATAGATGTTGCGCCAGATGGGGATGTCTTGGACCTGTCGCATGTCAAGGAGAAAGACCACAGGGTCGCATTGGAGAAAATGATCAAAGATTACCGGCCGTGTAAGACGCGTGACGCAGGCGTTAAAATGCGAATAATTTTAAAGAAGGACGCGCTTGTATATCGCAGACCGCGCAGATTCTCCCCGCGGGAACTGCAGGAGGTAGATAAACAAGTTCAGGCATGGCTTTCGGAGGGTGTCGGACTCAGAACATGCCAGTCAAGTTGTACCGGTAGCAAAGAAAGACGGAACGACAAGAGTTTGCATTGATTACCGCGACATAAACAGCATAACTGTCAAAGATAGGTTTCCCTTACCGTTAATAGAAGACCAGATTCATCGGTTACAGGGCGCAAAAATATACAGTACTCTCGACTTAAGAAACGGCTTTTTTCACGTGCCAATGCACGAAGATAGTATTCAGTACACGTCTTTCATAATCCCAAACGGGCAGTATGAGTTTCGGCGAATGCCTTTCGGGCTGTGCAACGCGCCTTCCGTCTTCCAAAGATTTATAAACGCGATTGTTAAGGAGTTAACCGCCAAGGGCGTCGTTTTGAGCTACATGGATGACCTGATAGTACCTGCTACTACTTGTGAGGCCGCGCTGTGCAATTTGCGAATGGTTTTGAATGTGGCGTGTGAGCATGGGTTGGAGATGAACTGGCGGAAATGTCGATTTCTGGAAACTAGAATCCTGTACCTCGGTCATGTGATAGAGAATGGAGTTGTTAGCCCTTCGGACGAGAAAACGGCCGCTATAAGGAAGTTCCCTAAACCGGGTAACATTAAATCGTTGCATAGTTTTCTCGGCTTAACGGGTTATTTTAGGAAATTCGTGCCGGGTTACTCGCTGATTGCACGTCCGTTGACTAATTTATTGAAGGGGACCGCGAAGTTTGTATTCGAAGAAAGGGAAGAGCGAGCGTTCGATCGTCTCAAGCAGATCTTGATTGACAAACCCGTTTTGAAATTGTATCGAGTGGCGGCAGAGACGGAACTGCATACGGACGCGTGCATGTTCGGGTATGGGGCAATATTAATGCAGAAGGACAATGAAGATCAGATGTTTCACCCCGTCTACTATGCTAGCGGCAAGACGACGACGTCTGAACAGAAATATATAAGTTACGAACTAGAAGTATTAGCTATAATTAAGGCGCTACGTAAATTTAGGGTATATTTACTAGGTATAAGATTTAAAATAGTGACTGATTGTCAAGCGTTTACGATGACGTTAAAAAAAAGGGAGCTTTGCGTGCGCGTGGCGCGATGGGCTGCTTTCCTTAGCGATTACGACTTCGTTGTGGAGCATCGATCAGGACGAAACATGATGCACGTCGATGCCCTTAGCCGCAACCCAGTGGCAGAAGTAATGTTAGTCGAGATAAGTGATTCGACCTCGATAGCGAAATTTAAATGCGCCCAAATGGACGACGAGGAGCTGAGAAAGATTTTAACAACGGAAAATTACGAAGGAGCAGATCGGTATACCATCAAAAATGGTCTAGTATATAAGGATGCCAATGACGAGTTATTACTTGTAGTGCCTAGGGCGATGCAAGCCGAAATAATCCGGAAGGCTCACGGACGAGGACATTTTGCAGCAAGGAAAACGGAAGAGATAATTAAAAGGGACTTTTGGTTCAGAGAAATGCGGCCCAAAATCGAGAAAAGGATACGTAACTGTATAGATTGTATCTTAGTCGAGAGGAAGCAGGGCAAACAGGAGGGTTTCCTCCACACGATTGATAAGGGACAAGTCCCTCTCGACACGTTTCACGTCGACCACATCGGTCCTCTGGCGTCCACTAGGAAAAGTGGTCAGCACATTCTTGTAGTGGTGGGCGCATTCACCAAATTCGTTTGGTTTTATCCGACCAAGACGACCGCCAGCAGGGAAGTCGCCTGAAGAAGCAATCCGCAACCTTTGGTAACCCAAGAAGAATTATCTCTGATCGAGGTACCGCTTTCACCTCAAATATGTTTAAGGAATACTGCACCGACGAAGGCATAGAACACATATTGATGCAACCGGCGTTCCAAGGAGCAATGGCCAAGTCGAGAGAATAAACAGAGTTCTAATTCCAGTATTGACAAAGCTATCCGCCCCTAAACCGGACGAATGGTACAAATACATAGATAAGGCCCAGAGGTACATCAACGATTCAACGGAGCACGGGCATTTCGCCGTTCCGTTTGCTAACCGGAACGCACATGAGACTTAAGGATGATCCACGCCTCAAGGAACTCCTCGAAGCAGAAGAGGCTGTCATCTTCGAGGAGCAACGAATTACATTGCGCAGCCACGCCAAGAAGAGGCTGTGTAAGATTCAAGAAGAAAATAGGAGGACTTACAACAAAAGAAGGAAAAAACCAACCCGCTACAAAGACGGGGACATCGTGGCGATCAAGCGGACGCAGGTGGCACCGGGACAGAAACTTCATACCAAATTTTTGGGACCCTATCTGGTCGAGAGGACTTTGCGTAACGACCGTTACGTCGTCCAGAAGCTGGGCAATAATGAAGGTCCGCATCAAACCTCAACCTCAGTGGACCACGTGAGGCCCTGGCAAAGAAGCATCAATGATTGTGACGAATGCTCTAGTGAAGACAGTGACACCGACATGTAAGCTTCAAGCGTATGGGCCATTTGGGGGCAAATGGCCGGCGCAGGATGGCCGAGTGTAGGGACACCGGGTATACGTGCGTGCGTAGCGAGAGCGTGAAGAAAGGCGTGCGGGAGAGCGGTTCACGACGCGGTGGAGAGAACACGTTTTAGATACTTTTTGGATACTTTTCGCATTGTATTAACCTACCCTAATATTAATAAAGTCTTTACTTTTCATTAAAACTGTACACAACCTAATAGGAAGGCATTAACTTCGAAATATTTGCCCGAAATTTATTGAGAAAAATGTAATGGATTTCGGCAAAAATTATCGCTTACGCAACATGTACATATTACAGTTGATCTGTGGACAGATGTCATTTTTTGGCATCACTGTCCATTTTTTTGCGACCGAGGGGTTTCAGCTTATAATCTAACATTTTACAAGTTTCTTATTTTCCTATAAGACACACCGCCGATAATCTGTACGAAGAGCTCATAGCAACAACACGGATTTGGCAAATTAATTCAAAAATCTATGCTACTGTTAGCAATAATGCTAGTAATATCGTAGCCGCAATAAGGAAGACACCGTGGCATCAAATATCTTGTTTCGGACATACAATAAATTTTGTTGTGCAATATATTTTACAAAACAGCGAAGTTGTGTCCCAAATTATTAAAAAATGTCAAAATATAACACATTTCTTTAAAAGTAGTAATGCTGCCAGTGCATTATTAAGAAACCAACAACTCCCACAAGGCTTACCTCAAACTTTGAGCTTGAAGAGGGTAATACGATGGAATTCTATTTATGCAATACTCACTCGTTTTATAAAGTTATGAAACAGTTTTACCAGCAACTTCCGCACAACTTAATCAGAGGAATGTAGAACAATTATATGACGAGTGGGAAATTATAAACGACACTAGGGCCATTTTAAAACCCTTAGATCAGGCAAATACAGAATTATCCGGCGAATGTTATGTAACAATATCAAAAGTAATCCCTATTATTCATTGTATTGAACGTGCTATAAGAAACCAGGAAAATATATCAACAGCAGTCCAAATATTACGTACAAATTCATTGAGTGAAATAAACTACCGATTTAAAGATATTGAAGCACATCCTACGTATGCAATTTCTACAATTTTGGATCAACGTTATAGAGATATCGTATTTGACTACAAACAATGCATTAAAAAAGCAAAAAATAGTATAATGCAGGAATATGCTAGTAACAAAAATAGTCGCAATATACAAACAGATGTTAGTAACGATACTTTAGCAACAGAAGCATTTATTGGTGATAGTATATGGGCAGATTTCGACAAAAAAGTAAAAAATATACAATCTAGTACAGATATTAATTTTTCATCAATAAAGTATGAATTGAAAAGGTAAATATTTGTTAACGATACAAGTTGAAAAACATACCTACGTGCACTGTGCGTTCGCCGAGAGTTGGCGAGTGACAGTTTACGCTCTCACTCTGCTGATACAACGTGCGTTGCTGTTATTGGCTGAGGACGATGACAAAGGTCGGCGATCAACATATCGAGAGAGAGTGAAATAGAATGATTCTAAAGCACTGGCGTAGCCTCCCAATGAAAGTATCAACTATTAAAAGATTTGATCTATTACTGCATGTTCGGGAAGATTTTCTAAATTAAATAATTACATGCGTTTTCGCACAGTGCGTTCTTATTATTAATGTTTAGAAATTGATTTTTAATTGAAGAGATAAATTTGTATTTACATATCTTATTTTATAAAAATAATATATCTCATTTTAGGCTCGTTGTATCCGTGTTTCGAATCTGATACAGCCGCAATATTATGCCGCTTATAGACGGAAGGGAATTTACACACTTGGATTTTGAATACTGAATTACTTTTTAATAATTGACGCAACGTATAGTACAGCTCATGTACTTTTCAAAGATTAAAACGACTAAGCCGCGACCCGCCTGTTTTAACCGTTTATATACAATTCGGCTGTTGGTGACTCATGGCGGGTCACACGCATTTGTTATGATTGACGCCGTGAACGCCAATCAACACGCTCCGCTTAGAGTTTATTACCTTACAAGGTAATTTCGGTAGACATCCCTCTTATGTGTAAGTGAGGGATGTCACAAACAAAGAATAAGTGTGGTGCACAGCGAGGCGTGTTGGCTCCCCTCGCCTCTCCTGGTCACGGTTTCGCTACTTCTATTTAATTACATTGTAACTGACTAATTAGAAATAAACTTTACTTACATTGTATTAGAATAATACATAATATTTAGTGCCACAGACAGATGACATTTTAATTTTTTTATTTAACAGATATTTCAAATATAGCGTCATTAATAGAAAATCTGATCCAGTGAAATGGTGGAAGAACGAAGGTATTACAAATTTCTCACATCTTTGGACAATCGCGGAAGAATATTTATCCATTCCAGCAACATCCGTTCCAAGCGAACGATTATTTTCCAAAGCTGGACAGGTTCTTTCCGAAAGAAGAAGCAGATTACAGTCAAAACTAACAAATATGCTATCTGTAATCAGTTCAAACAAAAATAAATAGATTGAAATGATAAATTATTAACCTCTGCACTTTAATTCCATCACTTCTAACTGTATTCGCCTTAACGATATATTAACGACATTATCGATATATCGTTAAGTATCAATCAGCCGTACTCACAAGGAAGGTTAGGCAACCCGAAGATTCAGAAACGCATGAAACTTGACATACAAGTAAAGTATGTCATCCGTAATGCAACCCTATTTTCCATTCGTGCCATAATTCGGTTTTAAGGGGTGAAATCAGCCCTTGAAAAAAATTCAGACAGCTCTTTTTCGTGAAATATCTCGAGAACGCTAAGAGATATTTAAAAAAAAGGTATGAACAAAACTTGCAGTGCTTTATTACGTCTACAAAACTGCGTAAACAAATTTTTTGAAAAAGCCTTCATTCTTTTAATATTTTTTTCCCGTGGATTTTTCAAAAATAATTTTTACGCAGTTTTGTAGACGCAATAAAGCGATGCAAGTTTAGTTTATACTTTTTTTAAATATCGGTCAACGTTCTTGAGATATTTCACGAAGAAGAGCTTTCTGAATTTTTTTCAAGAGCTGATTTCACCCCTAAATATCGAATTATGGCACAAACAGAAAATAGGGTTGTATTACGGGTGACATACTTCACGTGTATGCAAAGTTTCATACGTTTCTGAATCTTCGAGTTGCCTAACCTTCCTTGTCAGTCAGTCATACGGAGTAGACGTGTCACGATTTGCCCGCCTTGTTGTCATTCTGTGCGTAACCGCCAGACATCAAAAGCAGCCGTTTCTTTTGAAATTCATCGGTGCCTTTCTGAAATCTTCGCCTCTTTTCCACGATGGATTATGTTTGCAATGGTTGTGGTAAATCAGTAGCAAAACCCATCAAGTGCAATAACTGCGGAATTGCCATACACCCTGGCTGTCTTAATCGGTCAAGCCATTTGGCCTCAAACGGTCAGTTACTGGACTGCTCTATATTATCGCAGGCAAGACGTTCTGACCCAACCGAGGATGACCAATTATTTCTGAAGATTCAAAATCTGTTCCTCAGTCAATTTGAGGCACTTCGCACTGAAGTCAGGGAGCTAAAAAACACGTATAAAGAGGACATCGAGAGATTAACACTTGATGTCTCCTCTCTTACTGAATGGATAACCCAACTGGAGGCGAAATCCTCGCAGCTCCCCAGCGACTGTGACTCTCACACTCACTCAGAAGAGATTATACAGGAGCCTCTGAACGTGATTACCGCTCACGAAACATCATCGTGAGTAACCTAGAGGAACATCCACAACCGAATCATTCCCAGGACATCGAGCGGGTACGCAGTATTTTCAACAGCCTCTACCCTGGCGACTACTCAACTATCAAAGTCAGCAGAATCGGTAAAAAACAGCAAAGTGGCCGTCATCGATTAATTCGTGCCACCTTAAAGACGAAGACAGACGCCCTAACATACTCCGAAATAAAAACCGCTATAACGGTCCCGCAAGAATCTTCCAGGACTCAACGCCGAAACAGCGCCTCCATCTCCAGAATCTAAGGACCGAATTAAAATCACTCATAGATTCAGGCATAACCAACAAAACAATTCGGTATGTCAATGGTGTTCCCAAAATTATAACTTTATCACCTCAGCCTCGTCAAAAAAACTAATAAGAAACCACTTAATTTATTATCAAAATGTTCGCGGTCTTCGCTCGAAGTTAAGCGATTTACGCTGTGCGTTTGCATCCTCTGCTGTTGTATACGATGTAATCATCCTTACTGAAACTTGGCTACACCATGGCATATCGAATTCGGAGCTTGGTCTTTTCAATTATGGTATTTTTCGATTAGACAAAAATGACCGTACCAGTACACATGCCAGAGGCGGAGGTGTACTAATTGCTATACGAAATTCATATTTCAGTCGCCGTATC
This sequence comes from Nomada flava, assembly GCA_951802745.1. Taxonomy (NCBI): domain Eukaryota; kingdom Metazoa; phylum Arthropoda; class Insecta; order Hymenoptera; family Apidae; genus Nomada; species Nomada flava. The sequence continues at coordinate 11,597,640 of OX637903.1, forward strand.
GAAGTAACCGTTAACTCTGTCGAGCAATTGTTCGTAGAGGTGCACGTAGATCGTGCTAGTGTTATTGTCGGGGCGGTATATATTCCCCCCACGTCTCCGGGCTCCCGCTACGAACAACATTGTCTTACGGTCGAGGAAGTATGTGCTCTGTGGGGGCGGACCTCTCGCTGCCAGGCATCGTTAATATGATGCTGGGCAGCGAGAGGGCCTGGGTAGCGGTGGCCTCCTTCTGCGAGGATGTTCTTCGCAGGAAGGAGGCATCGGAGCGGGATCGGGAGCTGACCGATCCCGCCCGCCGAGAAAGACAGAGGGTTAGGGCCGACCGGCTGCGTTTGCGCAGGCTGGCGAGATCCCCCCCCCCCACCCGTGGCGTAAAAGCGGTGACGGTCCGCGGGGCGATTGCAGGTGTCCCCCCTCCCGTCTCTCGGATACCCGTCACCGCTGACTCAGTGGACGGGCGCCCTGCTGTGGGAGGATTATGTCCTCCCGGTATCCCGCAGGACTGCCCGACAGCCGGAAACGGCGTCGAATATAAAGGAGGGGCGGGCTCGCTGGCCGTTTCTGCTGGCGAGATCCCCCTCCCGCGGTGTGAATGGCTGACGGACCCGAGGGGCGCTGAGGTGTTCCCCCTCACCCCCTGCTGGTTGACCTCGCCAATGCCCCGTATACGGGCGGTCCTGCCGGGGAGGAACTATCCTCCCAATTTCCGCAGGGCCGTCGCAGAGCCGTGGGCGCCTCGGGTGGGGGCCCGAGTCGCCCTTATCACGGCCTGGAGAAGGTAGGCCTCGCTGGGTGTTACCCCTGGCGCGGCCAGGTGCTATTACAGCGGAGTTTTTCGGAGGGCCCTTCTGACCCTCCTGCGGATGGGGCCGCAATGGCCGAGCGTGGGGAGGCACCGGAAGTGTCTTCGTAGGTCACGGGGTCTCCTCTACAAGCGCCGAGGATGGTAACCGGGGTGGTTTTAGTCGGTAAAAATTCGACACTAACCACCTGCTCTCCCCCAGGGCAGGAGGTGTCTTTCGAAGATTTCCACCTCGTAAAAAAAAAAAAGTATGTGCTCTTTACCCCAATTCTCCTGTTGTCATCGCTGGCGACTACAATATACTGTAAGCAGCCTTTATGTATTGTAAGCAGCCTTTATATATGTTACCGTGCCGCTTGAGGCGCTGCAGGATAGACAGTCGTTGTACGTTGTACCAGCCGCCCGTTATGCGTTAGTTAGCCTTTTAGTTAATCTTAGTTAGAATTAGGTATTAATTAGTAGGCTGTTAATTAGTATTCTCCAGTCAATAGTTTAGTTTGCAACTGTATTAGCATTTATACAATAAATCTCTTACAATACCTAATTTTTGCGGGCGTACCAATTCTACTTTTTCATTTCATTCCTATTCACCTAACCTCATTGTCGGTGAGTACTTTAATTACTTAAATATTTCTCAATTTAACAACATTAGTAACTCACATAACTCGGAACTAGATTTGGTTTCCTCGACTGTGGCAAGCATTTCCATTTCTCCCGCTCCAGAGTCATTCGTGCCAGAAGATTCTTACCATCCTGCCCTCTCTTTCCCTATTCCAAACTGCTCAAGATCACCTCTCTTCTGTCGTACCTCCTTCATAAGGAATTTTAGAGCCGCCGATTATAATATGATCAATAGCTGCCTATCCCAGTTCGATTGGGACAGGCTCCTTTCTCCCTTACTCATCGATTCGGCCGTCGATCTTCTTTACCATCACTTAAACTATGCCATAAACGCATGTGTGCCACTCCGTCCTATTACTACCTCTTTATACCCGGTTTGGTTTTCAGGTAGGCTTATTTCTCTACTTGCAAAAAAGAAATCCGCTCATCGCCGTTATAAATCTACAAACTGTTTTTCAGATTACCTCGTGTATCCTCTTTTCATATCTCTAAATGACATATGTGTTACATTTTTTTTTTTAATAAAAAAACCATTATTAACGAATTTAGAGTCCATTTACGCACTTTTCTTTAAAGAACTGGCCTCACAACGCAATGCTTAAATAATTTACATTTATTTTAAGTTCATTTACATGAAAATTATTCATATTAAATTTAATTGTAGCAGTACAATAGTTTTTAATAATAAAATAATTTGTACATTTTTCCACATCTAAGGGTTGTATAAGTAACAAACGACAAAAATAGTAAAAAATCACGGTTGGTAATTACTACAATAATGATATTGCTTGTAGAAATGTTCGAAAAAAGGTACTCGCCACACCACGCACATCGCATATAGGCAGCCGCGCCACAAATACTACACTTTGGTATAGCCTTTTCACTCCTATAGTAACAGAAATCTACAGGATTTTGAAACTCGCCGGAATGCGTTTCTAGATGTCCGCTTTTAAACCAAGCATATTGAAAAAGATTTTTGAATCTGGGCGAAGAAAGTTGGTTATGGGTTAACGACTGGAATTTAATTATTTCATTGCGTGTATGCAGATTGATATCTTCGTCCAGGAGAATTACATTATCCGAAAATGTCCGTACAAAATTTTTCCAAATCCGCAAACCAGATACATCCAACCAACTTTCTTCGCCTAGATTCAAACATCTTTTCCAATATGCTTGGTTTAAAAGCGGACATCTAGAAACGCATCCCGGCGAGTTTCAAAATCCTGTAGATTTGTGTTACTTTTTATTATTAAAGGTGTTATACTGCTACAATTAAATTTAATATGAATAATTGTCATATAAATGAACTTAAAATAAATGTAAATTATTTAAGTATTGCGTTGTGAGGCCAGTTCATTAAAGAAAAGTGCGTAAATGGACTCTAAATTCGTTAATAATGGTTTTTTTTATTAAAAAAAAAAAATTTAACACATATGTCATTTAGAGATATGAAAAGAGAATACCCAGAGGTATTTCAGCACGAATAGTAAACAATATTTTCTTAGGGCGGAGGGGGTGGGGGAAGGGGTAACTCGAAAACCACGAATTTTTCGAACAAATTTTTTGCGCAGTTTAGTAAACACAAAAAAACGGTGCAAGTTTTACTCTCTCAGCGTTCCTGAGATATTTGACGAAAAGGAAAATCCTCAATTTTTGTTAAGGGCTGATTTCACCCCTTAATCCCGAGTTATGGTACGATTGGAATATAGGGTTGTATTACGGATGACATGCTGTACTTGTATGCAAAATTTCATAATTATCGGTATCTTCGGGATGCCTAACCTTCCTTGTGAGTCAACCCTTCAAAACAACCCTAAAGCATTTTGGAATTTCATTCGATCCCTCAAAATCGAGTCTCCTTTTCCTCTCTCCATGTCCTTTAGTGATCGTACAGCCTGTACTGAACAAGCCATAGCCGATATATTTGCTGATTACTTCAGTTCAGTATATTCTCACGAAACCGACACACTATGCATATATAACTCCATGGACTCGGTCGACGCCTCCTCTCTTAATATTAGTATTCTTGAAGTATTTAAGGGGATCGACTCTCTCGACTTAAACAGCGGTCCTGGTAGCGACGGTATTCCTCCCATCTTTTTAAAAACTGTAAATTTTTACTTTCCCGTATCCTTTGGATTCTCTTCAATAAATCATTAATATCCGGTTCTTTTCCTTCGTCGTGGAAAACCTCTCTCGTTTCGCCTATTTTCAAAGGTGGGGAAAAAACTTGTACCTCCTCCTACAGACCTATTAGTAAACAAAACGTAATGCCTAAGATACTGGACAGTCTTGTAACCAACAGCCTATCCTCTCTATGCAAAAACCTAATCATTAACAAGCAGCATGGCTTCTTACCCGGTCGCTCTACCACCACCAACCTCCTATCCTTCCATAACTATCTTTCTCACTGCGTGGAAAATGGTCAGCAAGTTGATGCAGTGTACACCGACCTACGCAAGGCCTTCGATTCGGTGAGCCACCCAATCCTGTTAGCTAAACTGCATGCTTTTGGCTTTCACGGTACACTGCTGGCATGGCTCTCGAGCTATATCACTGGCTATATCACTATCAAACTCAACCAATCCTTTTCTAAAAAATTCCGGGCTACATCTGGAGTCCCACAAGGCTCTCATCTTGGTCCCATACTTTTTCATTTATTCATCAACGATATCTCGCAAGTCTTCCATCATAGTAGATTCCTACTCTATGCAGATGACCTAAAGCTTTTCCGCCCAGTAGAAGGTTTGGTGGACTCTCTCCTTCTGCAATCTGACCTCGACAGATTAGTAACATTGTGTCGTGTAAACAACCTCAGTCATCTTAACGGTATTAATGTGGTCGCGAAAAGGTTGCAAACCGATTCAGCTAAATTTCCCGATCCCTCAAATCTTTGTTTATATGCTGGATGGCCACTGCTACCATCGAAGCCATAACTAAATATAATTTCCGTATCAATTATGTTATCATTTGTTCTGGATTCGCTCGTAGGGAGGACGCTCCTTAGCTTCGCGCCTAGCGCTATTCCGTGGCGACAAGCGCGAGCGTTCTCCCCCTCTTATCTCTCCATGCTCCTTGCCCCGCGCAGCGGTATAAATACCGTTGCGCGGGCATACTAATCGTCGGTTCAACTAACTTTTGGAGAGATAACAAGTATTAAGAGCGATTACGGCAATATTAAGAGGTTTTAGAGAGATTTGTGATTAGTCGTGCGGAGAAAACTGAACTATATACATTTTCGTTACTCGTACTTTATTATTGCTGCGTTTTGTTGTACAATATTGTTTTGTTCGGTGCCGTAAAATAAATGTGATTCGTGCTACTTGTGAATTGTGCCTATTTAATATAAATTCCTTAACCGTTGCGTGTAAAAGTTAACATCTTAACGAGCTATCCGAAACACATTACTTTGGGAAATTACACTGATGATCACTTCCTTCTGTAGCAGTACTATTCTTCTTATTGTATGTTCTAAAATATTTTGTAAGGGGACTGTGGCAAGTGTTTCAGTTATAGTAATACCAACGGGTACGCAAGCTTGTTTTGCTTCTATAATAGCATCGTTCTTCGGATATATGTCACAATTTCTAGATTTATTTTCTAATCGAATATTTACGTATTGTCGTAGAAAAATTCATCCTCGCTATGTAGACCTGTGTCTCTCTGACATCACAATTAACATCAGTGAAGTCCTAGAAGAAATCAAGAACCTCAGCATCTTCAAGAGCGCGGGTGAAGATGGCATTCCAGCGAGCCTAATCAAAAACTGCAAATTTATCCTGGCAAGACCTCTCTGGATTATTTTTAACAAATCCCTCTCCACTGGTATCTTTCCGAGGAGATGGAAACTTAGCTTGGTAACGCCCATTTTTAAGTCTGGTGACAAGACCAACATAGCTAACTACAGGCCTATTTCATTGCTGAACATAGCTTCCAAAATTTTCGAAGCGATAATTACTAAGAAACTATCATACAAGATCACCCAACACCTATCACATAATCAACACGGTTTTATCAAAGGGCGTTCTACCGTCTCTAACTTAGCTAGCTACATGAATGCTATATCCAGTGCTCTGGAAACACATACTCAGGTTGACGCAATATACACAGATTTTGCGAAAGCGTTTGACAGAGTAAACCACGGCTTGCTTGCAGATAAACTTGCTAGCTTTGGGATAACCGGTACTCTGCTCACCTGGCTGTACAGCCACATATCTACGCGTTACCAACGTATCAAATTCAGGGGTCACCTATCTCAAAAATCTGTGCTTGTTACCTCTGGCGTCCCGCAGGGATCGCACCTTGGTCCCCTCCTCTTCCTCCTATTCATCGATGACATTCGGTTCATTTTTCGTAGTAGTCACTTTCTGCTCTTTGCTGACGACTTAAAAATATACAAGTCCATTCACACTGTACAAGACGCTCTAGACCTCCAGGAAGACATCTCTAGGCACGTAACCTGGTGCGAACACAATCTGATGACTCTGAATGCAGCCAAATGCTGTGTTATTCGATTCAATCGCAGCAATAGCACCCTACTACACAACTACACTTTGTCAAACCAGACACTTAAGTACGTGACTAGTGTCAGGGATCTAGGTGTCATTGTAGACAATAAATTAACATTTGACTCCCACCTTGTAAGGGTGCAGGCAACTGCATCTAACATGCTGGGCTCTCTTAAACGCTCCTGTAAGCACTTCACCAACCCTCACACGCTACTCCGTCTTTACCAATCACTGGTGTTACCAAATCTGGAATACGCAGCAATCATTTGGTCACCTCGAACAGCTAGCCACCGCAACCTCTTGAAGGGTATTCAACACAAATTTCTCCGCTTCCTATCCACTAAACTCGGAAGTTCTATGAGTCAGACCGATCACAACTACAATCCCATCATGACCAGATTCAATATAAAATCACTTGAACACAGACGAATCGTATCCGAAATCCTGTTCCTTCATAAAATAGTTACAAACAAGACCGACTGTCCTACCCTTCTTCAACTCATCAAACTCCACGCTCCTCCACGTACAATCAAGCATCCAAATCTTTTCTACCAACCTCAGTACCACTCAAGATATGGGCACTTGGACACGATCTCCAGAGTATGTAATACAGCTAATAATTTCCATCAACATATCGACTTGTTCGCCGACCCAATTGATAAATTAAGAACCGATACCTACAGAGCTCTCACCGCTACATCTACAGAACTAAGACCTTCATCACACGCCCTCTAACATCGTTAGCGTCTCATCGATTGAACGCCCAGCGTAGCGTCTTTACACGCGTTCTTATACGACTTATTATGTCTAGGCTTAAACATTAGTGATTTAAATATTAGTGATTAGTGAATTTGACCATCGAGCGTCTTCTCCATGCACTTGCATAAGTTCTCACCATTAGTATCACCAGTGATTAGTGAATTTGACCATCGAGCGTCTTCTCCTTGCACTTGCATAAGTTCTCACCATTAGTATGTAAGCAGTTCTAACATATTGTAACCTCAGTATAAAAAAGGGTTCTACCCGCTTATGAAATAAATAAATAAATAAATAAATAAAAAAGCTATTGCATCATCAAGGGAGAGTGGCATTGGTGCTTTAACCTTCTCCTCAAAAAGTATTTTCCTCATTTCCTTCGCCAGTTCAGGGCTTTTTGTTGTTTCTTTTAAAACAACAGCTAGGTCTTTCTTACCTCTCTTGCGTGCTGATACAGATGTTGCGTTAAGGATCAAGCTCAAATCTTCCGGCCTTTCTTGGGAAAGGGGCTGATGCTTCTCGTCTTCGTGACCGCGTTGACTTGTCGCCGTATAACAAACGAGGACGTCCTGTAGATGCCGAAGGTTCTGGGTGTACACGTACATTTGTATGTTCAGGAATTGTAAAATGTCCTTCCATCCATCCCGAATATTTCTTTCCCAATTTGTGGAGTGATCGGTGACATTGTTTCCACTTTGTGGATGCATTGAGGCAAAATGTTCCAACTTTTGGAATTAACCCTAGTAGCACAAAAATATTGGATAAATATTTTTTTCCAATATTGGAAAAATATTTTTTAAGCCACACTTTTTAAGATTGAAGAAATATTCGATCTGATATTGTACACATGTACAAGAAATATAAAATAAATATTTAGAAAACATGAGCTAAATATTCATAGAACATAAAATAGATATTTGAAAAATATAAGTTAAGTATTCAGAAAACATAAAATAGATATTAAAAAAATGTAAGGTAGATATTTAAAACATGTAAGATAGATATTTAAAAGATGTAAAAAAAATATTTAAATGATATTGAATAAATACTTCAAATCTAAAAAAAAGTTAAAAAATTATAACATTCGAAATTGTACGCGTTGTTTGAGTTCACCCCAATATTGTACCTTATTATACACTAGTTACTACTCCCTTAAACAATTTTTCAACCTACGAAATTTTTATTGGTGTCGACCGGATTTGAACTCGGGACTCATGGATTACTGATAAACCTACTTCCCCAATGAGCTAAAACATGTTACATAATATAACTAACCAGTTACATAGTATAATTATTCAGCAAAGACACAATTTTATTACAGAAATAATGTTTTAACTAAAAGTGAAATATAGTATTGTAACGTCACGTCTTTTAGAGGTCTTTCCGGTACGAGTGATGGTGGAAATGGTACGAAAGAATTAAAACTCAGCGTGTTCCTCTAAAGAACTTTCGTTCGTATATTTGTGTAGGTTCCAGAAAATTAGTAGGTAGGAGAGGATGGTGTTTCTCAAGGAGATGTGGATGGTGGAATCCAGTACTGGCCAACGTTGATTAACGTTGTCCTCGTCCTGGTGGGTAGGTGGGAGAAGTAGGATCCCGGAACCCCAGGATACTCAGTCTCGGGAACAAGGTTAAAACTGGCCACACTTTAACTAAAGTTGTCCTCGTTTCAAGGGCTTGTTCCGTAGCTTACTCGTCACTAAGCTCGAGGTTAAGACTGGCCAACTTTCACTAAAGTCGTCTGCGTATTAAGAACTCTTGCTTGTATTGAGTAGGTCGCTACTCCTGACTCTTCTGACATTCCTGGAATTCCAGGGCCCTTTTATACCCGCTCGCTCGGGCGGAACGGCCAATGGGGTCGCTCGGCGGTGTGGTGGGGGCTGTATACATAGTGGGGGTAGGGTGCCTGGGCCAGCTACCTGGCCCAGCGTACTGGTGCTCGGGGTAGCGCGTAGCGTCAGGGGTAGAACGCGATGGCGGAAAATACCGTCGCGTTACAGTATCTTATTAACAAAAAAAGAGAATGCACATATATTTAAAACATATATTTATAATTATTGCCGTGTTGCTAAAGAACGCAATCGGTCAATTGTTAATTATTATTTCGTCACGCAATGATTCGCAATCCATACATTCCAATCAATATTTCAATTGATATGTTGAAAAGAGGGTACAAACAAATATTTTATATCTAATATAAATTAAATAATTTTTTCTAATATAAAATGAATATTTATTTTATATTAGGAACTAAATATTTTGTTGTGACATCTAATAAATATTTCATAAATATTCGAGAAAAAATATTTATTTCCAATATGAAATGAATATTTATTTTTCTCTTAGAAAAAAATATTTTGTTTCAAATATTAAATGAATATTTATTTTATATTAGGAATAAATATTTTGCTGTGACATCTAATGAATATTTCATAAATATTCGAGAAAAAATATTTCTTCCTGAATCTAGAATACATATTGTATCTATATTTAAATATTAAAAAGAGATTCAATCTCTTTCTAATATTGGATAAATATGTATTCAATATTTTGAATTTTCAATATTTGAAGCCGTATCGACGGCGAATTACATTCGTAACTGATGCCCGTCAAGAATTTTAGCCGCAAAATCTCCATTCGAGAGGCTTTACGGGAATCTACATAGCGTAAAACATTTCCTCGATTTCGGGTGCAATGTTTATTGAAACGTGTGAAACGTCCCGTCTCCAGGGGCAGTATTGTTCAAGGAGACGATCTTCCGTGCACAGTAATACGAGATCGTCGTTAAGTGCCCTGGTTCGATACGGGACTTGTTTATGCGTGAGGCGATCCGGGCACCTGATCCTGCGAGGGATCGACATCCCATCGTCAATAAGGATCATAAGGGCCGTGAGTCTTTGTTAGACAAACGTTTGCAAAGCCAACACAGATATATACAGTGACTAAAACAATTTATCAAATGTTCAGAAAAAGAGAAAATAAATCGCAGTACACCCTCTCCCTGCATCGTGCTTAGACTGTTGATATATTACCGAAAAATGTAAACATTGTGTCGATACTTCACGCCAGTTTAAGCTCTGTTGTCGTACAAAGCGGACGTGTATTGCAAATTATATTCAATGTATCATTTGATCAATTGTTTGGGTTAAATTCAAGTGTGAAAATTTGTAATACTTTTGGAATTCATTAGTACAATTATAACTATTGGTAAGTCATAACGTTATTTTTAAACATTCAAGAATGCGTTTGTGATAAAGTAATAAATAAAAACAAATATTTTCAGTCATATTCTATAATGAGATCAATCAATGCAAGTGCAATATTATAAATTGAGAAATTATTAATATGTGGGCTTTCTCACCTCGAGATTTCTAAGAAGGTGCAGTGCTCTGTTGGCACTGTGTCCAACATACTTGGAGGAGCGTGTCGCTGCAGCCGTCTCGTCCTCCGTGCTGACGCCCCTCCTCTCCTTCAGGAAGGTCCGCACTTGATCCTTTGCCGATGAAGTCCTCGGCCTCTTCTGCCCGGTGAGCGTGGGAGCGCTCGTGTCGGATTTATACTCCTCACTGCTCACGATGCAGGACAGGGGAACCTCCGAGTCCCTCGTTGCCGTTCTCTGGCTGCCATCCGCCGATGGTCTAGGGGTAGCACATATTCCACCACCGCGTGTCCCAGGTTGCCCTGGTGACACGGTCCCTCCCGCCGGACTCGCGCTGCATGAACGCGATCCCTTCTCAGTCCACGTTTGTACTTTGTTATATAATTGTGACATAATATGGCAGATATTTTAACCAACGGTTCGCCCATCATGGGACCACCACCGCGGGAGGGGGGGGGGCACTTCCACGTTTAAGTTGAACCCTAGTTATGGATGCCGAAGCCGATAAGCGGTTTGTCGGATGGTCAGTCCTATCGGCACCAGTTGACTCTACAGAAAAATGTTACGGGATAGGCCCGCCCCATATAAGATGCAAAAGGTTTAACGTCACCCCTATTGAATGGGCGACACCGGATCCAAACCGATGCCAGACCCAAGCCTCCGGCTAGACGTTTCTTCGGTGACCCTAGCCAACGCCCTTCAACCCTAGACACATTCCTAGTATACCACCCATCTAATTTTGAGTGCCTCACCACAGACGATGCACCTACCGAATAGATGCTCTGATACTCAAGGGCGCTGGGAGGAGGACCCTGCTCCAGATCTATAATACGTGTATATTTCGCAGCTGTCTCTTTCTCTCATACTTCCCGACTACCTGGAAAACTGCAAAGGTTGTACCGGTCCCCAAGCCAGGCCAGGACACTAATAATTACCACCCATCAGCCTTCTACCAATACTTGGGAAGGTCTTCGAGCGGCTCCTCTTCAAACACCTCATGAGGCACCTCGATGGTAATAGTGTAATAATAAACAAGCAGTTTGGTTTCTGAACGCACCACTTAACTATCCATCAACTTCTAAGAATGAAGTCATCAATATGTAAAGGATTCTGTGTAAAGGATATGGCACTACAGTAGCGAAACCGGTCCTCTGTCGTGCTTGCGGTGTGTCTTCACATCCTGCCTGCTTGGGGAGGGCGTGTGAAAAAACCGGCCATAATTTTGAAAACGGTCATTTTATCGATTGCCGTCCTGTCTCGCCCACTCAAGGAGAAACGTCAGGAAACGACGATTCGTTTTTACGCAGCATTAGAATCCTCATCGCAGAGGAGTTTGTGAAATTTCGAGAACTATATAATGCTGACATGGACCGGTTAAATCTGGCCATCTCCGACATCTCGAATAGAGTAGCAACTATTAAGAACAAGATTTCAACGATGACGGTTACGTGCGAAGAAGATATGCTGATTGAGTTAAAAGAGAGAGAGATGAGATCTTGCAATATTATCGTGCGCAACCTGGAAGAGCCTAAATATTCTGTGGCTGCCGATCAAACAGCTGCGGATGTTGCCAACGTCTTGAAGATTCTCGAGACTACCCATCCTGTGGTACCCTCGCAACTCAAGGTCACCAGGCTAGGCACCAAGAAACAAGACCATACAAGACCCATCTGTGTAACCCTTCCTAATAGCGAAACTGCCCTATCTGTACTGCGAAACAAGAGCAAATATAACGGGCCATGCATAATACATGATGAGCGCACTCCAAAACAAATAAAGTACATCCAAAGCTTGCGCACTGAATTAAAAAATCTTGAGGACGCCGGTGTTCCTAACAAAACAATCAGATACGTGCACGGCATACCTAAAATAGTAAATAAACCACGGCAAAGTTAAAAAAACTAGAGGTATGTCCGTCTGTTTATTACCAAAATGTACGCGGTCTCAGGACAAAATTAAACTTACTAGCGCAGTCTATCTCCTACTCTACTAGTGCATGCGACGTTATTGCACTCACGGAGACCTGGCTCACAAACGACATAGGTGACTCGGAGTTATCATTAACTGGCTATAACGTTTTTCGTTGCGACAGAAGCCACAAAACGAGCGCATATCTTCGAGGCGGTGGAGTGCTAATAGCCGCTCGGAGCGCATTTAAATGTAAACGAATTGTCCTACAGGAAGAAAACATCGAGCAGGTATTTGTTTTGCTTCAACTAGCCGGCAGAGCTGTCATTATCGCAGCTGTTTATTTACCTCCATCCTCTAACATAGACTTATTTGAAAGGCACTGTAAAACGGTTCACGATGTCACACCCCAGCGCGAGTGTTTACATACTAGGCGACTATAACCTACCTCAAGTTAAATGGCCAAACGATGATGATTATTTCCACTACATTTCAGAATTTTCAACTCGTGCAAAATACGATATAATTTGTAACTATTTTTATCCTCTTAGCCTACACCAGAAAAACGCCACTCTTAACGAATTCGGTAGGCTGCTCGATCTTTTCTTCACAAATGACTCTTCGGCTAATATATGTCTGTCTGATGATCCGCTTCTTCCCCTCGATAGGTACCATCCGGCACTTACTTTTAAGTTAGGTTCTCTGAGATTCCACAAAGCGGCGTGCACATATCTACCACGGCGCAACTTTAACTTAGCTGATTACCAAGCAATAAACGGGCATTTTAACTCTTTCAACTGGGACAATGAGATTGGGTCCTTGTCCCCAGACGATGCACTCGATATAGTTTACGAACATATCAGCTTCGTATGCGAACATTATGTACCCGTGACGTACGCTCGCAGACGCTCGTCTTTTCCTGCTTGGTTTTCCGCTGAGTTGTTCAAAAGCATAAGAAGTAAAAAGGCAGCCCAAAAGATGTATAAGGTTAGTAACATGTTAGCGTCACTTTTTATAACAGAGTATACTCCCTCAAAAACTCAAGAATCGACTGATAAGCTCCAAGGTTCTGGGGTAAGTGCTGTGGGGTTTATCACAGTCCTCTTACCAAAAGGCATAGCCTTCCCCACTCCGTGGCCAGATCCTAGAGGAACAGAGTCCCTATTCATTAACAATACGGCGTTGGGCCGCTTGTACATTTTGATCATTCTCTCTCCTTTTAAACAGTTCAACCTTCGACACCCGATAACTGAAAGACCCTATGTAGTCAACAGCCACCGCCCGCCGACAGGATGTTTGGACCCATTCATTCGCACTCCAGACCTATCATAAATTAGTCAATCCTAGGACATCCGATAGCTGAATGGCGACGAGCCACCAGCCATCGTCTGTCGCCCAGATTGCATATTCTCAAAACACTCTCTGACCACCCATAAACTACGTCCCTACCATAAATTAAACACTGAATGAATAACACTCGACCATCCAGCCCTATTTCTTTCTTTAAAAATATATTGACGCTAACACGGCCGTACTGACCTGCTTCGCGCTCTCGAGAAGCAACCACACAAAAGGCGCTTCAAAAACCACATTAACAAAACACATAACTCAACAGAGTTCCCATACGAATCATAACGTCCACTATTCTGCGTCCGCAATTTGTATACCTTTCAAACGCGGTCCTTCGAGGAATACTTGTACCAAACTCACGGCATCATTGACACCCATGATAAAGATCTCCCTCGAACTCATAGCGTTACTCTATTTCGTACACACAACAATTGCCGCTTTTCATACTTTATTTCCGAACACTTTTATACTCAGGCGTCGCCCCGATAACAGACCAGCACACAGTGCATATCTTGTTATCGCTACCGCCGATCACAAAATAATAGAAACAACCAGACAGGTCTCGTTTCTTCACAATGTGTCATAAAACAATATCAACCGAAAACACCTCATCCAGAAAACCAACCAAACGCACAGAAAAGGGGAAAAGATACAAATTCCAACACAACGAATACTGTGCATAAAAACAAACTTTATATGTCAAGAACTAATAACACACATTATGTTTACAAATCAAAACGTTACAGACAAAACGTTCCTTCCGACGATCACATCATGCGACAAGTCGCAATCACGCACTACAAACAGGTCCAATACCAACGACACGTCCTCCGCTTGCACTACTACCGTCACACACCCGACCGTCGTTAAGAACACTTTTCCAATGCCCCGTACTTTTATGGCAGACGGCATTATCGTGCAGCCCACTTTTAGAGCCACAGATTCTTTGATCAATGAACAGTCCGCGCCGCTATCCATTAAACAATGCACCAATGTATCTTTTAACAACACGGGAGTCAACTTGCTGTCCAACACCTGACACATTAACCTCTCTCTTCAATCGACCCTGTTGGCCGTTCTGCGCCCATTGTTTGGCCCAGCACAGAGATTCCTCGTGTCCCTTCTTTGAACAGAAAGAACACACGACCGTCTTCCTTGACGTACCTTCTCTCACACTTGGTTTCGTTTTTTTCGGGCAGTCATACTGCGAGTGACCGACTTCATCACAAGTGTAGCACCGCTTTCTGGTAACCCGGTAGTTCGGCGCTCGACCCTTGGCGTCCTTTTGTTTAACCTGTTTCACAAACTGCGTGATTCCCACCAATAAGTCAGAAGTCGACTTGTAACCCCCATTTAACAGTGACTGGCAGACGTTTTGATCGGTTATAGATCCTACAACCAATTCTATCAATTCCGCCGGCTTGAATCCCACGCGCGTCTGTTCCAGATACAGAAGCTTTGTACGCGCATACCCCACATACGTCAGAGCCGCATCACTGTCAAACATTACAGCACGAAGCATGCGCCCATGTAACCTTTTTTCTGTAACAAAAACCGCACACAAGTCCTGGCGAAACTTTTCCCAAGTACACGGATTTCCTTTCCACTCCCTGTACCACTTTTTCGCCGAACCCACCAACGCATGGGTGGCCAAGCACAGTCGCTGTTGAGAAGTACCGCACTTGGTAATTTCTTCAACCACCTCGCAACACGCACTCGCGTCATCACCAAGATTCGAACCGTCAAATTCCGGCACGACCTCCATTGACACGTTTGTCGGCACAGCACTGCTAGACACGACGGGCGTAGCATTAGCTACCAACTTCTGTATCACCTCTCGAACAATATCCTCGAGAGAAGGTACCACAGGTACCTCAGGTGCAGCCTCAATCATGCTCTCGTCAAGCAGCAATGCAGACAATTAGCACAAACGAAAGACAAAGGAAAAACTAGTACACTGTAGGCAAAAGACTTTTTATCCCACTTCTGATGTTAGCGTCACTTTTTAAAACAGAGTATACAATTTATTCTTCCTACGTTTAAACATTTCGTAATATTGTGTGTTCGTACGATTCATGTTTCTCGTTCGGTTAGCAGAATGACTCTGCCAGCTGAAACATTCGCACTCACTTCCACACGCGCACGCACATGTTCTTTAATGTGGATAACATTGTGGTGCCAACGCTCACACTGCGACGCACACAACGCAGGGGTCGATGCCGCCCGGTGTGATCGGTATCTGCCGGCGATTTCCACTAAAACTGGAGACAGTGTGCGTGCGTGTGCGTGTGGAAGCGAGTGCGAACGTTTAAGCTGGCACAGTCGTTCTGCTAACCGAATGAGCAACATGAATCGTACAAACGCAGAATATTACGAAATGTTTAAACGTGGGAACAATAAATTGTTTTTAACCCTTTGCACTCGAAGCCTTTTTCGCTTGGGCGAACCAGCAACTCGAGAGGATTTCGGCCAACGATTTTACAATTTCAGTAATGTCTCGACTAATGTTCAAAATTGTCTACGATTTGTGTTCATTTCTATCCCCACTACTTGGGGTGGTCCCCCTGAGTGAGTTCGGGTCCCCTTTGATGTTGAGGCAGCCGAGGCTCGAGGAACACTAGTAGAGACATTACTGTTGCCGGGCGCCCCAGCGGCACCGCTCGAGTTGACACTTCACATCAGCTTGGCGCAATATCGGCGCCGCTCGAGTGCAAAGGGTTAAATATCTCCACATTTCACTGTGGCAAGTGCAAGTGACCGTGAAGTGAAATGATCTTGAAGTGAAGTGATCGTGCAAGGATACTAACCCGGCCGTAACATCAGCTGTTGAGTGTTGCCTAGGTAAGGATTCGCACGGCGGAGCCCCTCCAAACGCGCCCGCTCCAATGTTTTAGGTGCCTGGAGATTGGGCACACGAGGAGCGGGTGCACCAGCGGCACAGACCGGAGCGGCTTGTGCTACAGGTGCGGGGGCAGCGGCCATCGGGCCAGCAAGTGCTCGGCTGCCCCGCGGTGCCCCGTTTGCAGCGACCTGGGTCGGCCGGCTGGACACAGGCTGGGGGCTCCCTCGTGCGTTCCTTGTCAGCCCGGAGGGTGAAGAAGAGGGGAGCTGGCGTCGGTGCCGCGCTCTCCTCTTCCGGCGCCACCACCAGGAACACCGACTGCGACGGCCTCCGGCGGATGCGTGCGGGTCATGGAGCGGCACGCGGTGACGCGGACGGCGGAGAAAGTGCTGGCTCCTGAGCTGAGTCCGGCTCAGGAGGTGATCGAGAGGAGCCCGGACCGCACGGTCGGGCAATGCCCTTCGGAGGAGGGCATGGATCTGGAGTAGCCTTCACTGCCCGGCTACTACAGACCAACATCAACCACTCCCGCAGAGCGCAGGATCTGCTCGCGCAGACCATGCGGGAGTGGGGAGTGGGACTGGCCGTTGTCGCGGAGCCATATGCGGTCCCCGTTACCCCCTCCACTCCGTGGATGGGGGACACGCGTGGCTCCGTGGCGATATCGTGGGGAGGAGGAGAGCAGGTCTCTCTGGCAACAGCCCTGTTGGAGCGCGGCGGTGGATTCGTCGCCGTGCAGTGGGGGGCACGGTGGTGGGCGTCTACGCCTCGCCCAGCGAACGTGCTCCGGCGTTTGGGGCCTTCCTGGACCGGGTTGGGGCGTTGGGTGATTTCAAAGCTCACGCCACGGCGTGGGGCTTTCCCCGGACGAATACCAGGGGTTAGGTGCTGCTGGGATGGGCAGCGGGGCTCGACTTCAGGCTGGTGAACCGCGGGTCGGCGGCGACGTGTGTGCGGTGGCAGGGTACGTCCATCATGGACCTTACGTGAGCCACCCCTGCTGCCGTGCGCAGGATATCGGGCTGGAGGGTGGCCGAGGACGTCGAGACCTTGTCGGACCACCTCCACATCATCATGGAGGTGGCCACCGGTGGGGGGTCCGCCGCGCAAAACCGGCCCGGGCGAGGGGCTGTCTCGCCACCGCCGAGATGGGTACCTGGCCGCGTCAACAAGGATGCCGTGGCGGCGGCGTTCCACGCCGTCGCGTGGTCCGGGGTTGATCCGTCTGGACCGGTCAGTGGGGAGGGGGTGGCCAAATGGTTCCGGGGCGCGTTGAGGACGGTGTGCGACGACGCCATGCCCCGGGCCGACCCGCCGCGAAGGCCGGCCGTGTATTGGTGGTCGCGCGAGATCGCGGATCTCAGAGCGGTCTGCATGGCGCGCGAAGAGACGCGCCGGTACACGAAAGCGCGCCGCCGGAGGCGCCGGGTTGTGGGTGTAGCGGCTCTGCTGTACGGGGAGTACAGGGAGGCGCGGGTGTCCCTGCAACGTTCTATCGCGAAGTCCAAGGTCAGCGCCTGGCGCGAGCTCCTCGGGACGCTGGACGGGGAACCATGGGGACGCCCGTACCGGCTGGTCATGGGCAAATTGCGACCATGGGCGCCCCGTTTGACGCAAACGATGGAGCCCCGGCTGTTGTGCGACATCTTGGATGCCCTGTTCCCCGTAGCCGGGGGTGGGGATGATGCGTCCCGGTTGGTGCCCGGAGTGGCGACCTCGCCCGACTGGTCCGCTGGAGGGGGAGTTCGCGTCAGCCGTCCGGAAAATGACGGCCCGCAACACGGCGCCGGGTCAGGATGGGGTCCCGGGAAAGGTGCTTGTTTGGGCCGTGCCTATCCTGGGGGACAGGCTGAGGCGGGCGTTCGACGCCTGCCTGCAGTCCGGGGAGTTCCCTTCGTTCTGGAACAGGGGAAGGCTGGTCCTTCTGAGGAAGGAGGGCAGGCCTGCGGAGGAGCCATCCGCTTACATGCCGATATGCCTGCTGGACGAGATCGGGAAGATGCTCAAGAGAATCGGGCGTGGCCGGCGTCGTCTCGGGGGTGGAGAGGCTCGATTTGCGCGTGGCACCCTATAAGACCGAGGCCATGTGGATGGTTGATCGGCTGCTGCGGCGGGGGGAGTCGGCCGCGACCGCGCTATGCATCGGTCAGTCCTGCGTGGCGGTGGGTCGTCAACTGCGATACCTAGGACTCACCCTCGACACCCACTGGTGCTTTGGAGCCCATTTCGAACGCCTGGCTCCCCGACTGGAAGGGATTGCGGTGGCGCTAGGCCGTATACTCCCGAAACTTGGGGGCCCGGCGGGGGAGGTGCGTCGCCTCTATGCGGGGGTCGTGAGGGCCATCGCGCTGTACGGAGCACCCGTGTGGAGCGGTGACCTGGTGGCCAGTCGGCGCAGCCGTGAAATGCTGCGTCGCGTTGAAAGGAGGGTGGCCATCAGGGTCGCGCGGGCGTACCGCACGGTCTCCTACGAGGCGGCGATGACCCTGGCTGGGGCTCCTGCCGTTAGACATCCAGGCAGGAGTAGCCTCGGCCGACTATGCCTCGATGAGGGCGTCTGCTGGCGGCGACCCGCTGGAGCGCGGGGAGAGCTTGGGGGCTTCGAGGCTTCAGTCTCGGCGGCGCGCCGTCTCCGAGTGGAGGGCACGACCCGCCGGGTCGACAGGAGCGGGGCGGCGTGTCGTCGGTGCGGTCCTGCCGAGTCTGGAGAAGCGCCTCGGCAGAACGTGGGGCAGGCTGACGTACCGGATGACGCAGGTGCTCTCCGGGCATGGGTGCTTCGGGGAGTACCTGCAGCGCACCCGGAGAGAAGAGACGGCGCAGTGCTGGCACTGCGGCGAGGAGGCGGATACGGCGCAGCACACTCTGCAGGAGTGTCCGGCGTGGGCTGCCGAGCGCCGAGTCCTGAGGCGAGCGGTGGGTCCTGACCTCTCGCTGACAGCGGTCGTGCTCAACATCCTGGACGACCGTGCGGCTTGGAGCGCCCTGGCCTCCTTTTGCGAGGACGTCATGACGCAGAAGGAGGAGGCGGAGTGGGCCAGAGAGCGGGCGGACCCCGCTGGCAGTAGAGGTGGTGTCGGAAGGAGGGGGCGGAGGTGTCCTATGCCCCCGCCTGTATGATTGGGACCCTGGGGGGAGGGAATGTCAGGACCTTCTGTCCCGACTAGAGGACCACAGGCTGTCTGACCGGGGATCAGGCAGCCATTGCACGTGGCATAGGAGGGGCCGCATTGCGTGGTGGCCGCGCAATGCGGCAATGGGTATAAAGTTTTCGAGCAGTATCGGAGGAGGGTCCTTCTGACCCTCCTCGGGAGGAGCCTCCTGCAAAGTTTGAGGCACGGCGCGGGAGGGTACGGGGTTGTGTCCGTCAGTGTTCCACGGGTCCTCCTGAGTCGCCTAGGATGGCCACCGTGTGCGTTTTAGTCGGTAAGATTCTGACACCGTCAGGATTCGCACATGTTAAGCAGGTTAATTCGTGGACGAATGGGTAAGTTTAACTAGCTTCTTCTAACTTTAGTCGTGCAAATCGTTTTTCTGAAAACATAATTTATCCACCTGAAAACGTGCTGTTAAAAAAAATATTTTTTTCATAAGTAATAAAATAGTTTATTCCTTTCGGATAATGAGTAAACGTATCGGACACTGTTCTTAAACGACTTATTAGTTTATTTGTTATTCATGAATAACAAATTATTCCTCATTATTCTTAATTAAGACGATGTAACATTTGCCGCACGCTTCCGTCAGTACACTCGATGCCCCCCCCCCCAACGCGACAGTTGAGAGGTTCGTGCCTGAGCGCGCGCCAGCGGCCGCCCGGCGGGCGCTCTCATTGGCCAGTGTTTTTCGTTAATAACTTAAAAATGAAGCTGAAAAACCACATGTTGGCCAAGGAGGAAAGTGTTTACATACACCCCGGCTACGCCCCAAATCCCGATGTTCCCTTAGTTAGCGGCCACCCTGTATAAGCAGATAGATAGCATTTGCACAAAGAAGAGCCCGGGACCGGATCTCACTCCTCCAACCTTCTTCAAATCCTGCAAATTCACTTTTTCAGGAATTTTATGGATCATTTTTAATTCCTCTTTGGGAACAGGTATCTTCCCACGTAAATGGAAAACCGGCATTGTAACTGCTATTTATAAAGCAGGAGAAAAAGGCAACGTTTCAAACTATAGACCAATCTGCGGACTCAATGTTATAACGAAGATTTTTGAGAGTATCATCACTGCTAAGATCACAAGAATGGTCAAAAACTGCATTATCGAAGAGCAGCATGGTTGTATCCACGGCAGGTCGCCAGTTACTAACCTCCTACTCTACCCTACGTAATCGTACATTTCGCGAGCATTAGATAGTGGAAAACAAGTTGACGCCATTTACATGGATTTCCAGAAGGCCTTCGACTCGCCCAACCACGAGTTATTGATCAGGAAGCTCGGTGCTTTCGGTTTCTCAGGCAAAGCCCTGGCGTGGGTCTTAAGTTATCTCTCAGGTAGAACCCATATGGAAAATACAAATCCAGTCTGTTTCGGCCATATGTGGTTCACTCCGGCGTTCCCCAAGGATCTCACCTGGGCCCGTTGTTATTTAACATCTTCATTAATGACATAGCGGAACGCATTCGGCATTGTCAGTTTCTACTGTATGCAGACGATCTAAAAATATACATACAAAAATATACAAGTTGAAACCGCGCGTTGGTTATGGGCCGCGTTGAGAAAAAGCTCGCGGGCTTCAGAAAGGAGCTATACTAGGGGGCTGTCGAGGTCCCTCCACAGCAGAGCACCGGTGTAGTCCCCTGCGTCAGGAGCTGGGACAACGGTTGAGGCTCGGCTGAGGAAGACGAAGAAGAGGTACCTGAAGGCGCAGGAGGCAGCCTGTTCTTCCGGAGGGGGTGCCTTCAGGCGACCCAGGCCGGGGCCATTCCACTCCCAGGCGGCGGCTGCCCAGGAGGAGGAGATCCCCTCCCCCCGGACCCAGGCGAAGGGCGAAGAGAACTCTGGGCCAAGTTCGTGGGGAGGAAGGAGAAGCGCGCGGCGAAGGTGGCGCCCTTCAGTGTCGCCCGGTTCCTACGCCTGCTGGCAAGTTGGCCCCGAAGAAGAGAGGAAAGAGTGAAAAGAAGAGTGGTCCCAAGGCCACTCAAAGAAGGCCCCCTCGCACGGCAGCAGTCGCCCTGACAATTAGGGACGGGGCGAAGATCTCCCATGGTGAGGCGATGAGCTCCGCCAGCAAACTTGACCTGGCATCCCCAGTAGGCTTATGCACCATATGGGTAAGGTGCCCCCTAGTGGCGGCCAGCAGGGTGGTGGCTGCCAAAAAGATTAGAGTTGGCTGGACCACCGCCCGGGTGTAGGCGGACCGTTCGCTGCAGTGCTTCCGCTGCCTCCAGACAGGATACGTGAGGCAGGGGTGCACCAGCACTGTAGACCGCAGCGTGCGCTGCCATAATTGCGGTAGTCCCGAGCTCAGGGTGGCGCAATGTACTAGTTCACCAAATTGCCCCTTGTGCTCTGACTTGGGGAAACCCTCTGATCACCGGATGGGGTCATCTTGGTTCTGATGATCGATGACAAATCACCTCCTCTTCACTGGCCGATGAGTCGATTTCTGGAAGTCCATCCCGGGGACGACAACTTAGTGAGGGTTGCTACAGTTAAGACAGCTTCAGGCACATTCAAACGAGCCGTGAACAAACTGTGTGCCCTACCTAATGAACTTTGGGAAAAAGAGACTTTTTCACTATTAAGAGTTCAGTATTATATGTGTAAAGAAAGTACGTGGTACTCCCTTTTAAATTATCCCGCGCACTCACGGCGTGTTGATAAACAGCCGGGAAAGACAGATGTGCCACGAATGTGCAACGGTTAATAAACCACATTGAACCCGTATAGAAGTAAAGATTGTAATTATGGAAAGGACATGCTGAATAATTGACATTTAATGTCGTTTCTCTTTTTACAGGTAAGCCCTAGTTGTAAATAGGAACCAGAATAAAATGGGAAAATCTCTTTTTACAGGAGAAACTCAGTTCTGCCATTATTCCGACCTTTACCTAATCACTCGGAAATTTAAATAACATTATAAAACGACATTAACGTCAAGAAAAACAAAACTATGGATAAATTAAGATTCGATTTTGCTGTGAAAGCCGCAGGGGACGGGAAAACCAACGTAATTGCTCTAACCTCGATTGGAACACAAGAGGGCAGAAACGTCATAATGCCGGCAGAATATCAAACAATGAAAGTACATACAATTCTTGAAAAAACAAAAACTTATGATACAATAAAGAATACGCTTAAAAAAGGCACCAGAAAAGAGGAGTATGGATAACTCTTACAGAAGATTTGAAAAAAACTTATCTGGATGAAGAAGAAAATCTGATGTTTAATGAGTATTACTTAGAAGAATTGGAGAAAGAAACACCTGAAAGAAAAGATACTGGGCCACAGAAGACTCCATGACTAAATTATTAGAAAAACTCATAGACCAACAGAAAAATTATGAACGTCAAAATTTTCAAGAGATCTCACAGAAATTCATATTAGAAAAATACCAAACAAAAAGTACTAATGCATATCAATGGATACCGGATTTTGAAAATGAATGTCATCGCTTTGAAATAATAAAAGATAGAAAAAAAATTGAAATTTTTTAACGATTCCTAGAGATATCTTGCCTAGATTGGTACAGCAGCAAGATGATAAAATTAACTATAGACTCAGAGTGGGAGAAGTGGAGAAAAAGTTTTATTGAAACTTACGCAAATAAAGGATGGAGCCAAATTAGATATGCAATGTCATTTAGATACCAGACAGGGCCGCTGCTAGAATATGCAGTAAAGAAAGAGAAGCTTCTATTAGAAGTAAGGAAAACTATTGACACTGGTACATTAATAGACCTAATAGCTGCAGGTTTACCAAATTTCATAGCAGACAGAATTGACAGAGAGGCACAACAAGAGACTGAAGATTTATTTAATGAGATTGGAAAACTAGAGCACATGACTGAAAAAAGAAAAATTGGAGAAAGGAAAATGATAACCAAGATGGAAAATAAAGCCACAAAAACACCATGTACAATTTGTGAGGAAAATAACAAAGGCGCGCGTTACCACCCCGAAGCATTATGTTGGTGTAAACCAAGAAAGAATGAAGGAAAAAAATAAAAAAAGATAGAATTTGTAAATAATTCAGAATTAGAATACGCATTGATAAAAGAAAATCCAAAAAACTAAATTTGACACCATTGATTACAGTAAAGGTATTACTCAATGATACGTTGGAAGTGATTGGTATTTACGACTCCGGGTCAAATATATCCTTGATAAACTCAAGATTGTTGTAAATAAAATTTGAGATAATAAGATTGTTTAATATAAAAAGAATATGAGAATTCCCAGCTTAAAGGGAGAAGAAGAAAAGGAAAACTATATGATAAACTTTAATGAACACATAGATGAAAAAAAATTTGAGACAGTTACAAATCACTTAGGACATAAAAAGAAAAATGATATTGATAAACTTATAGAAAGATATAAAGCAATATTTGCGAAAGATAAATATGATATAGGAACAGTGAAGAATTATGAAGCTCACATAGATTTGCTAGTTGAAAAATATCTTAGTAATTGACCGTACAGATGTACGATTAAAGACAGAAAAGAAATTGAACAACAAATTGCTCAATTACTAAAAAAAAAATTAATTGAAGAATCGTACAGCCCATTTGCCGCTCCGGTAACCCTAGCATACAAACGAGAAGAAAATGGAAAAACAAGATTATGCATTGATTTTCGGGACCTACATAAAATAGTGGTGCCTCAATCACAGCCGTTCCCTTTGATCGAAGATCTTATGGAGAAAACAAGAGACTGTAAGTACATCTCTACGTTAGACATAAACTCAGTATTCTGGGCAATACCTTTGAAAATTGAAGATTAAAAGAAAACAGCATTTGTGACACAGGAGGGTCATTTTCAATGGACTTGTCTACCATTTGGGTTGAAAACCTCGCCAGCGATCTTCCAAAGGATTTTGAGTAACATTATAAGAAAACATAAACTTTCGGGCTTTGTAGTAAACTGTATCGATGACATACTAGTTTTTTCAAAAACATTGAACACCTAACACAATTATTGGAAGCAATAATGAGTGAGGGCTTCAGATTAAAGTTTTTAAAATGTATTTTTGCAAGGAATTGGGTAAAATATTTAGGGCTGTTACGTATGAAGAATATTTTCCATACGTCGCTCTCAACGCGTTTTCGAGCTCGCATTTGTGAAGGGAAAACGCCCTAAAATTCTTCCGCTTAATGTAAACAAATAAAGGGGACCTTATTCCAAGCACGGTCAGCTGCATCATGACCCAAGACGGGCGTGGCCCGACGACGACTCCTATATTTCCTTATATGGAAAGTTCCAGTGCATCCCCGCGCATTTTGGGACTATATAAACCCTTTGGTTTCTACCCTCGGGGGTTCAGAGTAACATAGTCACGCATAGAGTCACGTCGTGTCACGCTTGCATAGAATCAGTCATATCCAGTGAGATTGGGCTTAGCGCACCTCTCGAATCACAGATTAACCCGTTAGAATCCGCTTGTTCGGTTGAAGTTCTTTCGGCATATTCTAATAGCGGTTCTCAGTCCCCGCATCGCCAGTGCGTCAACACCGTGCAAATACTTAGGTAACTTACACACTTTATATGAATTCATCGCGACAGAAACATTTGTATTTATATTGAAAACTCAGAATATAACTTTATACGTTCACTTATAAATCGAGTAGATTCGTTAAACCTATCTTTACCCCGCAATCCTTGCATATTGGTAACAACGTTCCCACCGATACAACTTTACCGCTCGAGTTGTATCAAATAATAATTTAGAGTTACGAGGCAACTAACATTTCCCGCGACTACCTGATCTCACATCAGGTTCGTTGCACATCTTAATCCAAACAAACAATCTACATATTCCAACCTAGTGGCTCCCCGATTTCGCATCGGGTTCGTCCACGAAACCTAACCCTTCCTACGGCTCCCTGGTTTCTCACCAGGTTCGTCCGTGTCCTACGGCTCCCCGATTTCGCATTGGGTTCGTCCGTACGTCTACCAACCTCCGAACAGCTCCCTGGTCAAACGCCAGGTTCGTCTGTGAATAAACCAACCTCCTAGCAGCTCCCCGATTTCGCACCGGGTTCGTCCTCGCTCTCAATAATCCTAGCGGCTCCCTGATTTCGCATCAGGTTCGTCCGCGCACCTTAACTAACAAATTGATAACCATATTCCTGGGTAATATACCCCTCGCCGGCCTCTCGTGCTGCCACACAGCCCGGCTCGTAACAGGGCACATAATACAAAACAATTCAATACGCCCATTGAAAGATAATCTAGTATCAATAAGAAATTTTCCTACACCAAAAACGAAAAAAAATGTCAGACAATTTTTCGGAAAGATAATCTTTTATAATAAATATATAAAAGACAATGCAATCATTTTACATCCACTACAATACAATAAAAAATCATCTTTGTCGTCAACCAATTTTAGGGATATTTGATCACAAGTTGCCAATAAACATATACACGGATGCTAGTTTGAAAGGAATAGGAGCGATTCTAAAACAACCACAAATGAAAGGAGAAGAAAAAACGATTGCATATTTTTCAAAGAAATTGAATGATGTCCAAAAGAAAAAAAAGCCATTTATTTAGAATGCTTGGCTACAATGGAAGCTGTAAAATATTGGCAACACCGGTTCACAGGACAAAACTTTACGGTTTTCTCGGACCACAAGCCGTTAGAAAATATGAACATAAAATGTAGGATTGACGAAGAATTGGGGGATTTGACATATTATCTATCTCAATACAACTTCAATATAAAATATGCTCCAGGTAAACATAACCTAGAAGCAGACTGTTTAAGCAGAAATCCGGTTCTAGAACCAAATGAAAACGAAGATGAACAACAAAAAATAGTAAACCTCATAAAATCAGAAGAGATTATTAGCGACCAAGGAAAGTACGAAGATTTACAAATTGAAAAGGGAAAAATGATACAAAAAGATAGGATATACTATAAAAAGGAAAAAGAAAAGAAAAGATTGTACTATCAGAAAAACTTATGATACAATTTATCAACAAAATTCACGAATTCTATTGCCACATAAGTATAGAACAAATAAATAAAAAATTAGCCCTTTTTACACGAGTAAAAATTTACTGCGGAACATAAAACAAATATGCAAAAACTGCACAACATGCATAAAAAATAAATCCAGAGATAAAGATAAATATGGCCTAATGTTTCATTTAGGACCGGCTGAACGCCCGTTCAAAATTATATCAATAGATACGATTGGAGGCTTCGAAGGATCGAGATCAACAAAAAAATATCTACACCTATTAGTTGATCATTTTACGAGATACGCCTGGATATTGACGTCAAAGACTCAGAATGCCAATGATTTTATAAAATTAATAAACAAAATTACAAAAGACGAAAAAATAGGCATGGTACTAACAGACCAATACCCAGGAATAAATTCAGAGGAATTTAAGGACTTTCTAGAAGGAAAAAAAATACCATTGATCTTCACAGCAATAAATTCACCTTTCTCCAACGGACTCAACGAAAGATTGAACCAGACATTGGTAAATAAAATAAGATGCACAATAAACGAAAAAAAAAAAAGTTGCATGGACGACGATTGCCATAGAATGCACAAACAGATATAATGAAACAGAGCATAGTCACAGGTTTCACACCTAGAGATTTACTGGAAGGTGAGAACACTACAATCTTACCAGAAGAATTAAAACAGGAAAAAACGCAAAGCGACTTACAGGAAGACAGAAAACGCGCTCTCCAAAGGACAAAACAATCACACAACTACAACAAGAAGATATTTGATAAAACCAGAAAACAATGGGAATTCAATGTAGGAGATATGGTTTTTGTAGAAAATGGTAAGAAACTAAACAGAAAAAAATTAGATGAATTAAAGATCGGTCCCTACAAGATCTTAAAGAAAAGATCAAACTCTATATACGAAATAGATACTGGACACAAAAAAACGGAGTCAAACAGGTTTCACATAACGAAACTAACACCAACTCGCATTACACCGAATGAATGAAAAGAAATGGACCAGTCTTCGAAATCTGTAGAGAAAATTTTTACAAAATTTTGCCCCCAAGGGGGGGAGATGTAAAGAAAGTACGTGGTACTCCCTTTTACATTATCCCGCGCACTCACGGCGTGTTGATAAACAGCCGGAGAAGACGGATGTGCCACGAAAGGGAACACGTGCAACGGTTAATAAACCACATTGAATCCGTATAGAAGTAAAGATTGTAATTAGGGAAAGGACATAGTGAATAATTGACATTTAATGTCGTTTCTCTTTTCACAGGTAAGCCCTAGTTGTAAATAGTTGTTAATAGTTGTAAATAGGAACAAGAATAAAATGGGAAAATCTCTTTTTACAGGAGAAACTCAGTTCTGCCATTATTCCGACCTTCACCTAATCACTCGGAAATGTAAATAACATTATACAGGGTGGCCCGGAACTCGCCCAGTATTTTTAAAAAAGGGATAGTTGAGGTGATTCTGAACAACTTTTTCCTTGACCAAAATATTGTTTCAAGCTTCGTTTTTGAGTTATTAACGAAAAACACGGGCCAATGAGAGCGCCCGTATAGCGCGAACTCAGTCACAATTGCGCGCGGCTGTGATCGGGTGCATCGAGGGGCAACGTACGGCAAATATTACAATCGTCTTACATTAAGAATGTTACGAGCCGGGGCTGTGGGCAACGCCTAGGCCGGCGATATTGATATTACCCAAGGAATATGGTTGAGAATTTGTTAGTTAGATGCACGGACGAACCTGATGCGAAATCGGGGAGCCACTAGGAAAGAGTTCGCAGACGAACCCGGTGCGGAACCGGGGAGCTGCTGGGAGGTTGGTTTATTCACAGGCGAACCCGGTGCGAAACCGGGGAGCTGTTCGGAGGTTTGGTAAACGTACGGACGAACCTGATGCGAAATCAGGGAGCCGTAGGATACAGACGAACCTGGTGCGAAACCAGGGAGCTGTAGGATGGGTTAGGTTTCGTGGACGAACCCGATGCGAAATCGGGGAGCCACTGGGTTGGACCTTGTTTTGGATAAGACGCGCAGACGAACCTGATGCGAAATCAGGGAGTCGCAGAAAATGTTAGTTTGACTCGTAAATAAATAATCGATACAACTCGAGCGGTTAAGTTGTATCTGTGGGTACGTTACTACTAATATAAAGGATTACGGAGTAAAGATAGGTTTTAACGAATCTACTCGATTTAATGGTGAACAGTTTATAAGTTTATATTGCAACCAGTTGTTTGTACAAGTGTAATTGTCGCGATATAATTAAATAGTGTGAGAATTATTACCTAAGCTGCACGGTGTTGACGCACTGGCGATGCGGGGTCTGAGAACGGTTACAAAGTATGCCGAACGAACTTCAACCGGACTATGCGGATTCTAACGGGTTAACTTGACAATTCGTACTGAAATGCAACCGACTCTGTACAAGCGTATGCAACTTGACTATGCGCGTAGCTGTGTAGTTATGAACCGAAGATGATCAGGAACAGAGGGTTTATATAGTTCCGAAATGTATAGAGGGCTAATTAGAAGCCTCCATAAATGGTAAGAGCGCGGAGTCTTCGTCGGGTCACGAATGCACTTAATCGGTCGCGATGCAGTTGGTCGATACTAAAAGGGTTAACCATCGTGTGGTAGCGAGATAAATCTTTAGGCGTCTTCCGTTCCTATGCGAGAGCGAACGACGCGTGCGAGCGCAGCGTAGGAGAATATTATTCATACGTAACAAGAATAATGTGTAATTCTTCGTTATTCATCAATAACAATTTAATTAACAAGTTGTTTAATAACTGTTCCATACTTTTATTCGTTTTCCGGAACGAATAAAGTGTTTTATTAATTATGAAAAAAGTGTTTGGATGATTAATGTTAGCAAAGGGTAGTTAAATAAACTTATCCATTCGACGGCGAATTTACCTGCTTCGACGGTGTCTTGGCACTTGGTCATTGTGTCGATCCTGACATGTCGTGTGCGTGTGGAAACAAGTGCGAATCAGATCTGTATCGATCGCCGGGACGTGGCATAAAATTGTTAAGATAGGTCAGGATCGGTACAATGACCAAGTGCCAAAACACCGTCGCAGCAGGTAAATTCGCGGTCGAATGGATAAGTTTATTTAACTACCCTTTGCTAACATTAATCATCCAAACACTTTTTTCATAATTAATAAAACACTTTATTCGTTCCCGAAAAGGAATAAAAGTATGGAACAGTTATTAAACGACTTGTTAATTAAACTGTTATTGATGAATAACGAAGAATTACACATTATTCTTAATGTAAGACGATTGTAATATTTGCCGTACGTTGCACCTCGATGCACCCAATCACGGCCGCGCGCGATTGTGACTGAGCTCGCGCTATACGGGCGCTGTAATTGGGCAGTGTTTTTCGTTAATAACTCAAAAACGAAGCTTCAAACAATATTTTGGTCAAGGAAAAAGTTGTTCAGAATCACCTCAGCTACCCATCTTTTAAAAATAATGCGCATGTTCCGGGCCACCCTGTATATGACACTGAACACCCTGTTGTAACGGGCAATTCGAGCACCCTGTATGTTGTGTGTGCGCATGCGCTAGCGCGGTTGTACCGTCTTCGCGCTTGGCGGTTTCACCGCTCTTTACTCCTGTGTAACATTTCATCTTAACAGGTTATGGGCCCAGAGATATCGGTAGTACCTATTTAAAAAGTGAGGTTAACCACGTGCTTGAAAACATAAAGTGAAATTAATAATGGCTAGTGGTATTGGAGGTATGACCAGAATAGAGCATTTGCATAAAGAAAATTATGATACCTGGTGTATGCAAGCCGAAGCATTATTGGTAAAGAACGATTTGTGGGATTATGTAAATGGCAAAAGTGAAAGACCACGTGTTGATGCCGCCGACCCGCTTACGGAAAACGCAGCAAGGGCATGGGATATCAACGATAAGAAAGCTAAGTCTGATCTTATTTTAACAATTAGTCCCTCAGAGTTGTAACAAGTTAAAGCGTGTTAAACTGCACACGAGATATGGACAAAGTTACGTTCCATATATGCGTGAAAAGGTCCAGCAAAAAGGGCCGCATTATTGAGAAAGTTGACCTCACAGCGCATGGCGAGCGGAGAAGATGTTAGAGAGCATATCAATAAATTTATAGAAGTAGGTGATAAGTTAGCCGAAATGAATATTGATATTCACAAAGATTTGCAAAGTGCCATGCTCCTTAATAGTCTGCCTGAGAATTATGAGAATTTCAGATGTGCGATGGAATCCAGGGATGATCATCCAGATTTAGATACGCTAAAGGTTAAAATTTTAGAAGAGTTTGAAACTAGACATCAGAAGACATCGGAAGATCATGGCGCAATGATTGTTAAGGGTAATTATAGAAGGAACGAAATGAAACCCAAAGTGCAATGGAGCAATACCAAAGAATATGCTGCAAGAAAACCAAAAATAATTTGTCATAAGTGTGGTAAGATAGGACACAAAGCTTCTGACTGCTACTCAAGGAAGATTGATTATAAACCTTATGGAGGTAAATCTCATGAGCTATTTTATGTTAATTATCAAAATTGTTTGCACGTCGTAGGAGTCAGTCCTGTTTGTGTATCGCTCTCGTCCTTGCTCTACTGTCGGCTGTCAGCTGTTTAACCGTTAAATTTTAAACGTCTCTGCTACCGTTTTCTATCGTTCAGTGCCATTCCCATTAAAGCATGGATGACATTTTCTGCAAGGGATGCAACAGAGCAGTGTCTAAGCCAGTATTCTGTCCAATTTGTGGTACTCCATCGCATCCGGGGTGTATTCGGCGGACGGGTCATGAGGCTCTTGACGGTCGCTTTAAGGCCTGTAATAGGAGCACATCACAGTGTCCTCCTTCGCCAGCTTCTCCTCTGACTAGAGACTCTTTAGAGTCCGATGTCACACTTTTAAATAAAATTAGATACATATTCAGGCAAGAGTTACAAGAGGCGCTGTCGAAGAAATTCGAGGCTCTCGAATCCAAGGTGCTAGACGTCATTTGCAAGCTTAAGGACGAGGTTTTTACCGAGATGAACTCCATTAAAGCAAGAGTTACTGCCTTGGAAGAGCTTCCTACTTCTAATGCACAATCATTGTCCGAGAAAAATTTTGCCGAGATTGCTGAAAGGGAAAAGAGGTCTCGTAATATACTAATTTTTAATCTCGTCGAGCCTGAAGAATCTCAAGACTCTACTCCCCATAACGTCAACCATTCTTCCACAATCCAGCACCTTGATAAACAATCAGCCTTAGACATTGTTAAACAAATTCATCCCTCGGCAGTCCCTAATCTCATTAATACTACTCGACTTGGAAGGAAAAATCAAGAGCGGCCTAGACCACTCAAGATCATCTTTAAATCTAAGGACGACGTCTATTCAGTACTTCGAAATAAGAAGAAATATAGCGGCCAACCTATCATCACCGAAGATCGTTCTCCGAAGCAGAGAGCTTATCTTCAAAGACTGCGTCAAGAACTGGCTCACCATCATATGCGCGGTGATCTCAACAAAACAATTCGTTTTGTTAACGGGTTTCCTAGAATTGTTAATTCTAACTCTAACCGTTCTTCTCATAGTCAAAAAAACTAAGTTACTACCCTTTGGTCTATTACCAGAACGCCAGAGGTCTTAGAACAAAACTTAATTCTCTTAGATGTGCTGCAGCTTCATCTTCTGAACATTTTAAAATAAATGTACTAGTCGAAACATGGCTATGTGATAGCATCAACAGCTCAGAGCTCGGTCTACCTGAGTATAATATTTACAGATTTGATAGGAATTCCAACACTAGTTCTCTTAGTATGGGTGGGGGTGTTTTGATTGCGGTTCACAAGTCCTTGTTTAGTCGTCTGTTACCTTCCGCTTCCGTATGTGTTGAGCAGGTCTTCGTTGAAGTCCGCTCCTCTCATAAATGTGTTATTATTGGCGCGGTTTATTTACCTCCGGCCAGTGACCCTAGTTCTTACACCGAACATTGTCTATGTGTTGAGAAATTACTTTCCTCCTTTCCTTCGGGCACTGACCTTCTCATTGCTGGTGATTATAATCTTCCTAATACTGTATGGTCCAACGATGGTTTTGGTAATCTCACCTTCTCTAACATTTCTTCTTGTTCTATGTCCGCACAATGTAATGTTATTCATGGCTTTTTCAACCATTTCCATTTATTTCAATCTAATACTGTTCGTAACTCGCATGTAAGGACTCTTGACCTCGTCTTCTCAACTTTCAATTGTCTTCAAGTTTCTTCTTCTTTGGATTACCTTATTCCTCCCGATTCGTTTCATCCCCCTCCCCAATTTCATTTGCCTTTATCGTGTCATTCTGTTTCCACATCCACTTTTACTATTAGAGATTTTAATTCTGCTGATTACGCCTCCATTAATTATCATCTCGGATTGATTGACTGGGATAATTTTCTAACTAATCGTTCAGTTGATGAATCTGTTGAATTCCTACACTCACACTTAAATTATTTAATCGAGCAATCTGTTCCATTAAGAACTATTCGGAAATCTTCCTATCCTTCCTGGATTACTTCTGAATTGGATTACTTAACTAAATCAAAGAAATTTTCTCACATGCGCTATAAACTTAGTAACTCGTTTTCTGACTATCTTGCGTTTTCTAAGCTTAGATCAGAGTGTAAATCATTATCTAACCATTGCTGGTCCAATTATGTTAAGCGTACCGAAAATAATATTCCTAATAATATCAAAGCTTTTTGGAACTTTACCCGTTCTATCAACAAAACAAACTCTTATCCCGCATTTATGCACCTAAATAATCACCATCTCTCTGATGACGCCTCTATAGCCGATGGATTTGCTAAGTTCTTTGAATCCGTCTATTGCACTAATGTCGATTGTAACCGCTCCTTTAATTTTGAATCTGACCTTGCTATCTCGGGCCTCAACATACTTATTGGTGATGTTTTTAACAGCATAATCTCTCTAAACGAGAATTCTGGTCCAGGCATTGATGGTATTCACCCTACTTTGGTCAAATCATGCATTTTCATTTTATCCAGAATTCTTTTTAAGATCTTTCATACATCGCTCTCCTCGGGTATTTTCCCGACTCTTTGGAAATCTTGTTTGATCAGACCTATCTTTAAAGGTGGGGATCCATCCGATATTAATAATTATAGACCGATTAGCATTCAAAACACTTTCTCCAAAATCTTTGAAGGTATTGTCGCTAATAAACTTTCTTTCCTGTGTAAAAACGTTCTAATTAATGAACAGCATGGATTTACGTCTGGTAAATCTACTGTAACAAACCTTGTTCTGTACCAACATTACCTCGCCAATGCTGTGGAGCAAAGAATGCAGGTCGACGTTATTTATACTGATTTTAGGAAGGCCTTTGACACTGTTAATCACTCAATGCTTCTTTCTAAACTTAATGCGTATGGTATCTCTGGTTATTTACTTGCGTGGATTGGTAGCTTTATATCATCTAGATTACAGATTGTAAAATTTAATAATTCTTTTTCTTACTCTATTAATGTTACCTCAGGAGTTCCTCAAGGTTCTCATCTCGGTCCACTACTTTTTAACCTCTTTATTAATGACATAAATGAATGCTTTCTGTACTCCTATTTTTTGCTTTATGCTGATGATTTAAAGTTCTTTCATGCTATTGTTGATCACACCAGTATGGAACTTATTCAACGCGATCTTGACAATCTTATAGCCTGGTGTCAATATAACAAACTCTGTTTTAACATATCGAAATGCTCTACGATCCGATTCTCACTCTCCAAAAATTACCTTACTTACAATTACAATATTAACGATACCATTTTGAAATCTGTTACTGAAATACGTGACCTTGGTGTCATTTTTTCCACAGATCTTTCTTTTTCTAAGCATATCTTAGTTACTTCTAGTGCAGCTTTCCGTACTCTTGGCTTCATTCACAGGGTCTCTAAGCACTTTAAGAATGTTAATACCATCAAAGTTTTGTATTGCTCCTTAGTTCGGTCTCGTTTGGAATATGGTGCGATTGTCTGGTCACCACATCTTCGCGACCTATGCTCCAAACTTGAAAGCGTGTAACATCATTTTTTGCGTTTGGCTTCCCGTAAGCTTAATTGTAGTATGTCTCGTCATGATCATAACTATTCGCCTGCTTTATCTAGACTTAACATCTTATCCCTTGAATATCGTAGAATAGTATTTGATCTTATCTTTGCCTTTAAAATATTAAATGGTCTCTCCTGCTGTTCTGATATCTTATCAAAATTTTATTTAAATACATCTCGGCCATCTCTGAGACACCACTTAATATTTCGTACCGAAGCTCATAGGACGGTTTACGGCCAGTATAATTGCTGTGGGACACGGAAAATAAGTGAAACACGGGTACTTGTATGTATCGAACTCTTTATTCGCTTGCTCGTTGATCGCTTGACTCCTCTCGACTTACTGATCGAGCCTCGTGCCCGCTCCCAAGATGTAACCTCGAGAGGGGGTGCGTTTTCCGAGAATGCACTCGTGGACCCGGAAAACCAAATGGCTTCGAGGAATCGTCGCTCGACGCTATCCGCCCGATAATCCAAACAGTGGATCAATCGTCGGGCGGATACTTGTCTCGCTGTGGCGACGCGGTCGTTTCACGTATCGCCACATTACCCCCCTTGGTGAAATAGAGGGTATCGCTCGCTCTTAAGAATAAACTATTTACAACGCCGGTCTTAAAGTTAAACTATTTACAGAGTCGCTCTTAAAAACTAAACTATTCCTAGTCGCTCTTAAAGAGAAAAAAAAAACTAAACTTATTTTCAGTCGCTCTTAATACCTAAACAAAAATTATTTACACCTAAAACTACGCCGCTGTGTAACGATCAGGGGGTCGTACGCGTCTCCCTGACCTCGTTATTTGTCCAGGCGCGGCCGACAAATTCGTCTCGATTTCTGCCGGGTCCACCCGCGTAGAGGGTCCACGTGGCTCCTCTCGCTCGTCATCTCGTATCAAGTACGCGGGTTTGAGACGATCCAGGGACACCGGCAAAACTCGATCCTTTACACGAATTCTAAAATACTTCGCTCGTCGCTCGACCACTTCGTAGGGTCCGTCGTACACAGATTGTAAGGCCCCTTTAAGTGGGCCATGACGTACGAATACGTGCGATGCCCTCGCCAGATCCTTAAAAATAAAAATTCGTCGTCTTCCATGGCGAGGAACCGCCGATGGCCGCAACTCACGGATACGCTGGCGAAGTCGCGAAACGAAAGTTTCGCTGTCGTCGGTGGAGAAACGCGTGTCCCCTAAAAATTCGCCAGGTAAACGGATCGGTTCACCGTAAACCATTTCCGCGGCTGTGGCTTTAATGTCTTCCTTCCAGGCAACACGAATACCCAGAAGGACGGCGGGCAACGACTCAGCCCATCCCGCGTCGGCGCGGCAAACGATCGCAGACTTCAGTTGTCGATGGAAACGTTCCACCATACCGTTTGCGGAGGGATGGTACGCTGTCGTATGCAAATGCTGCGTACCGGCCAGACACGACAATTGCTTGAATAGCGCAGATTCAAACTGCCGGCCCTGATCGGTAGTGAGTCGGCGGGGCGCACCAAACCTCGCGATCCAGCCAGAAAACAAAGCGTAGGCCACCGTTTCCACGGAAATGTCTTCGACTGGAAACGCCTCCGGCCATCGCGTGAATCGGTCGACACACGTAACACAATACTTAAAACCCCTCGAAATCGGCAACGGGCCGACGATGTCCACGTGGACGTGCTCGAACCGCGACGAAGGGGCGCTGAATTGTCCAACCGGAGTTGACACGTGTCTACTCGTCTTCGCACGATGACACGACACACACGCTCGTGCCCATGTCCTGCAATCCTTCTGGATTCCTGGCCACACAAAACGTTGTGCCACCAACTTCGCGGTCGCTTTCGCTCCGGGGTGCGCGAGGTTGTGCAAAGATGCGAACGCTTGCCTGCGAAACGGTTTCGTTACGAACGGTCGTAACGCGGAGGTTGTCTTGTCGCAGATTAACTGGAAGTTCGTCCCGTGAAGCACAACTCTTTCGAACACGACGGAAGAATCGGATCGCTGGAGCGTACGAAGCTCCTCGTCGTCTCCTTGCGATTCGGCTAACTTGGTATAGTCCAATGTTTCTGAAATTTCCGCGATCCGCGACAGCGCATCGGCAACAACGTTTTCTTTACCGGACACATGCCGGATGTCGGTAGAAAACTGCCCGATTAAGTCTAGATAACGGAATTGCCGCGGCGTATGCTTTTCCGGCTTCTGCGCGAACGCGAATGTTATGGGTTTATGGTCCGTAAAAATCGTGAACGCGCGGCCCTCGACCATGTGCCGAAAATACCTGACGGCCTGGTATATCGCGAGGACTTCACGATCGAACGGACTATAATTTCGCTCGGCCGCCGTTAGCTTCTTCGTAAAGAACGCTAACGGTTGCCACCCGTCGCGCGCTCGTTGCTGTAACGCTGCGCCTACCGTAAAATCGGATGCGTCCGTAATAATTGCCAGCGGCAACGTGGTGTCGGGGTGTGCTAAGAGGGCTGCACCTGCGAGGCCTTCCTTGCATCCGTCGAACGCTTCGATCCTCTCCGGCGACCACTCCACGGGGGTTCAGCCCTTGACGTTCCCTTGCAGGGCAGCATTCAGAGGCGCCTGGATCCTCGCAGCGGCAGGCACAAAACGCCGATAAAAATTTAACATGCCTAAAAACCGTCGCAGTTCTTTCACTGTCTCTGGTCGTGGGAAAGTTCGAATTGCTTCGACTTTTTCTGGCAATGGCCGCGTACCACGTGCGGACACTGAATAACCTAAGAATGTCACCTCCGGCGCACCGAAAACACACTTCGCCGAATTCACCAACATGCCGTAATCGTTAAAACGACCGAATAGCTCGCGCAAATGACATTTGAGCTCTTCGTCAGAACAAGATGCCACGAGGATGTCGTCGATGTATGCGTAGCACCAATCGAGGCCACGCACCACCTCGTCCACGAACCGCTGAAAAGTCTGCGCCGCGTTTCGCAAACCGAAAGGCATGTTGGCGAACTCGAATAACCCGAAAGGTGTGATCACCGCCGTCTTCGGTATATCGTCCGGGTGCATCGGTATCTGATTATACGCACGCACTAAATCGATCGTCGAGAACACGGTCTTCCCGGCGAGACGCTGCGCGAAATCCTCGATGTGCGGAACGGGATATTTGTCCGGGACCGTCCTCGCGTTCAACGCTCGATAATCCCCGCACGGACGCCAAGCGTTGTTCTTCTTCGGCACAAGGTGCAAGGCCGACGCCCAACAGCTTTGCGATCGACGGGCCGTTCCGTCTTTAACCATTGCCTCGAATTCCGCCTTAGCAACGGCAAGCTTGTCTGGGGCGAGGCGGCGAGGTTTGCACGAAACCGGTGGACCAGGCGTGTTACGGATGTGGTGTCGGGTCGAATGTTTCGTCCCACGTTGTCCTCCCGACGGGCGCGTGATGTCCGGAAACTCAGCAAGAACCGCGTGGTAACTTGAATCCCCGGAAACAATCTTAATACTTTCCACCTGGCCCGTGACGGTGCGTCCCGCTGTCGACCGTGTGGTGGATCCATCCGTCAGCTTCTTCGGGCGCATATCGACGATCAAACCGTAAAAACATAAGAAATCGGCCCCGATGATCGGTGTCGTGACGTCGGCGACGACAAACCGCCACGGAAAACTTTTTCGCAGACCGAAATTCAAACGAAACGTCACATAGCCGTACGTTGATATCGCTGAGCCGTTCGCCGCGTGCAGCTCGTACGGAGTCTTTACGAGTCGTACGCGTCTCCTGATCTGTCACAAACAGACGGCTCGACGTAGGGTCGGAATCGCTCGCCGCCATTAGCGATTGGCCTGACCGTCTCCCGTCGCGAATTTACACAGGGTTCGACAACTCTTCGCTGCAGCACCATGCTTCCGGTGGTACCAGCATATCCCGTCGTCGGGAGAGCTGTCCCTCCTCCGATCGCGCGACGGCGAAACGTTGCGACGCTTATACCGCGGTTTCGAAGTCGCACCGCGAAACTGTCCTCTGTCGACGCGCAGCGCAGCGATTTCGCGGCGAAGATCGCTTATTTCCGCACATACATCGTCCACTGATGCCGATGCGGCGGCTATCTGCGGTCGCGGCGACTCCTCCATGATATCGTCAGCCAGGGACGCGAGCTCTGCCAAAGAGTCTTTTTTTCGCGACACCAATATAGTCTTGACACACCCTGGAAGACGCCCTAACCACAACGTCTTCAAAAAATCGTCCGTCACCGAATCACCCGCGAGATTTTGCAGTCGTCGTAGAAAAATCGACGGCTTCCGATCGCCCATCTCCTCGTTGTCGAGTAAATTGTGGATATTCTGCTCTGCTGAGTCTGACAACCGTTGCACCAACTCCGTCTTGAGCGTTTCGTACATGTTCGTCGCGGGCGGGTTCAAAATAACGTCCATCACTAAATCCGCGAAC
Source organism: Nomada flava (assembly GCA_951802745.1). Lineage (NCBI taxonomy): Eukaryota > Metazoa > Arthropoda > Insecta > Hymenoptera > Apidae > Nomada > Nomada flava. Next base: position 11,636,454 of record OX637903.1, read on the forward strand.
TTGTTTTCCAGGCTCGCACTGACGTAGTGATACTTAGTCACGTCCGTCGTGATTCCCGCTAACGCGAACTGCGATTCTAGTTGTCGGAACCACAACGCTGGGTTCTTGTCCCAAAACGGCAGAACACGGACGGCAACTCGCGCAATCTCCATCGTTGGGCCGCTTTGCGTGTCGTCCGCTGGTCTTGCCATTCTGCAGCCGGACCGAAGTACCTCAATGTCGCTTTTTCCGTAACCACACTTTACGATGTCGCGACCGTAAAAAAAACGTTTTCGCACGGCCTATCACGTCGTGGTCACCAATATGTGGGACACTGAAAATAAGTGAAACACGGGTACTTGTATGTATCGAACTTTTTATTCGCTTGCTCGTTGATCGCTTGACTCCTCTCGACTTACTGATCGAGCCTCGTGCCCGCTCCCAAGATGTAACCTCGAGAGGGGGTGCGTTTTCCGAGAATGCACTCGTGGACACGAAAAACCAAATGGCTTCGAGGAATCGTCGCTCGACGCTATCCGCCCGATAATCCAAACAGTGGATCAATCGTCGGGCGGATACTTGTCTCGCTGTGGGGACGCGGTCGTTTCACGTATCGCCACAATTGCCTTAATAGAATCTTTATCAATGTCAATAGATTTTACCTCTTTCTCAATTTCTCGTCCTCACTTATTACTTTTAGGAATAATGCTTTGCGAATTCTGGCCTCTTACGACTCTTCTGTATAATCTGTATTATCTAACTGTTGTATTTTACTGCCTTTATATTATTGTATTCACCAAAGGGTTAAAACCCGTATACTAATAAATAATAATAATAAAATAATAATGAGACGTACATTGCTACTGAAGACCCAGAGAAACAGTACTGGTGTCTAGATAGCGGTTGTACAATACATCTTTGTAAAGACTCGTCCAAGTTTATTCAAATGCAACATACAGAACATGAAAAATTGAATTTGGCTAACAATGCATTGGCTACAGTTAAGGCTAAAGGTAATGTGCGCATCAAAACACGTATGCATCAAGAAATAAAGGATATTGAGTTCGAAGATGCCTTATACGTGCCTGAACTAAGGTCAAATTTAATGTCTGTTGCTAAAATCACAGATAAAGGTAATTCAGTGACTTTTAGAAATAAAGAGGCAATAGTAGTGGGACGAGATGGAAGAGTAAAGTTGAAGGCTAAACGCAGTGGAAATTTATATTATATTTGTGAGGAGCGATCAGAAGCAGCCAAGAATATATGTCTCGAAGGAACAGAGGAATCTCAAATAAAATTGTGGCATGAAAGAATGGGTCACTTGAACATTAGAGATCTACTAGATGTTGCGAAGAAAGAACATGCCATTGGTATCAAAATTCAAGGAGAGACACGGATGCCTATATGTGAAATATGTATCCAAGGTAAATTAACCAACACACCTTTTCCAAGAAATAGTCAACGAAACTCAAAACTATTAGAAATAGTGCATTCAGACGTCTGCGGTCCTGGAGAGTTCGGTTATGGCGACGGTAGAGAGTGGCGGCCCCCGAACCGTCGGCTGCCCTCTCTTGCCTCCCCTGCCCATCGAGGCGGTGGAAGCGCCGGGAGTGAACACAAACGGAGGAAGGGTGACGGGAGGGACCATACGTGCATGCTGGAATGCATCTGGGAGAATCCCAGATGGTAATTGACCAGGATGCGCGGCGCCCACCGCCTGTCACCGCCATGTGAGGAGGAGAGGGTGGAGGGGTGCATGCCTGCGGAGTATGCTCCCTGCTGACACCCTCCTGACGTCCACGAGAACCTCTGACCCCGATAGGACCACACCGGGAGATCAGAAACGAATGGCCATCGTGTGGAAGATCCGGCCACGGGACAATACGCCCCGAACTGGGGGTGCAACGGCTGCGTTCCCGCCAATTCCAGGAGGACAGCCATGACACCGACGGCAGCAGCGACATCATGCGGAAACCTGGCAGAACCCAACATGTCCAATTGTTTTGACAGGCCATGGCTGAAAAGCCAGGAATCGTGTCCAATTATTTGACAGGTTATGGCTGGAAGCCAGGAGACTGTATGCCCGGCTGAAAAGGCAGGAAATGAAAGGTAGGCCAACGAAGAAGGGACGATGAGGTGGTGCCTCACAGCACCACTGCGCCTCCGCCGAAGAGATGCGGTGCCGAACTCCCCCTCTTCGGTTTGGAGATCCACGGATGCCGGTCGGGAACACAATCCACCCCGTCCCCAACACAATAAATGCACGGTAGGCGCCTCCGGAACTATCCCGTCGCAGGCCCCCGTCGCACCTCACTGGACACAAACCCCAATGCACGGTAGGCGCCTCCGGAACTACTCCGTCGTAGGCCCCCGTTGCACTCAATGGGAGCAAACTCCTCGCTGCAATTACCTCTCTGCTGCTGAAATCAAGGAATTTCTCGTCATCCTCTCTTCGTCGCTGACCACCTGCGAAATGCCACACAAGCATGAGAGAGGAAAGAACGATCGAAAGCGCAGCATAGAGAGATGTGCACCCGCGAGAAGCCGCCAGATACCATAGAGTATGATGGCAGGAAACTCGACGGGCGAATCGTTACCCGTAACCCGCTCCGCGGCCGAAATACCGCGCCGAAGCGGTTAACACTTACACAAACAGTAACACACACGTAACGCCTCTGCCGCTCCGCGGCAAATACCGTGTGGAAGCGATGTATAGAGGCGCAGTAAAGGCGGAAACAATACCCGACGGACGGCCGCATGGACTCATACGTCCATAAACAACGAGAATGGTGGTGCGAAGCGAAACTCGGCTACAGCCCAGGCCTGCTCGCAGGGTTGCATATCTGCAGGGCTCCTGAAAGAACATTTCGCAGGAAAGTCCCCTAGCGCAGAGGAAACAACCCTGCGAGACCCCCCCCCGGAGAGCTGCCAGAGGAATAGCTTACCGCATAACACCAGTAGATATAGGATACAAGTCACAAACCAAGGTGTAAGGTAACGTGCCGAGGGTTGAATGGCCGCAGTGACTTAAAATTATGCGGTCGCAAACGTTCCCTGCAGGGCACCTGGGGCCACCACTGCAGTATTTTAGTCCCCTTACCCGGATAAGAGGCTCTGTCCGGGTTGACCTATAATCTCCTCAGATTCAAATTCTTGGGAAAAACAAACTGGATTGGACTCTATATATGACTTTGGCAACGGACACGGACAACGAGATTCCCAAATTAAAAGGATAATGATGTCCGAATTAAATAAAAAAGTTTACGGTGCAGGGGATGGATACCCCGGTACCGCTCCGAGGGGTGGTGGGCAAGCGGGCCCCCCCGGATCGTTAACCGACGACCGTACAACAGACAGGAATGGTGAGGAGCAACTACAAGAAGGCTCCATGATAGAGAAAGGAGGGAGGGCGGAGGGCCGACTACGCACTCAGCGTACACCTCCACCTCAAACCACGGCGGAACCCGATTCGGAATCGGATGAAAGATCGACGACACAGTCGGTCGTATATTTCTCCACCCGACATGGGGGTACACCAACCCTCCTCGACACCGACACGGAGGAGGAAGTTGCCCGTCGGCGCAAGGAGATAACTCCGGGCAGAGCAACCCCCTTCACCGGTGCGATGAGGGTCATGGAAGAAACCTTCCACACCCCGATCGGGAAGTACCCCCCAGAATACGTTACAATACACCACATGGGCAATTCAGGCGGGTCTGTGGTTCAAAAACCCAGCCCGACCACAAGACTTCCCTGGGAGATGGCGTCTCACCAGGCACCCCCAATCCAAATGGGAGAAATAGGGACCCCGAGTCCATTCCTCCCCAAGACGAGATTGATAAGGAGTCCACCGTACCTTACGGTGACGCCTCCCCTGAAAATGCCAAACTCGAAGGAGAAAGTGCAGTCGACAGACAGACAGACTGTCTCCCCTCCGCTTGCAGGGAAGAGGAGCTCTCCCAACTCTACGAGCCCCAAGGAGGCTAAATTACAGCCAGGTGAACCCGTTGTCTCTCAAAGGGAGTTATGGGCGATATTGGCTGAGATAGAGATGCTGAGGGGGAGGGCCGAATCCTCCGCCAAGGCATTCATGGAGTATGCGGCTACAACCAAAAATGTTAAAGCCGCGATGAGAGAGAAGAGCGTCCAGGTGGTGGCCGCTCTTGGCAACATGAAGCACAAAATCATGGTTGCCAGAAGGATCCCCACTGGGACTATCCCAGCTCATCATAAACCCTCCGTGAAGCCTCCCTCCCCTCCCTCCCAGGGTAAGGGGACCAGGGCGAAAATAAACGCGGGTACCCAGACCGGCGCCTCGGTTGAGGGGAAAGCGAGGACAAAAGTGGGGCAAATGGATACCCACCGCCCCCACATAACCCCTGTGGAAGGGAATACAACGGAGGGCTCTATACCGCACCTAAAGAGAAAAATGGTGAGATCCCCACCAGAGGAGGGTGGAATCAAAAAATCCCGACCGGGAGTGGCATCCACCTACGCGACGATGGCGGGCAGCCCTCCTCCCACGGAAACGCCAACGGAATCTCAGACTGAGTCTGACTTCAAGGAGGTCCGGAAAAGGCGGAAAAATAGAAGGAGGGGGGAAACGCCTCCACCACCCACGGGAAGCGCGCCGCAACCCTCACGGAGTGCTCCCCTTGTGGAGGGGCGCCCAAGGCCCAAACCCCCCAGAGAACCCAAGGTGGAACTCAAAAGGGGACCGAAAAACAAAGTTTGATGAAAAATCTTGGAAGGGCATATTAGTGGGATATGAGCCAAATGGATATAGAGTGTGGGATGTAGAACAAGAAAAATTCTCTATAGTTAGAGATGTAATAGTAGATGAAGCAACTTACTTGAAATCTCGGCCTATAGCCAGACTTAATGAAGAAAATTCTGAAATAGGAAACAAGAACACTGATGCATCTGAAATGCAGTCAAAATCAGTGGAATGGTATAATAAGTCTGATAATGTTAAATCAGACATGGTAAAGAAAAATAAATCTGATAATGATAAGTCAGATATGATAGATTGTCATAAATCTGATAGTAATGAATCAGATATAGTTAGGCCGAGTAAGAAAGTAAGCTCTGACGAAAAATTAGGTGATGAAACGGATAAATCTATAATTGAAGTAGATAAAAATAATAGATCTTCATCTCGAGACAATAGAAATGTAATACAAGATAATTCTGAACCGAGAAGGAGTGGTAGGATTAAACAACTTCCCCCTGTTTCATATGACGAAGGTGATATCCATAGTGATTACATTATGTGTGCTCACCCTTTTGTTTGTCAAACTCCCAATTCATTTGACGAAATTAAAACTAGAAATGATAAAGTTCAATGGGAGAAAGCTATTAATGACGAGATAAACTCTCTTTTAATAAATAAAACCTGGACATTGGTTCAAATGCCTAAAAATAAAAATATTGTTGATTGTAGATGGTTATTTACAATTAAAAATGATGAATTTGGAAATCCAATGAAATACAAGGCTCGTCTTGTCGCTCGTGGTTTTAGCCAAGAATATTTGGTTGATTATAATGAAACGTTTGCACCTGTTGCTAGAATTGCAAGTTTCAGATTTTTGATTGCTTTTGCAAACCAATATAATTTATTAATACACCATATGGATGTTAAAACTGCATTTTTAAATGGTGAATTGAAAGAGGAAATTTATATGAAAGTACCTCAAGGAATTGAAAGTAAAATTGGTCAAGTTTGCAAATTAAATAAAGCCTTGTATGGTTTAAGGCAGGCGGCAAGATGTTGGTTCGAGGTATTCGAGAAAAGCCTGGTACAAAAAGGTTTTCGAAATTCATCTGTGGATCGATGCATTTATATTTTGGACAGAGGAAATATATCTGAAAATATATATGTAATTTTATATGTTGATGATCTTGTGATTGCTACTGCTAAAAATGAAACAATGAATAGTTTCAAAGATTATTTAATGAACAGATTCTGTATGGTAGATTTGAAAGATATTAAGCTTTTCTTAGGAATCAAAATTGAAAGAAATAATGAGAAAATAACATTGGATCAAACTGCTTACATTAAAAGAGTGTTAGAGAAATTTAATATGCTCGAATGTAAAACGGTTAACACACCTCTTCCAAGTAAATTGGATTATGTAGCTTTAAATTCTGATGAAACGTATGGTGCACCATGTAGAAGTCTAATTGGATGTTTAATGTATATAATGGTGTGTACAAGACCCGATTTAAGTATAGCCGTGAACATTTTAAGTAGATTTACAAATAAAAATAACAAAGAACTATGGCAAAATTTAAAACGTGTGTTAAGATATCTGAAGGGTTCGTTGGATATCAAAATAACTTACGAAAAAGGAAATTACAACAATCTTCTGTGCGGATATGTTGATTCAGATTGGGGAGGTCATGATTTAAGTGATAGAAAAAGTACAACTGGATATCTTTTTAAATTATTCGAATGTTGCACAATATGCTGGAGTACAAAACGGCAAGCATCGGTAGCAGCTTCATCGACAGAAGCTGAGTATATGGCTCTTTTCGAAGCTGTTAGAGAAGCTCTTTGGTTGAGATCTTTAGCAATAAGTATAAATATTGATGTTGCCCAACCAATTATAATCTACGAAGATAATAATGGTTGTATAAGTATAGCAAACAATCCATGCAATCACAAGTGATCAAAACATATTGATATTAAATATCATTTTTCCAGGGAACAAATTGAGAAAAATGTAATAAAACTTGAATTCGTGCCTACAGGTAATCAAGTAGCGGACGTCCTGACAAAATCACTGCCAGCTGTGAAATTCTTACAATTCAGGGCGAAAATGAATCTTAAATGAATCTCAAAATTATTCTTGTTATTATAAATAATTGAAATGGTCTGATTAGGTTTTTCTGGGTTTCCCTAATCCTAAGCAACAAATGTTGGACCAAATGTAGTTAGCCCCAGATGAGGCACAAGGGAGGCATGTCTTAATTAAATAATAGATTTATTTTTGAGGGGGCGTGTTGGAATTTATTGTTCTAACAAAGGACAAAACTAATCTATTATTCGAACATATGGATCAGTTGATTTATTTTTGGTCGTGCCAGGTATATACATTGTATGTATATACTGCGTCATAGGCGCGTCGCTCTTTTGTTTCTCGCTCGTGCAATTCTCACTCGAGACGGTTCCTCGTAAGAATTAAGACGTGCCTTTCCTACGTGCCTTTTCAAATTCATTAATAAAGTATTTTATAGAATATAATTTAATTATTTATACCCATATTCCAATAGAGCGCAACTCGTCCCTGTTCGACCTCGGGGGATGTTCACCTTTTACAGAAATGGTGGGACATCCTTCCCCGACATCATGTCTGTAGACAGGATGACCCTGAGAGGCCTGCAGAAGAGTGAGGTTCTGGACACCTACTCTGCCTCAGACCACCGATATGTTCTTCACACCTTCGAAGAATCGAGGCGTAGCCAACCCTCTCGGGTGGCCTGGAGACCATTCTCTTTCAAGAACGCGAAGCCAGAGGAAATCCTCGAGGCATACGACGTGCTGAGTAGAGAATCCTCGATTCAGAAATTAAAGGGCCCCCCTTCGCAGGTCCCCCCACCTGACAGAGGCCCGGATTGCTCTCCGGAGATGATGCAATCCAGACTCGAGAAGGTGTGCGAGAGATCCCTGCGAAGGAAGATGCTACCGAAAGGCACGAGGAAACCAAACTTCTGGTGGAACGATGAAATCGCCAATCTTAGAATGACGACGTTCCGAGCCAGAAGAAGGTACCAAAGGGCCAAAAAGAAGGACCATCCAGATACCCCAAACCTCCTTGACCAGTACAGGTCAATAAGGAAGAGTTTGCAGGCTGAAATGTGGAAGAGCAAAGAACAATCGTGGTCTGAATTCTGCGCGATCCTTGACCAGAATCCGTGGGCACGACCCTACAGGGCAGTGATGTCAAGACTGAGGAAAGCGAGAGGTATGGTAACCCTCCCGGCGGGAAAGGTAGAGCAGGTGCTCAATGCCCTCTTCACCACCACAAGACCGCCAGAGGAGGTAAAACCATGCCCAGATTTCGCCCCAGCATACGACACCTTGTGCACGACCGTAGTCACCCAGGAGATGGTGACGAAAGCGGCTAAAGCGCTTAAGGTCGGGAAAGCACAAGGGATAGACGCTGTACCGACGGAAGTGGTCAAGCTGATTGCCGAGAAATGGCCGGCTGACCTCGCGACGATGTGTCGCATGACACTGGTCGAGGGAACCCTCCCACGCACATGGAAGACAGCCCGGGTGATTCTCCTTCCGAAACCCGGAAAGGACCCGACGACTCCATCGGCGTACAGACCCATCAGCGTATTGCCAGCGCTATCGAAGCTCTGGGAATACGTGATGAAGGACGCCCTAGAAGCGCAAATTGGACGCGACCCCTTCCACTGTCGACAATACGGCGTTAGAAGGGGCGTAGGAACATTAGACGCAATAAGGGAGGTTACGCGGTTCGCGCATGCATGCCAAAGTACGGGCACACTATGTGCGCTCGTTACTACGGACATTAGGAATGCGTTCAACCGCCTAGAATGGAGACACACCCTGGCCGAACTTGCCCGGAGAGGAGTCTCCGATGACCTGATAAGGGTCATACGGAACTACTCCGAGGATAGGCGAGCGGTGGTCCATACCCCGGAAAGAACGATGAGTCTGCCGATCTATGCTGGAGTTCCACAAGGTGCAGTGCTTGCACCGATGCTGTGGAACTTTGTATACGACGGTGTCCTAACGCTCGCGAATGGCCTGTGGAATACAGCAGCATTCGCGTATGCGGACGACCTGGCACTCGCGATCTCGGCAAGGAACGTGGAAGAACTCCAGTTCCGGATAGACGTCGGTTTGAGGCAGATCCGAGAGTGGTTCACTCATATGAACCTCGAGATCGCTCCCGAAAAAACCGAGATCATTATACTTGCGGGGAAAAGAATCCACAGGATAATCGACCTGGACTGGGGCGAGTCCTCCATGAGGACGCAGAGCACTGCGAATTACCTCGGAGTAGTACTCGACAACCAGCGCAACTACAGGCACCACATCGCCAAAACCTGCGCGAGAGCGGAGAAGATGATGGGTGCCCTAGCAGGGCTCCTTCCAAATACCAAGGGCCCAGCTAGGAAATGTAGGATGCTATACTACAATGTATGGGAATCGGTGGTCCTGTATGCGTCCCCGATATGGGCGCAGGCAGCGAACGCCTGGAAATTCAACGTAACTGCCCTACGTAGAAGCCAGAGAGCGGCTCTGATTCACACCACCACGGCATACCGTACGGTGGCATATGATGCACTTTGTGTGTTGGCAGGGAGAATGCCAATACACATCAAAGCCGATGCTCTCTGGAAAATTTATACGGAGAAGACTAATCGCCAGTCTACCGACGGCGAACAGGAGAATCCCGCGGGAGGACCCTCCCACCTACAATTATATAAGGAAAGGATTTGGGAAGAAGCTACCGCCCAGTGGCAGGCCAGATGGGATAGCTTCGACCCGACCAACTGGACACGGAAGCTGGTCAGCTCGGTCCGAACCTTCGAGCGGAAGTCCCTCGCCCTCTTTCTGGACTTCCATGCGATGCAGCTCTTAACAGGGCATGGCTCGTTTGGCAGCTTCAGGAAGAGAATAGGAAGAACGACCAACGAGAACTGCTGGGACTGCGGACACCCGGTGGATAACGCAGACCACGTACTTTTCCGCTGTGATCTTTGGGCGGAGGAGAGACTCCACCTCACAACCCTCTACGGTGAAAACCTGACGACGACGAACCTGGTCACTCAGATCACCTCGTCGCAAGAAGCTTGGAAAGCCTTCCAGAGATTCGCGACCAAGGTGATGAAAACCAGAGAGTCCCAGGAGCGAGAGAGAGAAAAAAGTGGCGACCCCGCATACCCTCCCAGGAGGAGAAGGCGCCGCCCGTTTACCAGACTTTTAACGGACCCCTGAAGACCAACAGGCTTCGTCCTGTAACCAGGGTGTCCGGCTCAACTCAAACCAGCTGATGCCGGCAACCTGATGTTGGTTGACTAATCCCAACACGGAAGGAGCCGCGCCAGCAATGAGGATACTCCGTTGCGGAGCCCCCCCCTCGTAGTATTACGAAGTATAGGGCCGAGGGGGAGGGTGCGTATCCGATGCGATGGTGCGATAGAGGAGGGGTTTTTAGTGGGTAGTTGCCGCACAACATCCTAGGCAGCAGAGTCCCACATAACCCAGCATGGCTGGGTATGCATAAAGGCATTTTCCCCTCCTCGAACCAAAAAAAAAAAAAAGACGTCTGCGGTCCTATGAGCATCGAGTCTCTGGCAGGATCCAGGTATATGTTGCTGTTTATCGATGATTACTCACGATGGAGTGTGGTTTATTTTTTGAAAAGAAAGACTGAGGTGTTGCAAAAATTTAAGGAATACAAAAGTTATGCGGAAAGACGCACAGGAAATAAAATCAAATACCTTCAGACCGACAATGGGCGTGAGTACTGTAATAAACAATTTGCTGAGTTCTTGCTAAATGAAGGCATACGAAGACGTCTAACCGTGCCTCACACTCCGGAACAAAATGAGGTGGCCGAGCGCAAAAATCGTACGCTTGTTCAAACCGCAAGATGTATGCTGTTAAGGGCTGAATTAACTCACGGATTTTGGGCTGAAGCAATAATGACTGCCAATTATCTGAGGAACAGGTGTCCAACAAGAACCCTGGCGGGTAGGACTCCGTTCGAATTTTGGAACAACAGAAGGCCTATTTTGAATCACTTAAAGGTATTTGGAATGAAAGCATATGTATTAAATAAAGATCCTCACAAACCAAAGTTTGCGCAAAGGACGAAAGTAGGAACTTTCATAGGCTATTCTGAAACGTCGAAAGCATATCGAGTATGGATTCCCAACGAAAGAAGAGTAATTGTATCTAGGGATATCCGGGTGATAGAAAAAGAAAGTTATAATCCTAATAAATGTATAGATCAGAAAATTATTCAGACGCTTGAACCATGTGAAGAACCGGTTACCTGTATTGGAAACAATAATGCTCGAATGGAACCTATAGGTCCAAGTTTAGAAAATAATGAAGAACTGATCGAGGATCAAACGAGTCAAGAGGAAACAGCAGACGAAAATCAAGATGTAAGGCGATTATGTAGAGCGCCAGGAAGACCGCGTATAGAAAGAACCGGATGAAGAGGACGCCCTAGAAAGCTATTTAACTATCGTGTGAATAATGATCAATCAAATCGAAACGAAGATACTCAAGGAAATATACAGGAGAGTCGTGAAGAAAGCGAACCAGAAATTACAGAGGAACATGAGATTGATCTGGATGAGCTGGTGGCTAACGTAGCCGAAGTTTCCATGGACGATGCTCTATCTGGTACAGAAAAACTCGAGTGGATACATGCAATAAGACATGAGGTGCGAAATTTAATTAAAAATGATACATTCAAACTTGTACAGCGTCCATCGAGAAAACAAGTGATTGGTTGTAGAACTGTTTTGACAAATAAGTATAATTCGGATGGTTCCCTGGCAAAACGCAAAGCTAGAATCGTTGCTAGAGGGTTTGCGCAACGCCCTGGAGTAGAATTTTATGAAACGTTTGCGCCTGTAGCGAGACTAGAGTCTATACGGTTATTATTTGCCTTAGCTGTTAAATTTGGTATGACTGTTGAGCAAATGAATGTCACAAGCGCATATTTAAATGGAACACTTCCAGAGGAGGTTTATATGGAAAGACCTGAATTATTAAGCGAATGTTTGAATGATCTAGCTAATGATATTAAAGAAGATAGACAAATAAGAAAAACTTCGAGGGAGTTATTAAGTCGTTTAAAAGAAAACAAAGATTTAGTGTGTCACTTGAACAAAGCTATTTATGGTTTGCGCCAAGCCGGTAGACAGTGGCACAAACGGCTGTCTCAAAAATTAAAAGAAATGGGGCTTAAGTCAACAGTCGCTGATCCCTGTGTATCTTATTCAAAAAGAGGCGAATCTACTTTATTCATTGCTATATATGTTGATGATATGTTGATTATCTCAAAAGATTTAGATTGGGTTGCTGAAATTAAAAATCAGCTGGTTGATGAATTCGATGTCAAGGATCTGGGAAAGGCTCAGTATTGTTTAGGTATAGAAATCGAGCAGACATCTGAGACGATAGTAATGTCTCAAAAGAGATATATTTTGGATTTGCTGAAACGATTTGGATTGGAAAATTGCAATACAGTGGCTACTCCCCTGGATAAGGATACTGTATTGGATAAGATCGATGGAGATCATTCAAACAGGAGGAGGCCATATAGAGAACTCATCGGAGTCCTCATGTATCTCGCTGTCGCAACGAGGCCAGATATCTCATATGCGGTCAGCACGTTGGCACAATTTAATGATTGTAACGGAGAAGCACATTGGGCAGCTGGCAAACGAGTATTAAGGTATTTAAAAGGTACTCTTAATTATGGCATTTGTTATAGGAAATCAGATGATTGCCCTAAAGTATATGTGGACGCTGATTGGGGACGATGTAAGATGGATAGACGATCATATACAGGATATGTAACAGTTCTGTCAAATGGCCCAATTAGTTGGAGATCCACGAAGAAGCGAGCCGTAGCCTTATCGTCCACAGAGGCAGAGTACGTGGCAATGGCAGAAGCAGTAAAGGATGCAATATACTTCTCAGAGTTTCTCAAAGAAGTAGGACTTTGTGCGTTTTCGAAAATGACTGTTTTCAATGATAATCTTGGCGCGCAGTTACTGGCGAAGAACCCTATTGTACATCCGCGTACTAAGCATATTAATCTTAGATTTCATTTTTTGCGTGATGTTTTCAAAGAAGATAATTTTAAGTTAGAACATTTATCATCCGAGAATATGCCGGCTGATGTACTCACGAAACCTCTGCCTAAGTATAAACATCATTTTTGTATTAAACGTATGGGAATTGGGCTATGTAATGATCGTTGATGATGCTCGCATTGGGAGGAGGTGTTGTAACGGGCAATTCGAGCACCCTGTATGTTGTGTGTGCGCATGCGCTAGCGCGGTTGTACCGTCTTCGCGCTTGGCGGTTTCACCGCTCTTTACTCCTGTGTAACATTTCACCTTAACACACCCATCAGGGAAAGCACACGGAGGTACTGCGGTCATAATTAAAAATGATGTTAAGCATCATTCACATAGCCAATTCAACCAAGAACACATTCAAGCAACAACATATACAGTGCAAACTGCTAGCAACTTATTTCAAATTTCAGCTGTTTACGCACCTCTAAGACACAGAATGACTTCACTGAAATGGCAAGAATTTTTTGAATCCCTAAGCGACAAATTTATTGCAGCGGGTGACTATAATGCCAAGCACAGTACATGGGGTTCAAGAAACACTACGACTAGAGGTAAGACACTCGAAACGAGTATCAGAAACAACAATTACAGTATATTATCATCAGGAAGACATATTGGCCTACTGATGTAAGCAAAATCCCGGATGTACTTGATTTCGCAGTTACAAAAGGGCTTAGCACAAATAAATTTAACATAACGCCCAGCCTTGTCCTTAGTTCTGATCATACTCCCTATTACTGGAGTTTTCCAGTGAACCAATGTGCTATAATAATCTAGTGGCGCTATGTAACAAGACTACCGATTGGGAGACATTCAAAGTGCTTGTTGAAAATAATGTTAACTGCAATATCCCGCTCCTTAGAGCTATATTAAGGTATAACAGGATATGTAGTAAAAATAGAGCTAAACGTAAACGAATTTTGAGACTGTGTCTCGAAGAACTTCTAAAGTCAAGAAAGCTGATTGAGGCGCATGAGCACTTTCATGTTTTTAGTCATGAGCTTAAAACCGTAATGACATCAATTCCAATAAATACAGAATTTGGCAAAGGATTGACCAAGGCAAACTGTCCGAATACTGACCTGAGAGATGAATTGTCAAAAAACAATGCCATAGCAGTGTATACAGATGGCAGTAAAATTTCCGGCAGAGAGTTTGTGGGCACGGCGTGTATTTGTCCTGACATTAATATGGAAATTAAGAGAAATCTAAGCAATAGAGCTTCTGTTTTCACGACGGAATGTATCGCTCTGGGTGATGCTATAGATATTGCTATTAAAAATGCGGATCGTAAGTTTGCAATTTTTTCTAATTCACTTAGTGCCTTACAGAGTCTCTTAGTAGCTGTAAAATGAGTATCAAAACAAACAACATCATACTTGAAATAAAAAGGAAATATAATATTTTGTTGAAAAATAATCTGAATAGCAATGGCATTAAATTTTATTGGATCCCCTCCCATAAGGGTATCCATGGTAACGAACTAGCGGACAGTTTAGCTAAAGCAGCCACAGAAGCCTGTATTGCCTCAACTTTGCCAATTCCATTTACCGACCTCTATGAGGAGTTCAAAAAGAATGCGCATTTGCAAACAAAAAGAATTATAAAAGAGCAAGGCTTGATGAAAGGGAAAATATTTCTCAACCATTATTATACCGAAAGGTGTAAGCCGTGGTTTAAACATGAACGTCTTCAACGAGAATTTATTGTCACTATTAATCGGTGCAGAGCCGATCATTATAACCTCAAAGCGTCTTTATTTCGAGTAGTAATTATTAGTGACCCGACGAAGTGCGAGTGCGGGCATGGTAGCCAGGATATTAATCATATTGTTTGGCAGTGTAGCCTCTTCGATTCACCGCGATCTAAGTTAATTCATCAGCTGCGTAAAATTAAGCTTCAATTACCCTTAAGTCTGGAAATATTAGTCGCTCGACCTAACATTGAAGCTTGTTTTCTCATTTTTAATTTCTTAAAAAATTGTAAGCTGCGAATTTAATTTGATTTAATGTAGGCAGTGTATATTTGAATATGTGTATACTGTGCTTATCTTACTTAGTGTAGTGAAAATAGATCTCATTTGAGCTCTAAAATGCTTAAATAAAAAAAATGTCCCGCACAAAACACCTGTGGCGGCGATAAGCCGGCGCCATGTCTCCGCCTTATGTTTAAGTCAAAACCGTAATGTGACAGGAAGTATCGAATGTAGCGTGAGGTGCGAATGAAGAGTGTTAGTTGAAACGTCGAGCGAATGTTTATTTCTAGGGAAGAGCGAATGCTTTCTGGGAATGCACGAGAAGCCTTGAGTGCATGGTGACCCATGGTCGACCTGTGACACGTGGCAAGGGTGTGTGTGTCGGTGTGGGTCCTAATGAGTGAGAACGAATGAGGAATAGAATGAGAGGCAAGCTGCAAGTGAGAGAATATATGGAGTGGATGATGCGTGCGCGAGCCAGAGTGTAAGCAGAGTGAATAGAGAGTCGTCGTAAGAATATCGAGTACGAGCTGTCGTGGGTATCGCGAGCGTGTACCACGACGTGTTTAATAAAGACAAGTACGAATATTGAAGGGGAAGTTATGCCATTCCCTTTTCGTAACTCCCATCACCATATCCCACACACCTGAAGACATTGAACAAGCGGTAACGTTAACAACAACTATACAAGAAGCAGCTTGGGCAACTACCACCTTTAAACTAGCGCACAGACAAAATAAAACAGTCCCAGCAGATATCCTTGATAAAATTAAAGAAAAAAGGAAAGCAAAAGCAAAATGGCAGAAATGCAGATCCATAGGAAATAGGAAGTACCTGAATAAAATGACGAAAGAAATGAAAAACAGTATAAAAAGTCACAACAACAGCGAATTTTCAGAATTTTTGGAATCGCTTTCCGCAAATGAAAACACAAACTATTCCCTCTGGAAAGTCACAAACAAAATTAAGAAGGCAACTAAAGCAATGCCAGCAATTCCATCTATCTCTCCAATACTTTCACACCACATAACACTAGCGCAAGCAACCTAGATAATCATGTGGATGCAACTCCAAGCAACCTAGACGCAAACAGAAACTCAGTGGAACAATGTTACTCTCTACCTGCTACAACTGCCAAAGAAGTCCAAAACATCATTAAAAATATCAAAAACGGCAAGACACCAGGTATCGACCTCATTAATGGAAAAATATTAAAGCAATTGCCACCAAAAGGCTTACGATTAATTACAATAATATACAATGCAATTCTAAGACTGCAGTACTTCCCGTCCATGTGGAAACTAGCACAAATTATAATGCTGCCCAAGCCTGGCAAAGATCCACATCAAATGATCCATCATCATTCAGACCAATATCGCTTCTGCCAACGCTTTCCAAAATACTAGAGAAATTGATTTACAGTCCCATAATAAAACCCATAATAAACCCTCTTAAACCCATAATAAAAGAAGGAAATTGAATACCAGCCCATCAGTTCGGGTTTAGAAATAAACACTCCACCATCGAACAAACACACAGACTTGCCAACGAAATACTCGTAGCGTTAGAGAATAAGCAGTATTGTATAGCACTCTTCATAGACATCGAGAAAGCTTCCGATAAGGTGTGGCATGAAGGACTCCTTCATACAATGAGAACCCACTTTCCCAAACAAATATACAATTTAATGGCTTCATACCTAAAGGACCGAACCTTTGTTGTAAAAATCAAAGATACATATTCTGAGATCAAGGTCATTAATGCAGGGGTACCCCAAGGAAGTGTCCTAGGACCAATTTTGTATACGATCTACACAGCTGATATTCCAACCACTGATAATAGCAAAATATTAACATTTCCTGATGATACAGCTATGCTAGCCATAAATAGCGATTCAGAAGTAGCGGCCATGTTACTACAAGAGCATGTTACAAAAATAGAAAAATGGCAAATCCCAGCAAATGCCACCACACTGCATTCACACTTTGCAAGAAAAAATCGCCGGGCATCAAACTAAACTATATGATAGTACCCCAAACGGAACGAGTGAAATATTTAGGGCTTCACCTGGACTCAAGACTTACATGGAAGCATCATGTTAAAGCAATAACGGATAACATACGTATTAAAAGACGTCAGATGTATTGGCTAACTGGACGAAAATCAAACCTTAGTTTAGAAAACAAACTAAAAAGTTATAAAACAATTATCAAACCCATATGGACATACGGCAGGCCTCGGATTTAAGTGATCTTTCGGGCCGATTTTCAGAGGCAACGCGCCTTTTCTCGCGCCGCGCGTATTGGCGCCGCGATCGCCAATCGGCTCGCAGCTCCTCAGGCGCGTAACGTTTGAACCGCGCGGGTACGCATTAGGGCGACACCCGTACCCGTAGGTTTCCCCATCACCCATGGGGTACTATGTGTTTCCAGTGGTATCCCCTGTATGCCTAATCCACTGTGTCGCACGATAAAAAATAAATATCGGAAATGCTTTTCACTATCAAAATTTTAATCAACTTTGGTAAAACTAAAACGCACGTTTAGAAGTGCTGGGCAAATTTGAAATATCAACGGGCAAAGTGGATGACGCTTTTCGTATGATAGACGAGAGCGTGGAATCGTTTAACGCTGTGCGCTATTCTGTCTTAATGCTACGCATTTTCGAAGACGAACATTCACACAAATACGTTGACCCGAACATTGACAAAATTCGGAGGGCGAAATTCCTCAGATTGGGGTACGTCGATTCTTCTAGTGTTTTGAAGAATTCGGCTCCCTTTCCTTCCCTCGTTTTCAAAGAAATGTCGTGCTGAAGATCACACAGTTCTTCTTGATACATGAGGGCTTGTTCTTCGATTTTTACGGTGAGAGGATTCTCAAAGAGAATTAGATATTTTCTGAGCGAATCGAAGTCAGTGAGACGCTTATTGAACTGATCTATCACCGATCGAAGAATATGAAAATGATTATCGAAATCACACTTATTGCCGAATTCTTCGAGAATTATACTATATGCCGGAAAAAGGAAAAAAAAATTTTCTTCTGGAAGGAGATGATTCTGGAAAATTAATAGCTTCCTACGAAAAGAATCAACGTGGCTAAACAATTGTGTGATAGTTTGGGCGGGTTTCTGCAGTTTCATATTTAAGTTGTGCAAATGGTTTGTTATATCTTGTGGGGAAGTTCTGGGTAAAGGCATTGAAGCTATGGTCTGCTCAGTATGGTGTCTTTATTATAACTAAATGTACCGCGTCTCCGCGATACCACCTCACGTCGCTAGTGGCTCTTGTGTCTGGGGAAGATCCCTAGGAACTAATAATATCCGTAGGTATCCCCTACACCACCCCCCCGCCAACAACAGCGTTACAAACTACGAGGTACGACATAAAATACACAAAATAACATTAAAAACTACCAAACGGGAAATACGCACATTTACATAAACAAGATATACACTGCGCGCTCTATGACTACATTACAAATACTTAAATTTAACCGCACACTACGACTAAACTAAATCTACTTACAATTAAACGTATGCTAAATCCTAAATCGAACGCATTTCCTTATAGTACTACCGGCCCCCTCGGGTACCTCAACAACCTTACACTCTAATTCACTTAACATAAACGCCGGCTTCACACGGTCTATCGACACGTTTACCTCGCGGTCGTTAATCCTCAGAAGAAAATTCTTCTTATCGCGCCGCACAACCGCGAACGGTCCGTTATAATGCGGTTGCAACGGTTTCCTAACCGCGTCATTCCGTACCAACACGTGTGTCGCCGTCGCTAAATCCTTAAAAATAAACACAGCCTTCCGCCCGTGACTGCCTTTCCTAACCGGCCGGAAAGTTCGCATGTGACGGCGGAATTGATCCACGAATTGCGACAATTCCTGCCGCTCATCGCCCTCGATCATGTCTCCAGGAAGCCGCAACGGCTCCCCGAAAACCATCTCCGCCGCCGACACCTTCGCGTCTTCCTTGACCACGGTGCGGATGCCTAACAGCACCGCCGGCAACACCTCCGACCAACTGCCGTCCGTGTGGCAGCTAATGGCTGCCTTCAACTGCATGTGGAACCTCTCCACGGCTCCATTCGCCTGCGGGTGATACGCCGCCGTCCGATGATGTTCCATCCCAAGGGCCCGCGCTAACGACTTGAAAAGGCACGATTCAAACTGTCGCCCCTGATCCGTCGTTATCCTGAGGGGAACGCCGTACCGCGCAATCCAACCCTCATGCAACGCGCGCGCCACTGTTTCAGCACTCGCATCGCCGATCGGAAACGCCTCCGGCCACGTCGTTAACCTGTCAACGACAGTCAGGCAGTACGTGTACCCTCTCGACACGGGCAATGGCCCTACGAGGTCCACATGAATATGTTCAAAACGCGCGGTGGGAGTTATAAACTCCCCGACCGGCGCCGAAACATGCCGCGAGACTTTTGCCCGCTGACACTCCATGCAACACCTCGCCCATCGACGACAATCCGCCTTGATGGATGGCCACACGTACCGCCCCGTCAACAGCTTCACCGAGGCCCTCGCTCCAGGATGCGATAAACCGTGCAAACGGTCAAACACCGCCCATCTGAAAACCTGCGTCACGAAAGGACGTACTCGCCCTGTCGAAATGTCGCAGTACACTTCGACGTCCGGCTCCACCATCCTCACCTGCTTGAACTGCAGGCCTCCTGGGTTCAGCAACGCTGCCTTCAATTCCTCGTCGGCCTGCTGAGCTGCAGCTAAAGCGCGGTAATCGAGCGGCGACACCACCTCCTCGATCCGCGACAGCGCATCCGCCACCACGTTGTCCTTCCCGGACACATGCTGAATGTCCGACGTGTACTGTGCCATGAAATTCAGATGTCTGAACTGCATGGGTGTACACTGGTCCGGCTTCTGGTTCAATGCGTACACCAGAGGTTTATGGTCCGTAAAAATCGTGATCTGTCGGCCTTCAACGGCGTGGCGGAAATATTTTACCGCCGAATACGCCGCCAACAGATCACGATCATACGCACTGTACTTCCCCTGCGCCGCATTGAACTTCCGCGAAAAGAAAGCCAACGGCTGCCAGTCACCCTGAACCTGCTGCTGCAACACCGCGCCCATCGCGGTGTCGGACGCGTCGACCATAATACTCAACCGCGCCCGATCGGTTGGATGTGCTAACCGCGCTGCTCCAGCCAAGGCATCCTTGGTGCGCTGAAACGCCGCTGTCCTCTCCTCCGTCCAGATCACCGGCTCCTTCCGCTTGCCACCCGCCAGACATTCAACCAGCGGAGCCTGGATGGCTGCAGCTCCTGGGATGAAACTCCTATAAAAATTCACCATCCCGAGGAACCTACTCAATTGCGCCTGATCCTGCGGTCTGGGAAAATTTGCAATTGCATCCACCTTCTCCTGCAAAGGTCTGATGCCATCGCTGTCGACAGAATAACCCAGGAAGGTTACGCTGGGCACAGCAAATACACACTTGGCCACTTTCACCACCACGCCATACTCAGCGAAACGTTGGAAAACCTGTTCAAGGTGCTGCAAATGCTCCTCCTTACTCCTAGATGACACCAAGACGTCATCGATGTAGCACTTACAACAACCCAGACCGCGCAAGACCTCGTCCATAAAGCGCTGGAAAGTCTGGGCTGCATTCCTTAAACCAAACGTCATTACCGGAAACTCGAACAACCCAAACGGCGTCGTGATCGCCGTCTTGGGTATATCCTCCTCAGCGACAGAGATTTGGTTGTAGGCCTTCACGAGATCGATCTTCGAGAAAACCGTGCAGCCACTCAGCTCCTGAGAAAAATCCTCGATATGCGGAACCGGGTACCTATCCGGCACCGTCCTCGCATTCAGAGGCCTGTAATCTCCGCACGGTCTCCACTCGTTCCCCTTCTTTGCAACCAAATGCAATGCCGCTTTTTTTTTTTTTTTTTTTTTTTTCGAGGTGGAAATCTTCGAAAGACACCTCCCGCACTGGGGGAGAGTAGGAGGTAGTGTCGGATTTCTACCGACTAAAACCACCCCGGTTACATAACCTCGGCGCTTGTAGGGGAGGCCCCGTGACCTACGAAGACACTTCCGGTGCCTCCCCACGCCCGGCCATTGCGGCCCCATCCGCGGGAGGGTCAGCAGGACCCTCCGAAAAACTCTGTGCAGTAGCACCTGGCCGCGCCAAGGGTAACACCCAGCGCGGCCTACCTTCTCCAGGCCGTGATAAGGGCGACTCGGGCCCCCACCCGAACCGCCCACGGCTCTCCGTCGACCCCGCGGGATTGGGGGGGATTGTTCCTCCCCGGCAGGACCGCCCGTACACGGGGTATTGGCAAGTTCAACCAGCAGGGATGAGGGGGAACACCTCAGCGCCCCTAGGGTCCATCAGCCATTCACACCGCGGAAGGGGGGATCTCGCCAGCGGAAAACGGCCGGCGAGCCCGCCCCTCCTTCATTTTCGACGCCGTTTCCGGCTGTCGGGCAGCCCTGCGGGATACCGGGAGGACATAATCTTCCCACAGCAGGGCCGCCCGTCTACTGAGTCAGCGTTGACGGTTATCCGAGAGACGGGAGGGGGGACACCTCCGTCGTCCCACGGACCGTCACCGCTTTTACACCACGGGAGGGGGGGACCACGCCAGCCTGCGCAAACGCAGCCGGCGAGCCCTGACCCTCCGTCTTTCGCGTCGGACGGGATCGGTCAATTCCCGATCCCGCTCCGCTGCCTCCTTTCTGCGAAGAACATCCTCGCAAAAGGAGGCCACCGCTACCCAGGCTCTCTCGCTGCCCAGCATCATACTAACGATGCGAGGCAGCGAGAGATCCGCCCCCACTTGCGCCCTCAACGCCCGGCGCTTCGCCGCCCATTCCGGGCACTCCTCGAGAGTGTGCTGCGTTGTGTCCAGCGCAGCCCCACACTCGCGGCACTCCGCCGTCGCCTCCGCCCGTATCCGGCACAGGAACTCACCGAAGCACCCATGTGTCCGGTGAGCACCTGCGTGATCCGGTAGGTGAGCCTACCACTGCCGCGGTCCAGCCATTCGTCCAGGCTGGGCAGAACCGCCCCGACTGCTCGCTGCGCGGCTCCTCGATTAAGGAGCTCCATCCTCCATTTGTTCCGCGCAGCCAGCCGGGCCTGACGTCTCACGTCCACTTCTTCCTCGGCGGACACCATCGCGCCCTCCCGACGGAGTTCTCGGAGACGCTCGTAAATGGAAGCATCTCCCTCCGCCAAGAGATCGAAAGGCACGGTGCCCGCCATAACCAGCGCCGCCTCGTGGGATATCGTGCGGTATCCCCTGGCCACCCTGATGGCCATCCTCCTCTGAACGCGGCGCAGCGATACTTTGCTGCGCCGCGCGACCATCAGGGCTGACGCCCATATCGGGGCGCCGTAAAGCGCCATAGACCGCACAACACCCAGGTATAGGCGGCGCACCCTCTCATCCGGTCCCCCGATGTTTGGGAGGAGGCGGCTAAGGCCGGCCGCCGCCCTCTCCAATCGGGGAGCCAGTCCGTCGAAGTGGACCGTGAATCGCCAGTGGCTGTCCAGGAAGAGACCGAGATAATTCATCCGGTCCCCAACCTGAACATGCTCAGCCCCTATCATAATCCAGGACCGGCGCGGTCCCCCGCTCCGAGGCCTGTCGTGAAATCACATGGCCTCGGTTTTCGGCGGGGAGATCCGCAACCCCAGTCCCCGGATACCGTCGACGAAATGCAATGCCGCTGACCAGCTGCTTTTCGACGGTCGGGCGATTGCTTGCTGGAGCATAAATTGAAACTCCCGCTTCGCCACCATCAACCTATCCGTCGTTAGTCGTCTGGGCTTACACGACGCGGGTGGACCGGGCGTCGTGATAATATGGTGGACGGTCGAATGCTTCGGCTGCTTCAGCTGCGCGGGAGGCCTCGTAACCTCCGCAAACCTGCCAAGGAGGTCGCGCACCTCGCCGTCCTCCACCAGATTCGCGCTGCGAACCGTCTCCACCGCGCCACTAGTTACCACGGCCGCCACGGTACACGTTGTCGTGCTGTCCACCAGGCGTTAGTTATTATAACTAAATGTACCGCGTCTCCGTGATACCACCTCACGTCGCTAGTGGCTCTCGTGTCTGGGGAAGATCCCTAGGAACTAATAATATCCCTAGGTGTCCCCTACAATCTACTATAAACGAGAGTTCACAAAGGAAACTCACATCTGTTAATAAACTAAAATATTCCTCTCCATTTGAACTTGGGTGTTCTTGCAAGAAATGAAAAATTTCATTTCTTATAGCAAAGAATGTATTTAAACATTTCGCTGCACTGAGCCAGCGTACTTCACAATATAAACGAACATCAGTATAAGCAGCGTTATACGTTTCAAGAAATTCTATAAATTTCCTGTGAGAAAGAAATTTATTTCCGCCTTTGACGGAATTGATTATTTTCGTAACCTTTTCCATCGCGGAAGATAATTTTATATCTTTCCCTGTTAGAAATATGTGTCCAGCAGATGGCGTAGCGGGCGAGCTTCGTGCGCTTCCGGTGCCGATCTAGTGTGTTCGGTGCTTTCTGTTCTTTTTGAAATTCTTCTGTATTCATAACCAGTCTATTACCAGTCTTTGTTCAACTAAAACGCTAATAAGTTATGGGCCCAGTCCCACGTGGTATTGCAAAAAATGGTTGATGTGCGTTTTTCGGTTGAATTGAACGAATTGAACAATACGAATTACGAAATATGGAGCAATAAAGTCGAATTGCTGTTGATTAAAGAGGACCTGTGGCATACCATAAATAAAGATAAGCCTGCGGATGCGAATGAAAAATGGCTTAAAGCTGATGGCCAAGCCAGAGCAATTATAGGTTTACTATTGGAAGATGACCAGTTCATACGCTTTAAGGGAGCTACCGATGCCAAAGAAGCATGGGAAGCGCTAAAGAAATATCATCAGAAAGCCTCCTTGACGAATCAGGAACACTTGTTCAAAAGAATCATTGACCTAAAATTAGACGAAAATGGCGACATGGAAAGGTACATACATGAAATGTTGAGCCTTGTGAGCCGCCTTGCGGCAATAGGGGAAACCTTGAAGGGAAAATTCGTTATATCTATAATGCAAAGTAATCTTCCGGATTCTTTCGGGACGCTCATCACGGCACTAGAGACCCGAAATGAAAATGAATTTACCTTAGAACTCGTCAATGTAACCCAAAGGAACACACTCGGACCAGGAAAAACTACAGAACAGCCGAGTTTGTATACCTGTTACTTTTGCCAGAAGCAGGCTCATTTGAAGAAAAACTGCAAAAAATATCAGATGTGGAAGGAAAAGAATCCAAGTAGGTCAAATCAAAGGGCTACTCAGGTTGTTGGTGAGAGGGTAAGCGTAGACTCTCCAAGCCTTCAGCCTGCAAGTGACGTTTGTTTCCATGTTGAGGCTAACAGTGTATCTTGGAATAAAGATGATTGGTGCATTGATTCTGGTGCCACCAGTCATATGTCCAATAATAAAAATTTCTTTCTCACCTTAAGGGAGTGCAACAATGAGAGCGTGAGGCTGGCGAATGACTCTTGTACATGAGTTGAAGGTAGGGGAGATGGGAAAATTTGGTGTGAAGGTCCTCAAGGAAATCATATTACTATTCATATAAAGGATGTTCTCTATGTTCCGGCACTAAAAGAGAATTTAATATCTGTCAAAAGCTTGACAAAAATGGATTTTGAGGTTAATTTCACCAAGGGGGTGTGTGAAATAAGGAATAAAGACAAAGTTATAGTCAAGGCTGAACCATATGGAGATTTATTTAAATTGAGTAATATCAAAACAAGGCTCCTGTTGTTATGGGTCACCATTCTGTAGACTGCCAGCACACATGGCACAGGAAACTGGGTCATAGGGACTTTGATGCAATACGGGCAATGGTGTTCAAAGGAATGGTAGGAGTAAAAATTAAGGCCTGCGGAATAAAGCAAGTATGTGACACCTGTGTGAAGGGGAAGATGAGTAGAAGGCCATTCCCTCAGAAGTCTGACAGTAGGTCTAATTCGGTATTGGATCTGATACACACAGATGTATGTGGACCGATGCATACTAGGAGTCCAGGTCAGAAACGTTATATATTGACTTTAATTGATGACTTCAGCAGGTATACGACAATATATTTGTTGGGTCATAAATCTGAAACAATCAACAAGATCAAAGAATTTGTACGGGAATCAAAAACGAAATTTGGCAATGTTCCAAAAGTTTTCAGATCAGACAGAGGGACAGAATACATTAATAAAGACCTTAAGGATTTCTTTGCAGAGCAGGGAATTAAATGCCAATATACGGCAAGCTACACTCCGGAATAAAATGGCGTAGCAGAAAGGAAGAATAGATCTCTTATGGAAATGGCAAGGTGCCTTCTGATTGATGCAGAGCTTGATCGGAAATACTGGGGTGAGGCTGTTCATTTTTCAAACTATCTACAAAATCGACTAGCCACCAAAGCTACAGGGACAACACCGATGGAGAGATGGTGCGGTATTAAGCCTGACCTTAAGGATATGCATCTTTTCGGATCAAAAGCATATGCACACGTACCAAAGGAACTAAGGAGGAAACTGGACGACAAGGCAAAAGAATACAGGTTCGCAGGTTTTGACGAGAACTCAAAAGGATATCGCCTTCTGAACACGAGTACGGACAAAATTGTCATTAGCCGCGATGTAAGGTTCACAGATTCAACTGAGAACACAAATGAAGAGGAGATTCCACCCGAGAAAGATGAGAACAACGATTCTATCATAGAATACACAAATAAAGCTCCAAAAGATATAGATACAAATGGAGAAAATGAAGACAACACTGAAGATGATGGTCATGAGGATGAAGATAACACTGAAGATACAAGATGAAGATGAACACTGAAGATGATGATCATGAAAATCAAAACAGCATAGGACCCAGGAGAGGCCGCGGACGCCCTCGAATCATAAGGACTGGAGGCCGGGGCAGGCCGCGCAAATTATATATAGAAAGTATAAACAATCAGGAAAATTTGTCAGGATACGTAAGTGAAGTTGCCCTGGATATTGCCATACCTGGCGCAGATGCGGATAAATGGAATATGGCAATGGTTGATGAAATAAAGTCCATGTTGGAAAAGGACGTCTGGGATTTAGTTGAGCGACCTAAAGGAAGAAACGTTGTGGATTGTCGCATGGTAATGACCATCAAGTATGGACCGAATGGAGCAATTGACCGAAGGAAAGCCAGGTTGGTTGCCCGGGGGTTTAGCCAGATACCTGGAATGGATTATAACGAAACTTTTGCACCTGTGGCGCGCCTGAGTTCGATTCGTTTGGCGGTTGCTTTGGCTGCCCGTTACGAAATGAGAGTCAGTCAAATCGACATAACAACCGCATATTTGAATGGTTCACTGGATGAGGAAGTGTATATGGAAATGCCGAGGAACCTGCGTATCATACTGGAAAAGATTGCGGATTCGAGAGACAGTAGCAAGCGGGTCAGAGTTGCGGCCAGGGTAATGTTAGAGCAGGTGAAATCCGGCAATAAAGTCTGTAAATTGAAGAAAGCCATCTACGGTTTAAAACAGGCAGGTCGACAGTGGCACACTAACAAGGGAAGGACCCCAATTGTCCGACTTCAATTTTCCCGAGCTTTTGTACGATGTTACTATATAGGCCCCTAATGATAGGTGTCAAATATTAGCTTCAGATACTCAATAGTTTAAAAGATATAAACAATTAAAGATGCGTACCTGTCTTTATGCCATGCGTATAAACACATTTATATAAAGTGTGATGGCGCAGTGTGATAATTCGATGACTCGTACCACGAGAGTCATGGGTTCGATTCCCGCCAAGTATATTTTTTTTCAACTCTATTGTGATTGCATCGTACACGATACGAATAAAAAAGAATGACTAATAACAATAAAAAGTTCTCATCCTTTAGATAATAGTTTAAAAAAGATACTATTAGTATAGTATTGAAATTTGCTTTCAATTATTAATAAGTTCGATACAATATTTCTTTATATGTAGCATTTTCTATTCGTGGAAGATACAGTTCTTAATAAATATCGTCGATCTGCAGATAGTAGAACTGATGAAAAAAAATATACTTGGCCGGAATCGAACCCAGGACTCTCGTGGTACGAGTCTTCGAATTATCACACTGCGCCATCACATTTTATATAAATGTGTTTATACGCATGGCATAAATGCAGGTACGCATCTTTAATTGTTTATATCTTTTAAACTATTGAGTATCTGAAGCTAATATTTGACACCTATCATTAGGGCCTATATAGTATCATCTTACAAAAGTTCGTGAAAATCGAAGTCGGACAATTGGGGTCCTTCCCTTGTAAGTTAGACAGGGAGTTAAGACTTCTCGGATTGAGCTCATCAAATTTTGACCCTTGCGTGTATCGTCGTAATAAGGGGGAAGAATTGTTATTGGTCGTCGTTTATGTTGACGACATTTTAATGTTATGTAGGGATCTAAAGAAAATCGAACAGATTAAGTATGGACTATCCAAAGCTTTTTCTTCCGTTAAGGACTTGGGGGATTTAGAATATTGTCTAGGAATCGAGTTTAAAATTTCTAAGGGGAAGGTTATGCTGAGCCAAAAGGGGTATGTTCAGAAATTGCTGGAAAGTTTCAACATGGCGGAGGCAAATCCTGTTAAGAATCCTTTGGAACCTGGGATCGCATTGATTAAGGAAAATTCGGAAATCCAAAGTAAGGAGTACCCTTACCGCGAATTAGTGGGTAGTTTAATGTATCTTGCCGTAGTATCTAGGCCCGACATAAGCTACGCGGTAAGTTAGTCAATTTAATAACTGCTACGGATAGCCACACTGGGAGACCGCTAAAAGGGTGTTGAGATACCTTAAGGGAACAAATGAATATGGTTTAATGTATTAATCAGGTAACGACTTGTTAACAGGCTCTACGGATGCCGATTGGGGAGGCTGCGTGATCGACCGACGTTCCTTTACCGGATATATATTTTATTTTTGCGGAGGTCCTATCACCTGGGAGTCGCGTAAGCAACGGACCGTTGCGTTATCCTCGACTGAGGCTGAATATACAGCCATTGTGGATGCTACTAAGGAAGTCCATTATCTTTCTAATACTCTTAAGGAACTTGAAGTTCAAACAGGATCGGATGTAACAATTTACAACGACAATGCGAGCGCATTGAAGCTGGTTATAAATCCAGTGTATCATGCGAGGACCAAACATATCGCGATCAGGCATCATTTTTTGACAGAAACTCTAAGTGAGGAAAAGCTCAATTTTAAGTATTTACGTACAGAGGATATGGTTGCCGATGTGCTAACCAAAGCCTTAAATGGCTCAAAGCATGTGAAATGTACGAAAGCGTTAGGTTTAATTAGTTCAGTTCTTTTTTCTTTAGAAATAAGGTTACACATATATATTTATAAAAGGAAAGAAGAGGAATCCCTTTTATTAATTTAAGGGGAAGTGTTAGAAATATGTGTCCAGCAGATGGCGTAGCGGGCGAGCTTCTTGCGCTTCCGGTGCCGATCTAGTGTGTTCGGTGCTTTCTGTTCTTTTTGAAATTCTTCGGTATTCATAACCGCTCTATTTCCAGTCTTTGTTCAAATAAAACGCTAATATTCCCGCATAACGCTTCCTGATGAATGATACAATGTATTATTGGAAATTGAAACCCGTGTTTTTTAAATTCCCCGTTGAGTCCTACTTTGGAACCTATCATGGCTTTCGCGCCATCCGTTACCACTGCAGAGCATTTTGATAAATCGGCTTGGAATTTATGAACAGTGTTCTGTACTGCGTTAAAGATATCAAGCCCTGTCGTTGTGTCATGTAAAGGCACGAAGTCTAAAAGCTCCTCGAGATACGAAAAATCATTCTGTACAATTCGAACGAAAATGCTCAATTGTCTCGTATGCCGGTTATCGGTGCTTTCGTCCAGACACAAAGAAAAATAGAGACATGAGCTTAATAGTGCAGATAACTTCTGTTCGATAGATGTGCCTATACCAGAAATGCGGGAGCTCACGGTTTTAGCACTGAGTAGGATGCTCGTAGCTTCTTCAAGTGTTATACACTTTCCGAAGGATGTAACCGCTTCAATGAGACATTTCTTTATGAAATCGCCCTCAGTGAACGGTTTACCCTGCTTTGCTATTAAAAGAGAAATAGTGTAAGAAGCTATGCGAGCTTTCTCAGAAGAAGAAGAATCCTGAGGGATATACGTACGAGATTCTTCATGAACAAATTTGAGCCCCTCTAGTAAATCAAGTTTTTCGCGCCCTTGATACAATGCATCCTCTGGCGAATGATGACGTGTAAAGTGACGTTCGATATTACTTTTCTTTACTAGGATAGGCTGAAATCCGCAAAGAAGACATAACGTACAATTACTAATTTTAGCAAAAGAAGTTTTCCCATACCTTCTTAAAATTTTGATAGTAGGTCTGCTCTCCAGACATCTTGATTATTATCAAAATTAATTTATTAATTAATTTCACTTACAATTAGTAAAACGTATATTCGTAAAGCACTGCACAAATGACGGAAGAGTGGCGCTGATGTGAACTGTCTGACGTTTAAAAGAAATATGTCTTTTTTTCCCGCAATGTTCAAAGTAAACAGGAATAGGGGGCGGTATGCTGCGAAAAAGAGTGGGTGTTAGTGATGGCTCATTGGTTGCACTTTTTTCTCATGTGAAATTAGGAAGTGGTAAAAAAAGGGTAGGGGGTGTACTAAAGAGCAAAGCGAGGGATGGCAAAGTACGACAAGGAATGGTCAGCAAATGTGAAATTCGGTGATTTATGATTTGCCTTGCAGTTCGATGTTTTATGGCGGTGAGAGTTGTCGAGCGGCGGCATGGTTAATGCTTTAAGATCTGCAGATGTCGCCGAAATGGTCAACACATCGGTCACTTAACATTTGGCGAGCAGCTTCGATTTGTCTGAACGGTTTATGGGACCGTACATTACCCCACCGTCATTATTTAGTTACCATTTTCGTATTTTTGAAATACGCATTTGAAAAACGCATCGATAATAGTACCCCAAGGGTGATGTGGATACCTACGGATACGGGTGTTGCCCTAATGCTACCCGCGCGGTTCATATTGCTTCGCGCCTAAGGAGCTTGGAGCCGCATTGCGATCGCGGGGGCCAAGACGTGCGGCGGGAGAAAGGGGGAGTTGCCTCTGAAAATCGGCCCGAAAGTTCACTTAATTCCGAGCCCTGAAGTAAGATATACTACAATTTCCCAAATTTTATAGATTCATTTTCGTCATTCATGTTTTTAAGTTTTTTTATAGATTTTGTACGATTTTTTTTAATTGTAAATGCAATAATTGTTTCGTTCTGCTATTCAGTGATTATAATTTACCAATCAACATCATCGTTGACACAACAAAATTTAAAAAGCTTCGTTAACAGTTTTAGATGACATGGATTCTGATATAAATTCTGATAATTTAGAAGATAACAATAGTGACGGATCAATAATGCATACAAAAAAAAGGAAGATTATAACACATGGGAAGAAAAACAATTCATCCAGTGCAGGCGTAAAAACACAGACAGTTGCACCAGTTTCAGAGAGTTCAGAGAGTGATCCTGATATAAATTTACCGTCGCAGCAAATACAGTTTTCAAATAAAGGGGATTATTCAATAATTAACAAAAATGCCCTCTGATAGATCAGTAACAACTGAACAATCATGTTCCTGTATAACTTATCAAGATCAAATAGATTCATTGAAAGGTAATTATGATAAACTGTTAGATAAAGAAATGATCGAGAACACCAAATTTTTCGTCCATTTAACAATATTCTATACGCATTTCTACAACCACAAAATTTTAATTTATTATAGATTATTTAAACGACATAGCAGAGAAGCACCATCAATCGTTATCAATCCAAATGAGCCAATTTGGTAGCCAACTGGTTGATCTAAAACTCGCCATCAAACAATTAGAGAAAACAACAACTGTGAACTGTGATGTCAATTCTGATTTCGAAAATAATTGGAAATTACTTCCCTGTACTACTAAAGAA
The DNA here is from genome assembly GCA_951802745.1 of Nomada flava. Classification (NCBI taxonomy): domain Eukaryota; kingdom Metazoa; phylum Arthropoda; class Insecta; order Hymenoptera; family Apidae; genus Nomada; species Nomada flava. Next base: position 11,667,359 of record OX637903.1, read on the forward strand.
GAATTTGAAAAGTTCGACGACAAAATAAAAACAGATGTGGATTTTCGCAAAAACTTGGTAAACTTTTACTATTGTTTTATTTTTTCGTCTTTACTTATCTATTTCTTATGTAAAACAAGAATTAATATATCATGAAATTTCCTGCAGGCGCAAAAATTTATTAATATTATAAACAAACGTACAACAATCGCCCGGAATATGGGCGAAATATTGAGATTTTGTTTGGCCCGAGATCTTGCGTTGAAGTTTAACCCTGTGAAAGCGTCCGAGGGAAAACTATTCACTTTTGTGAATACGAATCTTTACAATATTGTCAACGGTATTTTTATATTTTCCATTTGTAAGATTTGTGTTAATTGAATTATGAAAAAATATAATCAAACTAATTTTTTAATCCAGCATCGCTGCTGTCAACTTTTTCATCAACTGAAAATCCTTTGACACGTTCACGCCGGCGTGTACCACCGGTGGCTCACGCTTGGGTGCCCCATCGGTCGGCGTGTACCACCCGTGGCTCACGCTTGGATGCCCCATCGGGCGGCGTGTACCACCGGTGGCGCAAGCTTGAATGCCCGTAGCACCAAATATGTAGTTCGTTAAATTCATTTAGTAATTAGAAAAAATTTCCATATAGTTTAAAATTAGGACAAGGGAAATGTAATGAAAAAATAAGATTAAAATTTAGTTGTAATTTTTATTTGTAATAAGTACAATAATTGTTTACTTCTTTTTATGCAAGTTTGTAAAGCATTTTAAACAGAGTGTTGGCTGACCCCTACAACTATAGCAATACGTCGTTACTCTTGGAGTTCTCTTCATGGCAAAATCTCTACCATTCTTTTCACATAAGGATTTATTTATTTATTTATTTGTTTAACGGGTAGAAACCCTTTGTGTACAATGGTAATATATTTGGTTTACGTTGTAATAATCAGTCCTAATGCCTAATCTAAGTAAAATGTAAGTCTAAACTAAGTCTAAATCTTATTCTAAACCTAAGTGATAATTGTATTGTCAAGAGATTACGTTTGCTGTGTTTCATGTTCTTTGTGCAACTGTACGATGATGGCGTTATGGATCTTCTCGTAATAACTTGTATAATTCACTTTTGAAATTAGAGGCGCTGACATCGAAGAAGTTGAGTCTACGGAAATAGAGGTTAGCTAATTTGAGCATTCTGTTCAAAGGATCGGATGTGGTGTGTTTCAGTAATGGAGTTAGTCTTGACGTTTTCTTGACGTTCTTGCAGACCCTTTATATGAAGGAAGAAAATGTGTACCTTTTTTTGAAGGGATTGGTTGTTTTTCAGTGGTTTTCTTCAGGAGCTGATCAATAATTTTTTCTCTCAATTGTAAAATGCTCATATTTTTATTACCCCATTTTTTATGTATATACCACGCATTTACAAGCGAAGTACCGCATATCAGTTGTATTATAATTTTTCTGTTCCATTTAATGGTTTTTCGTAAACAACTATAGTACGACGCCATTTGGTCTAATAAATCGACACCCTTTTTGGCGTTATTATATGAAAAAACAGCATCAGGCTTCAGTTTATCTTTTTTCCCTTGAATAATTGTACACTTGTGCTTCTTCGAAGTAGTTAACATACAAATTGGTCTTTTGTCTGTCCATTTCAAAAATTTGACTCCGCTACGATTTTCAAAACTTATAATGTCGCCCCGTTTCTGTTTTTGTTTTGCTTCTGCTGGTATAAATTTTTTGTTTATTTTCACAGTCCCACAAATATATGTTTTTTTCTGCAAAAGTTCTTCAGCCAAAGGGACACTCGTATAATAGCTATCTGTAAAAAGTATGCGGCCCTCAAATAGCAAACCACTTACCAATCTCATTACGACATCATGCGAATGTGTTTTCTCAATGGTCGTTGAATTTTTTCCGGCATAAATCTCCATATCATACGTGTATCCTTCATGCAAACACAGTTTATATAATTTTACTCCATACTTATGCCGCTTGCCTGGAATGTATTGGCGAAAACCGAGACGTCCTCTCCATGGTACCATACTTTCGTCTATTACAATGTTTTTGCCAGGTTTGACAACATTTTTGAAGGTATCAACAATTGCTTCTACCATGCTTCGAATTTTGTTCAACCAATCTTCAGTTCTAGCTGTGGTATTGTCGGAAAAATGTAAATATTTAAGAATGCACAAAGAACGATCACGACTCATGGCTTTATCCGTGGCTTTCTTTATCCGTGCGTTCGTATACATGTCTTTTTTAGACCAATATAATCTAATTTGTGGTATCTGCGTTACACCCATTATAAGCAATATGCCAATAAAGGTGTTCATTTCTTCCATCGTAACAGGCATCCAGACCTGTTGGTGTCTTCTGTCACTAAATGAAGAATTATTGGTGCATTGTGCAGCATATTTGTTTGTTTCTGCAACTATCACTTCTACTATTGTATAATTTGTGAAGAATAATTTATATAGCGAATAAGGGTCATTGCAGTCAATGTCTTCGACTAAAAGCTCCTCTTCTCTCGAATACTCATGTATTACTGTACTTCTTCCTGTTATTTCCTGCCATTCTTTATCGTGATCCTCTTCTTCTGACTCAGACTCAAAATATTCTTCTCCGCTGGTATATTCATCGTCTTCATCGACTTCATCGTCTGAAGAGGATGAGAGTATTATTGGTCTTGATTTATTTCGCCCCCTTCCAATTATAGATTCATCTGACAAATCACTGATATCCATAACCATATCCATATCCATATCTATATCCATATCTTGCCTTCAGGGTATTCAGAAAGGAACTGACTTCCTCGCCGAACGTTTTCCAAAACGTCGACCCGGAAGTGATCTTCTGCACGCTGATTGGACATTATAAAAAATGACTAATTGCCAATCAGCATTGCAACGCAGCCTCAATTTTCGCCAGGGTGTCGAAGCCTGACCTGCCCGATGCACGTTTATGACGCATGCAATTAACTTGTGGCTTGTGGCTTCTTGACTAAAGATATAAAACAATTGCACGTCATAAAACATGCTAGCCTGTTTTGGAAGGTATCGAGTTTATTGATTCTGCCAGTAAGCCGTGAAACAATGCTTGCTAATAACACAGCAGTGTTATTAGTTTGTCCTCGATAATCCCTTGACTGGGGCCTGAAGACCGCGCTCGACGTCTCTTCGCAAGGAGGGTTTTACGACAGTTTTTAGTTCAGATAGTTTTATTTTCGCTATTTGATTAGTTTTGTAGCCATTCTTACTGTATTCTAATTCTTTACCAATATACCAAGCATTATAACAAATGACTAGCGGGAAATCCCCTACCGTTTCTTCCAAATCCCTTAGATTTGAAATAAACTGAAAGATATCAGCCACAATGGGTGTATTTTCGGTGTCCCTTTCACTTTGATCATTATTTAAACACATTTCAATATTTATAGTCTAATAACAACATATACCATTTTATTCGTGTAACTTCAAAGAATCATTTGGCACCAAGCGCAACTGAATAACTATTACCGCAAAAGTACAAAACACTTCCAAAGTTTAAAATTTGCGATTTTTTTCAAAATTGATTTTTTCAAAAATGGTACGTTCTGGAGAAAAACGGATTGCAGATTCGTATTCAGCACATTAAAGTCTATAAGAAACCCATATTGAAGGTTACAAAATCAGACCCGTGTTGAACAGTGTAATCGGGCTTCCGCACCCGTCTACCGCTTCGCGTCGTAACACACTCATCCTCGCGGAATTCGTTACAATTTTTATAATCCTTAAGGACAATTCCATCGATGTCGGAATCGAAACTATGCCTAAGCTCTAACGGGTAAATCCGTTGTATCGGCCGCACCAGCTCACCGGAGGCGGTTGTCAAACGGACTACACGTATGCGATTATCTTTCTCAGCAATCACTTCTTTCACACGTGCCAACGGCCACTCCAAACGCTTTATATTCTCATTCTCGACCAATACAATATCGCCAACACTTAGTTCATACATGTCATCGCCCTTTGACTTTGAATGTCTATGCATTAACGCGCCTAAATATTCGTTGCGAAATCTATGTCGCAGATCGTCCTTAACCTTCTGACGATATAAGTAACGCTTATCTATTCGACATCTTTCGATTTGATCGAGATCCAAAACGCCAATTTCTTTGATCTCATGCAAAAACATCGATGGCGTGAGAGGTACTACTTCCTGCTCACTTTCCGACATAAACGAAATCGGTCTAGAATTAATAACAGCTTCGCAGTCCAAAAGCACTGTCAATATTTCTTCGTAATTCAAGCATGACCTTTTAAGGGTACGCCTTAATATTCGCTTTAAAATTCCAATCAGGCGTTCCCAAAATCCTCCCCACCAAGCTGCTGTAGGGGGACTGAATCTCCATTCGATCTGCTCTAAATTTACAGTTCTGAACAATTTCCCAAAATCAATGCGTTTAAATATATTGTTTAGACCCACAAAATTTGTTCCATTATGGCTGTAAATAATAGTAGGCCGTCCGCGACGGGCAATATGACGTCTCAGTGCCATTAAAAATGAAGCTGTACTTAAGGACGTAATTAGCTCGAGATGCACAGCTCTAAACATCGCACTAGTAAATAGACAAATCCACGCTTTCTGTCCGCCCTTAAGATAGATGGGGCCCGCACAATCTACTTCTATAACTTCAAAAACCGCTGCATCCCTAACTCGGTTTAACGGCAGGGGTGCCGGTACAGATTGCAAAGGTTTCGAGTCATACCTACGGCAGTTCACACACTGCTTTATGACCGTACGAATTGCCATCCTACCTCCTAGAATCCAAAACTTTTCCCTTAAGGAACTCAACATAATTTCTGCACCAGCATGTTTAAGACTTTCGTGCTTTTCTTTTATAATCAACGTAACCAGCTGATGACAATTAGGTAGAATAATAGGACATCGAAAATTATAAGTATCTTCACGAAGAACAATTTTAGTATTCAAACGAAGTATATTATTCTCATCTTTAAAAGGCAGCAAATGCTTAATACTTACATCATTTTCTCCGGTAAAACACTCCGTTTGAATTATCTTCATTAACTGAACCTCTGCCTCTTTTAGTTCGTCAATAGAAAGCTCTTCCAAACAAACGTACCCCAATTACGATCCCTGCGAATCCACGCCAAAACTGTAGAAGAATCGGTCCAATAATAAACTCTGATTTTCTTAAAACATAAAGACTCCAAAATTGATACTGATAGTCTAACTCCAATCATTGCAGCCAACAACTCCAAACGTGGAATACTACACCGCGTGCCGGCACTGTTCCTTACTGTCGGTGCAACTCGCGTTTTCGCTTGTACAAAATTAACTTTTACATTGGAATCGTTTTGTATGCGAATGTATACTACTACTGCATATGCCAATTTACTAGCATCACAAAATATATGGAGGGTTACATCATCCTTACCCTGGATTTCCCCTAGTATACTACGCGATATCTCTATTTTATCTATATTTTCCAAATCGTTTACCCTGTTACGCTATCGCGTGAACGGAGACCCATTTCCCTAGTAATATCAAATGAGAAGTCGCCAATATAAATTGTAACCGTCTACAGCGATAAATAAGCTAAGAGCGAAATTCGAAACCGGAAAGGAAATGTACGCGACACAATAGCCATATACCATTTAAGTACGAGCCATGGGGGGCCGAGCAAGGGAAAAGTCAGAACATCCAAGTCCCAAAACAATCTACTTTAGAAAACTCCAAACCTAATTTATTACAGACCGTGAAAATCCAGCTTAGACTAAAAAGTCACGTACAACCCTCAAAGAAGTCGAGTCCTACAACATTCGGGGCTGGTCGCCACATGTTGCACCCCGAAACAAAAGGGCCTCTCGAGAGCCTCTCGCGAGTCCCCACCAACCTTCGGCGCGCTTTCCCCGACTTTCGTGCGTTTTTCTCTGGCTTTCCCGCACTTTTGGCTTTCCCGCAGCGTTGCCACCTCCACATGCCCAGCCTCAACGAGACCCAACACCATTGGACAACACGAAATCAAAGGGAGGAGCAAGGAACTCGGGAAGAGGAACCAGAGCCGTAATGGAAAGAAGAAGAAGCCACATTCAAGAGAACTTCGTTATTTCTTGAACTATCAGTACCTCTTACGCTGAATTACAGAATAAATAGTCCGTCTTTTTAAACTCTAAATTTGTGTTTGCTTTTTCCGCGCTTTTCCACAAGCAGAGCGGTTCAGCGCTCCACGGGCAACCGAACCAACGCCAAGTCCCCATATCCCACCAATAGCGACGCAACAAAATTGGTGACAGCGGTGGGATAATTCAAAATAAGGAGGACAATATGGAAATTCATCCTCTGCAGCCGGCTTGTGGAAGGCGCTTCGTCAACGGTGCAATCTCTCTCTCCTGGGTTTTGCACGGTTTCCCCAGGAGCAAGGATAAATATCGGAGAGAAGCGGTAAACTACGGCCGTGCCAAACACCCTGGTTTATCGCACGCACGTTCGAAACTGCAGGAAGGAAGACGCCGGGAATCTTATCGGCAGCACCACAACACGGCCAGCGGACAGCTACCCCTTGACCTGAAATTCATCGATCGAGAAGTCAACAGAGCAACGACGCATCGACAACGAACGAGCAGTGGAGTGGCAACACAGTGGCAATTAGAGACACATAAGTGAAGTTGCGTTAACAGAGAGAGGTAGTAAGCGTCGTCTTTCCTCCCAGGAATCCAGCAAGGAGTAAGTCCGTAATTTTATATTAATCCCGGAAATGTTAGCTAGCATATATCTCAACCCGATTGCATTGCGGAACCAAAAGAAAATACGTAACATTGCCAGTAGTTTTTTTCAATCGAAAATATGTCTGTAGTACCGGTTCCTTTAGTACCGGTTCCAGAGGTAACTCCCACCGTCGTACCCTCGATAAGCAACCTTCCGTCCGCTGATTTGCAAATAATTCCGCGCCAGACCCCCGAGATCGACGCGTTCAGTATCCCCGGCACAAGTGGTTCCTCCGATAACAATGAATTCGCTGGCATCGAAGCATTCGCAGCCAAACCTGCGGAGGGAGAATACATCTCATTAAAATTAGTAATCAATTCAATTCCCCAATTTGACGGGAACTCGTGTTCACTTGCGCGTTTTACAACACGTTGCAGAAGAGCGTATAACTCGGTGAAACCCACAGATAGGTGGTTGCTTCTCGACTACATGTGGAATAAAATCACGGGTCAAGCCGATACGCTAATCCGCGGAAACCCCGAACCAACCACGGTTGAGGAGTTAATCGATTATTTGAAGGTAGCTTTCGAAGATAAACTTTCGCCAGATCACATTCTTGACGAGATAAGGGGGGTGCGACAAGGGGCGCGCGAAAGCACCAGAGCTTTTGGGGCACGCGTCCACGAAATATTAACACGCGGCATTGAAACCGCGCGGGAAGAACTCCCCGCGACTGAGTTCACGGGTTATAAGAGCATCCTCGAGCGCAAAGCAACATCGGGATTCGTAAACGGTCTCTACGACCACACGACCAGTCGGCTCCTCGAAATGCTGGGAACCACGGACCTCTTTGACGCTATAAAAATGGCATCGCGCGCGAAGGACCCATCGGCAGCTCCACCCCTAGCCATCCCGCTCCGGGCGCAAAGGTATACCTGTCGGACGTACAGCAAAACGACCATCGCTAATGTTATAGCTGTGGCAAACGGCGTCACCTACGCATAAATTGCCCCCACAACTCTCCTCAGCAAAACCCACCCCGGTGTAGGAATTGTGGAAAAACGGGTCACACCGAAACCGATTGTTATAGAAATCCGCAACGAAACAGGCATTTCGAGTCAAATCCAGCCACGGGTATCCAGCCGTCTTTAAACTACAGGGGGAGGCGCAACGCAGCGCACCGCGCCCCGAACCCTCATAGCACGCGCCGCACCCACCGGATTTGTTTCGCGTGCCAGACAGACGGAATTTCGCGTTCTCCCGCCATACCAGTCACCCATGACCTCTTCAAGACGGGCACAGCCTTCTTCCTCGTCGACACTGGCGCCGAATTGAATCTTATCAAATCCAGAAGTTTAAACCCCCACGCTAAAGTCGACCCAAACGTCACATACGAACTTGTAGGGATAGGATTAGGAATACCTCGCACACATGGGCAGGTGATCTTAAACAAGTACGGTAGCCATGTAGAATTTCAGATTGTCCGCGACGACTTTCCTCTCGAGGAAACAGGAATCCTAGGGGTACCTTTCTTGAAAAAAACGGACGCTGCGGTAATATTCGGAAAAACCTCACCCACCGTCGTTCAGCTTCGTGACCGCAGGTTACCCTCTCGCCCCTCTTCGTCTTTCGAGGTACTCCCGCGTAGTAAAATATTAATAACGTTACCCGTCACACAAGACAGGGAATTCGGTTACATTAAACGCGTTGATGCCGGTCCGGGAATCTTTATCGGGGACGTTTTGGCCAAACAAGAGGGCGGTTTTGCGAAACTTTTCGCAATTAACACCACCCCAGGTCACATCACCTTCACCTTACAACCCTGTGAACTGGAAGACTTTCACGTCAAACCACCAGCCCCGCGAACAGGCCCAAAAGAGGAAAAAACAAAAGCCAATGCCCTAAGAATTTCTAAATTACTCCAGACTCTCAAACTAGATGATTTGAACGAGGAGGAGAAGGGAAGCCTCTTTAGCATAATCGGGAATTTTCCTTATCAGTTCTATCTTCCTGAAGACGACCTAGGTAGTACCGCGCTTACCAGCCACTCCATCCGGACAACAGATGAAATCCCCATAAACACTAAACAGTACAGGTTTCCCCCTATCTATAAGGAAGAAATTATGGATCAAGTCAACGCATTGCTCACCAGTAAATTAATCCAACCATCCGTCTCCCCGTACAATTCTCCCGTCTGGATTGTACCCAAAAAACCAGATACAACGGGAAACCCACGCTGGCGGATGGTAATAGACTACAGGAAATTAAATGATAAAACCATTGGCGACGCGTACCTCCTCCCTAACATCACCGACATTCTTGACCAACTTGGTCGCTCTAAATACTTTAGCACCTTAGATTTAGCCTCGGGTTTCCATCAGATACCAGTCTCCGAAGAGTCAAAACAAAAAACCGCGTTCTCAACACCCAATGGACATTACGAGTTCAATCGTATGCTCTTTGGCCTTAAAAACGCCCCTGCAACATTTCAAAGAGTCATGGACATTGCCTTGTCCGGCTTAACAGGAACCGAGTTGTTCGTTTATATGGACGACATAGTAATTTACGCCAACTCCCTTCACGAACATACCCAAAAATTAAATACACTGTTATCACGATTACAAAACGCCGGTTTAACCCTACAACCAGAAAAATGCTCATTCCTCCGTAAAGAAGTTACCTACTTAGGACATGTTATTTCCAAAGACGGCGTAAAACCAGACCCCACAAAGATCGCAGCTGTCAAACGGTTCCCACTACCCAAAAATGCAAAGAATATCAAACAATTTCTAGGGCTCGTAGGTTACTATAGAAGAATCATTCAGGATATGGCACGCATCGCCAAACCCCTCACCAAATTACTCACAAAAAATACAGCCTTCATATGGAGCGATGCAGCCCAGGCGGCATTCGAAAACCTCCGAGACATAATTTGTTCAGAACCCATACTTCAATTCCCAGATTTCACACAACCCTTCATAGTTACGACTGACGCCTCCAACTTCGCAATTGGAGCAGTGCTGAGCCAAGGCCCCATCGGGAAAGATCTCCCTATCTCATACACCTCCAGAACCCTAACCGAGACTGAAACCAGATACTCCACCATTGGGAAAGAATTATTAGCTATAGTATTCGCCGTAACCCAATTCCAACCCTACATTTATGGTCAACAATTTACCCTCATTATCGACCATCGGCCGTTAGTTTGGTTATATAACGTAAGGGATCCTTCATCGAAAATAATGAGATGGCGCATAAAGCTCGAAGAGTACGATTATAACATCGTATACAAACCCGGAAAGAAAAATGCAAACGCAGATGCGTTATCCAGAAACCCTATCGAACCCCAACCTACCTCCCCACTCCAGCCGTCAACACCCACGGATTCACTGGATCCCAACCCTTCACCGACAGAAAACGAAGAATTGGTGGCGGCCGCTTTCCTAACGCGTGGGAAGGCGGTAGCAAAACCTGAAACTAGAAACAAACCCGACATAAACCCAGAACCCATCGACACAGATTCAGACGAGTATCAGACCGCAGACGAAGAGGAAGCTTCCACCCCCCCAAAAAGGTTACCTTCGGGAAGAGTAGAGTCCCCACACGAAACAAAGAATAGCTACGCAAAGAACGTAGATTTTGCAAGGACTGCGTTCACCCACATCGGAGTTGATGTCCGAAACCGCTGGCTGGTAAACCGGATAGGTCACAAAACCAGTCACTCCGCTCCAGCCCCGGCTAGCGCACACTCGATGTTGGGATATAGTGCTGTTCTGGACGCAACGCCGTCAGCACCAGACAGAAAGAGAAATAGTGCTGTACCATGCATAATGACGGAGCACGAGAGAGACCCGCACTGAAGAGAGAGACCCGCACTGAAGTGCATACTGTCGGAACGCAATCCAAGCTAGAAACAATAGAAACAGAAATTAAAGTAGAACGAACTACCCACAGAAACACAGGGCAAAACATCTTACCCATTAGAATCCCCGACGACCGATCAGATATACAGACTTCCCCACTACCCACACTGAAACACTCCAAATACTACCACTTTATGCGTCACGACAACCTCATACATTTTCTCCCGACGGATTACTCGATCACAAGCGAGACAGGCATGAACCTAATAGCACACCGAAAATTCGCCATCGATCATCTAAAGCCATACTCTGTTGAGGTAGGGGATGCCCTGACCCTGCCCAACAAGAACTATCACGTCTTCTACTTATTCATCAAAGCCACGCCCGACGAAACACCGAACCCCAAGATCTCAGAACTTCATTAAATTCCTTGAAACAGCTCATGGGCACCCTGAAATTTAAACTGCTAGCATCTCCACCACCCACAATGGATTGGACCCCATCAACTGGGACCAACTCCTATACCAGATAGAACAGGTATTCAATGACCCCCTATATGTATTCACAGCCTGCTCCGGAGAAATAATAACCCCCAATGAAACAGACAGACACCGCATTTGTCAAAGAATTTCATGAATCCACCGTGGGAGGTCACAGGGGCGTACGAAAATTATTTAACCTTATCAAAGAAAATTTCTACTGGCCAGGAATGGCAAATCAAATCTCGAATCTAGTCCGCTCCTGCCCCCTTTGTCAAAAAAATAAAATGCTTGCCACCAGAACCACACAACCCATGCGCATCACGGATACCCCCAGCAAAGCTTTCGAAAAAGTACAGATGGATATTGTGGGTCCTCTGTCGATTTCTAAAAAAGGAAACAGATATCTATTAACCCTTCAGGATAACCTAACCAAGTTTTCAGACGCCATCCCCTTAGCGACAATAGACTCCGTAGCTGTAGCCATCGCACTCGCAGAACAATTCATCAGTCGGTGTGGATGTCCCAGGACAATCCATACCGACCAAGGCCGAAATTTCACAAGCCAGGTAATGAAAACCTTTTGCAGAATTTTCAAGATCCAGAGGATCACATCCACCGCATTCCACCCACAATCTCTGGGTTCCCTGGAACGTGCACAACGAGTATTCATAGATTACCTGAAACACTACTGTACAAAAACAGATTGGGATGACTGGATCAGATTCGGTATGTTTTCATACAATACCTCGGTCCACGAAGCAACTGGATTCACCCCTCACGAACTAGTCTACGGTGCTAAAGCCCTCATTCCGTCCGAATTTGCCAAAGAAAAAATACCGTACACATTTAACGATTACCTCGACAATTTATTCACAAAAATCAGCACCACCCAAGCCACAGCCGCGTCCAACTTAAACGAAGCGAAAGAAAAGACGAAGAAACTCTATGTTAAAAACTTAACCACTTGCGCTGGCAAAAAATTCACGATCGATCGCCGGGACATGGCATTTAAATTGTAAAAATAGGTCAGGATCGGTACAATGACCATATGGCAAGACACCGTCGAAGCAGGTAAATTCGCGGTCGAATGGATAAGTTTATTTAACTACCCTTTTCTAACATTAATCATCCAAACACTTTTTTCATAATTAATAAAACACTTTATTAAATTGTTATTGATGAATAACGAAAAATTACACACTATTCTTAATGTAAGACGATTGTAATATTTGCCGTAGGTTGCCCCTCGATGCACCCGATCTCGGCCGCGCGCAATTGTGACTGAGCTCGCGCTATACGGGCGCTCGCATTGGCCAGTGTTTTTCGTTAATAACTAAAAAACGAAGCTTCAAACAATATTTTAGTCAAGGAAAAAGTTGTTCAGAATCACCTCAGCTACCCCTTTTTTAAAAACACCGCGCGAGTTCCGGGCCACCCTGTATACATATCAAATGCTACACGACCGGACATAGCGTTTACTGCGAATGCTCTCAGTCAATTCAGTGGAAAAGCAACAAGCTACCACTGGAAAGCGGCAAAACACGTTTTACGCTATTTAAAGAGTACAATTAACTATGGGATAAAGTATTCTGTTACAGGTAGACCGGTAAAAATATATGTTGATTCAGATTGGGCAGCTGATGGAAAGGGGAGGAGATCAAGATCCGGCTATGTATCCATGTTAGCGGATGGTCCCATCAGCTGGCAATCCCAAAAGCAGAGATCGGTCGCCTTATCAACCATGGAGGCGGAGTACATGGCGATGTCAGAGGCAACAAAAGAAGCAATTTATCTAAAGAGACTGTTAAACCATATGAATCTTAGCAATTTAGTATGCGGGAAATTAGATGTATTCTGCGACAACCAAAGCGCAATCCAATTGAGTAAGAATAACACGTATCACCGTAGAAGCAAACACATAGATATACGTTACCATTGTACTAGGGAAATGCAAGAAATGGGTGAGATAAGCGTGCAATATGTGAGTACAAATGAAATGGTCGCGGATCTATTAACTAAAAATAATTCTCTACCAAAAATTAAATTAGAAAGATGCGTTGATATGTTAAATTTAAGATATTAGCGTGTAGTTATAGTATTAAGTTTATGTTGCCAAAAATGATGCATTCCTTTAGAAATAAGTTCAAGAGAATTGTATGCGAAATAATCACTTAGAGTGTACTTCGAAAGGGGTAGTGTTAAGACTTTCGAAGTAACCGCGTAATTAGGCGCTCTTTTGTTTCACGGAAACCGACCGCGTTGTCTGCCACCGCGCGATCCTTCTTCTCCTAGCGGACGCCCGAGCGCGAACACGTGTGGAAATCCCAACAATATTCTAGAAAGAATATAGATTATAGTTATCCAAGCACATGTTGCTCTTTCTTGCTTTTTCGTGAGATATTTAATATAATTCTCATTGTTGCACTAACTAGAAACTCGAATCTAATCAAACGGAGCGTGTTTGTCATATTTTAAATAGGATAACTAGACATTAATATATGTACAACTATTAAATAAATCAAATTTTGTTATGTTGAAGGAACAATGGATCTTTATTTTTATAAACAATGAAGATTTATTATATACAACTTAGAAATTGCTTTTATACTAATGATTTTCTGCTAATGAATCTTTTATGATTGTATATTTTTCCGCTCTATCAAAGTGCTATTATTCATATTTTTAAAAGGCTGTTATATGTATTTCGTTACGTATTATTTTAACTCCAGTATGTTAAATCCATTTCTTCAATAACAAGTTCTCTGGCTTCTGGCAAAATATCTTTATGTAATGTATGTATTGAAGGTCGAAAATGTGAAATTATGGGGTCAGAATTAGTTAATAAATTGTTTAAAATGTGTCTATTGTTTACTAGTCTTGACATTTTCCTCGAATGCCATTCTCTGTACGAGCGGAAAAATTTATGATGTGCTTCTTGGGCTTCTTCAGATAGCTGCCCAATCGGTACTATTGCATTTTTGGCTATTTCCGAGCCATGAATTAAAAGTTTATGTACCGTAACTTGCATATAATACCAATTATATAAGGAGACGTACATGTCAGCTGTTTCTCTACTATAAATTGCAAGCTTGTCATGTTGAATTGGTAAACCGGATAAAATTACTTGCAATACTACGGAAAATCGTTTTATTAATCTAACATCTATACCCGTTATGGACGCTGGCAACTCTGCATTTGCCAAAAATTTTCTGGCCGTATTGCCGTCATTGGATGTTCCCTTCCCTTGCTTTATACAATCGACCAATAATCCCATTTTATTTTTAAATTCCTTAATAATTGTGCACTTCCTGCGCTCGTGCAGTTGTTTATGGATTGGGGATCTTGTGTTCCAAAACTTGAAGTCAAGTCTATACGCAATATGTATGAGACATTCGAAACATTTTATTAAACAATGCAATGGTGATAAACCAAAAGAATAATTGTCGGTATTGACTAGTCTATTGTGAATTGAATTTAGGTTGTTCATGTCTTTTGGGGATGCGTTGCATATATAACATCTCATTGATGAGGCTGTCTCAGTGAGATGGTTACAAATTTTGCCATCAACAAAATTGTTAATGCTAACTTAAAATTGATAGAAATGGAAACATTTAGATTGTAATGGAGAAACACTTACCGGAGTAGAGGAGCAGGACGGAAGTTTCAAAACCACTTCTTCCGGAATAACGAAATTCAAATTTAGCCACTGTTCATACTTCTTTAAAAATCGATTAGACTGTCGGCAAGCGGATGTCCACTTCAATGACAGACTCTCGCTGAAACTTCTCAATTTTCCATGTAAAACTAATTTTGCCGAGTCAGAAATGTTATATTTAAGTAAACCAATGTACTTTTCTAGAGCCGCGTCATAATCACTAAAATGTAAACCACTATTATTAAAAAGTAAAAACACGTCGCGATTTGATTTTATTCATTGTTACACCTTTGACACTTGTACCGTTACACAGTGACACAAAGAATGTATAATAGAATTTCAATTCTGAACGCGCACAGACACAATGTTCCGATTGATTGCCAGGTGTGATGTTCACTAGACGAATGCCTCTTTAAAAGTGCTGACAAGTAGATCTCCGCAAATGTCACTGGCGCTAAAGAGTTTGTAAGTGTTTTATTATTTGGGTCATTTAAATACTCCGTTCGTTCGACAGGGATCGTTCGACAATTTGTGAACTACTTTATATGGCCGGTTTCGAGAGTGCCTTATGAAAAAAAAATGAATATTTAATTTTTATTATTCACCGATCCACGAACTAAAAGTTTGTATCTCTCTCATCATTAAAATTTCTTGTTTCTTAAGAAGTCATAGCGAGCAGCCCTCAGCGCAAGCTAGTAAAACGCTAGAGTTGTTCCGTTTGTGCAGGAACACCCGATAATTATGTCATCAATAAAAGTTTATGCGGACTACATATTACTAAGGGTTTTATTATTTGGGTCATTTATAATCCTTTCGTTCGGCAGGGCTGATTAGTAGCCTAAATACACTTAACCGCTTGCAGAGTAAAGAATGAGCTATGAATAATGTTTCTCTTTTACAATTACAACAATAAACCAGAATTGGCTTCAAATGTACTAAATATAAACTACATTGTATTGCCAGTCTCGAAAATATTAATATCATGACTGTGCCATTGTCAGAAGCCAGAGAACTTTTTATTGAAGAAATGGATTTAACATAATGGAGTTAAAATAATACGTAACGAAATACATATAACAGCCTTTTAAACATAAGAATAATAGCACTTTGATAGAGCCGAAAAATATACAATCATAAAAAATTCATTATCAGAAAATCATTAGTATAAAAGCAATTTCTAAGTTGTATATAATAAATCTTCATTGTTTATAAAAATAAAGTTCCATTGTTCCTTCAACATAACAATATTTGATTTATTTAATAGTTGTACATATATTAATGTCTAGTTATCCTACTTAAAATATGACAAACACGCCCCGTTTGATTAGATTCGAGTCTCTAGTTAGTGCAACAATGAGAATTATATTAAATATCTCACGAAAAAACAAGAAAGAGCAACATGTGCTTGCATAACTATAATCTATATTCTTTCTAGAATATAATGGTGAAGGGTTTTTTGCGCGCAAACCTGGTCAATTTGCGTAATTAAGTAATATTTATATGACATTTGTTATGAAGTAAAACAAAGCTCCATTTTCAATATTTAAGTTTTCTTTTTTTAATCTTGGAATTATTATAGCCGCAAGATTATGCACTGCACAAAAGTTTTAACTAAAATCGTTAAATAGACGTACTAAACAACAAATAAAGAAATTTTTTTTTTACATAGGTATTTATAATTGGGTGCCCTGGATTATCTAGTGAGAAAAAATGAAAAAAATTTGTTGCACATAATTGTAAAAGGTTCATAGTTTCCTGCCTATAAAGTAAAATTTTCAAATTCGAAATTTTTTTTTTTGCCCCCATGTCCAACGGAACAATAGGCTCGTCCCACTGTGCGGCCCCTTCTTAGGCAACGTTGTTCTTATGTTCCTCTTAGTTCTTTGATGGAGGCGCCCGATCCCACACTACGGAATTCACACTAGTAACGCAATTGTCTACATAAAAACCCTTTAACAGTTTCAAAATATTCTGTTCGGAAAACTTCACATTCGACTTATCCAGAGATTCGATCAAACCATATAGATGCATCTCAATTATCGCACCCAAAATAAATGGACTGCACGAAACACCGAAAACGACTCTACAATGTCTTAGAGTTACAATATTATCATGACAATCATACCATAAGAATCGTAAAAAATCCCTGTCTCCTTTGTCAATGCTAATCTGTAGAAATGCCCCTCTAATATCCGCAATTACACCAATCTCACCTTCTCTGAAGCGCAATAAAACGGAAGTCACACGTTCGATGAGATTTGGTCCCCTCTCCAGACATTCGTTCAAGGATGGAAACTGGCGCTCCTTGGCTGAAGCGTCGAACACTGGTCTTATCCTTGTTGTACTATTCTCCTTGACGACGCACAGTGGTCCGAAACCGTAAAAACACGAACTAAATTCAATTTTTCGACCTCCTCCGAATTGCATGAAATTTTAGGCATAGTTTCTTATATGTATAGACTACATTTTGGCAAAAAATGGATTGCCGCAGGGCACGGGTTATTGCCTGAGACACCTCCAAAGAGGGGGAAAATATGTCCACTTTTGAACGATCCCATTTCTTTCTGAATTTGCTATACTTTGCGGTGTTATATTTTTTTACACAGTGGAGCTGACTCAAATCTGTTTATATATTTTTAAAGTGTGTTCTTCCAGCTACAAGTACATGTAACATGAAAGGTATCTAAGTATTTATACCCTTTGAAAAATACCTTTTCGCGAATCTCTATTTCCCCCCCCCGTTTTTCTACTTCAATGTGATTTATGAGGGTGATGGTTTCGCGCGGATCCGATAAAATTTATATAATAGTATTTGTTAGAACCTACTTAAGATGCCTGCATAAAAATTTCTTGCAACTATTTGCAACTCCGAAAGTTATAACAATATATGTGCAGTCAGATCGCCGTTTTTTTACTTCAATGTGATTTATGAGGGTGATGGTTTCGCACGGATCCGATAAAATTTATATAATAGTATTTGTTAGAACCTACTTAAGATGCCTGCATAAAAATTTCTTGCAACTATTTGCAACTCCGAAAGTTATAACAATATATGTGCAGTCAGATCGCCGTTTTTTTACTTCAATGTGATTTATGAGGGTGATGGTTTCACGCGGATCCGATAAAATTTATATAATAGTATTTGTTAGAACCTACTTAAGATGCCTGCGTAAAAATTTCTAGCAACTATTTGCAACTCCGAAAGTTATAACAATATATGTGCAGTCAGATCGCCGTTTTTTTACTTCAATGTGATTTATGAGGGTGATGGTTTCGCGCGGATCCGATCAAATTTATATAATAGTATTTGTTAGAACCTACTTAAGATGCCTGCATAAAAATTTCTTGCAACTATTTGCAACTCCGAAAGTTATAACAATATATGTGCAGTCAGATCGCCGTTTTTTTACTTCAATGTGATTTATGAGGGTGATGGTTTCACGCGGATCCGATAAAATTTATATAATAGTATTTGTTAGAACCTACTTAAGATGCCTGCGTAAAAATTTCTAGCAACTATTTGCAACTCCGAAAGTTATAACAATATATGTGCAGTCAGATCGCCGTTTTTTTACTTCAATGTGATTTATGAGGGTGATGGTTTCGCGCGGATCCGATAAAATTTATATAATAGTATTTGTTAGAACCTACTTAAGATGCCTGCATAAAAATTTCTTGCAACTATTTGCAACTCCGAAAGTTATAACAATATATGTGCAGTCAGATCGCCGTTTTTTTACTTCAATGTGATTTATGAGGGTGATGGTTTCACGCGGATCCGATAAAATTTATATAATAGTATTTGTTAGAACCTACTTAAGATGCCTGCGTAAAAATTTCTAGCAACTATTTGCAACTCCGAAAGTTATAACAATATATGTGCAGTCAGATCGCCGTTTTTTTACTTCAATGTGATTTATGAGGGTGATGGTTTCGCGCGGATCCGATAAAATTTATATAATAGTATTTGTTAGAACCTACTTAAGATGCCTGCATAAAAATTTCTTGCAACTATTTGCAACTCCGAAAGTTATAACAATATATGTGCAGTCAGATCGCCGTTTTTTTACTTCAATGTGATTTATGAGGGTGATGGTTTCACGCGGATCCGATAAAATTTATATAATAGTATTTGTTAGAACCTACTTAAGATGCCTGCGTAAAAATTTCTAGCAACTATTTGCAACTCCGAAAGTTATAACAATATATGTGCAGTCAGATCGCCGTTTTTTTACTTCAATGTGATTTATGAGGGTGATGGTTTCGCGCGGATCCGATAAAATTTATATAATAGTATTTGTTAGAACCTACTTAAGATGCCTGCATAAAAATTTCTTGCAACTATTTGCAACTCCGAAAGTTATAACAATATATGTGCAGTCAGATCGCCGTTTTTTTACTTCAATGTGATTTATGAGGGTGATGGTTTCACGCGGATCCGATAAAATTTATATAATAGTATTTGTTAGAAGATGAAGATGAAGTGAAGTGTAATGTACATCTAGTCATATACTTTTTTCTTTTTTTCAAATTTTTTTTATTTAATTTAAATTTTTTAAATAATTTTATATACATTTTTTATTTTAAATCTTTTGCTAACATGTTCGTTCGTTTAAATAACATCATAAACGCGCATTTGGATGTGTAGGTTCTATATCCCATTGCCGAACTATTTCCGAATTAACTATATAATTTCAATTAAGTTTTTTACAGATTATTAATCTCAATGATGAAATCAGTATTGTAAGAGTCGTTATATCGGCTGTAACAAATTTTATTTACTGCTACCTGAGAGATAATTACACACCACAGAAAATATCAGAACCATTTCGACCAAACAACATTTTATCAAATATTATTATTAAATTAATTATAATAAGAGAATTTTTAATTGCAATTATATTCTATAACTCAAGAACTACCTAAAATCTTTCTATTCATAATGAATAATGTGCAAATAACGGTGCTATGAATTTAGTTCGTGTTTTTACGGTTTCGGACCACTGTGCGACGTGACGATGTCGCAAATAGTGGCCCCAATTATCCCTTTCCTTCTCTGGTACACATTCGAGTATGCCCTCAGCCAACCAACTTTCGAAGGCACCCTGATAGTCCGCATAGAGACCCTCTGCTCGCAGCTTCTTCACGGTTGATTGCAGACGTCGAACAGCTAAATCCTTATTGTCATTCAAACCAGGATGTTTTTCTAACCATGACAATTGCACTTCATAACGTCCCAGGTTATTCACCTCTACCGTTTTTATGAAGCTCTCTTGAACCTCCTCTTCACGCTCCTTCTGTGTTTTGGTTTCAATAGGATCTTTAATACCCAAAACATCTAGTGTCCATAAATCTTCAATGTTGTTGTCCTTACCAAACATAGAAATTGCCATCAAGGTTGCATTTTCACGCTCCCCGACTAAAGGCACTGCACCCATGAGCGTCCATCCTAGCAGAGTTTCTACAGCCACCAAGCCGCACTTCAAAATATGTCTTCGGCCAGTTAATAGTTTACCAGTGTTCTGGATTCGCTTGTGGGGAGGGCGTTCGCTCGCTTCGCGCCTAGCGCTGTTCCGTGGCGACAAGCCCGAACGTTCTTCCCCACTTATCTCCTCATGCTCCTTGCCCCGCGCATAGGTATATATACCGCTGCGCGAGGATACAATTTGGCGGCATTAACAACTACAGGTCGGTTTTACAAGTCGTCGCAAGCTAAGGTGTGAGACATCGTGCCGAGAGCTGCGTGGCCGTAGCGACGTTAAACCAGTACGGTCTCAAACGGTTCCTATGGGGCACCTGGGGGCACCCCATAGTATGTCAGTCCCCTAGCCTACGTAAGGAGGAGGCGTAGGTGGTCCACGTTCCTCCAGATAAATCGGTGGCCGCCGGAGGCTTCGGCCGAAGGGGGCCGATAATGAATGTATTATGAACCCACAACAAGAACAACAAGAAGAACAACAAAAGGAAAGTAAGGAGAAAGGAAATTACGAAGACCTGGCAATGACAGGAAACAGCGAACTGGATGTGTGGATCGAGTCCGGTGGCCAAGGGACATCGAGGGAGCAGGGAAGACCTGAAACCCTTTCAGGGACTCTGAAGGAGGTCGGCGATCCCTTTAAACCAAGGGCAAGTCTATGCAGAAGTCCCACAATGGAGGGGTGCAAAGAGCGGGCCGAGGTGATACTTCTGTCTCCGGAAGTTGGTACCCAGAGGACGCTATCTGCGGAGGCAAGCAGTAGTGAGCAAGGAGGGAAGATGCGCTCCACAGACCGAGGAGAAGGGGTGGTGGTTCAGCGGGATAGGATCGAAATGATGGCGAAACAAGCTGCGAAAGCCAAGGTGGCGATCCAGGCCATCTATGACTATGCGGTTGCTACAAAGAACGTTAGCCGCCTCCTAAAGGATATGGGGAGCAAGGCGTTACTTCACCTGGGGGCCCTAACCATGGAGCTGGAGGGCATTAGTCAAAGCGAGACCGCAGAGAATGGGAAGGAGGGAGCCACAACTCGGAGAGGCAAAAGCGAGGAACGGGACTGCGTGACGCAGACATCCCCGGTGGCGTCTACAAACGATGGACCCGTGAGGGGGGTAGGAAACACCCCAGATCAACGGAAAACCCCGTCAGAAAGGACAGTGGACCATGGACGGCAAGGAAAGAGGAAAGAGGTCTCCCCATTGGAGCCGAGGATTGAAAAGTTCCGGAGGAGAAGAAACTCGCAGGAGGAAGAAATGACTCCTGGGGCCAGAGGGGAAGAAAACCAAAGGCCTGGGGTGGCTGACCCGCCACAGGTAAAATTAAATGAAACAGGGTTCCAGGTTGCTCGGGGGCGCAAACGGAGGACTGCGAGGCCCGGTGGAAGGGAATCGGAAAACCCACCCCCGAAGGGGAAAATTATGAGGCAAGCAGGGCGGCGTGGCGAAGCGGTGGCCCTAAGGCTTGGTCCTGGGCTCACGTTTGCCGAAGCCGTTAAAAGGATGAAGGCAAACCTTGGGTCAGCCCCGGAGGGCGTCAAAAAGATGAGGAGGACGATGATAGGGGATCTGCTGGTGGAGTTCGATCCAGGAGCAGACGTCACGTGCTTCTATAATAAAATAAATGGGAAAATGGGTCAGGGCGTAGAATTAAAAAGACTACAGCCAAAGTTTGACGTGGAAATAAGGGATATTGATCCCTCGGTTGATGAGCAGGAGATACTAGCTGCCCTCTCCACGCAGCTGAGGGTCAAAAATGAGGAACTTAGGCTAAAGAGCCTGAGGACAAATAGATTTGGGATGAAATATGCGGTCATCGAGATGACGGAACCACTGATTAAAGCAGTGAGCCAGATGGCGAGTATTAAAATCGGGTTGACGCGAAATAAGATAAGGGTCCTTCCCAAAATTATGAGATGCTTCGCGTGCCACGGGTTCGGACATCTGGCCAAGCAGTGCCCGCGGGGGCCCGACGCGAGGGACACCTGCAGGAAGTGTGGTGAAGAAGGCCACAAGATGGACGCTTGTAGCTCTGACCCGAAATGCTCACTCTGCTGTAAGGCGGGGATGACGGGAAACGCCTTAGGACACGTAGCGGGATCGGTTAGGTGCCCGGTCTATAAAGAGGTTTTACACAAGGCGGGTTATAAGGAATCGTAAATGGCACTCAAAATTCTCCAAATCAACCTAAATAGGTGCAGCGCGGCTCAAGAGTTGATGGAGCAAACAGCCCTTGAGAGGGACCTGGACCTCGTGCTTATCAGCGAGCCTTACCGCTGCAGGGATTACTGGTTTAATGACTCAAACAATGATGCAGCTATATGGGTAACCCCTAAGTGGATGAAGAGGGGCCACCCGCTAAAGAAATTATGGAGAGGAGTGGGCGCTATAATGATCAGGGCGGGTGACCTGGTCGTGGTGAGCTGCTATTACCCTCCCAGCATAGCACTAGAGACTTTCGATGTTAGATTAGATGAGTTGGAGGCCCGCCTGAGTATGTCAGGGGACACCATTGTGGCTGGGGACTTTAACGCCAAGTCCCCTGTCTGGGGCTCAAAGAAGAGGGACGCCAGGGGAAATATGGTCCTTGGCTTCTGCGGGAGAAACAGGCTGGTTCCGGTTAGGAGTGACGGAAAATTTTCCTTTGAAAGAAATAACAGAACGCCACTCATCGACATAATGTTGTGTACCGGAGGGATAATGGGTTCGCTAGTGTCTTCCAAAATTCTTGAGGAATACACTGGGTCTGATCATAGATATATTTTGCATGTTTTCAGTAAATCCCAACCAAGGGGGCCGTGTGGAAAGCAGACGCCAGGAGCCTCAGGGAAAATTGACCTCACCCTATTTCGAAAGGAGTATAAAATCTGGATGAGGGACGCTGCTCCCCTGAGAAATGAAAATGATGACGCCGCTAGCGAATAGTATCAGGGCCTCTGTGACTTAGTTGAAGCTTGCAGCTGGATTATAAGGGAACCTAGAAAGGAGCCCAATAAGAAGAAGTGGTGGTGGTCTAAGGAGATTGGTGATCACCGCGTAAAGGCCATGAGTCACCGTAGACGCCTGCAGCGTGCCTTCTCCCTTGGAAAAGATTACAAGATTCCGGACCTTCATTCGGCATACAAGGAGGCTAAGAGGGTCTTGAATAAAGAAATAAAAACGTCGAAAAGGGATAAGTGGAAAGAACTTATAAATAAAATCGAAGAAGATATTTGGGGCCGCCCCTACAGGACTGTCATGGACTCCCTAGTAGGGAAAGTGCCGCCGGTGGCAAACACTGTTTGCTGGTCACTTTAGATGTCAAAAATGCTTTTAACTCCCTGCGTTGGAGTAGTATCAGGAGGGCTATTCTAAAATCCAAAATTATGGGGAATTTAAGAAATATTATCTTGGACTACCTCAACGATAGAAGGATTACGTACCGAGTAGAAGGAGCGGAAGTGGTTCAATGTATTTTTGGGGGCGTCCCCCAAGGATCTGTCTTGGGGCCGCTACTATGGAATCTTGTGTATGATGATCTGCTGAGGACAAAACTCCCCCCGGGAACACAGATGGTGGGATACGCAGACGATATCGCTCTGGTACTGGTAAATAGAAACCTTGAAGACCTCCAAAGCCATCTTAAAAGGCAATGGAAATTATGGCGGCATGGTATAGAAAGGAACATCTGGAATTGGCTAAGGAAAAGACCGAGGCCCTACTCCTGACCGGAAGAAAGGCCAAAGGGTGCCTTACGCTAAAGATCGATGACATGCCTATGCCGACTAAGGGACCGATCAAATATCTGGGAGTACTATATGAAGGAAACCAGACGTTCAAATCCCACGCCAAGGCGGTCGCCGAAAAGGCTATGAAGCGAATTGGGGCTCTAGCGAGAATTTTGCCCAACCAATTTGGCGGGGGCTACCATTGCAGGTTTCTACTATACAAAACGATAGAATCTATTGTTATGTATGGAGCTCCGGCCTGGGCCTCAGCGGTGAAATATGAAACAAACAAGAAGCATCTGCGTGCGGTACATAGAGCTGCCCTGTGTCGGGTTGTAAGAGCGTATCGCTCAACTTCCTTCGACGCGTTGACGACACTCGCAGGGTGCATCCCGTGGAATCTCCTCCTGGAGGAAAGAAGTAGGATTTACGAGAGGGTCTGCAAGGAAGGGGTATCAGCCGTAAATAGGGAGGATAAATCTCGGATTAGGAAAGAGGAGAGACAAACCACCCTGGAGAAGTGGCAGGGCGTGTGGGACTCTTCGACTGCGGGGCGGTGGACGTATAAGCTAATCGAGAAAATTGAGGATTGGATCCCGTGGGGCCCCAAGATCCTTAACTTTAGACTGTCGCAAATCCTAACGGGCCATGAGTGCTTCGCAGCGTTTAAGAAGAAAATAGGCAGAATAAACTCAGAAGAGTGTTGGCTATGTGCGGATGTAAAGGACGATGCAGAGCACACGCTGCTCTGGTGCCCTTTTTTCATGAAGGAGAGAGAACTTCTCATCAAAAAAGTGGGAGATCTGGAAGCGGGCACACTCCTACAGATATTGGCTGACCAGAGCAAGAGGGACTACCTCATGGACTTTATAAACAAAGTCATGGGAGTCAAAGAGGAGATCGAGCCACAATTGGACTATGATAGGAAGACACAGCTGTGACAGTGCCAAACTTTGCATCTAAGGAGTGAAATATTTATTTATTTATTCTATTTATTTATTTATTTATTTATAAATAAGCAACGTATGCATCTACCTATTAAGCATTTTAAACATCGACGATGACCTCCACATTTTAAATCTCTGACCTCTATTGTTCAATGCGTAACGTGCGGGTAGAATCCTTTGTGATTAATTATTGGTTCAGAACTTTCTGCCCGACGTCTTGGCTTTTTTCTTATTAGGGTTTTTAGTTAAAGAAACTGCGTTTCGGTGTCTATAATTAGCGACCGGTGGTTTACTAAAAATGGATAATTTATTATAACACTCTTCTGTCTACGTACAGTAAAATAGAGGTGTATAATCCGGTTAATACAGATTTTCCTTTCTTCCTGCTTCGGGTTCACTCTCCTTTTCTCACCTTTCCGTTCGTTCGTTTCGTTCGCTAGCTGACTGATTACTGTACATGTGATTACGCGAGTCCGCGAGAGAAGGAGAGAGAGAGCTCGGGAGCGCCCCGAGCGAGGCGAGGAGTCACTACTCGCTCGGGACTCTCCCGATCGGTATTAAAGCGCTTGATCCGCAACATCTATTTTATTACGGACCTCTGTTTTTAACAACTGACTTATGAAATTTTTATCCCTGGATTACCGCCTTTTCTTGGCTCTGGATATATGTTTATTAAGCCTCTGGACGTTTTCAGATGTTTTATTTTATTTTATTTTACACCGATGTTTGAAGACATGGACTACCAGGAAGGATGAGGAAAACCTTGGCGCACGTTTGGAGCCCCCCCCGCAGAATGCCGAGAGGCGGGTCAGGTGGGTGGCTGCTAAATTCCAAACGACTTACTCCCCCCCATGTTGTCATGGGTAAGTTAGGACAGAGGAGGGGTTTTTAGTGGGTATGCCAAACTCCACCAAGGCGAGTCCCACATACCCCCCACAGGGAATTGTGGGGGAATGCGTAATTGCATTTTCCCCTCCTCGGAAAAAAAAAAAAAAAGGTCGGTTTTACAAACATTAAGAGAGAGATAAGAGGTTTTCAAGCGAGATTTGCGGCAGCGTTAAATTCATTACCACGTTAAATTACTGGCGTTAAACGATTTACAACCGTTTAACTATTTCTACTAAAATAAGAGCTAAAAGACGTGCGGAGAGACATTATATACTTATTCGTTACTTGTGCTTTATTGTTCTTATTGCTTTATTGTACATTATTGTTCTTGTTCGGTAACGTTAAATACATGTGATTCGTGCTATACGTGGACTGTGCCTAATTTATAAAAATTCCTAATCCGTTACGTGTTTAAATTAAGATCTAATGAGCTATCCGAAACAACCAGCGATGTCGGCTCCTATGAGAATTGACACTGATAGAACCTAACCATTTTTTTTTTTTTTTTACGAGGTGAAAATCTTCGAAAGACACCCCCTGCCCTGGGGGAGAGCAGGAGGTAGTGTCGGATTTTTACCGACTAAAACCACCCCGGTTACCTAACCTCGGCGCTTGTAGGGGAGGCCCCGTGACCTACGGAGACACTCCCGGTGCCTCCCCACGCCCGGCCATTGCGGCCCCATCCTCGGGAGGGTCAGAAGGACCCTCCGAAAAAACTCCGCCGGATCGCACATGGCCGCGCCAGGGGTAACACTCGGGCCCCCACCCGAGTCGCCCACGGCTCTCCGACGGCCCTGCGGGAATTGGGAGGATAGTTCCTCCCGGCAGGGCCGCCCGCATCCGGGAGCTGGCGACGGTCGTCCACAGGGGGTTGAGGGGGGACACCCCAACACCCCTCGGGCCCGTCAGCCACGCCAAACAACGGGAGGGGGGGATATCGCTAGCGGAAACGGCCAGCGAGTCCGCCCCTCCTTCCCAATCGACGCCAGATCTCTGGCTGTCGGGCAGCCCTGCGGGATACCGGGAGGACATAATCCTCCAACAGCAGGGCCGCCCGTCCACTGAGTCAGCGGTGACAGTCATCCGAGAGACGGGAGGGGGGACACCGCCGATCGCCCCTCGGATCGTCACCGCTTTTACACCACTGGAGGGGGGGATCTCGCCAGCCTGCGCGAACGCAACCGGCGAGCCCTTTCCCTCCACCTTTCGTGTCGGGCGGGATCGGTCAATTCCCGATCCCGCTCCGATGCCTCCTTTCTGCGAAGGACATCCTCGCAGAAGGAGGCCACTGCTACCCAGTCTCTCTCGCTGCCCAGCATCACACTGACGGTGCGTGGCAGCGAGAGATCCGCCCCCACCTGAGCCCGCAACACCCGGCGCTCAGCCGCCCACTCCGGGCACTCCTCCAGTGTGTGCTGCGCTGTGTCCAGCGCAGCCCCACACTCGTGGCACTCCGTCGTCGCCTCCGCCTGTATCCGGCACAGGTACTCACCGAAGCAACCATGCCCAGTGAGCACCTGCGTGACTCGGTAGGTGAGCGTCCCCCTACCGCGGTCCAGCCATTCATCCAGGCTGGGCAGACCCGCCCCGACTGCTCGCTGCGCGACTCCTCGGTTGAGGAGCGCCCTCCTCCATTTATCTCGCGCAGCCAGCCGGGCCTGGCGTCTCACTCCCACTTCCTCCTCAGCGGACACCATCGCGCCCCCCCGGCGGAGCTCTCGGAGACGTTCATAGATCGAAGCGTCTCCCTCCGCCAGAAGATCGAATGGCACGGTGCCCGCCAAGGTCAGCGCCGCCTCGTGGGATACCGTGCGGTATCCCCTGATCACCCTGATGGCCATCCTCCTCTGAACGCGGCGCAGCAATGTTCGGCTGCGCCGCGCGACCACCAGGGTCGACGCCCATATCGGGGCGCCGTACAGGGCCATGGACCGCACGATACCAAGGTACAGGCGGCGCACCCTCTCATCTGGCCCCCCGATGTTTGGGAGGAGGCGACCAAGACCAGTCGCCGCCCTCTCCAAACGGGGAGCCAGTCGGTCGAAGTGGACCGTGAATCGCCAGTGGCTGTCCAGGAGGAGACCGAGATAATTCATCCGGTCCCCAACCTGAACGTGCTCACCCCCTATCATAATCCAGGACCGGGGCGGTCCCGCGCTCCGAGGCCTGCCGTGAAACCACATGGCCTCGGTTTTCGGCGGGGAGATCCGCAACCCCAGTCCCCGGATACCGTCGACGACGGAGGCCAGTCACGTCTCCGCCAGACGGATGGTCCTCTCCCAGTCCCTCTCGACGGCCATCAGCAGCGTGTCATCCGCGTAACACGCCAGACTGACGCCGTTCGGGAGGGCAGCCCGCAGCACCCGATCGTACCCGATGTCCCATAACATGGGGCCCAGAACCGACCCCTGTGGGACACCACGATCCACCTCCCTCGTGCACAACCGGCCACCACTGCCCGGATATTCGACCCACCTGTCCCTCAGGTAGTCCCTTACGACCTTCCACACATAGAGGGGCACTCCGTGTCTACCACAAGGTGTCTACCACCCTGTCCAGGAACTCGGGGTCCAAGGTCTCCGTCACGGAGGGCGCCCATTACCATTTTGTACGGGCGCCCCCAGGGTTCATGGTTCAGTAGCGCGAGGAGCTCTGACCACGCCCCCGCCTTTGCCCTCTTGATGACCAGCTGGAGGGCCACCACCTGCTCCCGGTAGCCCTCGTACAGTTGAAGTTCCCTCGCCAGGTCGCGACGCCGTGTTCGACGGGCTCTCTGGAACAGTCGCCGGGCGCGAAAACAAACATAGCGCATCCGCGCTATCTCCGAAGACCACCAATACGTTGCCCGTCGATCCGGGGCGCGGGACCAGGGCATGGCAGCATTGCAGACCGCTACCATACCCCCTTGGAACCACGCCGCCTCCACTTCGACGTCAACGACCCGCCCAGCCGGAAGTCCGGGCCAGGCCACGACGAGGGAGGCGGCCATTAGCACGTCCTCGTCCAGGCGCTTCAGCGCCCACCTCTTCTTCGAAGAAGGGGGAATGTAAGGGGACCCATACCCCCCGCCCCTACCAGCCCTCCCCGGCGGTCCACGGCCCCGGGTGGCGCGCACCTCCATCAGGATATAGAGGTGGTCACTCAACGTTTCCACCTCTTGCGCCACCCTCCAGCCCTTTACACGATCCACCACCAAGGAGGAGGCCCACGTCAAGTCGACAATGGACTCCCCCTGGTAGCGGACGCAGGTGCTGGCTGACCCCCGATTAAGTAATCGAAGGTCGGAGCCGGCCGCCCAGTCCAGCGCCGCCACGCCCCTGGGGTCCGTCCTGGGGGAACCCCAAGCCTGAGACTTGGAGTTAAAATCCCCCAGGACAATAACCGGACGGGGCCGACATCGCGAGATACATCTCGCGACCCCGTCCAGGAACTCCTCAAAGGACCTCAGGTTCCACCGAGGCGGCGCATAGACTGCCACCACCGCGATATCCCCCCATTGGACCGCGGCGTAGCCCTCGCCGCTCTCCAGAAGGGAGAACGGCAAGGGCATCGAAGCCCCTCCAAGGATGATCGCTACCGAGTCTCCCGGGTTTCCCACCCAATTCGGGTGGTCCGGGATCCTGTACGGCTCGGCAGCAATCGCCAACCCCACACCCCACTTAGCCATGGACTGGACAAGCATGTCCTGCGCCCTGGCCGGGTGGTTAAGGTTGGCCTGAAGCAGCAGGGCCATAGCCCCTTTACTGCTCCAGATCCATGGCCCCTTCCTCCACAGGCCTCGTCTCCAACGTTGCGGGAGGAGCTGTTTCTTGCGCCTCTCCTCCCTCTTCGGCCTTCTTCGCCACAGGACCAGGGACAACCGGTGCAGCTGCCACCGCCACCTTCCCACCTTCTCCGGTCCGTCCAGGCTCAGGGCAGCCAGTTTGGGGGCCAACTGCGTCTGCTGGGCCCCCTTGGCACCCTGGTTCCTCCTTCCTTTGGGGGGCACGCACCCTTTTGCCCCCATTCGATGGCCGGAGGGTTTCCCCAGGTCGGCGCACAGGGGGCACCGCGGACCGCTCCGACACTCCGCCACCATGTGCTCAGCACTGCCGCAGTTGTGGCATCGCCCGCTGCGGTCCACAGTGCTGGTGCACCGCTGCCTTACATGGCCCATCTCCAGGCAGCGGAAGCACTGCAGCGGGCGGTCCGCCAGCGCCTCCACCCGGGCAGTGGTCCAGCCGACGCGGATCTTCTTCGCCGCGACCACCTTCCTGGCAGCTGCCAATGGGCACTTCACCCAGAGGGTGCCGAGTCCCAGCGGATTTGTCGGGTCCACACCTCCGCTGGCGTACACCCTCCGACAGCTGCGATGGCCGCGGTCACGTCGCTGGTGGTGGTGGCCGCCACCAGGTCCCTCACCCGCATCTCCGCCATCTTCGTTGGGCGGGCCACGGTCACCCCGTCTTCACCGCCAAGGACCTCCCGCATCTTTGCTGCAAGGGCATCCGCCTTGGCAGCCCCCTCCGGCCCGGGGATCTCCAGAAGAAGACCCCCCGTCACAGCTCTCTTGGGCCGCAACTCCGTTATGTTGAGCTCCGACAGGTTAATCTTGCTGGCGGAGCTCATGGCCTCCGCGTACGACATCTTTGCCCCGTCCTTGATAGTCAGGGCCATCGCCGCCGTACGCGGGGGTCTGCGCTGGGTGATTTTGAGGCGGGCTGCCTTTGCCCCTCCCTCCTTCTTCCGCTGCTGTTGTTGTTGTTTCTGCTGCTTCATCTTCTGCGGCCGCTGCTCCTTCTGCGGCCTCGCCAGCAGCTTCTCGGCGGCCGCGGGAGGGGCCGGAGTCAGGGCCGGGCGTTCCTGGGCCCGGGTCGCCGCCTCCGCCTTCCTGCTCTTTCTTCCGGCCACCGTGGCCCACGTATTGACGGTCTGCGTCGGTGGGGGGGGGGGCACATCTGGGGAGAAGGAGAAAGCGTCTCCGGCTGCCGGGTCGCCGCGGATAAATTCCCGCGACGGCAGGCCGCCACCACCTCCGCCTGTATCTCCCTGATACGGACCTCCCCCGGCGTCTCGTCCTTCAACGTCCGCTGCGTGGGGGCTGCCCTCGCCAGGCCCTCCGACATCTCCTTCCTCAGAGCGACCAGCTTTTTCTCCACCCTAGCCATGAGGGTGTCGAAGAGGGGGTCCAGTCGCTCCTCGGTTATCGGCCCGGCCTTTCCTTTGGAGGAGGAGTAGGAGGAGCGGGACGCACTGGCCTTGGCCCTGTCCCCTTTCTCCTTCTGTCCTTTCTCCCTCGGCCTCACCGGGACCGCTTTGGCCGCAGCGAGCTCCAACTTCAGGTCGGCCACCTGACTGCGCAGCAGGAGGTTCTCCTCCTCCACCTGCTGCGCATTGTTCTTGGCCGACCTCTAATATACGAGAAAACCAAGACTCGGTTGGTTTCTGTCAAACTACGAGTGTTTGAGCTGTTACGGTGCGATGATTGACTGAGACTCCGTTGAGACTCGGTGCGATTTGGTGGAGGAGGTCGTCTCCTGCTTGATGTTGAACTTTGAATGTCTTCCTCGTCGAGCGTTCCTCAAAACGTCGACTCGGAAGAGTTTTTTATGCACGCCGATTGGACGTTTAGAAAAATATCTAATTACCAATCAGCGTGTTTCACAGGGAAGTCACACCCTTTCCTTGCGCCCGAATCGCGGTCTTGAAGAATGGGTGTGTCTTCGGTGGTTGCCGTCAGTTTTGGCGATTCAGGGGAAATTCCGCCGAGGTGTCGAAGCTTGACCTGGTCGACATCTCTTAGGGATCAGCGGCGAGCCCCCTTCGGAATCCAAGTTTATGACGCCTGCAATTAACTGTCGAGGTCGTATACGAAGTTACGCGTAATTGCCCTCTAGCTTAAGAAATAAAACGATTTCCTCAAAAACAGTTTTGGTACTTGCGCGTCATAAACGTGCTAACCGTCTGCACATGGAAGACCGTTCCTTGTGCAGATTGCTAGTCACCTTTTTTTGTACGGAACCATTGTATTACGGTCGTTCGCAGGTAAGGCGCGAGGTGTCAAACTGTTGCTCGCATGTCCCGACGCAACATACCGGCCCCCCTTGAACGATTCTGTTCAATATATTACAATATCCGGTATATTATTGTACCTGAACTGATTATTACTGTGAGGTCGCGCGGTTTGAGTATGACTTAATTCGTATAATCGCAATTAAATATAGCTTATGTTGTAGGATGTAGCGTAGTCTATATGTACATGTATGAATCCTTATTCGTAATTATAATAGTATACATTGCGTCTTGATATATTTACATGGAGCACTCTTATTGGTCATCAAGCGGAAGGGGAGACAGTTTTTTAACGCACCGCTTGTACGTACCGTGTATAGTTTTTACGGTAACCGTTCGTATCACGCTATCGTCTCCGGTATGTAGGGCTATGATTCGTCCAATTGACCACTTCATTGGAGGAACGTTGTCTTCTCGTAACAAGACTAATTCGCCTAGTTTAATGGCTGTTGTTCTCCCGAGATGCCATTTTTTGCGGACTGTGTGCTCCTGTAGATACTCCTTGACCCATCGGGTCCAAAAATGTTGTTGCAATTGTTGCACGTGTTGCCACATGGACAACCGTCGAGACGGAATTGCTGCAAACTTATAATCTGGCATATTCGTTAATACATCGCCGATTAGGAAGTGTGAGGGTGTTAAGGCTTTCAAATCGTTTGGATCGGATGATAAGGGTGTGATCGGTCGAGAGTTCAGTATCGCTTCGATTTGATTAACGTATGTCAACAAGGCTTCGTAGGACAGCAGCGTATCGCCGATTACACGCGTTAAATGGTGCTTGGTGGATTTGACTGCCGCTTCCCACAGACCACCAAAATGAGGGGATCGCGGTGGTATAAAATGCCACGTTATTCCGTCGTTACTCAATGTTTCCGCGATTGTATCATTATAGGTTTGCGCCTTTATCGTGGAATATAATTCCTTTAATTCTCGATTCGCGCCAACGAAGTTTGTTGCGTTGTCGCAGTATATGTCTGAACTTCTCCCTCGTCGTGAAAAGATTCGACGTAGTGCTGCTAGGAAGGCCTCGGTGGTTAAATCGCTGACTATCTCAATGTGGATAGCCCTTGTAGAGAAACAAATGAATATGGCTAGGTAAACCTTAAGTTTGTTCTTATTTCTATAGGCCTTTTCCTTTATATATATTGGACCACAGTAATCAACGCCTGTATGTAAAAATGGTCTCGTCTGCTGCAGACGACCCCTTGGTAAATTGCCCATTATGTAGTTGGGTATGGGTGGTCTAGCCTTATGACATCTGATGCATTTATGAACGATTTGACGGGTTAGCGCCTTGCCATTGGGTATCCAAAACTTCTGTCTCACCGCGTTTAACGTAGCTAATGCCCCTGCGTGAAAATGTTTCAGATGCTCGTCGCGGATAATTAGCTTGGTAATCGGGTGGTCCCTTGGTATGAGCATCGGGTGCTTGGCTTGATACGGAAGTGTCGCGTGATACAATCTGCCACCAACTCTCAATATTCCTTCGTTATCTATAAAGGGGTTTAATGGCGTGAGGGAGTTCGAAGGGGCGTCCGCTGATTGCAAGAAATGCATCTCCTTCGAGAATCCCCCTCGCTGTACAATCTTGATGATGCGAATTTCCGTTAATTGGAGCTCGTTGACTGATAGAGGACCGGTCAATTTTTCCTGTCGACTGGCGTTCCGTATGAACCGTCGACAATATGCGAGCACATGTCTTAGCCGATGGTAAGAAGAGAATTTGG
The DNA here is from genome assembly GCA_951802745.1 of Nomada flava. Lineage (NCBI taxonomy): Eukaryota > Metazoa > Arthropoda > Insecta > Hymenoptera > Apidae > Nomada > Nomada flava. The sequence continues at coordinate 11,700,844 of OX637903.1, forward strand.
ACAACGTGTCCCATTGTGCGAGTTGTATTGATAGCGCGATGGTAGGTCGTGTTTCAGGTATATCCGTAGGTTCTAGGATCGAAGCCGGCCAGGGTGATTCCGGTTCATTCAACCAAGTAGGACCGGAACGCCATAGAGTGTTTTTTAAGAAATCCCGTGGTTTGACATCGCGCGAAATTAGGTCTGCTGGGTTGTGCTGAGATGCGATGTGTCGCCAGTGGTTTTTGTCGGTCAGAGATTGTATTTCGGCAATTCGATGCAATACGAATGTTTTCAATAAATGGGGTGGCGTATTGATCCAATGTAGTGTTATCGTGGAATCGGACCAAAATGTCGTCGTGGCAAGGTTTAGTTTGCGTAAGCTCCTTTGGTGGCCTTGTACAATTTTGCTAATAGATGCGCGGCGCACAATTCAAGACGGGGCAGCGTAACCGTCTTTAAAGGGGCGACTCGTGACTTCGAGCACAATATTCGCGTCGTGATGGTACCTGCCTTGTTAACCGATCGTATATATAGGCATGTTCCGTATGCTCGTTGACTAGCATCGCAGAATCCGTGCAGGTGTATGGTTTCGAATTCTTTCGCGGTCACCTGTCTTTCGAAACTTAGAGCGCGTAGCAGTGGCAATTCCTGACAAAATTGCGTCCAAGTGGTATGTATCTCTGCGGGCACGGATTCGTCCCAGTCTAACTTCAGTTGCCATAACGATTGAATCATCATTTTTGCTTGAATGATAATCGGCCCGAGTAGTCCTAAAGGATCGAATAACGATGCGGTTTGTGATAAAATCGTCCGTTTAGTTACTCGTCCTTTTGAATCTAGGTTTGCAATGGTATAAAATATATTGTCTTGCCTAGCGTTCCAGTGTAAGCCGAGGGTTTTTATTGTCTCGTCCAAGTCTAAGCGTATGTGGTTGTCATCAGTCTTATCGGTAATTGAATTTAAGAGGCGTTCGTCATTGGAGGCCCATTGACGAATTTTAAAACCTGCTTTATTGCATAATTGAATCATTTCGTTTACTATGTCTTTCGCTTCGGTGTACGTGTTTGCGCCCGTTAATAAATCGTCCACGTAGAAATCTTCGCGCAAGATGGTGGCTGCCTTGGGGAATTGATCTCCCTCTTATTCGGCCACCTGATGTAAGGATCGAATTGCTAAGAAAGGGGCTGCGGATGTACCATACGTGACGGTGTTTAGAGCGTTTGTCTCTAAGCGCTCCTGCGGATTCGCACGCCATAGTATCTTTTGATACCTGCGGTCCCTTGGATGGATTAGGACTTGCCGATACATTTTTGCGATAACCGCCGTTAATACGTAGGAATGCATTCTGAATCGTAATAGTATGGAACATAAATCGTCTTGAATAGTTGGGCCTACCATTAATGTGTCGTTCAAGGAGACACCGCTTGAAGATTTGGCGGAGGCATCGAAAACAACGCGTAGTTTTGTTGTGGCACTTGATTGTTTAAGTACCGCGTGATGTGGCAAGTAATAGCCTTCCGATACACGGGGGTTGTCTAATTTTGTCATGTGATCTAATTGGCAATACTCGTTCATAAATTCGGTGTATTTGATTTTTAACTCCGGATTCCTAGTGAACGATCGTTCTAACGAGTGGAAACGTTGGAAAGCCGCTGAACTGTACTACATATTTGCCGGTTGAGAGTTCTCGCGTAGTATTCTGCCGATAGTGAATTTCACAAGCTGATTCTTCGTTCGACAATGCAGCTTGTCGCGACGGTTCTTCTAACTCCCATAATTTAGACAGATCGAATGCTAGCGATTGCAATGACATATTGCAGATTCGTTTCTGCGTTTGAGTGGATTGACCGATTCTACCTGAGGCGACCCAGCCAAGCTTGGTCTTCTGGAGTTTCGCGGTGCTATTTGCGATTGTCATTTCTCCTATACATAATAGGTCGTAAAAGATCTCCGCGCCGAGGATACCATCTATCTGGGATGGATTGCGGAATTCGGGATCAGCTAGTGGAAGATTTTCCGGTATTGGTACATGAGCTCACGTGAGTATCTGAGATGGTAACGATTCGGTGATCTGTGGTAATATTAGGAAGGTCAATTTGACGTTGAAGTTGTTGATGCGCGATTTGATATGTGTCGTTACCATGGAGTTTATTCTAGACGTGATGTGGTTTATTCCTACTACAGGTACGTCGATATTGGTTCTAGACAATCCAAGCTTGGCTACAATATGTTCGCTTAAGAAATTTGATTGTGATCCGGAGTCTAGCAGCATTCTACACGACTGAACGAGTCCGTTCTGGTCAGGTATGTGAATGACCGCGGTGGGTAGCAGGAGATCCCGTTCCAATGTTTGGATTCGACTCCGTACATGTTCTACGTCCCTTGCAGCTGGTTCGTCGGGTGTATTTAATATTTTTTGGAAACGCGTGAGATTACCCTTAATCGGAGCGCGTTTCCGAACTAATTCGCGTTCGCGTTTGCTACTCTCTTCGGACGTCATTGTTGATGGTTGAAAGGGAATCGGATGTGATAGATATTGGGGAGGACAGTAAAGATCGGCGAGTATCAATGAATAACAGACTCACGTTTGCGTGGACGCCCAAGGTGTGGATGGCGGCGTGATAATGTGTCCTTAATGTTGGAGATTCTCCTGGTGGCACACGGGCGCTCAGGATGTCTTCAGGTGTGGAGATCTTCCTCACGATCGGTGATTGCTCCTGGGATGTTGATCCAAAAGAGCGCGTTCCCGATGTGGTTCCTTGCACTCCGTCGTTCACGGCGTGTGGTAATTACGGCGTCGAATGCGACCGTACTGGTGATGGTTGCGGATGCAGCACCTTGCTGCTATGTCCGCCGATGAGGTGATGTACGACCGTAGCACTTATTGCTGCGTCGTTCTGGACCGTGCCTTAGGTCCTGGATGTTGTCTACAGATGTAGACCCAAGTTTCGGATGCTGGATCCGTTGATGATGGTTTGGCAGACTCGGTGTTCCCGGTCTGTCTTGATCGACCAAGATATTGATCGATCCGATTTTTCGAGGATGGTGCACTGTTTGCACAGTCTAACCACTACTCGCGTCGGGTACGTGGATCGCCTTTCCAAAGGCTGAATCCGTGGAACTCGCGATAACGATCGCGATCCGGCTCGAAGGACCAAAATGTTGAGCGCCGTGGTATGCGACACTCCGAGATTACGGTAATATGTTCGATATACCGTCTCGTTACAAATATAAATTGTAACGAGTCACTAATGATATACGAGAAAACCAAGACTCGGTTGGTTTCTGTCAAACTACGAGTGTCTGAGCTGTTACGGTGCGATGATTGACTGAGACTCCGTTGAGACTCGGTGCGATTTGGTGGAGGAGGTCGTCTCCTGCTTGATGGTGAACTTTGAATGTCTTCCTCGTCGAGCGTTCCTCAAAACGTCGACTCGGAAGAGTTTTTTATGCACGCTGCTTGGACGTTTAGAAAAATATCTAATTACCAATCAGCGTGTTTCACAGGGAAGTCACACTCTTTCCTTGCGCCCGAAGCGCGGTCTTGAAGAATGGGTGTGTCTTCGGTGGTTGCCGTCAGTTTTGGCGATTCAGGGGAAATTCCGCCGAGGTGTCGAAGCTTGACCTGGTCGACATCTGTTAGGGATCAGCGGCGAGCCCCCTTCGGAATCCACGTTTATGACGCCTGCAATTAACTGTCGAGGTCGTATACGAAGTTACGCGTAATTGCCCTCTAGCTTAAGAAATAAAACGATTTCCTCAAAAACAGTTTTGGTACTTGCGCGTCATAAACGTGCTAACCGTCTGCACATGGAAGACCGTTCCTTGTGCAGATTGCTAGTCACCTTTTTTTGTACGGAACCATTGTATTACAGTCGTTCGCAGGTAAGGCGCGAGGTGTCAAACTGTTGCTCGCATGTCGCGACTCAACAAGCTGTTACGTTAATTTTATCTGCAATATTAGTGGAAGAAAAAGTTAAATCTAAATTCGAACTGTAACCATAGGAACGAATATAAGTAGAGGTGTTATTATTATGTAGAAACAAATTAGAAATATTAACACATTCAAGAAGTTTTTCACCATTAGAATCGATTTTGTCACAGTTCCAAGCATAGTGGTGTGCATTAAAATCTCTCACCAAGATCGTACGATTTTTTTTATTGATTTGTAGGAGGGCAACGACCGGACGGGCCGGCCATAGGCTCGAGCGCGACTCTAAACAAATAAGCCTAAACGAGAGCAATGAACTCGGAAGGCCACGGCCTTCCGAACTATTGTTATTAGATAGTAAGTGCGAGTGCGATAGCACGAATGCGAAAGAGCGATGCGAAAAAGATATAAAAGCGTGAAAGCGAAAGCAAGCGAGTAGAGTTGACAGCGATACCTTTACGGCGACACAGTGATTTATTAGCGATTTTTGTGCAAAGTTTAAATATACAGCGATTTTTACAGTATACGCATCCCACTTATTACAATCCTACACTCCGTTCCTACAAACTTGGGGGCTCAGCCAAAAAAAAAAAAAAGTGCTACGAAACCAAGAACAATGAGTGTTGCGGGTTGGAAAGCAACGCAATTAAAAGAAGAATTGGAGAAACTTGGCCTATCAACAGAAGGCACAAAGGCAGCCCTACTAATGAGGCTGACAAAAGCGAAAGGAGGAACAAATCCATCGCTCCCCAGTCCGGCAACGCTGGGCGAGGATAGCGAACAGTTGGAGGACACCAGTAATCCGCCGGAGGACAGACCGTAAAACCCGGCGACCGACAGACCCTGGTACACACTTCCCAGCGAGCAGACACCAACTGCACGCGAGCAGGAAATGCACCGCGAGATGGAATTCTTACGACGCGAAAACGATCTGGCACGCCGCGAACTCGAATTAGCGCGTCGGGAAATCGCGCTTATGCAACAAATGCAGTCCCATGAAGTGACTGTCGACGCGATGCCGACGACAAGTGCGCGACAGCCCAAAACCAACATATCAGCAGTTGCGGAACTGTTAAGTTACTTTGACGGAGGCGATGGCACCTTCGATAGATGGGAAAAACAAGTAGACCTCTTGAAAGCAACATACAATCTGTCGGAAAATGAATGCAGAATCCTGATCGGATCCAGACTCACAAGGGAAGGACCCCAATTGTCCGACTTCGATTTTCACGAGATTTTGTAAGATGATACTATGTAGGCCCCTAATGATAGGTGTCAAATATTAGCTTCAGATACTCAATAGTTTAAAAGATATAAACAATTAAAGATGCGTACCTGTCTTTATGCCATGCGTATAAACAGATTTATATAAAGTGTGATGGCGCAGTGTGATAATTCGAAGACTCGTACCACGAGAGTCCTGGGTTCGATTCCGCCCAAGTATATTTTTTTTCATCAGTTCTACTATCTACAGATCGACGATATTTATTAAGAACTGTATCTTCCACGAATAGAAAATGCTACATATAAAGAAATATTGTATCGAACTTATTAATAATTGAAAGCAAATTTCAATACTATACTAATAGTATCTTTTTTAAATTATTATCTAAAGGATGAGAACTTTTTATTATTATTAGTCATTCTTTTTTATTTGTATCGTGTACGATGTAATCACAATAGAGTTGAAAAAAAAAATATACTTGGCCGGAATCGAACCCAAGACTCTCGTGGTACGAGTCATCGAATTATCACACTGCGCCATCACACTTTATATAAATGTGTTTATACGCATGGCATAAAGATAGGTACGCATCTTTAATTGTTTATATCTTTTAAACTATTGAGTATCTGAAGCTAATATTTGACACCTATCATTATAGTATCTATATAGTATCATAGTGTCTATATAGTATCATCTTACAAAAGCTCGTGAAAATCGAAGTCGGACAATTCGGGTCCTTCCCTTGTCAGAGGAAAGGCTCTCGGCTGGCTCCATTCTAAACCGGAATTCCTTCAATTGTCCACCAGAGAACTATTTGGGGAACTGCGGGCAATGTTCGGCCTCGAAGCGGACAAAGCGGACCGACGAAAACGGTTCGAGCGACGCGTATGGAAACGAGACGAGAGCTTCCCTGAGTACTATCACGACAAGGTGCTGCTAGCTAACCGCGTACCAATACCGGAGGATGAAATGGTGAGCGAAATCATCGTTGGCATTCCAGACATCGCGCTGCGCAACCAGGCGCACATACAACGTTTTGGAACTAGGATGGCTCTACTTGCCGCATTTGGTAAGGTGCGCATGGAGCCATCCACAAAATTTCCCACGGAACACGACGATCGGAAGCGGTACGAAGGGAAAAACCATTCCCAAGGAGCAGCCAGGACGGATGTAGCGAGCAGCGCAAAGATGAGACGGTGTCCCAGCTGCGGATCCAAGTACCATTCCCTCACTGACTGTCCTACGAAGGATAAGGGCATGAAATGCTTTGGGTGTCGCGGATATGGGCACATATCAGCAAACTGTCCATCGAAGACGAAAAACGAAAGCGGCTGCAACGTGGCGGAGTTCCAGTTTGCTGCAACACCTCCCGTAAGTGACAAACATCACAAAAAGGCAACAATAAACGGCTACGAAGTAAACGCGTTAATCGATACAGGCAGCGATATATCGTTAATGCGAGCAGACGCGTATGTAGCGATAGGCGCCCCTGCTCTAGAGCGACGGGAAATTGTCTTTCACGGCATAGGTATGCGCAGTAACAAAACGCTAGGAGAATTTAAAACAAAAATCAAAATAGACGACAAAGAATACGATTTCCGCGTTCACGTAATTCCTGGCGACTTGACGCAACATAAATTAATCATCGGCACAGATTTCTTAAATACGGTAAAGCTAACGATAGAAAAAGGAAAGATCTCGATTGACGCGCCCACGCGAACGATCGAATCCAGTCCGCCGGATATTCCACAAATTTTTAAGATCGAATGCGATGCCGAGGTCAATCATATAGAAACGGATATAGCGCACATAGCCAATCCAGTCTACAGAGCCATAGTAAAAAATATGGTAGAAGTTTACAAACCGGTCAAAACTCGCGAAGGCAATATTAAAATGTCCATCGCGGTTAAGGATGACGAACCCGTCTTTCAGAGAGCGCGCCGCTTGTCTCAACCAGAGAAAGCAGAATTAGACAAGCAATTAGACGAATGGTTGCATGACGGCATCATACAGCCATCACTATCAGAATACGCAAGCCCCGTAGTATTGGTGAAGAAAAAAGACGGTACCATGAGAATATGTGTCGACTATCGGAAGATAAATAAAAAAATCATAAAGGACCGGTACCCTCTCCCTCTAATAGAGGACCAACTAAATAGGTTGCAAGGCGCAAAACTCTTCTCGACGCTCGACCTGAAAAACAGATTCTTCCACGTACCCATAGAGAAAGACAGTAGGAAATATACCGCGTTTACCGTTCCGGACGGACATTACGAGTTTCTAAGAGCTCCATTCGGATTATGTAACTCCCCCAGCGTATTCCAAAAATTTATCAACGATACCTTTCGCGAATTGTTAAGGGCCGGCACAGTCCTAATTTACGTTGACGACCTAATAATACCCTCGCTAACCATGGACGATGGAATCGAACGATTATCGCGTGCGTTGAAGGTAGCTTCCGAACACGGTCTCCTTATTAATTGGAAAAAATGCCGGCTCTTGCAAGAACAAGTCAAATTTCTAGGACACATTATCGAAAATGGTAGCATACGCCCGTCGGAGGAAAAAACGGAAGCGGTCATGCGATTCGCAAAACCAACATGCGCGAAAGAATTGCAGAGTTTTCTCGGCCTAGCAGGGTACTTTCGAAAATTTATCCCAAACTACGCGATCACCGCGCGACCGTTGTCAAATCTATTAAGAGCAAACGTTGAATTCCGTTTCGGGAACGAGGAAGAGCAAGCATTCAATAGATTAAAGAACGCCTTAGCGGAGAAACCCATTTTAAAATTATACCAGTTAGATACAGAGACCGAACTGCATACAGATGCGTCAAAATACGGGTACGGCGCCATACTAATGCAACGCGATAAGGACGATGGGGAATTTCACCCTGTATTCTATGCGAGTGGTAAGACGACTGCGGCAGAGGAAAAATACACAAGCTACGAGTTGGAGGTCCTAGCTATAATAAAAGCGCTAAAAAAATTTAGAATCTACCTATTAGGCATTCCGTGTAAAATAATCACAGACTGTCGGGCGTTCACACTCACAATGAATAAGGCGGACCTAAGCGTCCGGATCGCGAGATGGGCTCTCTTACTAGAAGAATTTAATTATACCATAGTACATCGACCGGGTAAACAAATGGCGCACGTAGATGCCTTGAGCCGCAGTCCTCTTCCCGCGGTATTCACGATCGACGAGAGCGAAGAAAGCATAACAGAGCGACTACGAAAAGCTCAGCGTGAGGATGCTGACTTAAACAAAATTGTTGAGGCGTGTGAACGAGACAGCATGGAAGGGTATGTCGTACGAAACGGATTATTATTTAAAGAATGCGAAGGTCACGTGCGACTAGTAGTGCCAAAATCAATGCAAATCCAAATCGTGAGACGAGCGCATGAAAATGGCCATTTTTCGACGAAAAAAACCGAATGGCTTCTACAAAGAGACTACTGGTTCCCCAATCTGCGAGCGAAGGTAGATAAAGTCATAAAAAACTGCGTCGGTTGCATTCTGGCAGAGAAAAAACAGGGGAAACTGGAAGGGTTATTGCACACGATCGATAAGGGCGAACTACCATTAGACACCTACCATATAGACCATCTTGGACCAATTGCGTCCACAAAAAAAAGCTACCGTCATATTTTGGCAGTAGTCGACGCATTTACAAAATTTGTATGGCTGTACGCGACAAAATCGACCGACTCGACGGAAGTTATACAACGGTTAACGAAACAAGCAGCAATATTCGGAAATCCGCGCCGTATTATCTCCGACCGAGGCACCGCATTCACATCGAACGCATTCCAAAACTATTGCAGCGAATATCATATCGAGCACATTCTGATTGCAACAGGTACCCCAAGAGGCAATGGCCAGGTTGAAAGGGTCAACCGAACCCTCATCCCAATACTAACAAAATTAAGCGCACCAAAGCCAGAAAATTGGTACCGCCACCTGGAAGCGTTACAGACATGCCTAAATTCCACGTTTCATCGCAGCATTGGTACTACTCCATTCGACCTCTTGTTTGGGACACGCATGAGAACGAAGGAGGATCTACCCATCACCGAGTTGGTGCAGGCGGAATGGGTCAAGAAATTCCAAGAGGACCGAAATGAGCTGCGATGCAACGCGAGGGAACAAATTATGAAGATGCAGGCGGAGAATAGAAAGACGTACAACAGGAAAAGACGAAAAGCGCAGGTATACAAAGAAGATGAACTAGTGGCTATAAAAAGAACGCAGATGGGTCCAGGTCAAAAGCTCACACCTAAATATCTGGGCCCATATACGATAACAAAAGCACTACGCAATGATCGCTACCTAGTGAGAAGGGTCGGCAATCACGGGGGCCCGCGCGAAACCTCAACAGCGGCAGACCATATGAAACCATGGATAGAAGATCAAGCAGAATTAAGCGATAGCGATTCCGAAGTAAAATAGCGAAATAGCGAACGAAGTAGAAAAAGCGATCAGCGGCACCTGAGGGCAGGTGCACTTGTCAGGACGGCCGAGTGTAGGAGGGCAACGACCGGACGGGCCGGCCATAGGCTCGAGCGCGACTCTAAACAAATAAGCCTAAACGAGAGCAATGAACTCGGAAGGCCACGGCCTTCCGAACTATTGTTATTAGATAGTAAGTGCGAGTGCGATAGCACGAATGCGAAAGAGCGATGCGAAAAAGATATAAAAGCGTGAAAGCGAAAGCAAGCGAGTAGAGTTGACAGCGATACCTTTACGGCGACACAGTGATTTATTAGCGATTTTTGTGCAAAGTTTAAATATACAGCGATTTTTACAGTATACGCATCCCACTTATTACAATCCTACACTCCGTTCCTACAGATTCGATTAAAAATGTCGTCCCTTTGAGCTTGAGACAAGGGACCGGGGGTTCTGTAACAGACAAATAATTCAAGATTTGGTTTAACATTTGTAATTCTTATACCTGTCATTTCTATCGATTGGTCTAGATTAAGGTCACTTTTTAGTTCGTAATATGCTAAATGGTTCTGGATTAGTAATAATATACCGCCTCCTCTTGAATAAGATCTGCCTTTTGTGAGAATTTTAAAACCATTCAAGGAGTCCAAATTTTTTTTCTTTTTGTTATTGTTGAAGATGTCGATGATAAATTGGAAAACTTCAACACACCACCTGTATACTAATAAGTAAGGAGTAGGGAGATTTTTCTGGGGACTCAGGTGTTTATAAATATGCGTGCAGAGCGACAGACGACACACAAAAGGTAGAAGGTTGAGAATGGTTCAACAAGCGTGCGTTATCTAAAGTAATTTTCTGTTCTTTGTATTTACTTATATATATTCAATAAATCTTTTGTTTATTTATATTCTTTAAATAAATAACCATAACAGGTTATGGGCCCAGTCTATCGCGTTTTTATTGAATTTAAGTGAATTACAAAAAGGTGAAAGAGTGTTACAAAATCCAAGATGGAGGTTTCAAGCCTGAAAATTGAGAAGCTACGTGACAAAGACAATTGGCATCAATGGCGTTTCATTATTCGTACCTTGCTGGAAAATGAGGACGATCTATTGGATGTCTGTGAGGGAAAATTAATAAAACCTGCAGATAGTATACAGGATCGGGATGTGAAGCTTAAAAGGTTTGAAAAAGCGGACAAAGCTGCGAGGAAATTAATCGTAACGACGGTTGAGAAAAAGCCGTTGGATCTACTTTTGAACTGTACAACCGCCAAGGACATGTGGACGAAGTTGAATTCCGTATATGACATGAAATCTAATGAAACTCTATCATTGATACAGAAACAGTTTTTTGAGTGTAAGTGGGAATCAAATGAAAGTGTTGCCCATAATTTATCAAAACTGGAAAACATAGTTACAAAAATGAAAAGTCTTGGTGGAGGAATTCCTGATTCCATGATGCTAACGCGTGTGTTGTGTATTTTACCAACCAAATTCAATCATTTTCATAGCGCGTGGGACTCAGTAGACGAACAGAAGAAAACGTTAGAAAATTTAACCACGAGGCTAATGGCGGAAGAGCTAAGAATTCAAAGACAAGAAGAGTCAAGCGAGTCAACGGTTGCCCTGTTTACAAATTCAAGACAGAAAAATACGGTGAATAACAGGTATGATCGAAGAGGGCAAGTCGAGTATGTACGGAGCAATAAACAGATAAGCTGCTATACTTGTGGACGGAGAGATCATTTGAAAAAGGACTGTCCGGGTTGTTATTCATGTGGCTCGAAGAATCACCTTAGCAAAAATTGTCCTAAGAAAGGAAGAAGACTGGCAAAGCTGGATGGTGGGAGTTCGTCACAACAACATACACACACCAGGCAGGCGTTCGTAGGTGTCAACGGCATTATCACTGGAGATGGCTGGCTGATAGATTCAGGAGCATTCGATCATATGTCACACCGACGGGATTGGTTCCATTCTTTTGAAGAGTTCGAGAGTCCGGTAAAAATCAAGGTTGGAAACGGAGAAGAAATTTGCGCATACGGGAAAGGTAATATTGAAATAGAGACTTTTGTAAACAGTGACTGGATCCCAGGGACTATGTATGGCGTTTTGTATGTACCGTGTTTAAAACAAAATTTGTTCTCGGTAAAAGTAGTTGCGAAGAAAGGCGTGAATTTTTCTATCACAAATTGCGGAAAGCATTGCTCATTTACGCGTAACAATAATGTCACAGCGACAGGTTCGGATAGCGGTAACTTATATAAATTAGATGCTCGTGTCGTAAAACCGAAAGAATGTTACGTTGTCAATAAAGTAGATACGCTTCAACTATGGCATGAACGACTTTGTCATCAAAACAAAAGACACGTTAAATCGTTTCTAGGTAATATAGGGATAAACTTGGTAGTCGATAATGATTTTTGCGAAGGATGTGCTTACGGAAAGATGCATCAATTAACGTTTCATGAGAGAATGGAACGTGCAACCGAAGTTCGAGAAGTTATACATACCGATGTATGCGGACCAATGCAGATAGAGTCTTTAGGCAAAAAGCGATACTCTTTAATTTTCAAGGATGAATATTCAGGTTTTAGAAACATTTATTTTCTACGCGAAAAGTCAGAAGTTTGTGAAAAACTAGAATTGTTTTGCGGAGAAATTAAGAATCAGTTTGGTAGAGACATAAAAGAACTTCATAGCGACGGTGGCAAAGAATACATGTACAAACGAGTAGAAAATCTATTAAATAGTAGAGGTATAAAACACTCGGTAAACATTGCCTATACGCCACAACAAAACGGTGTAGCGGAACGCGATAATCGCATTATAACCGAAGCTGCACGATCTATGATTTACTCAAATTCAAATTTACCCTTATCGGTGTGGGCAGAAGCGATGAATACTGCTGTATATGTAATAAATCGTACAGGTCCATCAAAGCAAGCAGGAAAAACTCCTTATGATCTATGGTACGGCAAAACCGCCAATGTAAACAATCTTAAGGTCTTTGGTACGGAATGCTTCATTCATATACCAGGCGAGAAACGGAAGAAATTAGATAAAAAAGCTATTAAAGGTTTCTTTGTTGGATATGTCGATAATTGCAAAGGATTTCGTGTTTATATTCCTAGTCTAAGAGACGTAGTTTTAAGCCGCGATGTTTTGTTTAAAAAGGAAAAGTTGATTGCAAGTGAGATTAGTGTTGAAATACAAAATGCAAGTACAAGTAAGGATGATTTAGTCATTGAAACAGATGAGGATTCGTTTGAGAGTGCGGAAGATGATGCTGCGGATAATCAGACAGAAAATATCGAATCTTCAAGTATAGATAACAGTAGTTTAACGCGACAGTTGAGAGATAGGCGAATGATAAGACCGACAGATTTTTACGGATGTTCAATAACGTATTTCGCAGAAAGATTGCCTACTAGTTATAAAGATGCTATTAAATCCAAAGAAAATTACAAATGGAAAGCAGCTATGCAGAATGAGATCGATTCTCTACGCGAAAACCAAACATGGGTGTTAGTAGAAAAACCAGAAAACCAAACAATTATAAATAATCGGTGGGTTTACACAAAAAAACTTAATTCAGATGGTACTGAACGATATAAGGAACGATTAGTTATAAAGGGTTACAATCAGGTAGAGGGGTTAGATTATAAAGAAACGTTTAGTCCCGTAGTTCGTTATGATACAATAAGAATACTGTTAAGTATTGCAGCTCGCGACGCATTATGTCTTGCACAATTTGATATAAAGACTGCCTTTTTATACGGTAAATTAACTGAAAATATTTACATGAAACAACCTGAAGGATTCGATGATGGGACATCGAGGGTATGTAAATTGCAGAAAAGTTTATATGGGCTGAAGCAGGCACCGCGATGTTGGACCGAACATTTTTCAAAATTCTTAAAAGTTTTTGGTTTTCAACAAAGCACAGCTGATCCCTGTTTTTATATGTATAGTATGAATAGTGAAAAACTACTTCTAGCTATATATGTAGATGACGGACTTCTAGCTGCTACACGTGAATTTCTATTGGACAAATTTTTGTATGAATTAAATCAACGATTTAAGGCGACAGCTACTAAAAATGTAAATAGTTTTCTCGGAATAGAAATTAATAGGTTAAGCGATGGGTCAATTTTTGTAAGTCAATGTAAATACATTACGAAAATCTTAGGAAAGTTTAAGTTGGATAACGCGAACAGCGTTTCTACCCCAATTGATACAGGTTGGGAGTCAAATTCGTCTGAAAAAGGGAACTGCAATGTACCATATCGAGAAGCTGTTGGTAATCTAATGTTCCTACAAGTAGTTAGTAGACCGGATATAGGATACGCCGTTAATATAACAGCGAGAGCTTTAGAAAATCCTAGCAAAGAACACTGGCTATTAATTAAGCGCATATTGCGATATCTTATAGGAAGCAAAGATGTAGGTCTGCTTTATTGCAGGACAGGTAACTTCGAAGCATACAGCGATGCTGACTTTGCAGGCGACAAAAGAGATCGAAAATTCACTTTGGTTATAGTATGTAAGTACGCGAATGCGGCCGTCACATGGCAGAGTAAACGACAACAGTCTGTAGCGCTGTCTACAACTGAGGCTGAATATGTCAGCGCAGCTTCAGCTGTCAAAGAAATCATCTGGTTGAAAAAGTTATTAACTGAATACGGCAATAAAGAGAATTATGTACTCTATATAGATAACATGAGCGCGATAAAACTTATAAAAAATCCAGAATTCCATCAGCGAAGCAAGCATATTGATGTGAAATATCACTTCGTGCGTGATTTATATAAAAACGGCGAAATTAATGTCAAGTATATTCGAACCGAAGAGCAGATAACAGATGTATTTACGAAAGCTCTGGCAAAGCCGCGATTTCTGGAATTAAGAAGTAAATTAGGTTTAAGAAACAAAAGCGAACTGGAAATAGAAATACCTGAAACCATTTGTAACTATGTAAATTAAGTAAAGTGTGTAAAGTTTTAGGGGGAGTGTTGAAGATATCGATGATAAATTGGAAAACTTCAACACACCACCTGTATACTAATAAGTATGGAGTAGGGAGATTTTTCTGGGGACTCAGGTGTTTATAAATATGCGTGCAGAGCGACAGACGACACACAAAAGGTAGAAGGTTGAGAATGGTTCAACAAGCGTGCGTTATCTAAAGTAATTTTCTGTTCTTTGTATTTACTTATATACAGGGTGGCCCACATAACTCTGAACAGCTCAATATCTCGAAAACTATGCCATCGATTTTAAAGTTCTTAGTCTTAAATTGCATGGAACTGGAGGGCCTTTCTGACTACATAAACGTGAAGTGGCCTCCCTCCCCCTTTAACGGGGGAGGGGAGGTACCTTTGTAATTTTAAATGGAACCCCCTATAAAATGTTACATATTTAGATTCTACAGGAAAAAACAAGTCAATTTTGTCTGAAACATTTTTTTGTCAGATACTTCCATGATGAGATATAACAGTTTGAAGTTTCGAGTTGTAGGTACTTGAAGCGCTCGGAAATAGCGTTATGGAATTATACGCGCTTGAGTCCTTTGCTTATTCGTGAAGAAATAAAATGTACTTTAAATTAAATGTTCAAAATGTCCACCACGGGCTTGTAAACATTTATTTACTCGAAACATCAAAGTTGTTCTAACATTTTTTAACATTTCGGGAGTCACTGAAGCGCAAGCGTCACGTATTCTTTGCTTCATATCCTCTTTTGTCGTCGGTGGTTCAAACATAACTTTGTCCTTTACATATCCCCATAAGAAAAAATCTAATGGTGTTAGATCGGGGGATCGAGGAGGCCATTGACGAGGTCCCCCACGACCTATCCATTTGTTCCCAAATTTTTCGTTCAAAAATTGCCTGGTGATGATTGCAAAATGTGGAGGAGCGCCGTCTTGTTGGAACCACATTTCTCTTCTAACGTGCAGTGGCACATCTTCCAAAAGCGCAGGCAAATGATTTTTTAATAAATCACAATAACTTGCAGATGTTACAGTTTCTTGAAAAAAATAAGGTCCAATCACAAATTCTCCTATTAGGCCACACCAAACATTTAAAGACCATCGATGTTGAAAGGGAACACATCGCATCCAATTTGGGTTTTCCACGGCCCAATAATGCAGATTATGTCTATTTATATGCCCTGAATTCATAAAAGTGGCCTCATCGGAAAAAAATATTTTGCACAAAAAGTCATTTTCCACAACACCCTGCAGCCACTCACAAAATCTTACGCGGTGATCGTAATCTGCTATCGAAAGCTCTTGTGATAAAATCATGTGATATGGATGATACTTTTGCCGTTTCAAAATTCGTTGAATTGATGAACGACTAATATGTGATGTTTGTGCAAGTGTACGTTGACTAATATGAGGATTTAATGTAATTGCAGCAAGAATACTGGCACTATTATTTTCATTAGTGACAGCTTTAGGTTTATTGCGAGTTTTTTTACACAATTCATCGTGCTCGCGAAGCCGCTTTTCTAAATTATGAAATGTTGCATGACATTTTTTGATCCCATAACGTTCAAAAAACATCACTGCTGCACGCCGATAATTTTTTTGGCATTCACCTAACGTTAACAACATATTCACTTCTGTGTCAAAAGTAGCCATAATCACAATGTTACTGCTGGAATAACAGCTCTAAACTGAAAACGTTTTCATAGATTAGTGAGTCAAACTCAAGAATTGTAAATATTATTGTTTGTGTTTCTTCATGAATAAGCAAAGGACTCAAGCGCGTATAATTCCATAACGCTATTTCCGAGCGCTTCAAGTACTTACAACTCGAAACTTCAAACTGTTATATCTCATCATGGAAGTATCTGACAAAAAAATGTTTCAGACAAAATTGACTTGTTTTTTCCTGTAGAATCTAAATACGTAACATTTTATAGGGGGTTCCATTTAAAATTACAAAGGTACCTCCCCTCCCCCGTTAAAGGGGGAGGGAGGCCACTTCACGTTTATGTAGTCAGAAAGGCCCTTCAGTTCCATGCAATTTAAGACTAAGAACTTTAAAATCGGTGAAATAGTTTTCGAGATATTGAGCTGTTCAGAGTTATGTGGGCCACCCTGTATATTCAATAAATCTTTTGTTTATTTATATTCTTTAAATAAATAACCATAACAGTTATTAGTATGGTTGTTACTTTCGGAAATCCAAGACCCGACACAAATAAAGATGTCTGTATTAGCTAGTATAATCGGTAGTTCATCACCCTTGTTTAAGATGCTTCTAGAGTTCCAAAACACTATTTTAAGCTTTTTGTGGTAATAACTATCCATTGTATGACAATTATTGAGAGGATTCGTACTGCTCCGTTACGTTGGTGTTTTTCGAGTCGTTGTTGAATGCGTTTAGTGTGCTAGATGTCAAAAGCTTTTTTTTAATTTTAGTGATCTTTATTATAAGGGAACGATTATTCAAATGCGGGTAAATTTCGTCAATAAATTTAGTCAAATTTGCAGAAACAGGAGTATGAAGGTCAACTACACTGGGTTCACCTGAAGTAGCTTCAAAGAAAGACTTAATTTTGTTAAAATCTGAAGCGTATTTAGTAGCTGTATCGCTTATAACTTCTTTTAAATGCGCTGGTAAGTTTTCAAAGGCCGTCCCTGTATCTTTTTTTTACGAATTTGTGTCATCATTAATTTGGCTACAAAGCCCTTTCTTCTTGCGAAATCTCGGTTTGGTAAATTCTTTTTCATTGTCGGTGGTCGTACTGTCGTCCAGAGAGTCTGAGCAGTCTATATTTTTTGCTGCTGGCTGAGCGATAACATTATTTGGTGTATTTGATGCATTTTCTGAGATGGTTGACGAAGGGGGAGGGCGCTTGATGCCTTGTTTATTAGCGTCACTCTGTGGGCGCGAGTCACTATTTACAGCGTCTTTGTTTGTAACAGTAGCTGGAGAAGAATCAAATTCCTCAGACGCTTGTGTGGAACTTGACGGACATAATTTTGCTATATGACCCTTTTGTTTGCAAATGGAGCACTCAGTGCCGTCAGTACTGAAGTATAACCAATAATTTGTTCCTTCGTAGTTGATTTGGGCCGATTCGGGTAAGAGGATTTCATCTCCATCTTTGATATATACCTGTCTTCGATGGGACTGTATGTGCGAACGCCCAGGCTTACTTAGGGTTGCTTTGATGTTGTAAATAGAGGAAACGAGCGTAATGCCTTTGGCCTTGAGTACGTTGACTACTACATCACTAGGAATGTCTATTGAAATATTTGAGATTACGACTCGTTTATTTTTCTCTAGTAGAGGCCTAACTTTGAGGTCCTTGTTTTTAACTTGCATTGTTTGGCCAGATATTTTTTCCACTAAAGCTTTACTTGACAAGAAGACGCATACTCTGGCCCCGGATATTTTGGAAATAGATAGGATACTATTAACATTAACAATAGATTAGAATAGATAGAATCAACGATGATTGCCTCGTCCCTTTTTTGGTTGGGTAACATTAGCGTAGCTTTTTACTTGGCGATTGAATGGATTAGAATGGTTTGACACTTGTTGACGTTGAGAGCCATTGATGCCGCTGTCGTTGGGCGACGTCATGGCGAAGAAGATTTTTCCAAGCCTTGCAAACTGCAAAACAGTTGCAGGCTTGGGCGAAACGAGTTTTCTTAGAACGTTAGGACGAGATTTCTAGGATTTCACTTAGTTTAGCACTACACAAGAAAAATCCAAAGACGCTCGCACACGTCTTCGGTATGTTTACTATCACTCCGAGACCCGTCAGGTTCAACGGTTCAGACTGAACTCCTAAAATAGTTTAATTCACCCACGTGAAATCTCCATTTGAAACATTCCGGTAGAAATTTTCTATTTTTGCGCACAGTTCCTGTGACATACATATGTCTGCAGATGTTAAAGATCTCGAACGAGTGGAACTGAATTGAAAAAGTTGTCAATAAACACGTGGTATCCCTTATTGAGATAGTTGCCACTTTTCAATAATTTGAGTACAACTGTATAACCCAGACCTTTATCTTTTATTTCTTTTCTATTATCCTCTTCGCTTCGACTACCTCTATAAACGTAAAATTCCAGACAACAGTTTACGACGGAGTCACATATCATCCACATTTTTATTCCCCATTTGTGATGATGTTTATTTGGTAAATATTGCATCAATGATGTATGGTTTTTAGTACCAACTAAACTTTCATCAATGCTCAGTTCCTTATGAGACACGTAATAATGACGAAAAACTCTATTCGCATGATCGACAATTGGTTGATATTTCCGACAAGGATCACACTGATTGTGTGCAGTTCTCGATGCCGTTGAGCCATGATCGTCTGCGCTGTGGAAGAATTTCATTAAAATTTGAAATCGGTTTCTTGTCATTATTTCGTTGAACCAAAGCGTCAGCTGGCTGCCTGTCTTCGTCCAATATGAATAGACGGTTGGCTCTTTCAACAAACCCATATTTATGATGCATTCAATAAATATTTTCATTTCATCGATTGTTGTCTTCTTGAAATTGCAAAGATATTCGGGAATTTGCTGGTCAGTTTCATACTTATTGAAAAAATTCCTGGCATATTTATTTGTTTCCGTGGCGAATAAGTGAAAAAGGGATGTTGGAAATAATAAATTAAAATAATCGATAGGGGTATTAGCATTTGATGGAATATGTCTTGGCCCACAGTGTTCTAAAAATGGGATGTTGGGTTCACCTCCTTCTACACTCCGTTCAGACCATTGCAATTCGTTGCGTGTATCAATTTCTTCTTCACTTTTGCCTGATAAAATAATTCGACGATTCCTCAATAATGGAACTATTGTATTATGCTTTCGTCACTTTCACTTGAATTTATACTTTTACGCAGAGATCATAACTGTTACAACCAAAATTTAAAAAGATATGGTGTAACAGTTAAGATCTTAGTTGAAATGATTTTAGTTAGGAATAATGATTATAAATGACTAAAATTTTATTGGTTATTAATAACCATTATTAATGACCGAAATTGATTTCGGTCATAAATACTCATTACTGAAGACTAAAATTTTTTTTGGTTGCGAATAACCATTACAGTTGACGGAAAATTTTTTTGGTTACGGATAACCGTTATCGACGGCGAGAATTCTTTTTGGTTACGGGTGACGAATATCCATGGGTAAGAGTTTCGTTTTGGTTACGAGTAACCAATACGATGCGCGGAAGTTTCATTTTCGTTACGGGTAACCAATATCGATGTCAGAAATTTTTTTTTGATACAAGGATTCAGCCATGTATTTAGTAAGACACAAATTTGAAACTACACTGTCCACTGTTTGACTTCAAACTGATCGTATCCCGAGCCTCGATATTGCTGCTGTCGCCTAATCAAAGCGTAAGCATGCCGCTGTTCAGTTAGCCGATAAAGGAACCGCATGCTTGGAACTTACCGCTGCTGTATAGAATTCTTCACATGTACTCTTACAATAATGTCTGAGATAAAACTGGGCGAAACATATATTATATATTTGTGTTCAGTAAACGTGTTTTCTAATATAAACACGTATTTTATACAGGTAAAATGTCTTTAGACGTGTTAAAATCTATTGGATATGGTGTGTTAAATAAAATAACTATTATATTTTTCTCAATCCGTGTATTTAAAATGGCTCTGAAGGAAAGTCTTCTCTCTATGAAATGCTCTTTCGAACTGAACGAAAACACCCAAAGAACTGGGGTCCACTTATACCTACGAATGCGCATTGTCTCATTTTACAACCTGGGCCCTTTTGACTCTCCAAGTCCAGACCCATCTGGTTCTCTTACTATCTGTGTTAGTAAGACATTTCTAACAACGTTGAAACAATTTTGCTACAGCATGATGTATTATATTTACCATCAGTAGTAAATATCCAACACGCCCCCTCAAGAATGAATCAACCGTTATAAAACAATGATCACTACAGGGTGTCTCTTAACTCGTGAAGTATCTGGAAATGGGGGGTAGTGATTCTGAACAACTTTTTCCTTGACCAAAATATTGTTTGAAGCTTCGTTTCTGAGTTAATAACAAAAAACATTGGCGATTGAGAGCTCCCGTATAGCGCGAGATCAGGCACAACTGCGCGCGGTCGTGATCGGGTGCATCGAGGGGCAACGCACGGCAAATGAATAATGTGTAATTATTCGTTATTCACGAATAACAATTTAATTAACAAGTCCTTTAATAACCGTACCATACTTTTATTCGTTATCCGAAACGAATAAAGTGTTTTATCAATAATGAAAAAGGTGTTTGGATAATTAATGTTAGAAAAGGGTAGTTAAATAAACTTACCCTTTCGTTCACGAAGTAACCTGCTTCGACGAAAGTGGGTCCTGGGCACTTGGTCATTGAACCGATCTTGACCTATCTTAACAATTTTATGGCACGTCCCGGCGATCGATACAAGTCTGATTCGCACTTGTTTCTACGCGCACATGACACGCACATTAACTTTCATAATGTTTGTAACGCGTCCGACGGCGCGGCTCTTTCTGTCGGCAACCGCACGTTCGCAAACGCCAAACAGTGATCCGAACCCGTAAAAACACGAACTAAATTCAATTTTTCGACCTTCTTCGAAATGCATGAAATTTTAGGCATAGCTTCTTATATGTATAGACTACATTTTGGCAAAAAATGGATTGCCGCAGGGCACTGGTAATTGCCTGAGACATCTTCAAAGAGAGGGAAAATATGTCCACTTTGGAACGACCCCATTTCTTTTTGAATTTGCTATACTTTGCGGTGCTATATTTTTTTACAGAGTGGAGCTGACTCAAATCTGTTTATATATTTTTAAAGAGTGTTCTTCCAGCTACAAGTACATGTAACATGAAAGGTATCTAAGTATTTATACCCTTTGAAAAATACCTTTTCGCGAATCCCTAGTTCCCCCCCGTTTTTCCACTTTAATGTGGTTTATGAGGGGGGTGGATTATCGCCGATCCGATAAAATTTATATAAAAGTATTTGTTAGAACCTACTTAAGATGCCTGCACAAAAATTTCTTGCAACTATTAGCAACTCCGAAAGTTATAACAATATATGTTCACCTCCCGCGGTGAATATAACGAATGTGTCAGAGAGTGAAACGGAATCGGAAAGTGACATGACCTCATCAGAAGATGAAGTGTAGGGATTACCCTAGGGATTAGTACATCTAGTCATAAATTTTTCCTTTTTATCAAATTTTTTTCATTTAATTTAAATTTTTTAAATAATTTTATATATATTTTTTATTTTAAATCTTTTGCTAACATGTTCGTTCGATTAAATAACATCATAAACGCGCATTTGGATGTGTAGGTTCTATATCCCCTTGTCGAACTATTTCCGTATTAACCATATAATTTCAATTAAGTTTTTTACAGATTATGAATCTCAATGATGAAATCAGTATTGTAAGAGTCGTTATATCGGCTGTAACAAATTTTATTTTCTGCTACCTGAGAGATAACTACACAC
Source organism: Nomada flava (assembly GCA_951802745.1). NCBI lineage: Eukaryota > Metazoa > Arthropoda > Insecta > Hymenoptera > Apidae > Nomada > Nomada flava. The sequence goes on from OX637903.1 coordinate 11,722,944, forward strand.
CACAGAAAATATCAGAACCATTTCGACCAAACAACATTTTATCAAATATTATTGTTAAAATAATTATAATAAGAGAATCTTTTATCGCAATTATGTTCTATAACTCAAGAAGTACCTAACATCTTTCTATCTATAACGAATAATGTGGAAATAACAGTGCTATGAATTTAGTTCGTGTTTTTCCGGTTTCGGACTACTGTGCGTCGTTTTCTTATTTTATTCTCTTCCTCTTCATCTAATAATAACGCTATGCAAGCGAGATATTTTAAAGATGAATGTGAAAATAGTTTTAAGCGATGATCTACCCTCTACACTCTACGCTATACCAAAGAAATCGTGACTGCCGCTTGCCGGTAGAAACAATGCTTAGTTTCGACTGAAATGGATGGATCGGCGCCGCGCCGGGTCGTCTCTGAAGCGATAGTATAAGTAGGCCTTAAGACCTCTTGGTGTATTATACAATGTAGCGTTTTGCAATTAATATTATTCTTTTTCAGAAGTCCCCAAAGTCCCTTTTCATGGCCTACCATCGACTTGGCCCCGTCTGTTACTATGGCGGTGCATTTAGCAAATCCTCCATAATTTTCTACTTGATTATGAAGTGCATTAGAAATATTTAAACCCGTCGTTGTACCATGTAATGGTAGAAATGCCAATAATTCTTCGGTGACCGATAAGTCAGCGTCCATTGCGCTTACAAAAATTAATAACTGACTTACATCGCAAATATCAGTAGTTTCATCTAGACATAATGAAAAATAGCGACACCGATCTTATATTGAGTTCCATTTATTTTCCGCGTATATCCCGATATCACTCATGCGCTTATTGATAGTCGGCCGTGAGAGAGATACGGTCTTAAGGGGGCCGACTCTTTTGGGGCCAACTCCGCATCGATCTAAGCGCCTTTGTAAAGAAACGGGCGTTAGTGAAAACACCGGTTCCCGTCTTGCTGTCCCTGTCCTACCCCTGTCATAGGGGTACCTGCCGATCCCCCGGAGTAAGCGGGCTTGCTGGGGCAAGGCGGCTCTGCCTCAGTTGACATATAGTACCGACCATACTCGTGGGAACAACATGGATCAAGATTTAAATAAAACACAAACAAACTGAAACCAATTTATTAATATAGCAACGAATGAGATGTGCAGTGCTCTCTCCTCAACACCGGAAGCAGAGCTTATAGGAGGCGAAAGAGTAAGAAAAAGAAGAAAACGATCAGAAGAAATTAAGACAAAAGCACAAGAAGAAGATACAGAACAGAACGATGTGATGAGGGAAATCACAAGAGAAAGAAACTCCTTGGAGGAATTCTTATTTAGTGAATCCAGCAAGGTAGTAAAGCCATCAATGGGGTTCATCCTCGAAAAATGGACTCGACTTGAGGATAAACTGGATAAGCTGGTAATAGAAAACGAAGTGCTGAAATCACAACTACAACACACAAAAGAAGAAGAAAACACATATGCACAGATAACTGCAAAAAATGGAAGAACACAAAACAAGCAAACCGCTAAACTAAGAACAAATATAAAAGACAATATAAAACCATAAACAGATAAGGTCATAATAATTAAACCTACCAGCATAGAAGATAAAAGAACGAACGAAGAAATAAAAACACAAGTAATACAAAGATTACAGCAATACAAAGAATTAAGAGTAAATAACATTAGACAAACAAGAAAGAAAGGGCTAGTACTGCGTGTGCAAGGAGACAAGGATGAAAGTATTATTAACTCAGCGAAGATCCAAGACATTGGCCTAACAATAGAAAAGCCAAAAAAGATAGATCCTACTATGATCATATATGACGTTGAAAAAGATCTAGACAAAGAAGACCTTAAAGAATACCTTTTTAAGAAAAACCTTGCTCAAATAATTGCACCAGAAATTAACCCTTGCTCAAGAAATTAATGAAGAGCATGTGCGATTTGGATTATCGACGCTACATGCGAGGATATGTTTCTTTGAATGCTGCTTGGACCTGTCCTACAATCTTGGGATAAGAAAGTGGCAAGCACGCAGCACCGAAGACAAACAAATTGTGCAACAGAAAGAACTAATCCAAAAGGGTATCCGGAAAGAATTGGGGCTCATTGTTGACCGTCCAAAGCCGGGATTTGGAAGCACCAATGACGGAAATACTGCTCGGCGATTTCTTCAAAATGCATCAACATCGGCAATGATAACGGCCACAAATTGTTGATACACGGATCAGCTATTATAGCATCAGCAATACTCCCTATCGGGCAAATGTCGAGGATGCTCAGGAGTCGCGGAAGAAGTGTATAAACAAGTTCCGCGAAGATTTTTCAAGGAAATGTTCGCGAGTGAAAACAATGGAAGACGTTTTTTCGCGACTTGCGATTAATTCGGATCCTTACATATGCAGCATCCGAAACCTACACCGGAAAAAGATGAGAAGCCTATCCACGGAAGCAGTTGAGTTGTTAGCAGTACCAACTATTCTTGAGGAAACGGAAACAAATTCAGAAGACTCTGATGAGAACTAACAAGAACAGGTTGATGGATGTTATTGTGTTTAACTAATGTTATTAATGTAGTAGTGTAATGGTTCAGAGCGTGTGGATGTGAGAGAATGCATCGTGTGGGGACAGCATGGGCCGATGGAGCGCGAGGCTCGGCGATAGAAATCGATCACACAGGGCGGCATCGGCCCTTAATGCCGTCTTCTGCGTGCAGCGTGATCGGTTGACGTCGAGAAGGCATCCGACGCGCTAAGATCGTTTGCACTACAATGAGGCCTACGTTCGCTAATGTGCGTGTCGTGTGCGTGTGGAAACAAGTGCGAATCAGATTTGTATCGACCGCCTAGACGTGCGTTTCGTGGCATAAGATTGTTAAGGTAGGTCAGGATCGGTACAATGACCAAGTGCCAAAGACCCACTTCCGTCGAAGCAGGAAAAATTCGTGGACGAAGATTATTTAACTACCTTTTTCTAACATTAATTAGCCAAACACTTTTTTCATTGGTAATAAAACACTTTATTCCTTTCGGATAACGAATAAAAGTATGGAACAGTTATTAAACGACTTGTTAATTAAATTGTTATTGATGATTAACGAATAATTACACATTATTCTTAACCTTTTGCACTCAGATGTCCCCTCTGATCGTAAGTCTAGCATATCACTCGGATGTCCCCTCACAGGGGACATCAGAGTTAATTAGTGATTACGGACGATAAACTTATTCCACCGCAACTTTTTGAGAAATGCATGTTTCCCTGAAGCTTTCTATTGAAATGGAACAAAAAAGCAAATCAAAATATGGTATAATTACCAAGATATATGAAAAAAAAATCAGCCGGTTTTACGTTGGAACAGAACGTGAGAAGCGCGTCCTCGGCGTGTCGCGAGCGCTTCTCTACCCACTTGAAAAAATCGATAAGGATGGTTCGTAGAAAGAGGTTGGTATGCAAGTATGCCTCGCACTGTATGGTAAAATTTGAGAATATAAACAAGCAAGCCTAAAACTAGAGAAAAAGATTTTTCTAAGCTGAACCCAGTCCATATTGATCGAGCATTACAGATAGAACCCTGCACTAATAAGGCAGAAAATCAGAAAAGTTATATTCTTTTGTAATTATCGTTTTGTGATTTTGTAATTTACAACTAGAGACTTCCAACCCATTTATTTATCCATTTTTTGGCACAATGGCAGAGCGACAAAACACGAGTGAGTCTCATGATATAAGCAGTAGTGAAGACGAGTTTCAGATAGACGTTTATACAGACATGTTAGACAAAATAAATATTAATTCGGAAGAAAACGATAGTAGTGATAGTGATATCATCCAACTACGAAGACAACGAAGAAATTATAAATCAGTTGAGAGGTGATTTTCGGGAACCAAGAACACGTCCATCCACATCTTCGTCGGACAATAGACTGAACAACAAATTACATATTCCCAATGTGGGGGACAGAAAACGGGACTGCATTGTTTGTTCTGATAGGAAGACGCCAGGTGGAAAACATCAAACTGTTTATTATTGTGAAACGTGTATAAACCAGCCTGCAATGCATATTGGGAGTTGCTTCAAAATGTATCATACTGTAGAAAATTATAAGAAATACAATTAGATTTTTTTGCAAAAAATATGTTCCTCAATGTCTACACATTCATATAAATAAAAAATCATTACAATACATTACTTGGTTCCAAAGTTATAGTGGAGACCGGGGTCAAAAATAACATCGTAAATAATTCAAAATCTCGTATAGCTATGACTGCAAATTTTAGATATTTGATGCCAAATGACAATTGAAGTATACACATCCATGTCCTAATAATATAGATACGTAATTAATATACAATAATGCTCCTTCATATTCTTTACAAAAAAGTATTAAACTATTTCTGTAAACAAATCATTAGTTTAGGAGATAATTTAATTCTAATTTGTTAGGAAATCTCGACTTTCTAGTGCATATTATGAATTCAATGTGATAATGTAGTAGGAGAGCAAGAATTATCAATGTAAATATTTACATTTTCTGTGTTGATAATTCTTGCTCTCCTACTTATTGTGAAATTTAGTCTCTGTTACGTCTCTGATACGGTGAATACGGCGGTACGGTGAATCATCACTTCATAATGAAGTATTTTAAAGAAGAAAATAGATAGACATGTTACCAATTTATTTGGAAGCTGGGAAAAGTGCTACACATGCAGAAAGATTATACGCCAATAGATTTCCTCAACGAAATCATCCATCACGTCGTACCTTTGACTATGTTTTTATAAAATTTCGCCAGACGGAGCACTTATTACGCAAAAAGGCAATTGGTAATAAAACAATAACAAATGAAGCAAACGAAATCGTAGTGTTAGCCGCAATTACGTTAAATCCATCTGTTAGCTCTCGCGAAATCGAAAGACAAGCTGGAATTAGCCGCAAAAGCAATTTACGCATACTCAAAAGGCACAAATACCATTCATATCATGTATCAAAGGTTCAAGAACTGACCGCAAATGACCATTATCAACGTTTAGAATTTTGTAATTGGGCTCTCTCTCAAACAGACTACTTTTTCAACAATGTTATGTTCACGGACCAAGCAACGTTTACGAAAAATGGATCAATGAATTCAAGAAATATGCATTATTGGTCAACGGAAAATCCTCATTGGTTTAGACAAATGGATAATCAACATCGATGGAGTGTAAATGTTTGGATGGGCATACTCGGCGATAGACTTATTGGTCCATACTTTATCGAAGAATCACTAACCGGACCAAAATATGCACATCTTTTATCAAACACTCTATGGACATTTTTAGATGATTTACCATTGCATACACGACAAATAATGTGGATTCAACAGGATGGTTGCCCTGCTCATTATTCAAGAATAGCAAGGGATACATTAAATCGAATGTTCCCAAATCGTTAGATAGGGCGAGGTGGCCCCATTCATTTTCCGACAAAACCACCAGATCTAAAGCCCCTCGACTTTTTCTTGTGGGGCTACTTAAAAAATAAAGTGTACGTATCATCAAGAGGGATCGTATCATCAATGAGTGTAAAAAAATAACATCAGATACACTACGCAATGTTAGTGAGTCATTAACTTCTCGATTCAGAAAGTCTTCTGCTGCAAATGGTCGCCATATTGAACCTTTTCTGTAAATAGACATTACAATTACAATATCTCCTAAACTAATGATTTCTTTACACAAATAGATTAATACTTGTTTGTAAAGAATATGAAGGAGCATCAGCTGATGCAATAAAAAATATATGATTCCATTTAAAAAAACATTAATGAACTTCATATGTCCTTTACACGTCGACCTACAAAAAAAATGTACCATCAGAATGTGCCCCTCTAAAAACCATTCAACTTCATCTGAAACATTGTTTGCTATGCGTAATAATAATGACGTAAATCTAGATGGCAAAATGTGGCGACCCACCCTGTAAATTAAACAAAATGACTTTCCGACAACCTAAAGTAACTTTTTCTAAGTGCTTTGAAATTGTGATATAAATGTTCCTTGTGCAGGCAAGTGCTTTTCCCTTTCTTAATCTTTAATTTGATCCTTCTAAACGTAATATTAATTATGACTTAACACTTTTAAGCGTTTCGTTAGTGAAGATTTGTAATCTAAGTCCAAAAGAATGGTCGGGGACGATTGTAACATCAGCAGTCGGGGTCGAAAGTAACGTTACAATCGACTCCAGCTGATGCGAGTCCTACGCGATCGTGAAATGTTTTCGCTATTTTTATATTTTTAATGCTCAATTGTTAGTTGTTCCGGATAGCTCTTTAAGATCTTAATATTAGTTCAACGGATTAGGTTTATTGATAAAAAAGGCACAAATTCGTTTGTAGCACGAACACTCACATGTATTTAACAGCACCGATAACAATTATACGCGTAACGACCAAAGTAACATGAATAAAGTACAATTCCGCACATACAAGTTCGTAGTGTTATTCTCGCACTCCGCTTTTAGTTCCTTGCTTTGCAATTGTACCACGGTTGTAAGTCGTGGTACCCAGTAAAATGTCTAAGTCTCTTTGCAATTCCTAAACCTCTAAATATTCCCGTAATCGCTCTTATTATCTCTCCCCAAATTTTTGTAAAACCGACGATTAGAATCCTAGCGCAACGGTATTTATACCGCTGCGCGGGGCAAGGAGCATGGAGAGATAAGTGGGGGGAGAACGCTCGCGCTTGTCGCTACGGAACAGCGCTAGGCGCGAAGCTAACGAGCGTCCTCCCTACCAGCGAATCCAGAACATTAGTCAATGGCTAGTCTATATGAGTCCTAACCATTAAACTTGTTGGAACACGTGCAATTCTCTATATTTTAATATTATTAATATCTTTTAATTACAATTTGTTTCTATTTTACTATTACTAAGGTAAGTATTCTTATTAAATTGCCTAATAAATTTTATTTCCTTCAACAAATACGAATTATGATTACACTTTTATTAGAATGCCACGTACGAAAGTTAGAAAAACTGGTAGGGGCACAAAAAATATATCAATATATGAAGCTGCTTATGATGATATTATGGAAAAAGGATTATCTGTTCGCGCCGCAGCTAAACAATATGAATTGTCCCACGTGTCTTTGACAAGATGTATGAAGAAAAAACAGAAAACTCTAGAAGAAGGAATAGCTTCTCCAGTGACAATGGGTTATAGACCATGGAATAAAGTTTTCAATGAAGAGCATGAAGAAATAATGGTAAAGTATACATTGTATACTGGAACGCTCCTGTCATTGCCCATTGTTCCAATGTTCGAGTTGTAATATGCTGCTTGACTGCACAAGCTTGAACGAATCTTTTATCCACCCATGTGTTAATCATTTCATATTTTTAAAAATGAGTTCCACCTTCTTGTACTTGCACCTTCCATTTATTAAGTTGACGTTTGTTTGTGCGCAATCGTGTACTTTTGCTGCGTAATGTATTAAATGACCAGTGTGGATGTAATTCGGCCAGTGAAACAACTTTTGCGTTCATTTCCAAAGACACTTTATTAGAAGAACGATTTTCTTGGGGAGAAAGTTCATTGGATAAAGAAATTTTTCTTTCCTCTTATTGATTTTCTTTTTTTTGTGCTTGATTTTGAATGTCGCGATGCCATTCCGTATCACCCAATAACTCCTCATTGACAACTAATTGATACCGAGAAATTACAGAAATGAGTACTTCTGCTATTTCTTTTCCCATTACTTCGCATGGATTTTCGCTCCTTGTATTTGTGATATAATTTTGGGTACTTTATTACTTTTTACAGACTGAGTTGGTTATTTTCTCCAATGCATCTGATATTGCCCCCATTGTTTTGTATACTTTACTTTATACAGGGTGGCCCGTAACTAGTGGTAATAGCAGGAAATGTGGGGTTGCTGGGGTGATTCTGAACAACTTCTTCCTTGACCAATATGTTGGTTGAAGCTTCTTCATTTAATTATTAACGGAAAACACTGGCCAATGAGGGCGCCCATATGTATAGCGCGCGCTCAGGCGCGTACCGGTCAACTGCGCTCGGTCGTTTTTGTGAACCCATTAGCACAGTGTGTTACATTATCTTAAATTAACCGTTTGCACTCGGAGCCATCCCGGGCGTTAGCTACCAGCAACTCGGCGGCACTTTTTCGGGAAAACGTGTGTAGTATGCTTATTATGTGCGTATGAAATAAATTGGATAGAACAAAGTGATACTGAGTTATTAATAAATATATATACATGGATTATATACAGTATAAAGTAAGGTACTTTTCCAAAGGTTGCTTAACATAAAGAACAGCTACGATCGTGACACTCTCTCACGTCGTCCTGTTGCTAACTGGCTTCTTACGCGCGACGCGCACGCGCCTTGCCCCGACGCAGGGGCGTAAGAAAAGTAATAACCGTAGAGTGTCACTACAGTACGTCCATCCTGACATATGATTGGCCTCAATCATATCAACACGAATTACAACAAACATAACTCAATACATAGTCATAATACAAACGAAATCCAAACGATGATACAAACAAAGATACAAAATGCGATAAATAAAAATGCTATCATTCAACATTCATCCAGAGCTTCATGTTCTTGGGCGAACATACACCTTCGAAAGGCATTTGCGTCAGCTGATGCCCTTCGGGATCGCACACCACATACGTATCGTTTTCTAGCACTCGCTTTATTACATAAGGACCCCTAAACGCAGGTAATAACTTTCTGTTGATTCCGGTAGTTACATCTACATTCCTTATCATTACATAATCGCCAGTAACGTACTTGGTAGGCATTTTATGCTTCTTATCATAATAATTCTTATTGTACATATTGCTAAATTCTATCTGTTTCGCTGCACTTTCTCTCATACCATCCAAATCACGCTCTTGAGGAAATCGTTCCTCTAAAATATCTCGCAAGCTTTCGCTTATGCGACCCAACTGGTTTACTCCAAATAGTAATCGCGCAGGCGTATCACCAATCGAACGATTCATAGAATTATTAAAAGCGTACTCCACATCTTGTAAAACATCAGGCCATGATTTAATGGTATTCGATAATTTTGCCAACATAGGCGTTAATGACCGGTTAATACGCTCGATCTGGCCGTTAGCATGTGGGGTAGCAGTAGCTATCAAAACGTGTCCGATTTCTTTCTCCGTTACGAACTCTTTAAATTTAGTAGAAGTGAATGCGCTTCCTCTATCTGATACAATTCTTTTCGGCTTACTATACGTCGCAAAGTAACTCTTAAGACATTTAATTACTTCGTCGGTATTGGTACTCACTACAGGATACAACTTAATATATTTCGTAAATGAATCGATGATTTCGAATACGTATTTATGACGATGTTTTCCTCTTTCGAGAGGACCATAATGATCGATGTGAATACACTGAAATGGTGTTTTCCCTTTATCTGGGCAATGCAATTTACCTTCAAATCTATTACTCGTGCTAGCGTAAGTTATACATTTCAAACAATTTTTCATGTAGTTTTGGACTTTCTCTTTCATATTCGGAAACCAGTAAATACGTGATAAATATTCAACGGTCTTACTAATACCTTGGTGTCCAATCGTTTCATGATTTGAACGTATAACATTATCTTCCATTGATGCCGGAACATAAAATTGTAATCTACCTTTATTTTTTCTGTACACTAATCCGTTATTTAATTCAAAAAACTTGTCCTCATTCTTTTCTAATTGAGATCGAATTCCATTTATCTCGGAGTCTGCGGTTTGTAATATTCCTAAGTTCTTCTCAAAGCTATTCTCGTTTATAATCAGTACATCAAATCCTCTACTCAACGCATCGGCGTGACGCATACGGTCAGCTGCTCTGTGTTCTAACGTAAAATTATAGTCACGCAATGTGAGTGACCACCTTAAAATTCGAGGATTTATATCCTTCTTGTCCAATGCTAATTTTAAACTATTGGAATCTGTGACCAACTTAAACGGTATTCCGTGCAAATAAATTCTAAAACGTTCCAATGAATATACTATGGCTAAGCATTCCAGTTCAAAACTGTGATAACGCGATTCTGCTTTCGACGTCCTTTTGCTAAAATAGCAAACTGGATGAAACTTGCCATCCGACTGTTTTTGCATTAATATAGATCCGTAACCCTGTAAACTTGCGTCGCCGTGTAATTCTGTCTCCGCGGTCGGCGAATATATAGACAAGATGGGCTCCGATACCAACTCCTGTTTGAGTGACTCGAAACATCGTAACGTTTCATCATTCCATTGAAATCCCTCGCTCGATTTCTTCAGTTCATACAGTAAGTTCGCACGACGGGCAAAATTTGGTATGAATCTTCTAAAATATGAAATCAAACCCAAAAAACTTTCAAGCTGTCTATAATTTTTTGGAATAGGGTAATCCGCTATCGCTTGAATATGTTCCTCGCTCGGTCTAACACCTCTTGAATCTATTCGGTACCCCAAGTAATCTAATTCGGTTAACAAGAAAGCACATTTTTCGAATTTCAACTCCAGGCGGTTCTGCGCCATAATAGTCAATACACTTTTAAGAATCTCTATATTTTCTTCTAGAGTCGCCGTTGCTATCAGCAAATCGTCCAAGTATATTAGTATTTTATTTTGATCTAGCAAACTTCGAAAAACTTTATTGATATACCTCATAAAAAAAGATGGTCCGTTCGATAAACCAAACGGCATGCGAGTGTATTCGTACTGCCCCTTAAAAGTCACAAAAGACGTATATGGAATGGAATCTTCTTTTAGCCTAATATGATGGAATGCGTCCTTTAAATCTAATTTTGTGTAATAGGCTTTATCACGTAAGGAATCTATTTGGTCGTCTATTCGAGGTATAGGGAAATTATCCCGCAAAGTTATCTTATTTAGATCCCTGTAATCGACAGCCATTCTATATTCTCCGGACTTCTTCCTAACTAACACTATAGGGCTGCTATATTGTGACGTACTTGATCGAATAATTCCTCGATCTAACAAATCGTCAATAATTCTTGAAACTGCTTCCCTTTCGCCGTAAGATAAACGTCTTGGGTTATAATAAAACGGTTGGCTGTTCGGTTTAACTATCAGCTGCATTTCCAAATCTACTGCTGGAAATTTCGGCCTAACAGGTTTTACATAATAGTCGTCGACAATTGAACAGACTTTTTCCTTTGTTTCGAAATTTGGAGCCTCATTGACCTTGATCTTAGGAAAATCACGGTTCTCGGTCACCGCAATATGCATGATCTCAGGCACTTCGCAAACCTGTTCATCTGTTATCGCGAGTTTCGAAATACTAATTGATTTATTAACGTGTACGTCAAGGTCATTATATACAATAAAATCGCGTCCTAACAAACATTCACCGTTCATAGTGGTGCTGGGCACCACGTAAAAGTTAACGCTAATACCATAATCTCCCATTTTTCCGCTCTGTCTAAGACAACCCAGTACATTAATTTTGCTCTTATTAGCGCCGTCAAATCGTAAAGAGTTATCAAATGGCTCAAAACACACATTCTTCGGAATAACATTAACGCTTAACATAGACACGGGACTTCCGGTATCCATTATCGCAGTAAGCTTACCTATATCTAAATCAAGTTCGACTTCGTAACCTTTTATGATCGGTGCCGTCTCTATCAAATGTGTTGACATGCTGGCGTTCGGTTGTGCTCCTTCCCCTCGATGTCTCCGGTAGTTGAGGACACGCATTCTTCCGATGGTTCAGGGAACCGCAAACATAACATGACCCTCTCGCTCTCCTCAGCTTCGGACAGGCGTTGCTAAGGTGACCCGTTTCATTACAGTTGTAACATTTTACCAACGATTCTCTCGCCACAGCAGTCGACGGCCATAGCTTCTTCGGCGAATTGGATATAGGCAACGCACGAGCCGTGCTGCCTCGTCCTATAGATTGCGGCATTCTTGTTCGCTGAATCGGTGATCGTAATTCGGTGTATACTTTTAACTTTTCTTTCAATTCATCCAATGTGCGAGCCTCGTACAGACTATTTTTCCGACTAATATCATCAGGTATTCCATTCGCAATATAGTAAATGAGGGAATTCTCATCAATTCCTCCTCGAGAAGCGATTTCCTTCATAACCAAAAAATATTCTTGAGCCGTTTCTTCTCGCTTCATCTTCCTCGTCATCAAGAGCTCGTGTAATTTCGCACCGCATATTTGCGTTGCAAATTCGTGCAAGAGTCGTGCCTTTAATACGCTCCACGAAGAAAATCCGCGTTCACCTTGTAGAAACAACTTTGCGAGGCCGGTTAACGATCTTTTCCCGTAAACTAATTTTTGTAAATCCGACCAATTCCAGATTCTTGCATTTTCTTCGAAATCTATCAACCACGCATCCATCGGAAAATTATCGCCACCATCAAAGGGACGTATCGTATCCCCAATGTCTCTATACGTCAAGGTAAACTTCGGTGTACCACTATCAACAAGTGGAAGCGGGGCTGCAGGTGCCTCATCCGCATCCTCTTCCTCGGAAACATAACCAGCATTTCTGTTCGCGTCGTCAAGCAGCTTCAGGTCCGATAAATGTTGGCAAATACGATGTGCCACAACGTCCACTGCACCATCGTAATCAAGTCCAAGCACATTGGCTATTGCAATCAGTTCGCCAATACTAAACTTTTCGGCTACCCAACTGCGTTTCCGCCCGAACGCTTCGGATCCGTCCGCGAACTCGAAACCTCTAAACTCGCGCAAACGTTGGCGATTTCGGCGATCACCTTCTTCCTCAAAGACTAATCTGTGCAGGTGTGTAATTGTCTGTTTCTGCGCCTTCGCGAGATTCTCTTTCACACGCGGTATCTGTTGTAGACTTTCCATTTTTCACTTTCACTTACACGCGTTTTAGACGGGTGTCTTTTGTTCTATCCCACTTCTGAAGCTGTAGTATGCTTATTATGGGCGTATGAAATAAATTGGATAGAACAAAGTGATACTGAGTTATTAATAAATATATATACATGGATTATATACAGTATAAAGTAAGGTACTTTTCCAAAGGTTGCTTAACATAAAGAACAGCTACGATCGTGACACTCTCTCACGTCGTGCTGTTGCTAACTAGCTTCTTACGCGCGACGCGCACGCGCCTTGCCTCGACGCAGGGCCGTAAGAAAAGTAATAACCGTAGGGTGTCACTACACGTGGATCTAGGACTCTCGTCAAATTATACAGGGTGTCCCGTAACTACGGTAACATCGGGAAATGGGGGGTAGCTGAGGTGATTCTGAACAACTTTTTCCTTGACCAAAATGTTGTTTGAAGCTTCGTTTTTGAGTTATTAACCAAAAACACTGCCCAATTAGAGCGCTCGAAATCCCGGGACTCAGGCGCGCAACGTTTTGTGGCGCTTCGTCGTGTACGGGGGCCTCGACGGTATCGAGAGAATCGTACGGCAAATGTTACATCGTCTTTAAGCGAGGCTAATGTGGAATTTTTGGTTGTTCATTAATAAGAAATAAACTAATTATTCTTTTATTTAAGCGAGCAGAGTCGTGGTCGCGAAAGAACGCATTGACACGCCGACCACGACTCTGCTGGATTTCGAGCGCTCTAATTGGGCAGTGTTTTTGGTTAATAACTCAAAAACGAAGCTTCAAACAACATTTTGGTCAAGGAAAAACTTGTTCAGATTCACCTCAGCTACCCCCCATTTCCCGATGTTACCGTAGTTACGGGACACCCTGTATAGGAAGGGAGACCGGGGTCGAAAGTAACAATTTGACTTTGAAATACGATTACGCAAATACTATTACATTACCAACAACTAATTATGTATTAACATCTCCCATAGTTATCTGACATTATTGATGTTTTTACGTAATACGGGGCTTCGATGGTACTATAGGATGCACTGATAGCCAAGTATACGGAGGGCGTAAATCTCCGTTTCGATTTCTATCGACACCGTCTAACGCGTATGACCCTACGACCTTTTACGGAAATAGGGGTGTTAAATTGTATGAATGTAGATTTGGCTAATGATTTCTGACTGTTTGATAAATATTGATAGGAAGATGATGAAAATTTGTACCAATAAAAAGGATGTATTGAGTCTGTAATATCTAGTGAAAGAGTGTTAAGCGAAGATAATGTTTCCCGTCTGTCTTTAAAGTAGGAGATTATAATGTTTCTCCTATTTCTGAGTCAAAGTCTTTACCGTGAGTCTTGCAATGGGAGAGTATACTGTTTTTCGCACTTCAGAGTCAAAGACGAACGAAAGAAGAAGGAGAGGCTACTTTTTCTCCTTTTCTAACGTACTGGCGTCTTGAGGTAGGAGATTATACTGTTTCTCCTGCCGCTGAGTCACGAACTCAGACAAGAATAAGGAAATGGTTTCTGCTTATCTTGCGAAAGACCCTGTCTTATACGCCTTTAGACGCTGGTTTTAGACTGTGTAGGCTCTGAATGTAGGCTGATTAAGATTCTGAATGTGAATCATGTAGACTCTGAATGTGGAGCGTTAGATTCTGAATGTAAATCGTTTAGACTCTGTAGAGTGTTAGATTATGAATGTGGAGTGTTAGACTCTGAATGGAAAGTGATAGACTCTAGTCGTAAATGATTGATTCCGAATGGAGAGTGGTATACTCTAGATGGAAAGCGTTTAGATTTTGAATGCAGACTCTCGACTGTTTGAATGTAGACTGCCGTATCACTGAGTTCTGAAAGACGACCGTTTGAATGTATACTGCCGATTCACTGAGTCATGAAAGATGACTATCTGAGGTCTGAATGAAGACCGAATAACAACCGGGTGACGACCGTGTGACGGTTCTATGATGTCTCAAAGGAGACTGCATGCAGACTAGCTTCCTCGTCGAGTGTGTCTTATCACGTCGGCTCGGAAGTAACTTTTGGCACGCTGATTGGGTATTAGAAAAAATGGCTAATTGCCAATGAGCGTGTTTTGTAGACGTAGACACACCCATCCTTCTTTGCTCTCGAAGCGCGTTTTCCAAAAGAGGGGGTGCGTCTTTGACCGCTACGGCTGACTCGCCAACGCACGAAACTCAGGTTTATGACGCATGTAATTAACTGTTGAGGCTGTGTGTGCTTGATTTCTTGCATATTGACGGATTAAGGAGAAAAACGGCCTCCTCAAAAACAGTTCTATTGCTTGCGCGTCATAAAACGCCCTAGCCATCTGCACGTCGCAGGTTGTTCTTTCTGCGGATTGCTAGCCGCCTTTTATGATGGGGGCTATTTATTTCAAGTGTGGTTCCGCGCGTTTGCCGCGTAAGAATTGGAATACAGTATTTTCACTTTATCAGAAGATAATACGCAAGAAACCGGAGACACGCCGAACATACAAGATGAAGAAATAGAAAAGAACAATGAAAAGGAGGAGATAACAACTCAACCAGAGCCAGAAGACGACCCAAAATCCTACCCACTGGTGAACCAGGTAAACAGTCGCACAGGTGATGAATAGCAAGGAAAAATTGTTGTGACTAAATGCCATGACGAAAGAATATAATTCTTTGAGGGAAAATAAAACATGGGAATTAGTAGATAGGCCGGAAAATGCAAAGGTTTTGACGAACAGATGGGTTTTTAAGGTGAAGTATAACCAAAATGGTACGGTAGATAAGTTTAAGGCTAGATTAGTTGCCCGAGGTAACGAGCAAAGAGAAGGTGTAGATTTTGAAGAAGTCTTTGCACCAGTGGCTCGACATGCAGTGATACGTACTTTACCGGCAAGTGCAGTAGAAGAAAAGATGCATGTACATCATATGGACGTAATCACAGCTTATGTACAAGGAGACCTTAAAGATACAACTTACGTATATATGCAACAACTAGAAATGTTCGAAGAATCCAATGAAGAAAATAAAGTGTGTAAGTTAAGTAAGCCATTGAATCGAACATCAGATGAGTTCTTAATAAGTATTGGCCTGAATAAATCTCCAGTTAATCCATGCGTGTATACAGACGATACGCGAAGGACGGACGTCACAATTATTATATATGTAGACGATATTTTAATAGCATCAAAGGACTTGAGTGAACTATTAAACGTAACAGAACATTTAAAGAAGAAGTTCAAAATAAATGATTCAGATAAAATGACAAATATTGTCGGAATAAAAGTTGAAAGAGAGGAAGATACTGGGGAAATAAGATTAAATCAGCGCAAATATATAGAAGAGACTCTAAAGCAATTTGGAATGGAAGATTGCAAAACAGCTAGCACACCTTTGATACCAAATGGAACCTTCCAAAACACGAGTACAGTCACGGAAACTACAGCAAGTATTCCATATAGAGAACTGATAGGCGCTATAATATATCAGGTCTAGTAATAATTAGTGTAGTTTTTTAGTGTTTGGTGGAATTTTAAAGGAATTCTTCATTTTGAACTCTTACCAACCAACCAAACCATTACAAGTGAAGTGTATAGTGCACAATTGGAAAGTTAGACCGATCTTTGAGAGAAAAAGAACCCGCCCTGATTAATCGGAAGGGCGTCATTCTTCAACACGATAACGCACGACCGCATACTGCAAGAATCACGGCGGAAAAACTACGCCAGTTGGGATGGGAAGTTCTCCCACAACCTGCATATTCTCCAGATATTGCCCCATCCGATTATCATTTGTTTCGTTCCTTGCAAAATTTTCTTCTTGGAAAACATTTCAATAATGAAGAGTGCCTCAAAAACGCCTTGACCGAATTTTTTGAATCAAAATCACAAGAATTTTACAATAGAGGGATTAAGATGCTACCTGAGCGTTGGGTACAAGTAGTTGAAAACAACGGCGACTACAGGGTGTCCCATAACTAGGGGAACATCGGGAAATGGGGGGTAGCTGAGGTGATTCTGAACAACTTTTTCCTTGACCAAAATGTTGTTTGAAGCTTCGTTTTTGAGTTATTAACCAAAAACACTGCCCAATTAGAGCGCTCGAAATCTCGGGACTCAGGCGCGCAACGTTTTGTGGCGCTTCGTCGTGTACGGGGGCCTCGACGGTATCGAGAGAATCGTACGGCAAATGTTACATCGTCTTTAAGCGAGGCTAATGTGGAATTTTTGGTTGTTCATTAATAAGAAATAAACTAATTATTCTTTTATTTAAGCGAGCAGAGTCGTGGTCGCGAAAGAACGCATTGACACGCCGTGTTACATCGTCTTTAAGCGAGGCTAATGTGGAATTTTTGGTTATTCGGGAATAAGAAATAAACTAATAAATCGTTTAATAACTGTGTCCGATACTTTTATTCGTCATCCGAAAGGAATAAAGTGTTTTAAGGGGGTAGACACGGGTAATGCAGCGAGCTGTATACCGACACAATATGGTCCCAAAACATTGGTTAGGGCAATGCATTGTTTGTCCTTATATGAAAAGATTTTGAGCTCAGCGAGGGCTCATTCGAAAGAGGAAGGTTCAATGCAGCGCGATGCACAGCCCGTTCAACGAGATTGTGTTGCTATCTAATAATGTGAGTGTCCAAAGTAGAGCAAAAATCGACAAAATACACCCGCAGAATACAAGTATTTTTAGGTCACTAAAAGAGTTTTGCGACACAAACGGGGCGTGCAGCGCGCCGCGTTGAACCTTCCTCTTTCGAATGAGCCCTCGCTGAGCTCAAAATATTTTCATATAAGGGCAAACAATGCATTGCCCTAATTGCATTCCCACAAACGAGTTTCGCCGTTCGCTGTAATATTGCTGTTAAAACAGAGCACGTGACGTCACAAATTTAGTTCACGTAGTGGTGATGAGGTGGCGTCTACTCAGGAGGACTGGCAACGGGAAATCATAGCAAAACTGAAGCGTTGGCTCGTGACATGTGCTACAGTAGTAACAGCGTGATGCAGTCAATGTATGCATTTTCGTACGATTATAGGTTAGGTCATATGCATTTTGGGTATTGACTGGGAACTGTGTACAATTACTAATCGCTTTTACTGTATATAACACATGCTTGACTTGAAATCGTTGTCGAATTTATGTTATAATTATATGGTTATATTATTTAAAATAAAAAAGAAGAGATTGGAACTTTTTTACGGAGGTTGGAAGCATTGATGTACTGATATCATATTTTCAGAATGTGGTAGTTACGTCAATTATTTGAAATTATTGCATTGCTCTTATTATTATTCTATTTCATTCTTTTGATTATTTTGTATAAAACATATAATAAGGAAATGTCTCCAAATCAGTCAACAGATGACTCCCTGATTTTTTTGGTAATCCTTTACGATCCTATGTATGTAGTATCGAACGCCGATTCAGACGTGAGTACAGACACAGTAAGGCATAGTTGCCGCAACTTATCAAGACTTCTGTCGCGCTGTTGCCACATCTGTTACGAATGTGATCATAAGCTAACTAAATGAATCGGCTCGAGCCCTCGAGCGGAGATTTTGTCTCGAGCCGCCGCAAACTTTTCTGTAGGTTCGAGTCCCAACCTGGCTCATTTTTTTTACATTAATTTTTTTTTAATTATTAGCTCTATAACAATGATCAATATTTGTTGACAAATGTTTTAATAATATTTAGTAAATATTTTAATGTAAATATGAACTTAGGCTACCGCTTTTTGTGGTACCGTTTTCTTGCCATATACATATGTACATATATGTATCTTGGCAAGTATGGTACGAATTATAGAAAGCGAATTTCAGCATAAAGAAAAGAAAATGAAATTATAAAATTGAAACCAATGATAATTATACTAGTGACGATGATATCCTGACGGCCTCGTGGGCGATGATACCATCGTCGAGGTAAAATGTCCCGAATCGGCGAAGGATTTATCTGTAATTATTTAGAAAAGGGGGGGTCTCACCGATTTTGATGATTTTCGAGTATGTTATAAAAATCAACATTTTGAACAACTTTTTCCTATACATATAAGCGCCGCTCGGCCTTAGCTTCCGAGATTTTTCCCAAAAAAGATCGGTGCTACACTACCATTGAATTCTGCCTATACGCACGCGTCCGTGAAAGCGTATGCGTTAGCGTTTGATCGGCAATTGTCCATCGTTTCTATATACATACATATGTATGTATAACAGCGGAGCGTCCAGCGACAAACATTATACAATGTGTAAAGCAGATTTGGTAAATCTAGGGAAGAGGCCAGACCTCACCGATTTCGATGGTTTTTGAATATGTTGTAGAACTCAGTATTCTGAACAAAATTGAGTATAGACAAAATTGAATGTAGTAGTAGCTATAGTTTTTTGCAAATATCTCGAAAACTAAGGCCGAGCGGCGGTTATATGCATAGGAAAAAGTTGTTCAGAATACTGAGTTCTACAACATATTCAAAAATCATCGAAATCGGTGAGACCCCCCCTTTTCTAAATAATTACCAAAGTTGTAAAAGTACCAAGGGATGATACATTCTGGGCAACAGAGATGGAGGAAAGACTGGGAAAGTTCTATGAGGACTGCATGTTGCCAGAAATCATAGATAGTAGATTCAATCGGCATCAACCGATTAGAGAACCTCCGTATATAAAAACAGGAGGAGCATGTACCAGTACAGCTAGTACCGTACCTAGTAATAATAATAAATTGCAATCTAAAGCCAATGATGCAACCGCGAGTGCATCTAGCGCATACGAAAATGGAGAGTGAAGAGGACCGTCTATGACGGGAGTGGTTGTGGGTCTCTTCACACTATCCTAATAATTTATACTTGCAGCTATTCTTTCAGTGGAAATGACATGTATAAAAGCGTAAGTATGTCCCTTATACTTTTATTATGCACATACTTGGATTAATTGGAAATCATCATGAATTTACTTAAGTTATTTCCAGCACCAATATCAAAGGCAAAAATTATTTATGCTGTATGAAGTGAGGAAAAGAAGCAAGTCTTCGCAATGCATGCGTAAAAATAAGTAAATCACATACATACATTTACATTTTTATTACATACATATTGATTACAAATCGTTCTATCTTTTTATCACAGGTTCCATGACAACTAACTGTAATCGGAAGGGATCACTGCCTCTGCAAGAAAATATTTCTGAAATAGGAAACAATAATAATGGATTCTTCAGGGATCAGTTTTTACATTCAAGTGGTATGAACTCAAAAAGGAATTTTTATTAAACTTATTTATTTTTGCAGATTAAACCAGGGTATACATATATACATCATGATAATTCAAGGGATGCAGTATCGTCGCCTACACCTTCCATTCAACATCCAACACAATTTTATATATAATGTTTGTTCAATAACTGCTTTCTGCATAGGACGTTTAATTATCTTATAATAAGTGTATCTTAGTATAACTTTTTCTATCAAAAAAATGTTTAACCTAACAAACTTCGTTTTTTTGGACATCCCATGCCCCTCATCTAGTTTTTCTTTTCACTTTTCACTTTTCACTTTTCTTTCGCGTAACATATTGTAGCATAACCACATTTCAAGTAATTCAAATGTACAATGAATTTTCTACGCTCGCACTACCAGCAGACTTTCCCTTTAAATTCTTTCAAGTACAAACGCAACAGCTGACAATTTCTTTCCACATTCGGATTAGAATATCGAAATAACAAGCAGCTCCCTCTCGCCTGTCGGTATTACCATTTCTGTGCAGGAAAAAGCTGCTGTAATACCGACCTTCCAAATCGGAGAGGTCACGTGCCGTGTCTACCCCCTTAATACTTATGAAACACTTACCCATTCGTGCACGAATTAACGGCGTGTCAATGCGTTCTTTCGCGACCACGACTCTGCTCGCTTAAATAAAAGAATAATTAGTTTATTTCTTATTAATGAACAACCAAAAATTCCACATTATCCCTGCTTAAAGACAATGTAACACGGCGTGTCAATGCGTTCTTTCGCGACCACGACTCTGCTCGCTTAAATAAAAGAATAATTAGTTTATTTCTTATTAATGAACAACCAAAAATTCCACATTAGCCTCGCTTAAAGACGATGTAACATTTGCCGTACGATTCTCTCGATACCGTCGAAGCCCCCGTACACGACGAAGCGCCACAAAACGTTGCGCGCCTGAGTCCCGGGATTTCGAGCCCTCTAATTGGGCAGTGTTTTTGGTTAATAACTCAAAAACGAAGCTTCAAACAACATTTTGGTCAAGGAAAAAGTTGTTCAGAATCACCTCAGCTACCCCCCATTTCCCGATGTTCCCCTAGTTATGGGACACCCTGTATATCGTTGATTAAATTGTTTTATTTTGTATTGGGAAACGACATTAATTATTACTAGACCTGATACATTTCTAATGCTACACGGCCAGATATAGCATTTGCGGAAAATACCCTTAGTTAATTTAATGGAAATCCATCCAATGATCATGGGAAAGCAGCAAAACACCTGTTAAGATATTTAAAAGGAACTGTTGATTATGCAATAAAGTATTCGACAATAAGCAGCAAATTGGAGATGTACGTGGATTTGGACTGGGCAGCGGACGAAAATGGAAGAAGTTCACGCACAGGGTTTGTAGCAATATTAGCAGGTGGTCTTGAAAATTGAATCTCCAACCAATTAACAAAAATAGATTTTATAATAGACTCTGGTGCTACAGATCATATTGTTAATGAAATAGACATTTTTACAACAGTAACCTCATTAGAGAAACCCTCAAAAATATAAATTGCGAAGAAAAGAGAAGCAATCGTTGCAGAACAAATTGGTTCGATCAAGATTACAACGAATTTTGGCGTGACTGGTACCCTCGAGAAAATATTGTACGCACCTGAGGTGCCATACAATCTATTATCCGTGCGCCGAATCCTAGAAGGCCGGAATGAGCATCATTTTCGATAAAACTGAAGGCGTTAAAATAGAAGGAAGTGGTAAGACTGTGCTCACCGGTAAGTTACAAGGAAATATAATATGCGTAACGTTTACTGTTGAAAGAAATATGTATAATAAAACATATGCAAATAATATAACAGCATTAAATGCATATACAATGTGGCATGAACGTTTAGGTCATATTGGAAATTCTAAATTCGTCAAGATGAAACAATAGAACTTAGTTCAAGATACAGAATTAATAGATAAAATCAATCCAACACAAGACATTTGTAAAGCTTTTATACATATACGGTAAACAAGCACGCTTACCTTTCTCAAAAGAAATAGACAGAAGCCACGTTATGCGACCTTTGTTCGTTATTCACTCCGACGTGTTGTGGGCCAATCAAGCCTCCGATCATTGATGATAAGCACTATTTTGTTACATTTATTGACGAATTTACTCATTACATGGTCGTTTATCTTATAACTTATAAATCAGAAGTGTTCAAAGTCTCCCAAGACTTTGTAACCAAAAGTGAAACACATTTCAATTCAAAAATTGCGTATTTAAATTGCCATCTAGGGAACGAATACTTACCTAATGAATTGAAAGCTTTTTGTGTACAAAGGGGTATTCAATATCACCTAACAGTCCACTTCCGACCGTTGAGCTGGCAACACGTGCTTAGCATTGTATCGCGTGTCGCGAGTCGTGAGTGTTTGCAAACATAGTGATTATAGTCAGTGAAGTAATAATAGTTATCGGTGTGCCCCGGGAGTCGAACAATCCTCCCATCCTATTTCCCCCCCGCGACTCCAACATCATATTTGGACATGTGGCCTACAACATCTCAAAACCTATCCTAGGGTATACCCCACACGAATCCTTACCACCGCTGTATCTATGCTTGGGCAATCGAATATAGTTTTCGACCCTTTTCCAAATTCCGCCCAACGACATATTTGGGCATAAGACCCGTGACACCCAAAAACCATCCTGGGGTATCTCCCACTCGAATCCTCGACGTTTCCCTCTAATATAAAAAGGGAACTCACGAGACACCAGTAGTTCAGTAGAAAAGTACAGCGAATAGTCAGTAGAAGCGTAATACAGTAAAACCCGTATATATGCACAAAGATTGGGACCCAAGGTGTGCTTATAACGAAGCAGTGTGTCGAATCTGTCACATGCGATTCCAGCCGTGCTTGAATCGACAATGTATGATAATGTACTTTATTATTTTACATTATCCTGTTATTATTGGTTTAATATCATCAACGCGTTTTTGTTCTTTGTGGTAGGTATTTAATGAGTATCAACAAGTAAATATAATTCGAACTATATCGTGTTTGGTCTCATTTTAATCAGAAAAATCTCGCAGATACGTTAGTAAAATTTTTATTGAGAAAAAGTCAAAAATAAAAAAGTTTTTTGGTGGAATTAGTATTAGTCACACCGATATTCCGGCACGGATCATATTACGCCGCTCGTTCGTCGAGCGTCGCTATCGCGAAGGGGGATCCCCCAAGTGGAGGGGATAGTCAATGTGACTATATCCAAGCAATGTTTTGTGCATATATGCAAGTTTTACTGTACTCTACGACGTTTAAACTAAGATACAACTAAATATTAAAACATTGTAACAGCAAGTCAAGTTTCAATAAACAACGGTGTACAACATCCCGTCTTCCGCGATTTGACGACACAGGCAAACGTAAAATCAGACTAATACTAAGTGTTTAAATTCTGTAGGTATACACAAATACCTACATATGGCAGCTCCTGACTACAGGAGTCCCAAAATACTCTACCGACAGTCTCCCACAGCAGCAATCCCAACACGTCTTTAAAACAATGCAATGCGTCAGCCACTCAAAATTCCTTATTTTCTCAGAAAAATCAAGCAATAATTCTGGATTCTATTGAAGGCATCCCATTAAAGGAACATGTTAATGCTATAGGGAAAATCACTGATCCAGCAAATATCAGATTTGTATCAAGAATTTCAAATTCGCGTAAATGTATATTCCTGTCAAGTAAACAAACAGTGGAGAACATCACTAGCAGTTATTCGAAAATCCTAATAGGAAACAATACAGTCAGCCTACGCCCCTAATAAATAATTATAAAAGAATAATACTGTCTAAGGTTTGTCCGGTGATTCCACATGTGACCATTGAGAAAGAACTGATGAAGCTATATGTGAAACCTATGTCCCAAATATCATTTCTTAGAGCTGGATTATCCGAACCTGGATTCTCTCATATGCCAAGTCTTCGACGTCAGATATTTATAAAACCGGAAGATGCTGACAAGTTACCACCACCGCTAAATATCTTTTATGAAGATACCAGTTTTTGGATTTACTTATCAGGAGACAATATTAATTGCTACCTGTGTAAAAAAGAAGGTTACTTATCAAAAGGCTGTCCAGATTCAACAAATAAAGAAACTGAAAACTCAATTAATGCCCCAATCCTTCCAATGCCAATCCAACGGGCCACATCTCGTAATCAAAGTCCACAACTCAACTGTACATCTGGAATAACCCGACTATCACAAATCCTGAATAATGATCCACAAATGGAAACAACTTTAAGTTACAACAGTTCCAAAAGACCATTATCTGAATCAAGCTCACAAAGTACACAAAAAATAGTTCTTGAAGAAGATGCTACAGATTCGTCTTTAATGGATGTTGAAGATTCCACACACGAAATAAGTCCAACGTTACCATTAGCACGAAAACAAATAAAAAAGAAAACAAAAATGACGAAAATCGTGGATGCTGATGAAAAAGCGTTGAAGAAATGGTAACCCCTGTAAAGGAACTGCTCGAAGATAACCCCAGCAAATACGTCATAAATTACAACCAACTTAAGAATCTTATGGAGAATGCCAAAGGAAATCCAAACGTAGCTGAATTAGCATTATCATATACTAAAGACATCCAAGATCTCAGCACTATGATTAAGCAAATGTATCCGTACCTCGCCAAATATTAAATTAAAAATAGATGCATACGAATGACAAAGAAATATGACGACTACATCTTCACAAAAGAAAAAGAATCCTTGTCATATTCTAAGAACCTTTAAATCAAGATACCTTGGAACCTCCTTTTCCTCGTCCAAACAAAAATAAAAAATCACCTATGAAAATTTTATAATCAACGGGCACAATACACATAGAGAAAGATTACAATTACTTATCAACGACACTAATCCTGAAATAATTTGCCTCCAGGAAACAAATTTTAAGGAATCATATGTCGCCAACATAAAAAAGCTACTCACCATTTTTCAAGAATAGAAGTCATTGCCATCATGCTAGCGGTGGGATTGCCACGTACATTAAAAATAACATTTCTTGTAAAGAAATTCCTCTCAACACAAACTTAGAAGTGGTAGCAACTTCAGTATTGATCCTATCTATGGAAATTTGTATATGCAACATGTACATACCTAACAGCTACGATTTCTCAATCTCTGAACTATCAAGCTTAATTGATAAACTACCCAAACCTTTTATCCTGCTAGGAGACTTTAACAGCCATAGCACATTGTGAGGATTCAACAGAAACGACCCTAGAGGGGAAATTATCAAATCCATTTTGGATGATCCAGATCTCTTCTTACTCAATTCTACATGTCCTACCCATGTAAATATCTCAAACTGAACATTAAGCTCTATTGACCTAACCATGTGCTGCACAAGAATAGCTCACTACTTCGATTGGAATGTAGCCTCAAATCCTCACGATAGTGATCACTTTCCAATAAAAATATCTGGAACAATGCCACAAGAATATTTTCCTAGCCCGACACCTGAATGGAATACAAAAAAAGCAAATTGGGACCTTTTTAGATCGATTATGGATCAACGCGTAAATACCTTACCTCCGGTCAGCAGTAATGATAAGGATCAACTGAGTAGTTGAAAATTTCACCAACATAATTCACGAAGTAGCGAACAAAGCTATAAGTACCTCTATTTAAACAAAATTAGAAAACGTACAGTTCCATGGTGGAATGAAAAATGCAATAAAGCAGTAAAAGAAGCAAATCACGCTTTCAATATTTTCAAGAGGCATCCATCTATAGAAAATAAAAACCTGTATAAAAAGCTACGAGCCATATCTCGAAGAACTGTCAAGGAAAGTAAAAAAAAATCTTGGATGGATTATGTAAGCTCCATAAACAGCAATACCTCCTACACATATAGCAACTGCTGGGACAAAATCAGGAAAATTAGAGGAACAGCACGAAACTTTTCCATCCCTGCACTCCTAAACCATGCAAACCAAATTATTCATCCACCTCATGATATCGCTAATGAACTAGCTAGTTTTTTCGGACGGATAGGTTATCGACCATACCCGCGAACGAAACGCGATGAGAAGAGAAACTCGATGAGTCGAGGGAAGCATAAGTCGGGTTGCCATCATGCTGGAGCAATCCCACATCCATCCGCAACAGCAGTCCTGTTGCATCTGATGTGTGGGGGGGGGGGGGAGATACAATCCCTCAACGGGAGCTATTGGCGGTTCTGGGGGAGCTGGAAACGCTAAGGAGCCGGGCCGAATCATCAGCCAAGATATTCCTCGAATATGCGAACTCAACAAAAAATTTCAAGGCTCTAATGAGGAAAGAGTGCGCCCGGACGGTGGCCGCTCTGATAACAATGAAGGAGAAAATCCTGGAGGGGAGGAAAGTCCCGATTAGGACACCTCCCTCCCTACACAAACACATAGTGGTAGCACACCCCCCCCTCGTTAAGGGGGGAATGGAAATCAAAAGGACAGAGAGCACCGGGACCCAGACGAGCCCTCCGGAGGGAAGGTCAGAACGGGACGCAAAAACACCTCCCCATCCCCCAACCCCATAGCGGAAGGGAAGCCAACGGACCGCTCCATTCCGCACCAAAAAAGGAAGGTGAGATCTCCCCCGGAAGAGGGTGCTTCGAAGAAACCCCGACCGGAAGCGGCACCCACATATGCTGCGGAGGCGGGCTGCCTCCCCTCCGACGGAAACTCCGACCGACTCCGACTACAAGGAGGTCAGGCACAAACGGAGGAACAGAGGAAGGAGGAGGAAAACGCCCCCTCCTCCGTTAGGGAGCGTCACACAGCTACCACGGAAGCCCCCCCTCCCCAGGAGGGACGCATGAGATCCAAACCCTCGGGGGAACTCAAAACGGGACCGACACCCCGTATCAATCCCCCAAGGAGAAGACCCCCGAAGAGAAAGCCGGAGGCCCTCCTTACCAGGGTCAAGAAAGGCTCCTCCTACCTGAAAACGGTAAAAGAGGTACTCCAAAGGGGTAAAGCTTGCCTAGCAGGATCAAGCGGGTTTAGGAAGACGCGCGAGGGACACGTTCTAATATAACTGTCCAAATCAACCAAGGCACATGGGATGACACACAGCTGAGTCGCTGAACAAAGCGCTCGGGGAAGGCACGTCGGTTGCCCCTCTGCCAACGAGATCGACCGTCGACCCCACGGCAGAGGCCGCAGAAATCTTGGAAGGGACAGCCCAACCGCTAGGCCTGTATCCCAAAGAGTTACACTTGAGGACGAAGAGGATGACACCG
Source organism: Nomada flava (assembly GCA_951802745.1). NCBI lineage: Eukaryota > Metazoa > Arthropoda > Insecta > Hymenoptera > Apidae > Nomada > Nomada flava. The sequence goes on from OX637903.1 coordinate 11,750,312, forward strand.
GCTGGAACCCAGACGGTGACCCCTCGATATGCCGTCCGAGAGCATCCCGAACGACCTGAACTCCCGAAGGTTCAGGATCGGGTTTACAATGATCACGGCGAAGGTGCTCCCGAAGGTCGTAAGATGCTTCAGGAGCCACGCCTTGGGCACACAAGTATGACCTGCAAAACCCTATCGCAAGGCAAGGACAGATGCAGGAAGTGCGGCTCAACAGAACACTCCATAAAGGAGTGCGCTAATGAGCCAAAATGTACCCTCTGCGAGGCACAAGGCCTGGAGGGGAAGAAACTGCGGCATGTAGCCACATCGCGCGGCTGCCCGCAATTTGCACAGAGCCGACGGGGACAAGTCGCCGTGATGGCTAGGCCTCTGGTAATGCTCCAAATAAACCTGAACAGATCCCGTCTCGCGCAGGAACTCTTGGTGCAACAAGCATAAGAGATAAAGGACCCTGTACTACAATGTATGGGAGTCGGTGGTCCTGTATGCATCCCCGATATGGGCGCAGGCAGCGAACGCCCGACGCTTCAACACACTTGTTCTACGCAGAAGCCAGAGAACGGCATTGATCCATACCACGACGTACAGTGGCATACCGTACACTGCATTGTGTGTGTTGGCGAGGAAAATGCCGATACACATTAAAGCCGATGCCCTCTGGAAAATCTACACGGAGAAGACCAACCCCCATCCCACCGACGGAGAACAGGAGGACCCCGCAAGAGGGCCTACCCACCTCCAAAGGTTCAAAAAAGAGAATATGGGAAGAGGCCACCGATCAGTGGCAGGGCAGATGGGACAGTTTTGATCCAAACAACTGGATCCGGAAACTGGTCGGGTCAGTCAGGACCTTCGAACGGAAGACCCCCCCCCCTCTTCCTGGACTTCCATACGATGTTGCCTACCCTTCCTTGTCAGAACTAGGAGGAGAAGAATTACTCTACTGTCTGTGTTCACGATAAGAATAGACATACTAAATTTGATAAAAAATCGTTTAAAGGAATCTTTATTGGCATTGTGAAAAACGGTTATAAGGTACTAAACGTGAATAATGGAAAATTCCTTATAGCGCATGATGTTATTTTTGATGAAATGAATTAAGATATATGTATTAAAGGATCGTCAAATTATCGTTTAATCTACGAAACAAAACGATTATAAAAACATTTTGACTGGAAAAGTACAACGGGATAGACATTTAAAATGTTCGACATGAATGCGATCTGTTGGAATACATACGAAGCGACAAAGCTCAGTTGCAACTTCCTCAACAGAAGCCGAATACATGGCGTCATATGAAGGGACTAAAGAAGCCTGCAGGTTGAAATACTTGCTATTAAGTATAAAAATAGATTTAAAGGAACCGATAACTATTTTTGAGGATAATAATGCATAGCGATTGCAAGTAATCCAACAGATCATAAGCGTTCAAAGCCCATCCATATACCTGCAAAATATCATTTTTCACGAGAAAAAATTGAACAAAAAACAATAATACTTAAATATATTCCTACAGTTAAACAGTTGGCGGACAGTCTCACTAACAATAAGTCAATACCAGCAGTTCAATTCTCGTATATTAGGAAGAAGATTGGTTTAACGGAAATCTAATAATTTTAATAATAATAAACATAAGGTTTAATGTAAATATACTGGTCTGATTAGGTTTTTCTCTGGGTTTCCCTAATCCTTGCAACAAATGTTGGACCAGATGTAGTTTCCCAGAGAAGGCTGAGAGAGGATGTGTCTGATTCATTATTGAGGAAGCGAATTGGATTAACTGGAATGAGTATGCACTCAAAGTCTAAGAACAAAAATAAATCCAATATTCATTTGGACATCCTTGATATCGGTTCTAAGAAGCAGGGGGCGATATGATCGCTAATAAAACAATTGGATCCAAATCGCGGGCTCGTTGTTAATTAAAAATCTTTTAATTAACAAAACACATGATAACAAGTTTTCTTATTTCAATTGTACTATCAATAAATGAAATAATTTTTAAAGTTATACTTTACATTATTTTCTGCTAAATGACAATGAATGATGTAGAACTACTTACAAACTTGAGCTAAGAGATGTATATTTTTTTAACACACAAACAATAAAATTGCCACAATGAAAAAGATAGTGACGATAATTGTATACTACAATTGTTAATTGTATAGTTACTAGACAAATTCTTTAATTATCTTTTACATTGGAGCAATTTTATCGTTAATCAAAGACGCAATTTCTTATTTATATTCAACTAATAATAATAACGAAGTAACTCATGTACTAATATAAGACAATTCGTGCGATAAACGTGTCTGCAAACGATTAGTGTTCGCATTCGGTCTCGAGTGAAGTGCACTAATTGAGATTTTACTGAAAATATATAAATCCAAATTTATAATCTCACTACTAATTACGTTATTGCTAACAGCTAATATACACATATTCTAGTTGCCATCGGAAACAATAATAAAGGGGAACAAAATTATTAATACTGTTACGTAGGAAGGATTGTTTCCTTCGTCTCGTCTATGATGCCCTTATTTGGAAATCGAGAGTGCATGCAGTCAAGTCTGCCCCTTCTGCGATGGCGCGATGACGCAACGCTTCGGGGCGATCTTTTGGACCCCCTTGGAAGATTCTGTACCCCCACCATATTTTTGGTCCGCTTTTCGGATATAAAAAGGGCATGAAATCTACTCTCGTGGCTCAGTATGGACCTTACTAGCTGTGTACCATGTCGGTGCCAGATAGCCATACTGATGCCAGTGAGATCGGGTTCCATTCCCTTTCGATCAACTTCTATTTATTAAAGGATCAGTATGGACCTTACTAGCTGCGTACCATGTCGGTGCCAGATAGCCATACTGATGCCAGCGAGATCGGGTTCAAGTCCCCTTCGAGCAACTTCTATTTATTAACGGCTTAGTTCTGAATAGTCAAGCTACGTGTTTACGCCGTAGTTGATCGTCACAAGTTCTGTTAAGCTCAGTGAGATCGGGTTAAGTTCCCTTTCGATCATTCATCCGATATTTATTTTGTTACGAGCCAGGGCTGTGGGCAACGCCTAGACCGGCGATGTTGATATTTCCCAAGGAATATGGTTGAGAATTTGTTAGTTAGGTGCACGGACGAACCTGATGCGAAATCAGGGAGCCGCTGGGATTGATGTATGCGAGGACGAACCCGATGCGAAATCGGGGAGCCTCAGGAATAGAATCAAGCGCGGACGAACCTGGTGCGAAACCAGGGAGCCGCAGGAGGGTGAAACGTCGTGGACGAACCCGATGCGAAATCGGGGAGCCACTAGGAAAGAGTGCGCAGACGAACCCGGTGCGAAACCGGGGAGCTGCAGGAGGTTGGTTTATTCACAGAAGAACCCGGTGCAAAACCGGGGAGCTGTTCGGAGGTTTGGTAAACGTACGGACGAACCTGATGCGAAATCAGGGAGCCGTAGGATACAGACGAACCTGGTGCGAAACCAGGGAGCTGTAGGATGGGTTAGGTTTCGTGGACGAACCCGATGCGAAATCGGGGAGCCACTAGGTTGGAGTAGTCACCTTGTTTTGGATAAGGCGTGCGAACGAACCTGATGCGAAATCAGGGAGTCGCAGGAAATGTTAGTTTGACTCGTAAATAAATATTCGATACAACTCGAGCGGTTAAGTTGTATCTGTGGGACGTTACTACTAATAAAAAGGATTACGGAGTAAAGATTGGTTTTAACGAATCTACTCGGTTTAATGGTGAACAGTTTATAAGTTTATATTGCAACCAGTTGTTTGTACAAGTGTAATTGTCGCGATATAGTTAAATAGTGTGTGAATTATTACCTAAGCTGCACGGTGTTGACGCACTGGCGATGCGGGGTCTGATATCGGTTACAAAGTATGCCGAAAGAACTTCAACCGGACTATGCGGATTCTAACGGGTTAACTTTATCTGAATGGTGCCGTAAGCCCAATTCTTATTGAAATGCAACCGACTCTGTACAAGCGTAACGCGACGTGACTATGCGCGTAGCTGTGTAGTTATGAACCGAAGATGATTAGAAACGGAGGGTTTATATAGTCCCGAAATGTATGGAGGGGCTAATTAGGAACCTCCATAAAAGGTAAGAGCGCAGAGTCTTCGTCGGGTCACGAATGTACCTAATCGGTCGCAATGCAGTTGGTCGATTCTAAAAGGGTTAACCGTCGTGTGGTATCGAGCTAAATCTTTAGGCGTCTTCCGTTCTTACGCGAGAGCGAACGACGCGTGCGAGCGCAGCGTAAGCGAGTATTATTCATACGTAACAATTTCAACGTTCGCATTGGTCGAAAGACAGCAAGATCGGGTAGCATTCCCTTTCGAGCATTAATATTTATTCGTTAAAAGACTGTAAGCGTGGGTTTTAACTCCGCGACATCTACGTACTGTAATTTACTTGAGATATAGAATATAGACATTTTATTATTTGATTATAGATACATTTATTTCATTCGTTTCCTATACCAATCATAAGTAGTATATAGAATCCACCGAATAGATACATCTTAACCGCTCGAGGTGTATCGATAGTTACGAGGTTACATTTATTAACATTCCTAGTGGCACCCAAAGATGAAATACGCTTTGGTACATCCACGACAACCTTCCTAGTGGCACCCATAGATGAAATACGCTTTGGTACATCCACGCAAACCTTCCTAGTGGCACCCATAGATGAAATACGCTTTGGTACATCCACGCAAACCTTCCTAGTGGCACCCATAGATGAAATACGCTTTGGTACATCCACGAAAACCTCCTACCTTAAACGGCACCCGGTGATGAAATACGCACCGGCACATCCGTAATTAACAAAATTCTTTAAACAACCGATCCTCGGCTCCTCAACCGTGCCCCTTAGCCCTCGGCTCGTAACAATACCATGATAAGTAAAAATTGTCCAAACCATATCGTGTTTGGTGTCATTTTAATCAGGAGACGGTAACAAACAGTTTGGTAAAAGTTTCATTTATAACGGACCTAAAATGAACAGGTTTTAATTTTTAATCTCGCTTGCATTAGTGTTGGCTCTCACCGATATTCGATCTGCGTCCGGATTACATGCTCGGCTCTGGACGCTTCACTGGTTCCGAGGGGGACCACCCCAAGTGGGTGGGGTAGATATTAACACTAACGGTAGCCACTGTTTTGAATATTAATCGAGATCTTACTGTAACTTCATAAATACAATAACAATGTATTCGACATCCATCATGTTCGAAGGTCCCCGCTATATTAACAACTTTGTAGTCGTCGAGTTTGGTCGTTGAGTTCAGTCGCTCAGTTTTTGATCGATCGGCGAACTAGTGATACAGACGTGTGTAGTTATTAATAATTTAAAAATATTTTATTGCAAACTGCAAGATTCAGGCGGACGAGGAAGTAGGTTAATTCTAATAAAATAATTCAAGTGGCCAATCCTGTTAGCAATACCAAGTATGTACAGCTATAATGCGTGTACATCTTGTATGTATACATATGTTGGCGACAGCGTATTTTTAATGAAAGGAAAGGGACCGATTTATGATAGGGACTTAGCCTGGGTACGTTTGGAGAGTGTTTTGCAAATGGGCAATCTGGACGACAGACGATGGCTGGTGGCCCGACGCTATTCAACTATAGAATGTCCAAGGATTGACTGTTTATTAGGGGTGTTTTGAAAGTGAACATCCCATTGAAAGTGAATGAACAATTGAGAATGAACATCCCGTTGACCGACGATGGCTGGCGACCGCATTGGGTCTTCCAACTATCTGGTGTCGAGGGATTGTTTATTAGTGTCGAGTAAAGAACACATGTGGCAATCAGCTTGTCGCCGTATTACCAAGGAATAGGGACTCTGTTCCTGGAGGATCTGTCCACGGAGTGGGGAAGGTTCTGCCTTTTGGTAAATGAAGTGTGATTGACCACTCAGTCTTTACCCCAGAACTGACCGGGAAAGAACTACCTATCTTACACCCTCTCTTACACCTCACCTTTAATACAACAAATTCTTAACACATACTTATCTATGTAAGTCCTTATGTATACACATAAACCTATACTGTAATGGAACTAAACTGAAAGTAAGGCATTTATAATTTCCTTTTTTTTATGTTAATAATAATCATAGCTACTTATTCGCAGGTTGATATCCATCTAGCTGTAAGTCAACTATCGTGATTATTTACAGCTGAAAAAAAAAAAATAAGAAACTGAAGAAAGATTCTCAAATTTTTATTTTATGAACATAGTGTTACCCAATTCACTATTATAAAAAAATCTATCTAATTATGTAAAACTACCTTGTATTGTGATAAAATATTATGATTTAGAATAAAAATAAAATACATTACAAAACATGTGCTACAATTAATGACATTTTTTCCAGAAAATAATTATTTATGTTTCTTATATTACTAAATATTTTGTGGCAATTATATGTAAAGGTGTGTTAATGTTAAACGGGGCATCTGAAACTCCTTATTTGAAATGTAGCATATTCAAGATGTTTAAAACAATTGATTTTTGGACTAAGAAATAAATATTTTAAAAAAGTGCGCTATACGCGACACACGCAATTCATCGCCCCGATGTGATTTCGACTCAACTCGAGCCGAACAGAAGTGCATCGCGCGACCAGATACCGTAGCTCAATTTTTCTACCGAAACGTGGAGCGAGAAATAGCTTTCCCGATCCCTCCCGAAAGCATTCACATATATTCACACAATCGCATGAATCATGTCCCCAACACTACTTCAGTAAATAATAGTTTTTCAAATGATCACTGTTCATGAGCAGAGGACGCTCAAATCAGCGTGGGATTTCTGAGTCGGTATGACAGTCACGTTGGGCCACGAAAGTCCATAAGATGTCCGGTCTATTCTTATAGATATCCAGAGGAAAATGGCGGCTGGGTGCAGCATTACCTGCTCGTATTGAAAAATTACTCAAATTCCCTGCATGGACGCAACTTCGTACTTGGCCGCCATTACCCGGTGCGGACACAACGCCCACCCCCGACACGACAGTCCATCATTCACACTACTCTAGTATCTCTTTACTCTACGTTTTCCCCATCTAGCGACTTAAAGGGGTAGACACAGCACGTGACCTCGCCGATTTTGCAGGTCGGTATTACAGCAGCTTTTTCCTGCACAGAAATGGTAATACCGACAGGCGATAGGTTGATAGGTTGATAGGTTGATAGCTGCTTGTTATTCCGATATTCCATTCTTAATGTGGACAGAAATAGTCAGCTGTTGCGTTGAACTTGAAATAATTTAACGGAACGTCTTCTGGTAGTACCAGCGTTGAAAATTCATTGTACATTTTAATTATGTACTTGAAATGTGGTTATGCTACAATATGTTTCGTTGCAGTAAGAAATTATAAGTGAAAAAGAAAAAATAGATGAGGGGCATGGGATGTCCCAGGGAAATTAAGTTTGTTAGGTTAGACATTTTTTTATTAGCAAAACACTGAAGCAGGAAATGAAAGTTATACACTTATTATAAGATAATTAAACGTCCTATGCAGAAAGCAGTTATTGAACAAATATTATATATCAAATTGTTGTTTTTTGTTTGTTTTTTTGACTATTTAAAGTCGCATCGACTACTGAGGTCATTAGCGACTACTGTGAGGTTATGGTACTGTGATCCTGAGGGTTGAACGATGTGTTATTAAAACCTATACTTGTGATGGACCTACTTTTTTAGGTGGAATCCGAACCACCAGAACCACGGTGTAAAGCACGTGTAACATGTACAGTGGTGCGGACTGAAATCGGCAGTGGCAGGACTCGAACCGAAGACCGTTCGATTACGAGTCCAGCCGCTAACCGACCGAGCCACCGTGAACCTCTATATAAAATTGTGTTGGATGTTGAATGGAATTTATACGAGACGATACTGCATCTCGTGAATTATCATGCTGTATACCCTGGTTTGATCTGTAAAAATAAATAAGTATAGTAAAAATTACTTTTTGAGTTCAGACCACTAGAATGTAAAAACTGATACCTGAAGAATCAATTATTATTGTTTCCTATTTCTCAGAAATATTTTCTTGCAATGCCAGTGATCCCTTTCGATTACAGTTAGTTGTCCTAGAACCTGTTATAAAAAGTTAGAACGAGTTGTAATCAATATGTATGTAATAAAAATGTTAATGTATGTATGTGATTTATTTATCTTTATGCATGCATTGCGAAGACTTGCTTCCTTTCCTAGCTTCATAGAGCATAATTTTTGCCTTTGATATTGGTTGCTGGAAATAACTGAAGTAAATTCATGATCATTTATGACATACTTACGCTTTTAAACATGTCATTTGGACTGAAAGAATAGCTGCAAGTATAAATTATTAGGTGAGTGTGAAGAGACCCACCACCACCCCCGTCATAGAGGGCCGTCTTCCCTCTCCATATGCATCTTCTGCATACTTTTGTATTTACATTTTGGAACATTACCTTATTCACCGGCTTTTCCTATGCACTGGATGCACTCGTCGGTGCGCTACTGGCCGTACTCGTACATGCTCCTCCTGGTTTTATGTACGGAGGTTCTCTATTCGGCTGGTGTCGATAGAACTTTCTCAGTCTTTCCTCCATCTCTGTTGCCCAGAATGTATTAACTCTTCTTGCACTTGAAAATAATAGTGATGATTCTTATTGATTTCATCACCCCGGAGAATACGCCGTATAGCAGGAAGTTACACTATTGCTTCGACAGGCGATAAATCCATCGCCGATACGGGACATTTTACTTCGACGATGGTACCATCGTCTATGAGGCCGTCAGGAGTTGCACCTAACAATAAGTAAGGCGTAACGGCATCGATGACAAGGCCGCACGGTAGAACATGGATGCCCAATTCTTCCAATTGGCTCAAGGCGTTTGCCTTATTTTCCCTTCGGTATTCCAGAGCACGTAAATTTTGTAGTTGCGGGTACATTATACTCTTCAATGTATTTGCCCGTGGTGTATACTTTCGTAATCGGCATATCTTACCGAAATTGGATGCAGTTAATAATATTTTTCTTTAAGCTATCCACTTTTCGCTATTCGCTTAATCGCGAGTTTCCGTATCGATCGTGCATCGCATCGTTTGCCACTCATATGGCCGCGTGGTTTTCGCACTGGGAAGAGTATGCTGTCTCTTCTATATCCGATTTTCTGGGGCCGTAATCCTGGTCGCACGATTGTTTTTCATTTCGGTAGGAGGATGCTTTCGCTTCTGCTTTATATCTCAATGCTACCTGTATTTCTGCTGCACGCTTCCGACGTTCTTTCAATCTGCTAAACGCTTCTTTTGTATTGTATTGGACGACAGTAGCGGAGACTCTGGCCTGGTACGAGCCACTTCGTCCAAAGTTTATCCTTTTGCCTCCGATTAATTTTGCAATGATATTATTAAAGCTTTCAACAGCATTGTTATTTAGGGCGTCCAACAAACTATCAGCTTGAGCGAAATGTGGCTGCATCGCTTCTTCGATACTTTCGTAAATACCTGCTTCTTTGAGCTTTGGAACGTAGTCCACTCTGTTAGGGTCAGAGTATGTGGTACAGAAGTACGCTAACTTCTGACACTCCTTGTGCTCTCCGAAAACGTGACTCGGTACATTTCTCATATCTTCCTTCAAATTTTGGATTTGTTCAACGAGTCTTGTTTTCTCTTTGAACCGGTATTCTGCAGCTTTCTTTATACTACTTCACAGGCGGAGAGCATTGTGCTTTACGATAGCTCTTAGATCTTTGTAGCGGCCTTTCCTAACGATATCATTTATTTTCCTACTGAAATTCCTATCTTCTTGTACTCGCTGCTATCGCCATGAGCAACTAATATGCTGTATACTAGGCCGTGCATTTCTATGCTGCATTTGAAGCCTTCTACAATAGCAACACTTTCCATGCAAGTTGAACTCTGGATACGACCCCAGTTTTTGAAGCAGCGATGCTTGCGCGCTTCTTCCTTCTTCTTAGCTGCTGTTTGGCAAATAATGCAGAATTTGTTTTTGTCGTTGAGGTACAGCACCTTTTTCATGCGCTATCCCACAATGGCTCCTACGCCAGAAAGAGAATTATAATCTCCTCCGCGGTATGAGCGTTTCCAGCTCTTTTACAGAATTTCCATTTCGCGTTGTGCGACCACTTCGAAGGCATCGATTTATGTCATACTGACATTTCTTGTATAACCTTTTCGTCATGCAGGACACTTCCATGCCAGACAATAGTTCCTCCAGTTGATTATATCCGCCGCCCGTCATCATTGTTGCGGAAGCAGCGGCATGGTTCATATCCATAGTGCGATCACTCTTTCGAAGACAGGATATGCGCTCTACGTTATTGCACATTCGGCACTGTACATTATACACTTATTCCATTCCATACTGTTGGCATCCAACTATATGAAAGTGTTCGATGCCACAGCCAAAAATCGAATGTTTTGGGAGCTTTTTGATTTGCTCGAAGACATACGCAAAATCAACGAAGTATATTCCTTCTGAAATTGTTTTTTCTGACTGTTGTGGTTCTGCTGTCTCTACCACCTAGTGACAGTTATTATCAATATAACTCGTCTCTTCGTTGTTGTCTGTCACGGAAGGTATTCTATTGCTAACGGGCAGCTCATTACTTTCCGGCACTAATTTCATTGCGTCTTCGAAATCTCCTTCTTCTATAATTTCTTTCGTCGGAAAATCATCCACAGCCGACGTGCTTGGAAGTACTTCGTATGAGGTACCTGTACAAGTTCCTGTTTCCGTGGTGAGACATGCTGCGTTCTTCAACCGTCGCCTTTACGTTTACGTAAAGAGTCAATAAATATTGGGTTCATTTTCATGAAACTTTTAGCAATATGTTTGTTACAATCTTCTGATTAAAACGATACCAAACGCGACATAAATCAGACAACTTTTACTTATCGTGGTACGAATAATTTATGTTTTTATAATTATCCAAACCATATCACGATTGCTTCTTGTTACGTATGAATAATATCCTCTAACGCTGCGCTCGCACGCGTCGTTCGATCTTGCGTAGGAACGGAAGACGCCTAAAGATTTATCTCGCTACCACACGATCGTTAACCCTTTTAGTATCGACCAACTGCATCGCGACCGATTGGGTGCATTCGTGACCCGACGAAGACTGTGTGTCCTTACCATGTATGGAGGCTTCTAGTGAGCCCCTCCATACATTTCGGGACTATACAGGGTGTCTCTTAACTCCTGTCCTTCCCAGAAATAGGGGGTAGCTGGGGTGATTCTGAACAACTTTTTCCTTGACCAACATGTGGTTTGCAGCTTCATTTTTAAGTTATTAACGAAAAACACTGGCCAATGAGAGCGCCCACCGGGCGGCCGATGGCGCGCGCTCAGGCACGAACCTATCAGCTGTCACGATGGGGGGGCATCGAGGGTACCGACGGAAGCGTGCGGCAAATGTTACATCGTCTTAATTAAGAATAATGTGGAATAATTCGTTTATACTTATGAAACTAATAAGTCGTTTAATAACCGTGTTCGATACGTTTATTCATTATCCGAAAGGAATAAACTGTTTTATTACTTATGAAAAAAATATTTTATTTAACAGCACGTTTTTAGGTGGATAAATTATGGTTCAAGAAAAACGATTTGCAGAACTAATGTTAGAAAAAGCTGTTTAAACTTACCCATTCGTCTACGAATTAATCTGGTAAACATTGTGCGAATCCTGACCTAGGCAACGCTCAACAGCTGATGTCAACGGCCGGGTCGGTGAACTCACTACACTCACGGTGAATTCACTTCAAGATCACTTCACTTCACGGTCACTATCACTTGCCACTGTGAAATGTGGGAATATTTGAAACCGATTTATTTTTCTTACGTTTAAACATTTCGTAATAGTTTGCGTTTTTACGATTCATGTTGTCCGTTCGGCTAGCAGAACAACTCTGCCAGCTGAAACGTCGCACTCGCTTCCACACGCACACGCACATGTTCTTTAATGTGGATAACATTGTAGTGCCGACGCTCACACTGCGACGCACACGACGCAGGGGCCGATGCTGCCCTGTGTGATCGGTATCTGCCGCCGATTTCCACTAAATTTGGAGACAGTGTGTGTGCGTGTACGTGTGGAAGCGAGTGCGAACGTTTCAGCTGGCAGAGTCGTTCTGCTAACCGAACGAGAAACGTGAATCGTACAACCGCAGAATATTACTTAATGTTTAAACGTAGGAAGAATAAATTGTTTTTAACTATACCCCAATTTCACAGTAGCAAGTGCAAGTGACCGTGAAGTGAAGTTATCGTGAAGTGAAGTGATCATGCAAGGATACTAACCCAGCGGTAACATCAGCTGGTGAACGTTGCCTCGGTCAGGATTCGCAATACGTTAAGCAAGTTAATTCGTGGACGAATGGGTAAGTTTAACTAGCTTTTTCTAACATTAGTTCTGCAAAACGTTTTTCTTGAAACATAATTTATCCACCTAAAAACGTGCTGTTAAATAAAATATTTTTTTCATAAGTAATAAAACAGTTTATTCCTTTCGGATAATGAATAAACGTATCGAACACGGTTATTAAACGACTTATTAGTTTCATAAGTATAAACGAATTATTCCACATTATTCTTAATTAAGACGATGTAACATTTGCCGCACGCTTCCGTCGGTACCCTCGATGCCCCCCCATCGTGACAGCTGATAGGTTCGTGCCTGAGCGCGCGCCATCGGCTGACCGGCGAGCGCTCTGATTGGCCAGTGTTTTTCGTTAATAATTTAAAAATGAAGCTGCAAACCACATGTTGGTCAAGGAAAAAGTAGTTCAGAATCAACCCAGCTACCCCCCATTTCCGGGAAGGACAGGAGTTAAGAGACACACTGTATAAACCCTCCGTTTCTAATCATCTTCGGTTCATAACTACACAGCTACGCGCATAGTCACGTCGCGTTACGCTTGTACAGAGTCGGTTGCATTCAGTAAGAATTGGGCTTAGGGCACCATTCAGATAAAGTTAACCCGTTAGAATCCGCATAGTCCGGTTGAAGTTCTTTCGGTATACTTTGTAACCGTTCTCAGACCCCGCATCGCCAGTGCGTCAACACCGTGCAGCTTAGGTAATAATTCACACACTATTTAACTATATCGCGACAATTACACTTGTACAAACAACTGGTTGCAATATAAACTCATAAACTGTTCACCATTAAACCGAGTAGATTCGTTAAAACCTATCTTTACTCCGTAATCCTTTATATTAGTAGTAACGTCCCACAGATACAACTTAACCGCTCGAGTTGTATCGAATATTTATTTACGAGTCAAACTAACATTTCCTGCGACTCCCTGATTTCGCATCAGGTTCGTTCGCACGCCTTATCCAAAACAAGGTAACTACTCCAACCTAGTGGCTCCCCGATTTCGCATCGGGTTCGTCCTCGCATCCATCAATCCCAGCGGCTCCCTGATTTCGCATCAGGTTCGTCCGTGCACCTAACTAACAAATTCTCAACCATATTCCTTGGGTAATATAAACATCGCCGGTCTAGGCGTTGCCCACAGCCCCGGCTCGTAACAGTCTCCTTTTAATCGCAACAATCTCACCAATATTCTAATAATATTTTAATAATGATATAAGGAACAGTAAAAAAGTTTCATCGTTGCATTAGTGTTGTCTCACCGATGCGAAGGCATTTACTGACGCCCGACTTCTCATTCCTCTCTGTCTTTCACACGCTGTCCCTTCCTGTGGCCGTCCGGTTCGGGCTCTGAACCGTAGCCGGATTCTTGAGTTCGGCCGAAAGGCTATATGTAAAGTCGGATAAGGGGGTCAAATGGGCCCCCAAACTGAATTCGATTTGTGAGGTGTCATTCGATAGCTTATCAAGAAAAACCAATTTGTACCAAGTTTTAACCCTGTAACTCAACTGGCAGGGTAGTTACAGTGAAAAAAAAATACAGTTTTAATTTAAAAAATTGTGAAAAAAATCAGTGACATTTCTCTTATGGGGACACATATTATAGAAGTTTCTCAGATTTTTAAATTGGAGAACCGAGCTGCAAGAAATAAAAAACGTCAAAAAATGCTGAAAAATGCCGATTTTATATTGGAGGAATCGCGGACTTACAATTATATTATTTTGTAGGTACATATTATTGCTACTACTACTCTCAATTTTGTCAGCTTTTTTAATTAAGTGCGCTCCAGGTAAAAAAATTAAATAATGTTTTTTTCGGCGTTTTTTACGTTTCAGAATAACTTATACGGTGAATTTTCGTCTATTCTTTGCGAAATAAGTGTTTTATGCAATGTTTAATGTTTTCACATACAGCAAACCAGCATAGAAATTGACGAAACTAGTGTTACGTATGAAGAATATTTTCCATACGTCGCTCTCAACGCGTTTTCGAGCTCGCATTTGTGAAGGGAAAACGCCCTAAAATTCTTCCGTTTAATGTAAACAAATAAAGGGGACCTTAGTACAAGCACGGTCAGCTGCATCATGACCCAAGACGGGCGTGGCCCGACGACGGCTCCTATATTTCCTTATATCGAATGTTCCAGTGCATCCCCGCGCATTTTGGGACCTTATAAACCCTTTGGTTTCTACCCTCGGGGGTTCAGAGTAACATAGTCACGCGTAGAGTCACGTCGTGTCACGCTTGTATAGAATCAGTTATATCCAGTGAGATTGGGCTTAGCGCACCTCTCGAATCACAGATTAACCCGTTAGAATCCGCTTGTCCGGTTGAAGTTCTTTCGGCATATTCTAATAGCGGCTCTCAGTCCCCGCATCGCCAGTGCGTCAACACCGTGCAAATACTTAGGTAACTTACACACTTTATATTAATTCATCGCGACAGTGACATTTGTATTTATACTGAAAACTCAGAATACAACTTTATACGTTCACTTATAAATCGAGTAGATTCGTTAAACCTATCTTTACCCCGCAATCCTTGCATATTGGTAACAACGTTCCCACCGATACAACTTTACCGCTCGCGTTGTATCAAATAATAATTTAGAGTTACGAGGCAACTAACATTTCCCGCGACTACCTGATCTCACATCAGGTTCGTTCGCACATCTTTATCCAAACAAACAATCTACATATTCTAACCTAGTGGCTCCCCGATTTCGCATCGGGTTCGTCCACGAAACCTAACCCTTCCTACGGCTCCCTGGTTTCGCACCAGGTTCGTCCGTGTCCTACGGCTCCCCGATTTCGCATCGGGTTCGTCCGTACGTCTAGCAACCTCCGAACAGCTCTCTGGTCAAACGCCAGGTTCGTCTGTGAATAAACCAACCTCCTAGCAGCTCCCCGATTCCGCATCGGGTTCGTCTGCGAACTTCTTTCTAGTGGCTCCCCGATTTCGCATCGGGTTCGTCCAAGACGTTTCACCCTCCTGCGGCTCCCCGATTTCGCATCAGGTTCGTCCGCGCACCTTAGCTAACAAATTGATAACCATATTCCTGGGTAATATACCCCTCGCCGGCCTCTCGTGCTGCCACACAGCCCGGCTCGTAACACTAGATAAACCGAACAGCTATTGAGCGTTGCCTAGGTCAGGATTGGCACAATGTTAAGGGGGTAGACACGGGTAATGCAGCGAGCTGTATATCGACATAATATGGGCCGAAACATGGGTGTCGAAAGGTTCGCTTAACTTCCTTATATGAGAATATTTTGAGCTGGGTGAGGGCTCATTCGAAAGAGGAAGGTTAAACGAGGAGCGCTGCAGAGGAGTTTCAACGAAATTGTGTTGATGTCTAATAATATGAGTGTTCAAAGTGTAACAAAAAATCGAAAAAATACACCCGCAGAATATAAGCATTTTTAGGTCACTAAAAGAGTTTTGTGACACAATCAGGGCCTGCAGCGCTCCTCGTTGAACCTTCCTCTTTCGAATGAGCCCTCAACCAGCTCAAAATATTCTCATATAAGGAAATTAAGCGAACCTTTCTGACTGCACTCGCATAGACGAGTTTGACCGTCCGCTGTTAGTATTGCCGTTAAAACAGGGCACGTGACGTCACAAATTTAGTTCAGGTACTGGTGACGAGGTGGCGCCTACTCAGGAGGACTGCCAACGTAAAATCATAGCAAAACTGAAGCGTTGGCTTGTGACATGTGCTACAGTAACAGCGTGATGCAGTAAATGTATGCATTTTCGTAAGATTATAGGGTAGGTCATGCATTTTAGGCGTACGTTGTCTGGGAACTGTATAAATTTACTAAACGCTTTTACTGTAACATATGCTTGACTTGAAATCGCTGTCGAATTTATGTTATAATTATATGGTTATATTATTTAAAATAAAAAAGAAGAGATTGTAACTTTTTTACTAATACTGGAAGTATTGATGTACTGATATCATATTTTTAGAATGTGGTAGTTACAGCAATTATTTGAAATTATTGCTCGTATTATTCTTTTTCATTCTTTTGACTATTTTGTATAAAACATATAATAAGGAAATGTCTCCAAATCAGTCAACAGTTGACTCCTTGTTTTTTTTTGTAATCCTATAGGATCCTATGTATGAGTATCGAACGCCGATTCATACGTAAATATGTGATGCGTGAATACAGACACAGTAAGGCATAGTTGCCGCAACTTATCAAGACTTCTGTCGCGCTGTTGCCATATCTGTTACAAATGTGAAGTAAAATAAGGCCAAACACGATATAGTTTAAATTATATTTACTTGTTGATACTAATTGAATACGTACCACAAAGTCTGTATCAACAAGTAAATATAATTCAAACTATATCGTGTTTGATCTCATTTGAATCAGAAAGATCTCCCAGATGCATTGGTAAAAGTTACATGTAGAAAAATTAATAAATGAAAAAGTTTCATCGTTGCATTAGTATTAGTCACACCGATACTCCGGTTCGGATCGTATTACACCGCGTCGTCGAGCGTCGTTATCGCCACGGGGGATTCCCCCACGTGGAGGGGATAGGCCATTTCTGCAGCCAATCTTTTCTTGCGTTTTTGTCAACATAATACAATGTATTGTTCTAAACTTTCTCATGACCATTCAAACATGCTTAGGAGTTTGACTAGTCAATTGTGAACAGATCGAAAAACTGTTTGCAGAAAATGTTTCGAACAATTGAATGTGTCTGATTTCGGTAAATGCATATGTAAGATAATCGAACGGAGAGGAGTCTCTCTGTCTCGATTAGGTATTACTTATTACAATAATTTTGTAGGCGTGTATATGTTAAAAGGTGTTCTGTTTATTAAAACTGTGCTCCCTCGACCGTAGTCTATACAAGAATGCCTTTCCTTGGCAAAAGCGTCGGTCGTGAGGACGCCTACGTCACCAATGCCCTTTTTAACCATTACGGGTTCGTCGTAATTGTGCGTAATTATCAGGAAGATAACAGCAAAAATGAAATTTTCTAATAGCGAAAAAGTTAATATGCTTTTAGTTTATGGTGAGTCTCGTAAAAATGCAATAAGATGTAAATCTATGTATGCCGAAATGTATCCTGAACGAAATCAGCCATCTCGATGGATATTTGACAGAATCTGTGAATCGCTTCGACGAACCGGAAGTTTTAATGTTATTAAACGTAACGTAACGAAAACTGCTACTTCTGATGAAAATACAATTGCGGTCTTAGCAGCGGTAACAGAAAATCCCCATATTAGTGCACGGCAGATTTCACGAGGCTCTGGCGATAGCAAAACAAGTGCACTACGAATTCTTCATAAGGAAAAACATCATTGTTATCACCTAGCACTTCATCAGGAGCTCCCCGGGGCGGTTTATGTAAAGCGCGTTTGGTTCTGCCAGTGGTTCCAGCATCAAATGAGCAATGATCATTATTTCTACAAAAAGTGTTATTCACTGATAAAGCAACATTTACTAATCGTAGGCAGATTAATTTGAAAAACATGCACTATTGGGCACCAGACAATCCTTACTGGATGATAGAAGTTGACCACCAACGTCAATGAAGCGTTAATGTGTGGTGTGGAATATTGGGCAACCAATTGATTGGACCATATTTTATTGATGATCGCTTAACGGGGAAAAAAGATGCTAACTTTTTGAGTGAAATCTTACCCTCTTTATTAGAAAATGTACCATTAAATATTCGTACACAAATTTCCCAATCGATGGATTGGTCGTGGTGGGCAATTTCTGTCGCCTCCGCGCTCACCGGACCTTACTCCTTTGGACTATTTTTTGTGGGGCACATTAAAAGATACAGGGTATCGCGAACCACCGACAACATCAGAAAATATGAAACATCGTATTCGTGAAGCATGTATTACATTTGGTTCGGATATGATTCAGAGATCCGTTTCTTCATTAATTAATAGATTGCATCACTGTATTAATGTCAATGGACATCGCTTAGAACACTTACGTTAGTTACAATAAGGTATGTACTAGGTCACTAATATTAATAAACATTGTCACGTATACATTTTCAAGACATAAAGTGAGATTACTCGTTAATTATTAGGTTTGGGACTAATGAAGGTCAATACTTTTTTACTCAGAATTCGACCCTCTTCCATATTTTGGTATACAAAATATAGCATTTCATTTAAAAAAACAAAGTTGACCTTCAAATCTCCGAAACGCTTCTATACCTATATAAAAAATGAATACACTACGTAATGCCCCCCAAACCATGCAACTTTTGTATACAAAACTTTTTCGTAGAACGCATAATTTGAAAGTTATCGAGGTGTGCAAGTTGCGTGGACCACCCTGTATACTGCTGACATCCCTTTTTTTTTTTTTTCTTTAAACTCTATCTGTTCCCTCGGCGGTCCGGCTGCGGTCACCCTATTCAGGTTCTCAAGGAGCCGAGGACCGCCGAGTACTGTCTTCTACTGGGCATTACCCTACATCCAGCCAGGGGGGCTACCCCCGGTCCTGGTTCGGGGCCCGTATCCCACGCCACCGTATGCACAAACCCACGTATGTAGGCCAGCACATATATATCGGTGCATTGAAGCAAGGAGACCACCCGTTTTACTGTACGATCCTCCCTGTCTGTGTTAAGACGCTAACGCGATGGATTATAGGAGCAGGAGAGAACGTGACATAAGTTGCTCCCGCCGTTTACCGGCGTAGTCCGCATGTATTATTTACATTCGCAATTCTCTTGCACGGCTGCATTGCGCATTATGCATTTATATAAGTTGCGCCGTGCGCCATACAGGCAACGTATTTTTTATTATACAGGGTGGCCCGGAACTCGCGCGGTATTTTTAAAAAAGGGGTAGCTGAGGTGATTCTGAACAACTTTTTCCTTGACCAAAATATTGTTTGAAGCTTCGTTTTTTAGTTATTAACGAAAAACACTGGCCAATGCGAGCGCCCGTATAGCCCGAGCTCAGTCACAATTGCGCGCGGCCGAGATCGGGTGCATCGAGGGGCAACGTACGGCAAATATTACAATCGTCTTACATTAAGAATAGTGTATAATTTTTCGTTATTCATCAATAACAATTTAATTAACAAGTCGTTTAATAACTGTTCCATACTTTTATTCGTTTTCCGAAACGAATAAAGTGTTTTATTAATTATGAAAAAAGTGTTTGGATGATTAATGTTAGAAAAGGGTAGTTAAAGAAACTTATCCATTCGACCGCAAATTTACCTGCTTCGACGGTGCCTTGCCATATGGTCATTGTACCGATCCTGACCTATTTTTACAATTTAAATGCCACGTCCCGGCGATCGATACAGATCTGATTCGCACTTGTTTCCACACGCACAGGACACGCACTTACGAACATTACGAAAGTTAATGTGTGTGACATGTGCGTGTGGAAACAAGTGCAAATCAGATCATATCGATCGCCGGGACGTGGCATTTAAATTCAATTTAAATTAGGATAGGTCAGGATCGGTACAATGACCATATGGCAAGACACCGTCGAAGCAGGTAAATTCGCGGTCGAATGGATAAGTTTATTTAACTACCCTTTTCTAACATTAATCATTAATCATCCAAACACTTTTTTCATAATTAATAAAACACTTTATTCGTTTCGGAAAACGAATAAAAGTATGGAACAGTTATTAAACGACTTGTTAATTAAATTGTTATTGATGAATAACGAAAAATTATACACTATTCTTAATGTAAGACGATTGTAATATTTGCCGTACGTTGCCCCTCGATGCACCCGATCTCGGCCGCGCGCAATTGTGACTGAGCTCGGGCTATACGGGCGCTCGCATTGGCCAGTGTTTTTCGTTAATAACTAAAAAACGAAGCTTCAAACAATATTTTGGTCAAGGAAAAAGTTGTTCAGAATCACCTCAGCTACCCCTTTTTTAAAAATACCGCGCGAGTTCCGGGCCACCCTGTATTGTTCAACGGTAGTACCTTATATTATACCTATGTACGTTTGCTATGCCAATACTCTGTATTATATCTAGTTTTATCTAATTCTATCTAATTATATTACATGTGATTTAGGAATCTAGCAGCGTTTACAATTATGTTATAATTATGTTGTATTACAATGTACTTAATGTACTTTACTTACAATGTACTTGTACTTTATAAGCGTTATGTTGTAAGGTATTGTATCCTACCTTCCTGCTGTTTACCTTGCACACCTTGTGCTCAGTACTTCGTATTGTTCTTTGTATTGAGATTCGCGTGTATGTTTTACA
This sequence comes from Nomada flava, assembly GCA_951802745.1. Lineage (NCBI taxonomy): Eukaryota > Metazoa > Arthropoda > Insecta > Hymenoptera > Apidae > Nomada > Nomada flava. The sequence goes on from OX637903.1 coordinate 11,770,988, forward strand.
TTATCTGTTGGATTAAGTTTATATGTATGTACATGTACGTGTCTTTGTTATTACGTTAGGCTGTTATGAAATAAGTTTTAGCGCGGGGTGCGGACGCCTGCGGTTTCTCTGTGTCCCTCTATCAATTCCTTCGTACGCATTAGGCTACGGGTACAGTGGAACTGAATTTCGGCCTTACGACGTCGTCAGAGCGCTCCGAATCGGCTGTGCGAAGTGGAGCGGTGCCAGTGGCTGCGTATTCTATTCCGACGAATGTGAGTTCATATCTATGATGCACGCCGTAGAAAAGGGACATGGATTTGGCTAATATGATCCAAATTATATCGTGATTGGCCTCATTTTAATCACAACAACCCCAATAATATATTAATGCAATTTTCATAACGAAATAAGAAATAATAAAAAAGTTTCACGGTTGCATTAGTGTTGTCTCACGGATACGAAGCCACTTGTTTCTTTTTCTAAGCTATCTGCTATCTGCCTAAGCGAAGTTTAGAGGGTCGAAACACGTGTTTCCTCCCCACTACTTCTTTACTAGAGGTCCCCGTCAGCATGACGACGAGTTCGCATTTCTGTGACGTACTTCGTGCAAGATGGACATGAATTTAGCTGAGTTTAATTATTTCTTGGACAATCCTTTCTTAAGATTGTTCCTAATAGACGAACTATATCCGAGAAAGGAAAGCGAACTTTTTGCCTCACGAAAAGAGAATGGGGAATACCACAGTTTATTTCCGGATCTCTTAAATCAACCGGACAAATTTAGAGAATATTTCCGAATGACTCCGGAAACATTTTTCTACATTTTAAATGCAATTGAAGAAAATCTGAAGAGACGATCAAATTTTCGAGAGTGCATTTCTCCTCGAACCATAAAGACATCTGGCACTGTGACCGTCCGAAACAATTATGTCCTTTTTAGCAAAATTCAGCTTTCCCGAAAAACAGACACAGCAACCTCTCCTTTCGGACTTCCGGACCGCATATTGCTTTCGCCAAATTACCGCTTCGACCATCTGGGTTACAACATTCAGATGGTAAGGCTTAGAATAAAATAGCAATTTCAACAGCCAAGCAATGACAGTGGACACATTGCCTCTCTTTTTTAACACAATAGCAACGACTCTGTCATAAACTGCGTGAGTTCCGACCGGCCATGCAACGGCACCGTAATAATAGTGGTTCTCACACCAACTCCGAGGGAAGACCCCTTAATATTCATTAACCGAAATGTAAAAATCAATGCGACAATATACCATCAAAAAGTCCATCGTGATGTATTGGGACCACGGTCGGTTTCGGACGAAAAAATCAAACTCAGTTGATCGGCTAGCATATTCGGACGAAAAGATCGTATTTCTATTTATTTAGGACGAACCTATGTAGAAAAAAGGGCCACGACCCTCGCTACGGGGGGGCCAGCCACTTCACTACGGACGGAAAAATCAAAAACCCGTCAAGTGTCTCGCGTCTTCGCACGCATTCGGGTCGTATGCAGTGACACCGCTTCCATTTAATCTCATGGCGTTGATTCGTTTCCGAATACATCCGACGTCGTAAGGCCCAAATTCGGTTCCACTGTACCCGTAGCCTTATGTGTACGATCAGTTTTCGTAGTTTTTCCCAATGCTCCTTGGAGTTCGTGGCCCAACGAATAAGATGTGACGATTGGTCACTCCATAGTTGAACTTCCATTATTTTCGCCCTTTCCTGGGTCCACGCGGGGCATTGAAAGAGCGTGTGGTACGCGTCGTCCGTCGCCGCCGTACATAGCCAACAGTTCGCTCTTAATTCCTTGCCGATTTTGTGCAGATATTTCCCAAAACATCCGTGGTCTATCAGTATTTGCGTGGTGTGGAAACACAGTTCCCCCGCCTTTCTGTTCTTCCAATCTAGAATATTGGGGACCATGCATTTTGCTAGACAGTTTCAAAAAACTTCTCTATCTCATCCCGAGATGTAGGGGTAGTTATTCTTGATGTGGTGCCTTGGGGCAAGAGGTCCAGATCTTCTCTGATTATCGTCCCTAGCTCGTCTTGTGTCGCGCCTTTCATCGCGTGTTATGTAAAGTTTCTTTTTCGTATCTTGAGCGCCATGGGTAAAGTTCCCGTGAGATCATCGAGAGCTGCGGCGGATACCGTTTTGTACGACGATACAATAGGTAGTGCGATATTCCCTTGTATTGCCGTCACTTCGGTTCTGGCCCAGCCATTTCGCATTTTATGCGCAAAAAGGGGGGCCGCATACAGCAAGACAGCGAGTGGCGTGTTCCTAATCAACTTGCGTGTTGGAGGAGGAGGGGGTCCTCTCGTTCTCGTCATTAACTTGCAGAGCACTCCAACCACTCCGCTCGCCCGTCGGCACGCATCACCGACATGCGTTCTAAACGTGAACGCCTTGTCGACTGTGACACCGAGATATTTAACCTGTCGTGTGAGGCCCACCTCCGCCTCACCGAGGCGAACGGAGTCGATGCGCTTACCTCTAACCCCGGCAATTTGCATTATCTCCGTCTTCTCGGTGGCGATTTGTAGATTTTTTTCGCGCACCCAGTCTGCTATCTGGTTGTATGCGGCCTCGGCCCTTTGTAATAATACGGCAGTGCTGGTAGCCGCCACCAGCACCGCCAAATCGTCTGCATACGCAATGCAGCGCGTGGTTTCGCTATTGTACTTAGACACCACCTCGTCGAAAACGACTTTCCACAGGGATGGGCCAATTACCGACCCCTGTGGAACGCCTGCATACACCGGGAATGGCCGGGGGGGTACACTGTCGACGACGACGGTCCTGGTATCTAGGTATGAGGAGATAAGCTGTATAAGATATCGTGATATTCCTTTTTTCTCAAGTGCGCGTATTATGTCCGGCCACCGTATGGTGTTACCCTTTTGGCTCTGGTCGCAAACCCTCGCACCTCGTCAAGCGCATCCGTGGTAGATCTATGCCGCCTGAAGCCGTATTAGTGTTCGGCGTAGTCTGCCTTTTCTGCAATCTCGGTCTCCAGTCTAATCTTTATAATATGTTCTAGAATTTTTGCAGCCGCCGGTATGAGGCTGATGGGGCGGTACGAGGGTCCGCCACCAGATCCCGTTTTTTTCTTGGTCAGTAGAACTATCTTTTGAACCTTCCATATCGTAGGGAAGGTTTTTTCATTGAGGCAGGTCCGGTACACCGCAGTAGTGAGTGCTGGAGATACCGCAAAAGCCGTCTTAAGAACCACGAGGGGCAGTTGGTCTAAGCCAGGGGCTTTCTTCTTTCCAATTTTCCCGATGGCGTTTTTTACCTCCTCCTCGGTTAGCTCGGGAATGGCAGTATTTGCTCTTGTAGCCCTGCACGGAGCGATGTTATACCGAGGTAGCTGTGTTGTTATAAAAAGCTTCTGTATCTCGTCCGTGGTTTGCCGCTCGTCAAATGAAGCAGGGCCCGCGGTGCCTTTTATCTGCTTTAATACCGTTTTATATGGTTTGCCCCAGGTGTCTTCTATTAATGACAGGCAGAAGTTATTCCATGCGGTAGCCTTGGCGCGTCGGATTTGTTTCTTCAGTCCTCTTCTCAATTCTTCGTATTCTCGTTTCCTTGCGGCTAGTACATGTGGATTTCTGTTGTGGTTTTTTCTGTATTCCCTGTGCAGCCGTCTTCGAGCTGCTGCTGCTTCACTCTTCATGTTTTGCAGTTCAGATGTCCACCAATACGTTTGGAGGGCCGGGGTTTTGGAGTGGCATACAGTCGGCATTGATTTATCTGCCGCCTCCAATAAGTAGGCCACCCAGGCCTCCGTAACGAATTCGGCGGTCGTGTCCTGTAATCCATTCATGACCCCTAACCCGTCGATGGCACATTGGGTGAGTTTCTCGGTGTCCAGTTTACTAGCATTCCACCTTACGCCTGTTTTGTTCTGGGCAGCCGGCGTGTGTCCGAAGTCGTGTCGTATATAACGATGGTCGGACGCATTGTATTTCGTTAGCACCTCGCACCTTGATAAGCTTTGCAGCAGGGCTGGGGACGCTGCAAGGAAGTCGATTACAGATTTCTTGCCTGCCTTCCAAAAGGTGGGCGTGCCCTCGGTACTGCTGGGGAACAGATTCATTTCAGCCAGCGCGGTGGAAAGGTAGCGTCCCCTGAGGGCGCTCCTGGTTGCCCCCCACATTGGCGACTTGGCATTAAAATCACCGGCGATTATGGTTTCGTCCCTATTTCTTTGTACGGCTTGCACCTGTTCATCGACGGCCGTGCAGAAATCTAGGTAGGTCTCGTTAGGCGGGAAGTAACAACTATAGATCCTGTTGCGATTTTCAATTACGGAAACAAAGTTCTTACCCTTGAGTACTGGGCCGCCGCGCCGGTCGAGAGGTCGGGTCTAGTTCAGATAGCCGCGCTTCCCCGATCGTCACTCATCCAGTCATGTTTCGGCCTATAATACTCGGATATAACAGCAACATTTATCTCCTCAACCGTCAGTTCCCTTGCAAGGGGGTCTTGCGCAAGGGCCGAACGATTTAGATTCACCTGTAATATCCGAAGGTTTAATGGCATTACGTAGTTTGTTTAAGTCGCAATGAGGGGCAGCCAAGTGCCGCGGTGACGTGAGCAAGTCTTGTTTCGGGGACCCCGTTTTCTGCACATATAAGGCAACGTGTCGGGTTCGTACATTGTGCTATTGTGTGGTCTCGTGCCCCACACTTTCGGCACACCTCTTTAATTTCCTTATCTAAGGTGCATTTAACGGCGGTGTGTCCGAGTCTGTGACATCTGAAACATCGTAAACCTTCAGGAAGGAGCCTTACTCGGCACGACACAAATCCTATTTTTAGCCTGCCTTTCTCAAGGAGGTTTCTCGCACCAGCGGAGTCGTTTATTCGCAGTATGGTGCGTTGCATACCGCCGAAACCTATTTTTAGGGGCTGTGCTTTAGGCTCATTGTTTGGAAGTGTTGTTCGTATCGCGTCTAGCACTTCCTCCATGGTGGAAATGGGATCTATGTCGCTGATCTGTATCGAGAGCTGTGTCGAAGTTGTGTGGACCGCGGTTCCGTCCATGGCAGCCGCTATAGTTTCCCGGATCTCGTTAATGTTTTGGTCGTCAGTTTTTTTTCCAAACTGCAGGAGTAAAAGACCCGCATCTGTTTTGCGGGCCGATATCACCTCAACGTCTTTGAGGCACTCCTGCTTCTTAACCGTTTGCAGTGCCTGGAGGAAGCTGCGCTCTCCCTCGGTACGCACTGTGATCGTGGCCGGCGGAATGTTACCGCGCGGTTGCATGGGTCGTGTTTCGACGTTGCTTTTTTTAGCGGCAGCTCGGGCATAGGATGTGGGGAGCTTGCCATACTGCTCCTGTACGGTCGTTTTATTTTTTTGTCGGGTTCTTTTGCGAACTGGATTTATCCATCGGTCCTGATTGTCTCTGTCAGTGTCGTCCGTTATTTCGTCGGCGTCGGTATCAGCGTGTTTGTTTCCTCGGTTCTGTTTCATTGCACTTGCTTTCGCCACGGTCTCGTTCTCCGCTTTCAGGCGCCTAATTTCCGCAGCCATCGAAGTCATGACCTCAGCATTCTCTGCAATGGTTTTTTTTTTAAATTTTCCACCTCGGTTGTCTCCGTGGAGCGACTTTTGCTGATTGCCCCCTCGTAGAGGTGCTCTATTGTTTGCAGATTGATATCAGGTTTATATGTGAGGCCCTTGTTGGCTATGGTGATCGCCCTCCTGGCGGCGGCGCTGAGGTTATCTATGGTCGGCTTCAATGTCTTCATTGCTGCTGGGTTCTCCCTGCAGATACCCTCCAGGGAGAAGACCCTGATTATCACCTCGTTAAGCGATTCTTTCATCAACCTAATGCTGGCAATTGCTTTAGCAACTTTATCACACGCGTTGTTCCAGTCCTCCGATTCCTCCATCGTAGAGTCGAGGGATATAACTGGCTCGTTCGCAGATTTTTCCTTGGATGCCTGCAACGCCTGTAGCGAACAGAAGGCATCCTCTTGATCGGGGTCGGCTTGCGAGCGGGTCTTTAATCGCTCACGCGTTACGCAAGGCGGCGATGCCTCCTTGGTTTTGGGCATGGTATTTACCTGTCGAAGTTGAAGAAGAAGGCGCTCGAGTGGTTTCACTCAAGACCTGACCATATAGGAATGACGCCCGACGGGATTATTGAGGAGTTGAAAACCGTGTTTCGTCATCGACAAAGCAGAGTCACTTTGCGAAGAAAATTTGAGGAACGCTTGTGGAGGAAAGAGGAAACATTTCATGAATATGTCCACGATAAAACAATACTTGGAAATCGTGTACCAATAGACGCGGAAGAGATGGTGGATTATATTATTGAAGGAATCCCAGACAATTCATTGCGTGAGCAAGCGCGTATTCTTCGGTTTTCAACGAAGGGGGCATTACTTGAAGCGTTTGAGAAAGTAAGGTTGCGGGATCGGTACACTATGAATTCCAGTCGTCAGGACAGGCGGGGAAGTGTTTCAACGAGAATAGAGCGAGGTGAGAAGACCAGTGATGGTGCCAGGAGCGAGAACAATGAAGCTAGTAGCAGTGGAGTGAAAAGAGTGGTGACGAACCAGACACGCTGTTACAACTGCGGCATGCGTAAACCATATCAGCACGGTGTGCCCTACGAAGGACCTTGGTGCCAGATGTTCTCAATGCGGGGAGTATGGTCATATCGCAGCGAAATGCAAGAAGAGGGATGAACAATTGAAGAATGCCTGCGTTGTATCATGTTGCTCGCGTAAGACCTTTATGAAAGATGTTTTGATTGACGGTAAGTATGTGGAAGCGGTTTTGGACACTGGGAGCTATATTTCGTTGATGCGTGCAGACGAATATTTGAAGATTAAGAGCGAACTATCGGAGTTCAGACCATCATCGACGCGTTTTCGGGAGTAGGCTCTAACGGTATTCCGGTGTTGGGTGAATTTCATACAAATTTGACAATTGACAGTTATACATATCCGGTTCTTTTTCGAGTAATTTCTGACGCGTTTTTGAGACAGAAAATACTGATCGGAGCTGCTTTCCTAGACAAAGTGGAAGTTCATGCAAAATATGGTCAAATTAGTATCAGTCCCATCCGCGAAACTAACAATGATGACGACAGACCGGGAGTGCTACAGATCGATTTACAAGACGAGACAGAGATTAATCAGGTCGATCTTCTTCACGTGCGTGATGTAGAATCTAGACAGTTAGTATCGACAATGATCGACAATTACAGACCGAATAAGACGATTGGGACGGACTTTAAGATCAAAATTGTTCTTAAGGATGACGAACCTATTTACCAAAAAGCGAGACACTTATCTTCGGCGGAGAAAAATATTGTAAATACTCAGATTGACGAATGTGAGAAAAAGGGTATTGTGCGTCCCTCTTCTTCCGACTATGCGAATCCGATAGTTTTAGTAGAAAAGAAAGACGGTTCACATAGACTATGTATAGACTATCGGTTATTAAATAAGAAAATAATAAAGGATCGCTATCCTTTGCCGTTGATAGAGGATCAACTTGACAGATTACAGGGTGCTAACATTTTTAGTACACTTGACTTAAAAGACGGGTTCTTTCATGGGCGAGTTGATGAATCAAGTGTGAAATTTACGGCGTTCGTTGTACCTGACGGTCAGTATGAATTTTTGCGTGTGCCGTTTGGTCTTTGTAATTCGCCTTCCGTTTTCCAGCGATATGTCAATGTAATTTTTAGGGAGTTGATTCGGGATGGTACAGTGTTAGTGTACATGGACGATATAATAATCCCTTCTAAAGACGATTTAAGCGGTATAAGGAGTCTTGAGAGAGTATTAGAAACAGCGAGTAGAGCCGGGTTAATAATTAATTGGAAGAAATGTCACCTTTTACAAAGGCGTGTTGAGTTTCTAGGCCATACGATTGAAGACGGGTTTGTTCGACCATCGGAACGTAAAACGGACGTGGTGAAACGATTTCCGGAACCTACGTGTATTCGTCAAGTTCAGGCGTTTTTAGGATTAACCGGATACTTTCGAAAATTTATTGCAGGGTATTCAATGATTGCTCGACCATTGACAAATCTGTTGAAAACGAATGTGAAATTGGATTTTAATGTAGCCGAGAAAGAAGCGTTTATTAAATTAAAGATGTTACTAAGCGAGAGACCCGTGTTAGGTTTATATCGATTAGGTGCCGATACGGAATTACATACTGACGCATCAATGTGTGGATATGGAGCGATCCTCTTGCAGAGAAATGATGAAGACCAGCTTCTACATCCAATTTATTTTGCGAGCGGAAAAACGACGCCGGCCAAGGAAAAATATACAAGTTACGAGTTAGAAGTGCTTGCCATTGTTAAAGCACTTAAGCGATTCCGTGTATATTTGTTAGGCATCACATTTAAAATTGTAACTGATTGTCGTGCGTTCACTCTTACAATAAATAAGAAAGATCTTTGCGTGCGTGTGGCTCGATGGGCATTGTTGTTAGAAGAATTTCAACACTCAATTGAGCATCGCCCTGGTATAAGGATGCGTCATATCGATGCGTTAAGTAGAAACCCGCTTCCGACATGCTTGATGATAGACGAGTGTGAGAGTAGTATGACGGCGCGATTAGAAAAAGCACAGTTAGAGGATGAAGATGTGAAAAAGAAGTTAGAAGATGTGAAACAAGGACGACTTGATGGGTACAGTTTACGGAATGGGCTATTGTACAAAGACGTTGGTGAAGAAGTACGTTTAGTTGTTCCTAAAGCAATGCAGTTACCGATCATTCGAAGAGCGCATGAGCAGGGACATTTTGCTGTTGGAAAAACGGAGACGTTAATTCAAAGGGACTTCTGGATATCTGGACTGCGAAACAAAGTCGAAAAGGTGATACGAAATTGTATTTCTTGTATTCTTGCCGAGCGACGACAAGGAAAGCAAGAATGTTTTCTCAATCCTATTGAAAAAGGAAGTGTCCCATTGGATACTTTTCATATTGACCACTTAGGTCCACTTCCATCGACAAAGAAAAGTTACGTCCATATTTTTGCTGTTGTGGACGCCTTCTCAAAGTTTGTGTGGTTGTATACAACAAAGTCGACTACTGCCTCGGAAGTAATTGATCGTCTACGAAAACAATCAATTGTATTTGGTAACCCAAGAAGAATCATTTCTGATAGAGGGGCTGCATTTGTGTCAAGAGAATTCAAGGATTACTGCAGATCAGAGAATATTGAACACATTCTAATTACGACTGGCATCCCGAGAGGTAATGGTCAGTTGGAAGGTTTAAATCGGACAGTTATACCATTGTTGACGAAGCTGGCAGCACCAAAACATGATGAATGGTTAAGTACGTAGATGTGGCCCAACGATGTTTGAATACCACGATGCAACGGAGTATAAGGATGACTCCTTTTCAATTGTTGTTTGGAGTACACCCTCGTATTCGTGATGATCCTGATATTAAAGAACTTCTACAGAATGAGTTGATTTCATCTTTTGTTAGTAAACGAGATGAACTACGAGATGAAGCAAAAAGTAATATTGAGGAAATCCAAATTCAAAATAAGAGAAATTACGATGCGAAGAGGAAGAAAGCTTTTAATTATAGCAAAGGCGATATTGTTGCAATAAAGCGAACTCAGCAGGGTCCAGGATTAAAATTGGCTGACAAATATTTTGGACCGTACGAAATCACCAAAGTATTACGTAATGATCGATACATTGTTCATAAGATCGGTGAACATGAAGGACCTCGACAAACTTCATCATCAGCTGACTTTATGAAGCCCTGGATAGACGATGATCTTGAAGATCTACTTAATAGTGATGGAGATGAATAATGAATGAATGATAGTAAGCAATGAATGAATGATAGTGAATATTCAAGGTGAATATTCAGTCAGGATGGCCGAGTGTAGAGAGTGAAACCAGCAGTGTAGAGAGTGAAACTAGCCAAGTGTTTCCGAGGAAACATAATAAAACATTAACAAGCGGCAAATATGTTTATAACAAATTAGTTAGTTGGTAACCGACGCTTGAATTTATCCCTCTACATAATTTACATTCATTTTCAATTATTGTTTGTGGCAGTCGAATTAGAATAAGCCAGAGAAGAGATAAGAAAGGAATTCGGAGACACAACAGTTAAGGCATCGACGCAAGATGAAATATGACAGCTGAAGGGCCCCCTACACGATGAAACATGTTGCGATGCATGCATCGACTCCTAGGTTTCATGAAACCTGCGACAGTCTCAGCGCTGCATCAAGCATACTTCAAACTACCGATTCCTCTCAGTTTGTCGTGTGATGCCAACGCTGAAACACGTGCGTGGAAATGTCGGATTCTGTTCCACTTCCAGGCTTATTGGCTATCGCAGGAGGTATGTTAATTGTAAAAATAAATAAATTGAAGACTAAGAAGAAATGGGCAAAAAGATGGTTAGCCGAGAGACAGAGATTTTCTAATTCTTCATTATTAAAAGAGCTGAAAACAAATGAGCCTAGTGATTATAGAAACTATTTGCGTATGGATGATTCTGCTTTTAATTATCTATTGGAAAAAATTCAGCCAAGGATTGAAAAACAAAATACAACGATGCGAGATGCAGTTAGTGCAGAAGAAAGACTTTCTGCAACACTAAGATTTTTAGCCACAGGAAAGAGTTATGAGGATTTAAAATTTTCCACTGCAATTTCACCTCAATTATTGAGCAAAATCATTCCAGAAGTATGTACTGTTTACTCTAAACATTTGCATATAAATCACCTAAGAAACTTAAAACTATTTTAAAATTAGATTTTGTAGTATTAGTATTGTAATGTATGTTAATGTGTGTTATGTTTGTGTGTTCGTTTTGAGTATTGATTAGTTATACGTTTTTTGTTAATGTTAAGAAGTTAGTTTATTTATAAGTATCTTAGTTACGCGGTTGATAACAGCAATGCTCAGATTGCTACAAGACGTAGAAGGTGAAGGACGTAAAAGTTTTCAGAAAATTAATAAATGTTTATTTAACAATCGCCTACAATTTTCGGAAGTGGGATAAAAATAAATTTATGTTCAGTTATAGTTATTTGTTATGTTTATGTGTTCCGGTTAATTGTGACTTTATGTGCATTTTTTTTTGCAACATATGTGAACATTTATGAAACTGCTTTATGTTATGGACAAACTAATTTAAAGTGTCACACTTTGGAAGAATATTAAGTGTATCAAGATGACTTCGAAACTATCGGTTGTTGAGTTGAAGGAAAAGCTGCGTCGAATGGATTTGCCGACATCGGGCACAAAGGCCGAACTGTTAAGTCGTTTATTAGACGCAGGATTTAGTTTAACAGATTTTGCTTCGGAACAAGAAGAAAATGGACTTGAGACTATTCAACAACAACCAGTTGAAGGATTGATCAGTCAGCCAGTACCAACGATTTCTGGAGTGTCTGAAACGGATTTGTTACGTACAGAACGGGATTTAGCTGAACGTGAAATTCAAATTCTTAGAAGAGAAATGGAGATATTACGGGTTAGGGTACGATCAGCTTGGCTCCGTTTTCCGTCCGTTCGACAGACGACCGGCAACCGGCTTACATGCACGATGCCTTGGGATGCATGTGTGTGTGTCTTTTCGTCCGACTTCGTGGTCAGAGTGGCACCGATATCGGGCGATTAACCCGACGTGTGACGTCAGCTACATGTGTGAGCGTTTCGATGTATTGAGAAGCATGTGTGTGGTCTATCGGTGTAGCCGTTTTCGTCGGGCAAGTCGAAAGCCGGACAAACTCAAACTCAAACTATTTTGAATTTTGTCGTAGATGTCGTAGATCCACTTGAGACGCCTCCCGTTACTACAAAAACAAACCTTTCCACGGCCAGGTCGATAGACGTTGGGGTTCTCGAGAACACTTGAACTATGGGCCCGCTGATAACAACAATGAAACTTTGTTATTGCTCATTCTTTTGTTATGAAACTTATACCCAGACATTAGTGACATTTTTCTGATTACAATGACACTAAACACGATATAATTTGGACTACATTTACTGGTTTAATTGATGGTAATAAGTTTCGGACGCAGAAAAGGATGGCGCGTGAAAAAGAAAGAGAAGCTGCGACTGTGACAATCGGCAAAGACCAGATGCGTTTTTGTACTGATCAAGATATCAATGCATTGCAATCTTTTTTATTTTCCTTTTTTTATACAATTTTGATCAACATATTTGTGATATTATTCCGATTAAAATGAGTCCAAAGACGACATAATTTGAGTATTTCAAATAATATTTTATATATAATGTTGTATAACTTTACGTTTATTAAATGAAGAAACAAGAGTGTTACAATAAACTCTCAATTGTTAATTCGTCTATTCGGCACGGCTCTCTATCTGCGACTGTCCCCTCTCGCGACCCACCTTCGCGACAAACGACAGGTGACGCTTTTCGAATTGTAACAATAATATTAACATTACCTTATATATATTATATTATATATAATATTACCTCCACACCATCGCCATCCTTTTTTTCAATTAAGTTTTAAAATTAAAATGAAGTAACAAAAAATTAACATAGAATCTGAAATTGTTACAATCAGTTAAAAATATAAGTTGAAATAAATAAGGGTTGAACATATGATTTGAGTCAGAAAATAGTTTTTTGTGCCTTTCACAGGCAACTTGTGTACTCCACCGCGTGTCGGAGGGCAATCTATGGCTCAAACACATGCACTAACGCGAATGCACGCATCGGACGTCTTTGCCCGGCATGCCGGTCGTCTGTCGAACGGAGCCAAGCTGATCGTACCCTTACGCGAGTAGATAATCAGTCACTATTGAATTCCAATACTATAAGGTGGAAAGATGTTAAAGATATGATAGGAGATTATGACGGTAGCAGTTACGATTTTGATATTTGGAATAGGCAGTTAAGAAAGTTGATTCAAACTTACACTTTTGACGATTGTCCTGCTAAAGCATTGTTATGTAGCAAACTAACGGGAAAAGTGCTTAAATCGTATCAAACTCGAAGTGATTGTATTGAGATGAATTATGAACAGTTGTTAGACGAAATTAAAGCAATGTTTGGACAACGTGTGAACGGTTTGGTATTACGGCGCGAGTTTGAAGTTAGAAAGTGGAAGTCAGACGAAACATTCACAGACTATTTGCACGATAAAGTAACATTAGGAAATCGGGTTCCAATTTCTGACGATGAACTTATTGACTATATTATAGACGGTATTCCAAATCAGAGATATCAAACTCAGGCTCGTATTCAATGTTTTCAATCTACAAACGCATTGTAAAAAGCTTTCGCAAAAGTGTCATTACCATGTGAGACGACACGTCACAAAATTGAACAACAGAGTAAGATTTCCACATCAGAGAAGAGAACCAGAAAATTCATGAAGAACCAGAGAGTGGACACCAACAAATTCATGAAGGACCAGAAAGTAGACAGCATGCCACCTCGCTGTTATAATTGCAATTCTGCAGGACATTATGCAAGGAATTGCCAGAAACCCAAAAGAGAAAGAGGAACCTGTTACATATGTGGAAAATTTGGGCATCAAGCACTGGAATGCAGAAAACAGGCAACGTCATCAGGAGAGGCCAACTACGTCGGGGTACAACGTGAAGAAGATGATGAGTTTTTACGAATTGCAAGTATACGATCGAATGGTGGAAACGAATTTAGTATGTCCGTTAATGCTTTGTTAGATTCTGGAAGTCCTATCAGTTTTATTAAACAAAATTATTTGCCAGACAATACTTGGAAAGCCAACGTATCAACAGCTAAATTTAGTGGAATAAATAATAGCCCGTTGGAGATTTTGGGTATTGTCAATGCTTATATTACTCTTGATGGTCGCGAAAGTATTATAAATTTATATGTAGTTACCAGTGAAACTATGCGGCAAGCAGTTGTTTTAGGACGAGATTTTATGAACACTGCTAATCTTACGTTAGTTTGTCGTGAAGTACAAGAAATAATGAATATAGAAGTAAATTCTGAGATAGCGAATTTAGAAATACCTAATCTGAATATTAATGAGGACCTATCGATTGAAATAAAAGAACGTACACGAGAAATTTTCACAAAGAAATATGTTCTGCCAGACAGACCAGAAAAGCCTAAAATATGGAACATTATGAAGTTGACGTTAACAGATAATAAACCTTTCTATTGTACACCGCGAAGACTTTCGTGCACTGAAAAAATGAAGCTTAAGGAAGTGTTGGATTTGTTACTTGAAAAAAAAGTCATTCAGAAAGTACCTCAGAGTATGCTTCACCAATTGTTCTATTAAAGAAAAAAACTGGTGAAACACGTATGTGCATAGATTTTCGGGTTTTGAACAAAGTTACCACACGAGACAATTTTCCACTGCCTCTAATTGAGGATCAATTAAATGTGTTGGCAGGCAAAAAATATTTTACAACTTTGGACTTGAAAGATGGCTTTTTCCATATAAGCATGCATGATGATTCCATTAAGTATACGTCATTTGTAACACCCCTTGGACAATATGAATATCTTAAAATGCCTTTTGGTCTAAACGGAGCACCTCTTAAATTTCAACGCTATGTTACCAAAATATTCAAAAATTTGATTGATTCAGGGGATGTATCGGTATATTTAGACGACTTTTGAATGGCTATGTTACGTATGAATAATATTCTCTTACGCTGCGCTCGCACGCGTCGTTCGATCTTGCGTAGGAACGGAAGACGTCTAAGGCTACGGGTACAGCGGAACCGAATTTCGGCCTTACGACGTCTGATGAATTCGGAAACGAATCAACGCCATGAGATTAAATGGAAGCGGTGCCACTGCATACGACCCGAATGCGTGCGAAGACGCGAGACACTTGACGGGATTTTGATTTTTTCGTCCGAACTGAAGTGGCTGGCCCCCCCGTAGCGAGGGTCGTGGCCCTTTTTTCTACATAGGTTCGTCCTAAATAAATAGAAATACGATCTTTTCGTCCGAATATGCTAGCCGATCAACTGAGTTTGATTTTTTCGCCCGAAACCGACCGAAACCGACCGTGGTCCCAATACTTCACGATGGACTTTTTGTTGGTATATTGTCGCATTGATTTTTACATTTCTGTTAATGAATATTAAGGGGTCTTCCCTCGGAGTTGGTGTGAGAACCACTATAATTACGGTGCCGTTGCATGGCCGGTCGGAACTCACGCAGTTTATGACAGAGTCTTTGCTATTCATTGTTCCCCTTATAATCTACCTTTCCGAAACTATTCTTCTTATTATAAATGCGAACATCACGCCAGTTAATTTACGTTTAGTTGTATTAAAATATTTATGCACCGTAAAAGCAACAATTTAATTTTTCCGTTCTAATCTTTCATTTGTTAATAAGATTGTTAAAAAATTGAGGACGCTCGCGCTTCATCCCCGCCACTGGAGGGGTCCCTCCCGGGTTCGAGTGGAAGGAGCACGCTGATACGTTTTGACTAGTCGACATGTCCCGGAGGCAGATAGCTTAGAAAAAGAAACAAGTGGCTTCGTATCCGTGGGACAACACTAATGCAACCGTGAAACTTTTTTATTGTTACTTATTTCGTTATGAAAATTGCATTAATATATTATTGGGGTTGTTGCGATTAAAATGAGGCCAAACACGATATAATTTGGATCATATTAGCCAAATCCATGTGCCTTTTCTACGGCGTGCATCATAGCTGTGAACTCACATTCGTCGGAATAGAATACGCAGCCACTGGCACCGCTCCACTTCGCACAGCCGATTCGGTTCGCTCTGACGACGTCGTAAGGCCGAAATTCGGTTCCACTGTACCCGTAGCCTAAAGATTTATCTCGCTACCACACGAAGAATAACCCTTTTGGTACCGACCAACTGCATCGTGACCGATTGGTTGCAAGCGTGACCCGACGAAGACTGGTGTCCTTACCATGTATGGAGGTTTCTAATGAGCCCCTCCATACATTTCGGGACTATATAAACCCTCCGTTTCCAATCATCTTTGGTTCATAACAACACAGCTACGCGCATAGTCACGTCGCACAGTGGTCCCAAAGCCCGAAAACGTGGTCAAAACCCCAAAAATGAATTTTTTCGTATGGTCATTTTAACCGTTGCTTAGGGTACTTTATTGATGTCCCTATGGTGGGGTGTAAGTCAAAAACGTCTCATTTTTATACCTGACAAGCAATTGCAATGCAAACATTAGTCTTTTAAATCAGGAAATGTTTTGTACAAAATAAGGTATAAAATGTGATGAGTAAACTGGTTTCATGTAGGCAAAAAGGTGTAGATCCTGCCATATCCTGCGCTAATTTTTTTTTAGGCATTTAGTTTATACTGTTATCTTGCAATGTGAGAAAAATTAGCTGCAGATACCTGCAGATGCACTTATGGCGCCATTTTCCGTATTCATTTAATTCGTATTCCGTATTCCGTTTTTATTTAATTTTATTTATTTAATTTATACGCATTTCTTCAATTTCTCTAATAAACATATTTAGATAAGAGATGTACCCAATCATTATTTATAAACACTGCAAGACTCCCAATTACTGCGAATTTTGAAGAAAATTAAAATGAAGCATTTTATTTTTCAATTATAGTGTAATAAAAATGATTTGACAAAAAAATGTTTCAGACAAAACTTAATCAGTATTCAGCCTTCTATAAATGTCAATATAAAAAATTGTACAAAATCTTTTTTTTAATAACAAATTAAAGGTCACCTTCAATTTATAAATGTTATTATATATTTTTGACAATAGAATATGATACCTGACATCAATACGAATTCAACGACCTACCACACTATTACCTTAAGTGTTCAAATCACGCTACAATAATTTTGTCCACGTTTTCGGGATTTGGGACCACTGTGAGTCGCGTTACGCTTGTACAGATTCGGTTGCATTCAATAAGAATTGGGCTTACGGCACCATTCTGATAAAGTTAACCCGTTAGAATCCGCATAGTCCGGTCGAAGTTCTTTCGGCATACTTTGTAACCGTTCTCAGACCCCGCATCGCCAGTGCGTCAACACCGTGCAGCTTAGGTAATAATTCTCACACTATTTAATTATATCGCGACAATTACACTTGTACAAACAACTGGTTGCAATATAAACTCATAAACTGTTCATCATTAAATCGAGTAGATTCGTTAAAACCTATCTTTACTCCGTAATCCTTTATATTAGTAGTAACGTCCCACAGATACAACTTAACCGCTCGAGTTGTATCGAATATTTATTCACGAGTCAAACTAACATTTCCTGCGACTCCCTGATTTCGCATCAGGTTCGTTCGCACGCCTTATCCAAAACAAGGTAACTACTCCAACCTAGTGGCTCCCTGGTTTCGCACCAGGTTCGTCTGCATCCTACGGCTCCCTGATTTCGCATCAGGTTCGTCCGTACGTTTACCAAACCTCCGAACAGCTCCCCGGTTTCGCACCGGGTTCGTCTGTGAATAAACCAACCTCCCAGCAGCTCCCCGGTTTCGCACCGGGTTCGTCTGCGAACTCTTTCCTAGTGGCTCCCCGATTTCGCATCGGGTTCGTCCACGACGTTTCACCCTCCTGGGGCTCCCTGGTTTCGCACCAGGTTCGTCCGCGCTTGCTTCTATTCCTGAGGCTCCCCGATTTCGCATCGGGTTCGTCATCGCATAGATCAATCCCAGCGGCTCCCTGATTTCGCATCAGGATCGTCCGTGCACCTAACTAACAAATTCTCAACCATATTCCTTGGGTAATATCAAGATCGCCGGCCTAGGCGTTGCCCACAGCCCCGGCTCGTAACAGCTACTACAACAACAGAACATCATCTTAAAATTCTTGAAAAAGTATTTTCTTTAATTGTTGAAAATAAACTACAGTTACGGTTGGATAAGTGCAAATTTTTGCAGACATAATTAGATTATTTGAGATACACTATTTCAAGTGAAGGTATCAGTCCAACTGAACGGGGTATCGAAGCAGTGGAAAGATTTCCAGTTCCCAAAAATGTTACAGAAGTACAATGCTTCATGCGATTATGCTCCTATTTCACAAAATTTATTGAAAACTTTTCACTTATTGCTAAACCATTATACGACCTTACCCATAAGAACAAAGATTGTAACCCTTTGCACTCGAGGCCTTTTTCGCTTGGGCGAACCAGCAACTCGAGACGATTTCGGCCAACGATTTTGCAAGTTCAGTAATGTCTCGACTAGTGTTCAAAATTGTCTACGATTAGTGTTCATTTCTATCCCCACTACTTGGGGTGGTCCCCCCTGAGTGAGTTCGGGTCCCCTTTGATGTTGTGGCAGCCGAGGCTCGAGGCAGCGTTCCAGATAAGAGGCAAGTTTAAATACCCGTGATGACCCCTTGAATACGCGATCAAAATTTAAGAATAAAACTTGTTCATTTTTGGTCAGTTTTAAATGAAATTTTACCAACATATTCGTTACAATCTCCTGATTAAAATGACACCAAACACGATATGGTTTGGACAATTTTTATTTATCATATCATAATAAAGAGGAATAAAATTATGAATGCCATGATAGGTAAAAATTGTCAAAACCATATCGTGTTTGGTGTCATTTTAATCAGGAGATTGTATCGAACATGTTGGTAAAATTTCATTTAAAACGGACCAAAAATGAACAAGTTTTATTCTTAAATTTTGATCGCGTTAGTTTGTCTCACGTACACGGGTATTTAAACTTGCCTCTTATCTGGAACGCTGCCTCGAGCCTCGGCTGCCACAACAACAAAGGCGACCCGAACTTGCTCGAGAATCGTGTCTGCGCACGATTAGTGTTCACATTCGGGCCTGAGCGAGGAACACTATTCGAGACATTACTGTTGCCAGTCGCCGCAGCGGCTCCGCTCGAGTTGACGCTTCACATCAGCCGGGCGCCGTATCGGCAAAGAAAAAAAAATCGAGTGCAAAGGGTTAAGTTTGGTTATGTTGAAATGCAAGCTTATGAAAAACTTAAATCTTCTTTAATAAATGCGCCAATCTTGGGTATTTACTGGGTATTGCTCGAAAAGGACTAAAACCCGATCTCGCTGTGCAACAGTATGGCTAGCTGGCACCGACATGGTAGGAAACTAGTAAGTCCATACTGAGCCGCGAGAGTAGATTTCGTGCCCTTTTCATGTCCGAAAGGCGGACCAAAAATATGGCGAGGGTACAGAATCTTCCAAGTGTAGGCATTTGATATCGATGGTGTCGATCGAGGGGGTCGGATTGATCGGGCAGTCGGTCGACCGTTTCGAGCGATTGTTGCGTGGAGGTAAAACATAGGCCGTGCCATATAACAAAAAAAAACAAGCGATCGGCGATGGCGTACGCGCGACGGAATAGCGGTTAGGCACGTGACCGGGGAGATAATTTTTGACTGTGTAGTAGTTCTTGGGTGGCAACCGACGAGAGACGTCGGCAAGACAAACCATCCCGTGTGTAAGACTTATGCGAATAAAGCTCTTAATCTTATCCTCGTCCAGTATTGAATGCAAGCCTGACATCACTCCTTTATCACCGATTTTCCTGCCTATACAAGGGAGTCCAAAAGGTCCCCCTGAAGGGTTACGTCATCCCGCCATCGCGGAAGGGGTAGACCCGACTGCATGCACTCCCGATTTCCCAATAAGGGCATAATAGAAACAACAAGGAAACAATACTTCCTACGTAACAACCCTAAGAAAAGATAGAAACGGAATACCTGTCAACGTAAAATCTAAAAAATTAAAACGCGGTGAACTTATCGCAATGCAAAATAGGAAGGGGATTATGGTCCTCAAGTGGAGAGACAAGCGTGACATTTTTATGGTCTCGACGAAACATTCGGCTGAAATGGTGGAGGTCCGCAAAAAAAATTATGTTTGCAATAAACTAATAGTAGTTGTAGATTACAACATAGTAAAATGTGCTGTAGATTTATCAGATCAAATGATAGCATATTCCACACCACACAGAAGAACCCTCAAGTGATATATAAAATTAGTTTAGAGTTATTACTGAATACATCAATTTCAAACGCGATGATACTCTATAAACTAGCAACAAAAACAAAAATCAAGGTATCAGAATTTAGAATGGCACACGCAATGCACCTTACCCAGTGCCATTCACCAGAGCCGTCAAATACACTTATTCGGCGAAGATTGCGACACGAAATGCAGAAGAAAGGAGGGCAAGCGTACCTGGCACGAAAATTTTACAGAGATTGTTAAAAAAAAAATGTTAAACTGTTAAGATAAAAAATTGCTAAAAATCGAACCAAAAAGGTGACCACCTACTGTCCAGATTGCATTGATGAGCCACATTTATGTTTCAAGTGTTTTAACACAGTGCACCATTAGATGCAAGATTTGTTCTAATTCTTTTTTTATTGATGTTCTAATAAAAAAATTTAATTGTTCAATGGGGCACTTTTTATTTTAAAGTATCTTCTATTTATCGGTTATATTCCAAATACCCTAACTGTCAATTTTCATTGCATTTTTACAATTGTTAAAAGTTCAAGCGCTCCGGTCACCATTGACCACCGTGGCGTCACAGGAGAAACCGTGGCCTGTCATATATGGTCAACGTGGCAGTCAAAGTGTTCATGGACAAATTGTAAAGTTCTTGAAGATATAATAAAAACAAAAAATTATACCTTATTTCTTATAAGGATCGATCGATTTATTTTATTCTTGACTGGTATTTACATTGTATCTACGCTGCACCAGATATGGGACCGTCGCACAGTGGTCCCAAATCCCGAAAACGTGGTCAAAACCCGAAAAATGAATTTTTTCGTATGGTCATTTTAACAGTTGCTTAGGGTACTTTATTGATGTCCCTATGGTGAGGTGTAAGTAAAAAACGCCTCATTTTTATACCTGACAAGCAGTTGCAATGCAAACATTAGTCTTTTTAGTGAAGCATCTGTCGTTAAGGTGAGCGTAAGTGTGCACCGTTCAGTGTAAAGCGTATAACTTGTTTTAGCATAAAGTAATTTAAATTCTGCAAAACGGATGTTGTTTGTGGAAGTAGTACAATGTTTTATAGTAGTTGTATTTTAAAAATTTATAACCATTAAATGTGTAAATCAGGAAGTGTATGGTACAAAATGTGATGAGTAAATTGTTTTCGTGTAGGCAAAAAGTTGTATATCTCGCAATATCCCGCCAAAATTTTTTTTTAGGTTTTGTTTCTACTGTTATCTTGCAATGTGAGCAAAAATTAGCTGCACATATATGCAGATTTACTTATGGCGCCATTTTCCGTATTCATTCTTGTCATTTTTGACCGCGTTCAATGATATTGAAATGTGTTTTAGAGAAAAGTTATGAGTTTCGAAGGGTCATAATTATGTAGTTGCGTGTAGTGTTTTAGTCAGATGTATAAAGAACATATGAATTAAATATTTATTTAAAACCTTCTTTTATATTTTTAAAAATAAAAACGCATTGAATAATAGCGTGCTTATTTCGATCGACGTTGAGCAATGTACATACCTGCTTCTGCTGGTGTGCTAGTGCCCACCTTCCCCCCCGTTTAAGTTAACAATAGAGAGAGCAAGGGAGAACACGGCCTCCATCGGACCCTGGGAGCCGCCGTTCAATCCATTTTGATCACCCTAGGTCATCACCCCAACTCTGGTACTTGAGAAATCCCTCCTCCACTAAGCTCAAACCAAAAACTGTACTATAAAAGATCCCTGAAATAAAGAACGACGTTCAGTCTTTTTCACAAGGTTAAACTTGAAAGTTCGTTTTATTTGTACTATTACGGTGCCTCTGCGGAGACTCGTACTCGTACCATATTTTATTATTATATAATATTAATATTATTATATTATTGAGAAATACCTATAAGTTAAGCGGAACTTATCATTTGTCGTAAGTCTCCGAACCACTCTGGTATTTCTTATTTTAAGTGGTGAAAGTCTTCATTAACGGTGAGAGTGTTGGATTAGAAACTGTGCGACTCTATTTTTTTTATCTCTTTAAAAAAATAAACACCCTGTGAATACTTTCCACGTGACATTTTGGCGATCCTGCCAGGATCCGGTAAAACTTCACGAAGATAAACTTCCGGAACACCTCTACGGCCGTGTCAACACGAAGGGACTGCGTGTGCCATTCTATCGTGAAACAACGGATCACTGAACCAAGTGACAGAGGTAACACTGGCGTTCGTTACATATCGTGACCGAAAATCAAGCATATCCTCGAATTCCCCTTCCGAATCCTCGTCAAGTACTTCCCAAGACACAGTGAATATGGCAGTTGAGGCCTCCATGAAAATGATCTTAGACAAGATCCAACGGATGGAGGAAAATTTAAACGGACAACTCATTTTATTGGGAAATGAGAATAAAAACAGAGCTAAGGAAATCCAGAATCTAGCAGAGCAGTTACAGCTAGTAACAATGACGGAGGACGGTTCATCAATTCTTGGACGAAGCAGACGAGCCAATCAACCTAACTTCCCAGCAGATCCGACGGAGGACGATACACAAACTGCACGAGGCGAACCAGGTCCTTCGGCACCAAGGATAACGGCAACCAATATCACCGAAGAAGGCCCCAGTATGAAGGCAAAAGATGTTATTAGAACCATCGAGACCTTGCGAGGTCGAGATGATGTGGGGGTAGAAGATTTCATTAAACCGGTAATGTATGCCAGATCTATTTGCTCAGAACGAAGATTACTACCAAAATTGATAATAGTTGAAAAAATAACTGAGAATGCAAAAAGAAGCATCCGCTATACGACCATTGAAACTTTCAACGAGCTTTATGAAACTCTGCGACAAAACGTTTCCATACCGAATAACGTGAGCAGTTGCCGTGCTAAATTACAGCTAGTATGACAAAGCGTCACCGAAACAATACAGTCTTACAACCTAAGATTTCGACAACAGCTTAACGAATTAATGTATGCAGTACAAAACAAACATCAAAGGCCCATAACACGAAGAGTAGTCATAGAAGAAGAAGAAGAAGAAGAAGAGGCTACAAGAACATATATACTTAATTTAAGACGAGATATTGGACTAGTCATACCTAGTAAACCTAAAACACTGCTAGAAGCACAAACTATGGCTGCGGATATGGAACTTTGGACTCGCGACGCCAACCGAGCAGTAGAAAAAATAAATTTTACCAAAACCCCTTTACCTAGAACGGCACCAGCTATAGAACAAATCGGTCAAACGACATCAAGAAACCAACATCCATCAAATATGCCACTCGCTCAGCGGATGCAACTAAAATGTACCAAATGTAATCGCATGGGACATACAGCGGAAAGATGTTACTCGCGAAATTTTCCAATGGCCAGCCAAGGAAAAAATCCACCGATACGTGCCAATTTGATCAGCATGGAAGACGAGATAACACCCGAACCAAGAATATCGCCCGAGTCAACTGCACAACCGGAAGATTATTACAAATATCATTCCGAACGCCCGGACTCGCCCGACCAGGAAGATTACTTGAGGACACAGGAGCAGGTATAAATATAATCAAAGAAGCAACAGCCGGGGAGACGGAAACAACCCCGGAACACTGCTTTTGCATGGGACATGACAAACACACGACTTGAAAAAAATCCACCATAATAATCAAAGGAGTAACTCATACCTTTTACGTTGTACCCGATTCCTTTCGTCTAATCGAAGACGGAATAATTGGACTTCCATTTTTAGGAAAATACACCTACATGATTGATAACGATAAACTCACGCTGGATACTTACACAATCCCTTTCCGGAAAGACCAAACCCATAACCTACCTCCAGGAAAGATTACCAAAGCTACTAAGTACTTAAAAGGAAAACCAGTCCAAATATGCTACATCAACACTGGTAAGTCAGACCATCAAATTACAAACGATATTGAGTCAAATAACAAATTGGAACAAATAAACAAATTTGCTGAAGTCGTAAGGACCAAACATATTGATCCAGAATACAGAAATGCAATTGAGAAAATCTTTATCACCTATCTTGACGTATTTAATCTTGAGACTGATCTCTTACCCTGTACATCACTGACTGAACACACGATAACAGTTAAAAATGACAAACCAATTAATATTAAGAGTTACAGACCTCCAGAGTGCCATAAAAAAGAAATTGAAACTCAAATGGCAGACATGTTAGCTAAAAAAATTATTGAACCTTCGGACTCTCCATACAATGCACCTGTGTCGGTAGTACCAAAGAAAGCAGATGCATCAGGTAAAAAGAAATGGAGAATAGTTATTGACTTTAGAAAATTAAACGAAATTACAGATCAAGACGCATATCCTTTACCTAACCCGGACGAAATACTAGACCACCTCGGAAACGCAAAATTCTTTAGTGCCCTCGACTTATCCTCTGGGTTCCACCAAATCCATATGAACAAAGACTCAAAGAAATACACAGCCTTCTCCACACCACAAGGACATTTTCATTACAATCGAATGCCTTTCGGATTAAAAAACGCTCCAGCTACGTTTCAAAGAATGATAGACACAGCTCTTAGAGGACTAGTAGGACAACACTGTTTTGTTTATTTAGACGATATTATAATATTTGGACCAACAATTCAAGAACACAACTAAAATTTAGCTATCATACTACAAAGACTGCAAGACCTTAAACTTAAAATCCAACCAGACAAATGCGATTTTCTGAAACCAGAACTGGAATATCTCGGACACATAGTGACAGCCGACGGAGTCAAACCAAATCCGAAAAAGTTAGGAGCAATCAAAACCTTTAAAGTCCCTAAGACTCCAATCAACATCAAATCCTTCCTAGGACTAGCCGGATACTATCGTAAATTCATACGTAACTTTCAAAAAATTGCAAAACCACTGACGAACCTAATAAAGAAAGATGTACCATTCCATTGGACAACTGACCAACAAACAGCATTTGACACTTTAAAACAAAAACTATGTGAAGCACCAGTACTTCAGTATCCCAATTTTGAAAAAACATTTACATTAACCACTGACGCATCAAACGATGGTTTAGGAGCTATATTATCCCAGAACGGACACCCTTGTTGTTATATATCCCGAACTCTTAACCCAGCGGAAAGGAATTACAGTACGACAGAAAAAGAACTTTTAGCAATGGTTTGGAGCATTAAAAGACTCCGGCAATATTTATTAGGACGAAAATTTGTAATACAAACTGATCATCAAGCTCTTAAGTGGCTTAAAGACGTTAGGGATCCCTCTTCCAGGCTCACGAGGTGGCGATTGAGACTCGAAGAGTATGAGTATGAAATAGAATACAAAAAGGGAAAGGAAAATACGGCAGCGGACGCTTTATCTCGATTATATCCTATCGGAGACGCAGTTCCTTTAAACTCATCTACAAATATAGACAACACTGACTCCATAGATTCTCCTATACCATCAGAAGAAATAGACAACCTTCCACTTGATGCACCAAACGCTGAAATAATCACAGAAGAATTAGAAGCTATCCGTTTCGAACTAACCACTCCAGATCACTACGACGAATATAAACAATGGACCCTGAATCCGACTACACCAATCCCCTTGACTCAGAAACCTAATAAACCATACTTCTTCCAAATCACTAAGACAGAATTAGGAACCTATGACGATAACAAATGGTTTAAGAAAATAACCGAAATTATTAACGAAAATAAGAAACCGACTTTACAATTGGGGGTTAGCAGAACCGAATTCAGTACACTAGAATCAATTCACATACAGATGATGATACGCTTTCTTAGCAGTAAATTTACGGGAACAAAAATAATTTTCGGAACTAACATATTACGAGCATACACGACAGAGGAAAAAGAAACCATGTTAAAAGAAAACCATAATGAAACAGTGGGACATTTAGGAATTACAAGAACGCTTAAACGCATTCAGGAAAATCATCACTGGACGAACATTGAAAATGACGTAACAGAATTTATTAAACATTGTGAAACATGCCAACGCGAAAAATTAATTAGGATCAAACAGAAAGAACCAGCAGTAATCAGCGATACCCCAACTGAACCTAATCAAAAAATTGCAATGGATATCTTCGGTCCTATAACTAAAACAGCAAAAGGAAACCAATACAGGGTGGCCCGGAACTCGCGCAGTATTTTTAAAAAAGGGGTAGCTGAGGTGATTCTGAACAACTTTTTCCTTGACCAAAATATTGTTTGAAGCTTCGTTTTTTAGTTATTAACGAAAAACACTGGCCAATGCGAGCGCCCGTATAGCCCGAGCTCAGTCACAATTGCGCGCGGCCGAGATCGGGTGCATCGAGGGGCAACGTACGGCAAATATTACAATCGTCTTACATTAAGAATAGTGTATAATTTTTCGTTATTCATCAATAACAATTTAATTAACAAGTCGTTTAATAACTGTTCCATACTTTTATTCGTTTTCCGAAACGAATAAAGTGTTTTATTAATTAAGAAAAAAGTGTTTGGATGATTAATGATTAATGTTAGAAAAGGGTAGTTAAATAAACTTATCCATTCGACCGCGAATTTACCTGCTTCGACGGTGTCTTGCCATATGGTCATTGTACCGATCCTGACCTATCCTAATTTAAATTTAATTTAAATGCCACGTCCCGGCGATCGATACGATCTGATTCGCACTTGTTTCCACACGCACAGGACACGCACTTACGAACATTACGAAAGTTAATGTGTGTGTCATGTGCGTGTGGAAACAAGTGCGAATCAGATCTGTATCGATTGCCGGGACGTGGCATTTAAATTAAATTTAAATTAGGATAGGTCAGGATCGGTACAATGACCATATGGCAAGACACCGTCGAAGCAGGTAAATTCGCGGTCGAATGGATAAGTTTATTTAACTACCCTTTTCTAACATTAATCATTAATCATCCAAACACTTTTTTCTTAATTAATAAAACACTTTATTCGTTTCGGAAAACGAATAAAAGTATGGAACAGTTATTAAACGACTTGTTAATTAAATTGTTATTGATGAATAACGAAAAATTATACACTATTCTTAATGTAAGACGATTGTAATATTTGCCGTACGTTGCCCCTCGATGCACCCGATCTCGGCCGCGCGCAATTGTGACTGAGCTCGGGCTATACGGGCGCTCGCATTGGCCAGTGTTTTTCGTTAATAACTAAAAAACGAAGCTTCAAACAATATTTTGGTCAAGGAAAAAGTTGTTCAGAATCACCTCAGCTACCCCTTTTTTAAAAATACTGCGCGAGTTCCGGGCCACCCTGTATATCTTAACGATCCAAGACCAACTCACAAAATACCTTGTACTAATCCCTCTTCCCGATACATAAGCAACCACGTTGATACCTGAATTATTGGATCACTATGTTTACATCTTCTCTGCGCCAAAACAAATTCTAACCGATAACGGAACTCAATTCATATGTAAACTGATGGAGACATTTGAACAAGCTTATGGTATGCGATATATTAGAACTACATCCTTCCACCCACAATCTAATGGATCTGTTGAAAGAACCCATAGTACAGTCAAAGATTTACTTCGGACTTGCACGGCAGACAAACGAAACGACTGGGACAAAAATCTTAGTTTAATTAGTATGGGCTATAACACTTCAGTACATGAAGCCACTGGTTATACACCTTTTGAACTCACTTTTGGACATAAAGCCAACCTTCCTTCAACAATCGCTACTACACCTACCATTTCACGCGAACAATTACTTCTTCATTGGAAACAAAGACATAACGCTTACCTATCAGAAGCTACGAAAACATTAGAGAAAAACAAAGCCAGATACAAACGCGACCAAGATAGGAAAATCATAAAGACTCAAAATATCCTCAATATCGGAGACCGAGTAATGATGAAGAACAATCATAAGAAAAGTAAACTTGACCACGAATATTTAGGACCTTACGAACTCATTAAATGTACACCTCCAACGTACGAACTTCTGTTATCAGACGGAAAAATACACAAGATACACGGTAATAGATTAAAATTATTCATTACGGGACGCTATACCTTGCCTTCCTCTTCGCGACAACCCGCGCAGTGTTAAGCAAAGTAGACATAAATTGATTAAACAATTAAGGAATATTTTTAGAACACAACGACAAATGTTATTTCTATTCAAACCAAATTGCAGTGTCTGTTATAATCAACGCCGAAGCAACATTCATACATTGTTATACCAAACGGAAATTTAACAATAAGAAACACTTTGCGGAACACACTTGACAATTGTAACATAAATCCTAGTTATATTTGAAGCGACGAATGTATTATAGCTTACGGTCAAAATTTAATTGTTAAATCAATCGTTTAATCAATAATTGTTTAATCAATCTTGACCTATTCGAAAGACACTGTAAAACGGTTCACGATGTAATCATGACGTACCCCAGAGCGAATGTTTACTTACTAGGCGACTATAACCTACCTCAAGCTAAATGGCCAACCGACGATGCTCAGTTCCACTACATTCCACAGCTATCAACTCGTGCAAAATACGATACAATTTGTAACTTTTTCTATCCTCATAGCCTACACCAGAAAAACGCCATTCCTAACGAATTCGATAGGCTGCTCGATCTCTGTTTTACTAACGACGCTTCGGTTAAAATATGCCTTGCTGACGATCCGCTTCTTCCACTCGACAGATACCATCCGGCACTTACTTTTAAGTTCGATTCCCAGGTAGTCCACAAACCGGCGTATACATATCTACCAAGGCGGAACTTCAACTTAGCTGATTACCAGACAATAAATGAGCACTTTAACTCTTTTAACTGGGACATCGAGATCGGGACCTTATCCCCAGACGATGCACTGGATAAAGTCTATGAACATATCAGTTTTGTGTGCGAACATTACGTACCCGTAACGTATGCACGTAAATCGTCTTTTCCGGCCTGGTTTTCCGCTGAGTTGATAAAAAACATAAGATGTAAAAAAGCAGCCCACAGGTTGTATAAGGTCAGCAACGCTTACGTCGACTACCTGGTTTTCTCCAACCTAAGAGCACGTTGCAAGGTCCTTGTTAAATCCTGTTGGTTAGCACACATCAGGTATGTTGAGTCCTCGATACCAAATAACTCGAAGGCTTTCTGGAAGTTTGTAAACAGCACCAGAACCGATAAAGCAATCCCGAACAAAATGTCATTTAACGGCGTTGAACTGGAACATCCTGCGGATATCTCCGAAGCGTTTGCCACCTTCTTTCAATCCACTTTTAACCGTGAATTAGCGAACAATAGCATCTTTGTCTCCTCGGCTGACACTAATATAAATATTGGCAGTCTACACATTAGCATCGGTGAAGTCTATAAGAAATTGGACTGCATTTGCACCAAAAAAGGTCCGGAACCAGATCTCACTCCTCCAATATTCTTCAGGGCATGCAAGTTTACTTTTTCAAGAATCCTATGGATCTTATTTAATACCTCCTTAAGAACAGGCATCTTTCCACAAAAATGGAAAAACGGCATCGTTACACCTATCCATAAAGCAGGAGACAAAGACGACATCACAAACTACAGACCAATCTGTGGGCTCAACGTTATGCCAAAGATATTCGAGAGTATCATCACTGAAAAAATCACAGAAATAATAAAAAATCGTTTTATCGATGAGCAGCACGGATTCGTCCACGGAAGGTCGACGGCTACTAATCTCCTACTTTACCACTCCTATATCTCTCAAGCGTTAGACAAGGGCAAACTAGTCGATGCCATTTACATGGACTTCCAGAAAGCCTTCGACTCGCTCAACCACGAGCTACTTATTCGGAAACTTGGAGCCTTCGGCTTCTCGAGCAAAATTGTTGCGTGGATCTCTAGTTACCTCACCGGCAGAACCCTTATGGTTAAATACAAATCTAGTCTATCCCGCCAGTTTTTAGTTCACTCCGGCGTTCCCCAGGGATCGCACCTTGGCCCACTTCTGTTCAATATTTTTATAACAAATTCGGCACTGCCAATTCTTACTGTACGCAGACGACCTTAAAATCTACTCAAAAGTTGAAAACTTACGCGACTCTCAATTTATTCAGAACGACATAATAAACCTACACAGCTGGAGCATCAAAAACATGCTCTTGTTTAATATCTCCAAATGCTTTATCATCAGATTCGCGAAAAAGGAAAACCCGTCTAACCTAATAACCTACTCTTACAGCATTAACGCATCTCCGCTAGCCATACGCGAGTCCGCAAAGGATCTAGGTATAATATTCACATCGTCGTTATCGTTTGTTGAACATGTACACTACGCCGCCGATACTGCCACAAAAGTACTAGGTTTCATCCGCAGGCAATTGGCGGACTTTAAGAATTCGTCCACATTCAAAGCACTCTATATACAGCTCGTGGTACCTCATCTTGAATACGGGTCAATAATCTGGAATCCCCAACAGAAATACCTCATAAACCTACTAGAAGGTGTGCAGCATCGTTTCCTGAGGTATGCTTCTTACAAGCTAAACAATCCGATGCCGGCAACGTGCCACAACTACGATAACATTCTAAATCAGCTGGGATTGATCACACTCGAAAATAGAAGACTTACAGCGGATCTGATCTTTCCCTACAAAGTGATAAACCAGTATATCTCTTGTCCTGCGATATTGGAGCTCCTGAAACTCTACGTTCCGTCGAGAAACCTAAGGTCCAAAGGGCACTTTCACATCTCTCCCTACCGGTCGCTGGTAGGTGAAAGAGATTGCGTCAACCGTATATGTTCCGCCGCAAATGCCTATTATGAACACGTTGATTTCTTTAGCGGCACTTTGGCATCCTTTAAAAAGGACGTACTAAAGTCGCTACGGCTTTTCCCGTAGAAAACTACATACGTAATACTGTCGCTCTCTTTTAATGTATTGTCTTATCGTTTCAAATTAATGTAATGTAACTGTACTAACCGTAATTAATGTAAACGTAGTTATGTAACTGCACTAACCGTAATTAATGTAAACTAATGTAAATCCAGGACTTCTTCTGTCCGTAAATAAATAAATAAATAAATAAATAAATAAATAAATAAATTACTCAGCAAATGTATCAACCCATCAGGAAAATGTTACGTTTAGAGAGACCAAAACGAATCTAAATCGAGGGGAATGTAACGCCCAGATAACGCATAGAAACATAAACACCCTAGGTCATCACCCCAACTCTGGTACTTGAGAAATCCCTCCTCCACTAAGCTCAAACCAAAAACTGTACTATAAAAGATCCCTGAAATAAAGAACGACGTTCAGTCTTTTTCACAAGGTTAAACTTGAAAGTTCGTTTTATTTGTACTATTACGGTGCCTCTGCGGAGACTCGTACTCGTACCATATTTTATTATTATATAATATTAATATTATTATATTATTGAGAAATACCTATAAGTTAAGCGGAACTTATCATTTGTCGTAAGTCTCCGAACCACTCTGGTATTTCTTATTTTAAGTTGTGAAAGTCTTCATTAACGGTGAGAGTGTTGGATTAGAATCTGTGCGACTCTATTTTTTGTATCTCCTTAAAAAAATAAACACCCTGTGAATACTTTCCACGTGACATAGGCACCGACATCGGCGGCCACAGAAAGGGACAGCGAGCGAAAGAAAAAGTGGAATGAGAAGTGGGGCGTCAGTAAAAGATTTAAATACCTTCGCATCGGTGAGACAACACTAATGCAACGGTGAAACTTATTTATTGTTACATATATCGCTATAATTTTTTTTTGGAAATATTGCTGAGATTGTGGTGATTAAAATGAGACCAAACATGATAGAATTTGGATTATATTTACTTACTTAGTAATGTTATATGTAATGGGCAAGGATGCTTACACGGAAAGCTCGCGAACGGTTGTGTTCATCGAGGAACCCCGCCAAGCCCTTGTGTCGGCCCGACAGTCGCGGCGACACAAGGGCTTGTCGATGTTCCTCGATGAACACAAAACGAATTTCGACGAGCGCCGGGAATGCATAGACAACGAATTTCCGTTGGAATCCTAAAACGATATGAGACCGTTCTGAGTTGCGCGGTATCAACGGCTGTCGATTCTCAAATGTTTAAGTTCCAAACGCGCTTACTATGGCTGCGACGAAGTTCATTACTTTTTTGACGCTGAGCGCAAGCACATCGTTGCGAAGTTTCCCGCACCATTTCGACACGTGCAATTCCCTTTACTGTAATTATTTTCAGTGACAATTATTACTATTTAGTATATTATTTATTAATTAAGTTTTAGTGGTTTTCTAATAGTAACAATAGTGATTTATTAGTGACAATCGTGACTTTAAGTGAAAAATGGCATCTCGAAAGCGGTGCATTGTAAATATGCAGCAACGGCTCGATGTCCTAGAAGATCAAGTCATACGGAGAAATGCTGCAAGAGTCAGGCTATTTGCAGACAAAAATAAACTGCAAAAAGAGCGGCAAATAGTCAGAAAACCAATGTACGAAGAAATCGAACAACGGCTAGTGATATGGTTTTTGGAAAGAAGAGCTTTAGGAGATATTGTGACCGACGCTTTAATGCTGCAGAAAGCAGCAGAAATAAAAGAAAATGTTCAATCGTCGTC
Source organism: Nomada flava (assembly GCA_951802745.1). Lineage (NCBI taxonomy): Eukaryota > Metazoa > Arthropoda > Insecta > Hymenoptera > Apidae > Nomada > Nomada flava. Next base: position 11,803,523 of record OX637903.1, read on the forward strand.
ACAATTCAAAATCAGCATGGGCTGGTTGGCAAATGTAAAAAGACGCCACGGTATACGCCTTGTACGTGTGCATGGCGAAAAGGAAAGTACTGACGTGGATGCGGCAACGAGTTTTGTTCACGAAATGAAGAAAATAGTGGAAGAAGAAAACATAAATCCGGAAAATATTTATAATATGGATGAAAGTGGCCTTCTGTGGAAAGCGGTCCCATCCAGAACGCTGGCAGGGGAACAAGAGAAATCCGTCAGCGGTTTTAAAGTCCGGATGGAGCGCATTACATTTGCTCTATGCGCAAATGCGACCGGCAATCACAAACTGATGCCATCAGTTATTTATAAATATAAAAACTCCCGTGCTTTAAAACATTGCCAAAACCGATTGCCAGTGGTTTTTAAGTCACAGGCAAATGCATGGGTGGATCGATCCGTGTTTTCCGATTGGTATAACAACTATTTGAAGCCAGCAGTTCGTGGATACCAATTGGAGAAACGGATATGTGGAAAAGTAATGTTATTGTTGGACAATTTTCAAGGGCACAACATTTCGGAAGAAGAAGATCCGTACTTCAAGATTGTCTATATGCCGGCCAACACAACATCGATTCTACAGCCAATGGACCAAGGACTGATAGAAAAAACTAAACGACTGTTCCGCCATAGAATGCTGGAGTGTGTGCTCACCTATGAAGGTGGCACAACCGAATTTTATAAAAAATATACGATAAAAGATTGCATTGATTTATTGCATAAATCGTGGACAGAGATAAGTACTCTGAATATTCGGAACAGCTGGCGTAAAATTATGTCTGAAATTAACATAACGACAGATGATATTGACGACACGCATTTCCTAGAAAATGAAATGCAAAGTGTCATGAGTCAACTTGATACAGACATATCGCACGAGCAAATGACTCAATTTTTGTCTACGTGTGATGAAGCGGAGAGGATTCTAATCGACGACCAACCGGACTCAGAAGAGGAAAATCCCGCTCAAGAAGAAGAAAGTGATGAAGAAGAGCTAGATGAGGAAAAGAGACAAGAAGCTCTCGAAGAAGTACTGCAAAAATTGGAAAATTAACAAAGAATGAAGCTTCATATGTGAAATATCACATCAAAGGCCTGGAAGCTTACCTGTTAAATAAATAAGAGCAGTGTAAAAGTGCAGTGTAAAAGTGCAGTGTAAATTTGTAGTGTAAAAGTGCAGTGTAAAGGTGCAGTGTAAAAGTCCAGTGTGGAAGTGTAGTTGTTATAAGTTATGTGAGAATATGGGGGAGTGGTTTATAGGGGGTAAACTCTAATACAGAGGAGTCCCACACTACCAATAATCAAGCCCTGGTGTGCGCAAAGCATTTTCCCCTCCACCCTATAAAAGAAAAAAAAAATACTTAAAGGGGCAGTGAACATGACATGCAGTTATCACCGAATTACTAGATAAGTACTACATATTCATTAATTAGAGCTTTCCTTGTAAGGATCCTTGCCCATTACATACATATAATATTACTAAAGAAGTAAATATAATCTAAATAGTATCGTGTTTGGTTTCATTTTAATCACCACAATCTCAGCAATATTTAAAAAAAAACTATAGCGATATAAGTAATAATAAAAAAGTTTCACTGTTGCATTAGTGTTGTTTCACCGATACGAAGGCATTTAATCTTTAAATGGTTAACGCGGCCGTCAGCCGCCGCGACGCACAGTGGTCCGAAACCGTAAAAACACGAACTAAATTCAATTTTTCGACCTCCTCCGAATTGCATGAAATTTTAGGCATAGTTTCTTATATGTATAGACTACATTTTGGCAAAAAATGGATTGCCGCAGGGCACGGGTTATTGACTGAGACACCAGTATTTGTTAGAACCTACCTAAGATGCCTGCATAAAAATTTCTTGCAACTATTTGCAACGCCGAAAGTTATAACAATACATGTGCAGTCAGATCGCCGCACAGTGGGGAAAAACGTCAATTAGGCGTTTTTCCTAAAAACGTCAAAGTGCCCTACATAGAAGTAAATCCATTTATGAATAACTATGCTTGTTTTGACTAATTTCTTTTTGTTTAATAGCAGCGACCCTGTTATAAACCTCGAGAGTTTTGACTCTATTTTAATCCTGATAAACATGCATCCCGCCCTACAAAAGAAGTTATTTTCGCTCATTCTTTACTCGCTAAGCGATTAAGGTAATTAAAGTATTAAGCACCCCTTCCGAACAAATGAAGTATTAAAATAACCCAAGTAATAAAACACTCAGTAATGTATAATTCGTATATTCGGCATAGAGCGGTTGAAAGCAATAAAATCATAAAACTTGTTGGGTTGCAGGAAACAAGGTTACTAGTAGAGAACCCTTTTTAAAAATTTTAATTAGTTCTTACAGTTTCATGAAACTATTGTCGCGTTGTGGGATTTTCCATATATTCGGGCAAATTGGTGAATCCTATGAATTCTATTTTGTGAAAGAAAGGTACTTCAGTTCTTATAATTAATTTAATTTAAGTGCATTTAAACACGTGACACATAAGAAGAAAAAAGTGGACAAAGACATAGTGAACTTAATAGTTGTACCTCCCGCGGTGAATATAACAAAAGTGTCAGAGAGTGAAACCGAATCGGAAAGTGATATGACCTCATCAGAAGATGAAGTGTAGGGTAATGTACATCTAGTCATAAACTTTTTTCTTTTTCTCAAAATTTTTTAAATAATTTTATATATATATTTTGTAGTTTAAATCGTTTGCTAACATGTTCGTTCGATTAAATAACATCATAAACGCGCATTTGGATGTGTAGGATCTATATCCCCTTGTCGAACTATTTCCGTATTAACTATATAATTTCAATTAAGTTTTTTACAGATTATGAATCTCAATGATGAAATCAGTATTGTAAGAGTCGTTATATCGCCTGTAACAAATTTTATTTACTGCTACCTGAGAGATAACTACACACCACAGAAAATATCAGAACCATTTCGACCAAACAACATTTTATCAAATATTACACTATTCGACAAATTTCAACTTTTTTTTGAATTTGTAACCTTCAATATGCGTTTCTTATAGACTTTAACGTGCTGAATACGAATCTGTAATCCGTTTTTTCCCAGAACGTACCATTTGTGAAAAAATCAATTTTGAAAAAAATCGCAAATTTTCAACTTTGGAAGTGTTTTGTACTTTTGCGGTAATAGTTATTCAGTTGCGCTTGGTGCCAAATGATTCTTTGAAGTTTCACGAATAAAATGGTATATGTTGTTATTAGACTATAAACATTGTCCGCAATTGTATGCGGCTGCGAGGGATGGCGTGTAACTACGTTTGAATGTGGCGCGTGAATGGGGCGCGTTAATGGGACGCGTGAATGCGTAAATGTGACGCCTCGCGGCGAGAAGAGAACAGAAGAAGTATAGATGAAAATGGACGATGCAAGGAGGTGAAGAACGTGTACTAAGCTAATAAAATTTATAAAGAAAAAGTAAACTGAAAGGTTATTAAGTACGAAATACCACATAATTAACAAATGGTCCTTCGAGCCGGATAGTCCGAAACAGTGAAGTGAAAGACGGATGATTTCCGAAAGAGTGAAATAAAGTGTATATCAAGGAAGCGCGTGAAGCCACGCCGGGTACAAAGGCAAAGTACGCACTAACACCTCGAAAGAACAAAATAGGAGTCTAAGCAATTATCCGAATAAGGAACAGCGTCGTACGGACGAGTTCATACATAGCAACAGCGTCACACAGACGAGTCGTACAAAGAACAGCGTCGTACGGACGGGTTCATACATAGCAGCAGCGTCACACGGACGAGTGCATACTTCAACGGCAGCACACAGGCGAGCTACTACATAGCAGCGTCACACGGACGAGTGCATACTTCGACGGCAGCTCACAGACGAGCTACTACATAGCAGCGTCACACGGACGAGTGCATACTTCAACGGCAGCTCACAGGCGAGCCAATACATAGCAGCGTCACACGGACGAGTGCATACTTCGACGACGTCTCACCGGCCAGCTGACAACGGCGTTGACTCTACGGCGAGCTCGAGTCATCGACTACGCAGACGTGATAGCGCATGGATCATCGTCAAACTTCAGAATTGTAAAAGGTTAGTGGATCTCCGACAATCCATTTCTTTCCTATTCCTTGATCATTACCAGAATTAATACAATGGCGACAGAGGAGAGTCAAAGAAAACGATGGGTTATCAAACGCGGGCAGATTAAAACCCAGTTAACGAAATTTAGGACATACTGTGATGAGTTTGGTCAGGGCGATCTTGTAGAATTAGAACTAAGACTTGCAAAAGCGGAAAGTCTATGGGGACAATTCGAATCGGTACAAACAGAATTAGAAAATTTAATGCCCGAGGGGGAAGAGTCAATGTCCGAGGATCGAATGCATTTCGAAAACAATTATTTTTCGACTTTAGCTATAGCAAAACGAATAATCACAGGTGCGAATTCACAGAGCGTCACAGCGAATAATGTACAGAATGTAGACAATAGAAGCTTAGATCATAGAGTAGGGGTTATAAAATTGCCGACGTTGACATTGCCTACGTTTGAGGGCAAGTACGACAAATGGTTGTTGTTCAAGGACGCCTTTAAAACATCTATCATTACAAACGATAGATTAACAGAACAGCAGAAATTCCAGTATTTACGTGCCTCATTGAAGGGGGAAGCGTTAGAGGTTGTACAGTCATTGGAGACTTCAGAGGATAGTTTTACAATAGGCTGGGATTTACTAGTGAAAAGGTACGATAATGATAGGTTGATCGTAAACAAGCATATGAAAGAGTTGTTTGAGTTACCTGCAATGGCAAGGGAAACATACGGTAACTTAAGACAGTTTGTTAGTTGTATTCGAACCCACATGAGGGCTTTAACTACCTTGAAGCTACCAGTAGATCAATGGGATGTTGTGCTTATTTACTTCATAGTGCAAAAGTTAGAAGCGCGCACTCGTCGCGAGTGGGAAGAGAAAATTGGTATTTGCGCGATCGAGGACTTGCCCACAATGGACGAGTTGTTGGAGTTCCTAGAAGGTAGGTGTCATACGCTGGAAATGATAGATCGGGACAAGACTAAACCAGAGTCAGATAAGCCAAAGGGTATGCTTAAGAGCGAGAAGAAAGTTTCGCTGACCGCTACGACAGGATACTGTTGCGAATATTGTAAGGGAGAGCATTATTTGTATAAATGTCCAGAGTTCTTGAAGTTGGCAAGCGATGCCAAAATGAAAGAAATACGTCGATTAAGATTATGCTTGAATTGCCTGAAGCCTGGTCACCTAAGTAAAGATTGTAGGTCTTCTGCATGCAGACGTTGCTCGAGAAGGCACAACACTCTGCTGCATCAGGAGGTACAGCCCTTAAGTCAAGGGGTTAGCAGAGTGCAAACTGCGACTACAGAGACGCAAGTTACGACAATAGCAAACCATTGTTCAATCGAAACGCGCACACAGGCAGTTCTTTCCACAGCATTGGTTTATGTTTATGATGTAAAGGGTAGACGACAGATCTGCAGAGCTCTTCTGGATCCAGGGTCACAAGCAAACATAATTACGCGAGATTTGGCGCAACGGCTTGATCTCCTGATGCAGACAAACGAGTGTTGCATCGGTGGGATTGGTCAGACAAGTAAGACTAGCTCTAGCACGGTTAGTATCAAATTTTAATCAATGGCGTACAACCTCAGCACTGCACTTCAGTGTTTAGTGCTGACTACGGTAACAGGAAAAATACCGGCAGTGGAGGTGAGGTCATCGGTACTAAGTGTGCCTACGAATATAAGGCTGGCGGATCCGCAGTTTTACATACCGGGCGACATAGACATACTTATTGGAGCTGGTGTATTCTGGCGATTGTTATGTGTGGGACACATCGTAGTCTCCAAGAATCACCCCGTTTTTCAGAAGACGTTACTGGGATGGATAGTAGGAGGCGATCTCAGGACTGAAAGCCCGTCGAGGCAAACGGCATGCAATTTGGTCACGCATTTATTAGACGTTCAATTGGAGCGGTTCTTCAAGAACGAAGAAATAGCAGAGCGGCAATCGCGATACACGGAGAAAGAACGACAATGCGAACAGCAGTTTCAGGAAACAGTTACACGAGACAAATTAGGAACATTTACAGTGACCTTGCCAAAGGATCACAGCGTGATGCTGGGACATTCAAGGCAGGCAGCCTTGACAAGACTGCACGGCTTAGAGAAACGGCTGGAAAGACAACCAAGTTTAAAGGCAGCCTATCACGAGTTCCTAAAGGAATATGAGCAAACTGGACACATGACGGAGGTGTTAGAGGCGTTAGAGGACGAAGTGGAAGAGACTTTCTACTTGCCCCATCAAGCGGTAGTAAGAAATCAAAGCTTGACTACTAAGCTGAGAGTGGTTTTTGACGGATCGGCAAAAACTAGCCTGGGTACCTCACTCAACGACAAGCTACTGGTAGGTCCGAATCTGCAGCAAGAGTTATTTGAGATCGCACTTCGCTTCAGGACACATACTTATGTTCTAACCGCAGACATTGCGCAAATGTTTAGACAGATCAAAGTGAATAAGAAGGATAGACCCTTACAACGCATACTATGGCGGTGGGAGGCCAACGAGGCTGTTCTAGTTTTTGAGCTAAACACGGTTACTTATGGCGCATCGGGTGCGCCTTATATGGCGATGCGCTGTTTAAAACAACTTGCCATCGACCAGGGGGAGGGTTATCCTCTCGCAAACGCAGCTCTGGCCAACGATTTCTATATGGATGATGTCTTGTCAGGAAGGGACACACTCGATGAAGCGGTAGAGCTTCAGAAGCAGTTATCAGCACTGCTTCAGGGAGGCGGATTCCCATTAAGGAAGTGGAGAAGCAATGAGCCACGTGTTTTGGAGCATCTGGCAGCTGATTGCAGAACTGACAGTTTATTGGTTATTGATAAGCAAGAAGCCTTGAAAACGTTAGGTTTGTTATGGAACGCAAGATCGGATGTGCTTCAATACAGCACAGATCTGTCAAAGAGAAAAGGTTGTACAAAGAGAATCATTTTATCACAAATAGCCCGCATTTACGATCCATTGGGATTAATTGCTCCGGTGCTGATCAGAGCAAAAATGTTCATGCAGCATCTATGGAAGCTGCAAGTCAACTGGGACGAGTCCGTTCCCTTGGAAATATACAATGAATGGCATGCGTATTACGATTCATTGCCGAGAATTCACGATTTGGAAGTCCCGCGCCTTGTCCACGCTGGCAGCTCAAAGGGTATCACATTGCACGGATTTAGCGACGCGTCAGAAAAGGGCTACGGAGCGTGCGTTTATGTGGTGAGCCACAATGCAGAAGGAAGGAGCACGTCAAGATTGCTCTGCGCTAAGTCTAAAGTTGCCCCGCTAAAGTCGGTCACGCTACCGAGGCTGGAACTCAATGCAGCCCTGTTATTGGCAAGGTTAGTGACGGTCGTATGGAGCGCTTTGGGGAGCAGGGTGGACGGGACGCATCTTTGGAGCGATTCGACGATCGTTCTCTATTGGATTAAGACGGAGCCAAGACAGATGAAGACATACGTAGCCAATAGAGTGGCAGAAATCCAGGAGAGCACTGGACAAATCGAATGGAAACATGTGCCTTCAGCAGACAATCCGGCTGATCTCCTTTCCAGAGGCACGACAACTGAAATTCTGTTAGAGAACCGGCTTTGGTGGAGGGGCCCGGAATGGATGGCCTGTAGAAAGGATTGGCCAAAAGAGCAGATCGCTAGTGATGACGGGGTACCCGACTTAAGGAGGACTACTGACCTTGTCCTAGTGGTAAACGAAGAAGCGAATGTGCTACAGAAATTCTCGTCATTTCAAAAAATACTTAGAATATTTGGATACGTAAGAAGATATATCAACATAGGTCGAAAGAAAAGGACCACTGGATCGCTGTCAGTGGAAGAGTTGGAAGAGTCCGAAGTACTGATAGCTAGACTAACCAAAGGGAAGCTTTTCCGCAAGAAGTGCTTGATCTGCAACGGGGGAGGCAGGTCGGAAGAAAAAGCCCGCTGCTTGCTTTGAATCCGTACCTGGACAATCGGGGATTGATACGTGTCGGAGGAAGGTTAAGACACGCTGACATTTTAGAGGATCAGAAGAATCCTATTGTACTGCCTGCAAGACATTCTGTGACTACATGAATAATGCGAAGGGAACATGAAAGACTGCATCATTGCGGACCGGAACAGTTGCTTAGTTCGGTTCGTCTGAAATATTGGCCTCTGTCTGGGAGACGGGAGGCTAGGAAAATAACTAGGAACTGCATAGCCTGCTTTCGATGCTTACCGAGGCCTGTTGAAACTGGTATGGCAGATTTACCAAAAGCTCGATTGACCGAAGTGTCAAGACCTTTTAATGTATGCGGAGTTGCTTATGCGGGCCCGTTGCAGGTTCGCGAAAGTAGGTGAAGGGGGGGGATTCATATATCTAAAGCATACATTGCGATATTTACCTGTTTCCATACCAAAGCGGTGCACATAGAGTTGGTTAGCGATTTGACTTCGGAGGCTTTTCTAGCTGCGCTAAGTCGATTTGTGTCTAGACGGGGTCTATGTAAATACATGCATTCAGATAATGCTACAAATTTTATGGGCGCTAATAGCGCGATGCGAGAGGTTAGCGAGTTTTTATCGCAAAATACAGGTAGGGTAGAGCAAGGTTTAGTGAGTAAGGGAATTGTTTGGAAATTTATTCCTCCTCGATCACCTCATTTCGGGGGTTTGTGGGAGGCCGCGGTTAAGATGGTGAAACGACATTTACACAGGGTCGTCCAAAACTTGACTTACACATTTGAAGAGTATTATACCCTACTGACAGAAATAGAAGCTATTTTAAATTCGAGACCACTGACGCCATTGTCATCAGACCCTACTGATCTGGTTGCCCCAACTCCCGCTCACTTCCTAGTCGGAGATTCACTACTAACATTGGAGCAGCGAGATTATCTTGCGACAGCAGATTACCTGTTGTCAAGATGGAAACATCTACAAAAATTGCGCCAGCACTTTTGGCAGAGGTGGCGTAAAGAATACCTTAATTTGTTGCAAACTAGAAGCAAGTGGTGCTCTAAGGGGCAGAACATAGAGGTAGGTACTATGGTACTATTGATTCAGGAGAACTTGCCACCTTTGCAATGGTCGCTCGGCAGAGTCGTTGCTGTTCATCCGGGGGATGATGGCGTGGTTAGAGTCGCGACGGTAAAAACCGCTACTGCAGAGTTCCGACGTGCTACACGAAAGCTCTGCGCTTTACCGATGGACGACACGTGTGTGTAATAAGCGTATACGAAAATTTAGATTGATAAGGTTATTCTCATAAGTTATGTTAAGTTCAAACCAAAGTTCCTTATACCTGTATATGTTAAGTTCAAACCAAAGTTCCTTATACCTGTAGATGTTAAGTGATTCAACAGTTCACAGTTGCTAAACATTAAGTTGTTTATTGAAGGCGATCCTTCAAGGCGGGCGGCATGTCCGCAATTGTATGCGGCTGAGAGGGATGGCGTGTAACTACGTTTGAATGTGGCGCGTGAATGGGACGCGTGAATGCGTAAATGTGACGCCTCGCGGCGAGAAGAGAACAGAAGAAGTATAGATGAAAATGGACGATGCAAGGAGGTGAAGAACGTGTACTAAGCTAATAAAATTTATAAAGAAAAAGGAAACTGAAAGGTTATTAAGTACGAAATACCACATAATTAACAAACATTTAAATGTGTTTAAATAATGATCAAAGTAAAAGGGACACCGAAAATACACCCATTTTGGCTGATATCTTTCAGTTTATTTCAAAAACTAAGGGTCCAGGAGAAAATCTAACTATGCCACGCGATAGAGCAGACCTTTCTGCAAAGGAAAGCATCAACGGAAGTTACAAAATCCTTTTCGTTTTCAATATCAAAGCGAAAAAGTTTGGCAAAACACATGGCGGCGACAGTGGTGCTCTATGACGGCGGCTCCCCGCTCATCGCTCAGCGTAGCGGAATCACTAAACGCGCAGTACTACTGCTGAGTGTCACTGTTGCCGCCGCGTGTCTTACCAAACTATTTCGCTTGTATATTGAATACAAAAATGATTTTGTAACTTCTGTTGATGCTTTCCTTTGCAGAAAGGCCTGCTCTATCGTGTGGCATAGTTAGATTTGCTCCTGGACCCTTAGTTTTTGAAATAAACTGAAAGATATCAGCCAAAATGGGTGTATTTTCGGTGTTCCTTTCACTTTGATCATTATTTTAACACATTTAAATGTTTATAGTCTAATAACAACATATACCATTTTATTCGTGAAACTTCAAAGAATCATTTGGCACCAAGCGCAACTGAATAACTATTACCGCAAAAGTACAAAACACTTCCAAAGTTGAAAATTTGCGATTTTTTTCAAAATAGATTTTTTCAAAAATGGTACGTTCTGGAGAAAAACGGATTGCAGATTCGTATTCAGCACATTAAAGTCTATAAGAAACGCATATTGAAGGTTACCAAATCAGACCCGTGTTGAACAGTGTTATTATTAAATTAATTATAATAAGATAATTTTTAATTGCAATTATATTCTATAACTCAAGAACTACCTTAAATCTTTCTATTCATAATGAATAATGTGCAAATAACTGTGCTATGAATTTAGATCGTGATTTTACGAATTCGGACCACTGTGCGACGTGTCGGCTAGTCAAAAGGTGACGGATTCCTCCTTCCACTTAAAGCTAGAGGGGCCCCTCCAGTGGTGGGGATGAATCGCGAGCGTGCACGCTAGAGATCGTGGCGAGCGTCAAGCGAAGAATTACTGTATTTATTTTCAGGTTCTTGTGATAGCGAAATTTGTTTTACCAGAAAAGAATTTTTTTTGATGATTAGAAATCATTTGAATGAGAACTTGAGCAGCATAATTGAACATTTCAAAGGTCAGGTGTTCCAACAGAATGGATGTTTCATTGATATCGATGATGAGATGAGGGTTGCATTGTGCAGATTATGCAATGCATTGAGAACCAAGTGGCAAAGTGTGCACAGAAAAGAATGTACTTTTTTACAAAAATTTGCCAATTGGTTGAAAATTTCTATTGCTTACCGCGTACCTCTAACTGCAAATGTTGAACCTAAGGAAAAAAGTGGTCGACCTTCTTCAGAATTTGCAAGTGCAAGTGAAAGGACAAACCGAAGGACAGCAGAGATTCGTTCGAACACTCCTATGGAGGTATTGTCGTATGCAACACAAATGAGCCTCCGAGCATCAGGAAATATGGCTGCATCAAAAGTTGTTCAGGATGTAACGTCAAGCACTTCACTAGCAGAGAATTATATAAAAAGTATTACATCGAAGGAAGAAAGGACATTGTCCGGTGAAATTGCACTGTCACTAATGATGGAGCAAAAACTGCCCATGAACCAGTATTTAGGAATTAGAAAATTAGGTATAGAAAATAATTGCAATTTGTACCCATCGTACAAAGTAATACTAGATGCCAAGGGACAATGTTATCCTGTAAATATCGATTACAAGATATGTTACTGAATCATATGCAAAAATTGCACTGCAAGCTTTATTGGATCATACGATCCAACGCATATTACTCTTACAAGATGCGGTATTTAACCCCTTGGGTACGGATTTATTTGAGAAAATATTTGCATGTGGAACGGAAATAATTTTTGGTTTGACGTCTTAGACACGTCATCCGCTCTTAGGGGAAAAATGTGAATGACGTGTCTCAGACGTCAAATGTACCCAAGGGGTTAAGAACATAAGGGAAGAGAATATGCAACATGTGATCCTCATATGTAAATGGTTTATAATGGGAGCTCTGGATAAAGCGCCTACAAACAAAGATTTGTGGACAAAACAAATTCTGATGCAGAAATTTATTTAACATCTGTTGTTCCCTTGGAACTTATTTGTGCTGACAACATAATGGTCATGTGGAAAAATCCAAGGCCAGCATCCCCGCGTTATTGTAGACCCATTCACTTACAATTTCTTCACGAAAACACGCAAGCTACGCAAAACGAAGTAGCTTGCATTGAAGAAGAAATAAAATATCTAATTCCTTTCTGTTGGAGAGATCGCCTGTAGGAGGCGCGACCCGCACCAAGAATTTGGGACTCGGGCGTGGCGCCCCCGAACGTTCTTCTTCATTCTTTAAGATATACTTTTGCATGTACGACGTGGAAATAATAATCGTTTTTACTTTCTAATAAACTGTGTGTGTACAGCCCTGCGTTGTTCGTTATTTGCCTACCCGATATTCTTTATCAGGTTATGGGGCCAGACATCGCGACGACAAGTGCGAATTAAAGAGGCCAAAACGTTGGATCGCGAGGTGGTACGGAATCGATCGGAAATCGCGTGGATCGGCGTGATCACAGAGCGACCGGCCATCTTGAAAGCGTCGGACGCTAACGCGGAAAGTGGTTGCGAACAAGTTTGCCGAGTACGTGCGGGTTGTATAGTGAGTGCTGCAACTGTTGCGTGCAATCGGACAATATTGCGCGGGTGTTGTGTTGAACGTCGACGGCTCGTTGACAACGCGGGTGCTTCGTCGTGCTCGTTCGGACATTGCCACGCGCCGCCATTTTGAATCTCCGACGCATCGGCGATACGCGACGAACATGAATACTGCCGTGCGTATCGATGCGCTTGGACGCGACAACTACGACACTTGGAAGATGCAAGTACGTGCATTGTTGGTTAAGAACGACGCCTGGGGATACGTAAGCGGCGAGATTGCGAAGCCCGAGCCTGCAGAAGGAAATGCAGACGCCGTTAGAGATTGGAATGTCAAAGACGAGAAGGCCAAGTCGGACTTGATCTTATCCATAAGTGCGGTTCAGCTAAAACTGATTAAAAAATGTGTGACGTCTCGCGAGGTGTGGATAAAGCTGGAGAATACCTTTCAGTCCAAAGGGCCAGCTCGCAAGGCTACGTTGCTAAAAAGCCTAACTCTACAGAAGATGAGTGAGGGAGGTGACGTACGCGAGCATCTGCACGATTTCTTTGACGCCGTTGATAAGCTGGCGGACATGGACGTAAATATTAACCCGGATCAGCTCGCCATAATGATGCCCTATAGTCTCCCCACGAGTTTCGAGAATTTCAGGATCGCGATTGAAAGTTGCGATGAACTGCCTGCACCCGAAAATTTGCGAACGAAAATCGTGGAGGAATTCGACGCAAGGGAGCGGCGACATCGAGTCCAGTCCAAGGCGCCATGTACGCGAATAAGAAACCCGCCAACAAAAGAAAACCTAAAGACAGTTACAGAAACAGGGAAGATCGAGGCAGGGACGAGTCGTATAAGATTAGGTGTTTCAAGTGCCACGAGAAGGGACACAAGGTTTCGGAGTGTAGGTCTCGGAAAACGACCGACAAATATCCGAGCGTATCCTTTCTAGCGACTGAGGTGAAACACGACGCATGCCACGCCGCGAGCTGCGCCACCGAGAACCAATGGTGCCTCGACAGCGGGTGCACGTCGCATCTTTGTGTAGACGCCAGCCTGTTCAAGAAGATCGACAACAATGGGTCGGGTAAGCTGAAGCTGGCAAGCGACGCGACTGCCGAAATAAAGTCCAAGGGTGTCGCAGAGATCTCGACGAGGATGAGCGGAAAAAGGTGTAGCGTGACCCTGACCGACGCACTGCACGTCCCCGAGTTGCGAACCAACCTGTTATCTGTCTCCAAGATAACAGACAAGGGTTACCGTGTGACGTTTGAAAGAGGGGAAGCCACCGTAGTCGACGAGCAGGGTTCCATAAAGTTGGTCGCGAAACGTAGAGACAACCTCTACTACGTCGAGGGAGCACCGTTCCATGATTGCCGAAATGCGGTTGTCCAGACTGGTGAACCGGCGCTATCATCCGATTCGACTCAGATCTGGCATAGGCGAATGGGTCACCTCAACTTCCGTGATCTGGTCAGAGCATCCGAAAGCGGAGCTATTCGCGGTATTAGCCTGAAAAGCGGACAGGAGGATCAGGATTGCAACATTTGTATTCGAGGGAAAATGACACGACCACCGTTCCCGAAGGAGTCAAATCGTCAAACGGAAAAACTGGGGCTCATACATACGGACGTATGCGGGCCAATGCGTGTATCGTCGAAGGGTGGGTCCAGATATTTCGTCACCTTCACGGATGATCGCACGCGATGGACGGAAGTCAGATTCATCCAGAACAAAAGTCAAGTTCTCGAAGAATTCAGGGCCTACAAGGTTTTCGTCGAAAAGGAGCACGACGCCAAAATAAAAGCCATCCAATCGGACAACGGACGCGAGTACGCGAACAGAGAATTCGACGAATTCTTGAAGTCGCAAGGAATTCAGCGTCGTTTTTCCGCGGCATACACTCCAGAGAAAAACGGGGTAGCCGAGAGGAAAAATCGGGCCCTGGTGGAGGCAGCGAGATGTCTCCTACTCCAATCTGGCCTGTCACCGTCGTTCTGGGCCGAAGCAATTTCGACGGCGAATTACGTGCGTAATCGCTGCCCTACGAAGAGGCTCGACGGAAGAACTCCATACGAATTCTGGCGCGGAGGAGCGCCGAAGGTGAGTTACTTCAAGCAGTTCGGCTGTAAAGTTTTCTGTCTGGATAGGGGTCCAACAAGAGGAAAATTCGACGCCCGTTCAAGGGAAGGAGTATTCATCGGGTATTCCGAGGAATCGAAGGGCTTCCGAGTCTGGCTACCGGAGTCGAGGAAAGTCGAGGTTACCAGAGACGTGAAATTCCTGGAAGAAGATCTCGGAACGTCGAGGACGCCGTTCGAGGATTTCTGCTCGGAGGATGCTTCACGCGACAAATCCATTGTTCGCGGGGGCACCGTCGTCGGTTTTGACGTTGAGTTGACGTCGTGACATCCCGAGTCAGGGGAAGACGACGAGGTACCAAGAGGGACTCCTGTCGAGCCGGACATGGCTGGTGATCAGCACGTAGAGGCCTTACCAGCTCGGACACGCGGACGTCCTCGTGTTGTTAGAACCGGGCGACCGGGGAGACCGCGAAAAGTATACGGCGGAGAAGGGCGAAGATCAGCGGAGACGGCTGGTATTGCAGAGGTTCCGGTAAGGCAGGTGATCTCGGGGACTGACTCATCGGCGTGGAAGAGTGCGATGGCGTCGGAGGTGAGATCGTTGATCCGGAACGACACTTGGGCGCTGGTGGAGCGGCAAAAAGGTCAGCGAGTGATCGGGAGCAGATTTGTTCTCCGAAACAAGTATAATTCCGACGGAACGATCGAGCGCCGGAAGGCTCGCTTAGTGGCTCGAGGTTTCGCCTAGAGACCAGGTGTCGATTTCCATGACACGTTTGCGCCTGTTGCCAGGCTGAGCTCCATACGCATGGCCGTGGCTTTGGCCGTGGAGCGCGACATGAAAATCAGGCAGATCGACATCGGGACAGCCTATTTGAACGGCGACGTCGAGGAACAAGTCCTCATGGAAGTTCCGGAGCATCTCGGATCATCCTGGAACATATCGTACAGGATGGGCCGGATGACGACCCAGTCAAGAGAGAAGCGGAGGATATGCTGACGAGGCTCCGGAAGGGCAACGTGATTTGCTCCTTAAACAAAGCCCTTTACGGGCTGCGACAAGCAGGACGGGCGTGGCACCGTCGTTTGGATAAGGAACTGAGAGAGCTCGGGGCGATTCCATCAGAGGCTGATCCCTGTGTTTACTACATTGGACCAGGTGAGAGTAGATGTTTCATTATCATCTATGTTGACGACATTTTGTTCATTTCTCGCGACGAGAATCAAGTCAAGGAACTTGTGATGCACCTCAACACCAAGTTCGACGTCAAGGATTTGGGCGATATCGCGTACTTCCTGGGACTGGAGTTCAAAAGGAACGAGAACAGCATGTCTGTGAGTCAAGGAGGATACGTGGATGACATCCTTAAATGATTCGGCATGTCCGACTGTAAGTCAGTGTCAACGCCGATCGACCCTGGTATCAAACTGACAATGGAGGAGGTTCAGACTGACGACGTACGAGAGGATGTCCCTTATCGCGAACTGGTCGGGGCGCTCATGTATCTGTCCGTTGCGACGAGGCCTGACATCGCGCACGCCGTCAGCTGTTTGACCCAGTTCAACGATTGCCACGCGGAGGTCCATTGGAGGGCAGCCAAACGAGTGCTGCGATACTTGAAGGGCACTCGAGACATGGGCCTGGTGTATTCGCGCTTCCGCGATCCTCCAGTATTGTACGCGGATGCTGATTGGGGAGGCTGCCACGTGGATCGCAAGTCCTACACGGGCTACGTTTTTATCGTCGGCGGAACAGCGGTGAGCTGGGAGTCCAGGAAGCAGCAGACCGTGGCCTTATCATCGACAGAGGCTGAGTACATGGCTCTGTCCGACGGAAGCAAGGAGGCTCTATTCATGAGGGGGCTGTTGAAAACTTTCGGGGTGGACCTAGAATTCTATCGTTGTCAGAAACGACAACATGGGTGCGCAGAAGCTGGCGTCGAATCCAGTGTATCACCCTCGCACGAAGCATATCGACGTAAGGCACCATTTTGTGCGAGATGCCGTGGAGAAGAAGCTGGTGTTCATTGAACATGCTTCAACGGATGAGATGACGGCGGACATCCTCACCAAGGGATTACAGAGGGTGAAACACGAAAATTGTGTTCGGCTTCTGGGTTTGAAGCCCATTCATTCATGATGGGTCCTTTTCTTCTCTTACTGCGGTTAGAGGGGAAGTGTTGGAGAGATCGCCTGTAGGAGGCGCGACCCGCACCAAGAATTTGGGACTCGGGCGTGGCGCCCCCGCACGTTCTTCTTCATTCTTTAAGATATACTTTTGCATGTACGATGTGGAACTAATAATCGTTTTTTCTTTCTAATAAACTGTGTGTGTACAGCCCTGCGTTGTTCGTTATTTGCCTACCCGATATTCTTTATCACTTTCACAGGAATTATAAGTGGAAAGAAAATTTTCGTCAACTATAAATTATGCTTGACAATGATTGACGGAAAAGTATGCAATGCCATTGCACATACGGCATCGGCCCAACGTTGCTTCCTATGTGGAGCAACGTCAAAAGAATTTAATAACCTGGAATCGGTTTTGCAAAGGGTGATCAACGAAGACCACGTACGGTTTGGAATGTCAACACTGCATGCGTGGATTCGATTTCTCGAATGCTGCTTGCATTTGTCATACAAATTGAAAATTAAAAAATGGCAAGCAAGCAACAACGAAGAAAAACAAATGACGGAAGATCGGAAACGGGAAATACAGAAAGCCTTCCAATCACAATTGGGTCTCATCGTTGATTGCCCAAATCCGGGATTTGGTACTACCAATGACGGTAATACCGCTCGCCGATGTTTCCAGAACGTCGGACAATCAGCATCGATAACGTGGATTAACGAAGTTTGAATCGAACGGTGTACATCATTTTGCAAGGTATATCAAGCGGTCACCTAATTGATTATAACAAATATGATTTGTAAACTTAAATTATTTGTAACAAATTATTATTTGTGAATTATTTGTAAACATATATCCGTGGTATTATATGCCCACTACTGTACATAAGACTTTAATGCACGCTTCCGCAATACTTGCAAGGTCCATATTGTCAACCGGGCAAATGTCAGAAGGTGCACAGGAAGCATTAACCCTTTGACTGCGAAAGGCGTATATATACGCCCTCACAAGTCTATCAATATTTACGAAAGACGTATATATACGCCCTCACAAATCCATCAATATATACGAAAGGCGTAAATATACGCCCTCCTTATTTTTGTACTATAACACCTTTACTGTTTCATCGATTGATTCAACATGGAATTTATCGTCCTCTGTAACCTAGCAACTAAACAATCGGCAATTGTTTGAGTATCGTTCAGTCAATTGTTGTCATATTGTTCAGTTCAATTCTATTGCTCTCGTACGCACGGTCTCGTATAATCGCATCGTGCATTGATTCGTGCAAACCTGTTTCTTTACTGCATATGTAAGTGTTTATTTATTTAATTTTGTGATTAATTATTTATTTTATCCATTCGTTATTTTTCTAAATAATCTAGTGCACCCTAAAAATGTTTGGCCAAAAGAAAAGAATACGTGTGTACATAAGTACCAGTGAAGTGGAAGAAATAGAGTTACTGGATTACACATTCTCCTGTCTGAAGAAGAGAATTTAATTAGACAAAAAACAAAACGCGTTTTGCGCATATTAAGTTCTGACTCTGAATCAGGAACTGAAGAACAAGATGTTTTGCAACCGCAAGAAATAAATGGCAACGAATTTACACCGGCAGTTCCATTTGTGAACATCTATTGGTCGCAGCAAAATTTAAATCCAAAAATACACAATTTTGACGAAAAAGATTCTGGATGCAAAGCAGCCCTCGACAACATGTCAAAACCGTTGGACTATTTCCAATTATTTTTCCCAGAATCTTTAGCAGATTTCATCGCAAAAGAAACGAAGAACTACCACAATTATTTAAAAAGAAAGCGTAACTGGAAGATTAATTCGCGAATAAATTCATGGTACAATACTAATAGAGATGAAATATACTGTTTTTTGGGTACCGTATTGTTAATGTCGTGTGTCAAAAAACTTTCTTATTCGGAATATTGGTCGAACGACAAATTTTTAAAAACTGACATTTTTCATAATATTATGCCTCGAGATAGATATTCGAACTTAATGCAGTGCCTACATTTTAGTAATCCCGAAGTATCAAACTCTAAAGATACATTGTTTAAAATTCGTGAAGTAAATGATAGATTTCGATTGTCTTTAAGGGCCCCGACTCCTTTGGGGCCAACTCCGAATCGAGCTAAGCGCCATTTGACAGAACGGGCGTTAGTGAAAACAGAAAAATCTTCTGCATCGACACTTGACGGGGTGACATCTAAAGTCATTATACAGAATTATAAACTCATGGTGTGACATCTAACGTCATTAGGCAAAATTATAAATGGAGAGTGGGAGGCCATAGTTGTCAAATCACATGCTTTGAGTGTTTCGTCCCGCTGTTGCCACATTTGTTACAATCCTGGCCATCAGCAAAATGAATCGGCTCGAGCCGAGATTTCGATTCCTGCCGGATATAGACATATACATATAGCAGCTGAACCGCTGGAAACTTTTTTGTAGGTTCGATCCCCCTATGCTATCATTTTTTTTACATTAATGTTTTTTTAATTCCTAACTATATGACAATGATCAGTATTTGCTTACCAATATTTTAAAAACATTTGTTAAATATTTTAATTTAATATACGTAAATATGAACTTAGAGCGCTCTTCGTGCTACCGTTTCCCTTGCCATGTATCTTGCCAATTATGGTACTGTTTAATATTTTTAACATTAAAATAAAATGTATGAAGCGCATTTTCAGACGTCTTAGATTGAACAGTCTTGACGAAGTGCAGGAAAACTCGTGTGATGTTTTACTACTGTTTCGCCTTTCTTTTATACCACACAATTATTTATTTTTTACAAATAATCAGAAATAAAGGAAAATATTTATTCGTACAGATTTTATGCGACTACCGAATATGCATATATTAATAATTTGTAACTCATTTCATTCGCTTTCTCCCATTGTTTTGGTCATTGTGTAGGATGACAAACGAAAAATACGGAGACATAGTTGATATTGTCATATCTATTACAGTTTTGCTTTTCAGGAAAACTTCGATAGATTCGACTCAAGTTGAGATTTTGATTTTTGCCGAACATAAAAGGGAATAGTGCAAATGAAAGAGGAGATTCAAGAGTGAAGTTGAAAAAACAGATTGATAAAACCCTATTAATATGTGTAAGAAAATAATTTTTGGAACTTATGAGAGAAGGGCCCCTATTGCTGCTTGACATAAGTCAGGCACAGCCAACTGGCGGGTCGCGGGCCACGCGGTTCATCTTACAAACAAGTGACGGCCCTCACATGCGTCATAGTTGCGGTGTCACACCGATTCCCGTCTTGCTGTCACGTCATAGGTACATCTGACGTACATAGCTCTATCTTTCTCTATCATAGCTTTCTGCTGCTTAGAGCGAAGCATAAAATGATCGAAAAGGACCACGGTGACATTGTATTGTTGTACAGACTACGGTCACGAGAGCTAAACAAAACAACTTTTTAACACATACACGCCGACATAATCATTTGAATACCTATTCAAACGCCTTCGATAATCTTACATATATTTTAATTATATTACAATTATATTATTGTTGTATAATATAGTTAATATATTTCATATATATTAACATAGCAGCTTTATTGGTAATATAAATGAAACATACCACCAAATGATTGAAATTTTGAGTTGATCATTTTGAGCTTTGACGTGTATACGCGTCCAAATGTTAGAAATATCAAACAGTTCCATAATTGGCAAGATACTTGGGAAGAAAACGGTAGAAAAAATCGCTTCAACTTCATATTTACGTATATTAAATTAAAGTATTTAACAAATATTTTTAAAACATTTGTAAACAAATATTGATCATTGTCATATATTAAGCAATGAAAAAAAAATGAATGTAAAAAAATATACCCCAAGGGGACTCGAACCTACAAAATAGTTTGCAGCGGCTCGAATCAACATCTCGGCTCGAGCCGATTCATTTTGCTGATGCTTATGTTATAATTGTAACAGATGTGACAACAGCGTGACAGAGGTTTGATACGTGCCGGCAACTATGCCTTACTGGTGTCTGTGTGCACGCATCACGTATTCACGTATGAATCGCCGTTCGTGGTGTGAAATTATAACTTACAGTTACCGACTGATTTGTATTTTTATCGACCCTGACGGTAACTTGGCCAAATTCACTACAGTGTACCATAAACGCCACCGACGGAGAATCAGTGAACTATTCTTACGTCGGATGCGTGCAAATCGTATTTTACTTTTTCCGCCTTCCAGAAGTGATAAATTGTGAAAAATCGAATTTCTGTGATCTTGTGCTAGTTCAAGGAAGTAGGGGATTTCGTGTTATCAGTGAATAAACCATTAAATCGATCAATATTTGCTAATTGGGAAATGTGTCAAGATGCCTGCAGCCATCTTGTTGCCTACATCGGTGTCTGTCTCTAGCTTGCCAGTTCAAGAAATACCATTCATCTGAACGCATGGTGTTTATTGGCGTTCAAACGTAAGTCCCCGACTGTGGTGAAGTCTACCCGTGTGTGGTATATCCGCGAAAGTTTCATTAATGCAATTATTGAGACGGGAATAGTCAAATTCGAAATCGGGTCTCTCTGTCGCGCATGGCGTATACGTGCATGCTTTCCTTTGTTTGTGTGAGTGCACGCACACACGTCGTGGCGCCTGGAGTCGGGGCCCTTAAAACAAAATTTCTACCCTTTTCAGAATATTTGTATCGACGAAAGTTTATTATTGTTCAAAGGTCGCTTATCGTTCAAGCAATTTATTCCATCTAAACGCAATCGATTTGGCATAAAGTCCTTCATTGCTTGCGACTGTAAAACGGGGTATATTTTAGACATGCTTGTATATTCAGGTTTGGAAACACAAATTTCTGTGTTTCAAGAAAATTTGGGTAAATCCGGTAATATAGTCATGACTCTAATGAAAGATTATCTCGGGAAAGGTCACAGTATATATGTTGACAACTGGTACACGAGTCCAGTTTTATTTAGCACCTTACACTTGAACCAGACAAATAGATGTGGTACTGTTAAAAAAAACCGCAAATATGTTCCAATTATTTCAAACAAATTACAAAAAGGAGAAATATCATTTCGATCGACTGAAACTCTACTATGTATAAAATGGCAGGATAAAAGAGAAGTTTGGATGTTGACCAGTTTACATTATGCTGATAATGTACAGACAGGGAAGCTTCATTACCGAACAAAATTACCGATAAAAAAACCGACATGTATTCAAGATTACAATCGTTATATGGGTGCTGTCGATAAGACTGATATGGTTATTAGTACTATTGAGTGCATAAGAAAAAGTTATAAGTGGTATAAAAAAATTTTTTTTCATTTGTTAGATGTAAGTATTTGGAACTCGTATGTTTTGTATAAATACGTATCAGGTAAAGAGTTACATTTCGCGATATTTCATTTACTACTGATAAAACAAATATTTGAAAAATATCCACGAACTTCAAATACATACCAAGGCAAAAGAAATACTGACGGTCCATTACGTCTCATTGAAAGGCATTTTCCTAGCACATATTTTAATCCGTCTTCGAAAAAAAAAAATCAAACGCGAAAGTGTGTAGTATGTTGTAAACATAAAATTCGTCGAGAAAGTAGGTACGAATGCAAAGAATGCGATGTAGGTTTATGCGTTGATCCATGCTTTAGGATATATCACACGCAAATTGATTATTAAATTGTTTGTATTATTCTTTTATTATCTTTATTCGTTCATTATGTTAAAATTATTTATTGTTGTTATGTTAAAATGAATATGTTCCTCATTATCAATTTCGGATTCTTTCCTTTATATTTAATTACCCATTATTATTGAAAGAATCTGCAAATTGAGTTAAGTAAATTAATATAGCTTAAAAAGGTACTTAAAATAAATAAAAAATGGATATTTTTAATTTATTTGCAATTATTATTTTTTAAATCCGAAGAATGGTATCAAACCTCCGGGTACTGTTTTGGTCACTAGTCAGTGCAGAACCAGTCGCAGCGACTGACATGCGAATAACGCGCCGTCCGTATTGATGGACTACTCCAAGATCGCGCCGTAGTCAAAGGGTCAAATAAACATATTTAAGAGATTTCGAGAAGATTTCTCGAGAAAATATTCTACAGTGAACTCAATGGAGGACGTTTTTCACCGATTTCTAGTCAATTCAGATCCAAATATATCTAGTTTAAGACAACTGCCAGGGAAGCCAATTAAAAGTTTTTCTACAGAAGCTGTGAAATTGTTCGCTGCTACAAATGTAAATGAAGAAATTGCTACAGAAAGAATATCACATGGAACGGATACTTTCGAAACAGATTCCGACGATAGCAATTAATTAGTTTTATTCAAATTTAGAATTCATTTTTTTTTTATTTAATTTTATTTATTTAATTTATACACATTTCTTCAATTTCACTAATAAACATATTTAGATAAGAGATGTACCCAATCTTTATTTATAAACACTCCAAGACTCCCAATTACTGCGAATTATTCCGAAAATTAAAATGAAGCATTTTGTTTTTTCAATTATACAGGGTCCGGCGGAGTATAAGTCCAGGCTTTGAATGGGGGGTTACTGGGGTGATTCTGAACAACTTTTTCCTTTACCAAAATGTTGGTTAAAGCTTCGTTTTTGAGTTATTAACGTAGACCCTGGCCAATCAGAGCGCTCGGGCGCGTGGCCGTTAACGGATCTCAACCTCGGTCGTGGTCGTGAACGAACGCATTGGTACAGTTATGTAACGTCGTCTTAAATTAAGAATAATGTGGAATTATTCGTTATTCATGAATAACAAATAAACTAATAAGTGTTCGATACGTTAATTCGTTATCCGAAAGAAATAAAGTATTTTATTACTTACGAATTATTTTTTGTTTAACAGCACGTTTCCCGGTGGATTAATTGTTTTTTAAGAAAAACTATTTGGATAAATAATGTTAGAAAAAGCTAGTTAAACTTACCAATTCGTCCACAAATTAACCTGCTCCGAAGGAAGTAGGTCCTTGACACTGGGTCATTGTGTCGATCCTGACCTTCCACAACATCTGATGCTACAGCCGTGTCGGTGCACGGTCACTTTTCTAGCACGGTCACTTCACTTAACAGTCACTTTCACTTTTTGGAACGATTTATCCTTCCTGCGTTTAAAAAATTGTGGCTCCGAAAGGCACCCAATGCAATTGTGGCACCCAATACAAACATTTGGTTGTACTCCTGGTTTGAACGATACATCTTGCTCGTACGAATAGTCGAATGACTCTGCCAGCTTAAGCGTTTCCTAGGTTCTACATAGATGAACATTCGTTAAGGAAGGGATATTGCTATAATAGAATGCAGAAGAAATGTTTCTTACTGGAACGCTTAAGTGGCTAGCAGTTTTGGCGTCAACCTCCACTACACGAAAGAATACCCATGCGCTCTAGGGGGTCGCATGGTTTTCGTAACTACGAACCCCGATTGCGAAGAGAGACCACACACACCAGACAGTGTGGGATTACACTGTTCGAAAAATTTCAATAGAAGCGGAGTTCGTAGTTACGAAAGCCATGCGACCCCCCAGAGCGCATGGGTATTCTTTCGTGTAGTGGAGGTTGACGCCAAAACTGCTAGCCACTTAAGCGTTCCAGTAAGAACCATTTCCTCTGCATTCTATTATAACAATATCCCTTCCTTAACGAATGTTCATCTATGTAGAACCTAGGAAACGCTTAAGCTGGCAGATTCATTCGACTATTCTTACGAGCAAGATGTATCGTTCAAACCAGGAGTACAACCAAATGTTTGTATTGGGTGCCACAATTGCATTGGGTGCCTTTCGGAGCCACAATTCTTTAAACGCAGGAAGGATAAATCGTTCCAAAAAGTGAAAATGACTGTTAAGTGAAGTGACCGTGCTAGAAAAGTGACCGTGCTAGAAAAGTGACCGTCCAAGAAAAGTGACCGTGCACCGACACGGCTGTAGAATCAGATGTTGTCGAAGGTCAGGATCGACACAATGGCCCAGTGTCAATGACCCACTGCCGTCGGAGCAGGTTAATACGTGGACGAATTGGTAAGTCTAACTTTTTCTAACATTATTTATCCAAATCGTAACATAACGAGGTAACATAACGTACCAATGCGTTCGTTCACGACCACGACCGAGGTTGAGATCCGTTGACGGCCACGCGCCCGAGCGCTCTGATTGGCCATGGTTTTTCGTTAATAACTCAAAAACAAAGCTTTAACCAACATTTTGGTAAAGGAAAAAGTTGTTCAGAATCACCCCACCAACCCCCCATTAAACGCGGGATGAAATACTCCGCCGGACCCTGTATAAACCCTCCGTTTCTAATCATCTTCGGTTCATAACTACACAGCTACGCGCATAGTCAAGTCGTATACGCTTGTACAGAGTCGGTTGCATTTCAACAAGAATTGGGCTTAGGACACCATTCAGATAAAGTTAACCCGTTAGAATCCGCATAGTCCGGTTGAAGTTCTTTCGGTATACTTTGTAACCGTTCTCAGACCCCGCATCGCCAGTGCGTCAACACCCTGCAGCTTAGGTAATAATCCACACACTATTTAACTATATCGCGACAATTACACTTGTACAAACAACTGGTTGCAATATAAACTTATAAACTGTTCACCATTAAATCGAGTAGATTCGTTAAAACCTATCTTTGCTCCGTAATCCTTTATATTAGTGGTAACGTCCCACAGATACAACTTAACCGCTCGAGTTGTATCGAATATTTATTTACGAGTCAAACTAACATTTCCTGCGACTCCCTGATTTCGCATCAGGTTCGTTCGCACGTCTTATCCAAAACAAGGTAACTACCCCAACCTAGTGGCTCCCCGATTTCGCATCGGGTTCGTCCACGAAACCTAAACCATCCTACAGCTCCCTGGTTTCGCACCAGGTTCGTCTGTATCCTACGGCTCCCTGATTTCGCATCAGGTTCGTCCGTACGTTTACCAAACCTCCGAACAGCTCCCCGGTTACGCACCGGGTTCGTCTGTGAATAAACCAACCTCCCAGCAGCTCCCCGGTTTCGCACCGGGTTCGTCTGTGAATAAACCAACCTCCCAGCAGCTCCCCGGTTTCGCACTGGGTTCGTCTGCGAACTCTTTCCTAGTGGCTCCCCGATTTCGCATCGGGTTCGTTCACGACGTTTCACCCTCCTGCGGCTCCCTGGTTTCGCACCAGGTTCGTCCACGCTTGATTCTATTCCTGAGGCGCCCCGATTTCGCATCGGGTTCGTCCTCGCATACATCAATCCCAGCGGCTCACAGTGGGCCAGAACTGAACGCTAGCTGTTCATTTGGTAAAAAATCGATTTCCTCGTATCGATGTTTTTTAAATATATATTGGTTCAGAAGTGTCCATTGCTTTCGAAAATAATAAAATTAATGAAATGTATTAAAAATTGTGATTAGTACAAGCGTTTAAAAATCAACATTTTATAGGTACCATTTTTCACACGAAAAATTGTTTTTTTTCTTTTTAATGCCCTGATGAATCTATTTAATATTTTCTGGTCATGTTTGTTTCCAAATGAAGAGTATTCTTTTGCGTTAAGAATGCACACCTCGAATTTAGAATTGCCGTTCGTTATTTATTAGAAAAACAATGCTCAGTGGAGTAAAGAAAGTTGTCAAAGTTGTTCATTTTCAACAAGGAATATCTTTTAAGTTCCAAAGAGTTCCGCATTCTTTCAAAGTGGAATGTTTTCTTCATACGTTCCCCTATATAATCACACAAAAATCATTTCCCGCTTCGACCCGCCAAGAATGTTATTAATGTTTAAAGTGGCACAATAAGACGCCTAATTTCTGACCGTTCTAACGTTCTGTCTGTGATCGGTTCAAACAGTTTGTCGTGAGACTGCATATTGAGAGATTCAGAGCATTTTTTATATACGAATTTAAACCTTTATACTCAATTTTTTGTTCTGTTTATTTCAACGCGAACGCGCGACCCAGGCGCGCCGCGGCGGCCGGGAACAGCTAGCGTTCAGTTCTGGCCCACTGTGCGGCTCCCTGATTTCGCATCAGGTTCGTCTGTGCACCTTACTAACAAATTCTCAACCATATTCCTTGGGTAATATAAACATCGCCGGTCTAGGCGTTGCCCACAACCCCGACTCGTAACAAATCAAATAAACCTCAATGAAAAATTGTATTTCAATTCTTTTGTATGAAATATTAATTTATAATTTAATGACAACACGAAATTCTCTGCAATGATTATGATTTATTACTCTATAATTCTTTTAGTTAGTTAATATACTATCGAATGATTTAAATAATATTTACCAATATTCAATAACAATCACTACTGTATATAATTAATAAACAGATATATAATTTTTATTAGTATTCAAATAAAACACGTATTGTACATTCAGAAACATGTATTCAAATAGTATAACTACAGTTGAACACAGCTATGAAACGCGACGCGCATGCCAACATGCGCGTGCAATGGAGATCTCTACTTCTATTTTTTGAAGTTATTTTGTTGGTAGCCTTTTTCTTAAGGGGTTTAGCAAGCAGCTTCATGGTGTAGACTTTTTCTCACATGGTGCGCGCGCATCGCAAAAATTCATTCCTCATCATTTCTCCATAACGCGCCTAAAGAAGTATAACTTCAAAAATGGGGATGAATATGGTGTGAACAAATCTCCTGGAAGACCACCGAAATTGACACCGCGCAATAAAAGAGCAATTATCGCGAAGGCACCAAATTCAACAATAGGAAGTCGACGATTACGCAACGAATTCGCGCCAAATGTTTCGCATGTGACAGTATGGAATGCTTTAAAAGAGTCTTCTAATCTTGTATACAAGATTGTCAATTATCATCTGGCTCTTTAAAAAACTGAAGGACATCATTCGGATATTGTTTTAATTTTCTTGGTTTTAAAAATCTTAAGCTCGATATATGGACGCCTCACTTGCCAAATCGATACTACTATTCCCTGATACTAAGTATTGACACTACTAAATGACAAAATTTTTTAGCCATGGAATAATAAATAATTTATTTCGGAAGCCAATCTGATTAACTCCATACTCTAATGTAAATCGTAATAAAAATTTAGTTAAATCACTTTATACAACGCAATTGACTGCTTCTTATATACATGTATATGTATGCTTTGCTTTTTAATGCAATGACGCAATAATAATGGTAAATTGGTTATTTTTGGGGTCTCATCACAAAGAAAGAGAAATTCTTAATCAGTTGCATTCTAACTGCCACAGAAGCAAGTACCTATAAGTTGTTTTTTTTTATAAATAAACCTTTATAACATTAAGATGGAAGAGATTAATAACAGTCATTCGGGTATAGAAGACAGTGATTCTAGTGGTTCTTCAATACAACTTATTGGCAAGAAAATCGGCAGTAGAAGACGTGATAGCAATGAAAAAATTGTAACAAATAATTCGGTTGGACGAAAAAGAACCCGTAATCCTGCTAAATGGGACCGAAATGTCCAAAAGCATAAAAGAATAAAAGGTTTAAGATACAGAAATAGAAGTGGAAATGTAATACCTGAAAAAACATTTGTAGATCACCATGTCGATGTCGTCAGAAGTGCGACGGAAAAATAATTTCGGGTGATAGAAAAGCTGCCATGGAGGCATTTTACCAGTTAGAGAGCCGACTAGAGCAAAATATTTTTTTAAGAGGGTGTAAAGTTGAACAAATAAAAAGAAGGCGTCCGAAGAATAACAGTAAAATTGCAAGATCACGTTCTTTTAAATATTATTTTCGAAAAAGCAGAAAAGCAGATATTTCGGTCTGCAAAAAATATTTTAAGGATACTTGTCAGATAAGTGAGGGACGACTATACGACTGTTGTCGTAAAGAGCAAGTTTCGTTGTTGAATGATCGTCGTGGTCGCCATGTTCCAGGCAATAAAATCGACGACACATATGTTTTAAAACATATAAATTCATTTCCCGCTTACACTAGTCACTACTCAAGAACATGTAACCCAAGGCGAAAATATTTAAATCCGGACCTAAATATTAAGAAATTGTACGAACTCTATATCGCGTAATGTGAAGACGAAAATATAGTGCCAGTGTGTTGAGGATTCGGCTTAACCACCGTCGGGGGTCGCTCGTTTGCGATCGCGATCGGTTACTACCGGAAACTCTCTCATTCCCTTGGGAACAGTACGCAAACAAAGTCGGTGTTGTGCTACCATAGTCAAGTTTGAAAAAACCGTTTATAATCAACGGTCGCAGAAGAGCTTCTTCTCACGGAGGGCCCATAAAACGCTCGAGCCAGTTCAGAGCAGTGTATCAAAGTAGTGCTAGTACTCAAAGAGAACCAAATCAGTGTATGCAAGTAGTGCTTGTACTCCAAGAGTACCAAATACAGACAGTGAAAGCAAAAGGACCTTATTATTCATTTCTCCGGATCTTCATTACCACCTTCGGCTGCTGCCCCCAGCATGTACCTGCCTTCCAAACCTATAATCCTATACACAGTGAAAGAAAAATATTATTACAAGGTATTCTCCACTAAATTTAATTTGCATTTCAAGCAACCGTCCAAAGATACATGCAATACTTGTGATTCTCTGCAAATAAAAATTGAGTCTTCGGACAGTGAGGGAATGAGGATGGCAAAATTCGAAAAGGACGCTCACTTACAAAAGGCTGAACAGGGTCGTAGTCATATGGCTGCAGATCGAATGGCAGCATCCGAAGAAACGTTTGAATTTTCTTTCGACTTAGGCTGTGCTCAGCATAATATTGGGCAGAATAAGAGACGCTGATTTTTAAGTACAGCATTTAACGCAATTATTTAATACAAATGTTTCTAAACCATTTAACAAATACATTTTTATTGATCTTTACAAATATTAATTTATTTAAACTTATATTTTTTGCTGATTGTAACAATATTAGATTCTATGTTCATATTTTTGTTAATTTATTTTAATTTTAAAGCTTAATTGAAAAAAAGGATGGTGATGGTGTGGAGGTAAATTTTATTTTTAGGAAGGAGATAATTTATGGTAAGGAAGTTTTTGACGTTGCACGGGGTCTATTTGCTCGATCTACCTGGGCAAAAATCTATTTTAAAAATTTGTTCTGAGGTGTAAAACTTTTGTTACTTAAGATAGTTGAATATGAAAGGATAAATGCACTGGTATTCCTTTTGTCATTTGTGCACTTATAAAATCCTGGCTGTGTCTAAATTTTAAGGGCTTTTATACTAGACGTTTCGCAGGTAAATGTTTTCGAAACATCTCATTTGTTTATGACTTTTTTAAAGTTTGTAACTTTTTGTCCAAAATGTAACCTTTTGGCCGCACTGTACGACATGACATCGCCAGAGCGTGGTTACATTGTCTCTGAAGTTCCTTGGACCTCTAATGTCGAATACATGTGGCCATTGTCACCGAACTGTTATAATAAACCCACAATTAAATGAAAATGTGGTGTGGGATAAACATGTGTTTCCCACCCCACTAAGCTTTTTTATTGCTAAATTCTTTTGCATTAAATTTGTTTGAACATATTGTTCAGATGTTTCAGATTAAAATTAGACCAAACATGATATAAGTTGAATCATGCTACTTTATTTAACTTGTAGTCTTCTCATCTTGTTGCTTCGAACCCAACATCGGCAGGGCGCACACGGTCCTGCCGAACGGCGGCAACAATCTACTATACAGAGTGTTTTGTTTGGTTTGTGAGTGTGTGTGTTTCTATCACACACACACACACGCACGCACACGCACGCACACACACAGAGAGAGAAGCGTTTGTGTGAGAGAGATGAAAGCCTGAGTGCGAGAGAGAAGGAATACGTGGCGCAGACTGGTTTTTTGTGGGAGACACGGAAAAAACGCTTCTCTTTGCCTAACCAAGATTTATTAACCTCGTTTACAAAATTCAGAAATAATACATTTTTATTGATGGATTGTGAAAAATTAATTGATCTAGTGCACAACAGAAGAAGTTTATGGGGGAGACGGGAGTGAGCCGTCATAACGATAAGACGTGTTTCGGTGTCGCTCGTGTTTACGTGTATAATTTTCTGTTAACGGTTCTCGGAGTTGAAGTGCTTCGATAACACTGTCCAGCAATACAGTTCTTATATCTAAGGTGAATTAGTGTAAAAAGCCCGTCGGGGCAAATGAGTGTTTCCACTTATGGAGATACTCAACCTCAACGTTCGTTAAACAATACAGTACCCAATACCACAATGTCTTCCTCAAAAAGATCATACGCTCAAGTGACACAGAATGTTAGCTTCCCAAAGAAAGAGCAAGCCATCGTTACAGACGCAGTTGAAGGATGAACTACTAAGGATTACACAGTAGCCATTGACAAGTTAGTAGGCCCCAGTAATATTCCCTTCGTTTCTAGAATATCTCACGGTAGAGTCTGTTTATATATAAGTGGCGAAGCAACTGTAGACAACCTGCTCGCCACACACAAGAATATGAACATAAACAATTACACTCTCGAATTACTGCCGCTTGTTTCCAAAGTCAAACGCGTAATACTTTCCAGCGTATGCCCAATTATTCCACACAGTATCATTGAAGGCAAGTTATGGGAATTAAACGTCACAAAAAGGTCTCAAATATCTTTCATTAAAGCAGGGATGAACGACCCAGGGTACACCCACGTACTCAGCTTCAGGAGGCAGGTGTATATTGAGCCTGAAGATATTAATAAATTGCCAAACGCAATCGAGATAAATTTTGAAAATACACTGTATTGGATATACAGGGTGGCCCAAAACTCGCGCAGTATTTTTAAAAAGGGGGTAGCTGAGGTGATTCTGAACAACTTTTTCCTTGACCAAAATATTGTTTGAAGCTTCGATTTTTAGTTATTAACGAAAAACACTGGCCAATGCGAGCACCTGTATAGCGCGAGCTCAGTCACAATTGCGCGCGGCCGAGATCGGGTGCATCGAGGGGCAACGTACGGCAAATATTACAATCGTCTTACATTAAGAATAGTGTGTAATTCTTCGTTATTCATCAATAACAATTTAATTAACAAGTCGTTTAATAACTGTTCCATACTTTTAATCGTTTTCCGAAACGAATAAAGTGTTTTATTAATTATGAAAAAAGTGTTTGGATGATTAATGTTAGAAAAACTACCCTAGAAAAGGGTAGTTCAATAAACTTATCCATTCGACCGCGAATTTACCTGCTTCGATGGTGTCTTGGCATTTGGTCATCGTACCGATCCTGACCTGCCTTAATAGCCATAACCTTTACGTTAAGATACCTTTTAGTGCATAAACCTACTGTATATCTGATAGTAATACATATATATTAATAATCTAGTTACCCCCTTTGTTCTGTCCCAAATTATTTACACGTCCATTTCGAATATACTACATTAATTAAGCTACGAATATGACGACAGTAGCCTACGAGCACCATAATTAATCAAGTTACGAATGTTAAATAAGTATTTTACGAATAAGTGAACAACGATCTGTCAATAGTGAATAAACTATTTGTGATCAAAAAACTGCTCTACAATCTGAATCGAAAACCTTCCTTCGTGTTACTCTACGATTTCTCCGATTGAATGAAGATCCCCTACGAAACGTGAGAAGAAGAATAAGAGGACGAAGAGTTCCAAGGTCCCTGGGACGGTGTCGTTCCCACAGATTATCCAGTCACATACCAGCCGTTGCTGAACATATGTTGTTCTAAGATCGCCGCCGAGTCCATTTACGTGAACAATTGGGGTCCCGCCTCTGCAGCGATTGCTATACTCGTCTCGCCCCAGACCGGATACAAGAATACCAGCCGGGAGGCTGGCACGACATGTGCTCGTATGAAACATCGCTATGCATTTCCATCTGCACCAACTGCACCTCAAGAATCTCAGCTGTACAGCCTGCGGCCCAGTGCCCGGAGTGTATCGAGCAGTACTTCGACTTATCTACCGAGGAGCTGTGGAACGTTCAGGCCGAAGCCATCAAGGAAGTCATCACGCGCTGGTGAACCCTTGCATCCTATCGACAGGACAGATTTCAACCTACGATATTGTGAGTCTTTCCATAAACTCTGCCAACATAGCGAGCTCTATCTCGCCTCATACGATATCATATTTTACCCGAGTAACTACGCGAATATTGCATCCTAAGAGTGAGACGTGTGTGTCCGGGACATAGTCTCCTTCCGTAAATTTCCTTTTCCTTTCCCTTTCCCTTTCATACTTACCTTTCTTTCCTCCTTGGTGTGGCGAATCATTTACGTTGCCCCTAAGGATTTCCTCTCCTTTTCCTACCTTTCTTTCCTCCTTGGCGTACGAATCATTTACGTTGCCCCTAAGGATTTCATTTCCTTCTTCCTACCTTTTTTTCCTCCTTGGCGTGGCGAATCATTTACGTTGCCCCTAAGGATTTCATTTCCTTCTTCCTACCTTTCTTTCCTCCTTGGCGTGGCGAATCATTTACGTTGCCCCTAAGGTTCCCGTGATTTTGCGATTAATCCTCTTGACCCCTATCCGACTTGCTACTGACCGATTCCCTAAGGAGACCAAGTCACTGATAAATCACTCTGGGACACTTTTCCCGATACAGAAAAGACTTATCTTCTGTGCAATAACGAATAGCCCTCTATAAAATATCGAAAATCCCCCTTCAGTTCTTAGCGCAGCAGCCCTGCGTCTTTGAACGGTGTGTCTCTTCCAAATCGCAACCTGGAACGTGACAATATCCGAACGTAACAGAAAATTACGTTTACAGTTCGCTAAAAGAACATCGGCACTGGGCGATAGCTGATTGGTCAAAAATTGTTTTTACCGATAAGTCCAAATTTAACAGAATGAGTTCGGATGGCAAAACGTATGTTCGATTCCATGTTAACAAAGAATTTTCATCAAGGTGTGTAAAATCAACCGTAAAAGGAAGAGGAGGATCGGAGAACGTCTGGGGAGCGATGTCGTTGCAAGGTGTTGGTCCGATTCATAGAAATAATGGAATTGTGGACCAATACGTATACATGAATACATTAAATGGAGTACTGCTTCCATTTGAAAGTGGACAAATGCCAAAGAACTGGATTTTGCAAACTGACAATGACCCGAAACATACGGCTCGCTGGGTTAAACAATTTTTAAATGAAGAAAGCATAAGAGTATTACCTTGGCCCTCGCAATATCCAGATCTCAACCCCATTGAGATGTTATGAATAAATGTCGAAAAATATGTTAAACGCAAGAAAACAAAAATGTAAAGAACTCAACGCTGTTATTGAAGAAGGGTGGAGTAATATTCCAGTCCATCGTTGGCGTCGTTTAATTGATTCAATGCCAAGGCGTTGCGAGGAAGTTATTCGACAAAAAGGAGGACCAACGCATTATTAATTACCTTTTAAGTTTTATTTCTCCAAATTTTCTAAATTTCATTAATTTAAACTGTATTTATAATACTAATCTCATGCGGTCTTAAGTAGTCGCTGTTATAACGACATCAGCTAAGGAAATGTTAGAAATATATATAGTTTGTAGTGTTCAATATACAATTTTTGTAATTTACTATACAAGACTCAAATGAAATTGAGATCCGAAAAGAAGAAAATCGAAGCTGACATCGTTAAAGATGTCATTTTCACATCCACATACAGCGAAGGAATATAAGGATGCGTATTGCAACAGCTTAAACCCTCACAACCCGTATACACCCACAGAAGCCTTATCAATATTAGTTGAAGCGAAGTTAAGCAAAGAGCAATACAATGTAATTAGAAATACTGCAAAAAAACATGGGTGTAATTTATACCCAAGATATGAATCTTTCATTGAGGCGAAAAAAATGTGTTATCCGGATCATATTTCAATATCCGAGATTACAGCGGAAGTGCCGTTGCAGGAATTATCAGATCATTCGACAAACCGTCTATGTTTAGCGCAAAAGGAAGTTTTACAAAGTATTGATCAGGAGGACTTTAATTTTAAATTGGTTTCAAAATGGGGATGTGATGGAGCATCTGGATTGAGTGAATATAAACAGAAATTGGAAAATCCCATGAAAACGGATAGTAGTGTATTCGCGTCTTCTCTCGTCCCAATACAATTTAGATCTATTACTGAAAATACGACACAAGAAAAAAATATGTGGAAAAATACGCGAACATCTTCCCCTAGATACTGCCGCCCTATTTACACTGACAAGGAAGGTTAGGCAACCCGAAGATACCGATAATTATGAAACTTTGCATACAAGTACAGCATGTCATCCGTAATAC
This sequence comes from Nomada flava, assembly GCA_951802745.1. Lineage (NCBI taxonomy): Eukaryota > Metazoa > Arthropoda > Insecta > Hymenoptera > Apidae > Nomada > Nomada flava. The sequence continues at coordinate 11,838,491 of OX637903.1, forward strand.
AACCCTATATTCCAATGGTGCCATAACTCGGGTTTAAGGGGTGAAATCAGCCCTTGAAAAAAATGGAGGATTTTCTTTTTCGTCAAATATCTCAGGAACGCTGAGAGATATCTGAAAAAAGTTTAAGTAAAACTTGCACCGTTTTATTGTGTTTATTAAAGTGCGAAAAAAATTTGTTCCAAAAAATCGTGGTTTTCGAGTTACCCCTCCCCCCACCCCCTCACCCTAAGAAAATATTGTTTACTATTCGTGCTGAAATACCTCTGGGTATCCTCTTTTCATATCTCTAAATGACATATGTGTTAAATTTTTTTTTTTAATAAAAAAATCATTATTAACGAATTTAGAGTCCATTTACGCACTTCTCTTTAATGAACTGGCCTCACAACGCAATACTTAAATAATTTACATTTATTTTAAGTTCATTTACATGAAAATTATTCATATTAAATTTAATTGTAGCAGTATAACAGTTTTTAATAATAAAATAATTTGTACATTTTTCCACATCGAAGGGTTGTATAAGTAACAAACGACAAAAATAGTAAAAATCACGGTTGGTAATTACTACAATAATGATATTGCTCATATAAATGTTCGAAAGGCCGCCGCGCCACAAATACTACACTTTGGTATAGCCTTTTCACTTCTATAGTAACAGAAATCTACAGGATTTTGAAACTCGCTGGGATGCGTTTCTAGATGTCCGCTTTTAAACCAAGCATATTGGAAAAGATTTTTCAATCTAGGCGAAGAAAGTTGGTTTGATGTATCTGGTTTGCGGATTTGGAAAAATTTTGTATGGACATTTTCGGATAATGTAATTCTCCTGGACGAAGATATCAATCTGCATTCACGCAATGAAATAATTAAATTCCTGTCGTTAACCCATAACCAACTTTCTTCGCCTAGATTCAAAAATCTTTACCAATATGTTTGGTTAAAAGCGGAAATCTAGAAACGCACCCCAGCGAGTTTCAAAATCCTGTAGATTTCTGTTACTATAGGAGTGAAAAGGCTATACCAAAGTGTAGTATTTGTGGCGCGGCGGCCTTTAGGCGATGTGCGTGGTGTGGCGAGTACCTTTGTTTCGAACATTTCTACAAGCAATATCATTATTGTAGTAATTACCAACCGTGATTTTTACTATTTTTGTCGTTTGTTACTTATACAACCCTTCGATGTGGAAAAATGTACAAATTATTTTATTATTAAAAACTGTTATACTGCTACAATTAAATTTAATATGAATAATTTTCATGTAAATGAACTTAAAATAAATGTAAATTATTTAAGTATTGCGTTGTGAGGCCAGTTCATTAAAGAAAAGTGCGTAAATGGACTCTAAATTCGTTAATAACGTTTTTTTTTATTAAAAAAAAAATTTAGCACATATGTCATTTAGAGATATGAAAAGGGGATACCCAGAGGTATTTCAGCACGAATAGTAAACAATATTTTCTTAGGGGAAGGGGGTGGGTGGAGGGGTAACTCGAAAACCACGAATTTTTCGAACAAATTTTTTACGCACTTTAATAAACACAATAAAACGGTGCAAGTTTTACTTAAACTTTTTTCAGATATCTCTCAGCTTTCCTGAGATATTTGACGAAAATGAAAATTCTCAATTTCTTTCAGGGCTGATTTCACCCCTTAAACCCGAGTTATGGCACCATTGGAATATAGGGTTGTATTACGGATGACATGCTGCACTTGTATGCAAAGTTTCATAATTATCGGTATCTTCGGGTTGCCTAACCTTCCTTGTGAGTTCATACATGAAACAAAAGACTTAATAAATAAAGTAGTCAGAAATACTGAAAACCAAATCGAACACTTACAACCGACAAAGATTACAATACAGGATAAAACAATATATATAAAATATCAATTAATAATGGCAATGGTAGATGGAAAGGTTTGCAATGCAATAGCCGGGAACTCATCTGTGAGGTTGTTTCTATTGCTCGCTGTCTTGTGTGAGGTTGGTGGAAGAGTGGCGCTGCGGAAAGAAGCGCGGAGTGTGTAGAGCAGTATGCTATGAACAGAGAGTGTAACCGCATGGCTAAAAGAGACTGAGAGTTTATATAATAAATATATATATTAACATTAATAACAATCGAATTATTCTTCCTACCCACAAATGGTAGCAGAGCGTGGTTAATAAGTAATAGCTTGATAGTTAGTAGTCCATAATTCGTGCCACGTGTTTTTTGAGGTTATGTGATGCCGCATGGCAAAATTTTTTGAGGAGTGAATAAAAAGAAACAAACATAAAAATGAATACGAAAATGTTTGAAGGATGGAATTTTGCGAGTGTCGAATCACTTAATGACGTAAACTATTGGTAAAACTATTTGAATATGCTGTAGATCACAGTATTCTGAACAACTTTTTCCTATGCATATAATGGCCGCTCGGCCTTAGTTTTCGAGATATTTGCAAAAAAGTATAGCTACTACTACATGGAATTTTGTCTATACGTGCACGCTCGGGGCAACGTGTGGGACCGCCGCGGCGCGCCGCTTTTCCGGCAGCCGGCGAGGGATCAGTATACCGGGTGGACTCATCAAAATTGTACCTCTAGAACTGGATATATCATATCAGATTGGGTATTGGCGGGGGAGGGGCTCTGCCCCTCACCCTGCACCCCCTCCCCGTAAATTTCTAACCAAACCTAACCCGAATCTAATTTTTATTTAATTAGATATGAGTTTGGGTTAGATTTTGCTTTTTCGATGAGAAACTCATATTTGACTAAATCAGAATTAGATTCGGGTTAGGTTTGGTTAGAAATTTACGGGGTGGGGGTGCAGGGGGAGGGGCAGAGCCCCTCCCCCGCCAATACCAAATCTGATATGATATATCCAGTTCTAGAGGTACAATTTTGATAAGTCCACCCGGTATACTGATCCCTCGCCGGCTGCCGGAAAAGCGGCGGTCACACACGTTGCCCCGAGCGTGCACGTATAGACAAAATTCAATGTAGTAGTAGCCATAGTTTTTTGCAAATATCTCGAAAACTAAGGCCGAGCGACCATTATATGCATAGGAAAAAGTTGTTCAGAATACTGAGTTCTACAACATATTCAAAAATCATCGAAATCGGTGAGGTCTGGGCTGTTCCCTAGTTTTACCAAACTATTTTCTATGGAAAGAAAAAGTTGAAGGAATATTGAGGGCAAAGAAGCTATGGAAAAAAGTGATAGAAAAGAAACCACCAGAAAAACCTCAAGATGAAGAAGAAAACTACGAACAAAAATTTAAAATATGGGATGATGATAACCATGCGGCAAGAGCAATAATTATAAACACCATGTCACAGGCGCGAGTGTTGAAATACTGCAATGAGAAAAATGCAGGTAAATTATGGTATCAGATTAAATGTGATATGGCAGCAGAATCTGAACATATAAAAGGAAAAGCCCTAAGTGAATTGACAAATTTACGAATGACGAAAGACGAAAATGTAGATGCCTATATAAACAGGGCCGAAGCGTTAACAAATAAATGCATACAATTGGGGAGAGCTATAGAGAAATATGAATTAAAAATGTATGTTCTGAGAGGCTTGAGGACTGAATTTGACCAAAATGTGAGAATATTAGAAAACCAAAGGGAGGTAAATATGAATGAAATAAGGTTTGCGTTAAAACAAGAAGAGGAGAGAAATGAAAGAAGGAGAGGTGAGCGTATGCCAAAAGATCAAGAGGAAATCAGAAGAGCCAACGACAAGATAAATAAAGAAATACATTGCTTTAATTGCGGTAAGAAGGGGCACATTTCAAGCGAGTGCCACGGAAAGGTTAAATGTTTCAATTGCCAAGGATATGGACACAAAGCATCTGAGTGTAAGGAATCAAAAAGCAACAGACGGAGGCAATTCACAACAACGAGGGCAAGAGGAAATAACCATAACGGTAATATAAGAGGAAGAGGATATCGTGGACAAGGAAGCAGGGAAAGTGTAATGAGAGCAAGCGAAAGTGTATTTGCAAATGAAAGTGCAGATAAATGGGACGCAAGACAAGACAGTGATGGAAATATAGTGAACCATGACAATACGTGTACTGAGTGGCTTTTGGATTCAGGTTCGACAAGCCACATGTCAAGTGAGATAAACAGTTTTGAGTGGATGAAAAGCGAAACAAGAGAAATAGTGTTAGCTGATAAAGAGGGTACAAAAATTGCGTCAAAAGGGATAGGAGAGATTGTAATGAAACCAAGATATGTAGAACATAAGGTTAGGCTAAGTAATGTTTTATATGTTCCAAAATTAAACTCAAATTTATTGTCCGTTGCGAAACTCACAGGCCATGGGTATATTGTGGAGTTCAATAAAAAGGGTGCGGTTATCTATAAAGATAAAAACTTAATAGAACTAAGAGGTGTAAGAGAAGGGAATGGGTATTATGTAAAAAATGACATGGTGAACAATGAAAAAGTGAAAGTTGCCAATGAGAATGATGTGTGGCACCAGAGATTAGGACACGTGAATTGGAAGCTATGCTTGAAGGAATGAAAGACGTGATGTGGTTGGATAGCGTATTGAAAGAAATAACAAGGAAAGATAATACTACAAAAGAAATAATAAGTGACAGTTTGAATGTGGTCAAACTGGCAAATGGCGGAAATTATAAATCGCGATCGAAATTGTTAAACAGAAAATTTTATTTTATTAGAGAAAGTATGATAAGTAATAACATAGATATAACTCATATTCCTAGCGTAGACATGCGTGCAGATTGTTTAACCAAAGCCCTGAGTGGACCCAAATTATATGTATAAAAATGTAAAAGAAATAATGGAAACCAATCAGCAATAAAAACAAGAGGGGAGTGTGTGAGGTTGTTTCTATTGCTCGCTGTCTTGTGTGAGGTTGGTGGAAGAGTGGCGCTGCGGAAAGAAGCGCGGAATGTGTAGAGCAGTATGCTATGAACAGAGAATGTAACTGCATGGCTAAAGAGAGTGTAACCGCATGGCTAAAAGAGACTGAGAGTTTATATAATAAATATATATATTAACATTAATAACAATCGAATTATTCTTCCTACCCACATCATCTCCACACAAATGTTATATATGCGATCTTACGTCAAAGGATTTCAATAATAATAGTTTTAATTAATAATTCCGAATGAAATCAGCGGGCCCATAGTTCAAGTGTTTAGGTGCGGGTCCTCGAGAACCCCAACGTCTATCGGCCTGCCCGAGGTAAAGTTTGGTTTTTTGGTAACGAGAATCAGGAGGCGTTTCAAGTGTACGTACGACAAAATTCAAAATTTCTGAATTTGTCCGACTTTCGACTTGCACGACGAAAACGGCTACACCGATAGACCACACATGCCTCTGGTGGAGAATGTTGGTGGACTGAATTAGATAAGAACATAGAGGTACTGGTGAAAGGTTGTAGGGCATGCGATCTTACCTTACGACACCGCAGAAAATCGAGATTCAGCTTATGGCCGCAAGCGAGAGAATGTTTCGAAGAGATTCATATTGATCTGCTTGGACCTGTCGGGGGCAGAAACTTTTTGGTCATTTTGGACGCATTTTAAATAGCAAGAAGTTTTTAATACGAGTTCAACAGATAGCAGGCACATATTGGATAAATTAAAGGAGACATTCGCTCGGTTCGGCATACCTAAGATGATTGTAAGTAACGATGGACGTCAATTTGTATCTTTTGAATTTGACGCGCCATATCATCCACAGACTAATGGCGCAGCAAAAAGTGCAGGACGTTTTGTTTGCCATTTAAGTTTATTTTATTGCCATTTTCCTTCTTCTACCGACTCGACAGAATCTGAGCAGTAAATAGAATGTATGGTGGGATTTCCTATATATTCGAGCATCCTTTTCCCAATGTTCAGTTTCCGTGACATTTTCGTACCGTACACTTCAAATGATAAAAGAGTGAGCGGATTGTCGGAAAAGGTGCGTCGAAAGTATTCTTTTAAGCGAACGGTACATCAGGATTTCGCGAAGCATTTCCAACTCTTTCCAATTAGGGCTGGATTTGCAATGCTTGTCGCCTTAAAATATATTACGAGCAGAAAAAACAGCAAGCGGGAATTTCATTAGCTGAATCAAAGCCATCTGGATTATAGCACGGAAAAATACATAAGAGAAGGAAGCGAACAGGAATCTAATGTGTGTGCGTGCGTGTGCGTGTGTGTACGTGCGTGACAAATGAAACCAATGCAGAGGTAGAGCGCGAGGAAAAGTGCGTATTACAGTTATTGAGTGCGTAATCGGGAAAGGGAACAGTTCATCCGACGACTTGATCTTACGCATAGAATATAAAGTATAATCCCTAGTGGCACAAAATATTGAATACATATTTATCCAATATTAAAAAGAGATTGAATCTCTTTTTAATATTTAAATATACATACAATATGTATTCTAGATTCAGGAAGAAATATTTTTTTTCGAATATTTATATAATATTTATTTAATGTTACGGCAAAACATTTATTTCCTAATATAAAATAAATATTCATTTAATATTTGAAACAAAATATTTTTTTCTAAGAGACAAATAAATATTCACTTTATATTAGAAAAAAAAGTTTACTTTATATTAGATATGAAATATTTGTTTGTACTCCCTTTTCAATATATCAATTGAGATATTGATTGGAATGTATGGATTGCGAATCATTGCGTGACGAAATAATAATTAATAATTGACCGTTTGCGTTGTTTAGCAACAAGGCTGTTACGTAGGAAGGACTGTTTCCTTCGTCTCGTCTATGATGCCGTTATTTGGAAATCGAGAGTGCATGCAGTCGGATCTGCCCCTTCCGCGATGACGCGATGACGTAACCCTTCGGGGGAGTCTTCCGGACTCCCTTGGAAGATTCTGTACCCCCACCATATTTTTTGGTCCGGATTTCGGGTATAAAAAGGGCACGAAATCTGCCATCAGTGGCTTACTTCTGAATAGTCAAGCTACGTGTTTACGCCGTAATTGATCGTCACAAGTTCTGCTAAAGCTCAGTGAGATCGGGTTAAATTCCCTTTCGATCAGTTATCCGATATTTATTTCAACGTTCGCATTCGTAGAAAGACAGCAAGATCGGGTAGCATTCCCTTTCGAGCATTCATATTTAATCGTTAAAAGACTGTAAGCGTGGGTTTAAGCTCCGCAATTTTAACACTTTTGTAATTCTTTAAAAGTAAGAGAATATAGACATTTTATTATTTGAACATAGATACATTTATTTCATTCCGTTTCCTATACCAATCATAAGCAGTATATAGAGTCTACCAAACAGATACATCCTAACCGCTCGAGGTGTATCGATAGTTACGAGGCAATAATTACTAACATTCCTGTGGCACCCAGTGATGAAATAGGCACTGGTACATCCACGACAACCTTCCAGTGGCACCCATTGAAGAAATAAGCATTGGCACATCCACAACAACCTTCCAGTGGCACCCATTGATGAAATAAGCATTGGCACATCCACACACTTCCCATCAAACGGCTCGACCGTTTAACTAACAGAAAACTCTTAAACAACCGATCCTCGGCTCCGCAGCCGTGCCCCTTAGCCCTCGGCTCGTAACAAGGCAATAATTCAAGCTCAGAGACATTAACGTTTCGAATAATTTTTAATATCGATGGCATTCCAATTTCAAAAAGTTCGAACAATCAGTTTTGGCCCATTTTGTGCAAGCTAGTATTAAAAAATTGTACAGTGTCTCCTTTTCCAATAGCAATATACAGGGTCCGGCGGAGTCTCTTTTAACGGGTTTAATGGGGGGTTGGTGGGGTGAATCTGAACAACTTTTTCCTTTACCAAATGTTGGTTGAAGCTTCGTTTTTGAGTTATTAACGAAAAACCCTGGACAATCAGAGCGCTCGGGCGCGTGGCTCTCAACGGAGCTCAACCTCGGTCGTGGTCGTGAACGAACGCATTGGCACAGTTATGTTACCTCGTCTTAAATTAAGAATAATGTGCAATTATTCGTATTCATGCAGAACAAATAAACTAATAAGTGTTCGATACTTTTATTCGTTATCCGAAAGGAATAAAGTATTTTATTACTTATGAATTATTTTTTGTTTAACAGCACGTTTTCAGGTGGATAAATTGTGTTTTAAGAAAAACGATTTGGATAAGTAATGTTAGAAAAAGCTAGTTAAACTTACCAATTCGTCCACGCATTAACCTGCTCCGTCAAAAATTTTGACGATATGAATCACCATCGAGTTTTGCTACATAATAAATTACGCTTGAACGTAGAGTGGCTAAACAAAGCTCAGGAAATGCTATTTTACCTCTTCTGATTAATTATATCATGTTAGCTCATTGGGAAAGTACGTTGACCAGTAATCCACGAGTCCCGAGTTCGATTCTGGTCGACACCAATAAAAATTTCTTAGGTTGAAAAATTGTTTAAGAGATTAAGTAGTACAATAAAGGCCAAGATTGGTGTGAACTCTCGTACATAATGCGTGCAATTTCGCATGTTGTAATTTTTCTATTTTTTTCTAGATTTGAATATCTTTTCAATATCTATTTTATGTTCTGTGAATATTTAGCTCATGTTTTCTAAATATTTATTTTATATTTCTTGTACATGTGTATCAGATCCAATATTTCTTCAATCTTAAAAAGTGTGGCTTAAAAAATATTTTTTCAATATTGGAAAAAAATATTTATCCAATGTTTTTGTGCTACTAGGGATAATACTAACGTTAATGTATCGTATAGAATGTAAGAGTATTAATATATTAGTGTTAGTGTGATTGAGAGTCACAAGAGAGTTTTTGTAAGTTCCACAAATGTTTTAACGTAGCCCTAGGGTAATTCTCCCATTACTCATAGAACTTTAACCCTTCCGACCCGACGGCGTTTTCCGTAAGTCGCTCGCTACGTCCGTAGCCGGTCGGCGAGAATTGGAGTCCTAAAATATCGAATTGTTCTTACAGTATATCCCTCTTTGCCATATGCATACCATATGCACTATTATACTGAATAATTTAGAAATTCATTAAATTTTTACCTTAGTAGCAGTTAGTAATTCTGCTTCGTGTGGTATATTTCGAAGCACTTCTCAAAACAGAGTCCAACATCACATTCGCGGCACCAGAACCTGCTATCTTTCTTTCTTCCATGTTTCGTACATACCACACATCTTCTTTGTCGCCTTTCTGTTTTTCCCGTTGAAGATATTTTTGTTATAAAATGTCTTCCCTGTAGTCTAGTTATTGAAGTGTCGGATGAACGTCTTGTATCTATGTGTGATTCTTGTTGTGTTTTGAACATCAAAAAAAGGCTTTCTACTAAAAAGCTGTTCGGAATTGTAAATGCTCGATACGTTTGTTTCCAATATTTTTATTATATATAATCATGGCATTGTTAACCGTTGCATTGAGAAGTCGACGAAAGAGTTTCATGTACCACTTATGCAAACGTTTTCTCTCGACGGCAAAAGTCTGGAGTACTTGGTCTTTCAAATCGACACCACCCATCATATTATTATAATCAATTATAATTTTTGGCTTCATCCTTTCTTTGCTTCTTTTTCTTTCTAGTTGAGTGTCCGCTTTGTGGAAAGTAGAAATCATTGTAACTGCTTTTTTATCTTGCCACTGTAGTACAGTAATAGGGTCGGAGTATTGTGCATTTATTTCACCTCTCTTCAATTTGACATTTTTTAGTGCATTCGGAACATTTCTTCTGGATAGGCGAAGCGTTCCTACACAGTCGGTACCATTGGCTTTCAGGAATTTCGCTAAAGATGGTGAATTATAATAATTGTCCATCCACAAAGTATGGCCTCGGTGAAGTAATGGATCAGAAAGGTGTAAAACGATTGCATCTGTTTTTCCAGTTTTGTGGTCGATTACACTGTTCGACAAATTTCAACTTTTTTTTGATTTTGTAACCTTCAATATGCGTTTCTTATAGACTTTAATGTGCTGAATACGAATCTGCAATCCGTTTTTCTCCAGGACGTACCATTTTTGAAAAAATCAATTTTGAAAAAAATCGCAAATTTTCAACTTTGGAAGTGTTTTGTACTTTTGCGGTAATAGTTATTCAGTTGCGCTTGGTGCCAAATGATTCTTTGAAGTTTCACGCATAAAGTGGTATATGTTGTTATTCGACTATAAACATTTAAATGTGTTTAAATAATGATCAAAGTGAAAGGGACACCGAAAATATACCCATTTTGGCTGATATCTTTCAGTTTATTTCAAAAACTAAGGGTCTAGGAGAAAATCTAACTATGCCACGCGATAGAACAGACCTTTCTGCAAAGGAAAGCATCAACGGAAGGTACAAAATCATTTTCGTTTTCAATATCAAAGCGAAAAAGTTTGGCAAAACACGTGGCGGCGACAGTGGTGCTCTATGACGGCGGCTCCCCGCTTATCGCTCAGTGTAGCGGAATCACTAAACGCGCAGTACTTCTGCTGAGTGTCACTGTTGCCGCCGCGTGTTTTACCAAACTATTTCGCTTGTATATTGAATATAAAAATGATTTTGTAACATCCGTTGATGCTTTCCTTTGCAGAAAGGTCTGCTCTATCGTGTGGCATAGTTAGATTTTCTCCTGGACCCTTAGTTTTTGAAATAAACTGAAAGATATCAGCCAAAATGGGTGTATTTTAGGTGTCCCTTTCACTTTGATCATTATTTAAAGACATTTAAATATTTATAGTCTAATAACAACATATATCATTTTATTCGTGATTTTTTCAAAATTGATTTTTTCAAAAATGGTACGTCCTGGAGAAAAACGGATTGCAGATTCGTATTCAGCACATTATAGTCCATAGGAAACGCATATTGAAGGTTACAAAATCAGACCCGTGTTGAACTGTGTTAGTGGTGAACTCAAATATGTGTCACGTCCGGTATATACTAAAAAGTTCCATAAATATCAAGTCTTTGCTTCGCTCAATTCATAAGTTTCTATTCCAAATTTTGAAGCTTTCAGAGGTAAATATTGCTTGAAGGATAGTCTTCCTTTCCACAAAGTCAATGATTCGTCTATAGATATGTTTCTATCGGGGTAGTATAAACGTTGAAATTTCGTACATAAGTGTTGAATAATTGGATGTATTTTATGTAACTTAGCAGGTCCTTCATAAGCATCTATTTTAGTATTATCCGAGAAGTGCAAAAATTTACATATGTAGTCGACGGGCGATCGTCGCCTTACATTGTAGTCGACCAACGATCGTTGGACGTTGCCGCGTGCGATTTCGAGGAAGCGGTCGTGGCGTCGCCGCGTTGCCACGATTTCCGAAAAGGATCGCGAGAGAGATGATGCAAGGCAGTTAGCCATTAGCAGCCAAGGAGGCCACAGCAGAGTAATAAAGCTACTATTTTTCATTGATTACGAATTGTTCCTTGGTATTGTTCCTGACATTTCCGATCCGCCCCTCCTACACATATAAGAAAAAATCGATCCCTGGATATTAATTTCGGAAAAATAGGCGTCGACAAGCATTCTTTTTTTGTAAAATAAGATTTCAATGATGGTTTATTTATTATTCCCATAAGTAAAAATAAAGCCAACACTACATATACTTCTTCAGTGGTTACTGGTATCCACATCTTTACTATAGATCGCGGTGTCAATATTTTTGCAGAGATAAATTGCTGCGTGTATCTATTGGTTTCTTCTGTTATATATTGTACAATTTGTATATCAAAAAATAACATTTTTTTTTTTTTTTTTTGTTCGAGGAGGGGAAAATGCATTTATGCATACCCAGCCGTGCTGGGTTATGTGGGACTCTGCTGCCTAAGATGTTGAGCGGCAACTACCCACTAAAAACCCCTCCTCTATCGCACCATCGCATAGGATACGCACCCACCCCCTCGGCCCTATACTTCGTAATACTACGAGGGGGGAGGGGCGGCTCCGCAACGTTGGTTGAGTGGTCAACCAACACCAGGTTGCCGGCATCAGATGGGTTGATTCCTGACTGGACACCCTGGTCGCAGGGCGAAGCCTGCTGGTCCTCAGGGGTCCGTCAGGAGTCTGGTGAAAGGGCGGCGCCTCTGCCTCCTTGGAGGGTATGAGGGGTCGCCCATTTTTTGTTTTTCTTTCTCCTGGTTCTCTCTATCTTTCATCACCTTCGTCGCGAACACCTGGAAAACTTTCCAGGCTTCCAGCGACGAGGTGATCCGCGAGACCAGGTTCGCACTCGTCAGGTTTCCCTCGTATGCTGCTTCCAGACGGAGTCTCTCCTCCGCCCAGCGCTCGCAATGGAAGATGACGTGGTCTGCGTTGTCCACCGGGTGTCCGCAGTCCCAACAGTTCTCGTCGATCGTCCTTCCTATTCCCTTCCTGAAACTGCCAAACGAGCCATGCCCCGTTAGGAGCTGCATCGTGTGGAAGTCCAAGAAGAGGGCGGGGGTCTTCCGTTCGAAGGTCTTGACTGACCCGACCAGCTTCCGGGTCCAGTTGTTTGGGTCGAAGCTGTCCCATCGGGCCTGCCACTGGTCGGTGGCCGCTTCCCATATTCTCTTCTTGAACCTTTGGAGGTGAGTAGACCCTTCAGCGGGGTCCTCCTGTTCTCCGTCGGTCGGATTGGGGTTGGTCTTCTCCGTGTGAATTTTCCAGAGGGTATCAGCTTTAATGTGTATCGGCATTTTCCCCGCCAATATACACAATGCATCATAAGCCACGGTACGGTATGCCGTCGTGGTATGAATCAATGCCGCTCTCTGGCTTCTACGTAGAACAAGTGCGTTGAAGCGTCGGGCGTTCGCTGCCTGCGCCCATATCGGGGACGCATACAGGACCACCGACTCCCACACATTGTAGTAGAGGGTCCTACATTTCCTAGCCGGGCCCTTGGTATTTGGAAGGAGCCCTGCTAGGGCACCCATCATCTTCTCCGCTCTCGCGCAGGTTTTGGCGATGTGGTGCCTGTAGTTGCGCTGGTTGTCGAGTTCTACTCCGAGGTAATTCGCAGTGCTCTGCGTCCTCAAGGAGGATTCACCCCAGTCCAGGTCGATTATCCTGTGGATTCTTTTCCCCGCAAGTATAATGATCTCGGTTTTTTCGGGGGCGATCTCGAGGTTCATATGAGTGAACCACTCTCGGATCTGCCTGAAACCGACGTCTATCCGGAACTGGAGTTCTTCCACGTTCCTTGCCGAGATCGTGAGTGCCAGGTCGTCCGCATACACGAATGCTGCTGTATTCCACAGGCCATTCGCGAGCGTCAGGACACCGTCGTATACCAAGTTCCACAGCATCGGTGCAAGCACTGCACCTTGTGGAACTCCAGCATAGATCGGCAGACTCACCGTTCTTTCCGGTGTATGGACCACCGCTCGCCTATCCTCGGAGTAGTTCCGTATGACCCTTATCAGGTCATCGGAGACTCCTCTCCGGGCAAGTTCGGCCAGGGTGTGTCTCCATTCTAGGCGGTTGAACGCATTCCTAATGTCCGTAGTAACGAGCGCACATAGTGTGCCCGTACTTTGGCATGCATCCGCGAACCGCGTAACCTCCCTTATTGCGTCTACTGTTCCTACGCCCCTCCTAAAGCCGTATTGTCGGCAGTGGAAAGGGTCGCGTCCAATTTGCGCCTCTAGGGCGTCCTTCATCACGTATTCCCAGAGCTTCGATAGCGCCGGTAATACGCTGATGGGTCTGTACGCCGATGGAGTCGTCGGGTCCTTTCCGGGTTTCGGAAGGAGAATCACCCGCGCTGTCTTCCATGTGCGCGGGAGGGTTCCCTCGACCAGTGTCATGCGACACATCGTCGCGAGGTCAGCCGGCCATTTCTCGGCAATCAGCTTGACCACTTCCGTCGGTACCGCGTCTATCCCTTGTGCTTTCCCGACCTTAAGCGCTTTAGCCGCTTTCGTCACCATCTCCTGCGTGACTACGGTCGTGCACAAGGTGTCGTGTGCTGGGGCGAAATCTGGGCATGGGGTTACCTCCTCTGGCGGTCTTGTGGTGGTGAAGAGGGCATTGAGCACCTCCTCTACCTTTCCCGCCGAGAGGGTTACCATACCTCTCGCTTTCCTCAGTCTTGACATCACTGCCCTATAGGGTCGTGCCCACGGATTCTGGTCGAGAATCGCACAGAATTCAGACCACGTTTGTTCTTTGCTTTTCCAGATTTCGGCCTGCAAACTCTTCCTGGTTGCCCTGTATTGGTCAAGGAGGTTTGGGGTATCTGGATGGTCCTTCTTTTTGGCCCTTTGGTACCTTCTTCTGGCTCGGAACGTCGCCATTCTAAGCTTGGCGATTCCGTCGTTCCACCAGAAGTGTGGTTTCCTTGTGCCTTTCGGCAGTGTCTTCCTTCGCAGGGTTCTCTCGCACACCTTTTCGAGTCTGGATTGCATCATCTCCGGGGAACAATCCGGGTCTCTGTCAGGTGGGGGGCCCTGCGAAGGGGGGCTCTTTGATTTCTGAATCGAAGATTCTCTACTCAGCACGTCGTATGCCTCGAGGATTTCCTCTGGCTTCGCGTTCTTGAGGGAGAATGGTCTCCAGGCCACCCGGGGTTGGCTACGCCTCGATTCTTCGAAGGTGTGTAGAACATAACGGTGGTCTGAGGCAGAGTAGGTGTCCAGAACCTCGCTCTTCTGCAGGCCTCTCAGGGTCAACCTGTCTACAGACATGATGTCGGGGAAGGATATCCCGCCATTTCTGTAGAAGGTGAACATCCCCCGAGGTCGAACAGGGACGAGTTGCGCTCTAATGGTTATAGCCAGTAGTAAAGCGCCTCTCCGTTCATTCTTGCGTCCTCCCCAAGCCGGGGGCTTGGCGTTAAAGTCGCCCGCAAGTATTAATCGGCTGCCCCAAGAGGGGGAGTTTCCCAGCGTCTCCTGAAGGTCGTCTAGGTACTCCTCCACCTCTGGCTGTGTGATGTTTGGAGAGCAGTAGCCGCTTATGAGGATCGTATCCTCGAGCAATCCTACTGCTATACCGGGAAGTGGTGTGTAGCTAACGGGGCGCGCCATGTGACCGTTAAAGCCTGTTATCCACACGGCTGCGTCCCCGGTGGAGTCATTGCACCACTCCCTCCTCTGCCTATATGGCTCTGAAATGATCACCGCGTCGGCATTCACCTCTGATGCTTGCTGCACCAGGAGTTCTTGCGCGAGGCGGGATCTATTCAGATTTATCTGTAGAATTACCAGGGACCTAGGCATTTCGGGGCATTTGTCCCCGTCGGCCCTGTGCAACCTTCTGGTATTGCGGGCAGCCGAGTGATGCGGCCACGTGCCGCAGTTTCTTTCCCTCCAGGCCTTGTGCCTCGCAGAGGGTAATCAAAAAATAACAAAAATGTCTTTACTATATCTACAACGTTTGCGGCTTCATTTCGTGGTCCATGATTTTGATTGAAATTTTCTTGCTTTCCGTTATATCCGTCTATACTTTCCCAAACAAATACATCATCTCCACTTTGGCCAATAAAGATCTTTCCGTATCTTCCGTATCTTCATTTTCAAAATTGACAATTTCATCCACTTCCGCCACATCGTCAACTGCATGATCGCTGCACTGGCTTTCACTTTCATAAGAAGTATCACTATCTTCAGATTCACTCGCGGACACATTTCGACTTGTCGAAGCCATGGCTAAGATTGAACTATAATAAAGGGCCCATGGTCGTCGAAAATCAAGAACTGTGTCCGCAGCGATAAAGAGCGATAAAGAAAGCATTGCAGATTGTTTATTTTAAAACTGACGTCTTGTGGGTCTGGAAATACTCCAGAGAGACTTTGGGAGATAGATAAGTGCGTGTCGAATTCGGCTCTGCTTGACGCGCGAGGAAAGCGGCGATTTATTCTCCGGGTCAGTACGCGGGACTGATTTCGGGTCGGAAGGGTTAAGATCCAGTAAACGAACATCAGGAAAAATAGATCGCACCTCTAGGTCATTAAAATCACATTTAATAAACGAAGAAAATAGCTCGCCTGATACTGTAGAAGATACTGAAATACTTAAACAGTTAAAAGATAAATTTAATTCAGAACTTAATGATAGTGCCAAAATTAGTATACAACTTTGCCTAAATCTTAGGGTATTCGTAAAATTTTATTCGAATTTCAAACTACGTATCATATGGCAAGACAAGCGAAGCAATTGCAAGTCAGTAATGGAATAATGTCTATTCCGAATCCAAAACATGGTCGTCGATTATCAGAAACTACGAAGTCATTAATAGAAAATTTCTATCGTAGTGGCGATGTAAGTAGAGTAATGCCAGGAAGGAAAGACTTTATTTCAGTAAAAAGAAATGGCTGTAGAGAACATTTGTAAAAACGATTAGTGCTAGGAAATTTAGTACATTTGCAAGCTTGCGACCGAAAGAGTATGTTTTAGAATATTTTAGATGGTGCCAGTGAAACACACTATGTTTGTGTTTGTGTTATGCATCAAAATGTAAAATTAATGTTGTTTGCGATTAAAATAGCAGTCGTTGCACGCCGAATAAATCCAAACACTGTTAATATATGTTGGATTTATAATCTCCCGCTGTTACTAGTTTCATGTATATTGTGTGTTTATTCTTTTGTTTCTTTGCCGACGACTACGTTCTCTCTAATAAACTTCTTCCTGTTCACGCTAAGTAGAATCCGTCTCGTTGATTACCCATCCTTTTACATCAATATAACTAATTTTAATAAACTAATTTTAAAATCAATAATGTGTGGGAAACCGACTCCATCATGTCATTTACGGAAATGTACTTCTTGTCCCGGTTTTAATATTATCCGTTCCGAATCTAAAAGTTTGTTAATGATAATTACATCACAAAAATCACCCTTAAAAGTTGGACCAATACTGACAGATCTTCCTTGGACACACTTACTTGTTCTACTGGTTGCTTCATAGGCCGTCTCGCTGATAAAATTCCGATCTTGATTATATCGCTGGAGTACAGACTTTGTACTTAGCACAAACAGAAGTGTATAGAGATCACGGAGAATTTGTTATGATAGGCGAATTTTCAGAGAATTATAGTTTCGTTGTAAAGGATGAAGTGCAAAATTACTATTGGAGTAACAAGCAAGTCACTTAACACACTTTTGTTATATACACAATAGAACGTCATCAGAAGCTAGTATTTTATTGGCATCTATGGTGCCCCTGTAATTAACGGCAGAACATCAGTATTCAAGCAAGACGGTCGATTTGTGGCAAAATCCTAGCACTTCGTCTACTCGTTGGTGTCGTCTACTAAAATTTGAGTTCATCCACGAAAGTGTTGAAAACACTAAGGAGGCGAATACATACACTGAGCAGCAGATATCAAAGTTATCGCCGGCTACGGTTTCATTTGGCGACAGAAATATTATTATTAATCATTTACTGTTAAAGACGATGATAGATGCGAAAGTTTGTAATGTTTTTGTTAGGTAGTTGTTGGGTTAAATGAGATGTACACGCACTTAGGAACACTGAACTTATATTTATTGTAAGGCTAGCATTAAGGATTATATTGATTAATATACTACGATCAGAACACGTGCGGCAACACATGGCGCAGATCGGCAACGACTACCGAACGTCGTAGCTGCGCACACAGGACTGCGCACCACAATACATATATTACGCTGTGCACACGATGCTTCTAACAGTTTTGATGGATAATTCCTCTTCACAAAAATATTACATACAGTCGGCCGCATAAGTGTTCGTCTACCTGCCGCATTCACTGTATGCATAAGTAAAAGTAGGATATGCAGATAAAATTTGAAAAATAATTGAAGAAATAAAGCTTTATTGGTACAAAATGAAATAACATTTTGCGAGATTTGTTGGATTTTGGCGCTAATCCCTGGCTCGTTGCGCTTATGTTTTACCCGAGGACGCCGCCTCGTGGTCAGTTGCGTTCGAGTTTTCCGGTAGCGTGCGTCTTAGCAAACACGAGCTTTTGTTATAGCGAACCGCGTTTGTGCGTAAATATTATATCCATAGCTTTAAGACACAATAAAAATCAACAAGATTCATAATTGTTATACATAATGAACAATAAAACAAAGTATTATAATGTGGCGGGAAACTTGAGCGCAAAAGTCATCGTCCACTTACAAACTAATGAAATTATTGTTACACAAAACTACCATTAGTCTCCTCAATACTTAGTATGGTACCCTTTAGAAGAAATTATGGCCTTTAGACGTTGGGGCATTGATTTTACTAACTTTTCTGTAAAGTCTGATGGTATATTTCCCCATCCCTCTATAAATCGTTGTTTTAATGCATCACGATTTTTCGAATATTTTTTTTTATTACTGCCCACAAGTGTTCAATGGGGTTTATATCCCGTGACTGGGGTGGTGTTTCGAAATAATGCGGGGTGTTATACATATAATATCCATTCTCTGACGATGATGGTTTTGTGCTCTGGATTGTTGTCCTGCAGGAACGTAAAGTTATCTTTGATTCCAAACTTCTCAGCACTTCGAAGTAAATGTTCCTTTAATATGTTCAAATACATCTAACGATCTATGATATCGTCTATAATGTGGTAATCACCAACCCCAGCAGCCGACATGCAGCCCCATACCATGAGCGATGCTCCCCGTGTTTCACGGTTGGTGTTAAGTTTCTTTTATGAAACTCCGTATTCGGTTTCCTCCAAACTTTTTTATAAGGCACATCAAACACACAAAATTTGGACTCGTCGGTGAATATAACACGTTTCGAAAAATGCTCTCATTTTGAAACGTACTTTTTGGCAAACTCTAATCGTTTTTTACTATTTGCAGCAGTAATTAATGGTTTCTTCCGACTAACACGGCTCTTCAAATTGGCCCTATGGATTACCCGTCGGATTGTGTCACGACTTACAGTTTTGCCTAAGGGAGACAGAACGTTTTCCTGTATTTCAGGCGTTGAAATGTGGGGATCCTGCTTAACACGTTCGGCGCCAAGCGTGATTCGGTAGAGTTTCTCGCGGGGCCCAAATCCGACTGTCCGAGCGCCAGAACGTAAACAGAGCGATAAGCGGGAATAGCAACGATGCAACTCGAGTAGGCCCGTGCGTTCTGCAGTTATCCCAGATCCTTCATTTAGTCGAGAAGCATACTTTTTGTGACAAGCACATCAGTGATTTTTTTATCCTGAGAATGTTCAGTGCACCGCGGACAAGTATAATTGATAGTGAGGAGAGTAGTGATGAAGAAGTAGTAAGTTTTACAAGAAAAATTGTAAATAGAATTGCATCAAGTTCAGGCTCGGAAGAATCAGCGGGACAAGCCTGTAAGAAGGATGTGCGTCCTGTGTTACCAAAAGATGAGGCAAACTGTCGAACGCCAACAAGCGAGGAAAAACGTTAAAAAAACGACAACGTATTGTTTGAATTGCCCAAAATCGCCACAGATGTGCTTGGAGTGTTTCAACGAATATCATGCGACGTAGATAATGTAATATTTTATCCTAAATATAAATTAATAAAAAGTATAGTATAATATGTATATTTTTGATATTTTTATGCTGTATATTCTATATTTATAATTCAGTGCTTGTTCCATTAAATTCCTTTTAAAAATCCAACTGAAAAACTTATTGAACTTGATCAAGAAGAGCGTCACCCATATCTGGGTGACGGGGCCCCCACGGAAGCATACCCGTCACCCAGATATGGGTGACGTGGCGCCGAACGTTTAACAGTGTTAAGGGGGTAGACAAAGCACGTGACCTCTCCGATTTGGAACGTCGGTATTACAGCAGCTTTTTCCTGCACAGAAATGGTAATACCGACAGGCGAGAGGGAGCTGCTTGTTATTTCGATATTCTAATCTACAATATGTTTCGTTGCAGTAAAGAATTATAGGTGAAAAGAAAAAGTAGATGAGCTTCTATACATTTACCGAAATCAGACCGACTCAATATAGTTTCAACAAGTCAATATAATTCAAACTATATCGTGTTTGGCCTTATTTTAATCAGAAAAATCTCGCAAGTACGATAGTAAAAGTTTCATTAAGAGAAATTCAGAAAGTAAAAAAATGTACACAAGCGGGACTCTAACCTACAGAAAAGTTTCTGGCGGCTCGAGACAAAATCTCCGCTCGAGCCGATTCTTTAGTTAGCTGATGATCACATTTGTAATGGATGTGGCAACAGCGCGGCAGAAGTCTTGATAAGTTGCGGCAACTATGCCTTACTGTGTCTGTATTCACGTATCACGTATTTACGTATGAATCGACGTTCGATACTACATACATAGGAGCGTAAAGGATTATAAAAAAAATCAGGGGGTCAACTGTTGACTGATTCAGAGACATTTCCTTATAATATGTTTTATACAAAATAGTCAAAAGTCAATATATCAATAAATAGTCAATAATTTCAAATAATTGCCGTAACTGCCACATTCTGAAAACATGATATCAGTACATAAATACTTCCAATCTCCGTAAAAAAGTTCCAATCTCTTCTTTTTTATTTTAAATAATATGTGGGAGCTTCGATGTATCGGTAGATACGATGGTGGAAGTAGGAAGCGACGGAAAAAGAAAGGAAAGAAGAAGGTGTGTTTCGTCATAGGCCTGCTAGCGGACTCGTCAGTAGGGCTAAGTGGCCCTGCCTTAGACACTAGGATAGTACGGAATTGTCGGAGGTTATATATATAGTCGTGGTGACTTATATAACCACTTTCGGGAGCCGGATCGTCGTGCTCGCCCCCTAGCGGCGTATGTGGGAAGTGCCCCCACAAATATAATCATATAATTATAACATAAATTCGACAGCGATTTCAAGTCAAGCATGTGTTACACTAAAAGCGTTTAGTAAATTTATACAGTTCCCAGTCAACGTACGCCTAAAATGCATGACCTACCCTATAATCGTACGAAAATGCATACATTTACGGCATCACGCTATTACTGTAGCACATGTCACAAGCCAACGCTTCAGTTTTGCTATGATTTTACGTTGGCAGTCCTCTTGAGTAGGCGCCACCTCGTCACCACTACCTGAACTAAATTTGTGACTTCACGTGCTCTGTTTTAACGTCAATACTAACAGCGGACGACGAAACTCGTTTGTGGGAATGCAATTAGAAGCATACAGTGTTTGTCCTTATACATATGAGAAGCTTTTGAGCTCGGTGAGGGCCCATTCGAAAGAGGAAGGTTCAACGCACTGCGCTGCACGCCCCGTTTGTGTCGCAAAACTCTTTTGGTGACCTAAAAATGCTTGTATTCTGCGGGTGTATTTTGTCGATTTTTGCTTACACTTTGAACACTCGTATTATCAGATATTAACACAATCTCGTTGAAACATTTGTGCAGCGCAGCGCGTTGAAACTTCCTCTTTCGAATGAGCCCTCACCGAGCTCAGAAGGTTATAAGGACAAATACTGTATGCTTCTAACCCATGTTTTGGGGCCATATTGTGTCGATATACAGCTCGCTGCATTACCCGTGTCTACCCCCTTAAGGGGGCCGACTCTTTTGGGGCCAACTCCGAATCGATCTAAGCGCCATTCGACAGAACGGGCGTTAGTGAAAACAGAAAAATCGTCTGCTTTGACATTTTACGGGGTGACATCTAAACTCATTATACAGAATTATAAACTCACGATGTGACATCTAACATCATTAGGCAGAATTATAAAAGGAGAGTGGGAGGACATAGTTGCCAAATCACATTATTTGAGAGTTCTGTCGCACTATTGCCACATCTGTTACAATCGTGGCCATCAGCAAAATGAATCGGCTCGAGCCGAGATTTTCATTCCTGCCGGACATAGACATAGCTGTTGAACGGCTGGAAACTTTTTTGTAGGTTCGATCCCCATCGGCTATAATATTTTTACATTAATTTTTTTCTAGTTCCTAACTATATGACAATGATCAATATTTGCTTACCAATATTTTAAAAACATTTCTTGAATATTTTAATTTAATATACCTAAATCTGAACTTATAGTGCTTTTTGCGCTACCGCTTCTCTTGCCATGTATCTTGCCAATTACGGTACCATTTAATATTTCTAACATTATAGTATAATGTATGAAGCATTTTCAGCCATCTTACAATTAGATTGAACAGTCGTAGATGAAGTGCAGGAAAACTCGTGTGATGTTTTGCTACTATTTCGCCTTTCTTGTAGATGGCACAATCATTTCTTCTATACAAATAATTTTTGTTGCGAAAGCAATTATACCATCAGAAATAAAGGAAAATATTTATTTTTAGAGATTTTATGCGAGTACCGAATATGCATATATTGATAATTGATAATTCATTCCATTCGCTTTTTCCCATTGCTTCGGTCATTGTGTAGAACGACAAACGAAAAATACGGACACATAGTTGATATTGTCATATCTATTACAGTTTTGCTTTTCAGGAAAACTTCGATAGATTCGACTCAAGTTGAGATTTTAATTTTTGCCGAACATAAAAGAGAATAGTGCAAATGAAAGAGGAGATACAAGGGTCAAGTTGAAAAAACAGATTGATAAAACAATATTAATACGTGTAACAATAGAATGTTTTATTCATATTTGGGATGTGTTTCATGTATATGTATACATATATAATTTGATTTATTTGTTTTAATATATTTTTTTTAACTTATAAGAGAAGGCTCTTATTGCTGTTTGACATAGGTCAGGCACAGCCACCTGGCGGGCCGTGGGCCACGTGCGTCATATTCCGGCCAAATGATTCCCCTGACATCTTAAGCCTTAGTTTGCGGTGTCACACCGATTCCCGTCTTGCTGTCCCCGTCGTAGGTACATCAGACGCATATAACGCCCTTTCAGAACTGTAATGGATTAAATAATGTAAATACATATAGTTGTTCATGTATAAGCGGATCTAAATGTGTCCATTCACGTGTTTTTAATATTATAAAATCATGTATGTATATTTCAAAGCTGTAAAACATTACCTGAAATATGTTAGGTGTTGCTGTCTCATTTGAAAGTGCAGCAGTAATCAGGTAGCATATTAGCACTCCATTTTTCCTGGTTACGCTTTCTCGAGTATATCTAAATACTTTTCTTTTTTTCTCGAGGAGAGGAAAATGCTGTTTACCTACCTAGGCCAGGGACAACGAAGTTTTTCTCCCCCAAGAGCCACCAAGTCCCCACTACCAGTAAAAAAAACTCCCTACTCCTTTGCAAAGACAAAGGTTGGCTGGGGCACAGGGCCAAGACACGCTTGGCTGGCAAGCCACCAGTTCGCTGGAGGTGCAAGATCTAGGGGAAGTAAGTAGGGGAAGGTGCCACAGCTGGCACGCTGGCCGCTAGTTCGTTGTCCCTGACCTAGGCTATGCGATGGGTTATGTGAGACTCGCCAAACGTTTGACGAGCGTTGACTTATTAAAGTCCACACAGAATTATAAACTGCAGGATACTGCACTTGAAATTTATATGGTTTTCAAGTGTTTAAGCTATCATGTATTTTTGTATAAGCCTTCCCAAAATTGAAGTTGTTATAAACCTTGCTCTATTTGAACATGGATTAACACTAAACCTACCGACACCAGTCAAAATGACCTTTTCAAACTTTGGTACAACTTTTACATATTTAAACGTTATCACATCGCTATTAAACTTTATGACTTTTTCTAAAATATGCATACAATGTATTTTTCAGTATTTACGTCTTATTTTATTTTTCTGTTTCTGAGAAAAATTTGTAACCTGGCCTCCCTTTCGCGGACGGTCATTTTGACCGGTCGGGAAAATATGGTGTTCTTACTCTTCTAAACGTATACGATCAGTTAAAGAGGAAGACAATTTTATATTGTGAGATTGAAAATGCTGCGTGATCGCTTAGAATGATTCCAAGGTGTGGAAGATATGTATTTGGAGCTTGAGATGATCGTGCGAGCCTAGTCTGTCTCCCAGGTTGACGATTCCCAAAACACTCTTCGACCACACGTAGGACTGCATTCCTATCATAAATTATACACAGGGGCCATAGAACTGTGTGATAGATTTCGAAACAGTCATCTACGGACAGTCCGACGTCATATTTTTCGCAGAAGTATCTTGAATCCTTCTTTTTACCTTTTCTTGTACATACTACGCAACGTGTTTGCGGCTTTGATTTTTTCCCTTTGCAACAATTTTCCGAATAAAATGTCGTTCTGTTAAGCGGGGTTTCGTGTTAGTGTATGTACTTGTTTCTTCACTGTATTTCACAATATTTGAGAAAGAGAATTTTCTTGAGGAAAATTCCATGTACTAATAAAAAAGGAGAAGGAGTGCTATGGTTGACTTTGCCAGATGTGTGCAAAGTTGGGGTTTTCCCGTGGTACTGCAGGTATAATGTCCTGTAGACGTGCAGGGTGGACGGTCAGGTATCTAACAATTTGAATGTTGGATTGAATGAAGGCATCGAATAGAAAAGTCTTCGAACTCTTTCGATGCTTTTACAAATAAAACGTGATATTCTGTCCATCATCGTGTGTATATTATGTGCATATACCTTTGAATGAGAGATTGAAACAGTTCCTATTACGATATTGCAGTTCACATAAACAGATCAGCGGCAAACGTTTATTCGATCGCTCACGTTTATTTGAATCCGTGGGTCGGCAAGCGCACTACGTTTACACGATCATCTCAAGTGCTCAGCTCCAAGCACATACATTCACACCTTGGAATCATTCTAAACAGTCACCCTGCATTTTCAATACAACTAGAATAATTTTCAGAGTAATTTTTTAGCGATGCGATAACGTTTAAATATGCAAACGTCGTACCAAAGATTGAAAATGGTCAATTTGACCGATGTCGGTAAATTTATTGTTAAATTTAAAAAATTTATGTTGGCCACGGAATGCGGGTTTCCAGACCAAGATTGCATATGTGGCCACACTTACCAAAAAGCTGTCCTCGGGAATGCTCCCTTGCATAAGCTGTACCAAATTTGTTAAATAAAACAGAGAGAATGGTATCAATAAGTAAAGATATTTTTCAGTTTGTTCAATACT
Organism: Nomada flava; assembly: GCA_951802745.1. Lineage (NCBI taxonomy): Eukaryota > Metazoa > Arthropoda > Insecta > Hymenoptera > Apidae > Nomada > Nomada flava. The sequence continues at coordinate 11,863,415 of OX637903.1, forward strand.
TACATTTTTCAATTGAAGGACTGGAACTATAAACTAGCTGTATAATTATTTAAGGAAAATCTTTTTTTACTTTGCAAAGCGCACTATTTTTAAATGTGCGTACCGGCGTCGAGCAACTCGCGAGATCGTATGATCCGCGAGCACAATTGCTATTCTATGCAATTGTCAACCACTAACAGAGTCAGTGGCACTGCACTTTACAGTACAGTGCGACGCCGGACTTTACCAGTATTTGTACTACTTTCTGAGAGAGACCTTTTTCGCCTTTCTAAGCTTGCTGTCTCCTCTTGTATAAATTGAGGCTCCCGAATGGGCATTCCTCTATTGTGCCGGCTATCTATTAATTCCGGTAGCATGCATTGTTCATAAAATTCAATTAACTTTGGCTCCATATTGTTTTGCCAAAGGTTATCGTCTCTATCTATTTTTATGTATTGCACCCCTTTACGGGTCCAGATACAAAACAAGCAATATTTTCGACCTGTTATATGTAACTGCCCTTGTATCTGGTAGTAATAATAATGATTTTTGTTTATTACCTTTGCTTCTGCATCTTCAAATATGCGGCGAATAACTTTAACGGTTTTTATTGCCTCCTCCAGCAGTAAATTCTCTGCCGTTTTTGGGCATTTTATTTCCACAATGCCCTCTTCGTCTATTACTCCATCTGGAGAAGCCCCTAAGAAAGGGTTGGAGGCATCAATAAATAATCCGCATTCTTCAATTATAACACCAAGTGTCGCGATTAGCTCTTCGCGTGCTAATTTTTCGCACTCTTGGCCGTATATTACTGCAGGTGCATTAATTATTCTTGGATAAACAAATGCTTTTACTGCATTTGCACAGGACGTTCCAATCCGATGACGGCATACTCGTCCGAAATTTATTGAGGCCGTCAAAAGTTTTGATTTATAATGTAGGAACTGGAGAAAAATGAAGGGGAGTCATCGGGAATCGGACCCGAGACTTTCTGGTGGTAGGCACTGATCAGTCCATCTACGCCACGGCCCCTTCTTAGGCAACGTGGTTCTTAAGTTCCTCTTATGTTCTTTGATGGAGGCGCCCGCGATCCCATACTCGGCCCCTTCTACAGGAAATTCGCCCTCGAATTTCGCTCTGTAGGCTCAACTCACAACTCAACTTCAACACGCCCAACTTCACACCTTAAATTCGTGTCCCTCGTTGCCGACGGTTGCTTCGCTTTAAGACGCACGACAATTTCACACCTTGAATTCGTGTCCCTCATTGCCGCCGTCCGTTTCTTTTGCCTTCGTGTGGTCCGGTGCTGCCCTCCATCCCGGACGAGCCCCCAAATGTAGGAACTGGAGAAAAATGAAGGGGAGTCATCGGGAATCGAACCCGAGACTTTCTGGGGGTAGGCACTGATCAGTCCATCTACGCCACGGCCCCTTCTTAGGCAACGTGGTTCTTAAGTTCCTCTTATGTTCTTTGATGGAGGCGCCCGCGATCCCACAATAATTTAACCATTTATGGTTTTTGGCTTGTCCGATTGTCTCTTGCACAATGGCATATCTCCTATTTTGCCAATTGTGCAACATTTCCATATGCTTGGTCTTCTTCAATGCATAAATGCTTTCTGCCATATCTGGCTTTTGAGCGTTCGGCCCGTAATTAGAATCCTTTTCTGAACGGAATTGTTTCCGCACGTGCTTCGCAATCCTTTTTTCTTTCAGCTTTTCAGCGGGCTTCTAATTTTTTTCTTTCTTGTTCTTCAATTTTTTCCAGAGTAACAGGCGGGTTCTTTTTCATCGCCGTATTCAGGCGTGACAACACTTGTTTTGGTGTTATACTGCAGGACAGCAGCAGCACATCTTCCGGTGTAAGATCCTCGTTCTCCGAAATTCAATCTTTTTCGGCTTGTATATTTTGCGATGATTCCGTTAAAACTTTCGACCGTGTTGTTATTGCTGTTGTATAGCAAACTCTCTCCATGTGCCAACAACGGTCGAAGTATTTCCTTAATTTGTTCATACACCCCCATGTGCTGAAGTTGTGGAACAATGTTTTGTTCTTCTTCCTTTCTGCTTCCATCGCAGAAGTATTCAAGTCTTGAACATTCGGCGTGCTCTCCAAAAACGTGGCTTGGCACATAATATATGTCGGCATATAAATTTCAGATTTTTTCTGCCGTTATTACATTCTGTTTATATCTATACTCTGCGGCTTTCACTATATCCGCGCGCATTCGCCGAATGCTACTTTCCATGATTTTCCTCAAGGGGCAGGTGTTGTCTTCTTCACAATTTCTTTCATTTCTTTACAAAAATTTTGTAATAGATGGTTGGCGCATTCGATTTTATTTACCCGAATCTGTGTTCGGTATGGGTCAGCATCTATTATTTTTGTATACACACTGCTGTCCCCATTAGCAATCAACGTTGAATAAACTAGTCTACGTTTTTTGACGCTGGTCTTGAAGCCTTCAACTATCGCGTCACTTTCCACGGCCGTTGAGGCTTGATTAATGCAATTATTCAGACGAGTATTTGCTGCTACGAAATCCAGTCTCTCTCTAGCGCATGGCGTATACGTGCATGCTTTCCTTTGTTTGTGTGAGTGCACGCACACACGTCATGGCGCCTGGAGTCGGCCCCCTTAAAAACGTAACAGCAGGATTCCTTGACATAAGTCAGTTGGACAACATCACGAAGTCTTGAGTTCAGACTTCGAAAGTATACAAAGTGTAGTGGGCAGAGGTACCAGGCCTTCCGGGTAATTGTTGCGGGAACTATTGTCTTCTACTTTCTGTTCGATGCCTTTGACTCTCTATTGTCACACATCTGGAAACCATAACCCTGTTAGTTACCTCGGCCCTCCAGTCATGAAGTCATCTGGTCGCTATTACCCACTGAGACCCTTTGTCCTTTTTTTAGCAATATTCAATTGTTCCAGAAAACGAACTGAACGAACTCAAAAGCATCCGGACCATAAATTACCTCCTTCCCAAAACACAAACTCTTTTTTCTGCACCACCTACACCCTCATTAACAACCAATGCCAAATCCTATTTCCACTCACTCACAATAGTAACGACCAATAGCATTTCCCAAATGATATTTCCAAAACAGTGTAATCGGATGAATGACCGCTTTATTCGACAAAATTTCAATTGGTTAAATGAAGAAATAATTTTTCATTTCGAAAACTTGGAAAATACTCAAAATATTTCAGGTAAGTTTTTTAATATATATTCTTAACTTGTATGCAAAGTAATTAAGTATAAAGTAATTAGACAATAAATTATTAATTTGTGAATGGTGGTATTAAATTATTATTAATAATAAACATAAGCATATATTATAAACATATATAACTTAGGTTCATCAATAGGAAGAAGGACGATATCTTTTGCAGAAGGTAGTGAAAGAAGTAAAAGGAGAAAAACAGAAGCTTGAGGTCGTTACATACTTCTAACGAATTGTCTATAGCAACTTCCATGTCACTGCGTTCAGATGACAATAATGCTGGAGCCAAGCTGATCAAAGAAATTGCGGACAATTTACCACAACGTGCCAGTGCTATTCTAAATTTGTGGAGAAAAAGCGACGAAAAAGTTCAACACCCATATACGACTGAAGAGGCTTTATGTCTTTTAATTGGCCACAATTTAACAAAAAGACAATATGAAGCTATGTACCAGGGAGCAAACAATCATAATTTTAATTTATATCCCAGTTATAGAAAACTCCTACAAGCCAAAAAAGCTGCTTACTCTGCAAATATCGAAATTAGTGACAAAATATGCAAACTTTCATTACAAACCTTGTTAAATCATACTTGCACAAGACTTTCACAAGCTTAAAATTACCTAGTATAGATAATATTCAGACACAAAATTATATACTAATTTGAAAATATGGTTTTGATGGCAATAGTGGACATTCTAATTATAAGCAGTCTTGGAGTGAAGCAAATGTTAACGATCAAAGTCTCTTTTTAACAGCAATTGTTCCGTTGCGGCTTGAAAGTTTATAATCTCAGGAAAGTATATGGTCAAATCCGAGACCAGCTTGGACCCGTTTTTGCAGACCAATAAGATGGCTTCGTGAAACACACGAAATATCGAAATCAGAAAAGGAACTTATGGATCAAGAAATTTCTGAATTGGTGCCATTTAATGAAATGAATTATAAAATTTCTGTTTCTATTCATCTCACAATGATTGACAGTAAGGTACAAGAAATAAAAAATATTCAATAAAAATTTTTTGTTATTAAATACAATTTAATATAAATTTTGTATACGTTGTTTTTTCTCTCACCAATAGAAATGTAATACACGCGATAAAATTATACAATAACTTTCGACTCTAATGCGAAATACTTTCAAACAGTTAGGAATATGTAAAATAATGTTACTAAAATATTACATAATCGTATTTTTAGATTAGTAATGCGTTGTTACGAGCCGAGGGCTAAGGGGCACGGCTGCGGAGCCGGGGATCGGTTGTTTATGGTTTTTGTTAGTTGTTAAACGGGCCGGTGCTTATTTCATCACCGGGATCCGTTTAAGAAAGGAAAATGCGTGGACGAACCAGAGCGTATTTCAGAACTGGGAGCCACTAGGAAGGTCAAGGTTTTCGTGGACGAACCAGAGCGTATTTCAGAACTGGGAGCCACTAGGATAGGTTAGAGTTCGTGGACGAACCAGAGCGTATTTCAGAACTGGGAGCCACTAGGAAGGTTGTCGTGGACGAACCAGAGCGTATTTCAGAACTGGGAGCCACTAGGAAATGTTAGTAATTGTTGCCTCGTAACTATCGATATATCTCGAGCGGTTGAGATATATCTATTCGGTGGATTCTATATACTACTTATGATTGGTATAGGTAACAGAAAGAAATGAATATATCTATGATCAAATAATAAAAATGTCTATATTCTATATATCAAGTAAATTACAATACGTAATAATTGTGGATTCCAAAATCCACGTTTTCAGTCTTTAAACGTTTATAAATATAAATGCTTGGAAGGGAATTTAACCCGATCTCACTGATTTTCGACAAATGCGAAAATATAAATATCGGTTGATGATCAAAGGGGAATTTAACCCGATCTCACTGAGCTTGAGTATTCAAACAGCCTAAGTCGCAACGTATCACGAAGCCAGTTAATTGGATACTGAGCCCTTAATAAATAGAAGTTGATCGAAAGGGAATGGAACCCGATCTCACTGGCATCAGTATGGCTATCTGGCACCGACATGGTACACAGGTAGTAAGGTCCATACTGAGCCACGAGAGTAGATTTCATGCCCTTTTTATATCCGAAAAGCGGACCAAAAATATGGTGGGGGTACAGAATCTTCCAAGGGAGTCCAAAAGATCGCCCTGAAGCGTTGCGTCATCGCGCCATCGCGGAAGGGGCAGACTCGACTGCATGCACTCTCGATTTCCATATAAGGGCATCATAGACGAAACGAAGGAAACAATTCCTCCTACGTAACAGCGTTAACAAATACATCTAGCATGTGCTGCAGTATTTGTAATGCCAGAATATCAGAGATGAACAATTTAGAAAGCATCAGAAATAGGGAGGAGGATCAATTATCTATGCAATTTAGTCTTCCAATTTTGCATTCCTATATACATTTTTTCGATTGTCTCTTACATATTTCTTATCGACTGGCATTTAAAAAGTGGCGGGTATGTAAGTTGCAACCATCATTACACGTATCAAGAATGACTTGATTATTCATAAGTTTAACATTAGGCAAGTGAAAAGGATGGAACAAAATTACTTATGGAAAACCGAAAAAAAATAATACAAGATCAATTTCTAACCGAACTATCCTTAACGGTTGATTTTCCGAAACCCGGCTTTGGGTCATCAAATGACGGGAATACGGCTCGAAGATATTTTGAAAACCGTGCTAAGTCAGCAGAAATTGCTGGTATAAATTATTATTATGTTTATTTCTTTCGCAATATACAGGGTGTCTCTTAACTTCTGTCCTTCCCGGAAATGGGGGGGTAGCTGGGGTGATTCTGAACAACTTTTTCCTTGACCAAAATGTGGTTTGTAGCTTCATTTTTGAGTTATTAATGAAAAACACTGGCCAATCAGGGCGTTCGTAGAGCGCGCGCTCAAGCGCATGGCTCTCAAACGCGCTCGGTCGTGGCGTGAGCCAACGCGTGTCTTCGTGACCACAACCGAGTGCGGTTGAGAGCCACGCGCCCGAGCGCTCTGATTGGCCAGTGTTTTTCGTTAATAACTTAAAAATGAAGCTGCAAACCACACATTGGTCAAGGAAAAAGTTGTTCAGAATCACCCCAGCTACCCCCCATTTCCGGGAAGGACAGAAGTTAAGAGACACCCTGTATATTTTTGTACAATATTTAATATTATTGATTCAATATTTGAATTGTAGGAAACGATGAAAGGTTAATTGGAAGATTCCATAATATCTTAATTATTATTTCTTGCGGTAGAATTATTAACTATACAAAATTTGGAAATTATTGTATTGATACTGCGAAGTTGTATGTATCACTATATCACTGGTATTACATGCCACCCACGGTACACAAAATTTTAATCCATGGGCCATTTGTAATGAAAAATTGCGTTCTACCAATTGGATGTTTTACGGAAGAAGTCCTAGAAACCTGTCATAAGCTGTCTAAATTGTATAGAAGAGCTTATAGTCAAAAAGTATCTAGGAAGAAAACGAATCGGGATATATTCCAAAGATTATTGCTCCATTCTGATCCATACATCAGTCTTTCAGGAGCAATGTTTAAAAAGAAGAAAGATATTCCTGTAGAGCTGCCCGGTATGATTGCGGATACCGAATAGTTAATATATGGTAGAATGTTGTCATTCGCCTAGATATAAGGAGTCAAACTTCCCGCAGGCGTGGCGGCAGCGCACGACCTACAGTACAGTAAGTCTAGAGCTAAATGAAAAAAGTGGTGTGAGGATTTCTCACCCCACTAAACGAACTACAAAGCTCGACCGCTCGTCGAATCGAGCAGGGCTGTGCCATGCCAATTTGAAATGGGTGCACATATACAGTATATGATATACTGCTGACCAATGTGTAAACTGTTTAAGACAGTGTCAGTGTCAGTAGCACGGCTCGCGGCTCGCTTTTGTCGGTGTCGCTAGGTTGTAAAGGAAAAAACAAGGACAGAACGATGGCCCAGGCAGCCGAGCCATTTAAATGCCACCGCGTCGGTGTGATTACACAAATGCAAAACGACGCTATAATAAAAACGACAGCTTAACTTTCTTATTTTTAGTTTTTTCGACTTCCAATTTTTTTAAACATATTGCTGAAATTCTTCCGATTAAAATAAGACCAAACATGATATATTTCAGACCATATTGAATCTTTATTTTTATTGTAAGGCATTTATTACATACAATTAAAAAACAAAGTTTATTCATATTCAATTTATTATGTTACACACATTTAACAACATTAATAAATATTCTGTTATGATACATATATTGAACTATATATTGAACTGTAAATTGAACAGTTATCAATTCATGCGCAGACACTTTGCTTGAACACGGTACAAAATATAATAATAAATGAGGGGATAACGCAATCAGCAGCAGTAGAAAAAGCGACAGCCTAACAATAGTTTCAGTTTCAAAAATTTATAAAATACTCAAAGACGGCATCAAACAACGGAAGAAACGCTCAGATTTCGGAAGAAGCAAAATATTGAACGTAGAAGAAGCTATTCGGAGCGAAATCTACGAATGCTATCGCGGTAATGAAATACCGACAGCCGAAATTCTCCAAAGAAAATTGCAAGGAAAGGGAATAGAAATTAAAAGGAGCAAATTATACGTGCGATTGCATAAGTTGGGCTTCAAATATAAAAAAATAGAGAAGAGATCCGATCTTATGGATCAAGGAAGAATGATCAGCTGGAGATCCCAGTATTTGGAACAAATAGCAGCATTCCGGCAAGAAAATAGAATGATATATTATCTTGACGAAACATGGTACGATACCCATGATACCGCTACAACTGGTTGGACCGATGAATCTTCAAATTGCGTTGCAAGAATGCCCACGAACAAGGGTAAAAGACTAATTATATTGCATTGCGGTAGTATAGAAGGCTGGGTGGAAAATGGATTAAAATTGTGTGGAAAAAATTTAGCCCAATGTCACGTGGACTATCATAAAAACATGGACGCCTCAATATTTGAGGAGTGGTTTGAGAAACAATTGTTGCCAAATATTAGGCCAAATAGTGTGATAGTAATGGATAATGCACCATATAATTCAAGGTGCGTTGAAAAAATTCCAACGAAGTCAAGCTCTAAGCTTGAAATTCAAGAATTCTTAATGGCCCATGATTTATATTTCGAGGATAATTATACAAAAGACGAATTGCTAGAAGTACTAGGCACAAAAAATTTGAAAAAATGTATGTAATCGACGAGCTGGCAAGGCTCAATGGACATGTGGTATTAAGATTACCACCGTACTATTGCATTTTCAACCCAATCGAACTAATTTGGGGACAGTTGAAACGGAACATATCCGAAGTTTCACGCGGAAGTCATACAACTTTTAAAGGAACAAATCAGTAATATCTGTGATTGGGATTGGAAGAAATCCATAAAAAAGGTAGTAGTATATAATTTGATATACTACTAGCTAAATAGAAAAATCTGCAACCAGTAGGTATGACGTCTGCGAGTATTGCCTCTTCGTCTTCATAGTCTCTTCAGAGTTTTTCTTTCCTGTATAAAAGCACGTAAAAAATAGTTAAAATTGATCCTAATGGAATATATATATATATGTATAGTGTTTACACATGTATATGAAATTCATACTTACAATAGGGCTTCTTCCTTTTGAGGTTTTATAAATTGCTCACTTCCTCTGTTCTTGTGATTTGTTGCCTGTATTCTTCCTCTGTGGCCACGACCTTTTCTATTGTACTCTTCCAGTGAAAATCTTTGATATTACTGATTTCTTCTTTTAAAAGTTGTATGACTTCCGCGTCAAACTTCGGAAATGTATTCTTTCGACGCATGTTCCGTTTCAACTGTCCCCAAATTAGTTCGATTGGGTTGAAAATGCAATAGTACGGTGGTAATCTTAATACCACATGTCCATTGAGCCTTGCTAGCTCGTCGATTACATACTTTTTTCAAATTTTTTTGTGCCTAGCACTTCTAGCAATTCGTCTTTTGTATAATTATCCTCGAAATATAAATCATGGGCCATTAAGAATTCTTGAATTTCAAGCTTAGAGTTTGACTTCGTTGGAATTTTTTCAACGCACCTTGAATGATATGGTGCATTATCCATTACTATCACACTATTTGGCCTAATATTTGGCAACAATTGTTTCTCAAACCACTCCTCAAATATTAAGGCGTCCATGTTTTTATGATAGTCCACGTGACATTGGGCTAAATTTTGTCCACACAATTTTAATCCATTTTCCACCCAGCCTTCTATACTACCGCAATGCAATATAATTAGTCTTTTACCCTTGTTCGTGGGCATTCTTGCAACGCAATTTGAAGATTCATCGGTCCAACCAGTTGTAGCGGTATCATGGGTATCGTACCATGTTTCGTCAAGATAATATATCATTCTATTTTCTTGCCGGAATGCTGCTATTTGTTCCAAATACTGGGATCTCCAGCTGATCATTCTTCCTTGATCCATAAGATCGGATCTCTTCTCTATTTTTTTATATTTGAAGCCCAACTTATGCAATCGCACGTATAATATGCTCCTTTTAATTTCTATTCCCTTTCCTTGCAATTTTCTTTGGAGAATTTCGGCTGTCGGTATTTCATTACCGCGACGGCATTCGTAGATTTCGCTCCGAATAGCTTCTTCTACGTTCAATATTTTGCTTCTTCCGAAATCTGAGCGTTTCTTCCGTTGTTTGATGCCGTTTTTGAGTATTTTATAAATTTTTGATGCCGAAACTTTTGTCAGGGCTGCCGCTTTTTCTATTGCTGCTGATTGCGTTATCCTCTCATTAATTATTATACTTTTTACTGTGTTCAGGCAAAGTTGGTGCGCATCAACTGATAATTGTTTGTTTGGTTGTTCATTATTTTGTTGTCCTTCCTCTTCCTCGTCCTCTTCCTCGTCCTCTTCCTCCACTTCTTCCTCTTCCACTAACACTTCCTCCTCCTCTTCTCGTACTCTTTCTTCCACATTACTCGGGATATCCTCCCATGGCCGAAACATGTATTTTTGTTACGGTCACACACACCGCACACACACCAACGTATATACATATATATATATAAACAAAACTTAATATACTAATAAAAACACTAATAAACAATAACATTAAACAAACAGTAAGGAAAATAAAATTGTAACAGTCTCAGCTATTCTGGCTTCTCATATATTCGGAAGGTTAGAGTTTGTTAAAACAAAAGATATCGCATTGCCATGGTAACTCCACAAGCGTTATACATATATCGAAAGTGGCTCCTATACTACAAACCAAGGATAATACTGCGCGAAGAATTAAAATTCTATCAAATACTTAAAATATTAAATAAAATGTATAGCTATACTAGTAGTAACTGAACTACTAGTGTAATTAAAAATTAATTCATAAGCTTCTCATCTTATTGCTTAGAACCAAACATCGGCAGGGCGCTTACGGCCCTGCCGATCGGCGGGCATCAATCGGCCGCTCTCCCTCCACTTTTTTCATTTAGCTCTGGACGTACTATAACTAAACGCGCAATTACCGTGAAAAAGGAAATGTGGACCCCTCGCGAGCCCATGGGCCACAATTACTGAAAACGTGCTCCAGCGCACATGCCGTGTATATCAGTTAAAAGTTAATTCTCTATCTACTCTTCAACGTTCATTCTACATTTATTCTTTTCGTTCTTTCAGTTGCACAGTGCGCCTCTTTTTAGTTCTTGTTATCATATGTATATATTATTATTAGTAAACATTATTAGTATTAGTTATTATTTCAATTCAGAGGATACGAATAACCGATCCGACTCTGACGACTCGGAACGAGAATGTAAATAAAGGCAACAATTAATCTATGAATAAAACAGTACTACTTATTTCAAACAACACTTATAATCCATAGATCCTTTCTCCACAATACATTTGAACTACGTGACCTACTAAACACAAGAATGTTTAGTTTTTCACAAAAATCGATAAAAGTAAAACTTTCAAAATAATTAATTTCAACAGTGTTTTGAAATTAACGTCGTCATATTAAATTATACATTCTAATTATATAATTTTAGTCAAAAATCGGAAAATAGTCAATTCTGACAAAAGCTAACTTAAAAGCAACGTTTATACCACTGATATAGATCATCCATTATGGATTTTGCATTTTTGATAAGATATTTGAATTCAGCAACCCCAAAAACATAAGAATACCAATTTTTATGAAAATCGTGTGAAATTACGAATTGTGGCTGTGGGAGCTTGGTTGTATCGATGGTGGAAGAAAGAAGCGACAGGAAAAGAAAGGAAGGAAGAAGGTGTTTCGTCCTAGGCCTGCTAGCGGACTCGTCAGTAAGGCGTACTAGCAGGCCCTGCCTTAGACAGAAGGATAGTAGGGAATTGTCGGAGGTTATATATATAGTCGTGGTGACTTATATAACCACTTTCGGGAGTCGGATCGTCGTGCTCGTCCCCTAGCGGTGTATGTGGGAAGTGCCCCCGCAGTGGCCAGCTTTTCGAGAAATGGCACCACTGTGCGCCGCGCTGTCGCGCATGTCGCGTCGTGTGGCCTAAACGGAAAGCGAAGCGATAGACTTGTTACAGCTAACGTTATTATTCATATCCCCGAAAGACATATGAAAACGATCATTTAGTTCAAATCGTGAGCGAGTGAGTCAGTAGCGTGAGCCACTATAGTGGCGCGTCGTAAAGAAGATGACATCATATAAGATGAAGAAAGAGATTTGGGTTACACTAAAGCACAAATCTTCAACAAACGAGAATCCGCAGCACGAGGATTGTCCACCAGCCCGGAAAGTTAGTGCTGTTATCAAGTGGCGAAGGCCAACAATAATCTGCTAAATTATAATCATAAACCGGCATTGCATGCAGATGTGCTAAAGGCTATTACGCCTATTTACGAAGAATTGAGCAGTGACCAGTTATTAGAGCGCTGTGTGGGTGGATTCCCCCAAAACCAGAATGAGAGCTTCAACAATACCATTTGGTGTTTAGCTCCTAAATATTTATTTAGTGGCACTACAACTGTGAAGATTGCTGCTGCAACTTTCAATGGAGGCTTTTTTACTGTCCACTAGTTATGCACTGCCTGAATATAAAAATAGGACCGACAGCTGCTGCACTATGCGAGACACTGGACGAAGAAAGAATTGATACAGCCAATAGACGATCGTTTGAAAGCACGAAAGAAGGTCGAATCGCCCGTAGATCCAGTCGATTTTACCAAACTAATTCGCTTGTATATCGAACACAAAAATGATTTTGTAACTTCCGTTGATGCTTTCCTTTGCAAGAAAGGTCTGCTCTCTCGCGCGGCATAGTTAGATATTCTCCTGGACCCTTAGTTTTTGAAATAAACTGAAAGATATCAGCCAAAATGGGTATATTTTCGGTGTCCCTTTCACTTTGATCATTATTTAAACACATTTAAATGTTTATAGTGTAGTCGACGGGCGATCGTCGCCTTACATTGTAGTCGACCAACGATCATCGGACGTTGCCGCGTGCGATTTCGAGGAAGCGGTCGTGACGTCGCCGCGTTGCCACGATTTCCGAAATGGATCGCGAGACAGATGATGCAAGTCAGTTAGCCATTAGCAGCCAAGGAGGCCACAGCAGAGTAATAAAGCTACTATTTTTAATTGATTACGAATTGTTCCTTGGTATTGTTCCTGACATTTCCGATCCGCCCCTCCTACAGAAATCAGAAGTGGGATACGATTTTCTGAAGGTTTGAACGCGATAGTGACCGCATGTTTCAGTGCTAGGATTTTGCCAGCATTGTAAAATAAATCGTCCGGACGCGCCACGTGCTGTTCAGCCGCGATCAGATTGTGTTGTACGCGGAGTTCTGAAAGCCAGGTGCGCGAGTGTCTGATTGTGCGCTGCCGAGCTAACTCGATTAGTGATTTTTTTTTCCGATTGAACATTGAATTGAAATTGTGTCGAACGCGTGTGTCTTAAGTACTGCAAGATGCTTGCCTTCAAGGTTCCGGTGTTGAAAGCAAAATTGCGCGAACTTGGTCTTCCGACCGTTGGTAATAAAGCCGAGCTCGCTAAACGGCTATTGGAAGCAGGCGTGACAATAGACGAGGCAAATGCAGGCGATGAGACGAACACAGGCGACGAGGAAGAAGAAACCACCACGGCAAAAATACCTGAGGAGGTCGAACTCGCGATTTTGCGCCGAGAAAAAGATTTAGCCGACCGTGAGGTCCAGATGTTAAGAAGGGAGCTCGAATTTTCGAGTAACGTGCAACCCAGAACGTCGCATGTTGATCGCCACCGCATGTTAGATTGGCGAAGCCTCCAGGAAATGTTGGCGGATTTCGATGGAGACGACCGCGATTATGACACGTGGGAAAGACAAATTAGAAAATTAGCTGTGAACTACGAACTGGACGATCACGTAGCGAAGGCGGTGATGTGCAACAAGTTGAAAGGCAAAGCGAAAAAATGGTATCATTCGAGGCCCGACAGCGTGGATTTGAGTTTCTTCGAAGCTTTGGAAGAGATGCGCAGAATGTTCCGACGGCGACAGAACAAGCTGCAGAACCGACGCGACTTCGAGAAGAGAACGTGGCGGAAATCAGAGCCGTTCGCGGACTACCTGCACGATAAGATCACATTGGCAAATTTAGTGCCGATAGACCAGGACGAGTTAGTGGATTATGTAATTGAAGGAATTCCGGACGCGAATTTACAAGCACAAGCACGCATACAACAGTTCGAAACACCAGTGTCGCTATTGGAAGCGTTCGCGAAAGTTGCATTGCGTGAAGACTCAGCCGTGAGCCGCGCCAGCCGAACGCAGATCACCGCGCCGACGGCGAAGAAATCAAGAGGGTCGCACGGCTCGAGGGATAACGAGCAAGGCGCTGTTCGTTGTTACAATTGTTCAGGCCCCGGGCACTTCGCAGCGGACTGTAAGCAGCCAAAGCGGGAAAGGGGGTCCTGTTTCCAGTGCGGAGAATTGGGACACCACATCCAGGGTTGTAAGAAGCGGGAAAACGTCCATTACGTCATGCAACCCTTGGAAAATGACGTTCAACGGGTGCTGGAGTTCCGTTTGGTTAAGGGAAGTAAAATGTATTCTACCAGTCTATGCGGTTTGTTAGACTCGGGTAGCCCGATTAGTTTTATAAGAGCAAAATACGTTCCGGTAGATTTTAGGGCCAATGTAATGCAGCAGAATCAATTGTTTCGAGGCGTTAATGGTAGCGAGCTAGATATACTTGGTGAAGCGCAAGCAAAAATCGTAGTTGATCGCGACGAAATTGATACCAGGTTGCGCGTTGTGTCTGACTGCACAATGAGCGCTCCCGCAGTGCTCGGACGTGATTTTCTAGAAGCCGCGAAATTTAAACTCGTTAGGGATTCGGGCGTTTCCGAAATTATGAATATTGAAATCGCGTGCGCGCAAGTAGAACCAGCGTCACGGCAGGCTAGCGTAAACGAACAACTGCCGGAGAACGTAAAGCGTAGGGCGCGAGCGTTGCTAATAGAAAAATATGTTGAGCCGCCGCGACCAGACCGTCCAGCGGTAGAAACAGAAATGACAATAGTGCTGACGGATAAAAAACCGTTTCATTGTACGCCTCGTAGACTCGCGTACGCTGAAAAATCCGAATTAAGAAAAATGCTAGATAGTTTACTAGAAAAAGGCGCAATTAGAAAGAGTGAGTCGGAGTATGCGTCGCCGATTGTACTAGTGAAAAAAAAAACAGGCGAAATGAGAATGTGTATCGACTTTAGAATTTTAAATAAGATTACGGCGCGAGATAATTATCCGTTGCCTCTGATCGAGGACCAACTTGATTTATTAGCAGGAAAAAAATATTTCACCGCGCTTGACCTCAAAGACGGTTTTTTCCATATTAAGATGTCACCAGACTCCGTTAAGTTAACGTCTTTTGTGACGCCATTGGGCCAGTTTGAGTGTCTAAAAATGCCCTTCGGGTTAAAAGGAGCGCCTCTCAAATTTCAGAGGTACGTAAGTGAAATCTTCGAAAAGCTGATAAATACGGGAGACATCGCAGTTTACCTCGACGATTTCTTGGTGGCGACGTCGACGTTAGAACATCACTTTGTCGTGTTAGAGGAAGTTTTTCGATTGTTAGTGCAAAATAGGCTCGAGTTGCGATTGGACAAGTGTAAGATCTTACAGACGGAATTGGAATACTTGGGATACGCGATTACGGGGGACGGTATCAGGCCGACCGATCGGGGCATCGACGCTGTTAAACGGTTCCCGATACCACGTTGTACGAAAGACGTGCACAGTTTCGTTGGACTGTGCTCATACTTTCGAAAGTTCATCGAAGGCTTTTCCGTCATAGCCAAGCCCCTCTACGATTTGCTTAGGAAAGACGCAAAATTTGAATTCGGAACGGAAGAGGTACGCGTTTTTGACATGCTTAAAACGCGGTTAGTGGACGCGCCGATTTTAAGTATCTATTCACCTCGTGATGAAACGGAATTGCATTGCGACGCTAGTGCGCTGGGATTTGGTGCGATCTTGTTACAGCGGAAGAACGATCGTAAGTTCCACCCCGTTTTCTATTTCTCTAAGCGCACCACCGAGGTTGAGTCACGGTACCATAGTTTCGAGCTGGAGACGGTCGCAATAATTTACGCTTTGAGACGGTTTCGGACATACTTGCAGGGGATAAAGTTTAAAATCGTTACCGATTGTCAGTCGCTAACGTTGACCTTGAACAAAAAAGATACAAATCCGCGTATCGCGAGATGGGTTTTGGAATTGCAGAACTATGATTACGTACTTGAACATCGGTCCGGAAGTAAAATGACGCATGTGGATGCACTTAGCCGGGTAAATAGCGTACTAGTAGTAGAAGACAACTCTTTCGATCGCAACCTCGCGTTAAAGCAGGGTATGGACCAAGAAATTGTCAAGATAAGAGACAAGCTAGGAAATGCCGAAGATAGATTCTTTGAAATGCGCGACGGGCTAGTATACCGTAAAAAAGACGATTATATTCTGTTTTATGTCCCGTGCGAATTAGAAAATAAGGTTATATATAGGTATCACGACGAGATGGGCCATGTGGGAGTCGACAAGACTGTCGACAATATTCTACGCAGCTATTGGTTTCCACGTATGAGATTCAAAGTAGAGAATCACATAAAAAACTGTTTAAAGTGCATAGCGTATGCACCCGTATCCGGAAAAGGAGAAGGTTTCCTGCACAACATTCCGAAAGGAGACCTACTGTTCCTAAATGTGCACGTTGATCATTTAGGCCCGATTTCGAAACAGCACTCATCCGGAAAGTGCTACGTGTTTGCGGTGATAGATGCGTTCACAAAGTTTGCGAAACTGTATGCGACAAAGACGACGAGCACGAGAGAGGCAATTGATTGCCTGGAAAAATACTTTGCTGCATACAGCCGACCGTTGCGAATAATTTCCGACCGCGGAAGTTGTTTTACTTCGCGAGAGTTCGCCGCGTTTTTAGAGGAAAGGAGTGTGCGCCATACGTTGGTAGCAACCGCCTCGCCGCAAGCCAATGGGCAAATAGAGAGGCTGAATCGCACCATAATACCGATAATTGCGAAGTTAGCTAGCGAGAAACAGACGTCGTGGGTAAAGATTCTTCCAGACGTACAGTTCGCGTGCAATAATTCAGTGTGTCGTTCGACAGGCGAGAGCCCGAGCATGTTGCTTTTCGGCGTGTACCAAAGGGGCAAGATAGTGGACGGCAACCGAGAGGGATTAGAAGAAAAAAACGTAGCTAGCGTACGCCGCGATTTACCCGGGGTCCGTGTCGATGCTGATCGGCGAATTCAGCAGACACAGAAATATAATCAGGCACATTACGATAAGAAAAGAAAGCCGGCGCATCAATATCAGGAAGGCGATCGCGTCATGGTACGGAATTTTGTGAATACGCCCGGAGCTTCGGCAAAGTTGGTGCCAAAGTTCAAAGGCCCTTACAAAATAATAAAGGTTCTTCGAAACGACCGATACGTGTTAGCCGATGTGGAAGGGTGTCAATTAACACAGATCCCTTATCAGGGGACATGGCACGCCGCGAATATGCGCCCCTGGAGCGTCAAAGAACCTAGTTAGATTAGATAAGTTTGCCGAGTTTTGTTGTATTGTCTATTTTTTTTAAGTATGTATGCAAATAGTTGTAATTGTTTTATTCTTTCATTATGTTTATACACCGTTAGTTGTAAGTTGCGTTACATTTTTCCATAGTTTTATTTCCGTATGTGTGCGTTACGGCCGTCAAGCGCTGAATGTTCACGAGCGAATTTACAAGGTAAGCACAGCGTAATTAATCGGGACGATTAGTCGTCAGGATGGACGAGTTGTAGTCGACGGGCGATCGTCGCCTTACATTGTAGTCGACCAACGATCATCGGACGTTGCCGCGTGCGATTTCGAGGAAGCGGTCGTGACGTCGCCGCGTTGCCACGATTTCCGAAATGGATCGCGAGACAGATGATGCAAGTCAGTTAGCCATTAGCAGCCAAGGAGGCCACAGCAGAGTAATAAAGCTACTATTTTTAATTGATTACGAATTGTTCCTTGGTATTGTTCCTGACATTTCCGATCCGCCCCTCCTACAATAGTCTAATAACAACATATACCATTTTATTCGTGAAACTTCAAAGAATCATTTGGCACCAAGCGCATCTGAATAACTATTACCGCAAAAGTACAAAACACTTCCAAAGTTGAAAATTTGCGATTTTTTTCAAAATTGATTTTTTCAAAAATGGTACATTCTGGAGAAAAACGGATTGCAGATTCGTATTCAGCACATTAAAGTCTATAAGAAACGCATATTGAAGGTTACAAAATCAGACCCCTGTTGAACAGTGTTAATGGTAAGTGAAGGATGCATATGATGTCGTTAAAAATAACGTTCGGAAACTTTAAACGCGTTTTTCTCAAAAATAGGTTTTCAGAAACGATGTGCACAATATCTCGGAATCTAACCAACCGATTTCTATTTTGGTACGTATCTTTAGTGTAACATTTTTTAGACATTGACGATCGATTTTTTTTTAATTGTTAACTATTTCGAAACATATAAACAAAAAACTTAGCAATTTTTGGTATCGATTCCAAAGATCAACAACAAATAGCTGCTACGTTCATACTTTTCGTAACAATGGAAATGTTAGATCGTCAATGTCTAGAGAATACTGTGTACTTTTAAACTTTTTTTTATTTTTTGTTTCAGCTAATCCTGTTCGGCTGGAATCATGTACACCGACAGGCAATTTAAAAAAAAGTTATGTAAAAGGATACCGTCGGAAAGTTAAATAAGAGCCTTTTTTAATGTTGTTTCATGTACTTCGTACTGTGCTAAAATAAACCACAAAAACTTATGTCAATCAATACTATTCTTTTTATTGTTCCTCCAAATTATGAATGGAGAACAATTATGAATGGAGGCAGTTATGTATACCCAAATGAAGGAGATCCTTGCAGGAATGGACACACCCTACATGTCGAGGAAAGAATTGCGGAAGCATCACGATGAAATCGTGAAGTCATTAATTGTTACTGCAGAAGAAGAAATGGTAGCAGCGACAGAGGAAGAAAAAGGCTTGGCCATTGAAAGTGACGATATTGTTCCAGGATTTAGAATACCTCACATCCCCGTTGTGACCGACGGAAGCTGGGTGAAACGATCCTACCAGACTGGAACGTACGATTCCGCGTCTGGAGTGGGCGTTATAAAAAGTTTGCAGGATTCATCGGTGTGCTGCAAAAAAAGAAAGGAGAGTCCTGAAGCCACGCGTGCTTTAAAAACTAGGGCATGAATCAAGCATCAACGGCGATGGAAAGTGACGCGATAGTTGAAGGGTTCAAGACCAGCGTCGAAAAACGTGGACTCGTTTATTCAACGTTGATTGCTGATGGGGACAGCAGTGTATTGAAAAAAATAATAAATGCTGACCCATACCGAACACAGATTCGGGTAAATAAAATAGAATGCACTAACCATTTGTTAAGAAATTTTTGTAAAAAAAATGAAAGGAATTGTGAAGAAGACAACACCTGGCCCGTTGAGGAAGGTCGTTGAAAGTAGCATTCGGCGAATGCGCGCGTACATATTGAAAACCGCAGAGTACAGGTACAATCAGAACGTAACAACGGTGGAAAAAATAAAAAATTTATACATATGCCGACACATACAATGTTCCAAGCCACGTTTTTGGAGAGCACACCGAATGTTCAAGGTCTGAATATTTCTGCGATGGAATCAGAAAGGAAGAAGGAAAGAACATTGTTCCACAGTTGAAGGACATGGGAGTGTATGAAGGAATTAAAGAAATACTTCGACCGTTGTTGGCACATGCCGAGAGTTTGCGGTACAACAGTAATAATAACAGCGTAGAAAGTTTCAACGGGATCGTCGCCAAATACATAGGCGGAAAAGGAGTGAATTTAAGCGAGAGGGGATCATACACGGGAAGATGTGCTGCTGTTGTCCTGCAGTATAACACGAAACAAGTGTTGTCCTGATTGACTCCGGCGTTGAACAAGAAAGCGCCAGTTATTTTGAGCAAAATGGAACACAGAAGAGAGAAAGAAAATAAGCAGTCCGCTGAAAAGCTGGAGGAAAAAGGATTGCCAAGCACGTGAGAAAACAGTTTCGCTTGGAAAAGGATTCAAATTACGAACCGAACGCCCAAAAGCCAGATATGGCCAAAAATATTTAAGAATTGGAGCAGACAAAACACATGGAAATGTTAAAGAATTGGCAAAATAGGAGAGATGCCATTGAAAAAGAAACAATCGGTCAAGAGAATAATCATAAATGGTTAAATTACAAATCAAAGCTTTTGACGGCCTCGAATTTCGGACGAGTATGCCGTCATCGGATCGGCACGTTCTGTGCAATTGCAGTGAAAGCATTTGTTTATCCCAGGACGATTAATGCACATGCAGTAATATCCGGGCAAGAGTGTGAAAAATTAGCACGTGAAGAACTCAGTGCGGCAATTGGTGCTAAAATTCAAGACTGTGGATTATTCATTGATGCTTCCAACCCATTCTTGGGGGCTTCTCCAGATGGAGTAATAAACGAAGAGAGCACCGTTGAAATAAAATGCCCGAAAACGGCAGAGAATTTATTGCCAGAGGAGGCAATAAAAACTGTTAAAGTTATTCGCCGTATATTTGAAGATGAAGCAGGAAAGAGATTGAACAAAAAACATTATTACTACTACCAAGAACAAAGACAGTTACACATAACAGGTAGAAAATACTGCTTGTTTTGTATCTGGAGGACTCGTAAAGGGTTGAAGTACATAAAAATAGATAAAGACGATTGGCAAAGACTTTTGGCAAAACAAAATGGAGCCAAAGTTAATTCAATTTTATGTACAATGCATGCTACCGGAATTACTAGATAGTCGGTACAATAGAGGAATGCCTATTCGGGAGCCTGAATTTATAAAAGACGAGACAGCAAGCTTACAAAAACGAAAAAGATCTCTCTCGAAAAGTAGTACAAATACTGCTAATGTCCGGCGTCGCACTGCACTGTAAACTGCAGTACAACAGACTCTGTTAGTGGTTGACAATTGCATGGAATAGCAATTGTACTCGCGGATCATACGATCTCGTAACTTACGCGTCGCCATGCACATCTAATAATTATACAGCTACAATTTAAATTTCCACTCCTTCAATTGAAAAATGTAAATATTGAACAAAATGAAACACATCTTTACTTATTCATACCATTCTTTTTGTTCTGTTTAAAAAATTTGTTACATTATACAAGGAAGGATTCCCGAGGAGAGGTTTTTTGTGAGTGTGGCCACGCGCTACAATATTTGTTAGACGTGATTGTTTCACCCGGTGGAAGAAGGTCGAAGAAAATTATTCCACTGCAATCCCACCAAACAGACAACAACACTTTCAGTGTTACAGTGGAAATTCCACCAGGGTCCTAGAGCTTGACCTGGTCGTGCCTTCTAGGGCCCAGCTGCGAGGCCCTTTTGGAAACTCACGTTTACGACGCATGCAATAAACTGCTGAGGTCGTGCATGCCTAATTTCTGCTACCTTAACGGATTATAGAGTAAAACGACTTCCTCAAAAACAGTTATATTACTTGCGCGTCATACACGCCCTAGCCATCTGCACGTTGAAGGTTATTCCTTGTGCAGATGTCTAGACGTCTTTTTATGAGGGTACCGATTTTGTAAATACATATGTTGGTTCCGCAGGTGCGCCAAAATAAAAAAGTTTTGATTTTAAATCCCGTTCTGCACGTAGAAAACACGTGTTTTACCGCAAAATGTAGAGTGAAAGAAGGGGCTTATTACTTTTTATGGCATTCAGCCAGAATCGCTTCTGCGAGCATTTCAGGTAAAAATGTTGACTGCATACATTTCTATTGTCAATGTTTCATTTCTGTTTCAACCTTCGACTTGCAACCATCGTTCTAAGGATTTCAATATAGAAAATTTTTAACAGCCACACAATACTTAAAAAGAGTCGACGCCGTAATTAAGGCAAAAGGAGGCCATGCAAAACATTAAAGTCTGTACCAACAAACATTATAACATTATATAATTATCAATAGTATATTGTACCAGAATATAAATATAATAAAATATATATGTGTTGGTAGTAATTCTAAAACGTGAAAGTTGGCAATGCTGATCAAGGTGTGTGTGAGAGGGACAGATGTGTAGGTAGAATTGAGAGAGAGTGTGTGTGAAAAAATAAGAGCTGGTTATGATAAATGAAGAGCTGTATACAAATAAGATATTAAGGATATAAGTGTGCTGATTAATTAATTATAAGTAGACGTGTATATCTAGACCAAGTTTATATTAATCTAATGTATAATAAACATATATGTATACTCTGCGTTCGCCGAGAGTTGGCGAATGACAGCATATTGCGTTCTCACTCTGCTGTTACCATGTGCGTTGCTGTTATTGGCTACGGCCAGTGACAAAGAACGACGACGAGCATATCGAGACAAAGTGAGATAGAATGATGAATTTAAAGCATTGGCGTAGCCTCCCCATCAAAGTGTACACTATGTATTAAGAAATTTAATGATTTCCTGAGGCTACGCCAATGCTTTGGAATCATTCTATTTCACTCTGTCCCGATATGCTGATCGTCAACCTTTGCCACCGTCTTCAGCCAGTAGCAGCAAGTCACGTGATAGCAGCAGAGTGACAGCATATTGCGTTCTCACTCTGCTGCTACCATGTGCGTTGCTGTTATTGGCTACGGCCAGTGACAAAGAACGACGACGAGCATATCGAGACAAAGTGAGATAGAATGATGAATTTAGAGCATTGGCGTAGCCTCCCCATCAAAGTGTACACTATGTATTAAGAAATTTAATGATTTCCTGAGGCTACGCCAATGCTTTGGAATCATTCTATTTCACTCTGTCCCGATATGCTGATCGTCAACCTTTGTCACTATCGGGAAACATTCTGTCTAATACATTGCGTGCGACAAGTGCATTATGAGCTGGACAGCCGTCATGAATTTCAATGAAATTGAAATTCCTTCATTTGCCGTCCCCGAACGCGTACTGAAGTTACTGACAAACATATCATACTTTCCTCGATAAAGGTCACGTGAAGGTCAACATATTGCACCTCGTTGGATTCGTTTTTTTACAAGCTATAAGAATGTTGTATTAAAAATATGCAGTCCAATTTAAAAAAAATACAATGACCTTGAAATCTCGAAAAAAATGACCTTGAGGAAAAAATTCGGCCCATCACCGTATTGGCGCCTTCGAACAGAATATTTTCTCCCCCTGACATTTTTCTCTATCATACAAAATAAGCGATATATTTAAGGTGGTCAAGTTAGGTGAAATACCCTGTATACAGGGTGTCTCTTAACTTCTGTCCTTCCCGGAAATGGGGGGTAGCTGGGGTGATTCTGAACAACTTTTTCCTTGACCAATGTGTGGTTTGCAGCTTCATTTTTAAGTTATTAACGAAAAACACTGGCCAATCAGAGCGCTCGGGCGCGTGGCTCTCAACCGCACTCGGTTGTGGTCACGAAGAAACGCGTTGGCTCACGCCACGACCGAGCGCGTTTGAGAGCCATGCGCTTGAGCGCGCGCTCTACGAACGCCCCGATTGGCCAGTGTTTTTCATTAATAACTCAAAAATGAAGCTACAAACCACATTTTGGTCAAGGAAAAAGTTGTTCAGAATCACCCCAGCTACCCCCCATTTCCGGGAAGGACAGAAGTTAAGAGACACCCTGTATATGAATAATATGAATATTATTATTATGGGTCTTATTACTTGGACGAATCTGTTGGAAAACTAGATTATGAGGATGTGTGATTAATGTGATTATATATAACGCACAGTTCAGTTTACTAAAAGTAATTTATTTTATACTCTAACGAATGAATATAGAATATATTCTCATATATATTCTCAGAACTATAAGGGATAATTATTTGTTTAACTGGGTTTTATACAATGCATAAAACACGCCTTCTCAAAAATTATTCGTTTATATAAGAATGCACCTTCCTCTTACTTTCTCTGGGGTCTAGTGGGGACTAGTGGTGGAGAAATATCGATGGCACTATCGATATTATCGATGGTTGCTACTATCGAATATCGAAAACTATCGATAATATATGTTTACTATCGATAGTACATCGAAAATGTGGGTTAACATTCGTAATGCCGAGAATTTAAAAATGTTTGGTAATTTGATGATAAGCATTTGTTCTATAACTGACGATTCCGATAGTATTTAGTCATTAAAGGCTGGCTTTCTGTGTGATCTTGCGTACGAAAGAATCTGCAATTCAAAGAATATTATATCCTTTGTACAGGATTGAACTGTATCTGCGCGTTTTTAGGAGAGCGCTCTCTTCCTCTGCGCCTAACGTCATTTCCTTGGCTGCCAGAGAGAGCGCTCATCCTTACATTACTTATGTATGTAATACATATGCATACAAATCACATTCCATCACTATCGATAATTATCGATGGTCGATGGTCCAACTATCGGAAATTATCGACAGTCCTGACCATCGATATTTCTCCACCACTACTAAGCACTGTCTGATGTTCGCTCGGAAAACTCGGCTCTCTTGTTCTACCTCGTGAGCCTGACGATCTCGGCTCCCGAGTTTACCCGAACTGAGCGTGTCGGCTGAGCGTGTCGCGTTGACCGTGTCGCGCCGAGCCTGACGCGCTTCGGTTCCTCGAGTTTACCCCAAGCCTGACGTGCTTCGGTTCCTTGACTTTACCCGCAACCTGACGCGCTTCGGTTCCTCCAGTTTACCCGAAGCCTGACGCGCTGCGGTTCCTCAAGTTTACCCCAAGCCTGACGCGCTTCGGTTCCTCGAGTTTACCCGAAGCTTGACGCGCTTCGGTTCCTCGAGTTTACCCGAAGCCTGACGCGCTTCGGTTCCTCGAGTTTAACCGAAGCCTGACGCGCTTCGGTTCCTCCAGTTTACCCGAAGCCTGACGCGTTTCGGTTCCTCGAGTTTACCTGAAGCCTGACGCGCTTCGGTTCCTCGAGTTTACCCCAAGCCTGACGCGCTTCGGTTCCTCGAGTTTACCCGAAGCCTGACGCGCTTCGCTTCCTTGACTTTACCCGAAACCTGACGCGCTTCGGTTCCTCGAGTTTACCCGAAGCCTGACGCGCTTCGGTTCCTCGAGTTTAACCGAAGCCTGACGCGCTTCGGTTCCTCCAGTTTACCCGAAGCCTGACGCGTTTCGGTTCCTCGAGTTTACCTGAAGCCTGACGCGCTTCGGTTCCTCGAGTTTACCCCAAGCCTGACGCGCTTCGGTTCCTCGAGTTTACCCGAAGCCTGACGCGCTTCGCTTCCTTGACTTTACCCGAAACCTGACGCGCTTCGGTTCCTCGAGTTTACCCGAAGCCTGACGCGCTTCGGTTCCTCGAGTTTAACCGAAGCCTGACGCGCTTCGGTTCCTCCAGTTTACCCGAAGCCTGACGCGCTTCCGAGCGTGGCGCATCAGACTCATTCACTCCCCAGCAAAATTCTGTGCGTGGCGCGCCTAAAGAAGTTTACACTTAAAAAAAAAAAAACAGGTTATGGGCCCAGCTCTCGCACAAATTCATTGTGAGGTTAAAATAGGTTCTAGAACATTCTACGAAGCCACGTGATGAAGTTTTTGAAGTGTAAACTTCTTTAGGCGCGCCACGCCCAGAATTTTGCTGGGGAGTGTCGCGTTGGCCGTGTCGCGTTGACCGTGTCGCATTGGCCGTGTCGCGCTGAGAGTGTCGCGCTGAGCGTGTCGCGTTGACCGTGTCGCGCTGACCGTGTCGCGTTGACCGTGTCGCGCTGAGCGTGTCGCGTTGACCGTGTCGCGATGACCGTGTGGCGTTGACCGTGTCGCGCTGACCGTGTCGCGCTGAGCGTGTCGCGATGAGCGTGTCGCATTGGTCGTGTCGCGCTGAGCGTGTCGCGCCCGAGCCTGACGCATCAGACTCATTCACTCCCCAGCACGACACGGTCAACGCGACACTCTCAGCGCGACACGGCCAATGCGACACGGTCAACGCGACACGGTCAACGCGACACGCTCTGCGCGACACGCTCAGCGCGACACGGTCAACGCGACACGGTCAGCGCGACACGGTCAACGCGACACGGACAACGCGACACGGACAACGCGACACGGTCAACGCGACACGGTCAACGCGACACGCTCAGCGCGACACTTTCAACGCGACACGCTCAGCGCGACACTCTCAGCGCGACACGGCCAATGCGACACGCCCAGCGCGACACGGTCAACGCGACACGCTCAGCGCGACACGGTCAACGCGACACTCTCAGCGCGACACGGTCAACGCGACACGCTCAGCGCGACACTTTCCACGCGACACCCTCAGCGCGACACGGTCAACGCGACACGCTCAGCGCGACACGGTCAACGCGACACTCTCAGCGCGACACGGCCAATGCGACACGGTCAACGCGACACGGTCAACGCGACACGCCCAGCGCGACACGGCCAACGCGACACGGTCAGCGCGACACGGTCAACGCGACACGCTCAGCGCGACACGCTCAGCGCGATACGGTCAACGCGACACTCTCAGCGTGACACGGTCAGTTCGGGTAAACTCAGGAGCCGAGATCGTCAGGCTCACGAGGTAGAACAAGAGAGCCGAGTTTTCCGAGCGAAGTTCAGACAGTGCTTAGTAGTGGTGGAGAAATATCGATGGTCAGCAGTATCGATAATTTCCGATAGTTGGACCATCGACCATCCATAATTGTCGATGGTGATGGAATGTGATATGTATCCATATGTAGTACATACATAAGTAATGTAAGGAAGAGCGCTCTCTCTGGCAGCCAAGGAAATGACGTTAGGCCCAGAGGAAGAGAGCGCTGACCTAAAAACGCGCAGATACAGTTCAACCCTGTACAAAGGATATAATAATATTCTTTGAATTGCAGATTCTTTCATACGCAAGATCACACAGGAAGCCAGCCTTTAATGACTAAATACTATCGGTATCGTCAGTTATAGAACAAATGCTTATCATCAATTTACCAAACATTTTTAAATTCGCGGCATTACGAATGTTAACCCACATTTTCGATGTACTATCGATAGTAAACATATATTATCGATAGTTTTCGATAGTAAACATATATTATCGATAGTTTTCGATAGTAAACATATATTATCGATAGTTTTCGATAGTAGCAACCATCGATAATATCTATGGTCAGCACTATCGATAATTTCTGACAGTTGGACCATCGACCATCGATAATTATCGATAGTGATTGAATGTGATATGTATGCATATGTAGTACATACATGTTAGCGATAGCGTATTTTTAAAGAAAGGAATAGGATCGGGTGGCGAAGTGCTACGCACCCTGTGGATAATTTATGATGGGGACGCAGTCCTACGGGTGGTCAAAGAGTGTCTTGGAAATGAATGAATGACCAAACATCCTGTCGGCAAGCGGTGGCTGGCGACCGCTCTGGGTCTTCCAACTATCGAGTGTCGAGGGATTGTTTATAAGATAGAAGAGAGAGTTTAAATATGGCAAGCGACCTGACGTCGCATTGCTAAAGAATAGGGACTCTGTTCCTGGAGGATCTGGCCACAGAGTGGGGAAGGCTATGCCTTTTGGTAAGAGGACTGTGATAAACCCCACGGCACTTACACCAGAACCTCCATCGAATCAGCATTCTTTTGGAAATCTAACAAACTTATAGAAATAATCGAATTATTTCTGACATACATAAGTAATGTAAGGATGAGCGCTCTCTCTGGCAGCCAAGGAAATGACGTTAGACGCAGAGGAAGAGAGCGCTCTCCTAAAAACGCGCAGATACAGTTCAATCCTGTACAAAGGATATAATATTCTTTGAATTGCAGATTCTTTCGTACGCAAGATCACACAGAAAGCCAGGCTTTAAGGGGGCCGACTCCAGGCGCCATGACGTGTGTGCGTGCAGTCACACAACAAAGGAAAGCATGCACGTATACGCCATGCGCGAGAGAGAGACTCGATTTTGTAAGAACAACTAGTTTTCTCAATTATCGCACAAATGAAATTTTCGCGGGTACATTACAGACCGGTACACTTCACCACATGGCCACGTGGTCCGTTTGAACGCCAACAAGCACTATTCGTTGAGAATAGTACAACTTTTGAAGCTGTCAGCTTGAGACAGACAACGATGTAGGCAACAAGATGGCTGCCGGCCTTTAGACACATTTCACATTTAGCAAATATTGAACGATTTAATGGTTTATTCACTGATATCAGACCAGCTGACCATTCCTTGAACTAGCACAATATCACAGAAATTCGATGTTTGATAGTTCACCACTTGTGGAAGAAAACTAGTCCGTGTTACGATTTGCACGCATCGAACGATATCGGACGTAAGAATAGTTCACTGATCTTCCGTCGAAGGCGTTTATGATATATTTCAGATAATATCACCACGTTATCGTCAGGGTCGATAAAAATACAAATCAGTCGGTAAATGTAGGTACTAATTTCACACCACGAACGGCGATTCATAAGTGAATATGTGAACACAGACACCAGTAAGGCATAGCTGCCGCCTATCACGCTGTTGCCATATCTGTTACAATTATAACCACCAGCAAAATGAATCGGCTCGAGCCGAGATGTTGATTCGAGCCGCTGCAAACTTTTTTGTAGGTTCGAGTCCCCTTGGGGTATATTTTTTTACATTAATTTCTTAATTTGGTGTGTAAGATAATCGAACGGAGAGGAGTAGTCGCTCCGTCTCGATTAGGTATTACTTATTACAATGATTTTATAGGCGTGTATATGTTAAAAGGTGTTCTGTTTATTAAACTGTGCTCTCTCGACCGTAGTCTATACAAGAATGCCTTTCCTTGGCAAAAGCGTCGGTCGTGAGGACGCTCACGTCACCATGGCCCTTTTTGACCATTTTAGGGTTTTCCCCAAAAGAAAGCTACGCTAGACAAAGATAGCGTGCATCGGCAAAATGCACATGGGCCGCCTCGGCCGTTCCTGTACCTATGGCAGGGACAGCAAGACGGGAATCGGCGTGACACCGCAACTATGACGCAGGGTGTGAGGGCCGTCATTTGTTTGTAAGATAAACCGCGTGGCCCGCGGCCCGCCAGCTAGCTGTGCCTGACCTATGTCAAGCAGCAATAAGAGTTCCTACGTTGTTTGAAATTTGTCGACAGCGTCGAACGTAGAAAAGGACAGCGAGTAAAGATAAGCGGCCGAGCAGCCAAGCCAAAAGACGATCTCAGCTTCTCTTTACTTTTCACTGCCTATCCATTTCTGCGGTCGAAAGTTATTAACGTTAATTAAGCCAGTAAATATAGTCCGAATTATATCGTGTTTGGTGTCGTTTTAATCAGAAAAGTGTCAGCTATGCTGTGTAAAAATTTCATAAGAAAAGGATGAGAAATAGCAAAGTTTCATCGTTGAATTAGTATTTCCGCACCGATATACCCGACCCGGATCGCGTTACACTGATCGGCAAGCGAGCTTCTGGACGCCTCTAGGGGTTTACCCCCCAGGAGTGGGGATGAACTCTTCGCATCTATCGTATATGTAAAGCCATGGGAAAAAGCGAATGATATTAATTAAAAATTATCAATATATGCATATTCGGAAGGTATAATTGCATTCGCAACAATAATTATTTGTAAAAAAGATATGATTGTGTCGTCTAAAAGAAAGGCGAAATAGTAGTAAAACATCACACGAGTTTTCCTGCACTTCATCTACGACTGTTCAATCTAAGACGTCTGAAAATGCGCTTCATACATTATACTTTAATGTTAGAAATATTTAACGGTACCATACATAATTGGCAAGACACATGGCAAGAGAAACGGTAGCGCAAAAAGCGCTATAAGTTCAGATTTAGGTTTATTAAATTAAAATATTTAACAAATGTTTTTAAAATAGTGGTAATTGATCATTGTCATATAGTTAGGAAATAAACAAAAATTAATGTAAAAAAATTATAGCCGAGGGGGATCGAACCTACGAAAAAGTTTACAGCGGTTCAGCAGCTATGTCTATATCCGGCAGGCATCGAAATCTCAGCTCGAGCCGATTCATGTTGCTGATGGCCAGGATTGTAACAGATCTGGCAATAGTGCAACAGATCTCTCAAATGGCGTGATTTGACAACTATGGCCTCCCACTCTCCGTTTATAATTTTGCCTAATGACGTTGGATGTCACACCGTGAGTTTATAATTCTGTA
This sequence comes from Nomada flava, assembly GCA_951802745.1. NCBI lineage: Eukaryota > Metazoa > Arthropoda > Insecta > Hymenoptera > Apidae > Nomada > Nomada flava. The sequence goes on from OX637903.1 coordinate 11,893,368, forward strand.
TAATGACTTTAGATGTCACCCCGTCAAATGTCGAAACAGACGATTTTTCTGTTTTCACTAACGCCCGCTCTGTCGAATGGCGCTTAGATCGATTCGGAGTTGGCCCCAAAAGAGTCGGCCCCCTTAAAGACTAAATACTATCGGTATCGTCAGTTATAGAACAAATGCTTATCATAAAATTACGAAACATTTTTAAATTCGCGGCATTACGAATGGTAACCCACATTTTCGAAGTACTATCGATAGTAAACATATATTATCGATAGTTTTCGATATTCGATAGTAGCAACCATCGATAATATCGATAGTGCCATCGATATTTCCCCACCACTAGTCCCCACTAGACCCCAGAGAAAGTAAGAGGAAGGTGCATTCTTATATAAACGAATAATTTGTGAGAAGGCGTGTTGGTTTTATGCATTGTATAAAACCCAGTTAAACAAATAATTATCTCTTATAGTTCTGAGAATATATATGAGAATATATTCTGAGAGTATATTCTATATTCATTCGTTAGAGTTTCTCCTCTGAATAAGAACCTGCCTTCTTTTACTGTATAAAATAAATTACTTTTAATAAACTGAACTGTGCATTATATATTATCACACATCCTCATAATCTAGTTTTCCAACAGGTTCGTCCAAGTAATAAGACCGGTAATAATAATATTCATGTTATTCATGTATATATTAATTAGAATAGATTAAAATCGCCATCGAAGTTTACACTTCGATCGTGCGGTCTTAAGCGCACACTAGTTTTTTTAAGAAAACGTGGTGAAGAAATAAGAAAGGTGATAAAACTGTTACGAGCCGAGGGCAAAGGGGCACGGCTTGCGGAGCCGAGGAGCGGTTATTTGTGAATTTTGTTAGTTAAACGGACGAGCCGTCTGATAGGAAAATGCGTGGACGAACCAGGGCGTATTGCAGAACTGGGAGCCACAGGAAGGTCAAGGTTGTCGTGGACGAACCAGAGCTTATTTCAGAACTGGGAGCCGCAGGATTGTTAGTAAATGTAACCTCGTAACTTATAATAATTCGATATACCTTGAGCGGTTAAGGTGTATCTATGTGGTAGGATATTACTGCTAATAACACTGTTCAACACGGGTCTGATTTTGTAACCTTCAATATGCGTTTCTTATAGACTTTAATGTTATGAATACGAATCTGCAATCCGTTTTTCTCCAGGACGTACCATTTTTGAAAAAATCAATTTTGAAAAAAATCGCAAATTTTCAAGTTTGGAAATGTTTTGTACTTTTGCGGTAATAGTTATTCAGTTGCGCTTGGTGCCATATGATTCTTTGAAGTTTCACGAATAAAATGGTATATGTTGTTATTAGACTATAAACATTTAAATGTGTTTAAATAATGATCAAAGTGAAAAGGACACCGAAAATACACCCATTTTGGCTGATATCTTTCAGTTTATTTCAAAAACTAAGGGTCCAGGAGAAAATCTAACTATGCCACGCGATAAAACAGACCTTTCTGCAAAGGAAAGCATCAACGGAAGTTACAAAATCATTTTCGTTTTTAATATCATAGCGAAAAAGTTTGGCAAAACACGTGGCGGCGACAGTGGAGCTCTATGACGGCGGCTCCCCGCTCATCGCTCAGCGTAGCGGAATTACTAAACGCGCAGTACTACTGCTGAGTGTCACTGTTGCCGCCGCGTGTTTTACCAAACTATTTCGCTTGTATATTGAATACAAAAATGATTTTGTAACTTCCGTTGATACTTTCCTTTGCAGAAAGGTCTGCTCTATCGCGTGGCATAGTTAGATTTTCTCCTGGACCCTTAGTTTTTGAAATAAACTAAAAGATATCAGCCAAAATGGGTGTATTTTCGGTGTCCTTTTCACTTTGATCATTATTTAAACACATTTAAATGTTTATAGTCTAATAACAACATATACCATTTTATTCGTGAAACTACAAAGAATCATTTGGCACCAAGCGCAACTGAATAACTATTACCGCAAAAGTACAAAAAACTTCCAAAGTTGAAAATTTGCGATTTTTTTCAAAATTCATTTTGTAAAAAATGGGACGTTCTGGAGAAAAACGGATTGCAGATTCGTATTCAGCACATTAAAGTCTATAAGAAACGCATATTGAAGGTTACAAAATCAAAAAAAAGTTGAAATTTGTCGAACAGTGTAATCGGTATAGGAAAATGAAATGAAATAAATGTGTCTATAATCAAATAATAAAATGTCTATATTCTCTATTTCTTTGGTAAGGTGCTATTCGTAATTTAACAGTTTGTCGCGGAACTAAAATCAACCTTTTTCAAACTTTACGGATACAAATACTTTATAAATCGCTTGAGAGGGACTGAAACCCAATCCCGCTAAGCTGTAGTAAGAACTTTAACAATTACGTCGTGACGCGTAGCTAGATTATTCAGTACTGAGCCGTTTGATTCTATATTGCTCAAAAAGGACTAAAACCCGATCTCGCTGGGCATCAGTATGGCTAGCTGGGACCGGCATGGTACGAAGCTAGTAGGTCCATACCGAGCCCCGAGAGTAGATTTCATGCCCTTTTTATATCCGAAAGCCGGACCAAAAATATGGTGGGGGTATAGAATCATTCAAGGGAGTCCAGAAAGTCCCCCTGAAGGGTTACGTCATCGCGCCATCGCGGAAGAGGTAGTCCCGACTGCATGCACTCCCGGTTGCCAAATAAGGGCATAATAGAAGTAACGAGGAAACAATACTTCCTACGTAACAAAACAGAAGGGTAAAAATAGGAAAGTTGATAGAAAAAGTATAAAAGAAAACATGGCTAAGCTAAGCTCGGAAGAAATTCATCAAGTGGAGGAATTAATTGATGCAAACAGTTTTCCTATGTGGAAGTTCCAAATAAGTATAATTTAAAAATCCCAAGACAGCTATGAAATGTTAACAGACGAAGTAACGGATGAAAATAAAACTAAAGAATGGATAAAAGAAGATGCAAGTGCGCAGAGAGTAATAACTATGACAGTTGATAAAAAAATATTAACACATATAATGTCATGTAATACAGCAAAGCAAATGTGGACAAAATTATGTTCCATGTATGAATGGATCATGTACAATTACAATACAATCTGTTACAGGAGTTCTTTGGTATAGAATATGATACAAATTTAGACATAGCTACACACATAAACAGACTAGGGAATATGACACATAGATTACGAAAGGCTGTAGCCGGGTAAGGGGGTCAAATGTGCCCCTAAACCAAATTCAACTTGTGAGGTGTCATTCGATAGCTTATCAAGAAAAACCAATTCGTACCAAGTTTCAATCCTGTAGCTCGACTGGGAGGGTAGTTACAGCGAAAAAACAAAAATCTGGTTTTTGCTCAATATCTCGCATTTTAGCGCATACAAAATTTTGAACAAAATCTGAGACATTGCAATTATGGAGGCACACATTGTAGAATTTTTGCAGGTTTTTAAATCGGAAACTCGAGCTGCGAAAAATAAAAAACGTAAAAAAATGCTGAAAAATGCCCGTTTTGTATTGAAGGAGTCGTCAACCTACGATTATACTTTTTTCCCAGGTACATATTATTGATACTAGTACTCTCAATTTTTTCAGATTTTTAAATCCGGTGCGCCGCAGTCAAAAAAATTAAAAACCGATTTCTTCGTACTTTATATTCTAATCTATTTAGCATATCTTCAACGGTGTTGGTGGTCCTGCGGTAAAGCGTCGGACTTGTAAACCGCTGCAAAGTTTTTTGTAGGTTCGAGCCTCCCTCGGATTAATTTTTTTTATCATTATTTTTTTTCTAATTCCTAACTGTATGACAATGATCAATACTTGCTTAGAAATATTTTTAAACTATTTGTTAAATATTTTAATTTAATATACATAAATATGAACTTAGAGCGCTTTTCGTGCTACCGTTTCCCTTGCCACGTATCTTGCCAATTGTGGTACTGTTTGACATTTTCTACCCTAAAGTAATTGATTTAAGGGTACTTATCTCTTCAATTGATGTGGAAAAGAAGCGTTACTGCAAAGTTCTTAATCTTCAACACTATCTTGGTTAATTATTTTTACCACTTGTTAGTTGCTAAGTACTTCCACGTGTGTTACAATTTTTGACAGCTTCCAAGCATACGACAAATAATTATTGCATTAGTAACAATAATTGGCAAGATACGTGGCATATATATACATAAATTCATATTTATTTATATTAAATTAAAATATTTAACAAATAGTTCAAAAATATTTGTAAGCAAGTATTGATCATTGTCATACAGTTAGGAGTAAGAAAAAAAAATAGTGTTAAAAAAAATGAATCTGACGGAGGCTCGGACCTACAAAAAAGTTTGCAGCGGTTTACCAGTCCGACACTTTACCGCAGGACCACTGTTCTGGATTCGCTCGTAGGGAGGACGCTCGTTAGCTTCGCGCCTAGCGCCGTTCCACGGCGATAGCGCGAGCGTTCTCCCCCTCTGATCTCTTCTCGCTCTTTGCCCCGCGCATCGGTATAAATACCGTTGCGCGGGCATACAAATGGTCGGTTCTAGTTACTATTAACAAGAGATAAGAGGTTTTAGGAGAGATAAAAGCTATTTACACTTTCGGCTGCGATACTTATCATTCTACTGGTGTTAAACGAATTACAACCGTTTAACAATTATACTGGTGCCAAACGATTTACAACCGTTTGGCAGTGTGGCGAACTATTTAATCGTATTTTACTCGTGCTTTATTGTTCTCTTTACTTTGTTTGTACATTATTGTTCTTGTTCGGTACCGTTAAATATATGTGATTCGTGCTACCTGTGAACTGTGCCTTTTATAAACAATCCTAATCCGTTACGCGCAAAAATTAACATCTAGCGAGCTATTCCGAAACATGGTCCTTCGAGCCGGATAGCTTAACGGACGGAATTTACAAAAGGATTAAAAATACATCGAATTAATCCCGTTAACTAAAAGTCGTTACAGCTAAAGTGCGCGAAAAACGGTCGCCGCAGGACAATAATAACCGGGGTCGAACACGGTTCGAATTACTTTCGACATTTTTTCGGGACTCGACCTCGCCCTCAGGCTAAGTGCGGTTACGTGTTGTTAACGTTTAAATTATAATGGAGAAATACGTTAACAAGCAACTTTCGCTTTACCAGCGAATTTCCAACACCGTGACAAATATGAAGAAGCTGGGAGCCGCTAAGATCACGGATGGAGTAGTAACGTCGCGGCTCGAACTACTGGAGAAGAATTGGACCACCTTCACCGAGGGTCACGACCAGCTATTAGACATTGTGACCCCGGAGTACGCTGCGTGGCCCTATTTTGTCACGGATCATCTTGCCTTGTGTGAAGAAGCGTATCTGGTTAACAAGGCCGCATTACTGGACCTCCGCAAACCGCTGGAGCAGCCGCCGACCGCTCCGATCGCCAACCCTCCGCAGCGTTCGCTTCCACGAATCGACGTGCCTCGGTTCTCCGGGGATTACAGGGAGTGGGCAAGTTATCGTGACTTGTTCACATCGCTCGTATTGGACAACAAGCAACTTTCCGCGGTGGAGAAATTCCACCATCTAAAAATCAGTTTGTCTGGCGAGCCCGCTCAACTAATCCAAAATATACGCCTCACAGAGGCCAATTTCACTGGAGCGTCGAAAATTATAGCGGCGCGATACGAAAACCTGCGGATCTTGATCCAATCTCATCTCACGGCTCTTTCCTCATTGCCGTCCATGAGGAAGGAGTCGGCAAGCTGCCTAAAACCTCTTCTGAACGGCACGCTGGACGCCGTTCAGTCACTGGAAGCCCTTGGCCGGCCAGTCGAGCACTGGGATGACTGGCTGGTCTTCGGACTCGTGCAAAAATTGGATGCCAAGACAAGATTGGCGTGGGAATCTTCAATTGGTGCAACTACTGATCCTCCTTCGTTCGAACAATTGAATCTGTTCCTCACTGGACACCTGCGCGCCTTGGAAGCAGTCGAAGCAGCCGTCTCGGACGCAGCTACAGCACCTTCCTCAGGGTCATCGCTAAAAAATAATGCAAGTTCAGCAAAATTCCGGACGCACACTGCATCTACCACCGAAGAAAGACGTGCAAAATGTCCGCTGTGCGGTGACCAACACTTCGTGCTGTTTTGTGCTGAATTCAAACGGATGTCGCCGCTCGAGAGGAAGAGAATGGTCGCGGACAAGAATTTATGCTACAACTGTCTCGGAAACCATCCCTCACGTTCGTGCAGATCTACAAAGCGCTGCCAACTGTGCGTAGGTAAGCACCATACTCAGTTACACATAAAATCGGAGCAGGAATCTTCGCGGCAAAAATCTCCACAGGATTACGTGGAGGCGTCAAGGACGTCACACTGCGCGCAAGCCTCCTGGTCAAGTAAGCGACCACCTTCGGTCATATTTCTCGCGACCGCGAAAATTCTGGTAGAGTCGAGTCGAGGCGAGAAGGTTGCGGTGAGAGCCTTGATGGATCCTTGTTCCGAAGTATCCCTTGTTTCTGAGAATCTTGTGCAGGCCATGAAGCTCCAACGAAAAACCGCGCGGTTTCCAATTCTGGGTGTGGGCTCGACCGGAGCTCGCACGAGGGGAAGCGTGACGCTCACCTTCTCCTCTACTCGTGCACCTACGGAAACCCTTTCCACAACGGCTTACGTGCTGCCGCGCTTGACGTCATATTCCCCCACTCGTACTACCGCTGCTCGGTTATCTCTTTCTCACTTGCGGGATTTAGAATTAGCTGATCCCGATTTTCTTTCGGCTGAACGGGTCGACATTATCTTGGGAGCGGAGATTTACTCCGAGATAATTCTTGAGGGCCTCCGGAAGGGTCCACCCAACAGTCCGGTGGCCCAATGTACGTCTCTAGGATGGATACTAACTGGGCACTGCAATTCGTTTCCCTACTCGCACTCTTCACGGCGTGAAGCAGTTACTTTGCAGTGCATTGCTGGCGAAAAGGATTTGTCCGAAACTCTACAACGCTTCTGGGTACTGGAGGAGGTAGCCAAACCTCCCCGTACATTTACTTCGGCGGAGAGTGAGTGCGAACAGCACTTCTGCTCCACACACTCCCGCGACTCCACTGGACGATATAAGGTGCGTCTTCCCTTCGCTTCTTCTCCGGCCCAATTGGGCAACTCGCTTGACACCGCATCGGTGTTACTACATAAACTCGAAGCGCGCTTGAAGGGCAAGCCGGCACTGAAATCCTTATACGATTCCTTTTTGGAAGAATATCTGCAATTGGGGCACATGGAACCCGTTCCATGGGATTCCAAATCTTCTCGGGCGGCATATTATTTGCCGCATCACGGCGTGTTGCGAGATTCTAGTGCAACCACGCGACTTCGGGTTGTTTTTAACGCTTCCCAGAAAACGAAGTCTGGTTTGTCGTTAAACAACTTACTTCACACTGGCCCCAATCTTTTACCGGAAATATTCCACATTCTTCTCCGATGGCGAAGACACGCTGTAGTTTTCTCGGCTGATGTACAGAAGATGTACCGGCAAATACGACTAGGTCCAGAGGACTGTGATCTCCAACGCATTTTATGGCGCCAGCATCCTGGAGAAGCTCCTCGTCACTTCCGTCTTCTTACTGTGACATACGGTATGTCGTGTGCTCCATACCTCGCTGTTCGCACGCTGCAGCAGCTGTGTAAGGACGAGCAGCACGCTTTTCCTTTGGCTGCAGCCTGCGCCTCCACTGACGTCTACGTTGATGACGTCGTATCTGGAGCAGACTCCATCTCGAACGCTCTCGCCTTACAGCGAGAGCTGTTACTGTTGTTCAAGGCGGGCGGTTTTACTCTGCATAAATGGACTTCCAATAAACGGGAGTTATTGGAAGCACTTCCTGTCGACGCTCGGCAGGAGAATCTGGAACTCGCTTGCAATCTTAACAACGTTTCCACACTACTTGGCCTCCGCTGGCACTCTGCGGAGGATACTTTTCACTTTTCTATAGCTCCTCGCAGCTCGGAATCACCGGTAACCAAACGCATCGTTTTCAGGGAGGTAGCAAGCCTCTTTGATCCACTAGGATTCCTCGCACCGGTGGTTATTACTGCAAAAATATTTATGCAGTCCTTGTGGCTGCTAAAACTATCGTGGGATGAAACTCTCCCTCCATCACTCGCCCACTCTTGGGAGAATTACTATGAGCAACTGCGGTTGCTATCCTCGTTGCGCATCCCTCGGTGGTTACTCAACTGCGTAGACACTGACACATTGGAGCTTCATGGCTTTGCGGATGCTTCTGAAAGAGCATACGCTGCCGTACTATACTTGCGCTCTTCTTACTCCGACACAATGCCTTTTGTGTCACTTGTTGCTTGCAAAACAAGAGTAGCTCCGTTAAAGCAAGTTTCTGTCCCTCGGCTTGAACTCTGCGCTGCGTCACTTCTTACACGCTTGACCATCAGTGTCAGAGATAGTATGCAATTGGAAAACTGCACCATTCACTTGTGGTCAGATTCTACTGTTGTGTTGAGTTGGTTGCAAGGTCACCCCTCGAGATGGAAAACCTTTGTAGCTAACAGAGTAGCAGAAATTCAAACTTCACTTCCAACCGCCACTTGGCGACATGTAAAATCTGCGCTCAATCCTGCTGACGTGGCATCTCGAGGAGTGGCAAGCAACGTGCTGCTTGACCACGCACTTTGGTGGAAAGGCCCGCCTTTTCTGTCCTTGCAATCATACGACCTAAATCAACACAAGGTTCATAACCTCGCCACTGACCAGGAGGTTCGCTCATCAAGAGTGACCTGTCTCGCGATCACTTCTGGCGGTTCCTTTTTTGAAGAACTTGCCAGCAGATTTTCTACAATTACAAAGTTGCTACGCACGGTTGGCTGGTGCCTACGATTTGGCAGAACTACGAGGGATGGAAAATCAAACGCGCAAGTATCGCACCGTCTTTCTATCGACGAAATAAACCATGCTAAACTTGCCTGCATTCGCTGCTTCCAAAGGGGTGTCTTCGCTGCGGAACGGGAGATGCTGCAACATGGCCGCCCGGTTACACGCGGTCCCACAGCCAAGCTGGCACCATTCATTGATGGCGATGGTGTGCTGAGGGTGGGGGGACGTTTGAAGCACTCACTACTGGATGAATCGCAAAAACACCCAGCAATTCTTCCCACAAAGGCGCATTTCACCACCCTCCTCATCCGAGAAGCACATCAGCGACTATTGCACGGAGGAACTCAGCTGACTTTAGCAACACTACGAAGAGAGTACTGGATTTTGGCGGGGCGTCGCGCGGTGCGCCGCGTGATAGCCTCGTGCTTGGTTTGTTGTCGCTGGCGCGCCCAAGCTGCGCACCAGCAAATGGGAAACCTCCCCGCTCCCCGCGCTCAGCCTTCCCGGCCATTCACACACGCCGGTGTTGATTACGCCGGGCCCTTTTCCACGAAATCGGCAAGCGGCCGAGGTCAACATGTGCGGAAATCTTATGTTGCGGTTTTTATATGCTTAGCTACCAGGGCCGTACATCTGGAACTGGTGTCTGATGCCACAACAGCCGCCTTTCTTGCCGCATTTCGCCGATTTATATCTCGACGTGGGATATGCACGACGCTCTACAGCGATCAAGGCACCAATTTCGTGGGAGCTGGAAGGGAGCTGCGCGAGCTGCTTAAATCAGCGCTGCTCGATTGGAAGGATGTTGCTGCTCGTCTTACCCAGGATGGAACCTCGTGGCGATTCAACCCTCCCGGTGCACCGCACTTCGGCGGCATTTGGGAGGCAGCGGTCAAATCCGTTAAATTTCATTTGAGGCGCGTTGCGGGAAACGTGCCGTTAACATTCGAGGAAACTTCGACGTTGCTCACTCAGATAGAGGCCTGCCTGAACTCAAGGCCGTTAGCGGCCCTTTCTGACGATCTAGATTCGATCGACGCCCTCACGCCCGCGCATTTCTTGATTGGATCTTCTCTAAAAGCGTTACCCGAGCCATCCCTGTCCACAGCCAAAATTCCCCTCACGCGTCGATGGCAGCTGATCCAGCAGATGCGTGATCACTTTTGGACGCGGTGGTCGTCTGAGTACCTCCACCAACTACAAACGCGCGGCAAATGGCAGACGGTGCAGCCGGACTTGAAGATCGGGGATCTTTGCCTCGTGAAGAACGAGCTAACGCCACCTTCGCACTGGCCGCTGGGACGCATCACCGCAACGCATAAGGGCGACGATCAGCTTGTTCGGGTCGTCGATGTCCGCACTGCCACAACCACACTTAGGAGGCCAATTACGAAAATCTGCCTCCTACCGCCAGCAACCGAGGAAAATTAGCCTTGCGACTTACCCCTTCACTTCCTGTCCACTTTCACTTCGCAACGGCACTTCCTATGTTAAACATACAACTTCACGGAAACAGCGCGTCTCCTTGATACTATGTATTAATTGCGCCATGCAACGCATGCCGCGGCGGGCGGAATGTTCTGGATTCGCTCGTAGGGAGGACGCTCGTTAGCTTCGCGCCTAGCGCCGTTCCACGGCGATAGCGCGAGCGTTCTCCCCCTCTGATCTCTTCTCGCTCTTTGCCCCGCGCATCGGTATAAATACCGTTGCGCGGGCATACAAATGGTCGGTTCTAGTTACTATTAACAAGAGATAAGAGGTTTTAGGAGAGATAAAAGCTATTTACACTTTCGGCTGCGATACTTATCATTCTACTGGTGTTAAACGAATTACAACCGTTTAACAATTATACTGGTGCCAAACGATTTACAACCGTTTGGCAGTGTGGCGAACTATTTAATCGTATTTTACTCGTGCTTTATTGTTCTCTTTACTTTGTTTGTACATTATTGTTCTTGTTCGGTACCGTTAAATATATGTGATTCGTGCTACCTGTGAACTGTGCCTTTTATAAACAATCCTAATCCGTTACGCGCAAAAATTAACATCTAGCGAGCTATTCCGAAACAACCACCGATGCACTTGAAAAGATGTAACGCACTTTAGAATATAGAGTAGTGACGTAATATCATTTGGTTCGTTTATCTAGTTTGGTCAATTTCTATGCTGGTCTGCTGAATGTAAAAACATTAAACATTGTATAAAACAGTTGTTTGATCAAGAATAGACGAAAGTGCTCCGTATGAGTCACTCTGCCACGCAAAAAACGTACGAAAAAATTGGTTTTTAATTTTTTTGACTGCGGCGCACCGGATTTAAAAATCTGAAAAAAATTGAGAGTACTAGAATCAATAATATGTACCTGGGAAAAAAGTATAATCGTAGGTTGACGACTCCTTCAATACAAAACGGGCATTTGTCAGCATTTTTTTACGTTTTTATATTTTTCACAGCTCGAGTTTCCGATTTAAAAATCTGCAAAAATTCTACAATGTGTGCCTCCATAATTGCAATGTCTCAGATTTTGTTCAAAATTTTGTATGCGCTAAAATGCGAGATATTGAGCAAAAACCAGATTTTTGTTTTTTCGCTGTAACTATCCTCCCAGTCGAGCTACAGGATTGAAACTTGGTACGAATTGGTTTTTCTTGATAAGCTGTCGAACGACACCTCACAAGTTGAATTTGGTTTAGGGGCACATTTGACCCCCTTACCCGGCTATAGCCTATTGATAGAGTAATAGATGATGAAATGTTGATGGCGAAAATCTTAGGCACACTAACACAAGAATTTAAACACTTTAGAAGTGCAGGGAGTCCTCACCCAAAACTGAAAGAACATTAGGACATTTGTTAGCAAGACTCACTGCAGAAGGAGATAAGCTGATGGAAAAGGAGGATCTAACAAATGCAATAGCATACAAAACCAAAGAAAGAAAATGTTATAAGTGCAATTCAACAGACCATATTGTATGGCAATGCAAAAGTAAAACAAATGATATAAATAAGGTGAGATGTTACAGGTGCAATAAAGAAGGTCATTATGCAACATCATGCAAACAAAAAATGGAAATCAGAACATGTTCTACTTGCAAGAAGACAAACCACACAGAAAAACAGTGTTATTACGAAAATAAGAGCGCACAAGAATCAAATAAAGCACATATAGGAAATAAAATGGCATTTCTAACAAACGAATTTAAAAGTACAAATGAGTGGATAGTAGACTCAGGCACTACGTCACACATGACCAACACTACAGAAGACATGTTGAACACGAGAAAAATAGAATCAACAATAGGAGTAGCAAAGGCAAATGAATCTATGAAAGCTGAAGCCATAGGTAGTATGGAATTCAAACAATGCTACTTGAAAGACGTAATGGTAGTTCCTGAACTGAGTACTAATTGATTGTCAGTTTCCGAAATTAATGAGGATGGAGGAAAAGTAATTTGTGAAAAAGGAAAGGGAATAATAGAAAGAAATAATGAACAAGAACTAGTAGGAGAAAGAACTGAGATGGGACTGTACAAAATAAAACTGAAACCTGAAAAAGTAGAAAAGACAAACATATCATTTAATGATAAAAACAATATAGAAAACTGGCACAGGAATCTAGGACATTTAAATAAGCAAAGTATGTTGAAACTATTGGATCTAACTAAGTAAGAAAATAGACATTAGCAAGACTGAATTAGCAAAATATGATCTGACATGTGAAGTATTTATGAAAGCAAGACAAACAAGATTGCCGTTTTCAGAAGTAAGAACAAAAGCAATGAGTCCACTTCAAATAATACACACAGACGTTTGTGGCCCATTAGAATCTAAAACATGGGATGAGAAAAGGTATTTTATAACTCGTTTGGATGATTTTACTCATTATGTTGAGATAAGACTGATGAAACATTTAGGTAATGGTGAGCGCGTAGGGATACGTCACGGAAATGAAACAGCACTTACGGCACTCCACAGACTTTATTCGCACAAATACAGATGCCACGAGGCAAAATGGTTAGGCTTGTTTGTCACCGTGTATCGAATCGTACTCGTCTGTCGGTCGTTCGCGAACGGGCTCTCTCGCCCGTGAGCTTCCCCGCTCTCCGAGACCTGGAGGCTAGAAAAACCTCACAGACTTTTTGCGTCGCCTAGCTTCAGTCTATTCGTTCGCCTACCCGCTACAAACACAATTCAGAACTGCAAGAAATGGTAAAAGAGTTTGTAAATAAAGTAGAAGCCAGATGGAGCATAAAAGTGTCAAAATTGCGATGTGATAATGGGCGGGAGTACATAAATAAAGAAATAATAAACTGGACGAAAAGCAAAGGAATAGAATTGGACAGAACAGTGCTACATACTGCACAATTAAATGGAAAGGCAGAAAGGTTAAATAGAACACTAATGGAGATGGTACGAGTCAGGGCTGTGGGTAACGCCTAGGCCGGCGAGGTTGATATTACTCGAGGAATGTGGTTGAGAATTTGTTAGTTAGATGCGCGGACGAACCTGATGCGAAATCAGGAAGCCGCAGGAGGGTGAAACGTCGTGGATGAACCCGATGCAAAATCTGGGAGCCACTAGGAAGAAGTTCACAGACGAACCCGGCGCGAAGCCGGGGAGCTGTTCGGAGGTCGGTAGACGTACGGACGAACCTGATGCGAAATCAGGGAGTCGCAGGAAATGTTAGTTTGTCTCGTAACTCTAAATTAATATTTGATACAACTCGAGCGGTTAAGTTGCATCTGTGGGAACGTTACTACTAATATGAAGGATTACGGAGTAAAGATAGGTTTGACGAATCTACTCGATTTAATGGTGAACAGTTTATAAATATATATTGCAACCAGTTGTTTGTACAAATGTAATTGTAATTGTCGCGATATAGTTGAATAGTGTGTAAGTTATTACCTAAGCTGCGCGGTGTTGACGCAGTGGCGCGCCATGGCGATGCGGGGTCTGATTGTGAGAGCGGTTACAAAAGTATACCAAAAGAACTTCAATCGGGCTTGCGGATTCTAACGGGTTAACTTGATCTGAATGGTGCCCTAAGCCCAATGCTCACTGAATGCAACCGACTCTGTACATATTAGCGTGACACAACGTGAATCTACGCGTAACTGTGTTGTTATGAACCAAAGATGATCAAAATCGAAGGGTTTATATAGTCCCAAAATGTATGGAGGGGACTCATTAGAGGTTTCCATATATGGTAAGATCACGGAGTCTTCGTCGGGTACGCATGCACTTAATCGGTCACGATGCAGCTGGTTGATATCAAAGACCCTATTATCCGTATACGATAGCGAGATAAATCTTTGGGCGTCTTCCCATCTTATGCAAGCTTGAACGCCACGTGCAAGAGTAGCGTATGAGAAATAATATCCATACGTTACAGAGGAAACAAAATCAATTTTATTTCACTCAGAATTGGGGAAAAATATGTGGGGAGAAGCTGTATACAGGGTATTTCACCTAATTTGACAACCTTAAATATATCGCTTATTTTGTATGATAGAAAAAATATTCCAGCAGCAAATAACTGCTCCCTGGCTCATCTACTCATCTACACTGCTAATCCTCCCTCAAGGTCGATATCCGGATCAACATCTACAAAATTTGCATCCGCCCAGTCCTGACCTACGGTGCCCAGACATGGTGGGCACTCATCCCACAATACATACGGAAAAAACTACAAATTCTCAAAAAAAAATGCTAAAGATCATTTTGAACAAACCAAGACTCACTCCTACACTGGAGATACACAAAATGGCCTCAGTTCCTCTAATCGAGGACTTTGTAGGGAAATTAGTTTCCAATTATATTGTCACTGACCACTTAAACCCTCTTGTACGATTTACCGGCTCCTTCCGAACCGATAACATATCCTTCACTACCCGTGAACCATTCCCGATATTAAGGGCTTAGCTTGATTTTACGGCGACACTCCAAAACTCGAAGCATACTTTACTTCCTATGCACGGACTCGTGTGCTGACCAGGCTGCCGTGTTCACGAGGTCACGGCCACCCCCGCATCCTCCACCTTCCTCAACTATTAGGTCGAGTCATAAGTAACGTCCGATGCAGCTAATAAGTAGAATCTATTGTTCGTATATACCCGCTATGAGTTACCATGACAACAAGTTTTTGTTTTCACTATATAGACGAGGCTTCAGTTAATCTTTTGTCAACTGTTTTGTGTGATACACGTTACGTTAAACTGTTTTTTTTAACCTCTGAAATGGAGAGTCAAAAAGTACATGTAATGCTTTGGGAATTTAAACAAGGCAATAGTGCTAAGGCGACAGCTGAAACAATATACAGTGTATATGGTGAAGGACTAATAACTGATCGGGCAGTTAGAAATTGGTTTATAAAATTCCGTTCTGGAGATACGACCTTAAAAGACGAACCGAGGGCGGGACGTCCTTCCGACTTTGACGACAACCTTTTAAATGCAATATTGGAGCAAAATCCACGTCAATCAACAAGAGGTATAGCAGAAAGGTTGAATACATCACAATCAACGGTTAACCGCCACTTGGAGAAATTAGGGAAAGTCAGCAAGTTAGGAGTATGGGTACCTCACAATCTCAGTGAACGGAATAAAGAAGATCGCATGTCAATCGCCACAACTCTGCTCTCACGGGTAAAAATTGAGCCTTTTTTAAACAGGATTGTAACAGGCGATGAAAAATGGGTTACCTATGACAATATAGTCCGCAAAAGACAGTGGCTTGCTGAGCATCAACCACCCCTACCAGATCCTGTGAGGTTGCATTCTTTTGCAGCACTGCATGAACAAGTTTCGAATGTGGCGCTCGTTTTTATTTCCTTTGTTTTAGATATTCTATTTGTTTCGCCACATTCTATGGTTTTTTTTTGGTTATAGTTATAGTTTTTTTTAGAATCTAGCGCTGTTGAGAACTACGCAATGGTCCATCAAAGTAAATATAAAATGCTGTATCACTCTATTTAATAAGTCTACTTAATAATTAATAATAAACTAATAATTAATAAGTTAAATAAATGTTTCGGAATAGCTCGCTAAGATGTTAATTTTTGCGCGTAACGGATTAGGAATTTATATTAAATAGGCACAATCCACGTATTGCACGAATCACTTATATTTAACGGTACCGAACAAGAACAATAATGTACAAACAAAGTAAAGAGAACAATAAAGCACAAGTAACGACGAATTGTATAAAGTCTCTTATTTTACGTAGAATTTAGTTAAACAATTGTAAGTTGTTTAACTCCAGTAAGGAAACTCAGCTATAAATCTACCGCCGACGCAAATCTCTTTTGAAACCCTCTTATCTCTCTGTTAATGTTAGTAAAACCGACCATTTGTATGCCCGCGCAACGGTATTTATACCGATGCGAGGGGCAAGGAGCGAGAAGAGATAAGAGGGGGAGAACGCTCGCGCTTGTCGCCGTGGAACGGCGCTCGGCGCGAAGCTATCGAGCGTCCTCCCTACGAGCGAATCCAGAACAATAAATATACTAATCCACAAGATGCTTTGTAATATTCCTTACAGATCCGAAAGCAAACATTGTCAAGGAATAATTCACCACGAGTTGTTGAAGTCAAATTTAACGATTACTGCGGATAGATACGTTCAGCAGTTGCAAAGGGTGCAAGAGAAACTCCATGAAAAGCGTCCTGCACTCGTCAATCGCAAAAACGTCATTCTTTTACACGACAATGCGCGACCACATACAGCAAGGGTGACTCAAGAAAAAATTCTTGAGCTTGGATGGTCTGTTTTACCACATCCACCTTACTCCCCGGATCTTGCCCCGACAGACTACCACCTTTTCTGTTCCTTACAACACTTTTTGAATGGAAAAACCTTCAATTCTGAAGAGCAAGTCAGGCAGGCTGTCGAAAACTTCTTCCAGTCCAAACCAACCACATTTTACTCCAGCGAGCCGGGAAAAACCCGTAAAGGGTCGAGCTATTTCGCCGTGCACCGGGCCCGCGCCCCGGACCGGCGCACTCGGCCAACAATGTAAAGCTGCACTCCAGTACGATACTACACACCAACGGCGTGGACGAGCCAAGGGGAAAACAGATCGAGTTAGATCTCCGCCCAGCTTGCCCGGCACTATCCCAGGAATCAATGGATTCAGATTGCTCTGCCGTTGCAGCGCCCGAGGCCATGAGCCTAATAAAAAGGAAGAGGGAATCTCCAAGGAGATCTCACAGCAGAACCAGAGGGATCAACACTGCGGACTCCAAAGCCAAATCCAACATGGAGATTAAATCGAGCCCTGTTATCCCGGTCTCCAACCGGTTCTCAGTGCTGGCTGCGTTCCAGCCCGACGAAGCCAGCCCGCACCAACCAACGTCCTGACACCATGAGCCTATGAGAAACGGAAAAATACTGGGCATACCTTCAAATTTCACGTATTTCATTATTTTTTGATTGTAATTCAAGGTTATAGGTAATATTATTACACGATACTCATTTAATCTTGAAAGAAAAAAATTTATTAAAAAAATAAATAAATAAACAAACAAAAAAATGCAAGGCTTTATTATGCCTCTCTGTCAGTTTACATACCTTCCGAATCTTCAAATACTTACTGGAAACATAAAAATATAAAACATTGTAGAACACTTTTGAGTCATTTTACCTATCTTGTACCTATTTTTGTTGCAAGAAAAACGTCAATTTCTCAAAGGGACGGATGCGGACGGATGCAAATAATTAAATTTTGCAAACCTGAATCTATCAAGAATGATGAGATATGCGTGAATTTACAAACAAATACAAACAATTTTTGTTATTTACAAAAATGTAAAATCAATATAAAAAATGATACTTTGGTAGCAAAATAGTGATCATGTAAATGTTTGTAATTTTCATTACAAGAAGAAAGGTAACTAAAACCATTCCAACAAAAATTGAACCGCTAACTACTTTCTGGAAGCATAAAAATACAAAATATTGTAGAACACTTTCATGAGATTGAGACAATGTTTGGCTGATTATGAGAAAAATATGAAATAAATTCATAAAATTTTACTACATATATGTAGTATGATAGTAGAAGAATTAAAAAATTAACATGAGAATGCAGAAGCAACAAATTTTTTTTTCAGGTATGCCTAGTATTTTTCAGTTTCAAACCACTGTGCGCCGGCTCATTCGATTCCACGAGTAACAATCGTGGCCAACCAAGAATTATCCAGGAGGATAACCAGTTCACCAGGAGGGTAACTATGCAACCTCCTCCAATATACGTGAAGAACTTTTCGTACAACGTTGCCAAGTTTGAACGTGAACTCACTGCGCAATACGGGAAAACGTTCAATATAAAAATCCTCCGCGACAAGATCAGAACTACAATTTGAAAAAGTCGAATCTTTTAAACAGATTCACTTTTTAAACATTTCCAGGCCACCCTACGTGAAGATAAAATTCCATTCTTCACCTTCACAATCAACTCGGAAAAATCTCTCAGTATGGCTCTCAAAGAATTCCCCAACGCCCCTTGTGAAGACATTTTCCAGGAAATCAAATCTAAAGGGCATAACCCTGTCTCCTGCACCCAAATCCGTCGCTCCGGCACAACTAATAACCGCGACCTCACTATCTATCGAGTTAACTTCCCGTCCGGAAATTACATCGCCAACAAAAAAAAACTCTCGTGGCTCAGTATGGACCTACTAGCTTCGTACCATGTCGGTGCCAGCTAGCCATACTGATGCCCAGCGAGATCGGGTTTTAGTCCTTTCCGAGCAACTTAGAATTAAATGGCTCAGTATTGAATAATCTAGCTACGCGTTACGTCGTAATTGACTACCCTAGTAGCATAAAAATATTGGATAAATATTTTTTTCCAATATTGAAAAAATATTTTTTAAGCCACACTTTTTAAGATTGAAGAAATATTCGATCTGATATTGTACACATGTACAAGAAATATAAAATAAATATTTAGAAAACATGAGCTAAATATTCATAGAACATAAAATAGATATTAAAAAAATGTAAGGTAGATATTCAAAACATGTAAGGTAGATATTTAAAACATGTAAGATAGATATCTAAAAGATGTAAAAAAAATATTTAAATGATTGTTACGTATGAATAATATTCTCCTACGCT
Source organism: Nomada flava (assembly GCA_951802745.1). Taxonomy (NCBI): domain Eukaryota; kingdom Metazoa; phylum Arthropoda; class Insecta; order Hymenoptera; family Apidae; genus Nomada; species Nomada flava. The sequence continues at coordinate 11,912,351 of OX637903.1, forward strand.
GCGCTCGCACGCGGCGTCCGCTCTCGCGTAGGAAAGGAATACGCCTAAAGATTTATCTCGCTACCACACGACGGTTAACCCTTTTAGTATCGACCAACTGCATCGCGACCGATTAGGTGCATTCGTGACCCGACGAAGACTGTGTGCCCTTACCATATATGGAGGCTTCTAACGAACCCCTCCATACTTTTCGGGACTATATAAACCCTCCGTTTCTAATCTTCTTCGGTTGATAACTACACAGCTACGCGCATAGTCACGTCGCGTTACGCTTGTACAGAGTCGGTTGCATTCAATAAGAATTGGGCTTACGGCACCATTCAGATAAAGTTAACCCGTTAGAATCCGCATAGTCCGGTTGAAGTTCTTTCGGCATACTTGTAACCGTTCTCAGACCCCGCATCGCCAGTGCGTCAACACCGTGCAGCTTAGGTAATAATTCACACACTATTTAACTATATCGCGACAATTACACTTGTACAAACAACTGGTTGCAATATAAAGTCATAAACTGTTCACCATTAAACCGAGTAGATTCGTTAAAACCTATCTTTACTCCGTAATCCTTTATATTAGCAGTAACGTCCCACAGATACAACTTAACCGCTCGAGTTGTATCGAATATTTATTTACGAGTCAAACTAACATTTCCTGCGACTCCCTGATTTCGCATCTGGTTCGTTCGCACGCCTTATCCAAAACAAGGTAACTACTCCAACCTAGTGGCTCCCTGATTTCGCATCAGGTTCGTCCGTGCACCTAACTAATAAATTCTCAACCATATTCCTTGGGTAATATCAACATCGCCGGTCTAGGCGTTGGCCACAGCCCGGCTCGTAACATGATATTGAGCAAATACTTCAAATCTAAAAAAAAGTTAAAAAATTATAACATTCAAAATTGTACGCGTTGTCTGAGTCGACCCCATATTGTGCCTTATTGTACACTACTTACTACTCCCTTAAACAATTTTTCAACCTAAGAAATTTTTATTGGTGTTGACCGGATTCGAACTCGGGGACTCATGGATTACGGACCAACGTACTTCCCCAATGAGCTAAAACATATTACATGATATAACTAACCAGTTACATGATATAATTATTCAGAAAAGACACAATTTTATTACAAAAATAATGTTTCAACTAAAAGTGAAATTCCTTTTCCCAATGAAGCATAGTATATTATTAACAAAAAAAGAGAATACACATATATTTTTCAAAATACTTTTATTATACATTCCACGATCATGAATTATTGCCTTGTTGCTAAAGAACGCAATCGGTCCATTGTTAATTATTATTTCGTCACGCAATGATTCGCAATCCATACATTCCAATCAATATTTCAATTGATATATTGAAAAGAGAGTACAAACAAATATATATCTAATATAAATCAAATAATTTTTTCTAATATAAAATGAATATTTATTTTATATTAGGAAATAAATATGTAAGGAAGCTTACCTCACGAATGTGAATGCTCCCGCGCTCGCACGCGGGTCGATAGGGGGGGAGGGCACAGACGACGAGAAGGAACCACATGGTAAAACGAAGAGAACGAGAGTCAGTGATTTAGAATCCAAAAGTAATTACAAAACCATAATAAATCCATCTAAAGCGTAAACATAGAATATAGTTCCTTTGTTCATTGCAGAGAAACGATTCTAGTTTACTCCTTCTTAGCCCTTGATACGGTCGTCGGACGACCAACCATTACACTTTCGCTTTTGCTGTGACATCTAATAAATATTTCATAAATATTTGAGAAAAAATATTAATTTCTAATATTGAATGAATATTTATTTTTCTCTTAGAAAAAAATATTTTGTTTCAAATATTTGATACGATCCGAGGGCTAAGGGGCACGGCTGCGGAGCCGAGGATCGGTTGTTTAAGAGTTTTGTTAGTTAAACGGTCGAGCCGTTTGATGGGAAATGTGTGGATGTGCCAATGCCTATTTCATCACTGGGTGCCACTGGAAGGTCAAGGTTTTTGTGGATGTGCCAAAGCTTGTTTCATCTCTGGGTGCCACTGGAGGGTTAGAGTGTGTGGATGTGCCAATGCTTATTTCATCTCTGGGTGCCACTGGAAGGTTTTTTGTGGATGTGCCAATGCTTATTTCATCACTGGGTGCCACTGGAATGTTAGTAATTATTGCCTCGTAACTATCGATACACCTCGAGCGGTTGAGATATATCTATTCTGTGGATTCTATATACTACTTATGATTGGTAGAGGAAACAGAATGAAATAAATACGTCTATAATCAAATAATAAAATGTCTATATTCTATATCAGGGCTCGGAATTAAGTGAACTTTCGAGCCGATTTTCAGAGGCGACGCCCCCTTTCTCCGGCCGCACGTCTTGGCCCCCACGATCGCCATGCAGCTCGGCGGTCCTCAGGCGCGTAACCGCGCGGGTCGCATTAGGGCGACACCCGTAACCGTAGGTTTCCACATCACCCATGGGGTACTATTATCGATGCGTTTTTTTTTGTCAGTGGTATCCCCTGTAGGCCTATTCCACTGTGTCGCACGATAAAAAATAAATACTGAAAATGCTTTCCACTGTCAAAATTTTAATCTAGTTTGGAAGAAGTTGATTTTCGCGCACGTTTAGACGTGCTGGACAAATTTAAAATATCCACGGGCAAACTGGACGTCGCTGTCCGGATCACACGCGAGAGCGAGGAATCGTTTAACGCTGTGCGCTGTTCTGTCTTAATGCTGCGCATTTTAGAGAACGAACAATAATTATCGCATCGATAATAGTACCCCATGGGTGATGTGGAAACCTACGGTTACGGGTGTCGCCCTAATGCGACCCGCGCGGTTACGCGCCTGAGGACCGCCGAGCTGCATGGCGATCGTGGGGGCCAAGACGTGCGGCCGGAGAAAGGGGGCGTCGCCTCTGAAAATCGGCTCGAAAGTTCACTTAATTCCGAGCCCTGTTCTATATCTTAAATGGATTACAATACGTAATAATCGCGGAGTTAAAACCCACGTTTACAGTCTTTAACGTTAATAAATACGAATCCTCGAAAGGGAATGCGACCCGATCTTGCTGTCTTTCGACGAATGCGAACTTTGAAATAAATATCGTATAATGATCGAAAGGGAATTTAACCCGATCTCACTGACTTTCGACGAATGCGAACTTTATAAATATCGGTTGATGATCGAAAGGGAATTTAACTCGATCTCACTGAGCTTAACAGAATTTGTAGCGATCAATTACGGCGTGAACACGTAGGTTGACTATTCAGAACTAAGCCGTTAATAAATAAAAGTTGCTCGAAGGGGACTTGAACCCGATCTCGCTGGCATCAGTATGGCTATCTGGCACCGACATGGTACACAGGTAGTAAGGTCCATACTGAGCCACGCGAGTAGATTTCATGCCCTTTTTATATCCGAAAAGCGGACCAAAAATATGGTGGGGGTACAGAATCTTCCAAGGGAGTCCAAAAGATCGCCCTGAAGCGTTGCGTCATCGCGCCATCGCGGAAGGGGCAGACTCGACTGCATGCACTCTCGATTTCCATATAAGGGCATAATAGACGAAACGAAGGAAACAGTACTTCCTACGTAACATATTGAATGAATATTTATTTTTCTCTTAGACAAAAATAGTTTGTTACAAATATTGAATGAATATTTATTTTACATTAGTGCAAAATATTTTGCTGTGACATCTAATAAATATTTCATAAATATTCGAGAAAAAATATTTATTCCTATGTTACGAGCCAGGGCTGTGGGCAACGCCTAGACCGGCGATGTTGATATTACCCAAGGAATATGGTTGAGAATTTGTTAATAAGGTGCACGGACGAACCTGATGCGAAATCAGGGAGCCGCTGGGATTGATGTATGCGAGGACGAACCCGATGCGAAATCGGGGAGCCTCAGGAATAGAATCAAGCGCGGACGAACCTGGTGCGAAACCAGGGAGCCGCAGGAGGGTGAAACGTCGTGGACGAACCCGATGCGAAATCGGGGAGCCACTAGGAAAGAGTGCGCAGACGAACCCGGTGCGAAACCGCGGAGCTGCTGGGAGGTTGGTTTATTCACAGACGAACCCGGTGCGAAACCGGGGAGCTGTTCGGAGGTTTGGTAAACGTACGGACGAACCTGATGCGAAATCAGGGAGCCGTAGGATACAGACGAACCTGGTGCGAAACCAGGGAGCTGTAGGATGGGTTAGGTTTCGTGGACGAACCCGATGCGAAGTCGGGGAGCCACTAGGTTGGAGTAGTTACCTTGTTTTGGATAAGGCGTGTGAACGAACCTGATGCGAAATCAGGGAGTCGCAGGAAATGTTAGTTTGACTCGTAAATAAATATTCGATACAACTCGAGCGGTTAAGTTGTATCTGTGGGACGTTACTGCTAATATAAAGGATTACGGAGTAAAGATAGGTTTTAACGAATCTACTCGGTTTAATGGTGAACAGTTTATAAGTTCATATTGCAACCAGTTGTTTGTGCAAGTGTAATTGTCGCGATATAGTTAAATAGTGTGTGAATTATTACCTAAGCTGCACGGTGTTGACGCACTGGCGATGCGGGGTCTGAGAACGGTTACAAAGTATACCGAAAGAACTTCAACCGGACTATGCGGATTCTAACGGGTTAACTTGATCTGAATGGTGCCCTAAGCCCAATTCTTACTGAATGCAACCGACTCTGTACAAGCGTAACGCGACGTGACTATGTGCGTAACTGTGTAGTTATGAACCGAAGATGATTAGAAACGGAGGGTTTATATAGTCCCAAAATGCATGGAGGGGTTCGTTAGAACCTCCATATATGGTAAGGGCACAGAGTCTTCGTCGGGTCACGAGTGCACCCAATCGGTCGCGATGCAATTGGTCGATACTAAAAGGGGTAACCGTCGTGTGATAGCGAGATAAAACTTTAGGCGTCCTCCGTTCCTACGCAAGATCGAACAACGCGTGCGAGCGCAGCGTAAGAGAATATTATTCATACGTAACACCTAATATGAAATGAATATTTTGTTTCAAATATTGAATGAATATTTATTTTACATTAGTGAATAAATATTTGGCTGTGACATCTAATAAATATTTCATAAATATTCGAGAAAAAATATTTCTTCCTGAATCTAGAATACATATTGTATGTATATTTAAATATTAAAAAGAGATTCAATCTCATTTTAATATTGTATATATATGTATTCAATATTTTGTGCTACTAGGGTAAGTTCTTATTATAGCTCAACGAGATTGGGTTTTAGTCCCTTTCAAACAATTTATAAAAGTATTACCATACGGTGTTAGGCATCTTTGAACCTACACCGTATTAATATCCGTAAAGATTGAGAAAGGTGGATTTTAGTTCCGCGGCAGTCTGTAAAGTGCGAATAGCAAAGGACCAAAGAAATAGAGAATATAGACCTTTTATTATTTGAACATAGACTCATTTATTACATTTCATTTTCCTATGCCGGTCATTAGCAGTAACGTCCCACCAAGTAAGATCTGCTACGGTGACTCAGATTTTACTGGAGATGAAGAAACGAGGAGAAGTAACACAGGACTGATTATAATGTATGCTGGAGGAATGGTGAGTAGGAGAAGTAACAGACAGCCAGTGGTCACATTGTCAAGCACGGAAGTTGAATTAGTAGCTGCAACCGAATGCATGAAAGAAGCACTGTATGTGAAATCTTTACTTAAAGAAGTTACAGGAAAAGAAGTAGATATCAGATTGTTGGTTGATAACCATAGTGCAATAGTCATTATTAAAAACGGTTTAGGATATAAAAGAAGTAACACATAGATGTGAAATACAATTTTCTGAATGAGAAAATCAAAGAAGGAACATTAACAGTTGAATATTGTCCAACGGATAGTGAATTGGCAGACATTGTAACCAAACCTGTTATTTTAGGTAGGACGGGTTCAATAATGAACGAGGAGACTTGTATATTTTAAAGTATTTATTACCCGATCGGCGTACGTTGTCGCCAACCAAAACTCTCTTTGTTCCTCAACTGTCCGAACGCTGCTTCGCGCTCCCTACTCCAACCTCGGCACTCCGCCACCTTCACATCGGTCTTCCGACCGATCCGACATCCTCCCACCATTGAGATGAGAACACTCTTTCATCTCAATCTATACAATTGTGATTCTGTTAACAATATGACAAATAATCGGGCCTCCGTACCCGTCTACCGCTTCGCGTCGTAACACACTCATCCTCGCGGAATTCGTTACAATTTTTATATTCCTTAAGGACAACTCCATTGGTGTCGGAATCGAAACTATGCCTAAGCTCTAACGGGTAAATCCGCTGTATAGGCCGCACCAGCTCACCACAGGCGGTTGTCAAACGGACTACACGTACGCGATTATCTTTCCCAGCAATCACTTCTTTCACACGTGCCAACGGCCACTCCAAACGCTTTACATTCTCATTCTCGACCAATACAATATCGCCAACACTTACTTCATACATGTTATCGCCCTTTGTCTTTGAATGTCTATGCATTAACGCGCCTAAATATTCGTTGCGAAATCTATGTCGCAAATCGTCCTTAACCTTCTGACGATATAAGTAACGCTTATCTATTCGACATTTTTCGATTTGATCGAGATCCAAAACGCCAATTTCTTTGATCTCATGCAAAAACATCGATGGCGTGAGAGGTACTACTTCCTGCTCCCTTTCCGACATGAACGTAATCGGTCTAGAATTAATAACAGCTTCGCGGTCCAAAAGCACTGTCAACATTTCTTCGTACGTCAAGCATGACCTTTTAAGGGTACGCCTTAATAATCGCTTTAAAATTCCAATCAGGCGTTCCCAAAATCCTCCCCACCAAGCTGCTGTAGGGGGATTGAATCTCCATTCGATCTGCTCTAAATTTACAGTTCTGGATAACTTCGTATAATCAATGCGTTTAAATATGTTGTTTAGACCCACAAAATTTGTTCCATTATCGCTGTAGATAATAGTAGGCCGTCCGCGACGGGCAATATGACGCCTCAGTGCCATTAAAAATGACGCCGTACTTAAGGACGTAATTAGCTCGAGATGCACAGCTCTAAAAACCGCACAAGTAAATAGACAAATCCACGCTTTCTGTCCGCCCTTAAGATAGATGGGGCCCGCACAATCTACTCCTATAACTTCAAAAACCGCTGCATCCCTAACTCGGTTTAACGACAGGGGTGCCGGTACAGATCGCAAAGGTTTCGAGTCATACCTACGGCAGTTCACACAGTGCGCTATGACCGTACGAATTGCCTTCCTACCTCCCAGAATCCAAAACTTTTCCCTTAAGGAACTCAACGTTATTTCTGCACCTGCATGTTAAAGACTTTCGTGCTTTTCTCTTATAATTAACGTAACCAGCTGATGACAATTAGGCAAAATAATAGAACATCGAAAATTATAAGTATCTTCACGAAGAACAATCTTAGTATTCAAACGAAGTATATTATCCTCATCTTTAAATGGCAGAAAATGCTTAATACTTACATCATCTTCTCCGGTAAAACACTCCGTCTGAATTATCTTTATTAACAGAACCTCTGCCTCTTTTATTTCGTCAAGAGAAGGCTCTTCCCTTTTCCGAGATCCTAAACTATTTCTACAGTTAAAACAAAATCTTCTCATCCAAGCTACGATGCGTACAGTTTTAGAATAACTGGAAGCAATTCCAGAATACCACGCTGTCACTTTCTCAGAATTCTCTTTTACTTACGTCATCAGCGTAGCATTTACCTCTGAAGTTCTGCTTGCAGTTTTCTTCAATTCTCTATTTATCTCGTCTTCATTGTAACTAAATCCGCTGTTTGGCCAATTTTCAGATGCCATACTCAACCAATCCGGACCCTCCCACCATCTGGAAATTACCAATTGACCCACCGTACAACCTCTCGATGGTAAATCCGCTGGATTTAAACGTCCCGGTACATGATTCCATTGCTCTGGGCCTGACAACTTACGAATTTCTTTAACTCTATTCCAAACAAACGTACCCCAATTACGATCTCTGCGAATCCACGCCAAAACTGTAGAAGAATCGGTCCAATAATAAACTCTGATTTTCTTAAAACATAAAGACTCCAAAATTGATACCGATAGTCTAACTCCAATCGTCGCAGCCAACAACTCCAAACGTGGAATACTACACCGCGTGCCGGCACTATTCTTTCCTGCCGGTGCAACTCGCGTTTTCGCTTGTACAAAATTAACTTTTACATTGGAATCGCTTTGTATGCGAATGTATACTACCACTGCATATGCCAATTTACTAGCATCACAAAATATATGCAGGGTTACATCATCCTTACCCTGGATTTCCCCTAGTATACTACGCGGTATCTCTATTTTATCTATATTTTCTAAATCGTTTACCCAATTCAAAAATCTGGCTTTAATATCTTCAGCCACGTCTTCATCCCATGATAACTTCTGAGCCCACGCCTCTTGTAATAAAATTCTTGGGCAAAGTGTTATGGGGCATATCAACCCTAAGGGATCGAAAACACGATGCGAAAGAGAAAGGATAGTCCTCTTCGCAATTTTCCCGTTGCGAAATTGGTCCAGAGATGGTACATTTAGGGATAACGTGTCAAGTTGCTTATTCCATACAATACCCAATACAGCCGTCTTGCTTACTCGAGATTCATCCTCATTATACTCCCACCCTCGTAGGTCAAATCCAGCCAAATCCATGCCTTCTTCCGCATCACAAATAAACTTATTTAACTGCTCTACGGAATTCACACTAGTAACGCAATTGTCCACATAAAAACGCTTTAACAGTTTCAAAATATTCTGTTCGCAAAACTTCACATTCGATTTATCCAGGGATTCAATCAAACCACATAGATGCATCTCAATTATCGCGCCTAAAATAAATGGACTGCACGAAACACCGAAAACGACTCTACAATGTCTTAGAGTTACAATATTGTCATGACAATCATACCATAAGAATCGTAAAAAATCCCTGTCTCTTTTGTCAATGCTAATCTGCAGAAATGCCCTTCTAATATCCGCAATTACACCAATCTCACCTTCTCTAAAGCGCAATAAAACGGAAGTCACACGTTCGATGAGATTTGGTCCTCTCTCCAGACATTCGTTCAAGGATCGAAACTGGCGCTCCTTGGCTGAAGCGTCGAACACTGGTCTTATCCTTGTTGTACTATTCTCCTTAACGACGTGACGATGTGGCAAATAGTGACCCCAATTATCCCTTTCCTTCTCTGGAACACACTCGATTATGCCCTCAGCCAACCAACTTTCGAAGACCGCCTGATAGTCCGCATAGAGACCCTCTGCTCGCAGCTTCTTCACGGTTGATTGCAGACGTCGAACAGCTACATCCTTATTGTCATTCAATCCAGGATGATTTTCTAACCATGGCAATTGCACTTCATAACGTCCCAGGTTATTCACTTTTACCGTTTTCAGGAAGCTCTCCTTCACCTCCTCTTCACGTTCCTTCTGTGTTTTGGTTTCAATAGGATCTTTAATACCCAAAACATCTAGTGTCCATAAATCTTCAATGTTGTTCTCCTTAACAAACATAGAAATTGCCATCAAGGTTGCATTCTCACGCTCCTCGACTAAAGGCACTGCACCCATGAGCGTCCATCCTAGCAGAGTTTCTACAGCTACCAAACCGCACTGCAAAATATGTCTTCGGCCAGTCAATAGTTTACCAGCGCTGTCGGCTCCTATGAGAATTGACACTGATAGAACGTCACTATTCACATCCGTAATTTCAATATTCAATCTCTTCAATTCCTGAAACCACGCTCCATTTGTTATCGGCGGAATTTCTCCACAAATAATCTTTTGTCCCAACGCGGAGAAATTACACGCGAATCTATTGTCCAAACTTCTCAAATGTACGAGATATTGCTTGTGGTTCACTGTGTCCGATTTTTGTCCACCAAAAAGAGAGTGTGTCACTAAACGCTCGGCAGTCGGTTTATATTCCATTAACCTCGCCGCCTCCTCCGTGATGTAGGATCGCTGTGATCCGGTATCGATAACTGCACGAACAACAGTCTCCACGTTTTCGTTTCTTAATTTAACGCGTAGAGTTTGCATAAAAACTTCCGGAACTTGACAAGAGTTGACCATACTACACTCACTATTCACGGTTTCTTTACTTTTAGGCTCATTTTCTCGCCTTCCCATTTCTGGACACATTATCACTGCGTGTCGACGGGAGCACCAGGCACACTTTACATTTACGCGACACATTTTAAACCCATGACCCTTCTTGAGACAATTGAAACATGCATGCTTCTTCTTAATACACTCCTGCCTCTCTGAAAGTGTCATCTTCCTAGCCTTTCCACAGTTGGTGCTCTCGTGGTCACTAAGATCGCAAAACAAACACGAATTACTTTTACTCTTTATCGTGAGTAAACCCATCGCACTCGGAATGTCTTTGCTATCCGCGCGGGTCTTGTATTTCTTCGGCTTCTCGGAATCTGCATCGCTTACACCTACTCGAAAACCTTTCACTGCCATCGAAATTCTCAGCTCATTCTGCACTTCATTGTCTAAGAATTGTATAAGATGCGTCAATCGGTCTTTAGATTGTGTCACATTTTCTTCGTTTTGTGGCGCTGTATTGTACGTTTTGTTACTTCGCTGCCACGCGCGCAACAACTCCTCCGGTAAGGACGATTCCACCAATGGAAACAGCATTGCTGCGCATTTGTCGGTTGTGACGCCGAGAGACTCCAGCGCCCTCAAGTACGACTCAATCTTATCGTACAGACTTGAAAGCGGAACATCCTTGGCAGGTGTAATAGCATTTTGCAACACCAACTGTAGCAATTCTCTCACATACACTTCTATTTGCAAATCCTCACGGCCAAAACGATTTTTCAGACTCACAATCACCTTTTCATAGTTTTCACCCGTCGGCGGGTAACTCTTCACTAATTCCGCCGCACGCGAATCCGGAACCATAGCTTGCACTAAATATTGGAATTTATCTTCCCTGACTATATTAACGTCCTCATGAATTTTTTTAAAAAGACTCCAGAATTGCAGCCAATTACGTATGTTCCCGTCAAATTTGATCAATTCGATCTTTGGCAGTTTAAATGTTTTCCGTACTTCACCTTGCACGACCGGCATAGGCGCATGCACCGTTGCACTTCCTCTTAACGCCATGTAATCGGCAACCTCGTGCTTTGCCTGTATAAACCTCCTTCTATACTCATCCGCGTCGTCGTATTCTCGCTGAATCTCTTCTTCTGTCCTGTCCGGAAGATCGAATAACGAATCGAAAACGCTCTTCGTGGTGGCATCCAATTCATTCGCTTTTCCTTCCAACATCTCAAGAGCCACCAAAATTCGTCGGTCACCGGCTTGATCTCCAAGACATTCATTCAACGCATTCAAGGCTTTCGTAAACGCAGCACGCTGCGACGTTCTTCTCCTCTTCATTACATCCATATCGAAACAATTACACAATTACACTTTACGATAACACGAACCCACGTCCTGTCACGGTCGCCAGATGTTATTTTAGGTAGGACGGGTTCAATAATGAACGAGGAGACTTGTATATTTTAAAGTATTTATTACCCGATCGGCGTACGTTGTCGCCAACCAAAACTCTCTTTGTTCCTCAACTGTCCGAACGCTGCTTCGCGCTCCCCACTCCAACCTCGGCACTCCGCCACCTTCACATCGGTCTTCCGACCGATCCGACAAAACCGTTAAATAAGATTAAGTTTATACAATGTAGAGATAAGATAACTATTAACTAAACTATTAGTAATTGTAGTTTTAGAATTAAGGGGGTGTGTTTGTAGTAATTTTAAAACGTGAGTGTTGGCCATGCTGATCAAGGTGTGTGTGAGAGGGACAGATGTGTAGGTAGAATCGAGAGAGAGTGTGTGTGAAAAAATGAGAGCTGGTTGTGATAAATGGAGAGCTGTATAAAAATAAGATATTAAGGATATAAGTGTGCTAATTAATTAATTATAAGTAGGAGTGTATATCTAGACTAAGCTTATATTAATCTAATATACAGGGTGAATCACGAATCGTGATCAGTAGAGATGACTCAGTTATTAGCAGTCCGATCGAAAATGTTTTTATCAGGTTTTGCATGGTTTCAAGAGAGCTTTAGCACGCTTATAAAAAATTATTTGTCAACTCTTTTTTTTATATTTTTTCAAGGACACCCTGAAGTTTTTGCAAATAAACATATACTTTTGTTATGCCTATCTGTTAGATGATTTCAAGACGAATTCGGTAAATATTGGAACATCACTTTTTTTTCATCTGGGTCGAGACAAAAATTTAAAAACTTTGTATTACAAGGAGTACAAGGAGTCATATTGCTGACAAATCGAAATTTGTTCTGACCTCTTGCCTACTCTTTGAAAACATTTCGTTCTGTACATTTGAACACATCTAAATTGTTAGTAATCTTTGCGGTATTCGTGAGCGTACAGGTTCTAATGATGAGTTACAGTATCGACGAAAAGTTGGGGATGATTTTGATCTACGGGGAGTGCGGGCGTAATTCAATGTTAGCTCAACGTCCAAAATCTAAAACGAAAATACGATATGATAATTGTTTATGGTGCGTGTGATGAAAATGCTATAAGAGCTAAGATCTTGTACCAAGCTAAGTATCCTGATCGAAATCAGCCATCGCATTCTACCTTCTTAACCCTTAACTGCTACTGTGGGGTCCAGGAGTATCCCTGACGTTAAAAAAGGCGTTATAGTTTTTCTCACAATCAACAGATAGCTCTAGGTGTCTCTGCAATCCTTAATTAGGTTATGGTTCACAATTAGCCACATTAGCTTTGCAAATAATAGTACGTCTTTCGGATTTTAAATAAAAAGGTCTAAGAAGACCCCACTATTAGGTTAATGTAAGTTTTTTCCAGCTACTAGAATAGTTGTTTTTTTATCACTTCTATTTTAAAATATATGCAAAAATGTAAAACAGTAAATAATTATATAGAAATTTGAGGTTACCTATAATTTTTAAGATGGCATCATCAAAAACGTCAATCAATGATGAATTAGGGGATTTGTTTGAAGATCCACTTTTTGTGGAATCCGATGAGGAAAGTGACGCGGATGATGGAGAATATATACAAAGTAATCACGGGACATCGTCTGAATTTTCATTTGAAAGCAGCGAATCAGATTGCGATACAGAAGATAATAATTTTCCTCCCGACCAAGAATGCTTTTTTGGCAAAAAACGCTGTTATAAGTGGTCCAAAAAGGCTCCTGTAATAACTCGTACTCGCGCATGTAATATCGTTACTGGGGTTTCTGGTCCAAAACACGATGCAAAAAACATTGATTCCTCTGATATATTGTCGGCTTGGCAATTGTTTATTACAGATGATTTTTTAGAGACAGTTTTACTCAACACCAATATCAATATAAACGAGAAAAAAGGAAAATATATGATGCCTGAAACAACGTATTTGAAACTTTTAGATATGATAGAATTGAAAGCTTTTATAGGCCTGCTTTATTTGTCGGGTATAATGAAGTCAAACCACGAAAATATTGCAGGACTTTTTGCTAACGATGGAACTGGACGCGACATTTTTCGTGCTACTATGAGCATGCAACGATTTTTATTTATATTATCATGTTTGCGTTTTGATTGTGCTGCCACGAGAGATGTTAGGAAAATTGATGATAAACTTGCAGCAATTAGAGATCTATGGGAAGTATTTATAACTAATTGTAAGAAATATTATACACCGGGATGCAATGTCACGATTGATGAAATCTTGGTTCCATTTCGTGGTAGATGCAGCTTTCGAATGTATATGCCTAATAAGCTGGCTAAGTATGGACTAAAAATACTGTGTCTTTGCGATTCGCAAACATTTTACTTATGTAATGCATTCGTCTACACTGGTAAAAACACAAATAAAACAACATTATCAATCCCAACTGAAACTGTTCTCGAGCTTGTAACACCGATTGAGAACACAAACCGGAATATCACTCTAGATAATTGGTTCATGTCACTTGAATTGTGTGACCAATTGAAAGCCAGAAAGTTGACAGTCTTAGGCACTATAAAACAAAATAAGCCCCAAATTCCACAAGAATTCAAGCCAAATAGAAAACGTCCTGTAGAATCTTCTTTATTTGGACATAATAATGAAAAAACTATTTGCTCCTATGTACCTCGAAAAAATCGAGCTGTTGTACTATTATCCACCATGCACAGTGATCAGAAAATTAGTGACTACAAGAATAAACCTGATATCATAATTGATTACAACCAGACAAAGGCAGGAGCAGATGTTTTAGATCAGTTATGTGCTAACTATACTGTCTCGCGTCGAACACGTCGTTGGCCACTAACTATTTTTTATACAATTTTAAATATAGTAGGCGTAAATGCTACTGTTATACTTCGATATAACAAAAATATGGGCGAACTCAATAGTATAACGAGAAGAAACATGCTAAAGACTCTGGGAATGGCTTTAGTGATGCCCCACATTAAACGTCGTCCTGTTCGATACCTGAAGCGGGAATTAAGAAACGTAATTACCAAAATTAGTGGGGATACACCTTCCTCAACACCGTCTGAATCAGAACCACTAAGAAAAGCCAGGTGCTGCATATGTCCGAGGCAAGCAGATAAAAAAACTAAAGTGGTGTGTGAAATGTGTGATAAACATATATGCCAGAGCCACCGACACTCAATTTGTCCAAATTGTTTACTATTATGTTAATTATAGTTCCTAGTATGTATAATGTACAGTTACATTCAAATAATACCTATTTAAAATTTTTTTTTGCCTAATTTAAGTTTTTGTTATTGGGGTACTTTAGGACCCCACCATAGAGTTACCGTATTTCTATTTTACCATAGCAGTTAAGGGTTAAGGCTTCGTCGAAGACTCAAAGAACATGGCAATTTTAATGTACAGAAACGTAAAAGGTATCACAAAATTGTAAATAACGAAGGATGTCGTACTTCAACCTTAGCAGCTATTGTCCATAATCCGCATATCAGTACACGGCAGATTTCGCGTGGTATGGACATTTGTCAAAGCAGTGTTGTGCGTATTCTTCATTCGGAGAACTTTTATCCGTATCACCTGTCAGTACATTAAAAGATACATGGACAAGACTTTGGAAAACGCGTACCGTTCTGTGAGTGGTTTTTGCACCAGATGCAAGATTTAAATGGTACATTTGTACAGACCGTTTTATGGACTGACGAAGCCGCATTACCAAATTGCGGAAATGTTAATACAAGAAATACACATTATTGGGCAACAGAGAACCCACATTGGCTTCGTGAAGTTGACCACCAACACAGGTGGAATTTGAATGTTTGGTGCGGCATAATTGGTCACCACATCATTGGACCGTACTTCACTGAAAGATCACTAACAGGTCAAACATACTCCACATTCTTGTCTGAAACACTGCCAGGCCCATTAAAAAATGTACCATGTTTAATCCGTCAAATAATGTGGTATCAACATGACGGTTGTCCAGCACATTATGCTCGGGTATCGCGGCAAGTATTAAGTAGAATGTTTCCTAATCGTTGGATCGGACGTGGCAGTAACATTGATTGGCCAGCTCGCTCACCAGATTTAACGCCGCTGGACTATTTCCTTTGGGGAACATTAAAAAATGAAGTTTATCGCGAACCACCAACGACAGCGGAAGATATGCGAGAACGTATTATTAGTGCAGATGCTGCAATAACCACAGAAACACTGGAAAAAGTTCTTCACTCACTGATAATTCGATTACGTAAGTGCATTGACTGTAATAGACAGCACTTCGAACACAGCTTGAAATAAAATTTGTTTAAAAAATATCTCAGTAATTATTCATTTGAAGTCCCACTTTGTGTAATACTTTTTTACGCCAAATTTGATGATTTAACCCAGGGCTCGGAATTAAGTGAACGTTCGGGCCGATTTTCAGAGGCAACGCCCCTTTTCTCCCGCCGCGCGTCTTGGCCCCGCGATCACCAATCGGCTCGAAGGTCCTCAGGCGCGTAGCATATGAACCGCGCGGTCCATGGGACGATGTAGAATCCTATTGATACGAGTGTCACCCTAATGCGACCCGCGCGGTTACGCGCCTGAGGACCTTCGTGCTGCGCGGCGATCGCGGGGGCCAAGACGTGCGGCGGAGAAAGGGGGCGTTGCCTCTGAAAATCGGCCCGAAAGTTCACTTAATTCCGAGCCCTGATTTAACCGAATTCGAAAAAAAATATTAGACATTCCATTTAAAAAACTGAAGGTGACCCTAATATCTCAATAAAAAAGTAAGGTAACAAAAAACAAATTAGAGCACTGTATGTCCCTCTGGATACCATGCAACTTTTGCTTGATACATTTTTTCGTGCAACAAATACCTTACGAGTTATTTGAGGTCGTCATGTTAGGAGACTCACCCTGTATGCAGGGTGGCCCGGAACCCGCGCAGTATTTTTAAAAAAGGGGTAGCTGAGGTGATTCTGAACAACTTTTTCCTTGACCAAAATATTGTTTGAAGCTTCGTTTTTTAGTTATTAACGAAAAACACTGGCCAATGCGAGCGCCCGTATAGCCCGAGCTCAGTCACAATTGCGCGCGGCCGAGATCGGGTGCATCGAGGGGCAACGTACGGCAAATATTACAATCGTCTTACATTAAGAATAGTGTATAATTTTTCGTTATTCATCAATAACAATTTAATTAACAAGTCGTTTAATAACTGTTCCATAGTTTTATTCGTTTTCCGAAACGAATAAAGTGTTTTATTAATTATGAAAAAAGTGTTTGGATGATTAATGATTAATGTTAGAAAAGGGTAGTTAAATAAACTTATCCATTCGACCGCGAATTTACCTGCTTCGACGGTGTCTTGCCATATGGTCATTGTACCGATCCTGACCTATCCTAATTTAAATTTAATTTAAATGCCACGTCCCGGCAATCGATACAGATCTGATTCGCACTTGTTTCCACACGCACATGACACACACATTAACTTTCGTAATGTTCGTAAGTGCGTGTCCTGTGCGTGTGGAAACAAGTGCGAATCAGATCGTATCGATCGCCGGGACGTGGCATTTAAATTAAATTTAAATTAGGATAGGTCAGGATCGGTACAATGACCATATGGCAAGACACCATCGAAGCAGGTAAATTCGCGGTCGAATGGATAAGTTTATTTCACTACCCTTTTCTAACATTAATCATTAATCATCCAAACACTTTTTTCATAATTAATAAAACACTTTATTCGTTTCGGAAAACGAATAAAACTATGGAACAGTTATTAAACGACTTGTTAATTAAATTGTTATTGATGAATAACGAAAAATTATACACTATTCTTAATGTAAGACGATTGTAATATTTGCCGTACGTTGCCCCTCGATGCACCCGATCTCGGCCGCGCGCAATTGTGACTGAGCTCGGGCTATACGGGCGCTCGCATTGGCCAGTGTTTTTCGTTAATAACTAAAAAACGAAGCTTCAAACAATATTTTGGTCAAGGAAAAAGTTGTTCAGAATCACCTCAGCTACCCCTTTTTTAAAAATACTGCGCGAGTTCCGGGCCACCCTGTATAACCTAACTAAAAGAATTATAGATTAATAAATAATATTCACTGCAGAAAAATTCGTGTTGTCATTAAATTATAAATTAATATTTCATACAAAAGAGACATTGAATTGAAACTTTTCATAGAGGTTTATTTGATTATTTACATTTATTTATTTCTGTTAAGTATCATTTAATGTTCCCGGACTCCCCGTTCCTCGACAGAGAGAAGGGGGCACAGGATGGACTTCCAACCGGGCGCGTCTCCGGGTGGCGGATAGGAGGATGGCCAGGGCGAGGTGCGGCGGGCGGCGGCCCGAGGAACAGCTCATGGCTGGTCCATGGGACCACTCGCTATGCCGCACGGAACCCTGGCTAGCATGGGTGATAAGTGCAGGTCCGGGAAGTAAAAACCCCGCGACAGGCACAAAAACCTGGCCGCGGACCAGTCCTCCAAGCCAAGGTGGAAGCTATCGTGCTGAGGGCTGGATGGCACAGGGTTACAGTGCCGCAAACGATGCCCTTGGGATACCGGGCGACCTCCCATTGTATCTAGCCTTACCCCCTCAATCGGGCTCTGAGGGGGCGGACCTAATACTTCCCGACCACTCGTGGGACCCAATATGGAAAAAATATAAAAGAAACAAAGATACGGGTCGAGGGTGAGGGGGCCTCGAAAGAGGCAACCACGGCGAGGTCCGGGAGGAACCTGAAAGGATGGACGTTGCGGAAGTAACGGCCAAAATGGAAGGGGCCACCGTGACCGACGCGGTTGAGATGACTCGGGAGGAGCGGGAAGGGGGGTCAACCCCCCGGCCCCTCAGCCCGAGGATTCTAAAGGTGGGTCCAGACTTGTTGCGTCCCCGCATACTGTTACCAAGATAAGGATCTAGTCAAGTGGCCTAGAAGAGGTTTGGGAGAAAATGTGGAGTGTTTCTTGTTTCCTCGTTGCATTAGCCGTTACGCGGTTCGGCGGATCGAGGAATTGTCGGTATTTTACCAGCTCCAAAGGAGGCAGTAAGCGGCCGTAGATGTGTGCACTCGTCCTTGCGCCACTGCCAATGTGTTAGCTCGCCCCTGAGCTGCTGTACATGTGTGAACTTGTCTGTGCGGCGCTGTTCCTATGTATTGTAGACTGTTTAGGCCTAGGAGATAGGGCTCATTCAGCCTATGCCTACGAGATAGACCAGCCCCCTTGGCGACGTAGGACTGTTGTGAGTGCTTGCCCAGTTCAGCCCTCGGTCAGGTTTATGACGCGGTCGAAACTAATGCTATTTTTGCGGAGTAATTTTTAGCCTTTCGCCCATCTAAGTGCAGGATTTAGATGGCAAGGATTAGAATAAAAGAACACATGGTAAAGAGCCATGCAATTTCAATCGACACAACACTTTCCCTTTTTTAATACAATTAACGCCATTAATATTGATCGACGGACATGTGAAAATCAATGCCGCAATATATGAACAAAAAGTTATTTGTAAAATATTTTTATAAGTATTTTTATATTTTTATAAATAATGAAGATTTATTATATACGTGTTACATATGAATAACATTTGTTTTGCGCTGCGTTCGCACGTGCCGTTCGATCTTGCTTAAGAACGGAAGACGCTCAAGGTTTTTCACTCACTATCATACGAATAATAGGGCCTTTTGATATCAACTGAATTTATCATAACCGATTGAGTACATGCGTGATTCGGCCAAGACCCCGCGATCTTACCATATATGGAGGCCTCTAATGAGTCCCCTCCATACATTTTGCACTATATAAACCCTTCGTTTTTGATCATCTTCGGTTCATAACTATACAGTTACGTGCGTAGTTACGTCGCATTACGTTTGTGCAGAGTCGGTTACGTTCAGTAAGAATTGGACTTAGAGTACCAATCAGATCAAGTTAACCCGTCGGAATCCGCGAAGTACGGTTGAAGTTCCTTCGGTATACCGTGTAACCGTTCTCCGACCCCGCATCGCCAGTGCGTCAACACCGTGCAGCTTAGGTAATAATCACACACACTAATAAATGATATCGCGACAATTACATTTGTATAAACAACTGATTTACTATATAAAGTTATAACTGTTCATCAATAAATCGAGTAGATTCGTTAAAACCTATCTTTCCTCCGTAATTCTTTACATTAGTAGTAACGTTCCCACAGATACAACTTAACCGCTCGAGTTGTATCGAACAATAAATTAAACTAACAAATTCTCAACCATATTCCTTGAGAAATATCCACATCGCCGGCTTAGGCGTTGCCGACAGCCCCGGCTCGTAACATACGACTTAGAAATTATTATTATACTAGAATTATCAACTTTAGTCAACCTAATCCGGCCAAAGGCAGCCAGAAAAGATACAAATTTAAAGAAAGCTATAACGATTCAAGAGCGACTCAAGTACCTCCTTTGGAGCGGGTCAAAATACCGACAGCGCGTGGTACGGCCGAACCAAGTAAAAAGTAACACTATGAGGTATCAAAAAACACTTCACATTTTTTCCCAGACCTTTTCTAAACCACTTGACTAGGTAACAAATCCCGGTTCGGTAACAAATGTGGACGGACTTTTACGTGTAAATGAATAGAAATACGTCCAAACCCACATCTCGTTACCAAAAACTGACGTCACCGGCGTCAGTAACAGAAGAACGCAACAAGTCTGGACCCACCTTTAGAAGAAAAAGAGCAGAAGCGGGGCCTCAAGAAAGAGGAAACGCAAAGCTTGGATGCTTCAGCAGCTTGAGGGACCAGAAACTGGATACCCAAGTGCGGGAGCAGATTCCCAGGGGAAAGGGGGCTCAGAAAGCGAGCAACCACCCAAGGGAATCCTTACACCCATGACGGCCGGCGGGGAGGGCAAAGAGGGAAGGGGCCTGAAATGGCCACGACCCGAAGGGCACACCCCGCCGGAAGGTGCGGCGTGAAAAAGAAAGGGGGAGGAAGGTGGCAATACTGCCAACCGGCTACCCTAATGAGAGTCTCTCCAGAGAACAGGGAGACCTGGTCCGGAGAGAAATCGTCAAGGTGATGGATGGGATCCCAGATGGGGAGCACATCCCGTGCTTTGACGAAGGCAAATGGAGCGGAGGAGCACTGTGGCTGGTGTGTGCGGAAGAAAAATCCAAGAAATGGATCCAGACCACGGTGCCGACCATCAAGCCATGGGAGGGAGCCACACTGGAAGTAGTGGAAAAGGAGGCCCTCCCAAAGCTCATCAGGATGAACGTCATCTTCCCGGGTTTACCAGAGGAGACAGACGTCATCCTGAGAAGGCTGGCGAAACAGAACCCCGGGCTCAAAACCAACATATGGAGCGTCTGGGGAAAAATGGAGACCCCCAAGGCGGTACACTACGCCATGGGAGTCGACGAGCTCTCTTACAAAGAGCTGAAGCTCAAGGGCTTTGCTGTCTACGCGGGGCTCGGCAGCGTTCTCTTTAGGGAGAGCCAGGCTGGGACAGCGGAAAAGCGGCGAGGCCCAGGGGAGAAAAACAAGAAGCCGGCGACCGGGAAGGACCAACCGGGAGGGAAGACGGGGAAGGTGTTTCACACCACCAAACCCGCGGCCCCCACGGAAGGGACACCCGCGACCCTGGCAAAAACGGAGAAGACGAAACCACCGGAGACAGGGGAAGGAAGACAGTCGGGGGAGACCGAACAGGGCCTACCCGGACTGTCGGAAGCCATGGATCCGGGGGTCGCAGATTCAAGCAAAGAACCGGAAGTGGGCACGAACTCGGGGGAGGTCCCAGAAATGGAGGCCGCCACGAGCGCGAAAGCACCCCGGGGAAAAGTGGGCGCAACGGCCTGGACGATCGCTGGACGTCGGGCACGTGGCAGACCCACTAAGGCGACGGAAATCGCCCGGAAAGGGGACCAGACGAGCAGGGGAAGCATGAGAGCTCACCTGCGAGCTAGGCCCGCCGGAAGAGGGACGGTCAGAGGGGGACAGATGCCGGGTAAACTGGCGAACCCGATGACCGGGGGACAGGAAGAAGGGACTCAACGAACGGACCCCATCCACAGAAGCCCCGGGTAACAGGCGGAAGCGGGGCAAAAGCAACAGTGGTATCAAAAACTGAGGCATGCCACCGCTTCACGCAGATTAACTTGCACCACTGTATAGTGGCCACGAGCGGTTTAGAGCGTGACCTAACAGTGGGAAAAGCACACATAGCACTCATACAAGAGCCATGGCGTGCCATACAAGCCATACAAGAGCCATGTAATGGGTGCGTGGGAGGGTTGGGATTGGTGAAGGGAACACTAATACATGGGCCCAACGAATCCGGTCCCAGAACCTGTATCTTCGCAAAAAAGGGAGTGAAGATACTAAAAATGCCAGATTTTTGTTACAGAGATCTGACAGCAGCGAGGATTATGACAGGACTCGAAATGGGACCGCGTGAAATAGTGGATTGTTCGGCGTACCTGCCGTATGACTCAAGTCACCCCCCCCCCCGGAGGGGCTAAAAGCATTAGTCGACTTCTGTAGGGAAAAAGGTCTGCCAATGGTGGTGGGGTGCGATGCAAATTCGCACCACAGCGCCTGGGGCAGCACAAATATAAATGGCAGAGGAACGGCCCTAATGGAATACCTCTCTGCCACGGAACTGGAGATTTTTTTTTTTTTTCGAGGTGGAAATCTTCGAAAGACACCTCCCGCCCTGGGGGAGAGCAGGAGGTAGTGTCGGATTTATACCGACTAAAACCACCCCGGTTACCTAACCTCGGCGCTTGTAGGGGAGGCCCCGTGACCTACGAAGACACTTCCGGTGCCTCACCACGCCCGGCCATTGCGGCCCCATCCGCGGGAGGGTCTGAAGGACCCTCCGAAAAACTCTGTGCAGTAGCACCTGGCCGCGCCAGGGGTAACACCCAGCGCGGCCTACCTTCTCCAGGCCGTGATAAGGGCGACTCGGGCCCCCACCCGAACCGCCCACGGCTCTCCGACGGCCCCGCGGGATTGGGGGGGATTGTTCCTCCCCGGCAGGACCGCCCGTACACGGGGTATTGGCGAGTTCAACCAGCAGGGGTGAAGGGGAACACCTCAGCGCCCCTAGGGTCCATCAGCCATTCACACCGCGGGAGGGGGGGATCTCGCCACCGGAAAACGGCCGGCGAGCCCGCCCCTCCTTCATTTTCGACACCGTTTCCGGCTGTCGGGCAGCCCTGCGGGATACCGGAAGGACATAATCCTCCCACAGCAGGGCCGCCCGTCTACTGAGTCAGCGGTGACGGTTATCCGAGAGACGGGAGGGGGGGCACCTCCGTCGTCCCTCGGACCGTCACCGCTTTTACACCACGGGAGGGGGGGACCTCGCCAGCCTGCGCAAACGCAGCCGGCGAGCCCTGACCCTCCGTCTTTCGTGTCGGACGGGATCGGTCAATTCCCGATCCCGCTCCGCTGCCTCCTTTCTGCGAAGAACATCCTCGCAGAAGGAGGCCACCGCTACCCAGGCTTTCTCGCTGCCCAGCATCATACTAACGATGCGAGGCAGCGAGAGATCCGCCCCCACTTGCGCCCTCAACGCCCGGCGCTCCGCCGCCCATTCCGGGCACTCCTCGAGAGTGTGCTGCGCTGTGTCCAGCGCAGCCCCACACTCGTGGCACTCCGCCGTCGCCTCCGCCCGTATCCGGCACAGGAACTCACCGAAGCACCCATGTCCGGTGAGCACCTGCGTGATCCGGTAGGTAAGCCTACCCCTGCCGCGGTCCAGCCATTCGTCCAGGCTGGGCAGAACCGCCCCGACTGCTCGCTGCGCGGCTCCTCGATTAAGGAGCTCCATCCTCCATTTGTTCCGCGCAGCCAGCCGGACGGAACTGGAGAACAGAGGAACCAGTCCGACCTTTATTATTGCCAACAGGAAGGAGGTACTAGATATTACGCTGTGCTCGCCTAGGCTGGCGCAGTGGATTAAAGGATGGCGAGTCAGCGAAGAGAAACTCTATCTGACCACCGCCAAATACAATTCCAAATAATAGGAAGGAATACGACCCCGGGCCCAATCTTTAGGAACCCAAGGGCCACTAACTGGGAACTGTATAAACAGGAACTAGGAGGTAGGCTCCGGGAGACGAAAAGATGCGGAACTGTGGGTTGGACCGAAAAAGCGGCCTGCGAGCTGCAGACGGCTATAATATAGGCCTATGACGTAGCATGTCCAGTGAGGAACAGTAGGGTAAGCCCGAGAGTCCCCTGGTTTAGTGGTGAATTACACCGCCTACGCAGGGAGACCAGGAAGCTGCTCAACAGGGCCAACAGGACAGGGCTAGAAACAGATGGGACCAAATATAAAGTGATCCAACAAAACTATAAAAAACAAATCAGGCGGTCAAAGAGGGAATCTTGGAGGAACTTTTGCCAAGAAACCGAGGCATTGCCACTTGTGGCAAGGCTTCAGAGAGTTCTAAGCATGGGCCCACAACCCAATTTAGGCTGCCTGAGATTACCTGATGGGAGAGTGACGGAAAACCACGAGGAAGTACAGTCACACCTAATGGAGATACACTTTCCCGGCTCGAAGGAAATGGAGGAGGGAGGCCCGGAACTAGTGTCCGGGACACCACCAATCCAATTGGCAACGGGCTGGAAGGTGGCCTCAAAAATTGTCACCTATGACAGGATAGGGTGGGCGGTCGGTTCCATTAAACGGTTTAAAAGCCCGGGGACCGACGGAATATTCCCAGCCCTACTCCAAGAAGGCTTAGAGCAGATTGAGAAATATATCTACCAGATATTCCGATCGTGCATAGCCTTGGGATATATCCCCGAAAAATGGAGGACGGCTAGAGTGGTGCTCCTGCCCAAACCAGGCAATGACACATACGAAACAGCCAAGTCCTTCAGATCCATCAGTCTCACATCCTTTCTACTAAAGACCTTGGAGAGACTGATGGAGAGATATATACGGGAGACATCCCTAACTGCACAGCCACTCCATAGCAGCCAGCACGCCTATATGGCTGGAAGATCCGTGGAAACGTCGGAAATTCGGTGCTCGGAGTGTTCCTAGACATCCAGGGGGCCTTTGATAACACCGGCTTCGAATCCATCTGCAAGGCAGCAGAGAACTTTGGCGTAGACGAAACAAGCATCCAATGGGTACGCCAAATGCTACAAACACGTAAAATCGTGGCAAGCCTAGAAGGGGTGTCGACGACGCGGCTCGTGGCGACGGGCTGCCCACAGGGAGGAGTACTCTCCCCCCTACTGTGAAGCCTAGTAGTCGACGGGCTACTCGCAAGGCTGAATGATGCAGGCCTGACAGCCCAAGGCTATGCAGACGTTATCGTGATCACGGTCAAAGACGAGAACCCGGCATCTCTGACAAAACCAATGCAGAGAGCGCTAGGAATCGTGGAAGACTGGTGCCAAGAACAATCTTTGTCGGTGAATCCAGACAAAACAGAAAGGTGCTCTTCACAAGGAGAAGGAAGTACTGTTTACAGGAACCCTACATCTTCGGCGTAAAGCTCAAAAGAACCAGGGAGGCACGCTACCTAGGGATAACCATGGACAGCGGGCTTACTTGGAAGAGCCACATAAAAGGACAGGCACAGAAAGCCATCAGGACTTACTGGGCCTGTAGAAGGATGTTTGGTAGATTCTGGGGGATCAAGCCCATAGTGGTAAGATGGATGTATACAGCCATCCTGAGACCCCAGATAACCTCCGTGGTCTGGTGGACAGGGATGAAGTTCAGGACGAATCGGAGGATGCTAGATCGGATACACCGAATGGCATGTCTTAGTATATCAGGTGCCTGCAGGACGACGCCGACCCTGGCACTGGGGACCCTACTGGGCCTCGACCCACTACACATCGTAGAAGAGGCAGAGGCTAGGAAGGCGGCCCTAAGGCTAAGGGGCGGCGTGTCTTGGAGGGAAAGCGGGACGGGCCACGCGAGTGTGCTGCGCAGGGGAGACATCGTAATGATATCACCAGAAGGCGCGGGCCACCGCGGTGAGCCGGTATACCGCTTTCATACCAGATATAAAACAAGAATCCCAACAGGGGAGGAGTGGATGGAAGGAAGAAGACCCTTTAATCCAGAAGGACTCGTGTGGTACACGGACGGATCCAAGTCCAGCAAAGGCACGGGAGTGGGAGTGTATGGTCAAAGCCCAAAAATGGAAATGGCCATACCACTGGGTTACAGTCAAACCACCCGACCGTATTCCAGGCCGAAGTACAAGCCATTTGGACCTGTGCCACATTAAATGTGGCAAGAGGATACAAGGGCAAACATATAAGCATATGCAGTGACAGCCAAGCGGCACTGAGAGCTATCGGCTCTTATGTGACCAGATCAAGGCAGGTACTGCAATGCATGAGGGCTCTAGAGGAATTATCCCAAGAGAACCACGTAGAATTACTGTGGGTGCCAGGACACAGCGGCATCGGCGGTAATGAGAGGGCGAACATGCTAGCCCAAAGGGGAGCGGCGGGCATAGGAGTTCCCCCCTCGCAGAATATAGGCTACGCACCGGGGTACATCAGGAATACGGTGAGGAAATGGTCCAGAGAACAGACCCACCGACTCCTGCAGGAGACCTCGGGGCTTAAACACTTTAAAGCTATGGTGGGAGAACCAAGTCCTGTCCGGATAGCAGAATTCTGCAGGATGGACAGGAGTGATATACGTCTGGCAGTTAACGGGACACTGGCAGACAAGAAAGCACCTGCATAGGATGGGCCTCAGCGCAGGAACGACATGCAGGTGGTGTGACAGAGAAGAGGAAACTCCTCTACATCTCGTCACAGAATGCGAGCGAGTGGTGATGGCAAGGTTCAGACACCTAGGCTCACCACTCCTAGACATACAGGAGTGCAGGAAGGTTCCAACGGGCAGGCTCATTAGTTTTGCTAAGGAAGTCGGCCTGGCAGAGAACCACTGCACCCTGGGGTAACTGACCCCTGATAGGAGGCCCGGGCACAATGGTCCAGATGGCCTGAGCGCCCGGTTAAGCCCATTAATAAAAAGAAAATCATTTAATGTTTATCTCAGTTAATTTTATACATATGTTCACATTAATATTGGATGCTGAATATTTATTTTAATTTATTTAATTATTTGTTAAAATTTATATTAATTTTATCAGAAAAGTAATTTGTTTATATATGTATATATTTAATATATTTTAATTAATGATTCAGATAACAAATAATAAATAATTTTTAATTAATTATTATATTTAATTAACATTATTAATATTTAATTTAATATTGTGGGATCTTCCATATTATTCGATACCGAAATTATGATATCGGACAGGATTTTATAGAATATAAACGTGAAATGGTTACGTTACATATTCCATTCCGAAACGAAGATACAGAAACAGTCGCTGAAATGAAATTTATTGAGATATATGATACGAAAGAAAATATTATTTTAAATAGACGAAAAGAATATGAATCTAGTTTGGATATCCAAAATATGATTGAAATTTCTCGAGATTTATGTCGAGAACATGGTTTCGATGATGAAACTGAAGTGCAAGAGACTGCTAACATTATATCTGAACCTAATCCATTTCAAAATTTATATAGCAATCCTCTTTCCGATATAAACAGTGATCTTCGCTTGGCTGTACTAAATAAACTTGGTTCTATCGCTGAAAAACGAGAAAATATAATGCCAAATACAGAGTTTTACGAGTTGATGAGAATGACAAATCATAAACAAAAAGAACTATTGCTGCATGTCATTTCAAATTTATTAACTCCAAACCGTAGTCCATTTCACTTATTTTTGCCGGGTCCAGCAGGACGTGGTAAAACTTTTGTCATCAAACTTATCATGGAAATTTATAACCGATACACTGAAAATGATGCATGCTGTAACTTGTACATCGCCTGTGCTTCAACAGGTAAAACTGCTCTTGCCATTGATGGTACTACCGTACATACTGCTTTAAAAATATCTTTGTCAAGATTACTTCCATTAAGCACTGAAGTAGCACATCAATATAGAGCACTATTTAAATATGTCAAAGTGTTAATCACTGATGAAATAAGTATGATTGGTGCTGAATTACTTACTCAGATTGACTCAAGATTGAAGCAAATAACTAGGGATATTAATACTAACTTTGGTGGTATAGATGTTATTTTGATTGGAGATCTACGCCAATTGCCACCAGTGCGAGCTACTCCCATTTACAAGCAGCAGAAGCAGAGAATAGTTCGACCTCTTTTGTGGGGCGGATTCAAATTTTATGAGCTAGATCAAGTTACGCGGCAGGCAAACCAACAATTTTCTTCAATATTGACAAAAATTGGGTGCGCAACAACTCGAAGATTGTGAATTAATTTGATTGGAATCCCGATTTTGTACAACTGAAGAAGCAGAAATAAAATGACCACATGGAATCAGATTATTTAATACAAACAAGGCTGTCAAAAGATATAATAACCGAATTTTAAGTGCTGCACTAGATAAAACTATTTCCATTGCCAAAGCCGTATTTATCGGTTGTACTTCGGCAGAACAAACAGCTTTTGTACATCAAAAATTATACAAAATGTCACTCATTGATACTGGGGGCTTGCCTTATGAAATATCAATGTGTCAGATGACTTAGCAAATGGGGCTGTTGGAAAATTAGTTCATATTGAACATAATGATGAAGGAGAAGTGTCTGTTGTTTGGCCTGATTTCCCAGATTCACAAAAGATTGGTCAAAAAATAAAGAAAAAGGTCGCTGGACATGTAGCGGCTAATCACATTAGTAAACTGCTGTACCGATAGGATGGAGATCAGCTACTATTCCACTTAACAACAACAAAACGATAAATGTTAAACGATCGCATCTATCCTTAGTTTGTGCTTGTGCAACTACGATTCATAAATCTCAAGGAAGCACATATCCTGAAATCGTTTATGAATATGATAAAAAACCTCAACTGTCATTAGTGCATGTTGCTTTGACGCGGGGGACTCGTCTTCAAGGTTTATATACAGTGTGTTAAGAAATGATAGGTTCAGTCATACTTATGGTGGTAATTTAGAAACAAGTGCATGAATCACTTTCAAATTTTCAGAATCTTTAGCTCGTATGTTAACAAACTGTTCTTTTAAATATTATATGGAAATAACGGTTCAAAAAGAAACTAGAAATCTTTTACGGAATGTAACCATTTTTTAACTGTTAATAAATGATAGGTTCACTTGTTAAAATGGCGATTAAATGATTTGTTAATGCACCAAAATTTAATACATCACAATATTCTTTCGTTATAATGCATTCATTGGGAACTTTGCTGCTTGACACCTTTTGCCCTATACATATTCGCCGTTTTCCGTCTGCAAAATTAAAATTTATGCATGATAATGCATAAATTGTACACGCTTCCTCAAGCACTAGACAATGGTTAAATACTAAAAATATAGACACGTTAACATGGCCATCAAGGTCTTCTGACCTTATCCCTATTGAGAATTTGTGGGGACAACTAGTACGCGATGTTTACGATGATTGTCGCCAATTCAATAATGTAAACGGGCTCAAAACGGCAACTATGAACGCTTGGGATCGCGTTACTAGTCGGCAACTCACAGATCTTATCAAATCTATGCCAAAGCGAATCAATTTACTAATTAAAAGTGGTGGAAAACCTATTAGATGTTAATTTTAATTTTTACTTTGTTAGGAATTATTTAATGACGATGTATAAATATGTTTTTTAAAGTGAACCTATCATTTATTAACAGTTGAAATATGTTAAAATTACGATTTTCTTATGTTACGTCATTTTGAAATATTACTCCAAAACGAAATTTAGCAATAAGACTTGTTAGTACAAGGACCTTATATCTCGAAAGTTTGAGAGCAATTGATACATTTCTCTATAAGTTACGATGATAAGTGTGAGTGAACCTATCATTTCTTAACACACTGTATTACAACAAAAGACAATGACAAATTTCTTTATCATGGCCGAAGAGCATCCTCAGCTATGACTAGTCTTCAAGATGAATTCCGTACACTTTCGCTTAATCGCTTACAAACTATCAGTAGTAATGTATTAGATTTTATTAACCACGGGAAAGGATTGACAATATATACTTTCAATTGTCAAAGTCACCGTGCTCATTCCATAAATCGTACCGATTCAATTATTCAAAAATCGAATGTTTTACTTTTAAATGAAACTTGGGTACCCAATGAAGAATCGGTCAGTATACCAAATTTTAATTGTATAATACAATATAAGCGACAGATCTTTCGAGCTGGAGGAGTTGCCATATATCAAAATATGGACGACACTACCAACATCATTACTCCGAGTATAAATATGACTGTGACACAGGCTGAATTTACAAGTTCTGCGGTGTCATCAGTCGGTGAGTTTTGTGTCGCTGAATGCAGAATGAAAGATGGAAAAAAATTGTTTTAATAGTAGCTTACATTACTCCGAATCAAAAAATAGACGACATCATTTATTTCTTAAAATGATTAGTATGGCCACACACGACAGTCGGAGGAGAATTTCTTGATAGAGGAGAAGACAAGTTTCCGATGATTCTAAGTGGAGACTCCAACGTCAATCGTTCACGAGAAGATGCTGGTCCACTTATTGACTTTTTCCAAAAGCAAGTGAATCTAATCATGAATAATAATCCCCTGACTTCAACAACACGACATGGTACCACCATAGATGCTGTATTTACACGATATCTCAAGTCGTTAATATTCTTCGAAATAACACCCTTCTGAATTAATACATTTAGTATAGCGAGTCTGCCAGTCCGCATACGACTGCTGGAAATTTCCAACCGGGATGCTCCTCAATCCACTGCTTTTATTAATATTTTATTAATTCGGGAAGGTGTTATTTCGAAGAATATTAACGACTTGTACGAATATCTGCAATAAATTTGTTTTGATCAAGTCAGTCCTACTACTTTTGAAACACACTCTGTACGTGGGCGATGTCATGCCTAACGATCATACTGGGTTTACACATTTCTTGCATTCTCACGAAAGTGTGAAAATGTCTGGACATTATTGCAGTAATTCATGTTTATTCTTCATATTACAGAACATCGAGCTGTAAAAGGCAATACGGCAGCTAAAATATGCCGAGGCCAGGGGGGGGGGCAGAGGAGCAAGAGGAGGAAACGGCGGGGGAGCCGCGGCCCATACACGCGTTTATGGCAGAGTACGTTCAGCTCGGCCACATGGAGGAGAACAACCCGAGTGCGCGACCAGACGCGGAGAGGCATTATTACATACTTCATCACGCGGTCATTAAGAACAGCAGCGGGACAACCCCTCTGCGCGTCGTATTTAACGCGTCTTGTCGCGCATCCTCGGGTCAATCATTGAACGATCACCTCTGGGTCGGCCCCAAATTGCAGAACGATCTCTTCGCAATTCTCCTCCGGTGGAGGCACTACCGGTACGTATACACCGCCGACAGCGCGAAAATGTACCGCCAAATACTAGTGGATCCCCGCGACCGGGACTATCAGTTAATACTCTGGCGCGTTCACCCGAATGCGCCCGTCTCCGAGTACCGCCTGTGCACGGTGACATACGGGACAGCCTCCGCCGCGTATCAGGCCCAACGCGTTTTACGACAACTCGCCGAGGACGAAGGAGCAGCATACCCCCTCGCATCGCCGGTGCTACGTGACCAGACGTACGTCGACGAATTCATATTCGGCGCCGACGATCTCGAACTAGCGTTAAGTACACGCGACCAGCTCAACGCCCTCCTCGAAAAAGGCGGGTTCCGGTTAACCCCTCAACGACCGCATCCGTATCTCGTACGGACCCAATGTTTTTCACATGTCGCCCGCGTCGGTATCTCGTACGGACCCATACAGCTAATCGCGTTTGCCGTTGATTTGTTTATGTGAACTGCAATATCGTAATAGGAAGTTTCAATCTCTCATTCAAAGGTGTATGCACATAATGTACACACGATTGTGGACAGAATATCACGTTTTATTTGTAAAAGCATCGAAAGAGTTCGAAAATTAGATACCTACTGCGGGCCGCATAGTACAGTTTTTGTTCCGCGAGTCTGGTCGTTGAGGTGTTAAGGAAATGGGCCAGCATCTGCCCCGCGTTACTAGCGGGCATCGACAGCGGCGACCACGGGCTCGCGCATGAGAAAACCTTCAAAGGGATTGAGCATTTAAAGGTGTTAGGAGTGTCTTGGAATCCATCCGAGGACGCGTTGAAATTCCGAGTCAGTGCGCCCAACGAGACCCCAACCAAGACCTCCAAGAGAACGGTCATGTCCACCATAGCTCGGCTCTTCAAGCCCATAGGAGTAATCGCGCCAGCGGTAATCGCCGCAAAAATACTGCTCCAGCAGTTATGGCTGAATAAAAGCGAATGGGACGAACCACTGCCTCCCAATCTACAGCGCGCGTGGGACAAATATTACGAGTCGCTACCAGCGCTGCAAACACCGTAACCATCCCGCGATGGACACACCAGAACTTCGAAACAAAGCAGTACTCACTGCACGGTTTCGCCGATGCCTCGAAACACGCATACGCGGCAGTCGTGTACAGCCGCGTAGTTTCCCTCGACGGAAGCATATCGGTCTCACTGCTGTCAGCGAAGACGAAAGTCGCCCCGCTAAAACCAATAAGTATACCTCGCCTCGAGCTATCCGCCGCGCTGCTCCTGGCACGGTTAATGCATTCGATACGCACAAATTTACACTCCAGAGAAATCGAATGCAACTGCTGGACCGATTCCACCGTCGCGATCGCGTGGATAGCCGACTCCCCATCGCGATGGCAAACCTTCGTTGCGAATCGCGTGGCGAAAATCCAAGAAATCGTACCCGACGCCATGTGGCGACACGTACCAACACGCGAAAACCCTGCCGACTGTGCATCCCGCGGTTTGAATGGATACGAGCTCGCGGCAAACGAATTGTGGTGGGGAGGACCTACGTGGCTTCATCTTTCCGGAGATCAATGGCCAGATCAACCGCCGATCCTCTCGCCTGCCCTCTCTCCAGAAAGACGGCACAACACCACCATCTGTCACACTTCGGCCAATTCGCCGGCGCCGTGTCCGTTCACGTCTCGCTTCTCATCGTGGCCCAAGCTGCTACGCGTCACGGCGAACGTGCGCCGCTTCATCGCAAATTCGCGTCCTCGGGCCTCCGCGGCGACCACGCGCAACGAGCCCGAATTCGCCTCACCGTATAGTATCGCTCTACGAACGGACGAAATTCAAAGCGCTAAAACACTCTGGATCCGAAAAATACAAAGCGACGGCTTCCCCTCGGAACTCGCGTCGCTGTCGAAAGGGAATTCCGTCGCCCCATCAAGTCCGGTCTCATCGCTAAACCCGTTCTTCGACCATGAGGGTATAATGCGAGTAGGTGGATGGCTACGCCGATCCAACCTCCCTGAGAGGGCGATCCTCGCCATGCTCATCGCGCACCACCTACGCACGTTACATGGAGGCTCTTCATTAACCCTCTCGTCGTTGCGCGATGAGTATTGGATCGTGCGCGGGCGAACCACTGTCCGCTCAGTACTGCACCGCTGCGTAACTTGCGCACGCGACAGCGCGGTCGTCCCGCGCGAGCTCATGGGCGACCGCGCCCTACCGGCGCGGTACGCACCAACCGAACGCAGCGTGCGTTCGTCCACACCGGCGCACAGTGGATCGAAGCATAGGAAGAGGCGGACATAGCATGTATCGCTCTTTGGAAATTATATTATAGTGCTTACAACTAAATGATTATTCACATATAATCGAAATACATGTATTGCATAATTTATTAACTTTTATTTTTTTTATATTTATTTTTTATCTTTTTTTTTTTTTTTCATTTTTACATTTTCATTTTTTGTTTACTATTAATGTATTTTGTTTATTACATATATTATTAAATTACTTTTTGAGTAACAATCTTTAGTTTTTACGAGTATTAACACTGTCAACATCTGTCTTATGTAATGCATACTATATATGCATACTATATTTCTGGCCTCTATTCTTCGCATCATAAATTATCGCTCCTCAAAATATCTCTTGAGTGTATTTTAAATATGATAATATAATTTCGACAAAAATTAAGAAAAACTTTTGTTGCCTTTATATTGTTTATTTTTGATATTTGAAAATATCAAAAACTATCTATTCGATTTCTGCTATCGAGAATAAGAATTACTACAAACAGGTTAGGACCGGAATCGCACTGTTTCAAAAGACAATTGAATTAAATGAAATCAGCTCGGGATATATAGTCGTCAATAGAGCGCCACTTACGGAAATTCAAGTATTATCTATCAAAGCGGCAGATGGCGGCAGCTGAAATGTGAAATTTTGTGGAAAGGAATGTTCACTTGATGATATGGAACAACCAAAAATGTAACAACTCTTAAACATTTTTTTAAATGTCAGTAAGAAGTCAAGATATTAGTGTGATTTTAAAAAAATTATGAAAATAATTGTTAAGCATTAAATGTTAATGTTATCTACTTAAAATATATATATTTTTCAAAATTAAATAAAGCGCTACAAGACAAAAAAAGTCCGGTTTTATAATATATAAGTTTCGAAGAAATACATCGTCTTGAAATTTCACGAAAAAATCGATGAAAATCCATAACTGTCTCAATGTGATAATTATGATTATTTTAGATATAAATGCTAATGGTATTTTAAAAAATTGCAATTGTTTATTCTTACAGTAATGTATTAAGTAACTAAATAAGCAATTATAAACCTAATTTGAGAAAAAAAATTTGTATTTCTATGTCCGCATTTTAATACAGTTCGATCTACTGTGCGGCGTGGACTACGCCGGAACGATTCTTGTCCGGAACGCTTCGGGCCGCGGACACAAGTCACATAATGTCTGGACATTATTGCAGTAATTCATGTTTATTCTTCATATTACAGAACATCGAGCTGTAAAAGGCAATACGGCAGCTACAATATGCCGTGGCCAGGGGGGGGCAGAGGAGCAAGAGGAGGAAACGGCGGGGAAGCCACGGCCCACAAATATTTTTAATTTTAATAAATAACTTAACTAACTAGGAAACATATCGAACTGTCCGTCTCCGATTTCGCTGAAACTTGGTGGATATATTAAGCAGGCGAAAATAAGGGACACGTATTTTTTTATAGCGGCCCAATCGCAAGTTTAGGGGTGAAATCACCGCTGGAAGTTTCAGCAGAAAAATGGTATCTCGAAAACTGTCACAAATATAAGAAAACTTCTTAACCCATTTGCATCATCGGTCTATTTCAGCTGCCGCGCTGAAACATCAGCGACGTTCAACTGACGACTGACTCGTATCACCGCGCGCGGTCGATCGTATGTGCACTAACGGGCATCCAAATTATTCATGGAGTTTATTAACAATGAATACACTGATGTATATTAGAATACACTGATGTATATGAAACTGATGGTTAAACGTGGTCTGTCGCAAGTAAAGAATATTTCGCAGCTCGTAAAAAAAGCAGTCGTAGGCTCGCGGAATATTCCGCGCTCGGTGATAGCTGACAGTCATAGGCTCACGGATTATTCCGCGCTTGGTGATAGCAGACAGTCGCGGCTCGCGGATTATTCCGCGTTTTGATGCAAATGGGTTAAGCAAAAGTTTCATGGTTTCTTGAGGTAAAACAAAAAGTGGTCGCAGATTTTGTAAAAAGTAATTTGATTATAAAAACCGAATTTATTGTTACATTATTTGAAGAGATACATCAATTTACATAATGACAAAAAAGAACCGAAGTTTTTCTCTGAATCCATTGATATACAGTCGGGGACAAAAATAAGTGGACAGGTAGAGAGAATAGATAACAATGAAATTTAATCGTCTCTACATTATTGATATAAACTTAACTTTTATTTGATTTATATCGTTATAATACATAGACATATTTAGTGACAAATTCAAACTAATATTTACATTTTTATGTACGCAATCCACGTTCAACGAAATAATCAGCTATTTGTCGAGAGACAAAAATAAGTGGACACAATAAATTACATGATAAATAGAATACATAGTAAAGTTAATACTTTGTGTTGTCGCCTTTTACTTGGATTACGGCTTCTAACCGTCTTGGAATACTGGTTATTAAATTTCAACGTAATCTTTTTCGATAATTTCAAATTCTCTCTGTAGGTTTCTGAAAAGTTCGGTTTTATTGGTTTTCTTATCCAATGGTACTTTTGTATCCAACAAACTCCACAGGTTTTCAATCGGATTCAAGTCAGGACTCTGTGGAGGCCATTTAAGCAATAGAATATTCGAATCCTTAAAAAATTTCTGACTTTTTCTGGCGGTGTGTTTGGGATCATTGTCTTGTTGGAATACAAATCCGGTGTTGAGACCCATCTTTGCTACTGCCATCTCTAAATTTTCATTTATAACATCGATGTAATCATCCGCAGTCATTATGCCGTCAATTTGTACCAGTGCACCAATCCCATTCAAAGAAAAACACCCCCACACCATTAACGATCCGCCGCGCCGCCAAATTTAACTGTTGGCGTAATAAACGATTCTTTAAATGCTTCATTTTTGTTCTCCATACTTGGTACCTCTTTTTCAATTGCCGCAACTCAAATTTGCTTTCATCAGTCCATATTATGTTTCTCCAAAATGGCAATGGCATATTTACATATTTTTTCGCAAATGCCAAACGTTTCTTCACATTAGTTTTACTAATAAATGGCTTACGCCTAGCCTTGCAGCATTTTAAACCAGCTTCGTGCAATCTTCTTCTAATTGTTTTTGTTGAAACGTTTACATCTAACGTTTCTGCCATGCTTCTTGATGGAATAGTTGGATCTTTACGACATTTGCGGACAATTCGACGGTCTTCTTGCATAGTCGTACATCGTTTGCGCCCGCGCCCTCTTAAGTTTTCCACGGTATTGTATAATAAATACTTTTTATAAATTTTTTCTATTGCACTTTTCGAAACGCTATACTTCTGGGCTATCTCGCGGTAACTCAACTTCTTATGACAGTCCGAAACAAATAAGTTGCGAATTTGATTACAAATTTCTGTTCCTCTCGACATTTTTAGATTATTTCAGAGGCGATGTTATCCTCAAAAAGCCTAAATTGCTATCGATAGACGTCTTTGAGATTATTGCGTGCAAGCATAACCAATTTGTAAAATTTGTTTAGATTTCTTGCCCCACTATAGCGTTGTTGGTAGGTGTCCACTTATTTTTGTCTCTCGAGAAATGGCTAATTATTTCGTTAAATGTGGATTGGGTACATAAAAATGTGAATATTAATTTGAATTTGTCACTAAATAATCTATGTATTATAAGGATATAAGGCAAATAAAAGTTAAGTTTATATCAATAATGTAAAGTCGATTAAATTTCATTGATATCTATTCTCTCTACCTGTCCACTTATTTTTGTCCCCGACTGTATAATATGATGGATTAGCCTCCTACAGTTTTGTAAATTTTCATATAATACGCAGATCGCGCGACTCCACCGGGCTGCGGCAGCACGAGATATACACGTGTGGCGGCGATAAGCCGGTGCCACGTCTCCGCCTTATGTTTAACCCCTTGCACTATTTTCACGAGTCTGACTCGTGATGAAAATTTTAGGCCAAACATGGATGTCACGAGTCGGGCTCGTTGTTCAGTTCCAGACCAAACATGAATGTAGGAACTTTAGTAAAATGAAGGGGAGTCATCGGGAATCGAACCCGAGACCTTCGTATTACTAGGCACTGATCAGTCCATATACGCCACGGCCCCTTCTTGGGCAACGTTGTTCTTATGTTCCTCTTATGTTCGTTGATGGAGGCACCCGATCCCACATGAATATCACGAGCCTGACTCGTACTCGACATTTAAGGCCGAACATGAATATCACGAGTCTGACTCGTGGTCTTAATTGCGGGCCAAGTATGAACATCTCGAATGGGATTGTGTGTCCCCGTGCAGAACACGTGCTACCTAGAACGTAGTGCTGCTTCTCATGGTACAGATAACATCTCCAAGTTAAATAAACATGCGCACGCGGCGAGACCAAGACCGTTCAGTCGATCTTCAGTTTGTACCATTCTTTATACGAGGTGCACACGTTTCGAACAGCTTGCTACAGAAAGTTGCTTGCTACACAAAGTGATCTCTGCATATACATTTTTAATTCTACCAACCCCTCCAGCATGTACAAGAAAAGAAGCAACACTACTAAAAAAGCAAGTAGTTCGCGTGGAAGTAAGAGCCGGGGAAAGGCTTCCAATGTTTCAAGCTGTCAATCGATAGATCATAAAAGAATTAGAGACAGTGATGAAAATTCTAGGGACAGCAGTGTAATTGTGCCACTAGTGAATTCTGCAAGAAGATTAATTATACGCGACAGTGATGAAGAGGAAAATCCCAGACCTGAAGTGAGTCTTGAGTGGAATTGACAGGACAGTGATAACACGCCAACAATTTGGGAATACTCGGAGGCCTGTGGTGTAAAAGACTATGTTTTAGACCAATTAGGCACGAATGACGGACTGTTAGATTTATTTTTTATTATATTCAACGAAAATTTGTGGGACATTGTAGTTACGCAAACAAATCTTTACGCGCAACAAATAATGAGTAATGGGAGAAGAAGGAAACTGGATGATGGTTGGTTCCCAGTTACTAAAGATGAAGTATTGGCCTATTATGCGTTGTGTATTTTGATGGCGCAAGTCAAAAAAAAAATATATATACAGGGTCCGGCGGAGTATAAGTCCAGGCGTTGAATGGGGGGTTACTGGGGTGATTCTGAACAACTTTTTCCTTTTCCAAAATGTTGGTTAAAGCTTCGTTTTTGAGTTATTAACGAAAAACCCTGGCCAATGAGAGCGCTCGGGCGCGTGGCCGTCAACGGATCTCAACCTCGGTCGTGGTCGTGAACGAACGCATTGGTACGTTATGTTACCTCGTCTTAAATTAAGAATAATGTGGAATTATTCGTTATTCATGAATAACAAATAAACTAATAAGTGTTCGATACGTTTATTCGTTATCCGAAAGAAATAAAGTATTTTATTACTTATGAATTATTTTTTGTTTAACAGCACGTTTTCCGGTTCATAAATTGTATTTTAAGAAAAGCGATTTGGATAAATAATGTTAGAAAAAGCTAGTTAAACTTACCAATTCGTCCACAAATTAACCTGCTCCGAAGGAAGTAGGTCCTTGACACTGGGTCATTGTGTCGATCCTGACCTTCCACAACATCTGATGCTACAGCCGTGTCGGTGCACGGTCACTTTTCTAGCACGGTCACTTCACTTAACAGTCACTTTCATATTTGGAACGATTTATCCTTCCTGCGTTTAAAAAATTGTGGCTCCGAAAGGCACCCAATACAAACATTTGGTTGTACTCCTGGTTTGAACGATACATCTTGCTCGTACGAATAGTCGAATGACTCTGCCAGCTTAAGCGTTTCCTAGGTTCTACATAGATGAACATTCGTTAAGGAAGGGATATTGTTATAATAGAATGCAGAAGAAATGTTTCTTACTGGAACGCTTAAGTGGCTAGCAGTTTTGGCGTCAACCTCCACTACACGAAAGAATACCCATGCGCTCTAGGGGGTCGCATGGCTTTCGTAACTACGAACTCCGCTTCTACTGAAATTTTTCGAACAGTGTAATCCCACACTGTCTGGTGTGTGTGGTCTCTCTTCGCAATCGGAGTTCGTAGTTACGAAAACCATGCGACCCCCTAGAGCGCATGGGTATTCTTTCGTGTAGTGGAGGTTGACGCCAAATTGCTAGCCACTTAAGCGTTCCAGTAAGGAACATTTCTTCTGCATTCTATTATAACAATATCCCTTCCTTAACGAATGTTCATCTATGTAGAACCTAGGAAACGCTTAAGCTGGCAGAGTCATTCGACTATTCGTACGAGCAAGATGTATCGTTCAAACCAGGAGTACAACCAAATGTTTGTATTGGGTGCCACAATTGCATTGGGTGCCTTTCGGAGCCACAATTTTTTAAACGCAGGAAGGATAAATCGTTCCAAAAAGTGAAAGTGACTGTTAAGTGAAGTGACCGTGCTAGAAAAGTGACCGTGCACCGACACGGCTGTAGCATCAGATGTTGTGGAAGGTCAGGATCGACACAATGACCCAGTGTCAAGGACCTACTTCCTTCGGAGCAGGTTAATTTGTGGACGAATTGGTAAGTTTATCTAGCTTTTTCTAACATTATTTATCCAAATCGCTTTTCTTAAAATACAATTTATGAACCGGAAAACGTGCTGTTAAACAAAAAATAATTCATAAGTAATAAAATACTTTATTTCTTTCGGATAACGAATAAACGTATCGAACACTTATTAGTTTATTTGTTATTCATGAATAACGAATAATTCCACATTATTCTTAATTTAAGACGAGGTAACATAACGTACCAATGCGTTCGTTCACGACCACGACCGAGGTTGAGATCCGTTGACGGCCACGCGCCCGAGCGCTCTCATTGGCCAGGGTTTTTCGTTAATAACTCAAAAACGAAGCTTTAACCAACATTTTGGTAAAGGAAAAAGTTGTTCAGAATCACCCCAGTAACCCCCCATTCAACGCCTGGACTTATACTCCGCCGGACCCTGTATATTTAGAAAAGTAATGCCGCTGAAAAGATTTACCGGATTCCAGCAATGACCGCCTTCACAAAATAAGACCAATCATTAATTATTGGAACGACAAATTTAATAAGATTTACACACCGGATAAAAATATAAGAATTGATGAATCATTAATGCCACATAAAGGCCGCTTAATGTATAAACAATTTAACCCATCCAAACGAGCCAGGTTTGGAATAAAAATATATAAACTATGTGAAGCAAGTACTGGATTCTGCAGCAAGTTTAAAATATATACTGGCCAAGATAAAATTGACCTGATTGATAGTGCATCAGAAGGTGTGGTGATGGAATTGGCAGAATCGGTATTAAATAAAGGATACACATTGTACATTGACAATTGGCGTAATATCAGGAAAAATATGCCGAAGTATCTTTCAACAAGCAAATTAAAACCAGGAGAACATCTATACAGAACGTGTAATGGGATATTAGCTTTAAGGTGGAAGGACAAACGTGATGTGTATATGTTGACAACGAAACACGCATCTGTAGAAATGAGCGAAGTGACGGACAAACGAGATAGGACGAAATTTAAACCGAATTGCGTGATTGACTACAACAAAGGAATGGGGGGAACTGACCTCAATGATCAAATGTTGGCATGTTTTCCCATTATGAGAAAATATATCAAGAGTTACAAAAAACTCTTTTTTTACATGTCCGATATGGGCCTATTTAATACATACGTAAAAAAGAACTACAAGATCCAGGAAGACAATCATACGTGAATTACAGAATAGATACAGCCGAGGCAATTTTAAAATATGTACAGCTGCCTGACTACACAACACGTGCGGAATCCGCTGAAAATCAAACAGCAATGCGCTTACAGGCGCAATATTGGGCTCATTACCCCAAACATATTGATGCCACTCCTAGAAAGCAACACCCAACTAGAATGTGTAAAGTGTGTTACAAACACAAAAAACGAAGCGAAACATCCTGGGAATGCAGTAAATGTAAGGTGGCTTTGCTTGTACCGGAATGCTTTACAAAATATCATACCATGCAGGATTATTGAATTTATACTTGTAAGATGTTGCATATTGAGGACGCGCCTTAATCTGGGGAACTCGCACGGCGCCTTCTCTCGCGCGAGTAGAGGACACTCTCTCGTGTGCGCCTCAGCCCCGTGACATGTGCTTTTGTGATATGTGATATTAATAAAGATTCTTCATAGGGAACTGTCTTTTGTATGACTTATAGATAAGAAAAGAACAAGACATAACATTGGTGTCAGAAAGGCCGAGCTCAAGCCTCAATGCGTGCGCGGGAAAGTGAAATTCTCGAGGTGAGACAGTGAAGCGTGAAAAAAAATAAGTGTGCAAGAATCGCCACGTGCAAGAGACCCACAATGGGGGAAGTAACGCCCGAGTTGCTCGAGGCGATGACGAGCATGCTTGCAAACGCTCTCAAAGCGTCGATTGCGGGGGTATCCGCGGCGACGACAACGCACAGTCTACGACACAGACGTCACGGCCGAAGCCGCAGCCATTTTCTTGCAAGGAATACCGTCCGTCGGAGGGGATGACCGTTGAGGAATATTTCAAGCGCTTCGACTGGTCGTTGCAACTGAGCAAAATTTCTGACGAGCAACATGCCAATTACGTACATGTGTACATGGGCGCCGAATTAAATAATGCGCTCAAATTTCTTGTCAATCCACGTGAACCCGAAGCGCTCACGTACGCAGAGATACGCATGACACTCATCGCTCACTTCGACAGTGCAAAAAACAAATACGCTGAAAGTGTGAAATTCCGACAGATAAAGCAACAGAGGGGGGAGAGTATTGCTGGTTTCGCGCTGCGTTTGAGACAGGGCGCCGCGCATTGCGACTACGGAGAATTTTTGGACAGAATGCTCATTGAACAGCTACTACATGGCCTCGACGATCGTGACATGTGCGATGAGATCATTGGAAAAAAGCCGGACACATTCACGGCGGCGTACGAAATCGCACACACACTTGAAGCGACACGCCACACAGCGGATACAGTGAAAACTAACAGTCAGCATGCTGTACCCGAGGCAGCACATGCACTGATGTCGACGCCATTGCAATTAAAACAAAGTAAAAATCCCTTTCGCCGCGGGTCGCTCTTGCGACGTCGCGGAAGGCCGCAATCATCGCGTAGCGTATCGCGCAGTGCACCGCGCAGGGGCGAGCGAGACGATCGGAACAAGCCCTTTGCCTGTAATGGATGTGGAGCGCCACACATGCGGAGTCAGTGCCCATACCGAGACGCTGAATGCCATAAATGCAAGAGGAAAGGACACATCGCCAAAGTGTGCAGAGCAAATTCAGGGTCGCAAACAAGTGGTCATAACGGAAGGAAGGAACAACCAGCAGAACAAGTGGACAACATAATGCACCTCAACAAACTGGAAGAAATAAACACAATTAAGACAAACAGCAAGAGGATGCTCAGTGTACAAATAGACGGCCGAGAGCTGACAATGGGACTCGACTCCGGAGCACCGACTGGTATCATAAGTAACAAGACAGGCAGTTCGTAAGTTATTCGCGTCACCCGGTCAAGTACATCGGACGTCTCCTGGTTGATGTTACGCTCGGAACCACAACGAGGAAGCTTTATGTTTATATCGTCCATGACGAATATGATTCCCTGTTCGGATTGGAGTGGATTAGCCAATTTGTTCACGATATTAAGTGGATTGAAATTTTTGGCTCTGAGCAAATTCATGGTCTGAGCGTGAGCCCCCCTCGTCTCTCTCCGGAGCAGGATGCTCGACTGGACCAGTTATTGGTAAAATTTGACTCTCTTTTTAGCCAAACCGCTGGCAAGCTCGTTGGGCCCCTGGTAAAGGTGCACTTTAAACCGGGAGCGACACCTGTTTTTGCGCGAGATACCTTTTGCTCTGCGAGACAGATACGCCAGGGAAATCGACAAGAAAATCGTATCGGGCCATTATGTTAAAGTCGATTAATCGGAATGGGCTTTTACAACGCACGTGGTTATGAAAGAGAACGGGAAAATGCGCATCACCGGAAACTACAAGCCTACGCTCAATCCTCGAATGATTATTGACGAACATCCAATCCCGAAGCCGGAACACCTTTTTAACAAAATAAAGGGAGCAAAGTTCTTTTGCCATCTGGATGTCACAGATGCATATACACACCTGCCAGTTGATGAGGAATTCAGTCACGCGTTGACACTGAATACACCAACACACGGGCTGATTCGCCCTACGCGCGCGGTCTACGGAGCAGAAAATATTCCAGCAATATGGCAAGGCCGTTTGGAAACGGTTATCCATGGTCTTGATAACGTGCTGAATTTTTTTGATGACATCCTTGTATTCGCGGATGCATTCGATGGCCTGATCCTGGCTCTCGAAGCGGCGACTGGAGCGGCACGGGCTTCGACTTAATCGCAAGAAGTGTGTTTTTGCAGCCACCACTGCTGAATTCCTGGGACACAAGGTCAACGCTCAGGGTGTCCACAAGACAGACAAGCACAGCGAAGCGATACGCGACGCACCCGAACCATCAACACGCGAAGAGCTGGAATTATTCATTGGCAAAGCTACTTATTACAGCTCATTTATTCCAGACTTGGCGACCAGAGCTCGTCCACTCGGAGACATGATCCTCGTTGAACCATTCAAATGGACGCCAATCGCTGATCGGGCGTATGGGGAACTGAAGAACATCTTAATTTCACCACAAGTTCTCATGCAATACGACCCGTCACTGCCACTACTGCTCGCAACAATCGCCAGCAAAACGGGCCTGGCCGCAGTTCTATCGCACCGTCTCAGCAATGGAGAGGAACGACCGATAGCATACGCCAGTCGTACAATGTCATCAACTGAGCAGCGGTATCCCATAATTGACAAGGCGGCGCTCGCAATTGTGTGGGCAGTACAGAAATTCTTTCATTATTTATACGCTCGTCGCTTTACACTGATTACGG
Organism: Nomada flava; assembly: GCA_951802745.1. Classification (NCBI taxonomy): domain Eukaryota; kingdom Metazoa; phylum Arthropoda; class Insecta; order Hymenoptera; family Apidae; genus Nomada; species Nomada flava. The sequence goes on from OX637903.1 coordinate 11,956,531, forward strand.
ATCACAAGCCTCTAACACAGATACTACACCCAGAAAATTCACTTCCAGTCTTATGTATTAGTCGCATGGCTAATTATGCTGATTATCTGGCACATTTTAACTACGATGTAGTATTTAAGCCAACAAAAGCAAATGCAAATGCGGACTACTGCTCTCGACTACCAGTGCGCACAACGTCGGATTCCGTACATAAAACCCATGCAGGAGAGGGAGAAGAAATAGCCGACCCGGATGATTTGGATTTATTCATCCTTTCACATGTTACGTATGAATAATATTCTCTTACGCTGCGCTCGCACCGTCGTTCGATCTTGCGTAGGAACGGAAGACGCCTAAAGATTTATCTCGCTACCACACGACGGTTAACCCTTTTAGTATCGACCAATTGCATCGCGACCGATTGGGTGCATTCGTGACCCGACGAAGACTGTGTGTCCTTACCAGATATGGAGGCTTCTAATGAGCCCCTCCATACATTTCGGGACTATATAAACCCTCCGTTTCTAATCATCTTCGGTTCATAACTACACAGCTACGCGCGTAGTCACATCGCGTTACGCTTGTACAGAGTCGGTTGCATTCAGCAAGAATTGGGCTTAGGGCACCATTCAGATAAAGTTAACCCGTTAGAATCCGCATAGTCCGGTTGAAGTTCTTTCGGTATACTTTGTAAACGTTCTCAGATCCCGCATCGCCAGTGCGTCAACACCGTGCAGCTTAGGTAATAATTCACACACTATTTAACTATATCGCGACAATTACACTTGTACAAACAACTGCTTGCAATATAAACTTATAAACTGTTCACCATTAAACCGAGTAGATTCGTTAAAACCTATATTTACTCCGCAATCCTCTATATTAGTAGTAACGTCCCACAGATGCAACTTAACCGCTCGAGTTGTATCGAATATTTATTTACGAGTCAAACTAACATTTCCTGCGACTCCCTGATTTCGCATCAGGTTCGTTCGCACGCATTATCCAAAACAAGGTAACTACTCCAACCTAGTGGCTCCCCGATTTCGCATCGGGTTCGTCCACGAAACCTAACCCATCCTACAGCTCCCTGGTTTCGCACCAGGTTCGTCTGTATCCTACGGCTCCCTGATTTTGCATCAGGTTCGTCCGTGCACCTTACTAACAAATTCTCAACCATATTCCTTGGGTAATATCAACATCGCCGGCCTAGGCGTTGCCCACAGCCCCGGCTCGTAACACACAAATTAAGCAGCTTCCAGTCCGCGCAGACCACATCGCTCGAGATACTCGGAAGGATCCCCACTTGAGTAAAATTTTGCAACTTCTAGAGGCAGGGCAAAGCCTCGTTCGCGCTGGATATAAGGCACCGGAAAGCAATTACAGCCTGGCTTCGAATTGCTTGGTCTTTGAACATAGAGTGGTTGTGCCTTCCTCACTCAGGCAAATTGACGCGGACATCGAGCGCATCGCGAAAGCGTGTGTCGAGTGTGCCAAACACGCGCACGCTCCGCCCAAGTTTCGCAGTACCCGAATACCAGAATTCGCAGTACCAGTTTTGGAGTACCCGAAAGGCCCCTGGGAGCGCATACATATAGACTACGCAGGGCCGGTTGCTGGCATGATGCAACTCATCATTGTCGATGCCTACAGCAAGTCGGTTGAGGTCAAGACCACCATTTTTTTTTTTTTTTTTTTTTTCGAGGTGGAAATCTTCGAAAGACACCCCCTGCCCTGGGGGGGGCAGGAGGTAGTGTCGGATTTCTACCGACTAAAACCACCCCGGTTACCTATCCTCGGCGCTTGTAGGGGAGGCCCCGTGACCTCCGAAGACACTACCGGTGCCTCCCCACGCCCGGCCATTGCAGCCCCATCCGCGGGAGGGTCAGAAGGACCCCCCGAAAAACTCCGCTATAATAATAGCTCCTGGCCGCGCCAGGGGTAACACCCAGCGCGGCCTACTTCCACCAGACCGTGATAAGGGCGACTCGGGCCCCCACCCGAGCCACCCTCGGCTCTCCGACGGCCCCGCGGGATTGGGGGGGATTGTTCCTCCCCGGCAGGACCGCCCGTATACGGGGTATTGGCGAGGTCAACCGGAAGGGGGTGAGGGGGAACACCTCAGCGCCCCTCGGGTCCATCAGTCATACCAAACAACCGGAGGGGGGATCTCGCCCGCGGAAACGGCCGGCGAGTCCGCCCCTCCTTTACATTCGACGCCAGATTCCTGGCTGTCGGGCAGCCCTGCGGGATACCGCGAGGACATAATCCTCCCACAGCAGGGCCGCCCGTCTACTGAGTTAGCGGCGACGGTTATCCGTGAGACGGGAGGGGGGACACCTCCAATCGTCCCTCGGACCGTCACCGCTTTTACACCACGGGAGGGGGGGATCTCGCCAGCCTGCGAGAACGCAAGCGGCGAGCCCTTTCCCTCCACCTTTCGCGTCGGACGGGATCGGTCAATTCCCGATCCCGCTCCGCTGCCTCCTTTCTGCGAAGAACATCCTCGCAGAAGGAGGCCACCGCTACCCAGGCTCTCTCGCTGCCCAGCATCATACTAACGATGCGAGGCAGCGAGAGATCCGCCCCCACTTGCGCCCGCAACGCCCGGCGCTCCGCCGCCCATTCCGGGCACTCCTCCAATGTGTGCTGCGCTGTGTCCAGCGCAGCCCCACACTCGTGGCACTCCGTCGTCGCCTCCGCCTGTATCCGGCACAGGTACTCACCGAAGCAACCATGCCCAGTGAGCACCTGCGTGACTCGGTAGGTGAGCGTCCCCCTGCCGCGGTCCAGCCATTCATCTAGGCTGGGAAGAACCGCCCGACTGCTCGCTGCGCGACTCCTCGATTGAGGAGCTCCATCCTCCATTTGTTTCGCGCAGCCAGCCGGGCCTGGCGTCTCACGTCCACTTCCTCCTCAGCGGACACCATCGCGCCCCCCCGGCGGAGTTCTCGGAGACGCTCATAGATCGAAGCGTCTCCCTCCGCCAGAAGATCGAAGGGCACGGTGCCCGCCAAGGTCAGCGCCGCCTCGTGGGATATCGTGCGGTATCCCCTGACCACCCTGATGGCCATCCTCCTCTGTACGCGGCGCAGCAATGTTCGGCTGCGCCGCGCGACCACAAGGGCCGACGCCCATATCGGGGCGCCGTACAGGGCCATGGACCGCACGATACCAAGGTAGAGGCGGCGCACCCTCTCATCTGGCCCCCCGATGTTTGGGAGGAGGCGACCAAGACCAGTCGCCGCTCTCTCCAAACGGGGAGCCAGTCGGTCGAAGTGGACCGCGAAACGCCAGTGGCTGTCCAGGAGGAGACCAAGATAGTTCATCCGGTCCCCAACCTGAACGTGCTCACCCCCTATCATAATCCAAGACCGGGGCGGTCCCCCGCTCCGAGGCCTGTCATGAAACCACATGGCCTCGGTCTTCGGCGGGGAGATCCGCAACCCCAGTCCCCGGATACCGTCGACGACGGAGGCCAGTCCCGTCTCCGCCAGACGGATGGTCCTCTCCCAGTCCCTCCCGACGGCCATCAGCAGCGTGTCATCCGCGTATCACGTCAGACTGACGCCGTTCGGGAGGGCAGCCCGCAGCACCCGATCGTACCCGATGTCCCACAACATTGGGCCCAGGACCGACCCCTGTGGGACACCACGATCCACCTCCCTCGTGCACAACCGGCCGCCTTTGCCCGGATATTCAATCCACCTGTCCCTCGGGTAGTCCCTTAGGACCTTCCTCGCGTAGAGGGGCACTCCGTGCTCGGCGATTGCCCCCCCGATACACCCCCAGGGAAGGGAGTTAAAGGCGTTGGCGATGTCCAAACTGACCGCCAACGCCCCCCCCCCTCCCTGGGACGAGGCCGAGTCCGAGAGGGACTTGACTCGACTAATGGCGTCGATCGTCGAGCGTCCCCCTCTAAAACCGAACTGGCACTCGGCCAGGTCGGGACCCACCCGGGACAGGTGCCCCGAGAGGCGGGAAGCCAACACCCTCTCGAAGAGCTTCCCCACCTCGTCGAGGAGGCAGTTAGGCCTGTACGCCGAGGGAGAATCGGCGGGCTTGCCGATCTTCCTGACTAGGACCATCCGTCCCCTTTTCCAGCGGGACGGGACGCGCCCCAACCTCAGGCAGCCATCGAACAGGCGCCTGAGGCGAGGCCCGAGGACGCGCAGGGCAAGGGCCATTGCTCTGCCCGGTCTGCCGTCAGGGCCCGGGGCCGTATTGCGAGCACCCATTCTCCTGACGGCCCGGGAGAGCTCCTCCTCCGTGACCCCCATGTCGTCGGACCAGGTGTTCGGGTCCGACTCCCCGAGCTCCGGTGGCTGTTCCCCCCCCTCATCAAGGGGGAACAGGGTGTCTACCACCCTGTCCAGGAACTCGGGGTCCATGGTCTCCGTCACGGGGGGCGCCCATGGGCGAAGTTTTCCCATGACCATCTTGTACCATCTTGAAGTTCGCTGCGTATGGTGCTCCAATCACCGTGGTCTCAGATAACGGTACCCAGTTCACGTCGGCTGAGTTCAAGACATTCCTTCAAACGAATGGTGTAAGATACCACAAATTGTCAGCTCCATATCATCCGGCAACCAACGGCCAAGCGGGAAGATACGCGCAGACGACGAAAGACGCATTGCAAAAAATGGGCACTACGCGAAGCACGCTACAGGAAGACCTGAACGAATTCTTAAGGCAGTATCGGAGGGCTCCGCATTCAACAACGGGGTTCCCTCCTGGGACGCAGCTTTTCCTGGGACGCAACCTCCGCACACGCCTTGACCTTGTGCAACCCGGAACCACACAGGCTAGAACCACAGGAGGACAGCAAGCTGAGTCTAAGCCGATGTTTCGCACGTTTCAGCCGCTACAACAGGTCTACTTCATATCAGGCAATGCCCGTATGGACAAGCGGATTCCAGGCACAGTGGTTACACGCCTTGGAGATCTCCACTACGATATCGAGCATCGTGGAAAATCCTTCAGGCGACATGTCAACCAAATAAGAGCATTCACAAGAAGTGAGTCCCAGCATCGGATTGCGAACGATGTTCCAACACCTGGAGAGACATCCGAGCGACCTCGTCGAATTCGCTTTTACGAAGACTATGCGGATCCTGTCGCCGTTCCACGCTCGCCTGAGAGGCTGCCACATCGAGATAATGGGGGACAACCTACACCGGCACAGCAACTCTGCGTTGCACCTACATCGGGACCGAGTCTGCCGCGGGAGCGGATCGCAGCCCCTGCCCAGGCTCAGGCACCGCGAAGATCAACGCGTACCCGGAGACCGATCGAAAGATTTTCAGCCACTTAAACTTTTCTTATCAAACCCCATGTTACTTGTACTTTCTTCCACTCTTGTAAATTCTAAAGGAGGGAGGAAATGTTGCATATTGAGAACGCGCCTTAGTCTGGGGAACTCGCACGGCGCCATCTCTCGCGCGAGTAGAGGACACTCTCTCGTGTGCGCCTCAGCCCCGTGACATGTGCTTTTGTGATATGTGATATTAATAAAGATTCTTCATAGAGAACTGTCTTTTGTATGACTTATAGATAAGAAAAGAACAAGACATAACATAAGTATTTTTCAATTTAATAATTTGTTGATATTTAATTGTTTATTTATATTGTGTTTTTCAGTTTTAGGTTTGATGTTAGTCAAGTTCCGTTCTGGCCATTGTACCGGACGGACGTGTTGAGTAGCTGCTCTGCGATATTTTGCGAATATACCAAGTAAGTTGGCTTAATTGTGAATTTGATTGCTTGTGGGTCTGCTAGTTATTGATGCAGTAAGCAGTCTGTGTTAATTTGGCGAAATTGATTGAGAAATCTATGAGAATAGGTGAGACGCCTGTCTCCTAACCTATAAGTCTGCTGCCTCGTGTGCGCGTTCTTTGTAGAAAGTTCTTTTCTCTGTTGATGCGCGATATTTTCTGTACTAAAGTACAGTAGCATTGCTAAAAGCATTGTTGACAGTAAATTTGTGGTAAATCCATCGGCGGAATTGGATCGCGATTACATTCTTTCCGACCGCCACGTGGCAGAGTGCGTCGGGAGCTGCCGGAGCGGGAAGATTCGTGTGCGTTATAGGTAGCGAGTAGTGCGTCGGGACTCGGTTGTGAGAATACTGTTTAAAACAATCAGGGAATATATTAATAGTGTGTGTCCACGTGGCGACTCGAGGTTAGGTTATTAAATTTGAGGTTAGGTCGGCGGCATCTAAGTATGAGTGAGAAAAGCGTCAGACGCAGTAGGAGGCGCATCTTGTCGGATACGGAGGTGCGCCCCGTCGGTGCCCGCCGCTCGGAACCGGCGGCGGCGCGGTGGGACATTGGCACCGATACAGATAGTGTCGGTGAGGGGTTCCGCGAAGCGTGGGATCCTGCAAGTGCGGCTGCATCGCTGGGGGTTGCTGAGTGCGAGACAGGTATCTCGCAGCTCCCGGTGGTGCGCTCTCCTCTTAAGGAGTTCACCGAAAAGATAGGCAGCGACTATGAAGAATGGTCGGCCTCTTACTCTAGAGTTAAGACCGCGGTGATCGACCTCCAGACATATGGGACTGGCGGTCACGAAATGCGGAGACAGTCCGACCGCGGCGGCGCTTCTGAAGCCCGCATTGGACGCAATCAAGTCTAAGTTGATAGAGACCCTAAAGGTAATGGATGATGCCGTTGCTCAGAGGCCGTCATCAGGGCTAGTTGACATACACAAGCTACACCGCATGTTATGCGATGATGCAGCGGCCTGCAAACTGGAGCAGGAGGTTGCTGACCGCAAGCTGGAAGATAGACAGGTTGAACTAGAGGTAGCTGGAGACCAGCTAGATATTATGGGTAGGGAGCTGGAGCTGGCCCGGGCTCAAGCCAAGGAGAATGGAAAGAGAGTGAGGCAGACTGATCCCACTGACTCGCCACCAGTGGGTGCCAGAAAAAGGAGAATGGTGAGAGGATTCGTTTCCGACCATGAGGACACGGCTGTACCATCTGACATGGACTGGCAGGGAGTACCCAGAGAGGGTAGAACAAGGAAACGAAACCTGAGTGGTAATAACCACCGTAGTGGCTATGAGTCCCGGGGAAATGCTGCTGGAAGAGCGGGTGCAGATAGTGCGACAGCCGCCAACAGGAAAAGGATGCCTCAGCGACAGACAGGTGCAGCGAATCCTAAGCTACTGCCTGCAGCCATTGTGGTGCGGGCAAAGGAGGGCACCACGTACGCTGATATGTTGAGGCAAGTGAAGAAACAGGAATGCTTCCGCGAGGTGGAGGTCACCGCGGCGCGCAAGACGGCAGCGGGTTTCCTGCTGCTGCAATTCGCCAGGGAGACAAAGGCTGGCCAGATAGACAAGGTGCGCGAGCAGGTGGCAGCAGCCATGGGGGCTGCTGCAAGTGTCAACAGCATCAGGAAGAAAAGGATGATTCAAATTCTCGATATCGACGAACTGACCACCAGGGACGAGCTGGAAGAGGAACTGAAGCTGGTGCTTCCAGGTTGCGAACATCGGCTGCTGTCTTTGAGGCCTGGTTTTGGAGGGGCCCAGCGTGCACTTGTGAGCTGTGCTGACTGCCCTGAGTTTAGGAAGGTAGTAACATCCGGTAAGGTGAGAGTTGGGTTTCTGGCTTGCCGGCTCAAGGTGCTGCCCAGCATCACCAGATGCTTCAGGTGCCATGAGCTGGGGCACATTGCAGCCAAGTGCAGCCTTGATCCAAGTATCAAGGAGATATGTCGAAAATGTGGATCGCGTGAATATAGTATGGCGCAGTGCAACAGCCTGCCTAGATGCCAACTGTGTATCAAGAAGGGAGTCCCGGAGGACAGGGCGAGACACGTTACTGCTGCGGCAGCCTGCCCTGTGATTAGAGCACTGTAATTTAAGTGTTATTTAACCCTTAGCGCTCCGCACTTTTTTGTACCACTGTCTACCAGCAACTCCGGCACATTTTTGCAACGGAGCGTCTGAGAAGGAAAAGTCTTATTTTGAATAGGAAGAATTACACGTGCTTGTGAATGTTTTTGATTTTATTTATTTTATACATATGCATTTCCTCTTGTATTCTATCTGGAATATTTAATTTCAACCGTAACATCACGCCATGCATCTAAGTCTTCTAACGAATCTTCGCTTTCACTTTCAATAATTCTCATTCTTCGTCTCTTTGGTAGTATAATTTCGCTACCACTACTTGCAGTATTAGAATCATAATCAACATTGTCTTCTACAATATCTTTTAGCACTTGAAAATCAAATACGTTTTCACTATCACTCAGCTCTGAATTCTCATCACAATATTTATTTTTCTCCATGTTGCTAACCATAAAAAAGGAAAAAAAAAGATTTAACCGCAATGTTACAGACTTAGCACGTTTTAGCTACAGGTAACACTTGCCAACGACGACGATAACGTATGCTAAAAACATTTGTCTCCGCAGCGGAGTTACGGAGCAAATGACGGATGTCTCCGTAGCGGAGCCAACGGAGCGCTAAGGGTTAAGAGTAATTTTAGTGTGATTTAGGTACTGTTTGTAAGGGTAATGGTCTGCGACTTGTGGGTGTCTTGCGCGGTTTTTTGGGGCTCTTGGGGTTTCTTGGGACATGTGATTGTTCTGACTGACGTACAGTAGTGTTAGATGTTGTTGATAGATCCAGTGTTAGTAAGGCAGCGCACAAGGGAATGAGTGGGTACTTCTAAAACCATTGAGCGTGATTGATATTAGTAAGTAAAGATAGAGTGTTGGTGCAGGAAGTAGTAGTGCACCAGTAATCAGTTGTGCGCACAACGCATAGATAAGTGGGGTGTATGACAGGTGGCGGTAACTATATGGCCAGGAGTACTGTGTCAGGTGCTGGCGATAATGGACTGGTGGCCTGTAGCCACTGATGATACTCAATATGGAATTGAATATTAACCATGCTGATCATTGGATAGGGAATAATACTGGCTCATGAGCTGTTGCTGGAGCACTGTTGCTTTTAGTACAGATGCTGGCATGTTGACAGGTAAATCAAATATTAATTTAGGATATGAGTAAGGGGTAGGATATGGGGTTAATAGATGGTTAACTTGGGACTGTTAAAATAACATGCTACTAAATAAATAAATTAAATTCATGCAATACCTAAAGTCGGCGCATTACACATAAAACGTTACGTTAAATAATATAACTGAATATATTGTCCCTTCTGGGACGGGACTGGCAGCTGCGGTAACATAAAGAGATTTATAACTTCAACGCATAATTAATTATAGGATACAATACTGGTGGCAGTAATTTGGGGTAGAATCTCTAAAGTGATAGCACAATAGTGGTGAAATAGTTAGATTGGGTTTGGGTAATGCTTAAAATCGGTAGATTGCAAACGATATACAAAATAAACTGTCTCTTTGATGATCGGCGTTGCATTTGCAGTAACTTAAAGGAGTCTATAACAACTACGTGTAATTAAGTACAAAACGCAAACCTGGTTCCCGCATTTTGGTGTAGAGACTGCCAGGTCGTTGTACAGCAATAATTAAATAGCTAGATCAAATCATCGCTTAAAATCAATAGACTACAGAATAATCTCTACTTAACGTATAAATAACAAAATAAACTGTTTTTTTCTGTTTTTTCTGCGACTGGTTCTTCTACAGTTGCGGTAACATATAGAAATTTATATTAACATGCATACCGGGTGGCATGATGTAACACTACTGGCTCTGATCCAGCGTACAATATGCAAAACGAAAGGTAGCTGTAGTTAAAATTAGATTGGAGCAATGTTTGAATTTGGTTGCTAGTTCGTGGTCGCAGTTTGGCGGAAAATCCCCAAACCATAGCATGACAATAATAAAACAATTGCATCAGGCAGTACTTAGACTCGGTGTATTGCACATAAACTTTACATAAAATAATACAAAATATATTGTCTTTCCTGAGACTGGATTTACAGCCGCGGTAACATAAAGGAATTGTAATATCAACGCATAATTAACTGCAGGGTATAGTGCAAAGTGAAATAACAAAAATAAGTTGGCTCTTTTATGGCGGGCGCTGCAGCCGCGGTAGTATAAAGAAATCTATAAGCAACCATGCGTAATTAATGGCAAGAAATAACAAATAAACGGTCTCTTCTGCGACTGGTTTCTTCACAGTTGCGGTAACAAAACAAATTTATAATTTATAATAATCACGTATGGCTTCAGCAGGATGTAATGTTGGTGGCTCTGATCTGGCGTAAAATTTGCAGACGTAGTGCAGCTGTAATCAAATTAGATTAAAATTAGATTAAAGTAATGCTTGGTTTGGTTCACAGTGAGGTAATATCAGGTATTAAATAAAAAGATGGATGGATTCACCCTCTCTTAGACTTCAGCATTGGCTTCGATAATGTGGACTGAGTCGTCGTCTGAGGAGTTGTCATCCGAGGAACCCAGGATTATTGTTGATGCTGGGGACGATTGTGATAGGTTTTCCCCCCCTTCGCTTTCGTGTGTTGAATTTGGAGGAGGCGGCGGTGGTGTAGCTGGGGGTGTGCTTGGGCCTGCTCGGGCGGTCTCCCTCAGGGTGCGTTGCTCGCAGCGAACCCGGTTGGGGAACTCCAGCCAGGCTCGTGTGGAACCAGCGTGGCGGGCGTTGGGCCACGAGTCCACCCTGGTACAGTGAAGCGTATGGTCCCGTTGGGCATGGTCAGGCTCAGCACAACTTGGTTCCCGGGGAGCTGGGTGACGGTTAGTGTGCTTGTGCACAGCTGCCTGGGGGTGTTGGCTGCAAATTTGGTCAGGGGTATACATGGTTGTGGAGGTTGGGGCGATTATGACGGTTAGAGTTTAGGTTTGAGTGTTACCTGGTTTACTGGCCCTCATTTCGTCCATTTCTTCAATAACTTCTTGGGGGTTTTCTCTCCTGGTGGGCGCTAGGCGTGTGAACGGATATATCATCGGCGGGTGCGATTTTGCCTCGTGCTGGAATTGCCGGGGTGGGTGATCGCTCGAGGATGCCTGCTTGAGTTGGTTTGTAATTGGCGCCATGATCCATAGTGCGGTGTGTATGTGCCAGCAAATGAGCGAGACAAATATCGAGAGATATATTGATACTTACCGTATAGCGTGCTAGTAGGAATGATTCAACGGGACGATGGTGTATCTGCAATGGTTCCAGGTGGAGGATGAATGCGTGAGTGGCTTCCGGGGGGTGGAGTGCCTGTAGTAACAAGTTAAAACAAGTGACAGTCAATCTGCGAGGAGACAAAGGTTTGGCGGGCGCGCGAAACCATGGCTTGAAAGGCAGGCTGTGTTGGAGGGGAATAAAATAAGAAAAAGGGAGCTAGAGAGCGGGTAGTTGCGGTGATTTGGCGGTTGGCTGCAAGATCGATGGCTAGGGATATTGTGTATGGGAAAGTCGGGAGTTAATATTTTCTCTCTTGTGCTTCCTTGACTTGTGTTTCGCTTGCTTGTTTGTTCCGTGCGTCGTCACCTGGAATTGATGGTTGAATGATCAACGTGAGGATACTGTGGGTGGTTTCTTGGCAGGTGTTATAATCTTTGCTGCTGGGTATTTGGCGTTATATTGTGCCTCTGAGCTTGATGACTGAGTTGTTTTTGGCGCCCTAACCTAAAAGGCGTGTAAAGCGATAGAGCTAGTTAGGGCGGGAAATATTATTTGCAGCTGCTGGTGGTTTTATCTCTGGTGCCTGGGAGCTGTACTGGTGCTTTCGAGATCCATTGATGGCCCATCGGGCTGTTTTGGCTGGCGTTATCATCGTTGCATGGCTGGGCGGGGGTGCTGCTGTTGAATTTGGAGGAAGGTTTGGAATTAATTGGAAGTTGAACTGGAGTTAGAGGGGTAACTAAGGTGAAGTTAGTATCAGAATTATTCTAAATTGGAACTACGTTGCAGTGGTTACTGGAGGAGGGCGGTGCGCTGCGGCTGATGGGTGTTTGACGCTGCACGGCTGATTGGAATCAGGGCTGGAGGATGTGTGTCTCCGTCTGGAGTCACTTCATGTCTAAATTAATCGGGGTGGTTGATGTGTTGTTCTTGGTACGCGTTACGTGATCAACTTGTGATCTGGCTTAACGAGTTGTTTCAATACTACAAGTGGGGGACGTGCGGTGGTTCGGAGGATGTGGTTTTGGGCAGGTTTGTCGCGATTGTGTGCAATTCTGTTAGTGACTTGGGGTATTGCAGATTGGAAGGGGACTGAGTACCCGAGAGCCTGAGGTGTTGGTATTGTCGTTGGCGCTGTCCGGGTCTTAACGGCGAGGGACTATATTGTATATTGTATATTGTGGCGGCGACCATTGCGTGGTACACTGAGAATGCATAGGGGCAGTAAATATCCAGGTAAACGATGTAATGTGCGAAGGCAATGTAGTTATCTAGGGTTATAGGTTACCTTTGACGATAGTAGAAAATGCATCTTTACATGCATCCTGTGGAATGGTGCTGCAGATGAAATCACGAATTGTGAAGTGAACTAACCAGGACACCAGTAGTGCACCCTGTGATGCAGCTGAGCTGATAGAAGCTGTTGATAGAATAATTTGAATTTCCACTGCATGCAGCTCTGTGATGCAGTTTAATTGACAGTTTTGGGCTGCTGACTTGCCCGACAGGTGGCAGCAGCTCGTGGATGCGGGCTAGACGTGCCGCTGATGTGTTGGCGCATGCGCTTGTAGGCGCAAGGCCGCATCCTCTCAGGGCGGCAGCCGGGTTAAATCGAGTTAACTTAAATTAAATTGGTATATGGTATGACATGCAAATAAATAAATAAATATAACTGAGTGTAATAATTGACACCATAAATTTTTATATAATTTATATAATGTATATAACTTATTTTGTTTTATTGGGGGTCTCAATAATAGCTTTTTCGCTAAGTAGATAAGATAGCAGTATAATAGGCGGAACATACAGATATATAAAGTTAACTATAATGAAAGGCTGGCATTAGTAGAACCAATGTCAAAATTAAAAATTTAAAACTTAAGATTTCAAAAATTAAAACCCAAAAACAAAAACACAAAATATAGAGTAACTAATAATATGTTAAGTAGGTATACCGGTTAAATAAGTTAATATTAAATAACTCCTTCTTTAATTAGTTGGACAGCGGTATACTTAAAGGAAAATATAAAAGAAAAAACCCCAAAAACATAAAATACAAAGATAAGAATAACACGTAGATAGGTATACATAAACATAGAGATACTAATAATAATGTAAGATCGGTGTAATTGCATAATAAGTTAATGGTAAATAAATTTTTTCACTAACCGTTGGTTAGTGGTATAATAGCGAGAGATACAAACTAATAAATAGAGTATAAGGAAAGCAGGGTTAAGGAATAATTTTAAAATATATAAAAGCTAGCCTCGTTTGAACCCAAAGCATAGAGAACATAGGATAATATTAGTGGGTAAGATGGATACAATTGTACTCCAAGCCTGCAGTACTAATAATGGATAGGATAATAAGTTGAATATATAAATATATAAATAAATAAATAGTTAAAAGGGACGTCCACATTAGTAGAACTTAAAATTAAAATTGAAATTTCTTTAAATCTTTTAAAAAACTTTAAGCCATAAACATAGAACGCAAAGATCATAATAGCAGGTAAAATAGATACGGCTGGGTTTCTAGTACATAGCCACCAGCATGGTAGGTTGAGCGCATGGGTGAATAAATGAATAAATGAATAAACGAGTATGCATGCGTTCTATAAGGCCAAATGGTACAACTGAATTGAGCTTGGTTACCAACTAAGCTGTAGAGGCATCTATCTTCCTGTGACGTGCGCTGCCGGGGGAGGGTCCTTTGGTTTGGCCTTTTTGGTCGATTTTTTGCACAGGTTCGCTGTATTATCAGGGGGGATGCCCCGCTGCAGGATGCCCATAGACTTCAGGATTATCCAGATAAATCTCAATAATTGTTACGTGGCGCAGGCCTTACTTCTCCAGAAGGCCCTGAGTGGCCGATACAACATTGCGATTATTTCTGAGTACAATCACAGCCCGACAGCGTGGTCCACGGACCTGGGAGGGCGTGCGGCCATCTGGGTAGTCCCGGGTCGGTTGCGTGCTGGAGCAAGAAGAGCTGGCAGTAACATTGTTGCTCGGGTGATCGAGGATGTGCTGGTTATAAGTGTGTATCTCCCTCCCAACGATGCTGAGTCCGTTTTTAGGAAATCGGTTGAGGACCTGTTCGAGGTTATCAGTGGACACCATGGACAATGCATAGTAGCAGGGGACTTCAACGCGAAGTCGCCGCTATGGGGTTGTACTGCTGGTGATCGTAGGGGAGGATATCTGTCGGCGGCCTTCCTGGCGGCTGGCCTGTACCCGACCTCTGCAGACGGAACTCCGACGTTCTCCTGCTGCAGAGGGGAATCTATTGTGGACTTCATGATGATCACGGATGGCTTGGTCTCCCTGATGCGGAATTCACAGGTGTTACTTGATTACACGGCATCTGACCACCGGTTTTTGTCTCACGAGTTCATGGAGGGTCTCACTGCTAACGCGACCGGACAGAGTCGGATGAGATGGAATGCTAGGAAGATCAATAAGGACAAATTGACGGAGGCTTTGCGAACAGGGGCGCTAGCCCTTTCCTTGCGCGAGGATAGCGATCTGGAGGACTGGGTTAATGCCTGGATGGCTTACCTCCTGGAGGCATGCGATATGGCCATGCCCATGGAGTCGGTGGGGCCATGTGGCAGTGCTGGGAGAAATGCATATTGGTGGTCGCCGGGGCTGGCGTTGGACCAGGTGGCAGCGGAGAATGCTTACAAGCGGCTGCACAGTGCTCGCAGACGGGCAAGGACCACAGAAAGAAGCCTCGCTGGGCTCCGAGGAGCGTACAAGGAAGCCAAGAGGATATTTAGACAAAACATTAGGAAAGCCAAGGTCGCAGCTTGGGAAGGATTCTGTGAGACGCTCAATGACGACCCATGGGGCAAACCCTACAGGGCCGTCATGCGGGCGCTCAAGGGATGTAAAGGTCCAGCGGATCTCCAGGATGATCAAGTTAGGGCCACTGTGGAGGAGCTTTTTGTTACTCAGGAAAGAGCGTCTGAGAGGCTGATAAGAGCGGAGATCGATGTGCTTGTTGACGCTGGAAACCCTTCACTGGACATTGAAGATATCACGGTCGCAATGAAGAGGATGAGCAGTAGAAAGGCTCCAGGAATTGACGAGATGCCCTTGGGAGTGATTGGGGTACTGGCCAAAACACTTCCTGAGCGAGCTCTGGAGGTTTTCCAGAAGTGTTGGGAGCATCGGCACTTCCCGAGGATCTGGAAGGTCCAGAAACTGGTTCTCCTCCCCAAGGGAGAACCCGATGTAAATGCGGTCCAAAAATACAGGCCCATTAGCCTGATACCGAACGCGGCTAAGATAATGGAGCATACCATTAAAGCCCGACTGAAAGCGGAATGGGCGAGGGCCGGGGGTTTTGCGAAAAGGCAGTACGGATTTGTTGAGAAAAAATCCACTGCAGATGCCTTGACGGCTGTACGCGATTTCGCGCGCAAGGCCAAGGCCGGTAACCGGATAGCTGTTATCATAATGGTGGACGTTAAGAATGCTTTCAATACTGTTAGGTGGGTAGATATCCTGAAGGCACTGACGGCCAAGGGACTACCAAAATACCTTATAGAAATGGTTGCCTCCTATTTAAGCGATCGAGAAATTGTGTACGAAGGACAGGGGGGCCCAATCAGCTATCCGGTCAATGCAGGTTTACCACAGGGATCGGTAATCGGACCGTTCCTGTGGAATGTGGTATATGACGAGATTGTCAGAAAACATGATGACGAGCGTGTAAGGTTCGTTGCCTTTGCGGACGATCTTGCTGTGCTTGTCTCGGCAGTAGCTAATGGTGTCATGATCAGTAGAGCGGAGGAAACCTACCAGGAGGTCACGGAATGGATGGATGAAAAAGGCCTGCAGCTGGCGCATGCGAAGACCGAGGCGATGCTACTAGCTGGGGCTAGGAGAAGAATCTGCCCGGGTGAGATAAAGCTGGGAGATAGGACCATCAAGCTTGCCGACTCTGTTAGGTACTTGGGTGTAATACTTGACAGAGCCCTTACCTTCAGGGAGCATGTTGGCGATGCGTGCCGACGGGCCATGCGCACAACATCGGCCCTTGGCAGCCTCATGAGGAAAGGGGGCAAGACTGGACATGCTACGAGAAAATTGATTATGAACACGCCAAGATTGGTGTTGCTCTATGCCGCCCCGGTTTTCGCCGATGTAGTGAATCGGGGATGGGCCAAAAAGGAGCTTACGACAGCGCAAAGGGGTATGACGATAAGGGTTGCTGCCGCGTACAAGACTGTCTCGGCGGACGCCCTGAATGTCATTACTCTCACGCTGCCGATCGTATTGGAAATTAAGAAAAGACGCCTGAAGTTCCTGGCCAGGGATAATGAATGCGACCAGAAGCTCGAGGATTATATCAGCCAAAACCAAGACATTGCTCGTGCGGTTGAGCAGTGCGGTTGCTCCCGCACTCTGAGCGCGGAGGACATGGAGAAAGTTTTCATGAGGGCATGGCAGGAGGAGTGGGACGCTTCGGTTAATGGCAGGTGGACCTACTGTCTGATCCCAGACCTGGAAGCATGGATGCGCGGGAGACAGGGAGGACTCACGTGCCATGTTACGCAGGCGCTGACCGGGCATGGCTGCTTTGGGAGTTATCTTCATAGGATAGGTAAGGAGCGGACGCCTGAGTGCTGGATGTGTGGGCGGCGGAGGACGACCCGCGCCACACTCTCTTTGCGTGTCCGGCGTGGGAGCCTCTGAGGGAGGCAAATCTCCTCCCTGAGGCCAGGGGGCTGGACCCGCCCTCTCTCCTTGGGGGTGCCATCCGCGGTCGCGGTAATTGGAGTGCGTTCGTGGCTTACGTCACTGCTGTGCTTGTGGCCAGGGAGTGTGTAGAACGTTACCGGGAGAGACATGGACTCAGGAGTCTGGCGTGATTGGTGGCGTCGGACTCTGGGCTGTGCCCGGTGCGGGCGAGCGCCCTGCGGTTGGTGACTGGGGGATTAGGAGAGTGGTGTGAGTTCACTTTTCGCGTCATAGTGACAGTTCGGAAATTGGTGGCGCGAATGTGCAGTTATGTGCCGGTGGAATGCGTGTTACGAATGTAGTGTGAAACCTAGAAGTAGCCCAGTATGTTGTATGGGGCCAAGTAAGTCAATTGTGTTAAATTTTATAGGTGTGACTGAGCCATAATAAATTTGTATGCATGGTGTATGGTGTGAATGGGGCGTTTTGCGAGCATGTCCCCCCCCCTTACGGTAGGGAAGGCGCTCTCTTGGGAGGGTGCTGTTGTCGGGTCATATTTCGCGGACGTTAAATAGACTGACAGTACGAGTGCATGAATAAGCATTGCGCCAGCGCGTGTGTTCTGCCCACCACGCTGAGCTACCAAGAATGAATGCTCGGGCAAGTAAATGGGGCTTACAAATTAAAATGTTCCTTGAGCAGGAATTCAGTGACTCGCCGGGGCGGCAGCTGTAGCTGTGGCCTCTCATGGAAATGGCAGTGCAGCGGCCCTGGCACTGGCGATACCCCGCACACCAGGTGGGCGTCGGCGGCGGATTGGAGTCATGTCCGTCTGTCCGGCGCTCACCAGGGGTACGCATAAATTGTTTTGAATGAGCAGGAGTTCTTACTCCGAATTGCAGAAGCTCAACTGCCTTTAGGGCAGGGGTGGTACTTTGGGACGTGTATAAATGGTTTGTGCAATGTAAATTCGAGTTCTTGGGTGGGTGTGCCGGGTGCTCGCACCTTCTGTGCCTTCACCCGGCAGGGTCCTGAACCAGGCTCCGGACTACACTTGTAGCCGGACTGGATGTAGGGTTGCCCATCCGAGCGTGGACTTCATAGTGCTTGACAACTCGATGATCGCCCATATAATCACAGTTGTTGCGGGGGTGAGAGTTGTTGAGGGATGGTGGTGGAAAAAATAAAAAAAAAAAGGTTTGATGTTAGTGAGATAATCAGAAAACTTATTTGAGTTCAAATACTACTACAGTCGATTTGCTTTTACATATTTTTATTTCGTTATTAATTAATTATATTATTATTACAATTGGCAAATTGTTATTAAAACAATTGGCAAAGAGCGAAATGTTTTAAGTCACTTAGCATGACGGTATTTGTGTATACCTGGGTCATCCGCAGCAAGTGAAAGAAATTTTAGTACTGCAGGCCAAATTATAAACGAACGTAGATCGAGACTGAAAGCAAAAAATGTAGATATGCCAATATTTTTAAATAAAAATGCATGGCTATTAGATGTATAAAACAGAAATAAATATGATTTACTTTATACTTGTAAGTGTATGTTAAGAATTTGTTGTATTAAAGGTGAGGTGTAAGATAGGGAGTTCTTTCCCGGTCAATTCTGGGGTAAAGACTGAGAAGTCAATCACAGTTCATTTACCAAAAGGCAGAACCTTCCACACTCCGTGGCTAGAACCGCCAAGAAGAGAGTCCCTATTCCTTGGTAACACGGCTACAAGCCGATTGCCACATGTGTTCTTTACTCGACACTAATAAACAATCCCTCGACACCAGATAGTTGGAAGACCCAATGCATCGTCGGTCAACGGGATGTTCAGTCTCATTCATTCACTTTCAAAACACCCCTAATAAACAGTCAATCCTTGGACATTCGATAGTTGAATAGCATCGGGCCACCAGCCATCGTCTGTCGTCCAGATTTCCCATTTGCAAAACACTCTCCAAACGTACCCAGGCGAGCTATCATAAATCGGTCCCTTTCCTTTCATTAAAAATGCGCTGTCGCTAACATGTATTTTATTCTTAACATTCTTAGAATACTGTGTGATTCAATATGCTAGAGTTTTAAATACATAGCTCCCTATTACCATTGACTGATATCGTCTTTGGATTTAGATATCAAATCGTCTGTGTCCTAACCTAATAATAAGGCACTTGGGCCCAAGGACATATGTATATATATCATATTCCATCACTATCGATACTTATCGATGGTCGATGGTCCAACTATCGGAAATTATCGATAGTGCTGACTATCGATATCTGTTAGAGCAAATTCTGTGCTCGAACGTTCGACGTTTTTAAGTGGTGTTCGAGGTTTCTTAAACGGTTGAGATTTCTATTTGTTTGGATATTTCTTCTATATCAAAGGTAAACCGTTTGGGGCACCTCGACCACCACACCTTAAATTTGGCGTTATTGCCGTTGCCATCGCGCTGTCCCTCTCGCCCAGCCGGCTATTAAAGCGAGAGAACTAGGACCCGATGACAACGAGCAGCGCCGGCAACCGGGGGAATCTCCGGTATTCTAGCGGAGACTTCGGCAGGCTAACAGAAGTCTCAAATCAGTCTTTCCGCAGACGCGGAAGAAACACATTCGTCAATACCGGGACTTTCAAAGTAGGATTGTGATAAACCGCCTCTTTTTACCGCCACTTGTTCTAACTTGTTCTAACAACGGTAGGCTTCACGGCAAAATCGGCATTCTCTTTTTTCTGGCGACGGATTTCCAACCCTTTCGACGGAAGGGCGAAACCTCCCAAACAATATCTCTCCACCTCTATCATGAACAGTGAGCAGTTGAAGAACTATTACTTACTGAAGTAGTGTTGGGGATAGTAGTATTGCAATTGTGTGAATATATGTGAACGTTGGAATGAACATTCACATTGTAGGAGATTTTACGTAGGGGTCTGGTTTGGCTTGGGCCATGATGGTTTACGTTAGGGCGTGAGGTTGTCGCGCCTATACCACGACGGTTCCTATCGGGCGCCAGCTAACGTAAACCATCTCAAGGGCAGTGCGTCGCCTTTGGAAAGGGACGATCGGTTGAGACGATCGGTCGAGACGATCGTCGTGGAGAGAGTTCATTCATTGTGTATCGGGCATTCGTGCATTGGCATTCCTGCATTGTAGAGCATTCGTTAATCGTCCTGACTTATTGTTTATTAAAGTACTGTTATATATATTGGACACATCCATCGTTTAATTGTGTTTTAATCGGTCTCCTCCTAACAGTCTTTTCCCCTCAACATGTACGATTGGAGAAACTATTGCATCAAAAGGTCCCAAGAAGTAGCTTCATGCATCTTGAACCAGCTTAAAAATCTAAGGACTGAAAGTCATATTATGGCTTACAATGACGTGTGCAGGACAAAATAGGAACATTAATGTTGCTTTAACGTGGCTAAAAATTGTCCAAACTGTTGAACATAATGTGGAAATCACAGACCATAAATTCGTAATATCAGGACCCGTGGCGGGTCGCGTATAGGCACTATGGAACTGCAGCACCCCTCTATTTCCACATGATATTATCGATAACATTTAATATAATGAGTCTTTTTTTCTTGAATTCTTCCTTTATACTTGCACAATATATAATCCTTAAGCTTAATATCAGTCGACCCCCCCCCCCTATCCAAAGCCAACCCCCAGTTTATGAAAAAAATACAAAAATCTTTGTATGGAACTGCGTGCTTCACAGCTCCAGCGGCGTAATGTTAGACTGTCGTGCGCATGCGCACATAGGAAGCTGCACGCGAAGCTGCGAGGGAGAGAGAGCACTGTCGCTCCCGCAGTGCCGACCCTGGCACTGGC
The DNA here is from genome assembly GCA_951802745.1 of Nomada flava. Lineage (NCBI taxonomy): Eukaryota > Metazoa > Arthropoda > Insecta > Hymenoptera > Apidae > Nomada > Nomada flava. The sequence continues at coordinate 11,977,130 of OX637903.1, forward strand.
ACATTTATTCCTGAATAAATTTTCTTGTTATACATTGTTGTGCCCTAACCGTTCCCACGAGCTAACCACGATAAGCGCGACTCAGCAGCACGTGCAGTCGAGGCCGTGTTCGAGGAATAGCGGACGGATACGCGCAGGAAGCAGCGTATCCATTTACTGTCGATTTAGCAACTTGCGCCTGGCTAAGGGCACGCCAAGGAGACTGCCCACCACCGAAAAGACACAGCACATTCCTGCATCAACACCGTATAAAACCCCGATAGCACGACCGCCGTCGCGCTATCTTAAACAAGCTACCCGTCACGTCAGTCTCAGTGCAGCTCTCCATCAAGCTCAGCCATCACTCCTGAGCACCGTGTAGTTAACAAGTCTCAATAAATCTACTCCTTTATTATTCGAACACCGGTGAATACCAATTCTTTGACGCTCCCGCACCTACGACATCCCCCAACATTCTACAAGTGTCATCCGGTAGAACAACATGTTTGTTTCCTTTTACACAATCTTAAAACAAAGGCTAAAAATTTTCTGGAGCAGCACCCTCACTAATTTTAGCTACGAGCCGCCACTGATCAGGACATTCGTTTTTACTGAATGATAGAGATTTTGGCGTCGTAAAAATGTCATTAAAAAAAAAATTTTGTCCCCCAAGATTATTATAATGTTATCAAAAAGTGCTGGAAAGGTAATAACTTTATTCTAAATGAAATGAAACAAGAGAAATTCATATCAACAAGATTTTGGAGGACACAGTTTTTAAAAGGGTAAAGAATTCTAACGGAGAAACAATAAATTGGTTAAAAATATACTGCATGGATTTTTTGAGAAATGAACCATATAAAATTTTCAATAAGAATTATCAATGGATGAGAATGCAGAGTTTAAAATCCTGAATTTATTACCACGTCGGGGTAGACCAGGAAAATTCGAAAATATTGTATTGACACCACTTTATAAAAATATAAGACGAATTACAACAGAGAAATACAAGGACATGATAAACTTACTATACAGGGTGGCCCGGAACTCGCGCGGTATTTTTAAAAACGGGGTAGCTGAGGTGATTCTGAACAACTTTTTCCTTGACCAAAATATTGTTTGAAGCTTCGGTTTTTAGTTATTAACGAAAAACACTGGCCAATGCGAGCGCCCGTATAGCGCGAGCTCAGTCACAATTGCGCGTGGCCGATATCGGGTGCATCGAGGGGCAACGTACGGCAAATATTACAATCGTCTTACATTAAGAATAGTGTATAATTTTTCGCTATTCATCAATAACAATTTAATTAACAAGTCGTTTAATAACTGTTCCATACTTTTATTCGTTTTCCGAAACGAATAAAGTGTTTTATTAATTATGAAAAAAGTGTTTGGATGATTAATGATTAATGTTAGAAAACGGTAGTTAAATAAACTTACCCATTCGACCGCGAATTTACCTGCTTCGACGGTGTCTTGCCATATGGTCATTGTACCGATCCTGACCTATCCTAATTTAAATTTAATTTGAATGCCACGTCCCGGCAATCGATACAGATCTGATTCGCACTTGTTTCCACACGCACATGACACACACATTAACTTTCGTAATGTTCGTAAGTGCGTGTCCTGTGCGTGTGGAAACAAGTGCGAATCAGATCGTATCGATCGCCGGGACGTGGCATTTAAATTAAATTTAAATTAGGATAGGTCAGGATCGGTACAATGACCATATGGCAAGACACCGTCGAAGCAGGTAAATTCGCGGTCGAATGGATAAGTTTATTTAACTACCCTTTTCTAACATTAATCATTAATCATCCAAACACTTTTTTCATAATTAATAAAACACTTTATTCGTTTTGGAAAACGAATAAAAGTATGGAACAGTTATTAAACGACTTGTTAATTAAATTGTTATTGATGAATAACGAAGAATTACACACTATTCTTAATGTAAGACGATTGTAATATTTGCCGTACGTTGCCCCTCGATGCACCCGATCTCGGCCGCGCGCAATTGTGACTGAGCTCGCGTTACACGGGCGCTCGCATTGGCCAGTGTTTTTCGTTAATAACTAAAAAACGAAGCTTCAAACAATATTTTGGTCAAGGAAAAAGTTGTTCAGAATCACCTCAGCTACCCCTTTTTTAAAAATACCGCGCGAGTTCCGGGCCACCCTGTATATGTACGATATACATATGTATACCATCGGAGCACCGTGACTTCTTCAAATACTTCCCGCATACACAGAATGTAGATGAGCAGTAAATTGTAATGTAATTTAAATAGTTAGAAGATTTCCTGAATTGGATAAATTGTGTTTTTGAAGTGTTGTAAAGAAATATCAAATAAATTGAGTATTGTTTTTTCAATTTTGTTACGAGCCAGGGCTGTGGGCAACGCCTAGACCGGCGTTGTTGATATTTCCCAAGGAATATGGTTGAGAATTTGTTAGTTAGGTGCACGGACGAACCTGATGCGAAATCAGGGAGCCGCTGGGATTGATGTATGCGAGGACGAACCCGATGCGAAATTGGGGAGCCTCAGGAATAGAATCAAGCGCGGACGAACCTGGTGCGAAGCCAGGGAGCCGCAGGAGGGTGAAACGTCGTGGACGAACCCGATGCGAAATCGGGGAGCCACTAGGAAAGAGTGCGCAGACGAACCCGGTGCGAAACCGGGGAGCTGCTGGAGGTTGGTTTATTCACAGACGAACCCGGTGCGAAACCGGGGAGCTGCTGGAGGTTGGTTTATTCACAGACGAACCCGGTGCGAAACCGGGGAGCTGTTCGGAGGTTTGGTAAACGTACGGACGAACCTGATGCGAAATCAGGGAGCCGTAGGATACAGACGAACCTGGTGCGAAACCAGGGAGCTGTAGGATGGGTTAGGTTTCGTGGACGAATCCGATGCGAAATCGGGGAGCCACTAGGTTGGAGTAGTTACCTTGTTTTGGATAAGGCGTGCGAACGAACCTGATGCGAAATCAGGGAGTCGCAGGAAAAGTTAGTTTGACTCGTAAATAAATAATCGATACAACTCGAGCGGTTAAGTTGTATCTGTGGGACGTTACTGCTGATATAAAGGATTACGGAGTAAAGATAGGTTTTAACGAATCTACTCGGTTTAATGGTGAACAGTTTATAAGTTTATATTGCAACCAGTTGTTTGTGCAAGTGTAATTGTCGCGATATAGTTAAATAGTGTGTGAATTATTACCTAAGCTGCACGGTATTGACGCACTGGCGATGCGGGGTCTGAGAACGGTTACAAAGTATGCCGAAAGAACTTCAACCGGACTATGCGGATTCTAACGGGTTAACTTTATCTGAATGGTGCCGTAAGCCCAATTCTTGTTGAATGTAACCGACTCTGTACAAGCGTAACGCGACGTGACAATGCGCGTAGCTGTGTAGTTATGAACCAAAGATGATTAGAAACGGAGGGTTTATATAGTCCCGAAATGTATGGATGGGTTCGTTAGAAGCCTCCATATATGGTAAGGACACACAGTCTTCGTCGGGTCACGAATGCATCCAATCGGTCGCGATGCAGTTGGTCGATACTAAAAGGGTTAACCGTCGTGTGGTATCGAGATAAACCTTTAGGCGTCTTCCGTTCCTACGCAAGATCGAACGACGCGTGCGAGCGCAGCGAAGGAGAATATTATTCATACGTAACAATTTGAAGCATTTTAAATTACGTCGAATGGATTTGGGCTCTTTCAAGTTTTATAACAAATCTAGTTCTTAATTTTGAAAATGGTTTAATTCCATTTGTGGTAAGAAAACACATATTATTCACTTAATAATTGCTATTATTTTAATACGAATTGTAAATTTAACTCTCTTAGATACACTTAAGCAGTGTGACACATTGGTATCCTATACGTATATTTTTAATTTTTTTGAAACACAAACTCTTAAATATCTCAATTTAAATATAAATAATCATTTCCGGTAGAACACCAGGTTTCAACTACAAGCATGCCGACGAATCAATTGATTAAGCAGCCATTCCAATTTAAAAGAAAAACAAACTTCCACCTTCAGTGTATCAAACAAGCTTATAATAACGAATTACAAGTAAAAGTTGCAAAGTGCCAAGGCATACAAAAATATTCGTTATCGGTAGATCCAAATCATCGCCCATACTTCGAGACCCAATTACAGGAATATGGATCTATTGAAAAGCCCACAAATGTTGACACAGAAAGCGAAATTGGGAATAAAATAGTTAAAAGTACTACATCAGATTATTCAGTGATTTCCAAAACAGCTCAAGTTTACGATACTTCGAAGCTTATTACAAAAAAAATCAGTTGTACCCACCTACTTTGAAATTTAGAATCCCGTGAGCAATGTGTTAAATTGTTGTTGAATTCCCAGTTTCAACTTTGAATATTTTTATACATTTATATATATTTTTGACCGGCTGTACATTTTCCAGCCTCAATTTGTTTTATTTGCGACTCCAGCTTCTGTCTCAAATGTGGAGTCGATCCCCCATCTTTTTTTTCATTGAAAAAGTGTGTTTCAAACAGTTTCTGTGTTACTGTACAAAGCAGTTTATGGCATGAAAAAATTAGTAAAACATATACAATATTACTACTAAAAATATACCTATTACTACTTGTTCTAACAACGTAAATTTAAAATTTTGTTTTTATGATATTTTTCTTCCACAAGGAATGAATAGGACGAACAACCAGTAGACTCGAAAAGTTCCTCGTAATTTAAAAAAAAGTCGTTCATCATAGCAATGTACATACTGTATTGACACCCTACGGTTATTACCATTCGTACGCCCCTGCGTCGAGGCAAGGCGCGTGCGCGTCGCGCGTAAGAAGCCAGTTAGCAACAGGCGTCGTGAGAGAGTGTCACGATCGTAGCTGTTTTACGTTAAGCAACCTTTAGAGAATACCTTACTTTATAACTGTATATAATCCATGTATATATATATGTAAAGAAAGGATACTTCCTTTCAAACCGGCCGCGCTTTACCTTAACCTAGCGCGCCCTCTAATAGAGACTCAACGAGGGAGACGGGTAGAAACAGACAGAGTGTTTGGAAGAGCACATATGCAAAGATTAAAGAATCAAGATCAAGGAACTGTAAGAATGTATGTGTGTGTGTGTGCGCGTATGAGAGTGACAAAAGAATGACGACGGACGGCTGCAGCGGCCGCAGCGTCGAGCGACGAGACAGGCATAGTTTGAGTCGCAGATCGAATGGAAGCGTGACACATTGTATTATATATATTAATAAACTATATTAACTGATTCCAAGGATACTCATTACAAACTTCAGAAGTGGGATAATGGACGAACCTTCAGTTAACAGAATGAATCCGAATGATTTTAAAGTGATTCAGCTTAAGGAAGTCCTGACAAAACTGAAATTGTCGACTTATGGTACGAAAAGTGAATTAATCAGCCGATTGCAAGAGGCGGACCCCAATGGATTGTGGATGAGCGAAATGAATGCTTCTGGTGCGGAGGCAGAAGGTGAAGTGCGGGACCGTACGCCTCAAGAAGGTATGCACGTCGTTAGAAGTGACAGTCGCGATGTACCGAGCAATGTACCGAGTGACTACGATTTGTTGTTAAGAGAACGGGAACTTTTGGAAAGAGAAAAAAGATTGTTAGAACGAGAAAACGAAATGTTGCGCGAATCTCCGAGATCTGTGAACAGTACACATGAAATACGGCCGAAAACCAGTGTGAAAGCGGTTAGTGATTTGCTCAGTGAGTTTAGTGGAAGCGAGGATTCCTTTAGGAACTGGAAAAAACAAGTAAAATTACTTTGTTCGACATATGATTTGGACGATAATGCATCGAGAATATTAATCGGGTCGAAGTTGAAGGGGCAAGCTCTCAAATGGTTTCAGTCACGTCCCGAATATATTGAATATAGTGCAACGGACTTGCTGCAAGCAATGAAGAAGATGTTTGATCGTAGAGAGAGCAAATTAATGTTAAGAAGAAAATTTGAGGATAGAACCTGGAAATATAACGAAGCGTTCAGCTTTTATTACCACGACAAAATTGTTTGTGGCAATCATGTTACAATAGATGAGGAGGAATTGATAGAATGCCTGATAGATGGGATTCCGGACAAGCAGTTAAGGAATCAGGCGCGAATTCAGAACTTTGATTCCTTGCCGGACCTTTTGAAGGCGTTCGAGAACGTGACACTGGATGGCGGAAGGAACCGAACAACCCGTGACGCACCGTCGCGACGCGACGCGTCGGGCAGTAGACCAGAGACGAAAGAGAGCAGACCAGAGGCGAAGGAGAGCAGAATGCAGAGATTTCAAACTAGGAATTCAACGACTAAGGAAACCGGCATCGAGTGGCAGAGGTTAACGAGGTGCTATAATTGTAGCAAGTATGGTCACATGGCTAAAGATTGTACAGCAGCGAAGAGGGAGAGAGGCTCGTGCTTCAAATGCGGTAAAATGGGGCACATATCTAGTGATTGTAAGGAAAAGAGGGAAACAGAACAGGTAAATTGCGTAGATTTAACAGAAAGAACGGATAAGTTTCAAAAAAGTATCATTGTCGAAATCGTAAATGCGAAAGAAAAAATAGAATTTGAATTGTTAGCACGGCTAGATACAGGTAGCCCGATATCGTTTATAAAAGAAAAATTCATTCCGCGTTCATTAATGCGAACTCCTTCGGGAAAATCCTATTGCGGCCTTAATAAGAGTAATTTAACTAAGTTAGGAATAGTAACGGTTAACATGCGCCTTGATGGAAAAATTAGAAATAATGCATTAATGTATGTAGTACCGAACACGACTATGGCAGCTTCTGCGGTTATCGGAAGAGATATTTTGGAAAAATATGGATTGAGATTAATTTATTCTGATACTGATACCGAAAATGATGCAGTCGCCGAAATTCTGAATATTGATACACACGAAACAGAAAGCAAAATAACAGAGATATTACGGGTTAATCCAGAAATACCGCAGGAAAAACAATTATATCTTAGAAATATGTTTGATAGCGAATATTTATCACCTAAGCGTCCAGATATACCTAAAGTTCAAACGGAAATGAAAATAGTAACTAAGGATCTAAAACCCTTTAACTATGCGCCGCGTAGATTGTCTTATATGGAACAAGGTCAATTACGGTCAATTCTCGATAGATGGTTAGAAAAGGGTATTGTTCGCGCTAGCGAATCGGAATACGTGTCGCCAATAGTATTAGTAAAGAAAAAAAACGGAGAATACAGGATGTGCGTCGACTATAGGTATTTAAACAAGCATATAGCAAGGGATAATTTCCCAATACCAGTAATTGAAGATCAGTTAAATGTACTTAACGGGAAGAAATACTTCAGTTTATTAGATTTGAGAGATGGATTTTTCCATATACCACTGGCAAAAGAGTCAATTAAATACACATCCTTTGTTACCCCGTTCGGGCAATTAGAATTTATAAAAATGCCGTTTGGCTTGAAATCGGCTCCTACGAAGTTTCAGCGACATATTAACGAAATACTGCAGGAATTAATTCGGTCAGGCGATGTAGTCGGGTATATCGATGACTTTTTGATTGCAACGAAATCTCTAGAATATCACTTCAAGGTCCTTAAGCGCGTTTTTATTTTATTAGTGCAAAACAAACTTCAGTTGCGTATAGATAAATGTAAATTCTTATTTACCGAAATTGAATATCTTGGCTACTTACAAGGAAGGTTAGGCAACCCGAAGATTCAGAAACGCATGAAACTTGGCATACAAGTAAAGTATGTCATCCGTAATGCAACCCTATTTTCCATTCGTGCCATAATTCGGTTTTAAAGGGTGAAATCAGCCCTTGAAAAAAATTCAGACAGTTCTTTTTCGAGAAATATCTCGATAGCGCTAAGAGATATTTAAAAAAAGTATGAACAAAACTTGCAGGGCTTTATTACGTCTACAAAACTGCGTAAACAATTTTTTTGGAAAAGCCTTCATTTTTTTAATATTTTTTTTCCGTGGATTTTTCAAAAATAATTTTTACGCAGTTTTGTAGACGCAATAAAGCGATGCAAGTTTTGTTCATACTTTTTTTAAATATCGGTCAACGTTCTTGAGATATTTCACGAAGAAGAGCTTTCTGAATTTTTTTCAAGAGCTGATTTCACCACTTAAGATCGAATTATGGCACAAACAGAAAATAGGGTTGTATTAAGGATGACATACTTCACGTGTATGCAAAGTTTCATGCGTTTCTGAATCTTCGGGTTGCCTAACCTTCCTTGTTAGTAACAGAGAAAGGTATACGTCCCACGGATGGTGGAATAAGTGCAGTTTTGAAATTCCCCATACCGGAAACCATACGAAATGTTCAGAGCTTTTTAGGACTCAGCTCATATTTCCGGAAGTTTGTTGAGGGATTTTCGATCATAGCAAAACCCTTATATGATTTGTTGAAAAAGGATACAGTGTTCAAATTTTCAGAAGAGCAATTGAACGCGTTCGATACATTAAAATCAAAATTAGTAGCTGCACCCATATTAGCAATTTAGGACCCTAAGGATAAAACAGAGTTACACACGGATGCTAGTGCATTAGGATTCGGTGCGGTACTAATGCAACAGAAATCTGATTTGAAGTATCATCCGATATTTTATTTCTCAAAACGGACGACCAATACAGAAAGCAAGTATCATAGTTTTGAGCTCGAAACATTGGCAATTATTTACGCGCTCAGACGTTTCCGAATTTATTTATTAGGAATTCCTTTCAAAATCATTACAGATTGCAACTCAGTAAAACTTACGCTACAAAAAAAAGATATACACCCGCGAATAGCCAGATGGGCAATGGAATTATTAAATTACGAATATAGTCTAGAGCACAGGTCCAGCGAACGAATGAAACATGTCGATGCGCTCAGCCGCGCAATGAGCATATTAATAGTAGAAGACAACCCTTTTGAATATAATCTATCCGTCTGTCAGACGCAAGATAGAAAGATTAAGGAAATAGCTGATAGGTTAGCCAAAAGTGAGGATGCTAATTTTGAAATGCGAAACGGTCTAGTATATACAAAAAATAGGTTCGGAACTGCTTTTTTACGCGCCTGAAAATATGGAGGCGAATATAATCTTCAGATATCACGATCAGTTAGGTCACTTAGGTGTAGCAAAGACTGCTGGCACGATATTACAAAGTTATTGGTTTCCAAATCTCAGACAAAAAATAGAAACGCATATAAGAAACTGTATGAAGTGTATAGCCTATTCTCCTACAGTTGGAAAAAGAGAAGGCGAGTTACATTGTATCCCGAAAGGCAATATTCCGTTCGTTACGTTGCACATCGACCACTTCGGACCGGTAGATAAGCGGAATTTATTAAAACGATATGTGTTCCTCGTAATTGATGCATTTACGAAGTTCGTACCTCTATATGCAACTAAAACAACTGCCAGTCGAGAGGCAATAAATTGTTTAATTAATTATTTTGATAGTTACTGTAGACCGCGTACAATTGTATCGGATCGCGGATCGAGTTTTACGTCGCAAGAATTCGGTGATTTTTTAAACAAAAACGACGTTAAACATGTAATGATAGCCACAGGTTCTCCACAAGCTAATGGACAAATAGAGCGAGTAAATAGAATGTTAATACCCATGTTAGGCAAGGCTACGGAGAATGATAGTGGAAATTATTGGTATAAAGTGTTACCGCATATCGAATATTGTATAAATAATACGTTGACTCAGTCCACTGGAGAAACTCCGAGTCGGTTGCTTTTCGGCGTAAACCAACGCGGTCAAATAAAGGATAAGATAAAAGAATATTTGGATGATCATATGAAAGGTGAGAGTCGAGATATAGAGGCACTCCGACACAAGGCGGCCGACAAAATCATTGCATCGCAGGAATACAATACGCAATACTTTAATAAAAGGCACAAGCCACCTATTCGATACCAAGAAGGAGATTTAGTTATGTTGCGGAACTTTGATAGCACTCCGGCAGCGCCAAAGAAACTTCTCCCGACGTTTAAAGGGCCGTATATTATTAAGCGAGTATTAAGAAACGACAGATATGTTGTTGCCGATGTTGATGGTTTCCAAAACACTCAGCGGCAATATCAAGGTGTTTGGGAAGCCGAAAATATGCGACCATGGATAATGCCAGCAACGGAAAATGCGGAACGTAAGGATGATCAGTAGCCCGCGGACGGTCTACAGTCAGGACGGCCGAATTGTAAGAATGTATGTGTGTGTGTGTGCGCGTATGAGAGTGACAAAAGAATGACGACGGACGGCTGCAGCGGCCGCAGCGTCGAGCGACGAGACAGTCATAGTTTGAGTCGCAGATCGAATGGAAGCGTGACACATTGTATTATATATATTAATAAACTATATTAACTGATTCCAAGGTTACTCATTACAGAACCAAGACGGAAATCAGGAAATCAAGAAGGAAATTAAGATTAAGGAATTTAGACTAAAGAATTAAGATTAAGGAAGTAAGATTAAGGAACTATGATTAAGGAATTAAGATTAAGGGATTAAGGTTAAGGAATTAAGATTAAAGATAAGTAGAATAAGAGACTTAAATTGTCGTTTCTCTTTTTTTTAGGTAACTAATTTGTAAATATTGTATATAGAAATATCAGACGAAAATTATAACCACTCTTTTTTTTAGAGCAACACGTTTTGTTTCATTAAAAGGAAAGGTCCCAATATTCCCTTGTGTCTTATAAAACGACAATTTTCTTTATAATGGCGAAAAGACTGCAGTTTGTATTCAAATATGTGGCATCACCAAAGGATAAGAAAACAAGTGTAACCGCCATAACATCAATAAAAACAGATGAAGTCAAAGAATATGCATTGTCACAAGATATGATGTTAATAAGTGAACATGAAGAATTGACGAAGACAGATGTTTATAAGAGAGTGAGGAAAAGTTTCACTCAAAGAGGTCAAGTGAGGATGGTGTGGATTACACTTACAGCAGAATTGGAGAAAATATATTTGGATCCAGAGGGTAATGTAATGATTAAGGATGTATATTTAGAACAAATAGTAGGAAGAGATAGGGTAGGGGAACCCACAGAAAAGAAAGAGAGTCAATTGAATTTGAAACATGTAGCAGAGAAGTTCATGATTGAGAAGTTTGCATGCAAACATTCAAATACAAAACAGTGGCTAGACACATTTGAAAAGGAATGTAGGAGATTTGAAATCAGGGAAGATAGTATTAAGATTGAGATACTGAGGTTATTCCTTGAAAAACCATCTTTAGATTGGCACTCAGCAACTTTAACAACGTTGACAATGGAGGCTCAATGGGATGAATGGAAAAACAGGTTTTTAGAAATATTTGCAGACAAAGGATGGAGTACAGGAATGTATGCTATAAATTACAGGTATAAAGAAGGTTCATTAATGGAATATGCCTGTACGAGAGCGAGTGGAGTCGGGGAGAGCGGATAGTGGCAAAATTAAAGAGCAAAACAAGTAACGGCCAAAATGCCGCTTCCTCGCTCCTCGTTCCCTACATGCTGTCCGCCCGAGCGCAATAACATATTTTGCTCTCTGGCGGGCGACGAAAGAGGGGGTAAAGGCTAACGCCCTCGATCCTATCGGCAACAATCGAGCCGCGTTTAGATTCAAAATCACCTCAGAAGCGAAAACATTGTAAAACAAAGAGCAGTTCAATAAGACATCCCGTCCGCATTTTCTGTAAGCAGATCAGAATTAAACGTGCGTTTGTCGCTAAAGCATTGGGTAGTTCATTCCGTTCCAATCGCGAAAGACGATCGTGATCAAGTGGTCCTTCGAGCCGGATAATTCACGACAAATTCAAACCGTTTCAAACCGCGCGGACGAACCACAACGTGGTAAACGATGTCGAAGAAGAGTACCCTGTTGAAGGAGTTGGAGACGGCCATCTATACAATGTCTCGCATGACGGACAATTACAAAAAAAGGGGAAAGGCCAAGTTCCCCCGAGCATCAGCTTGCGGTCGGTTGGAGGACCTAAAGGACTTGTGGACACGTTGTCAACTTCTCAACGCCGAAGTGGAAACGGCGTTCGAGGAAAGTGAACGCCTCAAGATTGCATACTTTGCTAACAAGGAGTTCGACAGAGCGGCCGACGTGTATTACGAGTCCTGCGATTACTTCCGGGAGGTCACGGCCGAGTTGACCGAGTCACCGACCAACCCAGCGGAGACACCAGCAGGATCGGGAAAGAGCGGAGACAAGCTTCCGCCGGTGGACATCCAGCCCTTCGATGGAAACTACAGCGAGTGGTCCAGCTTCAGGGATCTGTTCCAGTCCATCGTTGGGAGGCGCAGCGACCTTAGTCAGGTAACGAAACTGCACCATTTGCTCAGCTGCGTCAAGGGCGATGCTCTCGATGTCATTCGCGACATCGAGCTCTCGAACACAGGGTACGCGAGCGCGTGGGAGGCGTTGGTCGAGACGTACGAGAGCGAACGACGGCAGATCACGACGTTGTTCAACCAATTATTACACATCCCGTGCTTGAAATCTGCGGCGGGCAAGCCAATCGGTGATATTCGGGCTCTGGTGCGACGAACCGTGCGATCGCTCACTAGCATCACGGGAAAAAGCGAGTTTTGGGACGGCTTTCTGCTGTCGTTCGTTCTGGAACATCTCGACCCTGAGACACAGTGCGAATGGAACGACCGGCTCGGAACCTCGAAGGATTTCCCGCGGTATTCGGAGTTCGACGCATTTCTCGAGCACCGAGCAACGACGCTCCAGTACAATGCCGCGGTCTTGAAAAACCGTGGAAACGAGACAACGACCAAGGGAGCCAATCGCGCCTGTTCGTCCGTGGCGGTCGATTCTGGTGCGATCACGGACAGCGGTAGCGGGGCGCCAAAACCCAACAACGGCGAAAGCGCGATCGCGTGTCCACTGTGTCGAGTGGAACACCCGTTGCGAGACTGTCCGAAATTCGTGGGGAAATCGGTGGCACAGCGTCGCGAAATAACTGCGCGAGTCAATGCGTGCTACAATTGTCTCGGTGCGAATCATGTGGTGGCCGAAAGCGGAAGCCGCTATCGGTGCAAAAAATGTGCGCAGCATCACACCCTATTGCATGTCGAGCCCGCGGACAGTTCCAAAGGACCTACAAGACGAACCATACCCGATCCTCACCCTACCGGATTCGATAACGCGGCGAGCGCATCCCTCGCGGTACGAGAACCGACGCATTCCGTCTCAAAGTGCGGCGCCGTATTGCTGAAAACGGCCGTGATTCGCGTCTACGGCGAGGCGGGACGAAGCGCGACGGTAAGGGCCCTCATCGACGAGGGATCGCAGGTGACGCTCATTACTGAGCAACTCGCCGGTCTGCTGCACCTCCGAAGAGAGAGCAGCAATCTGACGATCACGACGGCGGGCGGTAGCAAGCTCGGTGCTGGACGGCACGCGGCGACCATCGTTCTCTCTCCCATTCGCGCCGACACGCCGAGGATCGAGGCGCGCGGTCACATCGTACCGAACTTGGTCGGAATCGCGAAACAGCGGGTCGATGCCGCCGCGTTAACACCCTTCAAAGGGCTCAGGCTAGCGGACGACGATCCGGCATCGTCTCGTCGACTCGATGTCCTCATCGGGGCCGATGTTTGTAACTGGCTATTTCGACAGGGCGTGAGATACAGCCGGGATCGAGGGCTGAAGGTGGAGAGGACGATATTCGGTTGGGTGCTGTCAGGTGCGACCGGATCGCGAACGGGCGGGGGGGCGATACACGGGGCCGTTGGGTGCGTGACGGCAATAAAGGCCGAGGAGCGGCCGCCGCTCGACGAGGAACTCCGGCGGTTCTGGGAAATCGAGGAGATCCCGGTCAAACTGGCGATGTCCCCTCTGGACGCCGTTTGCGAGGAACACTTCGCGAGGACGCACTCGCGGACGCCGGAGGGACGTTTCGTCGTGCGACTCCCGTTCCGGCAGTCGTCGAAGCCCGAGGTCGGAGAGTCGCGAGTCATCGCCGCGAGACGGTTCCGATCACTTGCGAAAAAACTCGCCCGGGACGCCGAGACGGGTCGTGAATATTCGGCTTTCATGCGTGAATACGAGGAAGCGGGGCATATGTGTCGCGCTCCGGACGCCCCACCACACGAGGTCCCGATTTACATCCCCCACCACCCCGTGCTCCGAGCTGATAGTCAGACGACGCGCTTGCGCGTCGCGTTCGATGCGTCCTGCAGGACCGAGAATGGGAAATCGCTGAACGATTGCTTGCTGCCGGGACCGAAGCTGCAAACGGACCTGCCGACGGTTCTGCTTCGGTGGCGGCAGCATCGGTACGTGTATAGTGCCGATATAGAGAAGATGTATCGGCCAATTCGAATTCATCATGACGATGTAGATTTTCAGCGAATCCTCTGGGCGCCTCGGCAAGGCGAAGAGCCAGCGGAATTTCAGTTGCTAACCGTCACCTACGGCTTGAACTGCGCGCCATACCTCGCGCTTCGGGTCTGACGCGAGTTAACGAACCAGGAAAAGACGCGTTTTCCACTCGCCGCACCGGTAATACGGCAACAGACATACGTCGACGACGTTTTGTTCGGCGGAGAGAGTATCGAGGCGCTGTTGAGAGCGCGCGATGACGTCGTCGGACTTTTGAAGGGCGGCGGATTCCGCCTCCGCAAGTGGGCGAGCAATTCTCCCGAATTGCTCGAGGATCTGGACGAGGGGGATCACGGGTTGTCGTGCACGCGAGAGCTCGCCGAGGACGAACAAGTGAAGATTCTGGGAATCGCGTGGCATCCGCGCGCTGATTCGTTCGGCATTAACGTCACGCCGCCCTCCACGATTCCGACAACGAAACGCGCGATTCTATCCGTCGTCGCGCGGTTCTATGACCCGCTCGGGTGGATCACGCCGGTGATCATTGTGGCCAAAATACTTCTGCAGGAGCTATGGCGCACCACGGTCGATTGGGACGACGCGCTCCCGGAACCGCTTCGCGTTCGGTGGGTGGAGATATATCTTGGTCTCTCAAACCTTCGCGAGATTTCGCTGCCGCGCTGGACGGAAATTCACTCGACGAATCTCTGCGTCGAACTCCACGGTTTCGCCGACGCCTCGAGTCACGCATACGCCTCGGTCACCTACCTTCGAGTCACCCGCACCGACGGAAGTTCGAGCGTGACGTTGCTAGCCGGAAAGTCGCGAGTCGCGCCGTTGAAGCCGCTCACTATTCCGCGGCTCGAGTTGTGCGCTGCCTCTCTGCTTGCACGACTGGTCGAGAGGATCAGGGACACAATCGAAACGACCGTGCACGCAACATACTGTGGGACCGACTCCACGGTCGTGCTCGCGTGGCTCCAGGACCATCCGTCGCGATGGCAAACCTTCGTCGCGAATCGGGTCCAGGATACACAGACGCGGATTCCGGAGGCTGCGTGGCGACACGTGCCGACGGCGGACAACCCCGCGGATTGCGCGTCGCGGGGCTTGACCGGGCAGCAGTTGCCGGCCTTTCCGCTGTGGTGGAGCGGACCCCGGTGGCTCGCGGGTTCGCCCGATCTCTGGCCGCGAACAACACCGCCATCGGCGGACTCCGCCCTGGAGGAGAAGCGTCGCGTGGTTCTCGCGACAGCCCGGGCCCCGTCTTGGGACCTCCCTACGCGCTTCTCATCCTGGCCGAAACTGCTCCGGGTAACCGCGCTCCTGTTACGGTTCATCCGCCGTTGCCGCCGTGAACCACCAGATCCGGACGTCCCCGTGGACGCGCTGGGAGCCGACGAGGTCGCGCGCGCGCGCGATCATTGGATGCGGACGATCCAGTCAGACTTATTTCCCGACGAGGTGTCAGCATTAGAGCGAGGAACAGCGGTGCGAGCGTCGAGTCCGCTAAGCGCCCTGAACCCGTTCTTGGGGCCGGAAAAAATAATTCGCGTGGGGGGTCGATTAAAGAACGCGGAACTACCATTCTCACAGCGCCACCCGATCGCGCTCGGTGACCATCGCCTCGTGAGGCTAATGATCGCGAACGTGCATCAGCGCACGTTACATGGAGGGCCGCAGTTGACGCTCTGTACGCTCCGGGGGACTTCTGGGTGCTTCGGGCTCGAAGTCTCGTTCGCGCCGTGATCCATCGGTGCGTGCGGTGCGTCAGGGAGAGAGCGAAGACTCCCACGCAACTGATGGGACAGCTGCCCGCCCCGCGCGTAACGCGGTCCATAAAAACGTTCGACCACACCGGAGTCGACTACGCCGGACCGATTCGGATTCGCGCCTCCACGGGACGAGGCATCGCAACCCGAAAGGCCTACATCGCCGTATTCGTTTGTCTCGCGACGCGCGCGATTCACCTGGAACTCGTTGCCGATCTGAGCACGGAGGCGTTTCTTCGCGCCTTCGCGAGGTTTACGTCGCGTCGTGGTCTGCCGTCCACCGTTTACTCGGATAACGGCTCGACCTTCGTGGGCGCGGACAGGGAGATCGCGCGGTCGTACTGCGCCGCAATCCGGAACGCCGTTGCGCGAAACCAACTAGCAGGTGACGGCGTGGCATGGAAATTTATTCCCCCTAGCGCTCCTCATTTTGGTGGACTCTGGGAGGCCGGGGTGCGGTCGGTGAAGTTTCACCTCCGGCGCATTGTCGGCGATCATAAGCTGACGTTTGAGGAATTCGTAACCCTCCTGTGTCGGGTTGAGGCATGTTTAAATTCAAGGCCGATTGCGCCTCTCTCCGACGCAATCGACGATTTTGATGCGCTAACGCCCGGCCACTTCCTCGTTGGACATTCTCTCACCAGCGCGCCCGAGCCGACGCTACTGGAGGTAAATGAAAATCGGCTGTCGCGGTGGCAATTGGTCCGCGTCCTCTGCGAGCGCTTCTGGAACCGGTGGAGGGACACCTACCTCAACACTCTGCAGCAGAGGCACCAGTGGCGTACGCGAGCGCCGTCATTGAAAACCGGGCAGCTGATCTTGCTGCGCAGCTCCGCGCAACCGCCATGCAAGTGGGCGATGGGACGCATCATCGAAGTGCATCCGGGTGCGGATGGCTTAGTCCGCGTCGTGACGGTAAAAACTGCGGACTCAGTTTTCAAGCGACCCATCACCCAGTTATGTGTCCTACCCGTTGACCAAACCCATACGCGGCGAGACGATGACAATCACGCGTAGCGTGCGGCGCCTTGACGCCAGCTGAGCAATCCCGTTACCTGACAACTCGCGGTCACCAGCGACCGGTGCAGCGCGGCACCGCGTGCGGCTAGAGTAAGACGTGACGACATATAAGATCCCATGTATGAACATTGTATTGAAATGTACGCTTCAAGGCGGGCGGTATGTACGAGAGCGAGTGGAGTCGGGGAGAGCGGATAGTGGCAAAATTAAAGAGCAAAACAAGTAACGGCCAAAATGCCGCTTCCTCGCTCCTCGTTCCCTACATGCTGTCCGCCCGAGCGCAATAACATATTTTGCTCTCTGGCGGGCGACGAAAGAGGGGGTAAAGGCTAACGCCCTCGATCCTATCGGCAACGATCGAGCCGCTTTTAGATTCAAAATCACCTCAGAAGCGAAAACATTGTAAAACAAAGAGCAGTTCAATAAGACATCCCGTCCGCATTTTCTGTAAGCAGATCAGAATTAAACGTGCGTTTGTCGCTAAAGCATTGGGTAGTTCATTCCCTTCCAATCGCGAAAGACGATCGTGATCAATGCCATACGAAAAGAAAAACTACTGCTAGACATGGACAATGATATCGGTGCACAGACCCAAGTGATGCTTATAGCAGCAGGATTACCTGAATTTATCAGAAATAAAATAGATAAAGAGAAGTGTGAAAGCACAGTTGAACTACTACGTGAAATCAGAAAATGTGAAAGTTTAGTGAGTAAAAACAGTTTTACAAAAAAGAGGGAGGAAAGACAAGAGAAGAAGAGATTTGAAGAAAAAAAACCATGTAGAAATTGTGAAAAGTTAAACAAAGGTATCAGGTATCACCCAGAGGAGTCATGCTGGTTCAAAAAGAAAAATGGAAATGAAACAAGAATAATTGGAAGCAACTCAGTAATAGAAGTAGACCTAAATACAGAACAAAAAAACGAGTAATCACACCATTGATTAAAGTAAAAATATTATTAGAGGAAAAACTAGAGGTAAACGGAACATACGATGCAGGTTCCCAAGTCTCTCTAATAAATTCAAGACTGGTCAAAATAAAAAAAAATGCAGAAGATGTAAATAAGACATTTTTAAAAACAGTCAATGGTGTGACACAAACGAAAGGTTTAGTAACCATAAAAATAAAAATTTTTGAAAAAGAAGAATACGTTGATGTGTTCATTGTAGAAAGAGATGATTTTGAAGATTTTCTTATTGGTTTAGATATAATAAAAAAATTCAAACTAATTCAGGACGAAAATTTACAAATATCTCAGAAGAAAGAAATACAGTTAGAGAAAAAGATGAACACATTGGATAAAAATGAAGAGATAGAAGAAGTTGAAATAAATTTTAACGAACATGTAAATGAAGACGAGTTCAAAATGAATTTAGATCACTTGGATAGTATAAAAAAGATAAAAATTGAAAAACTGATGGAAGAGTATAATACAGCATTTGCAAAAAATAAATACGATGTAGGCACGGTTACAGACTATGAAGCTCGGATAGACTTGCTGGTTGATAAATATTGTGCTAAGAGACCATATAGATGCACTATAGAAGACAAAAAGGAAATAGAAGATCAAGTGGCAAAATTACTAGAAAATAAATTAATAGAAGAATCTTACGGCCCGTTTGCAGCACCAGGAACTTTAGCATTCAAAAGAGAGGAAAACAAACGATCAAGATTGTGTATAGATTTTCGTGAACTTGTTACGAGCCGAGGGCTAAGGGGCACGGCTGCGGAGCCGAGGATCGGTTGTTTAAGAGTTTTGTTAGTTAAACGGTCGAGCCGTTTTGATGGGAAATGTGTGGATGTGCCAATGCCTATTTCATCAATGGGTGCCACTGGAAGGTCAAGGTTTTTGTGGATGTGCCAGAGCCTATTTCATCTCTGGGTGCCACTGGAGGGTTAGAGTTTGTGGATGTGCCAATGCTTATTTCATCAATGGGTGCCACTGGAAGGTTGTTGTGGATGTGCCAGAGCCTATTTCATCTCTGGGTGCCACTGGAAGGGTTTATTTGTGGATGTGCCAGTGCCTATTTCATCACTGGGTGCCACTGGATTGTTAGTAATTATTGCCTCGTAACTATCGATATATCTCGAGCGGTTGAGATATATCTATTCGGTGGATTCTATATACTACTTATGATTGGTATAGGTAACAGAAAGAAATGAATATATCTATGATCAAATAATAAAATGTCTATATTCTATATATATAGTAAATTACAATATGTAATAATCGTGGACTCAAAGAATTCACGTTTACAGTCTTTAACGTTATAAGTATGAAATGCTCGAAAGGGAATGCGACCCGATCTTGCTGTCTTTCGACGAATGTGAACTTTGAAATAAATATCGATGATCGAAAGGGAATTTAACCCGATCTCACTAACTTTCGACAAACGCGAACTTTATAAATATCGGTAGATGATCGAAAGGGAATTTAACCCGATCTCACTGAGCTAGAGTATTCAAACAGCCTAAGTCGCAACGTATCACGAAGCCAGTTAATTGGATACTGAGCCGTTAATAAATAAAAGTTGCTCGAAGGGGACTTGAACCCGATCTCGCTGGCATCAGTATGGCTATCTGGCACCGACATGGTACGCAGCTAGTAATGTCCATACTGACCCTTTAATAAATAGAAGTTGATCGAAAGGGAATGGAACCCGATCTCACTGGCATCAGTATGGCTATCTGGCACCGACATGGTACACAGGTAGTAAGGTCCATACTGAGCCCCGAGAGTAGATTTCATGCCCTTTTTATATCCGAAAAGCGGACCAAAAATATGGTGGGGGTACAGACTCTTCCAAGGGAGTTCAAAAGATCGCCCTGAAGCGTTGCGTCATCGCGCCATCGCGGAAGGGGCAGACTCGACTGCATGCACTCTCGATTTCCATATAAGGGCATCCTAGACGAGACGAAGGAAACAATTCTTCCTACGTAACATCTCCCCCCTCAGATTAAACATCATTTATTATGATGCTTTTTATTATAATGTCCCTTGGAAATCGCGGGTGCAGATAATAGATGCAGTTAACCACTTACGCGACGGTCACAATTGCACCAGGTCCTGCTGCGGGATGTCTATAGATGCTGAAGTGTTGTGCGGCCAAAGTATATAATGGTTGTTGTCTTCTTGGAAAAAGGGGTTCCTCAAGAGTAACCTCCTTAGGTAGTGTCTTCTGGCTGCTTGGTCTCAGAGTTCTGCTATCTGTCCGATGAGGTCAGTGAAGTAGGTTGCATATGTTCCAGATCTTTTCCAAACGGAAAGGCACTTAGTATTCCCGTTCGTTTACTGAAGATTAGCTCTTGGGGTGTGAAAATTGGTGACTCCATGAACGGAGGTATCACACGAAAGCATAGCAAATGAAATAAACAAATCCCATTCCTCGTGTGACTCCATGTAACATTTTAATATTCCATGAGAACGGCGTAACTTCTCTCCAATAAGCCGTTCGTTTGAGGTCTGTATTATGATGTGGTTACTTGTTAGAATATTGAGAATTTCGGTGAGGTGTTTTATTACCTTTCCGATGAAGCTGGTTCGTCCCTTCCACTAGGTGTTGTTCCTAGCTTCGTCAGGTGGTGTGAAAATGATTCCAGTCGATTGTACTTGTAGTATGACGGTAATGTCATCCGGTTCTTCTTCTCCAGCGTTTGTAGTAAAAACATGGCATGGTGCTTCGTAGTTGCGGACCGCAGCTTCGACGACGTAAATATTTTTCGGCGTTTAAAAGATGGTGTAAATAACTTCCTTGATATTACGGTTGGCTATCTCTAACGTAATCTGACGCGCCGTCCTACCCGGAATCCTAGACTCCGTTATTTGCTTGGGGAAGGCTAGCACGCTCCTCCACTTGAGGAAAATTCGTGAGACGAATCGGCCTAATGGGCTGACGTCACAAGTGTCCCTTGGTGGTAAGAGATCTGTTGATTCCGGAACATTGACTATGGTACGTGATGTTGATGATTTCTTGACGATTCTTCGCTCTTCTCGTCGCGGAACGGATATTTCTTCTTTTGACAATTTCTTTTTAGGAAATGCTTAACAAATCGCCTGCGCGGTAAGAGTTTAGACGCTTGGGAGAACAAATCCCTAGAAGAGTTTGCTCTTCGTCGAAAATTCGGGTTATTGAAGTGTAAACGTTTTAAAATATTGTCTTTTATAATCTTTAAAATCGAAGACGGATCAAAATTTACCAATTCAACGATGAATTGAAACGAAAAAAAAAATGGAATTAGCTAATGCGCGCAGGAGAGAACACCGTAAAAGAAAGCGGCAAGAAGCTCAACAGCAAAATTTACTCTCGCAGAATAATATATATATAAAAAAACAAAGTAAGGAACAAATTGAACAAAATAAATGAGAAAGTCAGAGAGATTTAACAAGAAAGCGCTCTAGACAATATCGTGATAAAAAACAACTCTGTACTATGAAAACTTTGAACATACGTTTCACGACTCACAGATTATCAATCGACCTACAGTTCTTATAAAAACACAGCAGTGTCCATACAGAACTTCACAAAGAATTTACGCAGAGTAGTTTTAGACAAGCTTACAAAATAATGTCTGCTCTACCCGATCGGAACTTGCATTAATTACCTATGATCCTGAGTGGAGATTTTAATATTAATTTCCCAAATAAGGAATCAAAGCCTTTAATTTAATTTTCCTTTAAAAACAAAATTGGATTCAAATATGTCAAATGACCCAAATGAGAGTACACCAAAATATAGAACTACAATTGAAGGAGTTATTTTTTTAGATATATAGATATTTCAATCAAAACTATTTATATCGTATTTCAGGTTATCATAAACTCTTTCTTAGATTATAGTAATATTGAAGATTATATATAATAATATTGATTTATAAAAATCAACAGCAAAATCAAATAGATAATGAATACAAAGTTATAACTGCACATATTGCAGTATCTAATAATAAAAACGAGTAAAAGTAATTAATCTTATTATTATAATTTTAAATTTATGACTTATTGCTGATTCGTTCAGGCAATAAGCTCCACAATAATATTCCTATACTATATGTTACTTAGAATAGATTACAAACACCACCGAAGTTTACACTTCGATCGTGAGGTCTCAAACACACAAAAATTTTCTAACGTTGCTATTTCCAACGTAAACGATCTAATAGTTCCTCGAGGAATTTTCTAACGCATCCTTCTCTATTTCCCGAACGATTTGCGCGACATGAGCATCGTATCGGTCGTGAATTACCGTCCGTGTACAGTGGATTGAATGACTGACCCGATCGATGTACTTTTAACGTCTTATCATTACGGTTACGAAGCCGCGATATTTCCTCTTGGAAGTACGTCAGGTTGCATCATAAAGCGTACCTTTCGTACAACAACAACTAAAATTCACTTAAGGCCTGTTACACTTGTGAACGATTTAATTTTTGAATACCCGTTCTCGCAGGGTCCGTGAATTTATTAAAACTATCGCTAACTATTCCTGCTCTGAGTTTTTCGGGGTTAAAGCTAGCCTAATTCCTACACTTTGCGCAAGATCTGACAAAGGTGGATTTCTCCGTCGAAAAATAGGTATCGTAGCTGCCGCATACTGTATGCAGTTAAACCGTACTAACACAGTCACAAAATTGGTGATATTGACTAATTAAAGTTGAATTTACTAATTCTTCAGGCAAAACTGAAGCCATAATTTGAGAACTATTTAGCGATCAACTAAATTAATAAATAGATTTCTTCCTTAGAATACTAAAGAAATTCTAGTCATTAATTTGTTGAGAGCTTTCTTTAGAATATTTTGGATTCTAATTGTCCTAATAAATAAAATTTTCTATCTTAGAACCTTAGGTTCTAATTGTTATCTAACGGTGAAATTACCGCGCACTGTGTGCAGACCTGGGTACCGTTCCCTAAGGTGGTTGTCCAAGCCTTACAGCACAGATTTAATAAATAAGCCGGATCCCCATGGCAATTGGGGCTTTTCACCGGTACTGAACTCCCGTTTTATTATTGAAACACATTTAAATCTTTCAATTTTCTATCCAATCAAATAATATGCAGTATCCCACCGCTGTCACCAATTTGTTACGAGCCGAGGGCTAAGGGGCACGGCTGCGGAGCCGAGGATCGGTTGTTTAAGAGTTTTGTTAGTTAAACGGTCGAGCCGTTTTGATGGGAAATGTGTGGATGTGCCAATGCCTATTTCATCAATGGGTGCCACTGGAAGGTCAAGGTTTTTGTGGATGTGCCAGAGCCTATTTCATCTCTGGGTGCCACTGGAGAGTTAGAGTTTGTGGATGTGCCAATGCTTATTTCATCAATGGGTGCCACTGGAAGGTTGTTGTGGATGTGCCAGAGCCTATTTCATCTCTGGGTGCCACTGGAAGGGTTTATTTGTGGATGTGCCAGTGCCTATTTCATCATTGGGTGCCACTGGATTGTTAGTAATTATTGCCTCGTAACTATCGATATATCTCGAGCGGTTGAGATATATCTATTCGGTGGATTCTATATACTACTTATGATTGGTATAGGTAACAGAAAGAAATGAATATATCTATGATCAAATAATAAAATGTCTATATTCTATATACAGGGTGGCCCGGAACTCGCGCAGTATTTTTAAAAAAGGGGTAGCTGAGGTGATTCTGAACAACTTTTTCCTTGACCAAAATATTGTTTGAAGCTTCGTTTTTTAGTTATTAACGAAAAACACTGGCCAATGCGAGCGCCCGTATAGCCCGAGCTCAGTCACAATTGCGCGCGGCCGAGATCGGGTGCATCGAGGGGCAACGTACGGCAAATATTACAATCGTCTTACATTAAGAATAGTGTATAATTCTTCGTTATTCATCAATAACAATTTAACTAACAAGTCGTTTAATAACTGTTCCATACTTTTATTCGTTTTCCGAAACGAATAAAGTGTTTTATTAATTATGAAAAAAGTGTTTGGATGATTAATGTTAGAAAAGGGTAGTTAAATAAACTTATCCATTCGACCGCGAATTTACCTGCTTCGACGGTGTCTTGCCATATGGTCATTGTACCGATCCTGACCTATCCTAATTTAAATTTAATTTAAATGCCACGTCCCGGCAATCGATACAGATCTGATTCGCACTTGTTTCCACACGCACATGACACACACATTAACTTTCGTAATGTTCGTAAGTGCGTGTCCTGTGCGTGTGGAAACAAGTGCGAATCAGATCGTATCGATCGCCGGGACGTGGCATTTAAATTAAATTTAAATTAGGATAGGTCAGGATCGGTACAATGACCATATGGCAAGACACCGTCGAAGCAGGTAAATTCGCGGTCGAATGGATAAGTTTATTTAACTACCCTTTTCTAACATTAATCATCCAAACACTTTTTTCATAATTAATAAAACACTTTATTCGTTTCGGAAAACGAATAAAAGTATGGAACAGTTATTAAACGACTTGTTAGTTAAATTGTTATTGATGAATAACGAAGAATTATACACTATTCTTAATGTAAGACGATTGTAATATTTGCCGTACGTTGCCCCTCGATGCACCCGATCTCGGCCGCGCGCAATTGTGACTGAGCTCGGGCTATACGGGCGCTCGCATTGGCCAGTGTTTTTCGTTAATAACTAAAAAACGAAGCTTCAAACAATATTTTGGTCAAGGAAAAAGTTGTTCAGAATCACCTCAGCTACCCCTTTTTTAAAAATACTGCGCGAGTTCCGGGCCACCCTGTATATATAGTAAATTACAATATGTAATAATCGTGGACTCAAAGAACCCACGTTTACAGTCTTTAACGTTATAAGTATGAAATGCTCGAAAGGGAATGCGACCCGATCTTGCTGTCTTTCGACGAATGTGAACTTTGAAATAAATATCGATGATCGAAAGGGAATTTAACCCGATCTCACTAACTTTCGACAAACGCGAACTTTATAAATATCGGTAGATGATCGAAAGGGAATTTAACCCGATCTCACTGAGCTAGAGTATTCAAACAGCCTAAGTCGCAACGTATCACGAAGCCAGTTAATTGGATACTGAGCCGTTAATAAATAAAAGTTGCTCGAAGGGGACTTGAACCCGATCTCGCTGGCATCAGTATGGCTATCTGGCACCGACATGGTACGCAGCTAGTAATGTCCATACTGACCCTTTAATAAATAGAAGTTGATCGAAAGGGAATGGAACCCGATCTCACTGGCATCAGTATGGCTATCTGGCACCGACATGGTACACAGGTAGTAAGGTCCATACTGAGCCCCGAGAGTAGATTTCATGCCCTTTTTATATCCGAAAAGCGGACCAAAAATATGGTGGGGGTACAGACTCTTCCAAGGGAGTTCAAAAGATCGCCCTGAAGCGTTGCGTCATCGCGCCATCGCGGAAGGGGCAGACTCGACTGCATGCACTCTCGATTTCCATATAAGGGCATCATAGACGAGACGAAGGAAACAATTCTTCCTACGTAACAAACTAAACAAAATAGTTACACCACAAGCTCAACCATTTCCATTGATAAATGATTTAATTATGAAAACAAGAAACTGTAAGTACTTCACCACACTAGATATAAATTCCGCTTTCTGGTCAATTCCACTACGCATTGAAGATAGACAAAAAACAGGATTTGTTACACAAGAGGGGCACTTCCAATGGACGTGCCTACCGTTCGGTTTAAAAACATCACCAGCCATTTTCCAGAGAATTTTGTCCAACATCTTAAGAAAACACCATTTAAAAGACTTTTCAGAAAACTACATAGATGATATATTAATTTTCTCAGAATCATTCAAAGAACATATAGAAAAAGTAATAAAAGCAATAGCAAACGAAGGTTTTAGACTAAAATTTAAAAAATGCACATTTGCAGCAGAATCAGTGAAATACCTCGGACATATAATAGAACACAATACAGTAAGACCAGTGAAAGATAACCTAATTTCAATACAGAATTTTCCCACTCCGAAAACCCAAAAGAATATCAGACAATTTCTTGGAAAAATAAATTTCTATCATGAGTACATACCGAAAAGCTCGATATTGCTAAACCCGTTACACAAACTATTACGGAAAAATGAGAGATTTATATGGTCTGAGGAATGCGAAAGATCCTTCACGGATATAAAAAAGTTACTATGTTCTCAGCCAGTGTTGGAAATATTTGATAAGGATTTACCAATCAAAATTTACACAGATGCATCACTAGAAGGTATTGGTGCAATATTTAAACAGGTACAAAATAATGGTAAAGAAAAGCCAGTAGCGTATTTTTCAAAGAAATTAAATGATTCACAGAAGAGAAAAAAAGCGATTTATTTAGAGTGCCTGGCAATCAAAGAAGCGGTAAAGTATTGGCAACACTGGCTGATTGGAAGAAAATTCACAGTATTTTCAGACCATAAACCATTAGAAAATTTGAATATAAGAGCTAGAACGGATGAAGAACTTGGGGAGTTGACGTACTATCTGTCACAATATAATTTCGAAATTAAATACATTCCGGGAAAAGATAACGCCGAAGCAGATAGTTTAAGTCGAAACCCGGTACTAGAAGACACTGAAAATAAAGATGAAATTCTAAAAATAGTAAACTTGATAAAACTGGATGACATAAAAAAAGATCAGAAAGAAAACGAAATAATACAAAAAATGAAAACAAAATTGATAGAAAAAGATGGAATATTCTACAAGAAGATTAGAAATAGAGAAAAGATTATCCTAGCCGAAAAATTAAGTATGAAAATGATAAAAGACATACACACCGAATGGTGTCACATCGGAATCAGACAGATGATGAACAAAATATGTCCCTATTATACAGCTAGAAATCTAACATCTAATATAAAAAAGATATGTAAGAATTGTGAAGTATGTATAAAAAATAAATCGAGAGGCCAAATAAAATATGGACTGATGTCTCACTTGGGACCAGCAACAGAACCATTTGAAATAATGTCAATGGACACCATTGGAGGCTTCGGAGGACAAAGGTCAACCAAAAAGTATCTTCACTTGTTAGTTGACCACTTCACAAGATACGCGTTTATTTTAACTTCTAAAACACAAAATGCTACGGATTTCATTAAGTTAGTTCAGAACGTGCTGGAAACCGACGAGATAGGAATGATACTGACGGATCAGTATCCAGGGATAAACTCAAGAGAGTTCAAAGAATTCCTAAGAAATAGTAATATTAAACTAGTCTTCACAGCAGTAAACGCACCGTTCTCGAATGGGTGGAATGAAAGACTAAATCAGACTCTAATCAATAAAATAAGATGTAGAATAAATGAGAAAGAACATAACAAAGCGTGGACAACGATTGCAAGAGAATGCGTAGATAAATATAATCGGACAGAACATACAGTCACTGGTTTTACACCACAATATCTGTTAGATGGTACAAACACAAGCATCCTACCAGAAGAACTAAAAGAAAAAGTAAATAAGGAAGACTGGATAAAAGATAAAGAAACAGCTTTAAAAAGAACAAAAACATCACATGATTACAATAAAAAGTTATATGATAAAAATAGAAAACACCAGGAGTTCAACACAGAAGAACTAGTATATATAGAAAACGGAAATAAACTGAATAGGAAAAAGCTAGATAATCTAAGAATTGGACCATTCAACATAGTAGAAAGAATATCAAATTCAATATATAAAATTAAGACTGGAAAAAAGAAATCAGAAACGAGTTTGTTCCACATATCAAAATTACTCCCAGCATCAGACGTGGAAGAAGATTGAAAATTTTGAGAATTTTCACTCCGGGGGAGGGGTGATGTAAAGAAAGGATACTTCCTTTCAAACCGGCCGCGCTTTACCTGAACCTAGCGCGCCCTCTAATAGAGACTCAACGAGGGAGACGGGTAGAAACAGACAGAGTGTTTGGAAAAGCACATGTGCAAAGATTAAAGAATCAAGATCAAGGAACCAAGACGGAAATCAGGAAATCAAGAAGGAAATTAAGATTAAGGAATTTAGACTAAAGAATTAAGATTAAGGAAGTAAGATTAAGGAACTAGGACTAAGGAACTAAGATTAAGGAATTAAGATTAAAGGATTAAGGTTAAGGAATTAAGATTAAGGATAAATAGAATAAGAGACTTAAATTGTCGTTTCTCTTTTTTTTAGGTAACTAATTTGTAAATATTGTATATAGAAATATCAGACGAAAATTATAACCACTCTTTTTTTTAGAGCAACACGTTTTGTTTCATTAAAAGGAAAGGTCCCAATATTCCCTTGTGTCTTATATATATATTAATAACTCAGTAACACGTTGTTCTATCCAATTTATTTCATACGACCATTACGATCATACTACAGCTTCAGAAGTGGGATAGAACAAAAAGACACCCGTCTGAAACACGTGTAAGTGAAAGTGAAAAATGGAAAGTCTACAACAGATACCGCGTGTGAAAGAGAATCTCGCGAAGGCGCAGAAACAGACAATTACACTCTTGCACAGATTAGTCTTTGAGGAAGAAGGTGATCGCCGAAATCGCCAACGTTTGCGCGAGTTTAGAGGTTTCGAGTTCGCGGACGGATCCGAAGCGTTCGGGCGGAAACGCAGTTGGGTAGCGGAAAAATTTAGTATTGGCGAACTTATTGCAATAGCCAATGTGCTTGGACTTGATTACGATGGTGCAGTGGACGTTGTGGCACATCGTATTTGCCAACATTTATCGGACCTGAAGCTGCTTGACGACGCGAACAGAAATGCTGGATATGTTTCCGAGGAAGAGGATGCGGATGAGGCAGTACAGAGTACACCGAAGTTTACCTTGACGTATAGAGACATTGAAGATACGATACGTCCCTTTGATGGTGGTGATAATTATCCGATCGATGCGTGGTTGATAGATTTCGAAGAGAATGCAAGAATCTGGAATTGGTCGGATTTACAAAAATTAGTTTACGGGAAAAAATCGTTAACCGGCCTCGCAAGGTTGTTTCTACAAGGCGAACGCGGAATTTCTTCGTGGAGCGTATTAAAGGCACGACTTTTGCACGAATTTGCAACGCGAATATGCGGTGCGAAATTGCACGAGCTCTTGATGACGAGGAAGATGAAGCGAGAAGAAACGGCTCAAGAATACTTTTTGGTTATGAAGGAAATCGCTTCTCGAGGAGGAATTGATGAGAATTCCCTCATTTACTATATTGCGAATGGTATACCTGATGATATTAGTCGGAAAAATAGTCTGTACGAGGCTCGCACATTGGATGAATTGAAAGAAAAGTTAAAAGTATACACCGAATTACGATCACCGATTCAGCGAACAAGAATGCCGCAATCTATAGGACGAGGCAGCACGGCTCGTGCGTTGCCTATATCCAATTCGCCGAAGAAGCTATGGCCGTCGACTGCTGTGGCGAGAGAGTCGTTGGTAAAATGTTACAACTGTAATGAAACGGGTCACCTTAGCAACGCCTGCCCGAAGCCGAGGAGAGCGAGAGGGTCATGTTATGTTTGCGGTTCCCTGAACCATCGCAAGAATGCATGTCCTCGACTACCGGTGACATCGAGGGGAATGGGAGTACAACCGAACGCCAGCATGTCAACACATTTGATAGAGGCGGCACCGATCATAAAAGGTTACGAAGTCGAACTTGATTTAGATATAGGTAAGCTTACTGCGACAATGGATACTGGAAGTCCCGTGTCTATGTTAAGCGTTAATGTTATTCCGAAGAATGTGTGTTTTGAGCAATTTGATAACTCTTTACGATTTGACGGCGCTAATAAGAGCAAAATTAATGTACTGGGTTGCCTTAGACAGAGCGGAAAAATGGGAGATTATGATATTAGCGTTAACTTTTACGTGGTGCCCAGCACCACTATGAACGGTGAATGTTTGTTAGGACGCGATTTTATTGTATATAATGATCTTGACGTACACGTTAATAAAACGATTAGTATTTCGAAATCCGCGATAACGGATGAACAGGTTTGCGAAGTGCCTGAAATTATGCATATTGCGGTGACCGAGAACAGTGATTTTCCTAAGATCAAGGTCAATGAGGCTCTAAATTTCGAAACAAAGGAAAAAGTCTGTTCAATTGTCGACGACTATTATGTAAAACCTGTTAGGCCGAAATTTCCAGCAGTAGATTTGGAAATGCAGCTGATAGTTAAACCGAACAGCCAACCGTTTTATTATAACCCAAGACGTTTATCTTACGGCGAAAGGGAAGCAGTTTCAAAAATTATTGACGATTTGTTAGATCGAGGAATTATTCGATCAAGTACGTCACAATATAGCAGCCCTATAGTGTTAGTTAGGAAGAAGTCCGGGGAATTTAGAATGGCTATCGATTACAGGGATCTAAATAAGATAACTTTGCGGGATAATTTCCCTATACCTCGAATAGACGACCAAATAGATTCCTTACGTGATAAAGCCTATTACACAAAATTAGATTTAAAGGACGCATTCCATCATATTAGGCTAAAAGAAGATTCCATTCCATATACGTCTTTTGTGACTTTTAAGGGGCTGTACGAATACACTCGCATGCCGTTTGGGTTATCGATCGGACCATCTTTTTTTATGAGGTATATCAATAAAGTTTTTCGAAGTTTGCTAGATCAAAATAAGATACTAATATACTTGGACGATTTGCTGATAGCAACGGCGACTCTAGAAGAAAAAGAGAGATTCTTAAAAGTGTATCGACTATTATGGTGCAGAACCGCCTGGAGTTGAAATTTGAAAAATGTGCTTTCTTGTTAACCGAATTAGATTACTTAGTGTACCGAATAGATTTAAGAGGTGTTAGACCGAGCGAGGAACATATTCAAGCGATAGCGGATTACCCTATTCCAAAAAATTATAGACAGCTTGAAAGTTTTTTGGGTTTGATTTCATATTTTAGAAGATTCATACCAAATTTTGCCCGTCGTGCGAACTTACTGTATGAACTGAAGAAATCGAGCGAGGGATTTCAATGGAACGATGAAACGTTACGATGTTTCGAGTCAATCAAACAGGAGTTGGTATCGGAGCCCATCTTGTCTATATATTCGCCGACCGCGGAGACAGAATTACACTGCGACGCAAGTTCACAGGGTTACGGATCTATATTAATGCAAAAACAGTCGGATGGCAAGTTTCATCCGGTTTGCTATTTTAGCAAAAGGACGTCGAAAACAGAATCGCGTTATCACAGTTTTGAACTGGAGTGCTTAGCAATAGTATATTCATTGGAACGTTTCAGAATTTATTTGCACGGAATACCGTTTAAGTTGGTCACAGATTGCAATAGTTTAAAATTAGCATTGGACAAGAAGGATATAAATTCTCGAATTTTAAGGTGGTCACTCACATTGCGTGACTATAATTTTACGTTAGAACACAGAACAGCTGACCGTATGCACATGTGTATTCACATCGATCATTATGGTCCTCTCGAAAGAGGAAAACATCGTTATAAATACGTATTTGAAATTATCGATTCATTTACGAAATATGTTAAGTTGTATCCTGTACTGAGTACCAATACCGATGAAGTAATTAAATGTCTTAAGAGTTACTTTGCAACATATAGTAAGCCGAAAAGAATTGTATCAGATAGAGGAAGCGCATTCACTTCTACTAAATTTAAAGAGTTCGTAACGGAGAAAGAAATCGGACACGTTTTGATAGCTACTGCTACCCCGCATGATCGGCCAGATCGAGCGTATTAACCGGTCATTAACGCCTATGTTGGCAAAATTATCGAATACCATTAAATCATGGCCTGATGTTTTACAAGATGTGGAGTACGCTTTTAATAATTCTATGAATCGTTCGATTGGTGATTCGCCTGCGCGATTACTATTTGGAGTAAACCAGTTGGGTCGCATAAACGACAGCTTGCGAGATATTTTAGAGGAACGATTTCCTCAAGAGCGTGATTTGGATGGTATGAGAGAAAGTGCAGCGAAACAGATAGAATTTAGCAATATGTACAATAAGAATTATTATGATAAGAAGCATAAAATGCCTACCAAGTACGTTACTGGCGATTACGTAATGATAAGGAATGTAGATGTAACTCCCGGAATCAACAAAAAGTTATTACCTGCGTTTAGGGGTCCTTATGTAATAAAGCGAGTGCTAGAAAACGATAGGTATGTGGTGTGCGATCCCCAAGGACATCAGTTGACGCAAATGCCTTTCGAAGGTGTATGTTCGCCCAAGAACATGAAGCTCTGGATGAATGTTGAATGATAGCATTTTTATTTATCGCATTTTGTATCTTTGTTTGTATCATCGTTTGAATTTTGTTTTGTATTATGACTATGTATTGAGTTATGTTTGTGTAATTAGTGTTGATATAATTGAGGCCAATCATATGTCAGGATGGACGAACTGTAGTGACACCCTACGGTTATTACCATTCTTACGCCCCTGCGTCGAGGCAAGGCGCGTGCGCGTCGCGCGTAAGAAGCCAGTTAGCAACAGGCGTCGAGAGAGAGTGTCACGATCATAGCTGTTTTACGTTAAGCAACCTTTAGAGAATGCCTTACTTTATAACTGTATATAATCCATGTATATATATACAGGGTGTCTCTTAACTGTCGGCCTTCCCGGAAATGGGGGGGGGGGGGGTAGATGGGGTGATTCTGAACAACTTTTTCCTTGACCAAAATGTGGTTTGCAGCTTTATTTTTGAGTTATTAATGAAAAACACTGGCCAATCAGAGCGCTCGCCGGCCAGCCGATGGCGCGCGCTCAGGCACGAACCTATCAGCTGTCGCGATGGGGGGGCATCGAGGGTACCGACGGAAGCGTGCGGCAAATGTTACATCGTCTTAATTAAGAATAATGTGGAATAATTCGTTTATACTTATGAAACTAATAAGTCGTTTAATAACCGTGTTCTATTACTTATGAAAACAATATTTTTTTAACAGCACGTTTTCAGGTGGATAAATTATGTTTTCAGAAAAACGATTTGCACAACTAATGTTGGAAAAAGCTAGTTAAACTTACCCATTCGTCCACGAATTAACCTGCTTAACATTGTGCGAATCCTGACCTAGGCAACGGTCAACAGCTGATGTCACCGGGTGGGTCGGTGAACTCACTACACTCACGGTGAATTCACTTTAAGATCACTTCACTTCACGGTCACTATCACTTGTCACTGTGAAATGTGGGAATATTTGAAACCGATTTATTTTTCTTACGTTTAAACATTTCCTAATAGCCTGCGTTTTTACGATTCATGTTGTCCGTTCGGCTAGCAGGACGACTCTGCCAGCTTAAACGTCGCACTCGCTTCCACACGCACACGCACATGTTTTTTAATGTGGATAACATAGTAGTGCCACGCTCACACTGCGACGCACACAACGCAGGGACCGATGCTGCCCTGTGTGATCGGTATCTGCCGCCGATTTCCACTAAATTTGGAGACAGTGTGCGTGCGTGGGCGTGTGGAAGCGAGTTCGAACGTTTAAGCTGGCAGAGTCGTTCTGCTAACCGAACGAGCAACATGAATCGTACAAACGCAGAATATTACGAAATGTTTAAACGTAGGAACAATAAATTGTTTTTAAATATTTCCACATTTCACAGTGACAAGTGATAGTGACCGTGAAGTGAAGTGATCTTAAAGTGAATTCACCGTGAGTGTAGTGAGTTCACCGACCCACCCGGTGACATCAGCTGTTGACCGTTGCCTAGGTCAGGATTCGCACAATGTTAAGCAGGTTAATTCGTGGACGAATGGGTAAGTTTAACTAGCTTTTTCCAACATTAGTTGTGCAAATCGTTTTTCTGAAAACATAATTTATCCACCTGAAAACGTGCTGTTAAAAAAATATTTTTTTCATAAGTAATAGAACACGGTTATTAAACGACTTATTAGTTTCATAAGTATAAACGAATTATTCCACATTATTCTTAATTAACACGATGTAACATTTGCCGCACGCTTCCGTCGGTACCCTCGATGCCCCCCCATCGCGACAGCTGATAGGTTCGTGCCTGAGCGCGCGCCATCGGCTGGCCGGCGAGCGCTCTGATTGGCCAGTGTTTTTCATTAATAACTCAAGAATAAAGCTGCAAACCACATTTTGGTCAAGGAAAAAGTTGTTCAGAATCACCCCAGCTACCCCCCATTTCCGGGAAGGCCGACAGTTAAGAGACACCCTGTTATTAATAACTCAGTCGCTTTTATTAATAACTCAGTAACACATGGTTCTATCCAATTTATTTCATACGCCCATTACGATCATACTACAATACTTTGAGTTATTTATAAAATAAAATTGCATATCCTAGGTTGAAGAAAATCGAAAATTGATTGCAAAAAGAAATGAAACCTTGCGTTAACGCAACGTTTAATTCATTTAAAGAAATCACAATGTACGATTTATGTGTACAATAGGGTATGCTATAAGAAACGAATGCAGTAACGAAAAGTTCTTCTGATTAAATCAAAATGCTTACAACGAACAAATATGTTACAACGATCGGACAGTTAACCAAAAGTTTGATACCTCCTCACCATCCTCTTCTTTATAATTTTGTTCTCAATTTACACATGAGTGTAATGAGTGTAAGAGTGTTCTTATCTTTTATACGCCCAGGATGGCTCCGAATGCAAAGGGTTAATACAACAATGTTTAAAGTAAGTACAGTAGAGCCACCCATTATCTAATAAGGGAGACAAAAACATTCGGATAGCGGAATTTTCGAATAACAGAGCAATCCCTTTCCTGATACTAAATTTCATTTATTTAAATAAAAATCAAGGGACTTTACAATTTGTATAGTATTATATAAATAAATTCTTGTGATCAAATATGAATGATCAAATATTGTGATCAATCAAAATCTAAATTCTTGTGATCAAAATTCGTTCAACCGAATATTCAAAACAATACATACGTTGTATGCAAACATCAATGCGAAACGCTGTTCGGATAACAGAATGTTCGGATATTGGGGTATTCGGATAATGGCGATTCAGATACGGTTCTACTGTAATTTGTATATACATAGATATGTGGACGTATTAACACTTTAAAATATGATAAACTTTTATTAACACGTTGACTGCCATGCAAGTTTTACATGATGCTCCCAGAGGACCACAAGAGAATAAACAGTAGCAAAATTCTGCTACAGGACATTGGCGACTGACATGGCAGTCAACGTGTTAATTACTTTTATAATACTTTGTTCAAAATGTTTTTATCGCATTATGCTGCGCTACAATATACTGCATAGGGTACACTTATACATTCTACTATAAGTTTATATACTTAGTGTAATACCAATGTTTATATTCAATATTATGCATACTATAAATTGTCAAAATTCATCATGGTGTGACACGATGGAAACATTTCTTTAACTAAGAATAGGAATAAAAAAAGGACTCACAGTCTGATGTTTACTCGTGGAATCATATTTGGCCACGTTACAAGCTTGAATCAAATTCTGAAAACAAACAAGAAAGACCTGTTAAAGGATTTGAAATTCAGGAGGCATTAGTACAAAGAACAGGACGAATCAACATAAAATTAATTATTGTAGCAAAAGCATCAAGTCTCGTTTTAGCAAAAGCATCAAATTCATCTCGTTTTAGCGAAATGTAAATTACTTTGCATGCCTTGGATACTTAGCAACAATTAAATTAGAAGCTAGATTTAAAGTTTGTGTGTATTAGCTTATTATTGAAACTGTTTGTTCAAACTCAAAGTTGTAAACGAACACGTTAGTTTAATTCCTTAAGGCAAATGTGCCTTTCAAAGTTCAAGGTCCATAAAATTTTATATTATTCTATGCGGACCTTAGTTTATTTCATTTATTTCATTTCGCTTGTTTATTTTAAATACATTGCAAAATACAATATAGAAACGTGTTAAGAAATTAATATTCGTCTATGTTACCTAAATCTCAAAATACATAGAAATTTCATATTACATGTTTTTGATTTAAATACACCACGTTTTTAAGCTAACACTTCGCTTTTATTTCAACATTATAAATGTCTTCTTGTAATAAATTTCTTTTTTTGGATGATGCAATTCTAAATATGTTGATTTATTAGAGAACAGTTTTTAATATATACATGACGTTAATACTGTCGAAACATTTTTCAAAGGTGAAAAAGGATATAATTGTTTAAATAGGATTAGAAAAAATCAAATGCAAAAAGCGTAACAAATAAACGAAGGATAATTGAATGTAATTTTTCAATAAAGACAGCAGTAATATAGTGAACAAAATAAATGAAACGCCGTAAGGGACGTTAAACTACTAGAATAAAAGTACAGGTCAAGGTTGAAGGAAAGACGTACGTCGTACACTGATTGTAACGATTATTAAAAGAACACAATGCCACGAAATATATCATGCATTATAACGTTGTATCCTCGCGAAGCTACTGGATTTAGACTATTAACACTGCACCACGGTCTCAATTCCGTTCGGTTAAATAACTTCTACACGTTCATGTGCCGGCAACCGTCACTCAAGTGTTACTGCTACCGCATTTCTGCCAGACACGAGGTGACTTGTTGCGTGCGAATCGCGAAACTAATTTCAAAGATGTCACCTTTCTGTTGCCGCGGCAATTTCAAATTCGAATAAATCTGATTTCTGTATTTCCCATCGCACTCACAATGAGTGTAAACTATATATATACAATGCTAATAAATATTAAGTGGGCGATAAGGGAAAAGGCGTGATAAAGCGAAATAAGGTGGAAATTTCTTATTTTGCTTCAATATTTTGCGGTATTCAAATTTGCGAGAGAATTGTAATTACTGAAAATAATTATATATTATTATAATATTATATAACGATATCGTCGTTCTCGTGACGCCTAATTAAAGTATGAATTTAGTTTATGAACGATAGCGTTAAATTCATTGCACTTTCATTATTTACTTGTGAAGTACTAAAACTTACTTTCGTCAATAAAACTATTTTGTGACATTCCTGGATTTTCCCTTGTCCTTCCAATTAGTTTATTTAATTTGCAACGCATAATTAAATACAGCTTACATAAAAATAATGATTATATTTTATATATTCTAAGAATGATACTTCAAAAATTAAGTAAGAAGAGATGTAGTCGAAAATTCATGCAATTTGAATAAAGAACATCGTAAAAAGAATGTAAATGTATACATATAAAATATGTGAACTGAAAATGAGTCCCAAAATTGAGATACTGAGAAAAATGCAGTTTGTTTCTTATTTCTTATTTGGAAATAAAACTTTATACTTAACTTGAATTTGAGTGAAAAACAAATAGTATTGTTACGAACCGAGGGCTAAGGGGCACGGCTGCGGAGCCGAGGATCGGTTGTTTAAGAGTTTTTGTTAGTTAAACGGTCGAGCCGTTTGATGGGAAATGTGTGGATGTGCCAATGCCTATTTCATCAATGGGTGCCACTGGAAGGTCAAGGTTTTTGTGGATGTGCCAGTGCCTATTTCATCACTGGGTGCCACTGGAGGGTTAGAATTTGTGGATGTGCCAATGCTTATTTCATCACTGGGTGCCACTGGAGGGTTAGAATTTGTGGATGTGCCAATGCTTATTTCATCACTGGGTGCCACTGGAATGTTAGTAATTGTTGCCTCGTAACTATCGATACACCTGGAGCGGTTAAGATGTATCTATTCGGTGAATTTAATACTGCTTATGATTGGTATAGGAAACAGAATGAATTAAATACGTCTATAATCAAATAATAAAATGTCTATATTCTTTATCTCAAATGAATTACAGTACGTAGATATCGCGGAGTTAAAACCCACGCTTACAGTGTTTAACGTTAATAAATACGAGTGCTCGAAAGGGAATGCTACCCGATCTTGCTGTCTTTCGACGAATGCGAACGTTGAAATAAATATCGGATGAATGATCGAAAGGGAATTTAACCCGATCTCACTGAGCTTAACAGAACATTTGACGATCAATTACGGCGTAAAATTGTAGCTTGACTATTCAGAACTAAGCCGTTAATAAATAAAAGTTGCTCGAAGGGGACTTAAACCCGATCTCGCTGGCATCAGTATGGCTATCTGGCACCGACATGGTACGCAGTTAGTAAGGTCCATACTGATCCTTTAATAAATAGAAGTTGATCGAAAGGGAATGGAACCCGATCTCACTGGCATCAGTATGGCTATCTGGCACCGACGTGGTACACAGCTAGTAAGGTACATACTGAGCCACGAGAGTTTTTTTTTTTTTTTTATTGTTGTTACCTCGGCTAATAACGGCTGGGAGGCGATTGAGCCTGCTGCGCGCTACCTTGACTGTCCGCCAGGAGGGCTGCTTTGGGTGCTAACCGCGGGGGTACAATGTGATCGCTCAGGAAGAATTTACAAAAAAACCTGAAACAGAAAAGCTGGAAGCAAAAATAAATGTTAATAATTGATGGAGGGGAAGGGGGATAGAATGGACTCCGCATTTAGGGAGAGAAAAAGTGGGAGGCCAAATCAGGCGAGAAGAGAGGTGATAAAGTAGAGTTAGGTGTATCAAACGCAGATGCCCAGCGATGGTGTGGTCATTTGTGTGGGGAGGTCGGTTGGGATGCAGCTACTTGCTGTGTACTACTGCATGACAGTGGGTAGCGGACTTTGAGTTTATAGGGAATTTCTCCGGCAGGCAGCGGGTTGGTGGAGCTGATCAAGGGGTTGTTATGAGAGGAGGTGTTATATCTTGAGTTATATTTGTGGATAAGATCTATTAATCTAGGGAGTTTGGCCTTACGATGAAGTTTATCTGTGGGGAAATCTGTAGGTAATCCGAAAATGAACTTAAGAGCTTTGTTCTGTAGTGCTTGTAGGGATTGAATATGAGTGGGTGCAGCCGCACACCAAACCTGGGATCCATATAGAAGGGCTGGTCTTATGCAGTATGTATAGATTTTAATACGTAGTTCTTGTTTGAGGTTAGAAGTGCTTCTGAGGAGCTTGGTAGCTGCGTTAATGGCTTTGCTAGCTTTGGAGTGTCTGTTGATTATTGCGTATTTCCAGGTTAGTTTGGTGTCGAATACTATTCCGAGGTAAGTGATTGTATCGGTCCATGGGATGGATACTCCTTGTAGAGAAATTGGGGGCGGAACATGTATTTTTGTACGGCGGGAGAAATATATAGCTTGGGTTTTACTGGGGTTTATAGAAAGTTTCAAATCTGTGAAGTATTGGTGCAATATAAGAAGAGCTTTTTGTAGTCTTGACTGTAGGTGAGAGAGGCTCCATGAGGCAGTTATGATAGCTGTGTCGTCGGCGTATAATGCGAGTAAGGTGTTAAGTGGGCTGGGTATGTCAGAGATATAAATGGTGAAGAGGAGAGGTCCGAGGATAGATCCTTGCGCGAATGGCGCATGGTGCAGATTTGTCAGAACCTATTTGGACGAAGAATTCTCTGTTTTTAAGATAATTTTGCACCAGGTGTGTGATCCAATGTAGGAACCCTAGTTGTATGAACTTTGCTAGGAGTCCATCATGCCAGACTGAGTCGAATGCCTTCTCCAGGTCTAGGAGGACCATGGCAGCAAAGCGATTTACGTTCAGTTCATGAGAGAGAAGCTGAGAAACTCGTACAAGTTGGTGAGTAGT
Source organism: Nomada flava (assembly GCA_951802745.1). Classification (NCBI taxonomy): domain Eukaryota; kingdom Metazoa; phylum Arthropoda; class Insecta; order Hymenoptera; family Apidae; genus Nomada; species Nomada flava. The sequence goes on from OX637903.1 coordinate 12,016,849, forward strand.
GGAGTGGTTAGGTCTGAATTCAAACTGAAAATGAGGAATGATATTATTACTGTTGGTATGTGCTAGAATCGCTCTTGCGATTATTTTCTCAAATATTTTGGATAATGTAGGAAGCAGACTAATTGGACGATAGTTCTGAGTTAGGGTTTTGTCTTTACCTGGTTTAGGTATAGGAATTATTTTTGCAATTTTCCAGCAGGAAGGAAAGTGTTTTAACTGTATGCAGGCTCTGAATATGTAGTAGATTTGGGTGAAGACTTTCCCTGAGGCTTTTTTGAGTACCTCTGGTGAGAGTCCATCCGGACCCACAGCTTTTTTGGAGTCAAGGCTTAGGATGATTTTTTTGATGTGGGCAGGTGATAGGAATTTGCTGAGGTCTTGAGGTAGAGAGTGTGGGGGAGGATTGTTGTCGTTGAAGATTGTTAATTGTTCTTGGATTGTGTCGTCTATTTTGGAGGATTTTGAGGCAGCTCGATTGTGGGTTGCTTCAAATTGAGCGGCAAGGGCCTGGCTTTTGTCAGTCTCTGTAGCGTGTACGTGACCAGAGGAGTCGTATAGCTGTGGTATGATCGTCTTAGATTTGGTAATTTTTTTGTATATCGGCCAGAATGTGTGGTTGTGTATAGAGGCATTTTTAATTTGTCTTTGTATTTCGGCAGCTTTCAATGCAATGATCTTTCTGTTTACCTTTGCGGCAAGAGCTTTATAGAATTGTTGGTATATTGGGTTGCCAGTTCTGTACCACGAGCGCCTAGCTGAGTTGCGGAGAGCTTTAATGGACTTGAGTTCAGAGTCGGGGATGAAGTCAAGTGCATGGATCTGTATGGGTAGCGAGGCTTTCTTCCTACATTTGGTAAGGACGGAGCCCAGATGCTGGATCGAGTTATCAATGTCGGGAATAGTTTCAAAGGAAGCGGTAAGAGTCAGTGTATTTGTCAGGGTTTTAAATTTGTCCCAATCTACTATATTCGCACGTGTGGCAGGAGGTGCAGTGTGGTTGAGAATTTGGGATAGCATGACGGGTTTGTGGTTCGAACTTAGGTCATCAATTGCATTACAAGAGAAGAGAAATTGGGAATTTGTAAGGAAGAGGTCGATGGTGGATGGGGAACGGTTTGGGGTGAAATGTGTTTGGGAAGGAGGAAACAGTAGATTATAGGGGGCATTATCGGAGTGCGTTTTTAGGATACCACCGTTGTAATTGCGGGAGGAGTTATTCCATGATGGATGTCTCCCATTGAGGTCGGCACCGAGGACAAACGGGGTACGAAAGGAGGTAAATGCGTCCAAACAGGCGGGGGTTAGTTTTACCGAGGGGGAACAGTATGCGGAGATGAAAATTAGGTTGGGGGTTCTGAGTTTGATCGCGACAGCTTCCAACTTGCTGGTGCGGGGTAGTGGGAATCGAGTGTAGGCAAGATTTTTGTGGGCGAGAATACATACACCACCGTAACCGGAGTCATCAGGACGATCGGCACGTATTACCGAGTAATCCTTAAGGTAAGGAGATGAGCAAGGAGTGAGCCAGGTTTCCTGTATGGCTGCGATGGCAATATTGTTTTGGTGGAGGAAAAATTCTAATTCAGGTAGTTTAGGTGTGATCGAACATGCGTTCCATGTCATGATGGTTAATGAGCAGTTTGGGTAACTAATCATAAATTAAATGCGCAAATTCTTGAAAAACAAGCAGTTTTTCCATATTGCTTTGGCATGTGGAGAGTTTCTGGGTTAAGGCAATAATGAGCTATGTCATTTTTTTAATGTCTATTACTTTTTCAAGATTATAAATGGCGTTAGTGAGACTTTTAAGATCCTCCATTGACGTTAGCGGTGAGTCAGTGGGTGGCTGCGTCTGGGTTTCATTTCCCACAAGTACCTTTGCGTACAACAGGGGTTGCATAGGTGGTGCGGGATTAAGGTTGGGGTAGAGGGGGTGAGGTGAGTTAGTTTGATTACGAATGGAATGAGCGTGAAGCGCGAAGTGTTGGGGTTTAGATGTGTCATTGTGGCGAGGGTTAAAGTAAATAGGGGAGGGGGGAACTGGATTACTTGCAGGTAATTTGAGAGATGATAGTTGTGGCTTCTTTCTTGCAAGGAATTTGGTAAGTGTAGGGCAACCAGAGTAATTTGCGGTGTGATCCCCACCGCAGTTTGCACATTTGGGTGGTATCTCGAGAGGTTTCAGACAGGAGCGCGTAGGGTGGGCTTCTCCACATTTGACACATTTTTCGGTTCTATTGCAATTAACCGAGGCGTGTCCGAACGTCTGACATCGGAAGCACTGCGTGTATCTTCGGATATTATTGAATTTCTCCCAGTAGACCCGCAGGTAAAAAAGATGATTTACGTTGGTAAGGCTATAGCCGGGTAAGGGGGTCAAATGTGCCCCTAAACCAAATTCAACTTGTGAGGTGTCATTCGATAGCTTATCAAGAAAAACCAATCCGTACCAAGTTTCAACCCTGTAGCTCGACTGGGAGGGTAGTTACAGCGAAAAAACAAAAATTTGGTTTTTGCTCAATATCTCGCATTTTGACGCATAAAAAATTTTGAAAAAAAATCTGAGACATAGCAATTATGGAGGTACACATTGTACAAGTTTTGCAGATTTTTAAATTGGAAACCCTAGCTGCAAAAAATAAAAAACGTAAAAAAATGCTGAAAAATGCCGATTTTGTATTGAAGGAATCCCTGATACACTTTTATATTTTTTTTGTAGGTACATATTAGTGATACCACTATTCCCAATTTTTTTCAGATTTTTGATTTGGGTGCGCCGCAGTCAAAAAAATTAAAAACCGATTTCTTCGTACCTTATATTCTAATCTATTTAACATATCTTCAACGGTGTTGGTGGTCCCGCGGTAAAGCGTCGGACTTGTAAACCGCTGCAAACTTTTTTGTAGGTTCGAGCCTCCCTCGGATTAATTTTTTTATCATTATTTTTTTTCTAATTCCTAACTGTATGACAATGATCAATACTTGCTTACAAGTACTTTTAAACTATTTGTTAAATATTTTAATTTAATATACATAAATATGAACTTAGAGCGCTTTTCGTGCTACCGTTTCTCTTGCCACGTATCTTGCCAATTGTGGTACTGTTTGACATTTTCTACCCTAAAGTATTTGATTTAAAGATACTTATCTTTTCGATTGATGTGGAAAAGAAGCGTTACAGCAAAGTACTTAATCTTCAACACTATCTTGGTTAATTATTTGTACCACTTGTTAGTTGCTAAGTACTTCCACGTGTGTTACAATTTTTGACAGGTTGCAAGCATACGACAAATAATTATTGCATTAGTTACAATAATTGGCAAAATACGTGGCAAGGGAACCGGTAGCACGAAAAGCGCTCTAAATTCATATTTATGAATTTAGTTAGAAAAAAAATAGTGTTAAAAAAAATGAACCCGAGGGAGGCTCGAACCTACAAAAAGGTGTGCAGCGGTTTACCAGTCCGACACTTTACCGCAGGACCACCGACGCTGTTGGAAAGATGTAACGTACTTTAGAATATAGAGTAGTGACGTAATATCAATTGGTTCGTTTATCTAGTTTGGTCAATTTCTATGCTGGTCTGCTGAATATAAAAACATTAAACATTGTATAAAACAGTTGTTTGATCAAGAATAGACGAAACTGCGCCGTATAAGTGACTCTGCCACGCAAAAAACGACGAAAAAATCGGTTTTTAATTTTTTGGACTGCGGCGCACCCAATTCAAAAATCTGAAAAAAATTGGGAATAGTAGTATCACTAATATGTACCTACAAAAAAAATATAAAAGTGTATCAGGGATTCCTTCAATACAAAATCGGCATTTTTCAGCATTTTTTTACGTTTTTTATTTTTTGCAGCTAGGGTTTCCAATTTAAAAATCTGCAAAACTTGTACAATGTGTACCTCCATAATTGCTATGTCTCAGATTTTTTTCAAAAATTTTTTTGCGCCAAAATGCGAGATATTGAGCAAAAACCAGATTTTTGTTTTTTCGCTGTAACTACCCTCCCAGTCCAGCTACAGGATTGAAACTTGGTACGAATTGGTTTTTCTTGATAAGCTATCGAATGACACCTCACAAGTTGAATTTGGTTTAGGGGCACATTTGACCCCCTTACCCGGCTATAGCCTTTGTGCAAAAGCTGTGGTAGCCGGAAATGAGATTTTGTAAATGGAGAAGTTAGAGGACGATTTACCTTTTAACGGGGTGCAGCTGAGCGGGTTTAAACCCACTGATTTTAACTCCTCTAATAGTTCGTTTTGTGCTAGGGAGGGAAGTCCTTTTAGAATAACTGTGAGCGGTTTTTCTGATTTTAGGGAGTAAGTGTAGAACTGGAGTCCTCTTACAGCAAGAGTTTTTTTAAACTCTACGTAGTCCTGAATTTCTTGAAAATTTACTCTGACCTGATCACCAAGAAATTTTAGGTTGAATTTATCGCCGATGACATTTTTTAATTGTCTTGCAAGGGATATTACACTGTGAGCTCCCGCATCAATGAAGAGGGGTGGAGGTCGTTCCTGTAGAGCGGGCCTTGGGGGACCTACTACCGGAGGAGAGATGGTCCTGGTTCGTACTGGTTGCTTGTGTTTGCTAGCGTTTTCGGCGCTTACCTTATTATTGAAGAGGTCTGAGTTTAGGAAGTCAAACCTATTTTTCGTGGGGATGTTTGGAGTGATCGATGTAGATGGTGGTTTGACATCCATGATGTAGCTGTTTACGGAGCTATGTGTCAGATCCTCAGCTTTACCCTTCTTGATAGTGTGGCCGGACTGATGTGGTGTAGCGAGTGTAGCGAGTCCATTGTCAGGAACATTTAGTGCCGAGATGGCCCCGTTTCTTTTGGGCATGGTAGTCACAGGGGTGGAATTTTTGCATCCGAGTGGAACCAGTTTAGTAGTTTTTGATGAGTTTTTAGGTTGATGTTGCGGGGGCATTTAGCTCGCTTGTAAATTATAATTGATGGCTGGGCGCTTGAGGCGCGCGGCCTGATGTTTTCCTTGTTTGTAAGACCGATAGCTGGCGAGCATTCACTAGCGTGGGTGGATCGTTACTAACGGCCGTAATAGTAGCGTTAAGAAAGCACAGTGGGCACGCACACAGAAGCACACGAGAAGCACACGAGTTATGCGCGAGGCAGGTACTCACTTTTTCGAAGTAGTCCTACGTTTGAATGAACTGCACTGTCCGACACTTCGTCAAAGACTGAGTAACCAAATACGAAATCTAATATGTTGACAAAAACTTAGTGAGGTCCATACTGAGCCACGAGAGTAGATTTCATGCCCTTTTTATATCCGAAAAGCGGACCAAAAATATGGTGGGGGTACAGAATCTTCCAAGGGAGTCCAAAAGATCGCCCTGAAGCGTTGCGTCATCGCGCCATTCCGGAAGGGGCAGACTCGACTGCATGCACTCTCGATTTCCAAATAAGGGCATCATAGACGAGACGAAGGAAACAATCCTTCCTACGTAACAGTATTATAAATAGCTTTTGATCTTCTTTTGTCTGTTAATTAAAATTACATGATTCCTTAATGCACAATTTTTCATAATTAACTCGTAGCGCAAGGGATTAATATAAAAGAATTTAAAGAGTCGAGGCAATATTTCCTATTTAAATAAATATTTTCACATCCAAGCACGGTTTATGTGTATGTACATTTCGATAGAAATATGCAATATCATTAATAAATACATTGACCACATGTATATATTAAGGGGGTAGACACGGCACGTGACCTCTCCGATTTGGATGGTCGGTATTACAGCAGCTTTTTCCTGCACAGAAATGGTAATACCGACAGGCGAGAGGGAGCTGCTTGTTATTTCGATATTCTAATCTGAATGTGGAAAGAAATTGTCAGCTGTTGCATTGGACTTGGAAGAATTTAAACGGAAAGTCTGCTGGTAGTGCAAGCGTAGAAAATTCATTGTACATTTGAATTACTTGAAATGTGGTTATGCTACAATATGTTTCGTTGCAGTAAGGAATTATAAGTGAGAAGAAAAAGTAGATGAGCTTCTATATGTTAGAATATTCGAGGTACAGGAACGGCCGAGGCGGGCCATGTGCATTTGGCCGATGCACGCTATTTTTGTCTAGCGTAGCTTTCTTTTGAGGCGAACTCTAAAATGGTTAAAAAGGGCCATGGTGACGTAGGCGTCCTCGCGACCGACGCTTTTGCCAAGGAAAGGCATTCTTGTATAGACTACGGTCGAGAGAGCACAGTTTTAATAAACAGAACACCTTTTAACATATAAGTAACTAAGTACATTGTGTTATGTTGACAAAACCGCAAGAAAAGATTGGCTGGAGAAATGGACTATCCCCTCCACTTGGGGGAAACCCCCGTGGCGATAACGACGCTCGACGATGCGGTGTAATACGATCCGAACCGGAGTATCGGTGTGACTAAAACTAATTCAACGATGAAACTTTTTTATTTATTAATTTTTCTACATGCAACTTTTACCAATGTATCTGGGAGATCTTTCCGATTCAAATGAGACCATACACGATATGGTTTAGGTTAGGTTTACCCGGTTAGGAGTATCGGTGTGACTAATACTAATTCAACGATGAAACTTTTTTATTTATTAATTTTTCTACATGCAACTTTTACCAATGTATCTGGGAGATCTTTCCGATTCAAATGAGACCATACACGATATGGTTTGAATTATGTTTACTTGTTGATACAGACTTTGTCGTACGTACTCAATTAGTATCAGCAAGTAAATATAATTCAAACTATATCGTGTTTGGCCTTATTTTAATCAGAAAAATCTCGCAAGTACGTTAGTAAAAGTTTCATGCAGAGAAATTCAGAAAGTAAAAAAATGAACACGTGCGGGACTCGAACCTACAGAAAAGTTTCTGACGGCTCGAGACAAAATCTCCGCCCGAGCCGATTCATTTAGTTAGCTGATGATCACATTTGTAACAGATATGGCAACAGCGCGACAGAAGTCTTGATAAATTGCGGCAACTATGCCTTACTGTGTCTGTATTCACGTATCACGTATTTACGAATGAATCGGCGTTCGATACTCATACATAGGCTCGTAAAGGATTACAACAAAAATCAGAGAGTCAACTGTTGATTGATTTAGAGGCCTTTCCTTATAATATGTTTTATACAAAATGGTCAAAAGAATGCAAAAGAATAATAATAAGAGCAATAATTTCAAATAATTGCTGTAACTACCACATTCTGAAAATATGATATCAGTACATCAATACTTGATGTATTAGTAAAAAAGTTCCAATCTCTTCTTTTTTATTTTAAATAATATAACCATATAATTATAATATAAATTCGACAGCGATTTCAAGTCAAGCATGTGTTGCAGTAAAAGCGTTTAGTAAATTTATACAGTTCCCAGTCAACGTACGCCTAAAATGCATGACCTACCCTATAATCGTACGAAAATGCATACATTGACTGCATCATGCTTTTACTGTAGCACATGTCACAAGCCAACGCTTCAGTTTTGCTATGATTTCACGTTGCCAGCCCTCCTGAGTAAGCGCCATCTCATCACCACTACCTGAACTAAATTTGTGACGTCACGTGCTCTGTTTTAACGGCAATACTAAAAGCGGACGGCGAAACTCGTCTATGCGAGTGCAGTCAGGAGGCCTCGCTTAATTTCCTTATATGAGAATATTTTGAGCTGGGTGAGGGCTCATTCGAAAGAGGAAGGTTGAACGAAGCGCGCACGAGGCCCCGATTGTGTCACAAAACTCTTTTAGTGACCTAAAAATGCTTGTATTCTGCGGGTGTATTCTTTCGATTTTTTGTTACACTTTGAACACTCATATTATTAGATATCAACACAATTTCCTTAAAAAAGCTGTGCAGCGCTCCTCGTTGAACCTTCCTCTTTCGAATGAGCCCTCACCCAGCTCAAAATATTCTCATATAAGGAAAAAAAACGAACCTTTCGACACCCATGTTTCGGGCCATATTATGTCGATATACAGCTCGCTGCATTACCCGTGTCTACCCCCTTAACACTTATGTTAGCCAACCGCCGCACAGTGGGGTATTTGCCTCGAAAAGCTGGCCAAAAATCAAAATTTTATTTTTGTCCAAAATGAATAATACTTGGCTCATATGTTCCTAAGTATGTATACAAGTAAACTACTGCATTTTTCATGCGTAAAGCGCAGTATTTAGCAACAAATTGAGGTTCGAAAGTCAACAGTTTTCGGGCTCGTAGAAAATATCAAAAAACATACCTTACGGAAGTGTTATGTATGAAGAATACTTTCCATACGTCGCTCTCAACGCGTTTCCGAGCTCGCATTTGTGAAGGGAAAACGCCCTAAAATTCTTCCGCTTAATGTAAACAAATAAAGGGGACCTTAGTACAAGCACGGTCAGCTGCATCATGACCCAAGACGGGCGTGGCCCGACGACGACTCCTATATTTCCTTATATGGAAAGTTCCAGTGCATCCCCGTGCATTTTGGGACTATATAAACCCTTTGGTTTCTACCCTCGTGGGTTCAGAGTAACATAGTCACGCGTAGAGTCACGTCGTGTCACGCTTGTATAGAATCAGTTATATCCAGTGAGATTGGGCTTAGCGCACCTCTCGAATCACAGATTAACCCGTTAGAATCCGCTTGTCCGGTTGAAGTTCTTTCGGCATATTCTAATAGCGGCTCTCAGTCCCCGCATCGCCAGTGCGTCAACACCGTGCAAATACTTAGGTAACTTACACTCTTTATATATTAATTCATCGCGACAGTAACTTTTGTATTTATACTGAAAACTCAGAATACAACTTTATGCGTTCACTTATCAATCGAGTAGATTCGTTAAACCTATCTTTACCCCGCAATCCTTGCATATTGGTAACAACGTTCCCACCGATACAACTTTACCGCTCGAGTTGTATCAAATAATAATTTAGAGTTACGAGGCAACTAACATTTCCTGCAACTACCTGATCTCACATCAGGTTCGTTCGCACATCTTTATCCAAACGAACAATCTACATATTCCAACCTAGTGGCTCCCCGATGTCGCATCGGGTTCGTCCACGAAACCTAACCCTTCCTACGGCTCCCTGGTTTCGCACCAGGTTCGTCCGTGTCCTACGGCTCCCCGATTTCGCATTGGGTTCGTCCGTAAGTCTACCAACGTCCGAACAGCTCCCTGGTCAAGCGCCAGGTTCGTCTGTGAATAAACCAACCTCCTAGCAGCTCCCCGATTTCGCATCGGGTTCGTCCGCGCTTGTTCCCCCTCCTAGAGGCTCCCCGGTTTCGCACCGGGTTCGTCCTCGCTCTCAATAATCCTACCGGCTCCCCGATTTCGCATCAGGTTCGTCCGCGCACCTTAACTAACTAATTGATAACCATATTCCTGGGTAATATATCCCTCGCCGGCCTCTCGTGCTGCCACACAGCCCGGCTCGTAACAGAACTGGTGACAGCGGTGGGATCGTTACTAATTTTAGGATTGCCGTAAATTTTGGTTTTATATACGTTCTATTACTCGTTTGTGAACAATTGACGATATACTAGTTTTCTCTAGTTTAGTCATTTATTTATTAATTTTTGCTTAAAATGGCAAATCCACAAGGGAACGTCTCTGCTAACGAGATGCTAAACCTGACAGTTTCAATTGCTAACTCAATGACACTCTTAACGCAACGGACGTGTATACAGAATATTACTTCGTCCATTCCGACCTTTGACGGATATAAGCCATCGTTGACGCACTTTGTACAAAATGTGGAAAACGGGTTAACCTTGATTCCTGAGGGTACGGAAGCAGAGTATCTTGCGATTGTTTTAACGAAACTTATTGGTCCTGCACGTAGATGCACGTTAGAACACAAATTCGATTCTGTTAAGGCATTAATTAAACATCTTAAAAAGAGATTCGCGCCTGGTAGAGATTTGTCTCATTTTCAAGTCGAAGTCGCGAAATTACGTATTCGTGACGGAGAAAGTATTCAACAATATATCGCTAGAACAAGTCATCTTGTTTATTGTACGCGCGGAGCTATCCGGGAAAAATATCTGGATCACGCTGAAGATTTTGTCACGCAAATGGAAAAGGACGTTAAGGAAAATTTCATCGATGGTTTACCGGATCGAATTTCCTGGAAAGTGTCGGCTCGAATTCAGGACTTAGGTACACTTGAAGAAGCTTACGACGCACAGTGGGGAAAAACGGCAATTTAGGCGTGCAAAAGTCTTTCTTCATGAAATACTTTTGATATCCGCCCGTATCCGCGCTAATTTTTATATACACATTAAGGGGGCCGACTCCAGGCGCCATGACGTGTGTGCGTGCACTCACACAAACAAAGGAAAGCATGCACGTATACGCCATGCGCGACAGAGAGACCCGATTTCGAATTTGACTATCCCCGTCTCAATAATTGCATTAATAAAACTTTCGCGGATATACCACACACGGGTAGACTTCACCACAGTCGGGGACTTACGTTTGAACGCCAATAAACACCATGCGTTCAGATGAATGGTATTTCTTGAACTGGCAAGCTAGAGACAGACACCGATGTAGGCAACAAGATGGCTGCAGGCATCTTGACACATTTCCCAATTAGCAAATATTGATCGATTTAATGGTTTATTCACTGATAATACGAAATCCCCTACTTCCGTGAACTAGCATAAGATCACAGAAATTCGATTTTTCACAATTTATCACTTCTGGAAGGCGGAAAAAGTAAAATACGATTTGCACGCATCCGACGTAAGAATAGTTCACTGATTCTCCGTCGGTGGCGTTTATGGTACATTGTAGTGAATTTGGCCAAGTTACCGTCAGTGTCGATAAAAATACGAATCAGTCGGTAAATGTAAGTTATAATTTCACACCACGAACGGCGATTCATACGTGAATACGTGATGCGTGCACGCAGACACCAGTAAGGCATAGTTGCCGGCACGTATCAAACCTCTGTCACGCTGTTGTCACATCTGTTACAATTATAACATAAGCATCAGCAAAATGAATCGGCTCGAGCCGAGATGTTGATTCGAGTCGCTGCAAACTTTTTTGTAGGTTCGAGTCCCCTTGGGGTATATTCTTTACATTCATTCTTTTTTCAATACTAAGTATATGAAAATGATCAATAGTTGTTTACAAATATTTTAAAAATATTTGTTAAATACTTTAATTTAATCTACGTAAATATAATGTTGAAGCGCTTTTTTCTACCGTTTTCTTCCCATGTATCTTGCCAATTATGGGACTGTTTGATATTTCTATCATTTGGACGTGTATACATGTCAATTCAAAGCTCAAAATGTGTAACTCAAAATTTCGATCATTTGGTGGTATGTTTCATTTATATTACCAATAAAGCTGCTATGTTAATATATATGAAATATATTAATTATATTATACAACAATAATATAATTGTAATATAATTAAAATATATGTAAGATTATCGAAGGCGTTTGAATAGGTATTCAAATGATTATGTCGGCGTGTATGTGTCAAAAAGTTGTTTTGTTTAGCTCTCGTGACCGTAGTCTGTACAACAATACAATGTCACCATGGTCCTTTTCGATCATTTTATGCTTCGCTCCAAGCAACAGAAAGCTATGATAGACAAAGACAGAGCTATGTACGTCAGATGTACCTATGACGTGACAGCAAGACGGGAATCGGTGTGACACCGCAACTATGACGCAGGGTGTGAGGGCCGTCATTTGTTTGTAAGATGAACCGCGTGGCCCGCGGCCCGCCAGTTGGCTGTGCCTGACCTATGTCAAGCAGCAATAAGAGCCCTTCTCTCATAAGGTCCAAAAATTATTTTCTTACACATATTAATAGGGTTTTATCAATCTGTTTTTTCAACTTGACTCTTGAATCTCCTCTTTCATTTGCACTATTCTCTTTTATGTTCGGCAAAAATCAAAATCTCAACTTGAGTCGAATCTATCGAAGTTTTCCTGAAAAGCAAAACTGTAATAGATATGACAATATCAGCTATGTCTCCGTATTTTTCGTTTGTCATTCTACACAATGACCGAAGCAATGGGAAAAAGCGAATGAAATGAATTAACAATTATCAATATATGCATATTCGGTACACGCATAAAATCTGTACGAATAAATATTTTCCTTTATATCAGATTATTTGTAAAAAAGAAATAATTGTGTGGTATAAAAGAAAGGCGAAATAGTAGTAAAACATCACACGAGTTTCCTGCACTTCGTCAAGACTGTTCAATCTAAGACGTCTGAAAATGCGCTTCATACATTTTATTTTAATGTTAAAAATATTAAACAGTACCATAATTGGCAAGATACATGGCAAGGGAAACAGTAGCACGAAGAGCGCTCTAAGTTCATATTTACGTATATTAAATTAAAATATTTAACAAATGTTTTTAAAATATTGGTAAGCAAATACTGATCATTGTCATATAGTTAGGAATTAAAAAAACATTAATGTAAAAAAAATGATAGCATAGGGGGATCGAACCTACAAAAAAGTTTCCAGCGGTTCAGCAACTATATGTATATGTCTACATACATATATCCGGCAGGAATCGAAATCTCGGCTCGAGCCGATTCATTTTGCTGATGGCCAGGATTGTAACAAATGTGGCAACAGCGCGACAAAACACTCAAAGCATGTGATTTGACAACTATGGCCTCCCACCCTCCATTTATAATTTTGCCTAATGACGTTAGATGTCACACCATGAGTTTATAATTCTGTATAATGACTTTAGATGTCACCCCGTAAAATTCGAAACAGACGATTTTTCTGTTTTCACTAATGCCCGTTCTGTCGATTGGCGCTTAGATCGATTCGGAGTTGGCCCCAAAAGAGTCGGCCCCCTTAAGAATGGGATGTATACTTTACGCTCCAAAAAATTTGACTGCGGGCAGCTGCGGGTGCAAAAGTTATTGCATTTTTTATGGAATAGTTCGATGCCGAGAAGGTTCGCGCTGATGCGACCCACGGTAGACTCCCGATGATCGGGCCCCGCTTTTTTTGTTGACATGAAAACAATTGACTAGGAGAAAATTGATTGACACATTCCATCGTTGTTTATTTTTTGTCACGTTTGTCATTGTTTAAATAGTTTTTCTCTTACTAATTTTATTTTTTATATCCTCGATCCTCCTTAGATCCTATATCCTTAGATCCTCGAAGTAGAGGATCAAATTTCGAACTGATAATTTTTCGTAGCAAATTATTTTTCTTTCCAATTTTTTTATAAATCTTTTGTAATTCAATATTTTTAACTTTCGTAGGAAATTAAATTTATTTTATATGTTATTAATATTTTTAGCAATAATTATGATGTAAATATTATTTTGTTTTTATATATTGTTATTGTTTTTATTGTAAATTTTATTTCTGTAAATTATACATGTTCATAAATGAAAAAGAAGGACCCGATCATCTACTGTCTACCGTAGGCCGCATCAGCGCGAACGTTCTCGGCATCGAACTATTCTATAAAAAATGCAATAACTTTTGCACCCGCAGCTGCCCGCAGCCAAATTTTGTCGAGCATAAAGTATACATCCCATTCTTAATGTGTATATAAAAATTAGCGTGGAGTCTGGTGGAGTTCGAAAGTATTTCATAAAAGAACGCGTAGAAAATTAGTTTGTTGAAACTTCCTTGAAAAAAATTATTTAAAAATTTCAAAAAAATATTTCTATTGATTTTTACACATTCCTAATCCTTGTTGATGCAGTTCCTGCAAATAGAATTACCATTAAGGTCCTGAGCATTAGATAACAGGTGAAAATAGTAGTCTTCATTTTTTAGCTATCTTTAATTTTTAACGCTTGTGTCCCTTGCCACTGTTACGAGCCAGGGCTGTGGGCAACGCCTAGACCGGCGATGTTGATATTTCCCAAGGAATATGGTTGAGAATTTGTTAGTTAGGTGCACGGACGAACCTGATGCGAAATCAGGGAGCCGCTGGGATTGATGTATGCGAGGACGAACCCGATGCGAAATCGGGGAGCCTCAGGAATAGAATCAAGCGCGGACGAACCTGGTGCGAAACCAGGGAGCCGCAGGAGGGTGAAACGTCGTGGACGAACCCGATGCGAAATCGGGGAGCCACTAGGAAAGAGTGCGCAGACGAACCCGGTGCGAAACCGGGGAGCTGCTGGGAGGTTGGTTTATTCACAGACGAACCCGGTGCGAAACCGGGGAGCTGTTCGGAGGTTTGGTAGACGTACGGACGAACCTGATGCGAAATCAGGGACCCGTAGGATACAGACGAAGCTGGTGCGAAACCAGGGAGCTGTAGGATGGGTTAGGTTTCGTGGACGAACCCGATGCGAAATCGGGGAGCCACTAGGTTGGAGTAGTCACCTTGTTTTGGATAAGGCGTGCGAACGAACCTGATGCGAAATCAGGGAGTCGCAGGAAATGTTAGTTTGACTCGTAAATAAATATTCGATACAACTTTAGCGGTTAAGTTGTATCTGTGGGACGTTGCTACTAATAAAAAGGATTACGGAGTAAAGATTGGTTTTAACGAATCTACTCGGTTTAATGGTGAACAGTTTATAAGTTTATATTGCAACCAGTTGTTTGTACAAGTGTAATTGTCGCGATATAGTTAAATAGTGTGTGAATTATTACCTAAGCTGCACGGTGTTGACGCACTGGCGATGCGGGGTCTGAGATCGGTTACAAAGTATGCCGAAAGAACTTCAACCGGACTATGCGGATTCTAACGGGTTAACTTTATCTGAATGGTGCCGTAAGCCCAATTCTTATTGAAATGCAACCGACTCTGTACAAGCGTAACGCGACGTGACTATGCGCGTAGCTGTGTAGTTATGAACCAAAGATGATTAGAAACGGAGGGTTTATATAGTCCCGAAATGTATGGATGGGTTCGTTAGAAGCCTCCATGTATGGTAAGGGCACACAGTCTTCGTCGGATCACGAATGCACCCAATCGGTCGCGATGCAGTTGGTCGATACTAAAAGGGTTAACCGTCGTGTGGTATCGAGATAAACCTTTAGGCGTCTTCCGCTCCTACGCAAGATCGAACGACGCGTGCGAGCGCAGCGAAGGAGAATATTATTCATACGTAACACCACGCTTAACAACAATGGATTTAAGAAATGAAAATGTCGTTTTTAGCTGCTACGGACATCTATCTTGATATTGGATATAAAATTATAGACCAACTCCGTATTTTTTTTCGACTTTTGCACGCCTAAATTGCCGTTTTTCCCCACTGTGCGACGCCGTGCTACATATAGACAAAAAATTAAGAAATCGGCGACGATCGCCACCCAGCGAATCACCCTCCAGGTGGTCTCGTCAAGACCGCTACGTTCAAGATTCTCGGGATCGTGGACGTGAAGTGTCATACCCTCACTCACCGACTAGATATGATCGGGTTAGGGAACGACATACCAGAACATCTGGTCAAAAAAGCCACTCGAGATCCTCTTCTAACTGCTCCGATTCATCGTACGTAGATGATCGGGACAAACAAATTTCAATTTTAAAAAATTCTGATAGAAACCGCAAGCCAAGTTTGTATTGCTGGCATTATGGTACAAACGGACATGACGAAAAGTCGTGTTGGAAAAATCCGCGTAATCCACGAAATCGTCGGGACTCGCGAGATTCATCCGTTGAATCCACGAAGTCTTTAAACTACGATCGCGCTCAACGTACAGGCGACACGATGAGCGGAAACGAGGAAGATCGCCGAAGGAAGATCCGGTTCAGCGACGAGAAGAAAGAAGACTCATCAAGGAAGCACCTGCACCACGCATCAGGGTCAAGATTCCGGAATTGGAATCAGGAACGGGAGAATTCTTAATTGACGGTGGAGCAGCAGTCAACCTGGTGGTCATCGATGTTCTTGGAAGAAACGCAGAAATAATTTCAAGAGAAGAAATTGAGTTAACTGGACTCACTACAAAGCCGATTCACACCCTGGGAACTACAATTTTGCATATTCATGGATCTCCAGCATTTTTCTATGTGGTGAGAAATCTTGCAATAAACGCAGATGGACTCATAGGAAGCCCATTTTTAAAACAAGAAGAAGCTGAGATTTCGTATTACTATGGAACTTTAGTACTGAAGAATAAACCGATTCGACCGTTACGTTTTACTAACTATCAAGATCTACCCCAACAAATTAAAGAACAACAGGCAGTTACCAAATACTGTATTGAACCTAGGACATCACGACAGATTACAGTAACAATAGCAAATCCGAAGATTAAAGAAGGATATTTACCGCGTATCAAGACCCACGAACAACTCTACATTGGGGGAGCAGTCGTAACAAACAACGATGGAAGGTGCCACGTTATGGCAATAAACACCAGCGACGAAGCGCTTGACGTGGAGAACCTCAAACATTGGAACCCTATGATATTTTGAATACATCGGACCAAGATTCTTACCCAGATGTGGAACACCCCTCAAACTTCAAGATTAAGGAAAATAGAACACATGGAATTTTGGAAACTCTGAATTTAAAACATTTAAACAAAGAGGAACAGGACTTTGTTACAGATTTAGTAAAGGAATTTCCTGACCGATTTTATCTTCCTGGAGACAAAGTCGGGAAGGCTCGCGATTTTAAACATTCAATACACACAACTAACGATATTCCAATTAATACAAGACAATATCGTTATCCACCTATACATCAAAACGAAATTAAAAAACAAATTAACGCTTTATTATCAGAAGGTATAATCAGTCCTTCTAAATCTCCATTCAATTCACCTGTATGGATTGTTCCAAAGAAAGCAGACGCACAGGGTAATAAACGCTGGCGCTTGGTAATAGATTTTCGCGCACTCAATGAAAAAACAATTTCTGACAAATACCCATTACCGCAAATCACGGAAATATTAGATCGATTAGGAGGAGCTAAATACTTTTCAGTTTTCGATCTTGCAAGTGGTTTTCATCAGATAGAAATGGATCCGAAAGATAAACCGAAAACTGCATTTACAACACCGAACGGACATTACGAATTTTCTCGAATGCCTTTCGGATTAAAGAACGCACCACCTACTTTTCAACGTCTTATGGATCAAGTACTCACTGGACTTCAAGGGACAGATCTTTTTGTTTACCTGGACGACATAGTAGTATTCGCTTCGTCGCTTCAAGAACACAATATCAAAGTTAAAAAATTATTAAATCGCCTTAAAGAACATGGATTAACCCTCCAAACCAATAAATGTGAATTCCTACGGAAGGAAGTTGCATATTTAGGACATATTATTTCAAAAGATGGAGTCAGACCTGATCCTAGAAAATTAAAAGCCGTTCAAGATTTTCCTACACCAACTACGCAGAAGAATATTCAACAATTCTTAGGACTTGTAGGATATTACCGAAGATTCGTACCTAATTTCACTTCGAAAGCAAAGCCTCTAATAAACTTGTTAGGGAAAGGCATCAAGTTCAAGTGGACAGAAGAACAAGATCAAAGTTTCAAACAATTACGCAGCGAACTGTGTCAACAACCCATTTTACTGTATCCGGATTTCGATAAACCGTTCATTGTTACAACAGATGCATCCGAATATGCTATCGGGGCCGTACTCACTCAGGGAAAGATAGGAAATGACCTGCCGATTGCCTACGCGTCTCGTAGTCTAAATAAACCCGAGAGGAATTATTCAGCTACGGAAAAGGAGTGTTTGGCTATGGTTTACGCCGTAAGATACTTTAGGCCTTACATCTATGGAACCAAATTCACCCTCATCACAGATCATAGGCCGCTTGTTTGGTTACATTCTGTTAAGGATCCGACTTCCAGACTCATGAAGTGGAAACTTAGACTTTTGGAGTATGAGTACCAGGTTGTCCATAAATCCGGAAAGACAAACAAAAACGCAGACGCTCTGTCGCGTAACCCCACTTCTGTCTGTTTACCACTTATTCCACGGGAATGCAAGGATACGGACTTCAAAATTCAGATACCAAAAGTAGAAGCTAATACCGATTAAAGTGGACATCGCGTCCGGCAATTACGTCGAGATAGAGAAAACCGACCCAAGTACCGGGACAGCAGCAGCTCGGATGAAACAGAACAGGCCGCATATGGAAAGGTTCAACATTCGCCCATTATACATAAAAATCGATCTTTTCCCAGCTTATCTCATGAGGTAACAATGCCAGATGAGCGCCAGGAAACCATAAACAGTTTTTCACCAGCAGCAAATTCTACACAGATTTTTCCTTTAGACAAGGATCAGACCATTTTCAACGATTTAATATCCTTTGAGGAACCGCTTGAAAATACTGTAATAGAAAATACAAGAAATATTCATCAAGATTTAATTAGTACACCGGAAGCATCATCACGAATTACGGATGAAGTTTTACAACCAGCAATTGCCCAGCTACTTGCAGGGACCATAACCGGAGCAAGTGCAGGACAACTACCTGACAGCAGGTCAACTCGACGTGAGGCCTTCGACCACACGCTTGACCCTTACCCATTCTTCACTACTGATTTAGAAGATTCAACTGATGGGGACGATTTGCCAGAAGCTTTACCAAAAGAAACACACAGGATTACTACCACTTCAAACACTCTCACAGCCGAAGAAGGACACTGTGTACATTTCATATCTGCCGACTGCAATTTACAAGCCGCCGTTGGGAAACTACTGCTGGATACCGAAACAATAAACAAACAAGATCTTCTAGCAAGGCGACCGGAAAAAGGACACGTGGTAACGTTAGATAATGGGCTGTACAAATCTTTCAGTATAGTAGTCTCCGATCATTTTTATGATAATATTAAAAGAATAAACATTCTCGGAGGATTGAGAATGCTTAAAGACACCTTAAATCAATATCAGATTAAATCATTCCGAATTTCTGCAACCGGAGATCTTCATAAATTGCCAGTCAACGATTTTCTCAAGCTATTAGAAGAAGTTTTCACTGGAACAGCTCAACAGATTAGTAGGGGAGACCGGGGCTGGTTGTCACATGGGTTGGTTGTCACAAAGTTCATATCTCCTTTTGTATAAACTGTATCAGGTGAATCGTTCGTCAGTACATGTGTCTTGATCACGCGGCTCAGAGCACATGCATATTTTTCCATTTCTTGGTCAGGTTGCTTTCTGACAATCGAAATATTGTTGAACGCTAAACTATTTTTTTTCCCAGTTGATTAGCTTTTTCGTGCTGAGCGAGAATTTTTTACATTATTTTAAATTTTGATTTTATATTATTAATAGTGGACTGTTGATTTATATTTTTATATATGGCAGGATTGAAAAATTCATTTGATATCACTCTACATACAAAAAACGTGGCCCGCTTTCAAATGGGGTTGGTTGTCACAGCATACGTGGGGCTAGTTGTCTCGTGTGGCAACCGACTACCATTCGTAGAAACCATTTAGTAGATAGTTAAATTGTATTTCACAAAATAATTCTACCCCATAGAATGGTGAGGAATTGTAAAAAGAGTACTAATCGTGGAAAAATTCCTCCTGATGTTATGATGACGTATACGTTGTATATGTGTAACAAACTGCCAATCTGATTTTTCAGCAGTATTGTTTTGATGATGAGTAATGTTTTTTCAATAAATGTATTTATATTTTTCATGCGACAATCAAGTCAACTGTTTGTGACAACCAACCCATAAGTGGGGTTAGTTGTCACAATATTTCTAAATCTTTCAAAACAGTTAAAAGTCATTTCTCTCAAAAAAATTGGACAATCTACAAAGTTTAAAACATGCATGAAATACAGGGGTTTCGAATGGTGTAATCGAAATTTCATTAGACGGTACTGTGTTTTTTGAAATTAAAAAAGTTCAATTTTTGTGACAACCAGCCCCGGTCTCCCCTATATGCAATTGTATCATCACTACACCATCCATAGAAGATAGACAAGAAATAATCCGCGAAGCTCATGATAGGCTAGTCGGAGGACACAAAGGAATAACGAAGACATATAAACGTATCCGATCAAAATTCCATTGGCCGCAAATGCGCAACGAAATTCAAGATTACATCCGGAAATGTCAAAGTTGTCAAGAACAAAAATTAGTTCGAGCAAAAACGCGTCAGCCTATGTTGATTACCGATACACCTATGGGACCATTCGACAAAATTGCCTTAGATACAGTGGGACCTTTACCAATTACACCTAGTGGAAATAGATACATTCTCACTATGCAGGATAATTTAACCAAGTACTGTATGGCTGTAGCAATACCAAATATTCGGGCAGCTACTATAGCAGATGCTTTTGCTAGGCATTTCATCGCAATCTATGGTACACCTCGCGCAATACTGACAGATAAGGGAACAAGTTTTATTGGACATCTTATAACAAATTTATCCGAAATATTTAAAATCAAACAAATTACAACCTCAGGATACAGACCGCAAACCAACGGATCATTGGAACGAAGTCACATCGTACTCACTGAATACCTCAAGCATTACATGGATAATTACGAGGATTGGGATCTATTAATACCGTTCGCAATGTTCTCTTACAATACATCCGTTCATGAAGCAACGAATTTCACTCCGTATGAGCTAATTTTTGGAAAACCAGCTCGAGAACCAAGTTCTTTTCCAACCGGCGAAAAGTTACAATCGTATGGAGATTACTTAATAGATTTGATAACGCATATGACAAATATCCGCAATTTAGCCACCACTCAACGTCAAGGCTCATTGGTTGGAGTTGGGATTCGTCCCAAAGGACAACTAGATCAGCGGATCTGCGACTAATTAGTGATAAGTACACACACACACTACACCCGACAAATTTCATACACCGTTCTTTTAACGCAGAATTTTTGGGCATTTTTCCTTCTTTCTTGCGAAAGCATCACGCGAATCGCGATGTTTCATCTTGGGGGGGGAGATGTTACGTATGAAGAATACTTTCCATACGTCGCTCTCAACGCGTTTTCGAGCTCGCATTTGTGAAGGGAAAACGCCCTAAAATTCTTCCGTTTAATGTAAACAAATAAAGGGGACCTTAGTACAAGCACGGTCAGCTGCATCATGTCCCAAGACGGGCGTGGCCCGACGACGACTCCTATATTTCCTTATATGGAAAGTTCCAGTGCATCCCCGTGCATTTTGGGACTATATAAACCCTTTGGTTTCTACCCTCGTGAGTTCAGAGTAACATAGTCACACGTAGAGTCACGTCGTGTCACGCTTGTATAGAATCAGTTATATCCAGTGAGATTGGGCTTAGCGCACCTCTCGAATCACAGATTAACCCGTCCGCTTGTCCGGTTGAAGTTCTTTCGGCATATTCTAATAGCGGCTCTCAGCCCCCGCATCGCCAGTGCGTCAACACCGTGCAAATACTTAGGTAACTTACACTCTTTATATATTAATTCATCGCGACAGTAACTTTTGTATTTATACTGAAAACTCAGAATACAACTTTATACGTTCACTTATAAATCGAGTAGATTCGTTAAACCTATCTTTACCCCGCAATCCTTGCATATTGGTAACAACGTTCCCACCGATACAACTTTACCGCTCGAGTTGTATCAAATAATAATTTAGAGTTACGAGGCAACTAACATTTCCTGCGACTACCTGATCTCACATCAGGTTCGTTCGCACATCTTTATCCAAACGAACAATCTACATATTCCAACCTAGTGGCTCCCCGATTTCGCATCGGGTTCGTCCACGAAACCTAACCCTTCCTACGGCTCCCTGGTTTCGCACCAGGTTCGTCCGTGTCCTACGGCTCCCCGATTTCGCATTGGGTTCGTCCGTAAGTCTACCAACCTCCGAACAGCTCCCTGGTCAAGCGCCAGGTTCGTCTGTGAATAAACCAACCTCCTAGCAGCTCCCCGATTTCGCATCGGGTTCGTCTGTGAACTTCTTCCTAGTGGCTCCCCGATTTCGCATCGGGTTCGTCCGCGCTTGTTCCCCCTCCTAGAGGCTCCCCGGTTTCGCACCGGGTTCGTCCTCGCTCTCAATAATCCTAGCGGCTCCCCGATTTCGCATCAGGTTCGTCCGCGCACCTTAACTAACTAATTGATAACCATATTCCTGGGTAATATATCCCTCGCCGGGCTCTCGTGCTGCCACGCACGCATTCCGTACACAGCGTCGCATGAACGATTTTATGTCGCGAGATATTTCGTACATAGCATCGCATGAAAGACATTGCGTTGCCAGATATCTCGTCCATAGCATATCATGAACGAAATCACGCGGCGAGATATCTCGTCCGTCGGTGCGAAGTGGTTAACTGTACGCTGCAGCGTACTGTCCACCGCGCATTTTTCGCAGGTAACGCAGACTAGTATTCATTACTTGAAAGACAAAGAACACATAGAACTGAATTTAATTGATCAATTATATTTGGTGGTAACGATCTTGTATTGCAGTTAGTTTATACAAAACATAAAATGAAAAATACTATATAACAATTATTTTTGGTACTTTAAAGTATTCGTCAATTACCTCTACGTACGAGAACTATTGGAAATGGGTTTATTAAATAACTCTTTCTCGTTTGGTGATTTTAATATATACTTTATTAACCACGCACTGAGAGTGACTTCCTTGCTATTGCAATGGTCTGAAGGAACTAAAGAGCATCCAAATTAACGGACAGACCCGATGCCCTAAAGCATCGACGACTACTCTCGGTTGTGTGCGGGGCCCTATCGCCTCTTATATAAACTATAGATAAAACCTTATAGCCAGAGATGAGAAGCGACTGTATAGGGTATCCCCCTTGCACACGATTATGAAAGATTAATTTTTGTATCGATTTTCAATAAGAAAATCTAACACGCCCCCTCAAAAATTAATCGGTATATTATAAACTTATAACCCATTCATACTTAGAAAAGAATACCACTCTCAATGCGGCTTCTGGGATTACATGTGGTCCAACATTTGTTGCTAAGAGTTAAGGAAACCAGGAAAAACTTAACCAGACCACTTCATGCTTGCATAAACATACAATACTAAATAATACAAATTATTTCAGATACATTTTCATTCTGAAATCCGTAAACTTTGGCGTTGGCAATGGTTTTGTCAGAGTATCTGCCAATTGTTCACCTGTAGGCATATAGATTAATTTTACAATATTTTTCCCTACTTGTTCTCTGCAAAAATGATACTTAATATCAATATGCTTTGTTCTTTTGTGGCTGGTAGGATTATTCGCAATACTAATGCAACCATTGTTATCCTCAAAGATTTCTATTGGTTCTGAAATCTTAAAATTTATACTAATTGCCAATGATCTCAACCACAAAGCTTCCCTAACGGCTTCAAAGAGAGCCATGTATTCTGCCTCCGTTGACGAGGCCACAACAGATAATTGCCTCCTCGTATTCCAACTAATAGTGCATTTACCAAATAATTGAAATACATACCCTGTTGTACTTTTCCTATCAATTTCATTACTACCCCAATCTGAGTCAACATACCCGATCAAAGAATTTTTGTTATCACTTTTTGCATACGTTAATTTCAAATTTATGGAGCCTTTCAAATACCGTAGAACCCTTTTCAGACTAATCCAAAGTTCTTTATTATTTTTATTCGTGAATCTACTTAAAATATTCACTGCTAAACTTAAGTCTGGCCTTGTACACACCATTAAGTACATCAAACATCCAATGAGACTGCGACATGGAGCATTATACATCTCATCTGAATTCAGTGCTGCATAGTTTAATTTAACTTCCATTGGTGTGCTTGCAATTTGACAATCTTGTGTATTGAATTTATTTAAAACTGTACTAATATATGCACTCTGATCGAGAGTTATTTCATCTTTACTTCTTGTGATTCTAATTCTCAAGAAAAGCTTTATCTCTTTTAAATCAACCATTGAAAAACGATTCATTAGATAAGATTTCAATTTATTCATTATTTTAATATGTGCAGTAATTATAACCAGATCGTCAACATACAATATGATGTATATATTTTTATTAATGTCTCCTTTATCTAAAATATAAAGACACGGATCTACTGCTGAACTTTTGAAACCCAATTCTTTGAGAGTTCGATCAAATACTTCATTCCAGCACCTTGCTGCTTGTTTCAATCCGTACAGGGATTTGTTCAATTTACAAACTAGATTCTTTTCATTCTTAATACCATCTGGAACCCTCATGTAAATTTCCTCTTTTAATTTACCGTTTAAGAAAGCCGTTTTTACATCCATATGATGTATTAATAACTCAAATTGATTTGCAAAGGCTACTAAGAATCTAAAACTTGCAATTCTTGCCACTGGGGCAAAAGTTTCATTGTAATCTAGTAAATATTCTTGACTAAACCCTTTAGCTACTAATCGAGCTTTGTACTTTATTGGATTCCCAAATTCATCATTCTTAATTGCAAATGCCCATCTGCAATCTACTATGTTCTTGTTCTCAGGCCTTGGTACCAGAGTCCAACTTTTATTTACTAAAAGAGAAATAATCTCTTCTTTCATTGCTCCTTCCCATTTTACTCTATCCTCGTTTTCTTTAACTTCTGCATAACCTTTTGGAATTTTACAGGTAATAGATTGTGCACATAAAATATAATCATATGGAATTTCATTCTCATCATAAGAAATAGATGGGCGACCTCTGAGCCTCTCACTCCTTCTAATTTGTTTTAAATCTCTATTTAATTGTTTTCCATGAGATAAAGAACCATCACAATGCCTCTTTTCTGCATTTGTCACCTTATCACTTGACTCTACTGGGTTGGATACATCTTCAACACCAGTTTGAACTTGAGACGGAATGGTCTCTTTATATTACTCTTGTCTTTTGCTTTGTTAAATGGCCATCTCTTTTGCTTACCACTTATGCAAGCTTCACATAATTTATCATTCGGGATTATTTTCTCAATTTGACTTACATCATCAACCATCTTATTTCTTTGCAATTCCAAAAATTTATGTTTACTCATGTGGCCTAAACGCTGATGCCACAATTCATATCCAATATTTGTAACATTGCATGCTTGAGCGATAGAGTTTACTACATACGATCTGATGCAAAATTTAATCTGAAATGTATTTCCAATGGGCTTACCAGTTGCTACCGTTTTACCATCTTTACTGATTGATATGTCGTCTTCATCCAAAACCGTCCTCAGCTTCGCCTTTCGCAGTTTTGAAATAGAGAGCAAGTTGCTTGGAACCTCTGCACTGTATAAAACATCCTTCAGTACTCCTTCAACACCTAGGTTGCTTATCACGTTTAGGAAACCAATTTTCGTTGCCAAGATAAAACATCCGCTTTTTGCAACTCCAACTTTTATTGGTGGATTTAACTCAACAAAATTCTTCGTTAAATCTTCCCTGTTGATCAAGTGATCTGATGCTCCAGAATCCATCAGAAACGTAATTGAATTTTCCTCACACCTTTCGAATTCATAGTCACCAGTCATGAAAGCAAAACTGGAACTTTCAATTGACGATAACTGTTGAGCCATTTGAGCAGTTTGATTTGTCTTCCTTTTCTCTGCCTCCTTCTGATTTTTCTGCTTCAGGTCCCTCAAATAATAACGGCATTCACGTTTTATGTGTCCTGGCTTGTTGCAGTGGTGACATTTGATTCCAAATACTTTTCTGTTATTTTTGAATCTATTAAATTGCCCAAATTTCTGACCGAAACCCTTAGTCTTCGATGTGTCGAAATTTGGCCTTTTTGTTATATGCATTGCACTTTCAATATGAAGTACTTTTGCACTTGTATCTGCTCTTTCCGCTTTTATTTTCACCTCGTGATCAAGAAGCCTCGTTTTCACAAATGCCAAAGTTAATGTATCTTCTGACAATGTCTCTATTGCGGTAATTACACCATCGTAAGAAGGTGGAAGAGTTAGCAATAAGTGTGCCACTTTATCCGTTTCTTCAAGTTTTGCACCAGCCGCCGATAATTCAGTAATTAAATCATTAAAAACAGTAAAATGTTTAACTAGCGGTATGTCTCCTTGCAATTTCAAACTGAGCAATTTCTTCCTAACAGCTAATTGGGTTGCGACACTCTTCCTTCCAAAATCTTGTCCAGATTTTCAATAATTTCTTTTGCTGTTACATTTCCACTTGCAAAACCAAGAAATGAATCTGACAAGAATTCAATAATCACACCCCTAGCAGTGTTTTCGGCCTTATCCCAGTCGTCAGGTTTCTCGTCTGGAATCCTTTGGTCAATAACTTTAATCACACCTAGTTCAGTTAACAATGAACGAATTCTGAACTTCCACACACTGTATTTATCACCATCGAGAGGAGTAATATTTCTTTTCATTTTTAATTGATCCATTATATTTAGTTATTAATACACGTGTCCTTGCACAATTAACAACCTGAATCAGAAGCACTCTCTCTCATTAAACTTGAACTTAACTAAACTTAAATTGTCTTGGCACATATAATAATTAATAAAAACTTAAAACAATTAAAAATGTCTTTGCACAGTTTCTACACTTTAGATCTGGGCCCATAACCTATTGGATATGGGTTTATTGAATGACTCTTTATCGTTTGGTGATTTTAATATATACTTTATTAACCACGCACTGAGAGTGACTTCCTTGCTATTGCAATGGTCTGAAGGAACTAAAGAGCATCCAAATTAACGGACAGACCCGATGCCCTAAAGCATCGACGACTACTCTCGGTTGTGTGCGGGGCCCTATCGCCTCTTATATAAACTATAGGTAAAACCTTATAGCCAGAGATGAGAAGCGACTGTATAGGGTATCCCCCTTGCACACGATTATGAAAGATTAATTTTTGTATCGATATTCAATAAGAAAATCTAACAAGAACAATAATAGTTTCATTGTCGCTAAACACATTATAACGTGTGTTAAAAGTGCAATATTGAGGACAGTCTGATGCTGTATTCATGTACAATTCACTCAAGCTTTTATTATTGCCCTCTATCATTTTTAACGGTATTTTTTATACCTTATACAACTTTACTTAGTTTCAGTTGGGAGCTATACCTTTTTTTATTAATTTTAACTGAACTTATTTAACCGATTTGTTAAACAATTATGTTTTGTAACAGCATAAAGTTAACCACTCAATTGTAAATAACTCTATTTCAATACTGATTAATAACAAAAGAAAAAATAAAGAAGATCGAGGACACGCGTTGTTAAGCAAAAGTGGGAGATCTCCCCGATCGGTCATCCAGCGACTTACTTCGAAGCGGGGAGATCTCCCCATTGGGTTGGCTAAGTGTCAATTTTGTAAATCTGTTGTCATATATGTTAATTTTTTTTTTTAAGAATGAATTCAGATTTTAATTCTCCCAGGATTTGGATTAATTTCTCCGATTATTATTATTGAATATGGTGAAAAGGAAATTTGTGAAATAATTCAAAATAAATTAAATAATTCAAATTTAAGCAATGATGGGAACTGGTTTATTAGGTTTAATCTAAAGCAGGCCTCGGAATCAAGTGCTCTTCCGGGCCGATTTTTAAGCGGCTCGAAGCTCTTCAGGCGCGTAGCATATGAACCGCGCGGGTCGCATTAGGGCGACACTTGTATCAATAGGATTCGACATCGTCCAATGTCCTGTTACGAGCCGAGGGCTAAGGGGCACGGTTGCGGAGCCGAGGATCGGTTGTTTATAGAATTTGTTAATTACGGATGTGCCGGTGCGTATTTCATCACCGGGTGCCGTTTAAGGTAGGAGGTTTTCGTGGATGTACCAAAGCGTATTTCATCTATGGGTGCCACTAGGAAGGTTTGCGTGGATGTACCAAAGCGTATTTCATCTATGGGTGCCACTAGGAATGTTAATAAATGTAACCTCGTAACTATCGATACACCTCGAGCGGTTAAGATGTATCTGTTCGGTGGATTCTATATACTACTTATGATTGGTATAGGGAACGAATGAAATAATTGTATCTATGATCAAATAATAAATTGTCTATATTCTATTTCTCAAGTAAATTACAGTACGTAGATGTCGCGGAGTTAAAACCCACGCTTACAGTCTTTTAACGAATAAATATATTATGCTCGAAAGGGAATGCTACCCGATCTTGCTGTCTTTCGACGAATGCGAACTTGAAATAAATATCGGATGAATGATCGAAAGGGAATTTAACCCGATCTCACTGAGCTCTAGCAGAACTTTTGACGATCAATTACGGCGTAAACACGTAGCTTGACTATTCAGAACTAAGCCGTTAATAAATAAAAGTTGCTCGAAGGGGACTTGAACCCGATCTCGCTGGCATCAGTATGGCTATCTGGCACCGACATGGTACGCAGCTAGTAAGGTCCATACTGATCCTTTAATAAATAGAAGTTGGTCGAAAGGGAATGGAACCCGATCTCACTGGCATCAGTATGGCTATCTGGCACCGACATGGTACACAGCTAGTAAGG
Source organism: Nomada flava (assembly GCA_951802745.1). Classification (NCBI taxonomy): domain Eukaryota; kingdom Metazoa; phylum Arthropoda; class Insecta; order Hymenoptera; family Apidae; genus Nomada; species Nomada flava. Next base: position 12,045,249 of record OX637903.1, read on the forward strand.
TCCATACTGAGCCCCGAGAGTAGATTTCATGCCCTTTTTATATCCGAAAAGCGGACCAAAAATATGGTGGGGGTACAGAATCTTCCAAGGGAGTCCAAAAGATCGCCCTGAAGCGTTGCGTCATCGCGCCATCGCGGAAGGGGCAGACTCGACTGCATGCACTCTCGATTTCCAAATAAGGGCATCATAGACGAGACGAAGGAAACAATCCTTCCTACGTAACAGTCCCATGGACCGCGCGGTTCATATGCTACGCACCTGAGGAGCTTCGAACCGCTTGCTGATCGCGAAGGGCCCAGACGCGCGGCGGGAGAAAGAGGGCGTTGCCTCTGAAAATCGGTCCGAAAGAGCACTTAATTCCGAGGCCTGATCTAAAGAATTAGACGTAGATTTTCGGAATTATTTTACTTCAATTATGTGGCATGGTTATTGCTGTTTCTACACGTACAAAGTATTCAGCTACTCATCATTAGTCTGGAATTTTGTTTCTGTTTTTGAAATTTCTAGATGTATTTATTGATACCTGGATTGATAACTGGATTAATATTAAGGAAAAAATGATTAAAAACTGAATGTATAACTACATTTATTGGGTTAAGTTTGATTTCCTATTATCAATTTGTTATAAGATTAACGAATATACAACAACAATATTCAGACTATGTACCAAAATTCTTACTAATGCTTATTGTAGCTTTACCGGTATCAATATTGTGGGATTGGAAGTTTTAATGAAATCAAGCCGTTGTAAGTGTAATATAATTAACAACAGTACTACACTGTTCTACACTGATTTTACTCTACGCTGCTCCTCGATCTACACTACTTCCGCTCTCGACTCTACTCTGTACATTTTTATTCATCCTCGTCTCTCTCTCTCTCTCCCTCGTGTCCTTAAAACATAGAAAATAAGGGACACGGTTCTGCAGACCACCGCTGCTCGCCTGCAGAACATCTGTGTCCCAGGTAGCCCGGTCAAAAATGTCCTGTGCCCGAACGTTGGACGCTTCGCACTCCCACAATATATAACTTAAATCTTTTATATTACCCTTGTCCATTTGTACTATCCGATCAACGCTATACCTGACTTTGAACATGACTGCATACTCGACAATGCACTGTAAGATATTCAGTTGTTTGTATTACATATTGACGTGGTTGCATTCACGTTAAGAGTAATACAATACCGAAGCAGATAGTCTGCGTTATCTTTGAAAGTTTTCAAGTGCATCGCTAATCGAATCGAATAGACCTCAAATTGTCAACTATATAAAAATACCGAAATCTAAGAATACCGATATATTTACCGTTGCCATTCCTAATCAGAACTAATCTTCTATACATATAGATTAGGTTAACTTTAAGGTAAGGAGCGTTCTAGCCGGGCATCTGGTCTATGTCATTGCGGCACCCCATAGCGCACGTAACCAGCGGACACGATGGGGGGTCTGGACACTCTTTTTACGACCATTGTCTAGAGCGAACCTTGCTTTGAAGAGCAATATTTCTACAACTACAGAACTTAAGTGAATAACGGATCGCTTAGATGCTGATATACAGGGTCTACCATTTAACGCGCAACCCATGACGCGCGAACTTTTGTAAATGGCAACGTCGCAATGAGTCGATACTGGCGTCATCTATGAACTGCTGGTGAAGGTATAAAGTAACGGGTAATACGACGTAAACAAACCCCACACGATTGAAGAGTCTACCGGTCACCCTCAGGTAGCGACTGACCTGGGGGTGACTTCGGTGCGGTCTCTGCCGATCGCGTCCGACTTTAGCCGAGCCGAGCCAAAGTCGAACCGTTCGCCCTTTCTTACAACCCAAAACGTATCTCATACCTGTCACCAATCTTGCCAAACCTTGCGCCCCGTACAAGACCTTATACCTTCACCAGCAGTTCATAGATGACACCAGTATCGACTCATTGCGACGTTGCCATTTACAAAAGTTCGCGCGCGCACGGGTTGCAAGATACGTGGTAGACCCTGTACACGCATTTAATATAAGACGTTATGAGTATAACAATAACACTGTTCAACACGGGTCTGATTTTGTATCCTTCAATATGCGTTTCTTATAGACTTTAATGTGCTGAATACGAATCTGCAATCCGTTTTTCTCCAGGACGTACCATTGTTGAGAAAATCAATTTTGAAAAAAATCGAAAATTTTCAACTTTGGAAGTGTTTTGTACTTTTGCGGTAATAGTTATTCAGTTGCGCTTGATGCCAAATGATTCTTTGAAGTTTCACGAATAAAATGGTATATGTTGTTATTAGACTATAAACATTTAAATGTGTTTAAATAATGATCAAAGTGAAAGGGACACCGAAAATACACCCATTTTGACTGATATCTTTCAGTTTATTTCAATAACTAAGGGTCCAGGAAAAATCTAACTATGCCACGCGATAGAGCAGACCTTGCTGCAAAGGAAAGCATCAACGGAAGTTACAAAATCATTTTCGTATTCGATATACAAGCGAAATAGTTTGGTAAAACACGCGGCGGCAACTGTGACACTCAGCAGAAGTACTGCGCGTTTAGTGATTCCGCTACGCTGAGCGATGAGCGGGGAGCCGCCGTCATAGAGCACCACTGTCGCCGCCACGTGTTTTGCCAAACTTTTTCGCTTGTATATCGAATACAAAAATGATTTTGTAACTTCCGTTGATGCTTTCCTTTGCAGAAAGGTCTGCTCTATCGCGTGGTATAACTAGATTTTCTCCTGGACCCTTAGTTTTTGAAATAAACTGAAAGATATCAGTCAAAATGGGTGTATTTTCGGTGTCCCTTTCACTTTGATCATTATTTAAACACATTTAAATGTTTATAGTCTAATAACAACATATACCATTTTATTCGTGAAACTTCAAAGAATCATTTGGCACCAAGCGCAACTGAATAACTATTACCGCAAAAGTACAAAACACTTCCAAAGTTGAAAATTGGCGATTTTTTTCAAAATTGATTTTTTCAAAAATGGTACGTTCTGGACAAAAACGGATTGCAGATTCGTATTCAGCACATTAAAGGCTATAAGAAACGCATATTGAAGGTTACAAAATCAAAAAAAAGTTGAAATTTGTCGAACAGTGTAATCGGATAAAACCAATAGCTGCAGGTCTCTCATATTATAAAACAACGATGATATTTATTGATGTGAGTAAACGGAGAGTCAATACGATTTAAATATTTGGTGGCCCTGAAAAGGGCCGTTTGTAATTTCTGTCGAAACTCGCCACGCTTATCCTCCAAAACCGTACAGGGTTTTTCCTTGACGTTTCAGAGCATAGACAACGACCATGGCTGTAACTGTCTTCCTCTTGGAATGTTCGGTGTAGGTCACAGCATCTCGGATAACATTTTCCAGAAAAACTTTCAGAACACCACGGGTTTCTTCGTAGATCAATCCAGATATACGCTTAACACCACCACGGCGAGCAAGACGACGAATGGCCGGCTTTGTTATACCCTGGATGTTGTCACGAAGAACCTTCCTGTGACGCTTCGCTCCTCCCTTTCCCAATCCCTTTCCTCCGTTTCCACGTCCCGTCATGATGCACTTCAGCTAATTCTAGTCAGAAAGCCGAAACTAAATGTGAATCGAAATCCGGTTGCCCCTCTTTTATACCTTCCCGAGCGCCCCCTCCCTTTTCCTCGCTCCGCCAATCAGAGACGCCCAGGGCCAAACGGAAGATATAAAATGACTGGAAACTGCTGCCAGACTGTATTTTTCGTTCTGACTATACATAGAAGTGGTTGTTGTGTGCTGATTTAAGAAGCAATGGCTCGTACCAAGCAAACTGCTCGCAAGTCGACTGGTGGAAAAGCTCCACGTAAACAGCTGGCTACCAAAGCTGCTCGTAAGAGTGCGCCTGCCACTGGTGGAGTGAAGAAGCCTCATCGCTACAGGCCTGGAACTGTAGCTCTTCGTGAAATTCGTCGCTACCAGAAGAGCACTGAACTCTTGATTCGCAAACTGCCGTTCCAGCGTCTCGTTCGTGAAATTGCTCAAGATTTCAAAACTGATCTCCGATTCCAGAGCTCGGCTGTTATGGCCTTGCAGGAAGCCAGCGAAGCATACTTGGTCGGTCTTTTCGAAGACACCAATTTGTGCGCCATTCACGCAAAACGCGTCACCATCATGCCAAAGGACATTCAGTTGGCTCGGCGTATTCGTGGAGAGAGAGCTTGAGTAGCTAACCAAGAACAATCGGTCCTTTTCAGGGCCAGAAATGATTTGAACGTAGTGACTCCTTCAATATAAAATATGTACACAATTCAAACGTCGAATGAAAATTTTTACTAGTCAGTGACGCAAAATTAACGATTCATTTGCGGTAATATGCCATACAATTACTGGTACATTAACGTGGATGCGACTAGCGGCTAGGTATACATGAGTTTACTCCAGGTGTGCCCTAACATTTAACACCACCACAAATAGCATACTAGAATGGGACCGTATTTCCACGACGCAAAATTGACATGCTATAGGTTCTGCTTCTTTGCTGCCATTTCTGTGGGAATGGGATCGAAAGGAATAGGTTCAGGTATACGGCCGGGGCCGGTCTTGGGGTAGTCGGCACCCTGCGGCGAAGTTCTTTTATTAACACCTGCCCCCCACATTTTTTTAACCCTCCGACAGCGATGCCGGAGTCACTGGTTTGGAGACCGATACGCACACAGTGACGGAGCTGTTTGTGTTAGGCGCGAGCGGACCTTTTTAGTGGTACCTCCAAAATAGTATAGACCCGGAACTAAGTAAGCCATGGAAACAAATGTGCAGCGAGGGATTATTCTTGCGATGACCAGCGACTTGAGCGAACCTCTCTTCGAATTCCTTGATAGTTTTCAGTTTCACTTGAGTCTTATACGTTGCCAAAGAAACTTCTTTGTTGTTATTTCTTTGTTCTTCTTATTAACGTAATGTTTGTGTTACGAACAAAGGAACAAGTTCTTTTTGGTGATTTTCCGGAAGACGTCTACGTTTCTGAAGAATCATCAAATAAATTATAAAATGTATTCCATGTAGCAATACAAATTTATAAAGAAATAATGTTTATTACAATTCACGAAATTATTATTTTTTTCTATACGTTTTCTTATACGTAGTAAAGAAAAAAATTACCTGAACGCAAAGCGAATAGAATACAATGTATCGATGAGGGTCTAGAGACGAGCAACCGTCACTGGTTAGTACAATATCGGTGAGGGTTTGGGGGCTCGTGAATATGTAGTAGTGAAATAGCGGTGTGAGTCAAAATGACTCCATGTTCGCTGCCCGAGTGACCGCTGTCGGAGGGTTAAAGACAAAAGTGGCTAATTTTCGGGAAATAAAAATAATTGATATTAAATTTGGTTGACATTTTAAAATCTTAAAAACAGCATACATTTTATGTAAAAAAATAATCTTGCAGGGCGCCCTCTTACGGGGGCGGCCTGATGCTGTGCATCGCTTGCATCGTGCCTTGGACCCGTCTTGTACAGGGTCTACCACGTATCTTGCAACCCGTGCGCACGCGAACTTTGTAAACGGCAACGTCGCAATCGATACTGGTGTCATCTATGAACTGCTGGTCAAGGTATAAGGTCTTGGAGGGGGCGCAAGGTTTGGCAAAATTGGAGAAACACCTCTGCGATACGATTTGGGTTGTAAGAATGGGCGAACGGTTCGACTTTGGGTCGGCTCGGCTAAAGTCGGACGCGATCGGCAGAGACCGCACCGAAGTCACCCCTAGGTCAGTCACTACCTGAGGGTGTCCGAAAGTGAGAAGGCATATCTGTTACAATCCTGGCCATAAGCAAAACGAATCGGCTCGAGCCGAGATTTCGATTCCTGCCGAACATAGCTGCTGAACGGCTGGAAATTTTTTAGTAGGTTCGATCCTCCTCGGGTATAATTTCTTTAAAATAATTTTTTATTTTATTTCCTAACTATTAGACAATGATCAATACTTGCTTACCAATATTTTAAAAACATTTGTTAAATATTTTAATTTAATATACGTAAATCTGAACTTAGGGCGCTTTTTGTGCTAACGTTTCACTTGCCATGTATCTTGCCAATTATGGTACTGTTTAATACTTTTAGTAATTTCTAAATTTTAATTTCTAAGTTTAATATTAAAGTAATATATTAAGTAATATATTGCAACCCGTTTCTGTAATTTAACAACGCAAATATGATTCAAATTGTAACGTGTTTAGTCTCATTTTAAGCATAAAATCGTCAACAATATTAAAATCAAATTTGCAGAACAAAATGAATAAGTATAAAAAAAGTTTCATCGTTGCATTAGTGTTGTCTCACAGATACAAAGGTATTTATGTAATCTTTTACTGTCGCCCGACCATTCTTTTACTCGCCTGCCGTTTCCCCGGCCGTCGATGAAACTTTGCAATTGCTCATTCTTTTGTTATGAAACGTATTCCCAGACATTGGTGACATTATTCTGATGAAAATGAGTCCAAATACGACATAATTTGGATCACATTTCATTATTGAATAAGTGGGGCATAATGCATTGTGAAAAGTAAATGTGCGAGTCCTCGAGAACCCCAACGTCTATCGGCCTGACCGTAGTAAGTTTTCCTTTCGGCAAAAGGATCGGCTGGATCGTGGCCACCACGGTCGCCGGATCTGACGGCGAACGGTTCGACTTTGGCTCGGCTCGGCTAAACTCGGGCGCGATCGGCAGACACCGCACCGAAGTCACCCCCAGGTCAGTCGCTACCTGAGGGTGACCGGTAGACTCTTCAATCATGTGGGGTTTGTTTACGTCGTATTACCCGTATTTACCCGTAACGAACAGAGGAAACACTTGCCCATGTTGTAGCCCGAACCGAATTTCATTGCCAGACCCGAGTACCGAGATCTTATCCGACTTCGTTCGTGTTTTGAATTTTGATGAACGGCGAAACCGCGACTGATTGTTATAAATGTGAATCGAACCGTTATATTTTCGAGAATAACATCGTTCAATTGTGTCAACCTATACAAAAAATCACAAAATGACAAATAAACATTATTTCCCAGGTATTTCCTGTTGGATTTTATAGAATATTACTTTATTAGAAGACTTACAATATTATACATACAGCATGTGCGGAACAAAAAAAAGATCGAGAGAACATGTCTCCTAGAATAGAAGAAAAGGAATAGTGTCGCGCCGCACATCGCTTGGGCGCGCTATACGAACTACAATATACATATATGTGGTGTCAAATCACTTCATTTCCCAGAAAAACCCCTATCTGTCTTCTAGAAACTATATAGATAATATTATATGACCTAAGTCAGGGCTCGGAATTAAGTGAATTTTCGGGCCGATTTTCAGAGGCAACGCCCCCTTTCTCCGGCCGCACGTCTTGGCCCCCGCGATCGCCGTGCAGCTCGGAGGTCCTCAGGCGCGTGACCGCGCGGGTCGCATTAGGGCGACACCCGTATCCATAGGTTTCCACATCACCCATGGGGTACTATTATCGATGCGTTTTTCTTATCAATGGTAACCTCTGTAGGCCTATTCCACTGCATTAAGACAGAACAGTGCACAGCGTTAAACGATCCCTCGCTCTCGCGTATGATACGGACAGCGATGTCCAGTTTGCCCGTGGATATTTTAAATTTGCCCAGCACGTCTAAACGTGCGCGAAAAACTAGTTTTTCCAAACTTGATTAAAATGTTGACAGTGGAAAGCATTTTCAGTATTTATTTTTTATCGTGCGACACAGTGGAATAGGCCTACAGGGGATACCACTGACAAGGAAAAACGCATCGATAACAGTACCCCATGGGCGATGTGGAAACCTACGGATACGGGTGTCGCCCTAATGCGACCCGCGCGGTTACGCGCCTGAGGACCTCCGAGCTGCTAGGCGATCGCGGGGGCCAAGACGTGCGGCCGGAGAAAGGGGGCGTTGCCTCTGAAAATCGGCCCGAAAGTTCACTTAATTCCGAGCCCTGACCTAAGTAATAAAACACTTAGTAACATAGAGTTCGTAGCATTTTTCGTCCAAGGCAGTCATGGGTTTTTCCTGCAAAAAGGATAGTCTCGCGTAAAGAGAGCATTTGAAAATATAACGGTTCGATTCATATTTATAACAATCACTCGCGGTTTCGCCGTTCATCAAAATTCAAAACACGAACGAAGTCGGATAAGATCTCGGTACTCGGGTCTGGCAATGAAATTCGGTTTCGAGCAAGTGAAGCGGTAGCACGAAAAGCGCTCCAAGTTCAGATTTACGTATATTAAATTGAAATATTTAACAAATGTTTTAAAAATATTGGGAAGCAAATATTGATCACTATCGTTTGGTCTGATAAAAATAAAGGATAAAAATGTATATAAGTACTGTTTTCACTTTTTGGTGTAAATAACGACGAAGGCGTCGTTTAACTCGCCCAGTCGCCGGAAAACGAATGGCGGTTATGAATATGCCAAGAACATAATATTTGTATGGCCGCTTCAACTTTGATTCCCTCTTTCGTAGTTACTCACTGCACCCCTCGGTCACTTGTACTTTCCGAAACTACAGCCAATGATTATAGTTGAACGAGTATGCGTGCACTTAATCAAGCGTCGACTCAAAAAAGACATCAACGAACGAGGAGATGCACGATGGATAGAGTCATCGCGACCAGAACTCAGAAATTTACCTCGACAACTTTTCATTACGAAAAGATTAGAATTTTATAGCAGTTTTCATCAGGGGCAGGTATGGCGGAAAGTTGCAGGGAATTTGAGCAAGGAAGAGTCAAGGCTATACAAGGGATATTTATAGTTGATAATTCGGTGCTTCCACGTTAAAATCAATTTTGGCCCTGAAAAGAGCCTTTCAGCTAGATCATGGCCAGCTTATTGAAAATCAATGAATATTATTCAAGTCTACTTTTGATGACTCCAGCAGAACCAGAATATCGGTCTGAAAGTATTCAACCACACTGGGAACAAGTCGACATCGTTTCCACATCAACTAGATATGTTCGACTTTCAAAAGCACATTCATCGTGGGGCCCATGGCGACGAGCCTTTCAACCATCTTGGGCAGCCAGTTGGTTACGTCAAGCCGTTGCATTGCTAGACTTAAAACCCATCTCTTTACAACTACGGTAAAAAAGAACATGTCGTACATGTGCAGCCAGATCGCTACAGGTGCCGGCAGTAACGTCTCCAGTCCTTTTATATCGTATGCACAACGCTGAGCGCTTCTGATTGGCGGACGAAGCATAGGTTGGCCAATGGCGCGTCAGCTCCCCCCCCAACCCTAAAGCGCAATACTCACCCCCACCCATAGCCCAAGAGATGTACTGATCGTTCTCCAGGATATGGCTAGTGACAGTTTAGCTCTCACTCTGCTGCTGCCGCATGCGTTGCTGTTATTGGCTGAGGACGGTGACAAAAGTCGACAATCGGCATATCGGGACAGAGTGAAATAGAATGATTCCAAAGCATTGGCGTAGCCTCAGGAAATCATTCAAATTCTTAATACATAGTGTACACTTTGATTGTGGGAGGCTACGTCAATGCTCTAAAGTCATCATTCTATCTCACTTTGTCTCGATATGCTCGTCGTCGTTCTTTGTCACTGGCCATAGCCAATAACGACACGCGTGTGGTGCCAGAGTGGTGGATCAGAGTGAGAACACAATATGCTGCCACTAGCCATCTCCTGGCGAACGATCGGTAACTCCAGTATATAAGCGGAGTCGCATCATTTTTATATTTATAGATAGCCTGGAACTCCGTCAGGTCGAACTACTAATTTATCGTGGGACATGCCTATCACGATGACGCGTGTCGCAAGAAGAAGGATCGGAATTAAAGCTGGCAAAGTCCGAAAGTTGTTCAGGAAGTCTATCAAACAGAAAAGGAGGTGGAGGACGGAACCTTATGTTATCCGCACCTATGCTGTGTTGAAGAACGTCGACCCCAGGAAGGGAATATCGAGAAGGACCACGAGGATCGTCACCAAAATTCTCGAGGATGTCTGCGAGAAAGTTGCTGCACGGCTTCGTCGGTAATGTATTTGAACGTACATGTACAAACACCAGATCGCAGAGAATGCAAAACAATCATAACCGGCCCTTTTCAGGGCCACCAATTACTTAATTACGTAGACAAACTCATTTTTCAAATTATATTTAGTACTTGCAATACTAGACTACTAAATATTGCTTAGATGCCACAATTCAGTTTAACGCATTTTGGCCATGGTTCAATGCATACAGGTAGGAACTGTTAATAGCTTTTACACAAACGAAATCCAGTAGAACCTCCCTTATTCGAACTAATGACAAGAGCGTTCGTATAACGGAACAATCACATTCTGGATACTACGTTTCATTTACTCAAATTAAAATCATGGGACTTTACAATTTGTCTAGTATTTAAGAATCCCAAATCTTCTTGGCTGCTAAATCACATTTATTTTTCAAAATAGCTTCGCACAAAATTCTTGTAATCAAAATTCGTTCGAACGAATATTCAAAAGTATACCTACATTGTATGCAAACTTCGCTGCGAAACGCTGTTCGGATAACAGAACGTTCAGATATTAGGGTATTCGGATATGTGAGGTTCTACTGCAGCTGATTGTTCGTATCTGTTGTCTGAACAAGAAATACAAAAATCGGCATTCTTGATTGCAAACACAATTCTCTACATACCCATTGTTATATCTTTTGACCAAGAGGGTCTCAGAATTCCAATCGAGTCACCGGTCTACGAAATTGCTTATTGATTATGAGTAACGAAAATATACATATACCATAATGAAAAATGAATCTTATAATATCAAAGACAGATATACATTTACCTACCTCATTGAATTTAATATTCTGAACAATGTTTTTAATCGTTATTCAAAATTGATTGCTTTATGTGTTAGAGGAATTCAAGTAATCAATGTATTAGCCATACTTATAAATAACAAAGTCGAACGAATAACTCTGGGCAATTTCGTGTGAAATGCACGGCATCAATATATGTAATTGATTCTTCTATTTTTACCAGAAGACAAAATCAGAGAAGCAAAAATTCGGGTAACTATATCAGATAGTGTTAGGTGATAGTGGTAGGCAAGTTATAAAACTATAATACATTACAGCTTTAATGATATACACGTGTGAAATATATACATGCAAATTTCGTCCTCGTAATTTCTTCAGTTTAAGAGAATTCATAGTCTCTGTCATATTTTCTTCGGAGTACAGTAATTTCTGGATAAGTGCCAGTCGAGGCCTACTAAGGGATCGCGCTTCATCCCCACCACTGGGGGGGATCCCCCCGGGTTCTAGCCGACACGTCCCGGCGGTTAATATCTGGGGTAACCCTTGAAGGATTATATGTCTTCGTATCTGTGAGACCACACTAATGTAACCGTGAATTTTGTTTATTGTTACGTATTGCGCTATGAGAATTATATTAAAATATTCGTGAAGCTGTTGTGATTAAAATGAGACTAAATACGAGATAATTTGGATCATATTTACTTATATGTCTACATAATAAAACTCTTACCCATTGATTTTTTTTTTGTGCTTACGTTGTGGTTACACTCAGCGTCAAAGAAATAATGAACGATTGCAAGACATTTTACTGTCCTTGGCTTTCAAAAAATATTAATTACGTATTGAACTCTCTACTTTAATGTATATCTGTTCCGTCAGTTAATTGTTCAAAGGATTAGTGCCCGAAAATAACAATTCGGGAAAAGTCAATCCAAGACTGAACTTTCGCTTCGGTCATAAACAACCCAGGTTGACCGCGGAGGTTTATTTCAGGTCAACCTTTTCACAGAGTGCTAAACTGTATTGTATGGTATGCCCATTGTATTGTAAGATACCCATGATTATTGTAGTATGCTTTTATGTTTTTAAAGAATCAGGTAATTAAAGAAGCAGGTGGTCAAAACCGTTTCTCGCCTCTACCTGAGGAACGAAAAGCGTTTCTCGCCACTTTATTAGTAATCGAAAAACGTTTCTCGCCTCTACCTGAGGAACGAAAAGCGTTTCTCGCCACTTTATTAGTGATCGAAAAGCGTTTCTCGCCACTACATGAGGATCGAAAAGCGTTTCTCGCCTCTACATGAGGATCGAAAAGCGTTTCGCCTCTACATGAGGGATCGATATTGTTGTTGATTTATTACGATATTGTTAACGTTTATATGCTTAAAATGAGACAACACGATCATATTTGCTTCATATTGCAACCCGTTTTTGTAATTTATTAACGCAAATATGATCCAAATTATATCGTATTTGGTGTTATTTTAATCACAACAGCCTCGGCAATAATTTAATAAAATTTGCAGAACGAAATAATTAACAATAAAGAAGTTTTATAGTTGCATTAGTGTTGTCTCACCGATACGTAGGTATCTGACCTTTCTTTCATTCTCTGTCCCTTTCAGCGGCCGCCGATGTCGGTGCCAAATTTCTCAAAAGGCAAAGTTATCCCTACCGTCTAAGTGAGCGCGGCCGGTCCCGAGCTGCGATCCCTTATCCAGAAATTACTGTATCAGGTGTATAGGGATTGTTTATTTGAGTGTAGAGTGTTACCGTATTACCAAGGAATAGGGACTCTTTTCCTGGGGAAGGTTATGCCTTTTGGTAAAAGAACTGTGATTGACCGCTCTGTCTTTATCTACGCGTAAACTCAAATTCTTAACATGTCCATAATACTGACATCTTTGACAATGGCTGCAAATGAAGTATTATACAGAGTAGGTATATTATAATATCCGCCCAGAACAGCATTAATGTTTATTGTCGTCCTTTTGTTTAATGAACACTTTAAGCTCCGGCCGCAACGGAAAGCTTTTGCGCGTGCATAGCAAAGTGGAATTTACTTTGATTTATTTTATGATTTATGAAAGAAATAAAGGGGAAGCAAGTTATTTTGTAACAATCGTAGTTTGAAAATATTAATGAAGATTTGAACAGCACTGCGCTTTTGATTGTGGTATAGTGATAGAAAGTAAAATGGCGAGCAATGTGAGCCACTGTCAGCGTCTTTGAAAATTGATTACTAAATAAGAAAATGGAATTCAATTACTCCTACAGATGCCAAACACAGTTTGGTTTGGTTTTTGGTGCTTAAAGTCGCATCGACTGCATGGTCATTAGCGACTACAGTGGGGTTATGGAACTGTGAACTATGGAGTGACATGAGTTTAAAACCTATACCTGTAGTGGACCTACATTTTTAGGTGGAATCCGAACCACCAGAAATCACGGCGTGTAAAGCACATGTAACATGTACAGAGGTGCCGGCTGGAATCGGCAGCGGCAGGACTCGAACCGAAGACCGTTCGATTACGAGTCCAGCCGCTAACCGACGGAGCCACCGGCCAAACACAGTGTTGAAGGAAGGAAATTAATAATTACAGTAATTTCTGGATAAGGGATCGCAGCTCGGGACCGGCCGCGCTCACTTAGACGGTAGGGATAACTTTGCCTTTTGAGAAATTTGGCACCGACATCGGCGGCCGCTGAAAGGGACAGAGAATGAAAGAAAGGTCAGATACCTACGTATCGGTGAGACAACACTAATGCAACTATAAAACTTCTTTATTGTTAATTATTTCGTTCTGCAAATTTTATTAAATTATTGCCGAGGCTGTTGTGATTAAAATAACACCAAATACGATATAATTTGGATCATATTTGCGTTAATAAATTACAAAAACGGGTTGCAATATGAAGCAAATATGATCGTGTTGTCTCATTTTAAGCATATAAACGTTAACAATATCGTAATAAATCAACAACAATATCGATCCCTCATGTAGAGGCGAAACGCTTTTCGATCCTCATGTAGAGGCGAGAAACGCTTTTCGATCCTCATGTAGTGGCGAGAAACGCTTTTCGATCACTAATAAAGTGGCGAGAAACGCTTTTCGTTCCTCAGGTAGAGGCGAGAAACGTTTTTCGATTACTAATAAAGTGGCGAGAAACGCTTTTCGTTCCTCAGGTAGAGGCGAGAAACGGTTTTGACCACCTGCTTCTTTAATTACCTGATTCTTTAAAAACATAAAAGCATACTACAATAATCATGGGTATCTTACAATACAATGGGCATACCATACAATACAGTTTAGCACTCTGTGAAAAGGTTGACCTGAAATAAACCTCCGCGGTCAACCTGGGTTGTTTATGACCGAAGCGAAAGTTCAGTCTTGGATTGACTTTTCCCGAATTGTTATTTTCGGGCACTAATCCTTTGAACAATTAACTGACGGAACAGATATACATTAAAGTAGAGAGTTCAATACGTAATTAATATTTTTTGAAAGCCAAGGACAGTAAAATGTCTTGCAATCGTTCATTACTTCTTTGACGCTGAGTGTAACCACAACGTAAGCACAAAAAAAAAATCAATGGGTAAGAGTTTTATTATGTAGACATATAAGTAAATATGATCCAAATTATCTCGTATTTAGTCTCATTTTAATCACAACAGCTTCACGAATATTTTAATATAATTCTCATAGCGCAATACGTAACAATAAACAAAATTCACGGTTACATTAGTGTGGTCTCACAGATACGAAGACATATAATCCTTCAAGGGTTACCCCAGATATTAACCGCCGGGACGTGTCGGCTAGTACCCGGGGGGATCCCCCCCAGTGGTGGGGATGAAGCGCGATCCCTTAGTAGGCCTCGACTGGTACTTATCCAGAAATTACTGTACTCCGAAGAAAATATGACAGAGACTATGAATTCTCTTAAACTGAAGAAATTACGAGGACGAAATTTGCATGTATATATTTCACACGTGTATATCATTAAAGCTGTAATGTATTATAGTTTTATAACTTGCCTACCACTATCACCTAACACTATCTGATATAGTTACCCGAATTTTTGCTTCTCTGATTTTGTCTTCTGGTAAAAATAGAAGAATCAATTACATATATTGATGCCGTGCATTTCACACGAAATTGCCCAGAGTTATTCGTTCGACTTTGTTATTTATAAGTATGGCTAATACATTGATTACTTGAATTCCTCTAACACATAAAGCAATCAATTTTGAATAACGATTAAAAACATTGTTCAGAATATTAAATTCAATGAGGTAGGTAAATGTATATCTGTCTTTGATATTATAAGATTCATTTTTCATTATGGTATATGTATATTTTCGTTACTCATAATCAATAAGCAATTTCGTAGACCGGTGACTCGATTGGAATTCTGAGACCCTCTTGGTCAAAAGATATAACAATGGGTATGTAGAGAATTGTGTTTGCAATCAAGAATGCCGATTTTTGTATTTCTTGTTCAGACAACAGATACGAACAATCAGCTGCAGTAGAACCTCACATATCCGAATACCCTAATATCTGAACGTTCTGTTATCCGAACAGCGTTTCGCAGCGAAGTTTGCATACAATGTAGGTATAATTTTGAATATTCGTTCGAACGAATTTTGATTACAAGAATTTTGTGCGAAGCTATTTTGAAAAATAAATGTGATTTAGCAGCCAAGAAGATTTGGGATTCTTAAATACTAGACAAATTGTAAAGTCCCTTGATTTTAATTTGAGTAAATGAAACGTAGTATCCAGAATGTGATTGTTCCGTTATACGAACGCTCTTGTCATTAGTTCGAATAAGGGAGGTTCTACTGGATTTCATTTGTGTAAAAGCTATTAACAGTTCCTACCTGTATGCATTGAACCATGGCCAAAATGCGTTAAACTGAATTGTGGCATCTAAGCAATATTTAGTAGTCTAGTATTGCAAGTACTAAATATAATTTGGAAAATGAGTTTGTCTACGTAATTAAGTAATTGGTGGCCCTGAAAAGGGCCGGTTATGATTGTTTTGCATTCTCTGCGATCTGGTGTTTGTACATGTACGTTCGAATACATTACCGACGAAGCCGTGCAGCAACTTTCTCGCAGACATCCTCGAGAATTTTGGTGACGATCCTTGTGGTCCTTCTCGATATTCCCTTCCTGGGGTCGACGTTCTTCAACACAGCATAGGTGCGGATAACATAAGTTCCCGTCCTCCACCTCCTTTTCTGTTTGATAGACTTCCTGAACAACTTTCGGACTTTGCCAGCTTTAATTCCGATCCTTCTTCTTGCGACACGCGTCATCGTGATAGGCATGTCCCACGATAAATTAGTAGTTCGACCTGACGGAGTTCCAGGCTATCTATAAAAATAAAAATGATGCGACTCCGCTTATATACTGGAGTTACCGATCGTTCGCCAGGAGATGGCTAGTGGCAGCATATTGTGTTCTCACTCTGATCCACCACTCTGGCACCACACGCGTGTCGTTATTGGCTATGGCCAGTGACGAAGAACGACGACGAGCATATCGAGACAAAGTGAGATAGAATGATGACTTTAGAGCATTGACGTAGCCTCCCACAATCAAAGTGTACACTATGTATTAAGAATTTGAATGATTTCCTGAGGCTACGCCAATGCTTTGGAATCATTCTATTTCACTCTGTCCCGATATGTCGATTGTCGACTTTTGTCACCGTCCTCAGCCAATAACAGCAACGCATGCGGCAGCAGCAGAGTGAGAGCTAAACTGTCACTAGCCATATCCTGGAGAACGATCAGTACATCTCTTGGGCTATAGGTGGCGGTGAGTATTGCGCTTTAGGGTTGGGGGGGGAGCTGACGCGCCATTGGCCAACCTATGCTTCGTCCGCCAATCAGAAGCGCTCAGCGTTGTGCATACGATATAAAAGGACTGGAGACGTTACTGCCGGCACCTGTAGCGATCTGGCTGCACATGTACGACATGTTCTTTTTTACCGTAGTTGTAAAGAGATGGGTTTTAAGTCTAGCAATGCAACGGCTTGACGTAACCAACTGGCTGCCCAAGTTGGTTGAAAGGCTCGTCGCCATGGGCCCCACGATGAATCTGCTTTTGAAAGTCGAACATATCTAGTTGATGTGGAAACGATGTCGACTTGTTCCCAGTGTGGTTGAATACTTTCAGACCGATATTCTGGTTCTGCTGGAGTCATCAAAAGTAGACTTGAATAATATTCATTGATTTTCAATAAGCTGGCCATGATCTAGCTGAAAGGCTCTTTTCAGGGCCAAAATTGATTTTAACGTGGAAGCACCGAATTATCAACTATAAATATCCCTTGTATAGCCTTGACTCTTCCTTGCTCAAATTCCCTGCAACTTTCCGCCATACCTGCCCCTGATGAAAACTGCTATAAAATTCTAATCTTTTCGTAATGAAAAGTTGTCGAGGTAAATTTCTGAGTTCTGGTCGCGATGACTCTATCCATCGTGCATCTCCTCGTTCGTTGATGTCTTTTTTGAGTCGACGCTTGATTAAGTGCACGCATACTCGTTCAACTATAATCATTGGCTGTAGTTTCGGAAAGTACAAGTGACCGAGGGGTGCAGTGAGTAACTACGAAAGAGGGAATCAAAGTTGAAGCGGCCATACAAATATTATGTTCTTGGCATATTCATAACCGCCATTCGTTTTCCGGCGACTGGGCGAGTTAAACGACGCCTTCGTCGTTATTTACACCAAAAAGTGAAAACAGTACTTATATACATTTTTATCCTTTATTTTTATCAGACCAAACGATAGTGATCAATATTTGCTTCCCAATATTTTTAAAACATTTGTTAAATATTTCAATTTAATATACGTAAATCTGAACTTGGAGCGCTTTTCGTGCTACCGCTTCACTTGCTCGAAACCGAATTTCATTGCCAGACCCGAGTACCGAGATCTTATCCGACTTCGTTCGTGTTTTGAATTTTGATGAACGGCGAAACCGCGAGTGATTGTTATAAATATGAATCGAACCGTCATATTTTCAAATGCTCTCTTTACGCGAGACTATCCTTTTTGCAGGAAAAACCCATGACTGCCTTGGACGAAAAATGCTACGAACTCTATGTTACTAAGTGTTTTATTACTTAGGTCAGGGCTCGGAATTAAGTGAACTTTCGGGCCGATTTTCAGAGGCAACGCCCCCTTTCTCCGGCCGCACGTCTTGGCCCCCGCGATCGCCTAGCAGCTCGGAGGTCCTCAGGCGCGTAACCGCGCGGGTCGCATTAGGGCGACACCCGTATCCGTAGGTTTCCACATCGCCCATGGGGTACTGTTATCGATGCGTTTTTCCTTGTCAGTGGTATCCCCTGTAGGCCTATTCCACTGTGTCGCGCGATAAAAAATAAATACTGAAAATGCTTTCCACTGTCAACATTTTAATCAAGTTTGGAAAAACTAGTTTTTCGCGCACGTTTAGACGTGCTGGGCAAATTTAAAATATCCACGGGCAAACCGGACATCGCTGTCCGTATCATACGCGAGAGCGAGGGATCGTTTAACGCTGTGCACTGTTCTGTCTTAATGCAGTGGAATAGGCCTACAGAGGTTACCATTGATAAGAAAAACGCATCGATAATAGTACCCCATGGGTGATGTGGAAACCTACGGATACGGGTGTCGCCCTAATGCGACCCGCGCGGTCTCGCGCCTGAGGACCTCCGAGCTGCACGGCGATCGCGGGGGCCAAGACGTGCGGCCGGAGAAAGGGGGCGTTGCCTCTGAAAATCGGCCCGAAAGTTCACTTAATTCCGAGCCCTGACTTAGGTCATATAATATTATCTATATAGTTTCTAGAAGACAGATAGGGGTTTTTCTGGGAAATGAAGTGATTTGACACCACATATATGTATATTGTAGTTCGTATAGCGCGCCCAAGCGATGTGCGGCGCGACACTATTCCTTTTCTTCTATTCTAGGAGACATGTTCTCTCGATCTTTTTTTTGTTCCGCACATGCTGTATGTATAATATTGTAAGTCTTCTAATAAAGTAATATTCTATAAAATCCAACAGGAAATACCTGGGAAATAATGTTTATTTGTCATTTTGTGAATTTTTGTATAGGTTGACACAATTGAACGATGTTATTCTCGAAAATATAACGGTTCGATTCATATTTATAACAATCAGTCGCGGTTTCGCCGTTCATCAAAATTCAAAACACGAACGAAGTCGGATAAGATCTCGGTACTCGGGTCTGGCAATGAAATTCGGTTCGGGCTACAACATGGGCAAGTGTTTCCTCTGTTCGTTACCGGTAAATACGGGTAATACGACGTAAACAAACCCCACATGATTGAAGAGTCTACCGGTCACCCTCAGGTAGCGACTGACCTGGGGGTGACTTCGGTGCGGTCTCTGCCGATTGCGCCCGAGTTTAGCCGAGCCGAGCCAAAGTCGAACCGTTCGCCGTCAGATCCGGCGACCGTGGTGGCCTCGATCCAGCCGATCCTTTTGCCGAAAGGAAAACTTACTACGGTCAGGCCGATAGACGTTGGGGTTCTCGAGGACTCGCACATTTACTTTTCACAATGCATTATGCCCCACTTATTCAATAATGAAATGTGATCCAAATTATGTCGTATTTGGACTCATTTTCATCAGAATAATGTCACCAATGTCTGGGAATACGTTTCATAACAAAAGAATGAGCAATTGCAAAGTTTCATCGACGGCCGGGGAAACGGCAGGCGAGTAAAAGAAAGGTCGGGCGACAGTAAAAGATTACATAAATACCTTTGTATCTGTGAGACAACACTAATGCAACGATGAAACTTTTTTTATACTTATTCATTTTGTTCTGCAAATTTGATTTTAATATTGTTGACGATTTTATGCTTAAAATGAGACTAAACACGATACAATTTGAATCATATTTGCGTTGTTAAATTACAGAAACGGGTTGCAATATATTACTTAATATATTACTTTCATATTAAACTTAGAAATTAAAATTTAGAAATTACTAAAAGTATTAAACAGTACCATAATTGGCAAGATACATGGCAAGTGAAACGTTAGCACAAAAAGCGCCCTAAGTTCAGATTTACGTATATTAAATTAAAATATTTAACAAATGTTTTTAAAATATTGGTAAGCAAGTATTGATCATTGTCTAATAGTTAGGAATTAAAAAAAAAAATTATTTTAAAGAAATTATACCCGAGGAGGATCGAACCTACTAAAAAATTTCCAGCCGTTCAGCAGCTATGTTCGGCAGGAATCGAAATCTCGGCTCGAGCCGATTCGTTTTGCTGGTGGCCAGGATTGTAACAGATATGCCTTCTCACTTTCGGACACCCTCAGGTAGTGACTGACCTAGGGGTGACTTCGGTGCGGTCTCTGCCGATCGCGTCCGACTTTAGCCGAGCCGACCCAAAGTCGAACCGTTCGCCCATTCTTACAACCCAAATCGTATCGCAGAGGTGTTTCTCCAATCTTGCCAAACCTTGCGCCCCCTACAAGACTTTATACCTTCACCAGCAGTTCATGGACCAGCATCTTCTCGTGAAAAATTTACTTTGAAGTCTCCACTTAGAATCATCGGTAACTTGTTCAAAATGCAGCCCCTTTTATATAATTTTTGGGCACATACCCCAACCAATCAGCGTCGAGCGGGTAGCGCGAACCGTTTTTTATGGCACTCTCAAGTGCGAGCGCACAGCCGAGCGCGCCAACTCCCCGCTTGCGCTGTGCTCTAACCAGAGCATCTATCGTTGAAACACCCCGGTACAAAACACATATATAATTTTTATTATTATTCAAATAAAACACGTGTTGTGCATTTTGGTAAAGCAGTCAGTCCAAAACGACAAGCCAAAAGATTATCGTTACCTGGACGTAACTTGTGTACTGGTACGGTCATTCTGCGGACTAGGGAGTTTTAAATAGCAGTCTGCTCTAGTAGCACAAAAACATTGGATAAATATTTTTTTCCAATATTGAAAAAATATTTTTTAAGCCGCACTTTTTAAGATTGAAGAAATATTGGATCTGATATTGTACACATGTACAAGAAATATATAATAAATAATTAGAAAACATGAGCTAAATATTCACAGAACATAAAATAGACATTTAAAAGATATTCAAATCTAAAAAAAAGCTGAAAAATTATAACATTCGAAATTGCACGCGTTGTGTACGAGAGTTCACACCAATCTTGGCCTTTATTGTATTACTTACCCTCTAAAACAATTTTTCAACCTAAGAAATTTTTATTGGTGTCGACCGAAATCGAACTCGGGACTTATGGATTACTGATCAACGTACTTTCACAATGAGCGAACATGATATAATTAATCAGAAGAGGTAAAATAGCATTTCCTGAGCTTTGTTTAGCCACTCTACGTTCAAGCGTAATTTATTATGTAGCAAAACTCGATGGTGATTTATATCGTGAAAATTTTCAAAATCAAAATGTGTCCGAGCACTAGCATTATGGTTTTCATAAATAATTCGTTTTTTGTAATAAATGTTATAATAATGAAATTTGTCTCTTCTGTCCATCTTTCACAGCTATTGCGACCTGTAATGAAATGAATATTTATTTTTCTCCTAGAAAAATAACTGAGACAAACATTAATTGATACTGAAAAGAAATAAATAATTGTAAATAATCAAATAAACCTCAATGAAAAATTGTATTTCAATGTCTCTTTTGTATGAAATATTAATTTATATTTTAATGACAACACGAAATTCTCTGCAATGAATATGATTTATTACTCTATAAATCTTTTATTTAGTTAATATACTATCGAATGATTTAAATAATATTTACCAACATTCAATGTCAATCACTACTGTATATAATTAATAAACAGATATACATATAATTTTTATTAGTATTCAAATAAAACACGTATTGTGCATTCAGAAACATGTATTCAAATAGTACAAATACAGTTGAACACAGCTATGAAACGCGAAGCGCATGCCAATATGCGCATGTAGTGCAGATCTCTACTTCTATTTTTTGAAGTTATTTTGTTGGTAGCCTTTTTCTTAAGGGGGTAGACACGGCACGTGACCTCTCCGATTTGGAAGGTCGGTATTACAGCAGCATTTTCCTATACAGAAATGGTAATACCGAGGGGCGAGAGCGAGCTGCTTGTTATTTCGATATTCTAATCCGAATGTGGAAAGAAATTGTCAGCTGCTGCGTTGCACTTGAAAGAATTTAAACGTAAAGTCTGCTGGTAGTGCAAGCGTAGAAAATTCATTGTACACTTGAATTACTTGAAATGTGGTTATGCTACAATATGTTTCGTTGCAGTAAGGAATTATAAGTGAAAAGAAAAAGTAGATGAGCTTCTATACATTTACCGAATTCAGACCCACTCAATTGTTCGAAACATTTTCTGCAAACAGTTTTTCGAACTGTTCCCAATTGACCAGTCAGTCTCGTGCACATGTTAGAATGGTCATGAGATAGTTTAGAACAATACATTGTGTTATGTTAACAAAAATGCAAGAAAAGATTGGCTGGAGAAATGGACTATCCCCTCCACGTGGGAGAATCCCCCGTGGCGATAACGACGCTCGACGACGCGGTGTAATACGGTCCGAACCGGAGTATCGGTGTGACCAATACTAATTCAACGATGAAACTTTTTTATTTATTAATTTTTCTACATGTAACTTTTACCAATGTATCTGGGAAATCTTTCTGATTCAAATGAGACCAAACACGATATAGTTTGAATTATATTTACTTGTTGATACAGACTTTGTGGTACGTATTCAATTAGTATCAACAAGTAAATATAATTCAAACTATATCGTGTTTGGCCTTATTTTAATCAGAAAAATCTCGCAAGTACGTTAGTAACAGTTTCATTAAGAGAAATTCAGAAAGTAAAAAAAATGAACACGTGGGGGACTCGAACCTACAGAAAAGTTTCTGGCGGCTCGAGACAAAATCTCCGCCCGAGCCGATTCATTTAGTTAGCTGATGATCACACTTGTAACAGATGTGGCAACAGCGCGACAGAAGTCTTGATAAGTTGCGGCAACTATGCCTTACTGTGTCTGTATTCACGCATCACATATTTACGTATGAATCGGCGTTCGATACTCATACATAGGCTCGTAAAGGATTACAAAAAAATCAGGGAGTCAACTGTTGACTGATTCGGAGACATTTCCTTATTATATGTTTTATACAAAATAGTCAAAAGAATGAAAAAGAATAATAATAAGAGCCATAATTTCAAATAATTGCTGTAACTACTACATTCTGATAATATGATATCAGTACATCAATACTTGATGTATTAGTAAAAAAGTTCCAATCTCTTCTTTTTTATTTTAAATAATATAACCATATAATTATAACATAAATTCGACAGCGATTTGAAGTCAAGCATGTGTTACAGTAAAAGCATTTAGTAAATTTATACAGTTCCCAGTCAATGTACGCCTAAAATGCATGACCTACCCTATAATCGTACGTAAATGCATACATTGACTGCATCACGCTTTTACTGTAACACATGTCACAAGCCAACGCTTCAGTTGTGCTATGATGTCACATTTCCAGTCCTCCTGAGTAGACGCCACCTCATCACCACTACCTGAACTAAATTTGGGACGTCACGTGCTCTGTTTTAACGGCAATACTAACAGCGGACGGCGAAACTCGTCTATGGGAGTGCAGTCAGAAGTGTTCGCTTAATTTCCTTATATGAGAATATTTTGGGCTGGGTGAGGGCTCATTCGAAAGAGGAAGGTTCAACGAGTTTCGCTGCACGCCCCGATTGTGTCACAAAACTCTTTTAGTGACCTAAAAATGCTTGTATTCTGCGGGTGTATTTTTTCGATTTTTTGTTACACTTTGAACACTCATATTATTAGATATCAATACAATTTCGTTGAAACTCCTGTGCAGCGAAACTCGTTGAACCTTCCTCTTTCGAATGAACCCTCACCCAGCTAAAAATATTTTCATATAAGGAAATTAAGGGGTTTAGCAAGCAGAGTCATGGTGTAGACTGTGGCCACACGGTGCTCGCGCATTGCGAAAATTCACTCTCATCATTTCTTCATAACGCGCCTAAAGAAGTATAACTTCAATAAAGAATTATGGCAAAGTCTAAAGAGGGTCTTAAGGTATATTATATTAAAGGATCGTTAAATTATCGTTTAATCTACAAAAGAAACGATTATAAAAACATTCTGACTGGTTATGTATATTCCTTCTGGGCAGGAAATGAACTTGATCGGAAAAGTACAAGGGGATATATACATACATATGTGGGAGTGCGAAGCGCCCAACGTCCAGGTACAGGGCGTTTATGACTATGCTACCTGCGACACAGCTGGTCTGCAGGCGAGCAGCAATGACCTGCAGAACCGTGTCTCCTGTTTTCTAGGTTTTAAGAATATCTTTAAGGGGGTAGACACGGGTAATGCAGCGAGCTGTATATCGACACAATATGGCCCGAAAACATGAATTAGAAGCATGCAACGTTTGTCCTTATATGAGAAGCTTTTGAGCTCGGTGAGGGCTCATTCGAAAGAGGAAGATTCAACGCGGAGCGCTGCACAAATGTTTCAACAAGATTGTGTTGATATCTAATAATATGAGTGTTCAAAGTGTAAGCAAAAATCGACAAAATACACCCGCAGAATACAAGCATTTTTAGGTCACTAAAAGAGTTTTGCGACACAAACGGGACGTGCAGCGCTCCGCGTTGAATCTTCCTCTTTCGAATGAGCCCTTACCGAGCTCAAAAGCTTCTCATATAAGGACAAACGTTGCATGCTTCTAATTGCATTCCCACAGACGAGTTTCGTCGTCCGCTTTTAGTATTGCCGTTAAAACAGAGCACGTGACGTCACAAATTTAGTTCAGGTAGTGGTGACGAGGTGGCGCTTACTCAGGAGGGCTGGCAACGTGAAATCATAGCAAAACTGAAGCGTTGGCTTGTGACATGTGCTACAGGAAAAGCGTGATGCAGTCAATGTATGCATTTTCGTACGATTATAGGGTAGGTCATGCAGTTTAGGCGTACGTTGACTGGGAACTGTATAAATTTACTAAACGCTTTTACTGTAACACATGCTTGACTTGAAATCGCTGTCGAATTTATGTTATAATTATATGGCTATATTATTTAAAATATAAAAGAAGAGATTGGAACTTTTTTACTAATACTGGAAGTAATGATGTACTGATATCATATTTTCAGAATGTGGTAGTACAGCAATTATTTGAAATTATTGCTCTTATTATTCTTTTTCATTCTTTTGACTATTTTGTATAAAACATATTATAAGGAAATGTCTAAATCAGTCAACAGTTGACTCCCTGATTTTTTTAATAAGCTTTACGCTCCTATGTATGTAGTATCGAACGCCGATTCAGACGTGCATACGTGATACGTGAATACAGACACAGTAAGGCATAGTTGTCGCAACTTATCAAGACTTCTGTCGCGCTGTTGCCACATCTGTTACAAATGTGATCATCAGCTAACTGAATGAATCGGCTCGGGCGGAGATTTTGTCTCGAGCCGTCAGAAACTTTTCTGTAGGTTCGAGTCCCGCACGTGTTCATTTTTTTACTTTCTGAATTTCTCTTCATGAAACTTTTACTAACGTACTTGCGAGATTTTTCTGATTAAAATAAGGCCAAACACGATATAGTTTGGATTATATTTACTTGCTGATACTAATTGAGTACGTACCACAAAGTCTGTATCAACCAGTAAATACAATCCAAATTATATCGTGTTTGGTCTCATTTGAATCAGAAAGATCTCCCAGATACATTGGTAAAAGATGCATGTAGAAAAATTAATAAATAAAAAAGTTTCATCGTTGAATTAGTATTAGTCACACCGATACACTGGTTCGGATCGTATTACACCGCGTCGTCGAGCGTCGCTATCGCCACGGAGCATTCCCCCACGTGGAGGGGGGATAGTCCATTTCTTCAGCCAATCTTTTCTTGCATTTTTGTCATCACAATACAATGTATTGTTCAAAACTTTCTCATCACCATTCAAACATGTGTACGACACTGACTGGTCAATAGTGAACAGTTGGAAAAACGGTTTGCAGAAAATGTTTCGAACATTTGAGTGTAAGATAATCGAACGGAGAGGAGTAGTCTCTCTGTCTCGATTAGGTATTACTTATTACAATGATTCTGTGAAAACGTCGGTCGTGAGGACGCCTACGTCACCATGGCCCTTTTTAACCATTTTAGGGTTCGCCCCAAAAGAAAGCTACGCTAGACAAAGATAGCGTGCTTCGGCAAAATGCACATGGCCCGCCTCGGCCGTTCCTGTACCTCGAATATTCTAACATGAGTGGATCTGATTTCGGTAAATTTATAGAAGCTTATCTACTTTTTCTTTTCACTTATAATTCCTTACTGCAACGAAACATATTGAAGCATGACCACATTTCAAGTAATTCAAATGTACAATGAATTTTCTACACTTGCACTACCAGCAGACTTTCCGTTTAAATTCTTTCAAGTGCAAAGCAACAGCTCACAATTTCTTTCCACATTCAGATTAGAATATCGAAATAACAAGCAGCTCCCTCTCGCCTGTCGGTATTACCATTTCTGTGCAGGAAAAAGCTGCTGTAATGCCGTGTCTACCCCCTTAACATGTACATATATGTATAAGACAAAGGGAAATATTGAGGACTTTCCTCTCAAAGAAACCAAAATGTGTTGCTCTAAAAAGGTTATAATTTTCATCTGATATACTCTGCGTTCGCCGAGAGTTGGCGAGTGACAGCATATTGCGTTCTCACTCTGCTGCTACCATGTGCGTTGCTGTTATTGGCTACGGCCAGTGACAAAGAACGACGACGAACATATCGAGATAAAGTGAGATAGAATGATGAATTTAGAGCATTGGCGTAGCCTCCCCATCAAAGTGTACACTATGTATTAAGAAATTTAATGATTTCCTGAGGCTACGCCAATGCTTTGGAATCATTCTATTTCACTCGGTCCCGATATGCTGACCGTCAACCTTTGTCACCGTCTTCAGCCAATAGGAGCAAGTCACGTGGTAGCAACCGAGTGATAGCGTAAACTGTCACTCGCCAACTCTCGGCGAACACACAGTACCTATATACAATATTTACAAATTTTTACAATATTTACAAATTTACAAATTTTCAATTTTTTTTGAGTTACCTAAAAAGAAACGACAATTAAAGTGTCTTGTTCTATTTATCGTCCACAACTCCTTTATCTCCGCACATGTGCTCTTCCAAAAACTCTCTCCGTCTATCCTCGTCTCCCTCGTTAAGTATCCATTAGAGGGCGCGCTGGGCTAAGGTAAAGCGCGGCCGGTTTAACAGAAAGTACCCTTTCTTTACATATGTATACTTCCTTTGCTTTCAATTTGTTTTCATTGAAGATTTTTTAAGCAAAGTTATTACTACAATAACGTTTTATTTACTATTTATTTATTAGGAAGAAAAACAAAATGTGGTAATAACGTTTTATTTACTATTTATTTATTAGGAAGAAAAACAAAATGTGGTAATAACGTTTTATTTACTATTTATTTATTAGGAAGAAAAACAAAACTGGGGTGCCAAATTGAAACTAAGAATGAATCCGTCGTTCCTAAATAATTTGTGGACCTGAAAAGGGTCATTTGGGTTGCTGTTTATTGTTAATTAAGCTTTCCTCGGCAGTAAAGCTGCTTGGACGACTGCTGGCAGTACGCGACCCTGCGCAATGGTAACTCCAGAGAGTAATTTGGTCAACTCTTCGTCATGGCGGATGGGACCTCGCTTTTCCTTTGCTTTTTCCAGCTGCGACACGGCCAGACATCTTCCTTGCAAACTTCGATCCGGTACTCGAAACGTATAACAATAAAGTATAGCAAATTATGGAGCTTTGTGGAGCGGTTACCTGTTCTTATAAGGTGTCAGTCGAAGCGCAGGCGAACCAATGGCGCGCCAGCTTCTCCACCAACCCTGAAGAATCATACTTACCCTACATCCCTAGCACCAGAGACCTAGCTCTATATAATCGGAGTCGTATCATTTTTATATTTATAGATAGCCTTGAACTCCGTCAGGTCGAACTACTAATTTATCGTGGGACATGCCTATCACGATGACGCGTGTCGCAAGAAGAAGGATCGGAATTAAAGCTGGCAAAGTCCGAAAGTTGTTCAGGAAGTCTATCAAACAGAAAAGGAGGTGCAGGACGGATACTTATGTTATCCGCACCTATGCTGTGTTCAAGAACATCGACCCCAGGAAGGGAATATCGAGAAGGACTACGACGATCGTCACCAAAATTCTTGAGGATGTTTGCGAGAAAGTCGCTGCACGGCTTCGTCGGTAATGTATTCGAACGTACATGTACAAACATCAGATCGCAGAGAATGCAAAACAATCATAACCGGCCCTTTTCAGGGCCACCAATTACTTAATTACGTAGACAAACTCATTTTCCAAATTATATTGTGATCTTACAATAGTACACTATTCAAGAAAACCCGTCGAAAAACGATGCCGCGTTTTTCAGAATTGTGTTGACTTTTGGGATAGATGTCGCACCTTTAGTTACGATTGTAGCGGAGGCTGAGTCTCCGCTCTCTGTACAACAGCGCCACGTTCCTTTTCGTCGTGTCAACCGACGCGCGAAATAGGGAAGCGACTTCCGCCCGTAAACCGTAACAAACAGTTTCTCGTACCTTCCTATTTTTGGTATTTACGTATACATATAAATAAGTGTATATATATTTTTGTTGAATATTAAATAATGTATTAGTGTGCCTCGTATACTTTCTTTTGGTCTTGATACTTAATAATATACAAAATAATTGTAAGAGCGTCGTCGTACGACCGACGCACAGTGGTCCGAAACCGTAAAAACACGAACTAAATTCTTAGTACTGTTATTTCCACATTATTCGTTATGAATAGAAAGATTTTAGGTACTTCTTGAGTTATAGAATATAATTGCGATAAAAGATTCTCTTACTATAATTATTTGCGAGAGTACCAAGTTTCTTTGAGTACGCTCGACTTGAAATAAAGATTCAATCTAATTATGAAATAAAGGAATTAGATAGGTGTAAAATGAGGAGTCAAAGTTTGGATTCACTGGATTTAATGTAGATTTGTTTGATTACTGTACATTGAATGGTTTTGTATAAGTTATAAATGTTTATTGGAGCTTACTCGTATGTATGTTAATTGTATAGTGTGTCTGTGTATTGCTCCTTACTTCCTTAGCACGTTTCAGATTATTGTTTTAGTTTTAGAAATATTTTAGAGAGAACTGTGCGAGAGCTGTGCGAGAGATTTGTTTAAAGAGAACTGTGCGAGAGAGCGATTTGCCTTCGCGCGGGTCTATTTATACTCTAATTCGCTAGTCCCTTTTTGAGTGGAAAGGGAGCGTTCCTGCTTCCGCGCAATAGAGCTGGGAGCAGGAGAACGCGAGCGAGCTGTTGCTATGCGCGTTTAGCTGAATCTTGAACAATAATATTTGATAAAATGTTGTTTGGTCGAAATGGTTCTGATATTTTCTGTGGTGTATAGTTATCTCTCAGGTAGCAGAAAATAAAATTTGTCACAGCCGATATAACGACTCTTACAAAACTGATTTCATTAATTGAAATTTAATTTTCAAAGATTTCATTTAATTGAAATTTAATTTTCAAAGATTTCATTTAATTGAAATTATATAGTTGTTACGTAGGAAGTCGTTTCGTATATTATGCCCTTATTTGGAAATCGAGAGTGCATGCGGTTGAGTCTGCCGCTTCCGCGATGGCGCGATGACGCAACCCTTCAGGGCGACCTTTTGGACTCCCTTGGAAGATTCTGTACCCCCACCATATTTTTGGTCCGGCTTTCGGATATAAAAAGGGCATGAAATCTACCCTCGTGGCTCAGTGTGGACCTACTAGCTAGGTACCATGTCGGTGCCAGCTAGCCATACTGATGCCAAGGGAGATCGGGTTCAAGTCCTTTTCAAGCAACTTATATTTATTTACGGCTTAGTTTTGAATAGTCAAGCTACGCGTTTCGTCGTAATTGACCGCAAAAGTTCTACTAAAGCACAGCGAGATCGGGTTCAATTCCCTTTTGAGCAATTGATATTTATATACGTTAAAAGACAGCGGGATCGGGTTCAATTCCCTTTTGAGCATTGGTATTTATAAACGTTAAAAGACTGTAAGCGTGGGTTTTAACTCCGCGATTTTTACGTATTGTAATTTATTTGAGAAATAGAATATAGACATTTTATTATTTGATTATAGACGTATTTAATTCATTTCGTTTCCTATACCAGTCATAAGCAGTATTCAATCCACCGAATAGATACATCTTAACCGCTCGAGGTGTATCGATAGTTACGAGGTTACAATTACTAACATTCCTGTGGCACCCAGTGATGAAATAAGCACTGGTACATCCACGACAACCTTCCTGTGGCACCCAGTGATGAAATAGGCACTGGTACATCCACGACAACCTTCCTGTGGCACCCATTGATGAAATAGGCATTGGTACATCCACGAACTCTAACCCTCCTGTGGCACCCAGTTATGAAAAAGGCAGTGGTACATCCACGAAAACCTTGACCTTCCTGTGCCTCCCGGTGATGAAATAGGCACTGGTTCGTCCACGCACTTCCCATCAAACGGCTCGACCGTTTAACTAACAGAAAACTCTTAAACAACCGATCCTCGGCTCCGCAGCCGTGCCCCTTAGCCCTCGGCTCGTAACATAGTGAATATGGAAATAATTCGACAATGGGATGTAGAATCTACACATCCAAATGCGCGTTTATGATGTTATTTAATGAAACGAACATGTTAGCATGTTCTGGATTCGCTCGTGGGGAGGGCGCCCGCACGCTTCGCGCCTAGCGCTATTCCGTGGCGACGAACGCGAGCGCTCTTCCTCACTTTTCGCCCAGTGCCCTTTGCCCCGCAAAGGTGTATATATACCGTTGCGCGACGGTAACGCACACCGGTTTTACGACATTTTCAGAGAGATAAGAGGTTTCAAAGTGATTTACAAGGTATTCAGATTTTCGGCAGCGTTTACTTTATTACAATTCTACTGGTGTATAACGGCTTACAACCGTGTTACAATTATAGTTAAATAAGAGCGAAGTGTGCGGAAAGAAACTATATATTTGTTCTTTACTTGTGCTTTATTGTTCTACATTGTTCTCGTGCGGTGCTATTTAAATACATTTGTACATTCGTGAAATTTGTGAACTGTGCCTTTTTAATAATAAAATCGTAATCCGTTAAATTTAAAATAAGATCTAAACGAGCTATCCGAAACATAGCAAAAGATTTAAAATAAAAAATATATACAAAATTATTTAAACAAATTAAATTAAATAAAGAAGTTTTGAAAAAAAGAAAAAAGTTTGTGACTAGATTTACATTACCCTACATTTCATCTTCTGATGAGGTCACGTCACTTGACCGTCACCACATTGAAGTGGAAAAACGGCGTTCTGACTGCACATATATTGTTATAATTTTCGGAATTGCAAATAATTGCAAAAAAAATTTATGCAGCCTTCTTAAGTAGGTTCTAACAAATACTTCCATATAAATTTGATCGGATCCCCGAGTTTACCTCCCCCTTATA
This sequence comes from Nomada flava, assembly GCA_951802745.1. NCBI lineage: Eukaryota > Metazoa > Arthropoda > Insecta > Hymenoptera > Apidae > Nomada > Nomada flava. Next base: position 12,076,731 of record OX637903.1, read on the forward strand.
AACCACATTGAAGTGGAAAAACGGGGAAGAAATAGGGATTCGCGAAAAGGTATTTTTCAAAGGGTATAAATACTTAGATACCCTTCATGTTACATGTACTTGTAGCTGGAAGAACACTCTTTAAAAATATATAAACAGATTCGAGTCAGCTCCACTCTGTAAAAAAATATAGCACCGCAAAGTATAGCAAATTCAGAAAGAAATGGGATCGTTCCAAAGTGGACATATTTTCCCCCTCTTTGAAGATGTCTCAGGCAATTACCAGTGCCTTGCGGCAATCCATTTTTTACCAAAATGTACTCTATACATATAAGAAACTATGCATAGTATAGACTACATTTATATGTATAGACTACATTATTCATAACGAATAATGTGGAAATAACAGTGCTATGAATTTAGTTCGTGTTTTTACGGTTTCGGACCACTGCGGCGCACAGTGGTTCGAAAATGAAAAATACTAGGCATACCTCGAAATTTCACATATTTCATAATTTTTTTTTTCTAATTCAAGGTTATAGGTAATATTACTACACGATAATAATAAAAATTAAAAAAAAAAATTAAAATATATTGTTTACATACCTGCCAAATCTTCAAATAGTTACTTGTCCAGCAAATATAATGTCTCCGGCCACATCTTTTTTTTCCTTGATCCTCTAATGAATGGTATTGTTGTGCCGGATGACACTTGTCGAATGTTGGGGGATGTCGTAGGTGCGGGAGCGTTAAAGAATTGGTATTCACCGGTGTTCGAGTTAATAAAGGAGTAGATTTATTGAGACTTGAAGTTACACAGTGCTCAGGAGTGATGGTTACGCTTGATGGAGAGCTGCACTGAGACTGACGTGACGGGTGGCTTGTTTTAGATAGCGCGACGGCGGTCGTGCTATCGGAGTTTTATACCGAGGTGGTGCAGGAATGTGCTGTGTCCTTTCGGTGGTGGGCAGTCTCCTTGGCGTGCCCTCAGCCTGGCGCAAGTTGCTGGATCGACAGTAAATGGATACGCTGCTTCCTGTGCGTATCCGTCCGCTATTCCTCGAACACAGCCTTGACTGCACGTGCTGCTGAGTCGCGCTTATCGTGGTTAGTTTGTGGGGACGGTTAGGGCACAACATCCCTCCCCCCCTGGGAAAGAGCGCGCTCACAGTGCCAGGTCAATATAATACAAGTCGATACAATAGTACAATACATGATATATAGTAATACATACTAGTAATATATACAGGGTGGCCCGGAACTCGCGCAGTATTTTTAAAAAAGGGGTAGCTGAGGTGATTCTGAACAACTTTTTCCTTGACCAAAATATTGTTTGAAGCTTCGTTTTTTAGTTATTAACGAAAAACACTGGCCAATGCGAGCGCCCGTATAGCCCGAGCTCAGTCACAATTGCGCGCGGCCGAGATCGGGTGCATCGAGGGGCAACGTACGGCAAATATTACAATCGTCTTACATTAAGAATAGTGTATAATTTTTCGTTATTCATCAATAACAATTTAATTAACAAGTCGTTTAATAACTGTTCCATAGTTTTATTCGTTTTCCGAAACGAATAAAGTGTTTTATTAATTATGAAAAAAGTGTTTGGATGATTAATGTTAGAAAAGGGTAGTTAAATAAACTTATCCATTCGACCGCGAATTTACCTGCTTAGACGGTGTCTTGCCATATGGTCATTGTACCGATCCTGACCTATCCTAATTTAAATTTAATTTAAATGCCACGTCCCGGCAATCGATACAGATCTGATTCGCACTTGTTTCCACACGCACATGACACACACATTAACTTTCGTAATGTTCGTAAGTGCGTGTCCTGTGCGTGTGGAAACAAGTGCGAATCAGATCGTATCGATCGCCGGGACGTGGCATTTAAATTAAATTTAAATTAGGATAGGTCAGGATCGGTACAATGACCATATGGCAAGACACCGTCGAAGCAGGTAAATTCGCGGTCGAATGGATAAGTTTATTTAACTACCCTTTTCTAACATTAATCATCCAAACACTTTTTTCATAATTAATAAAACACTTTATTCGTTTCGGAAAACGAATAAAAGTATGGAACAGTTATTAAACGACTTGTTAATTAAATTGTTATTGATGAATAACGAAAAATTATACACTATTCTTAATGTAAGACGATTGTAATATTTGCCGTACGTTGCACCTCGATGCACCCGATCTCGGCCACGCGCAATTGTGACTGAGCTCGGGCTATACGGGCGCTCGCATTGGCCAGTGTTTTTCGTTAATAACTAAAAAACGAAGCTTCAAACAATATTTTGGTCAAGGAAAAAGTTGTTCAGAATCACCTCAGCTACCCCTTTTTTAAAAATACTGCGCGAGTTCCGGGCCACCCTGTATAATAGTAATATATACGATATAAGCCAGGAATACAATATAACCCAATAATACAATAATACAGTAATACAATAGTTTAACATAATAGATTTTAACATAATTCGTCCTGCATATAATTTGAGCGTTTGTCCTTAGTTGCTATAATACCAGTGTCTTGCGCTTACAGTGTTTGCTAGCTATAATACGATATAGTGCAGTTTTGATTATAATATGACTTATGATCTATGAGATATACATGACGTAACGTAGTGTGGAACAAGGTTCTTATATTGTTCTTTTGCGGTCTGTTCTTTGCTTAATCTTTACAGAGATTGGTGTTTCATCCGGAGTTGTGTTAGACACCTGTTCTATTATATGCACCTGCGGGCTGATTGCTTGTTGGTTTGTGTTATTGTTACGTGTTCGTGGGATGTACTTGTAACAAGTTATTACAATTATGAAAAGTATGATGATTCCGCTTATAGAACAGGATGAAACAAGACTGTAGTGGTACTCTATAGGTATTACATTGTCATTGGAGTTTAGAGTGGTTTTAGATCTAATAAGCTTTTGCTTATCTCGTGTAGTTCTTCAGGGTGTTTGATAATTTTTCGTAATTTACGGAGTTCTATGTGTCGGAGATGTGTCATATTAAGTGTGTTTGGTAAATATGGTAAGGTTTGTTCAATTTGTATTGCTTTGTTCCGAGAAGCGGAACTTCGATAATAGTGTTAATAGTGTGCGGCGCAGAGTATGCCGTTAAATCAATTATATTGTAGAGTTCGTGAACGTTTTCCAATGTGAGCGGTAGCGGAAAGTTTAGACCTTTTGGTAATTGAGAAAACGCCGAATGAAAGTATGCAATGACTTGATTTGGAGGTAAAACGGTAAGATTGAGAATTCCTTTTTTAATATTCTGTGTGTAGTCGTAAGAGTACTCGTTCGTTATGCTCTATGTTCCAGATCGATTCATTAAATAATTTGATATTTGCATTAGTGATTTGTACTTGATTTGACAAAGACGTGCGCAGTGTGTTATCCTCGCGTTTAAGAATGTCAATTTGTTTGTTAATTTCTTGTCTGTCGTCTGCGTCCATTGTACTGAATAGAACTTTTTCTAAACTACCTACCCCGTCTATTAATCCTCAGCGTACTCTTGGTACTGTTCCTATTGTTTGGTGAAGGGACTCGAGGTTCGCTAAAATACGATAAAATACGATCCAGTTCGTTACGAGATGTTTTGTAAAACCGTGCACAGAAAGCAACCAGGCCGGAATCAGCTGTGTTCCGGCATTGTACCGTAGCGTCGGTGAGTGTATTTAGTATGTTTGTATGTTGGGTTTGGTGGTTTGGAGATGATACTCCCGCGAAGGCATTTTCGTCGTCGCGGTTTGAACATGGTGCTCTCATTAAATGGTATGGTGTAATATAGGGGTTTTCTTACTTAATGGTTTGATACCACCTTTGTCAGGGACAAAGGGAAGAAAGAATAACCTTTGCCACATCGCAACGTTTAAAGGGGAAGTAACCCTTAGTGAAAAACAAAGGGCAGAAAGAGTCACTTCTGCCGCATGGGGAAACCGTTTATGACAGCGATTGATACAGAAAGGAGAAAGAATGACTCTTGCTACATTGTAAACTTGGATGCGCTGGATGTTTTTATTCGATAAATTATTCGATAAATACCATTTGATGAGAGCGGGTGTTTGTCTTTTATTAATCGACGAAGTGTTTCAGACGATTCGCGTGTACCCTAAGGGATCGACGTCCCTTTTGAATCGTAAAATTCTCGTTAGTATGGGTTTGGAGAATTATGTAGGGACCTATCCAGCTCGGCGTTAACTTTTTCGTGCGTCCTCGTCTGAGTGTATCGTCGCGTAATAGTACTTGGTCACCTGCTTTGAAATTGCTTTGTTTCGTGTTCTTGTCGTACTGCATCTTAGATTGAATTTTATGGCTTCTTAAAGTGTCTCTAGCTATTGAGTTGGTCGAACGCAATCTTTGTTTTAACTCATGTGCGTACTGGTCGTATGTGTAGTCGAGCTGCGGGGGAAGAGTTAGCGAGGTCGGGAGCTCGGCTGATCTCCCAAACACAAGTTCGTAAGGAGTGTAACCAGTCGCTGTGTGTGGCGTCGTGTTGTATGTAAACATAGCATATGGGAGCCATTCGTCCCAATTTGTCTGGTCTTCGTCAATAAAATGTTTTAAATACTCGGCCAGAGTTCGGTGACTCCTTTCGAGTGCACCGTTCGACTCTGGGTGATACGCGGTAGTTTGAATTTTGTCTATTCTGAGTAATTTACAAATGTCCTTGAAGAGTTGGCTAATAAAATCCGTTCCCTGATCGGTGAGTAATTTTTTAGGTATTCCGTACTCGCACACTATCGTAGTTATAAATGCCTTTGCCACTGTTTTCGCTTCTTGGTCTGGTAGTGCTATTGCTTTACTGAATTTCGTAAGTAGGTCTTGGAAAGTCAGTATGTATTTGTGTCGATTATTCGTCTCAGGTAATGGACCTACTATGTCCAAAGCGCATTTTTCGAAAGATGTTCTCGGGGTATCTGTTATAATCATTGGTGCTTTGGTTCTCCTACTTAACTTGTTCTTTTGGCATTTTTCGCATTTAGAAATATAGTTTTCTACGTCTTTGCTCATCCCCGGCCACGAATGTTTTAATTGTATACGGTTTAAAGTGCGTTTTACCCCTAGGTGACCACCTAACGGAGTGTCATGGTATTCGTACAAGATTTGTTTTATTCGGTCCTCCGTGTACGTGTCGTTCGTTACCGCTGTAGAGTCGTCGGAGTCTGATTCGACGGTCGGTTCGTCGTCCGCAATGTTATTGTTTGTACACACGTCAGGTGCCGTATCGGTTATCGACTGGGCGTTTGTAGGTGCATTTTTTCGTGGTCTTCCCCGTCCGCGTTTGATAACGTACATTCTACTTAGTGCATCAGCGTTTTTATTCATTTTGCCTTCCTTGTATCGAATTTCGTATTCGTATTCTTCTAATTTTAATCTCCACCTAACTAACCTGGAGCCTGGATCCTTTACGTTAAATAACCACGTAAGAGGTTTATGGTCGGTGACAATTAAGAATTTAGTTCCGTATAAATAAGGTCGAAAGTGCTGCGTTGGCCAAACGATGGCTAGCAACTCCTTTTCAGTCGTGCTGTAATTTAATTCGGCTTTATTAAGAACTCTACTCGCGTAGGCTATCGGTAGGTCATTGCCTTGATGCTGCTGAGATAGCACTGCGCCTACTGCTTTACCAGATGCATCAGTTGTCAGCGTAAATTGTTTAGAAAAGTCCGGGTATTGTAAGAGTGGTGCTGACGTTAATTTATCTTTTAGAATTTCAAAAGATTCTTGCTCCTGGTTAGTCCATCTAAATTCCGTAACTTTTTTCAATAACTGAGTAAGTGGTTTCGCGGTGCTTGAAAAATTTTCTATGAATTTTCGGTAATACCCCGCTAAACCGAGGAAAGATTGAACGTCTTTGGCCTTTCTTGGAATCGGAAAATTTAGAACTGACTCTAATTTGGACGGATCTGGCTTAATTCCCTCTTTAGTTATAACGTGCCCTAAGTAGATAGTTTCTTTCCGCAAAAATTGACATTTATTTGATTGTAATTTTAGACCGCTATCCTGTATTCGATCAAATATCTGAGCTAATCTGTCCTGGTGTTCTTGAAGTGAACGACCATGAACCACTATATCATCTATGTATACAAAGCATTTAATTCCGCGCAATCCTCCTAGCAACGCTTCCATTGCTCTTTGGAAGGTAGGAGGAGCGCCCTTAAGTCCGAATGGCATGCGCTTATACTCGAAATGACCGTACGGGGTAGAGAATGCGGTTTTCTCGCGATCCTCAGGCTCCACATCGATTTGGTGGAAACCTGATGCTAAATCTTGCGTCGAGAAGTATTTGGATCCACCTAGCTGGTCGAGAATTTCGGAAATATTGGGTAGGGGAAATGAGTCCCCTACTGTTAAGTCATTTAATTTTCGGAAGTCTACTACCACTCGATATCTCTTTTTTCCCGTTTCGTCGGGTTTTTTCGGGACGACTAGCAACGGAGCGTTCCATTCGCTAGTGCTAGGCCCTACTATTCCCTGTTCGATCATTTCTCGTACCTGCCTATTTACCTCTTCCTTGTGTACCTGCTGTAATCTATACGGCTTTACGTTTACAGGTTTCGCGCCTGGTATTAGACGTATCTTATGTGTGACTTTATCAGTATGGCCTAACAGGTCGCCTTCCAAATAGAAAATATCATTGTATTTCCCGCAGAGTTCCAATAGACTGTCCTTTTCTTCCGCGTTTAAATGCTCGGTCTTGATACTATCGCGTAGAGCCTTCATTCTATCTTTCCCGGTTAGCGCGCGGATATTGTACGTACGCGAGCTGACGCAATCTAAGTCGATGTCGTTATCGCGTAGGTCAGTGTTCCGTACCGTCGGAAGCGTCTCAAGTTGCACTGTCGGCGGTTGCATTTGTATAGGACGGGTGTTCAGATTTATTATGGGGATCGGACATGTACCATTGTCAGCCTTAGTCAGACAACTTCCTATATAAACTCCTGGTTCTATCATTTGTTTCTCTACTAAACCCTGTCCGCAATCGTTCGTATGTGCCCGTACTATCGTTTCTGTCCGCGGTTGTAGGTTAATTTCTTCATCCTTAACCAGTGGCCAGAACGTGTTCAAAATTTCTACACGTTCTCCTGGTCTAATTATCGCTTTATACTTAGTGATAAAATCGTACCCCAATATGCCGTCAACTTGTAGAGGAAAATCATCTCTAACTACGTGGCAAGGATGAGCAACAAGTCTGTCTTCTATCTGTACGTGAAGTTCTATCCTACAGATAGTGCGAGTTTCGGAATGCCCTATGCCTTTCAGCACTATTACTTCCGGTGTAGTGAGCACGTCTAAATCGATTTTACCGTATTTTAATAATGTAACGTCTGCCCCCGTGTCGACCAACATACGGACCTTTGGTACTTGCAGTTCTGTTGCCTGGATTTCAACTATATTCCTGGACCTATATGCCTCTGTAGCACAGTTTACTTGATATGAACGAATCGACGGCTGGCCGTCCGTGCCTGATCGGTTAAATCTATTGGGCCCTGAATTTTCGCGCGGTCGATTGTCTCTGTTTCCGTCCGTGTCACGTCGGTAATTAGTATTTCGCGGGTTATTCTGGTTCGATGACTCGCCGTTTGTCGATTGCCTGTCTCTCATCAACGTTCTGCAATCGCGCTGGTGATGCCCGGGCCGGTTGCAATAGTTGCACACAACCGTGGTGTGACGCACCTCTCGTTTAATACCAAACGTTTGCCGATTAGACGAGGAACGATTGGGAGTAAGTTCCGCTCGCGGCATACTCAAACGCGCGTAACAATTCTCTGCGAGATGCCCTTGTCTATGGCATCTCCTGCCCTGCGGAACGTTGGTCCTTTGTCCGGTTCGTCCCCTGCCATAACTGGAGGTTCCCGGATTTCCAAAATTACGCGTGCTATTTAACCCTAGTGCTTGTTCTTCTCCCATAGCCGCGGTAATTGCTGCCTTTAATGAGTCATACGTTCGCGACCGTATTATGTTCCTTAGTCTGTCATTCAGTCCCGTGCTAAAAATATTTATTGCCTGATCGTTCACCGCGTCTAGCAACGCCTGATTTACTACTTTGCTGTTCCCGGGTTTGGTCGTTAGTTGCGATAATTCCGCTGTCAGGGTCTCTAGCCGTGTCGCAAAGGATCTAACACTTTCGTACCCTCTTTGTCGGCACGCATTGAATTCGTTCTGGACTGTGCTCAACGAACGAGTTTCCGTAAATAGAGACTGCAAGGTTGACTTTAAAGTTTCAAAATCGTATTCGAGTTGGATGGCTGCTTGATCTTTAAATTTCGTTCCTAAAATCGCTCTCACTAGCAGGGGGTGTTCTGACGGAGGAACTAACTCCATCGCGACGTCGCATGATTTTAGAAACATGTTCAACTCGCTCACGGAGCCCCCGCCGAATTCCTTTACTAAGGAAAGCGCTTTCAGTACCGGTGCACTGCCGCTCGTTGCCATATTCTCGGTTTCGAGTAAGCTAAAGTCGTTCGTATCGATCGGGAATTCTCGTTCCTGTACTACGCGGATTACGCTTCCGCTATCGCTCGATGAATCGGTGTCAAAATTAACGTGTGGTGCGCGTAATTGCCTCCGGGTAGTATGCACTGGGTCGGAAGAAGGTGTATTGATATTTGCGTTTCTCGTAAAAGTAAGAAAGTTGTCAAATATTGACTCAAAAGATCTAGAAATGACTCGACTGTTAGGCAGTCGGAATCGGTTTATATTCCCACCTTCTTGCGACATACAAGACACTGGTTTACAATGGTAAAAATTTTTTCCTTGACTTACAATTGCTGGCGCATTTTCGCTTGTCTGTAGTAGCTCGTCTGCAGTAGCTCGTCTGCAGTAGCTTCGTTGATGAGTCTCTTGATCCGTTCCTTGTCCAGCTGCCGGTCCTCGAACTGCAGCAGGCTGGTCACTCGAACTCCGTTCGCTCCTAGCGTCGGCTGCGAAGGATAGCCTGGGGTAGTCGGTCTCCTCGGATGATCGGCTCCCAGGACCCTTCCTTCGGTCGGTCGCTTCAGTTGCGTGGTCCACACAGGTCGCTTCTTAGCTGGTCGTTGGGACTGATTGTCGATTCCTCAGAATACGATCTGGATCAGTCCTTGATGCCAGCTCGATGGCTGACGGTAACTTTTTAGTTATTACCGTCGACGAACCAGAGCTCCTTGGTGATTGATGGTAGAATTGCGTTTTGATGTTGCAACTCCACCTTGACCACGCACCGTTTCCAACGAGAGGATCCCACCGCTGCCACCAAAAATGTTGTGCCGGATGACACTTGTCGAATGTTGGGGGATGTCGTAGGTGCGGGAGCGTTAAAGAATTGGTATTCACCGGTGTTCGAGTTAATAAAGGAGTAGATTTATTGAGACTTGAAGTTGCACAGTGCTCAGGAGTGATGGTTAAGCTTGATGGAGAGCTGCACTGAGACTGACGTGACGGGTGGCTTGTTTTAGATAGCGCGACGGCGGTCGTGCTATCGGAGTTTTATACCGAGGTGGTGCAGGAATGTGCTGTGTCCTTTCGGTGGTGGGCAGTCTCCTTGGCGTGCCCTCAGCCTGGCGCAAGTTGCTGGATCGACAGTAAATGGATACGCTGCGTCCTGTGCGTATCCGTCCGCTATTCCTCGAACACGGCCTTGACTGCACGTGCTGCTGAGTCGCGCTTATCGTGGTTAGTTTGTGGGGACGGTTAGGGCACAACAGTATCCTTAAAGTTGATATATATGGATCTGAGCTTACTAATAAGTTGTTGAGAACATCCTGGTTGGTTAACTGTCGACTGCTTTTCCTTGAGTCCAGTTCGCGATAATTTTTGAAATCTTTATTTCGCGCTTCTTGTGCTTCTTCCGATAATTGACCGATTGATAAGGTGGCATGTTTCAAGATTACTTGGCCATGAATTAATATTTTGTGTACAGTGGGTGGCATGTAATACCACCCATACATTTTAATGTATAGCTCTACTACCTTAAATGAAAATTCTGCGATTTTTTGCTCATTTATTTTCAATCCGGAAGCTATAGCTTGAAGAAGAATTGCAAATTTTTTTATAAGGTCCATGTCTAATCCGGTAATTTTCGCAGTTATTGCCGGATTATCGAAAAATCTCCTAGCAGTATTGCCATCATTAGATGTTCCGTATCCCTGCTTAATAATATCTATATTCAGGCCAAGGTTGGTCCTAAATTCTTTTTGGATTTTTTCTTTCCTAGTTTGCAATAAAATTTTTGTCTCCGCTGTTGAAGCACTCCACTTTTTAAAATCTAATCTGTAAGCAATGTGCATGAGGCACTCCATACATCGAATCCATGCATGAAGTGAACTCATTCCAAAGTTTAATGTTTCTTCCTTTATAGGCTTCTTTAGCACTGCTTCAAGATTGTTCATTTCTGTCGGTTTAGCTTCGCATATGTAGCACCTCATTGAGGAGGTTTCCGACAATGTGGAACATATTTTGCCGTCTACCATTGTCATAACAAGATGATGCTTTATTGGCATGGCATCATTGAAATTTGTCGTTTGTAATAAGCCGATTTCTTTTTTAATTTCTCTTACTACGTTAGAAATGACTTCGCTTGTTCCTTTAACAAACCGGAAAAATATTGGTCGGCAGAAATGGGTGGAAGATGGTGTATCGTTTTGCCACAGTACATCCCCATTTTCGTAATTTATTAATCTTAGTGGTACAAGACTCGCTATAAATACATGAGAGTCATCGAAATCTTGTCCACTAATTACTTTTTGTTTATATTGGGACTGTCCAGATGTCCCATCGCAACCCCATTTTGTATACAATACCAAGTGCTGATTGGTGTGCTCCAATGTTGGGTTCCGTTCTCTTACAATTTTAAAAATCCGTGAAGACGTATGGTCAAGTAGTGCTTGTAAATTTACCTTTGCCATTTGTTCGTCAACCGATATTAAACTTTTTGGTGGATAGCAATCTTCTTTTGCTTCTATAATTCTAATATAAGACGGATAAATATTGGCTCCTTCTTTAAGGGCAGTTTCTCTTATCAAATTATACTGTCCTTTAGACAATTTCGCTGTTGTGAAAAGAGAAAGACCCTTTTCCCTTGAAATTTCCCTTGATTTCACTTGTTTAACTGTATTTTTACAAAAATCTTCAACGTCTTTTATTCTGTCTGGGTTTTCCAATAAAAAATCAATAATTTTGCAAATACCCGCCTTTCCGTCCGCTCTCAACTTCATTTGAGTTGCGAAAGTCAATTCTTCAACACTATACATACTTCTCATGGATGCAGTTTTCCTTTTCTTTGTTCGCAAAGAACATTCAACGAACTCTTTTGTAGTGGACGTTGATGGTTCATCATTCGAACACGATGAATTATTTTCACTGTTAATTACAAAACTTGGCAAATTGTACTTACGATCTAACCAATCCTTGTTGTTGATCAGAAAACGCCTTTCATTGTAGCTTGATTTCACCCATCGCTCTTTTAATCGAACACAAAACAGTCGAACTTGATTTTCCACTGCACTTAACTGATTTTGATTTAATCGATAACCACGATTTAAAAAATCTTCCATTAATGACATATGGTCTATCACTATTTTTCCATCCCTTCTACATAGATGGAAAATATCCATATTCGTATTGAATGAATCCATTGCTTTGAAATATATCAACTTGATTATATTTTGTAAGAGATTTACTTGAGTTCTGCTTCAGTTCCAAGTAATATCTCAATAAAAAGTTTTGTGTTAATGGTTTTTGTTGGAATTTAGTGTTCTAACAAAGGACAAAACTAACCTATTATTCCACATATGGATCAGTTGATTTATTTTTGGTCTTGCCAGGTATATACATTGTATGTATATACTGCGTCATAGGCGCGTCGCTCTTTTGTTTCTCGCTCGTGCAATTCTCACTCGAGACGGTTCCTCGTAACAATAAAGTCGTGCCTTTCCTACGTGCCTTTTCAAATTCATTAATAAAGTATTTTATAGAATATAATTTAATTATTTATACCCATATTCCAATAGTTTTTAATACCTCGTGTCCTCCCTCCCATTATGCCCTTAGCGTATTGTGTCTTTGAAAGGAACAGCCCCCAGTTGTGGGGGTGAACCGCGAGGAGTTAGGAAATTCCAGGTGGTTAATGAAAAACCCGTTAACTAGGTCAAGGTTGTGGCGACTCACTCGTCGCCCACAAGGTTTATGACAGAGTTGTAAAATGCATGTAAAAATGTATAACAATATAGCGTTAAAACCTATTCTTCAATAAGAGCGTTCCTTTTGGCCATGTCATAAACGTGACCAAAAGGGTTCAACGGCAAAATAGTGGCCATGTAAATTTTTCTCATTTTTATTGTAAAAAGAAGGGTAGGTATAACCATTCCAATAAAAATTGAACCGCCAACTACTTTCTGGAAACATAAAAATATAAAATATTGTAGAACACTTTCGAGTCATTTTACCTATCTCGCACCTATTTTTGTTGCAAGAAAAACATCAATTTCTCAAAGGGACGGACGCGGAAGGATGCAACTTTTTAAATTTTGCATACCTGAAACTGTCTAGAATGATGGGATATGCGTGAAATTACAAACAAATACAAACAATTTTTGTTATTTACAAAAAAGGAAAAGAAAAAAAAAAAATGATAATTTGGTAGGAAAATATTAACTATGTAAATGTTTATAATTTTCATTATAAGAAGAAAGCTAACTAAAACCATTCCACCAAAAATTGAACCGCTAACTACTTTCTGGAAACATAAAAATACAAAATATTGTAGAACACTTTCGAGAGGTTAAGGTAATGTTTGGCTAATTATGAGAAAAATATGAAATAAATTCATAAAATTTGACTAAATATATATAGTATAATAGTAGAAGATTTAAAAAATTAACATAAGAATGCAGAAGCAAACATATTTTTTTTTTATGTATGCCTAGTATTTCTCAGTTTCGAACCACTGTGCGGCGTGTCGTTCGCGGACGTAACGAGGGGTAACGGAACGCGCGGCGACGAGCACGGCGCACGGTCGACTCCCGCACCTCCCATCAACGACAGCGTCGGCAGCTTGCAAGATCTAATGATCGAGTTTAACAAACTAAATTCCTTAGTCGACATATATTTAATGTTTTCCACGGTACGTCAGCTGAACAGTAGGCTGGCAGCCTGCACCACAAACGGCGAGAAGTTTCAGGTCTTTGTTGAGGGCCTAAACAACTTAAATTAAAGATGGCTTCCCTCCCCAAAATTCTTTTGTGGAATATCCGGTCTTTAAATTTAAATCGAAATGAGCTCCTGCTCCTCATCGGTAGAGAGCAGGCCGAGATCCTTCTTCTTACCAAGACGCGGCTGTCGCCCGCCGACCACGTTAGTATTCCCGACTTTGACGCCATCAGACACGACAGGGATTCCCTCGGGGGCGGGGTAGCAATCCTAGTCCACCCTGCACTGGCATACAAAACAATAGCTCATAGACTCCCCATACCGTTCGGGCACTGTTTCATTAAACTCGGGTCACCCGCGGTGTAGATCGGGGTAGTGTACGTTCCGCCTAGAGTCAAGTTGACACTCACCATTCTTGACATGCTAACTAACATGGGCTCCCTTCCTTGTCGGAGGTGATTTTAATGCTAAGCATTCACTGTGGAACAATTATGTAGCAAACCCTAGTGGTAAAATACTCCACAAACATTTTTCAAATTCTGCATACGACATTATCCATCCCGATAAATTCACATGTTTTACTCCCAGGCGTCGTGCTTCCACACTGGATATATTCCTGTCTTCGGTAAATTCCTCCTTCAATTGCAATGCTCGCGAGCTCGATCTATCCGATCATGTTCCTGTTACCCTCTTACCTATCTCTCTCCTCAAACCGGTATCGGCATCGACCGAACCGTCGACTGGAACCTATACAGACAATGTACAAATAACTTCCCCCTGAGGACGGAATTCTCGACTAGCTCCGACATCGACGATTGCATCAGGGGCATCACTGTCCTTATGCATTCCTCTGTCCGTACAGCCACAACCAAAATAAATACCGTCTCCACTCGTCATGGGTTCCTTTTGAACGACGACTACTTGACCGCTCTCATTCGTAGAAGGGGTAAATTGAGGAAAATGGCTCAACGCCTGGGCCTATTGCACTGTCGAGAGGTCATTAAAGACCTCTCCGCTGGCATCAAGAGACAAGTTTCCTACCTCAGGAATAGAGAGTGGGTCACTAGATTCGCTGCTTTTCGCAGAGCCTTTTTGGCAAACATACGCCGCAATGTCAAAAAAATATGATAAGCTTAAACTGCCGGTGCTGAGCGACCGTGGCACTGACGTTTGCTCAGCAGAGGGAAAATCTGAACTACTGGCCGACCAATTCGCGTCCGTCTTCAGGGAGGCTTACTCCCTCGGTACGCCGCGCAAACCCGACATTGATAACTTCAACGCTGCACTCAACAAAACCTCCTTCCCCTGCTCCGGGGCACTCTGCTCCTGCTTGTCTCCTCGGACCATTTACAAGGTCATCTCGCGACTAGGAAATAAAAAGTTGCCTGGGGACGACCGAATAAGCTCGCAGATGCTAAAGCACCTGTCCAAACTAGCTCCTCTGCCAAATTTATTACATCTTCCGTCACTGCCTGTCCACCTCTTATTTTCCAGAGCCATAGAAGCTGGCCCGAGTATCCGCCATTCATAAACCCGGTAAACCCCAAAACCTGGCATCCAGTTATCGCCCGATAAGCCTCCTCTCCATATTGGGCAAAGTCCTTGAATCTGTCATCTACGACTACACTAGCAAATTTTTATCTGAAAACGACATAATTATACCGCAGCGATTTGGCTTTCGGCGTAAACATTCCACATTGCACCAGATTGCACGTATCGCTCAACGGGTGGTACATGGTTTTAATACTAACAACGTAACGGCAATGGTCCTTCTCGACCTGCAAAAAGCCTTCGATTCTGTCTGGCACGATGCTTTGATCTTCAAGCTGCATGTTCTTGGGTTTCGGCACGAATTCCTAAAACTAATCAAATCATACTTGGCTGGTCGACCCTTTTACGTGGGTGTAAACGGGGTTGCGTCAAGTGCTCGGCCAGTACTAGCGGGCGTTCCACAGGGCTCAATTCTTGGTCCTGTTCTATTCAATCTGTTCATAAACGATATTCCCACCCTCACCACATGTACGCTTGCTTTGTTCGCGGACGACACCGCGCTTCCCTCCACGTCACGTCGACCGCGGACGGCCTGCGGACGTTTACAGCGGTACCTGGACACGGTCTTGGACGTTTTCGGACGATGGAAATTGGCCATAAACGCCAGTAAAACCGAGGCTATTCTCTTTTCACGACAGCGAAATTCTCTCTTTACAAACCTCATTCTAAATGGACACGTGATCCAGTGGTTAAAAAAGGTCACGTACCTTGGAGTCGTTTTGGACTCCAGACTCACTTGGGCCGCGGCGGTCGACGATCGTATCGCCAAAATGCACAAAGTTCTTGCCGCCCTTTGACCGCACTTATCTCATCACTCAAACCTGTATGAGAATATTCGCCTGACCATATATTGCAGGTGCATCCGACCGGTACTGACATATGGCTTATTAAATTATTGGGATTGCCTACCGTCAGCTCATCGGCGGAGAGTCCAGACAGCCCAAAATAAAGTACTAAAGGTAGTCTTAAATCTGCCTCGCAGGTTCCCAACCATTGCGCTGCACCAGCGTGCCAGGATACCGCTTGTGAAGGCTTTTGTGGACAGGCTGATCACTAATTTTAAATGCATTAATCATGCAAACCCATTGGTTCGACGATTGGCCGATGTAAATATACACACGATTCCATATCGCATTAAATACAAATTTCCACTACATTCTAAGTTCGACCAGTGCCTGGGATAACCCCGGTACCATGAGTCACAGAAAAATGACTCCCTGTAGTAACACTCGTCTACATGTCTCCCCTTGTGGTCTTTCTTCCTTATCTTTCTTTCTCTTTTCTTACACATTGCCTTAAGTGCACTTATGCACTAACACCCCAGTCTCACCCACCTGGATGATTTTTCATTTTGCTTTTTCCTTTCTTAGTTTTTTCCCTAATTCACGTCATTGACGGTTTTTTGCAAATTTTCCGTCATAAAAATCTTTCTGTATTATAGTTAATATCTTTTACCTCATGTAGTCAACAACATACTATTATTAGGAATGCAGCTCAGCTGGCTATCGCTAACAGGCACGGCACATATGGGGGTAAAAAAAGGGGAGGCTTGCCCACAGTGCATCTTTTGGATGCCTCCAGCTTCTTATTGCCCACCCCACCTCCCCCAAAAAAAGAAAAAAAAAATTAAGATTCAATTTTCCTCGAACACTCCACGGCTGTAAAATTCCAGGCCTTCTGGTCAATATTCAATAACCTTGACTAAAAATGTACCCGAAGGTCCTACTTTGGAATGCTCGAACGTTAGAACCACGCCGTAACGAACTAATCCTTGCTATTGCTGAACTGCAAATCGAGATCGTCCTAATAACGGAAACCTGGCTTCAACCAGGCAAACACTTTTCAATCCCAGGCTATACCACAATCGGATACGATCGGAGATTCCCGAGAAGGGGAGGAGGCGTCGCCTTGCTCATCCCCAATTACATCGACTTCGCAGTTAATAACAACCCGCTTAATTCAAACATAGAAGCAAGCTTCATCAAAACCACATGCCCCAGCTTAGTGATAGGGGTGGCCTACGTCCCGCCCGACCTTCGTTTCTCTAGCAACGTTCTTGACGTACTAGAAAGAATCAGCTCTCCTTTTATAATAGGAGGCGACTGGAATGCCAAGCATACCTCTTGG
Source organism: Nomada flava (assembly GCA_951802745.1). Classification (NCBI taxonomy): domain Eukaryota; kingdom Metazoa; phylum Arthropoda; class Insecta; order Hymenoptera; family Apidae; genus Nomada; species Nomada flava. The sequence continues at coordinate 12,093,524 of OX637903.1, forward strand.
AATAACCATTCTTCAAATCCATCCGGAAAAAATCTCTACAACCACATGCTCAAATCAGACTACCGAATTGTTCATCCTGACTCATACACCCGCTTCGATACTTCCAGGAGACCCTCCACTATAGATTTTTCATAGCTAACGATCATCACGACTTCGCCTGTATCACGGATGACCGCTTTGGCACCGATCACCTTCCTATTATTCTCACCGCCAAAAATACCACTCGCCCTTGTGGGCTTGACAGAACTGTAGATTGGAGCCTCTACTCCAATCTCACTAACAACGTCAAAATTATATCTAAATTCAACTACGCTGAGGCCATCCACATCTTTGTCCGTACAGTGACATCGTTCATGCACGCTTGTCACCGACGCGCAACCTCCAAGTCTGGCAACTCTGCTACAAAGCACCTACATCTCCTAGCAGACGGAGAACTATCATCCCTAATTCGACTCAGGAGACAGCTGCGTCGCACAGTGGGGCAAAACGCCGATTTAGGGTCGCAAAATTAAAAAACGAAACACGGAGTAGGTCCTTGATGCTATTTCCAATATCAACATAGATGTCCGTAGGAGCTAAAAACGATATTTTCATTTCTCAAATCCATTGTTTTTAAGCGTGGCAAGGGATACAAAAGTTAAAAATTAAAGATGGCAGAAAAATGAAGAATGTTATTTTCACCTGTTATCTAATGCTTAGGATCTTAATGGGAGTTCTATTTGCAGAAACTGCATCAACAAGGACGAGGAATGTATAAAATCCAAAAGATACATTTTTCGGAAATGTTTAAATAATTTATTCCGAGCAAGTTTGAACAAACCAATTTCCTAAACTTTCTTTTATGAAATACTTTCGAGATTCACCTGGATTCGCGCTAATTTTTATATACACATGTAGAATTGGGTGTATAGTTTAAGTATTATCAAATGTGGCTGCCACTGACTGCCCCTAAACAAATTATTTCATTTTTTCTAAAATAGTTCGATGCGGAGAACGCTCGCACTGATGCGACTTACAGTAGACTCTCGATGATCCGGCCCCGCTTTCTACGTAGTAGAAACCACTTCGTAAAAGCGGGGCGGGCGCTCGGATTAGTGCGGGCGTTCTCCGCATCGAACTATTTTACAAAAAATGAAATAATTTGTTCAGCTGCAGTCGGCTGCAGCCAAATTTGATAATACATAAACTAGACACCCCATTCTACATGTGTATATAAAAATTAACGCGAATTCAGATGAATTTCGCAATTATTCAATAATTTTTTTTATAAATTATTTAAAAATTTCCGAAAAAGTATCGTTTTATACATTCCTAATCCTTGTTGATGCAGTTCCTGCAAATAGAACTACCATTAAGGTCCTAAGCATCGTTTTATTAATTTTCCAATCCTAAATAGGCGTTTTGCCCCACTGTACGTCGGCGTGCACAAATCTATGGCGGCGATACTGTTGCGGACCTTAACCGAGACATCTCCAAGGCAATTAAAAAACGCATCTCGCAACTGCGCTATTCCAAATGGGAGAGCACCCCAGAATCTTTTAAACGCACGGACCCCACCTTGTGGCCCACATTCCGAGCATGCAATTCCGGCCGCGAATCCCAACATCTGCCTGCATTAAAGTCTGGTGGCAATATCATGATCTCCGACAAAGAGAAAGCTGAAGCCTCAGCAAAAAAATTTTCAAACATACACAATAATGCATTCCAGTTGCCCTCTCCCCACACGTCTGCGATTAATAACTTTCTGACCACGCTAGACGGGAGCGCCGACGGAATCCCTGGCGGGATGTGGGTCTCCCCCTCCACTATCAAAGATATCATTTCCAAGTTAGGTGACCGTAAGGCTCCGGGCCCAGAGAAAATTTCCTCCCTGATGCTAAAACAGCCTTCAAAAAAAATAGTTTACCAACTTTATTACATTTTTCGAGTTTGCATACGTATAACTCACTCCCCACAGGACTGGAAAGTGGCAAGGGTCACTCCAGTACCCAAACCAAGGAACCCTTGCGAGTCAGTCTCGAGCTACAGGCCGATCAGCCTCCTCTCCATCCCGGGCAAGGTCTTCGAAAAATGTATATCTATTCATCTCAACAGACATCTCACTGAAAACAATATAATTATCCAACAGCAGTTTGGCTTACGGCAGTGCCACTCCACAATTCAGCAAGTGGTTCGTATTGCTCAGGATATCTCGTTCACCCTCAATGTTCGACGCTGTCTGGCGATGATCCTGCTCGATCTTGCCAAAGCTTTCGACACGGTATGGCATGACGCCCTTTTATTCAAATTAAACCGAATCGGCTTCGACCTTGGATTTATCCGCCTCATCCGGGCCTACTTGAACAAATGACACCTTTTCGTGCACTATAACGGATCAAGCTCTAGCCCAATCCACATTCTTGCCGGTGTACCCCCAGCGCTCCATCCTGGGACCAATTCTCTTTAACTGATACATGTGGGATTGTCGAGGTTCCGCTAATCAAACTCCTTTGGTTAATATAAAAACAATTTAATGAATAGGATATACAAAAATACATATGTTCCGGTCCTGCAGCGTCGAATGCTCGTTAGCAACTGACTCATTTTTTCACGCCCGATCGGCGATCGGCTGTTCGCCGAACTTCCTTGCACGTCGCGGCGCCTTCCGTCTTCCGCGCGGCAAGGTATTCCCCCCAAACCCCATTGCTACACTCGGCCGTTCCTGACAGATATTCGTCCTCGAAGATTACGCCTCGTTACCGCTACCACAATTAAACGGTTTCATGTAGTCTGCCGCCGTACTGGTTATCGAAGGGCCCTCGCCATCGCTCACTCGAACGACTTCATAACGGTCATTACGCTTAACTTTACTTATTTTATACGGTCCTAAATACTTCTGTTTTAATTTGAGCTTAGACTCAAACTGTGTTCGTTTGATAAACACTAACATAAGTCCCCTTCTTTATATTTCCTCGCCGGTATACACTTCTTATTATATGTTTTCTTATTCTCTTCCTGTATCTTTAACAAATTTTCTTTTGCCGCTAGCCTCAATTCATCGCGACCCTCCTCGAACGCTTGAATTGTCTCTTGCTCTGTGAGCGCAATAGTTTCGTGATCTCGCTTATATCGCATCCGTATACCGAACATAACTTCAAACGGCGTCATGCCTATACCTCGTTGATACGTGCTATTCAGACACCGTTGTACCTTATCGACATGCTTATACCAATGGTCCGGATTATTCACAGATAATTTCGCGAGTACGGGTAACAGTGTTCTAATAGTTCTCTCTATAATTTTCGATTATGCTGGTCAGGGCACTTCTATGTTGAGCATTATCAATGTGTGACACATCTACCTCGTTAATTTCGCGTTCATAATTTAATTTGAAAATGTCCGGCGTTTCATGCTCTTTCTCAATTTTGCGAATTAAAACTTCTCCATGCTTGATACTCAGCTCTACGGCATCCAAAAAGTCTGTGCCAATCAAAAGCGTATGCGAAATTAAAGAATTTGACACCACCTGCACAGTTATTGGATAGGAATCCCCGTCTATTAATACTTCAGTCGAAAATTCGCCCAACGCTCTATTCGTGCCAGCACCCACTCCACGAAAACAGATATCATTTTCACGCAACGGAGGTGCATCTAACCTGGAATACTCATCCACACGCATTAAACATATATCACTACCCGTGTCTATCAAAGCAGTTATTTCACGTCCATTAATTAATACTTTCTTAAAATACTTCTTACGCAATGTTTGTACAACGGCATGAGTCTCTTTCGCTGCATCCCGTTTCTTTGGGCACTGTGGGGACATATGCCCGTACTCGTGGCACTCGAAGCACCTGGTGCCCCGATTCTTCATCGGACAGTCGCGGCCCTCGTGATCGCGGCCGCCGCAATTGAAACAGCGTCTCTGGTTCTGCCCCGCTTCAGGTCGCTGCAGCCAGTCGCCACGTTGCTGAAACCCTTCGCCGCCTTGCCGGAATCCTTCGCTACTCCGCCGGAATCCTTCGCTACTCCGCCGGAATCCTTCGCCACCTCGCCGGAACCCCTCGCCGCTTTGCTGGAACCCTTCGCCGCGCCGTCGGAACCCCTCGCCTCTCTGGTGCTGGGCCTCGCTGTCTCCTCGTCGAACATTACCACTTCCCGCTCGCCACTTCGCGTCGTCCGCACTTGCATCGGGTCTCGAAACCCGAAATAACCCCTCGCGCAAAGAAATGTCGCGAAACCGATCGAGCAACGCCGCTTTCGAGTCGAATTTTTGAAGACGCGCATTCCTCTGTAACTGGAAGTCGGGTATCCCGTCGACCAAATATTCAACCAACTCCTGCTCGCCAACTGAGATTCGATTTGCTAATATTGTTTTTTCGTGCGCGTATTCCGCGAAAGACTCTTCCCTTTTCCAGACTCTCGCTTCAAAGGCCCGACGTGCCTCTACTATGGTCGGCCTATCATAAAACGCGTTCCCCAACTTGTCGATCAAACTGTCCACCGGCATTTCGAGGTAATCAGCCCGCGAATGGAACCATTCTAAAGCATTACCTTTCAATCGCGATACCACCAAAATTTTCGTCGCAGCTTCGTCCATCTGATGTGCACTCTTTATAATCGAAACCTGTTTCCTCCAAGTCTCAAATGTCGCTCCTCTTCCTTCAAAATATCCGAGCAGAGAAAGAATTGATGAATGCACCTTTGGCGTTGCACTCATCGACTGGTTCATCGGCGTTGGCGTAGCTGACGGCGTAGATGCAACAACCATGTTCAACCGCTGAATTTCACGCGTCATTTCTAGCTCCCGTCGCAGCCACTCATTTTCACGTACGACCGATTCCATTTCTTTGTTGGTGTCCTGCCCACTGAAAGTGGACTTGTTCGCGGACCCCGCCGCAGGTCCTGCCACGTACAAACTTTCACTCGCGAGACCGTCACCAACGTTGTTAATATTGTTCCCCAAGTTCGTCGCTGTTATCCAATCACCCGACGGGTCCGCCGCCATCATCCGGTTAATAAGCTCGTGCTTCAAGCCACTCCTCTTTAACCCCCGTGCTTCCAACATATCTTTCAGCTGTATCACCGTAAACTCGTCAGCTGATTTTTTAATTGTTGCTTAAACGTCGCAAGCGTCACAATCGTCACAATCGTCAAAAACGGCACAAACGTCACAGCAACAATACGGCTACAATACAGCACTTTACGACTTTTCAAAATACTTCACGATACGTTACGTCAATTCCCTGTCTGACCGCTTTGCTTGCACAATCCCGGACGAGCCCCCAATTGTAAGATGGGATTGATAAGCGTCCGGATCAGAAGCAGGGTAATGAAATCAATTGAGGAACCACTAAATATGTTTATTATAAACTTAATGTCAAATGCTTATTACATCTATTCTCTTTCGATACTACTTCCATTCTGCCTCGCGCACGCATCAGCCACTCCATATATTCTTTCACTCACAGTTTCCCTTTCATTCTATCTCTCATTTGCTCTCACTCATTTAGGATTCACACCGACACACACACCCTTGTCACGTGTCACATTTCGACCACGGGTCACCATGCCCTCAAGCCCCCACGTGCATTCTCCGAAATCGTTCGCTCCTTCCCAGATATAATCATGCACTCGATCCGTATTTGACATTTCCACTAACACTCGTCATTCACACCTCGCGGACATCCGATACTTCTTATCATACGACTCATGCAAACCATTTATACACGTCTTCCAAGAACTCTCGCATCCCACAGTATTCCCTGGATAGATGCGAAAAATAGGTATGCAATAGTTGCGAAGACTTTATCCCCACTCCTGGGGGGTATACCCCTAGAGGCGTCAGGAAGCTCGCTTGCCGATCAGTGTAACGCGATCCGGGTTCGGGTATATCGGTGAGGTAATACTAATTGAACGATGAAACTTTGCTATTTCTCTGCTATTTCTGCTATTTCTCGCTCCTTTCTCTCGCATCCTTTTCTTATGAAATTTTTACACAGCATAGCTGACATTTTTCTGATTAAAATGACACCAAACACGATATAATTCGGACTACATTTACTGGCTGAATTAACGTTAATAAGTTTCGGCCGCAGAAAAGGATAGGTAGTGAAAAGTGAAGAGAAGCTGCGATCGTCTTTTGGCTTGGCTGCTCGGCCGCTTCTCTTTACTCGCTGTCCTTTTCTACGTTCGACGCTGTCGGCAAATTTCAAACAACGTAGGAACAACACGATAGGTGCGAACGTTCAGTCCCGAGGCTTTCGCATCTATCGAGGGAATATTGTAAAAACAACTTACATAGTTAACCAAGTTAAAACTATTTCTTAATACAAAACTTTCCGCACTACGCAATAATAATAGATATTACAATTTCTCAAACGGGTAGCCAGCCTTTTTCCGGGTGGGGGGGGGTTTGCTTTACGCACACCAGGTCGAGGTGTATTTGTCCTGGTAGTGTGGGACTCCTTTTCCAAGGTTACCCACTAACCCCCCCCCCGCGGATCTATCATACTCTATTGAAGCTGGACGTTTGCCATCCCAGATCGGGCCTTTAGCACTACTTTAGGATGGCGGTCCAGACTACGCTCTTTGGTTTCTTATAACCACTGTCTCTATTGTGACTAGGGGTGTGCAAGCGCTCGAAATTTACGAGCCGAGCTGAACTCGGTTCGATTATGCGAGCCGAGCCGAGCGCTCGAATTTCCGAGCTACTCGAAATCTTCGAGCTGCTCGAAAGAAAGCGAGCTACTTGAAAAAATTGAGCAGCTCGAATATTATTGGAGCCTGTCCCACCATGTCCCACTGCGCAACGCGCCGGGTCTTGCGAGCCTTGCGAGGCTCGAATAGTATTCGAGCGCTCGGCTCGGCTCGCATAATCGAACCGAGCTTTACTCGGCTCGAATTTCGAGTACTCGATCTATTCGAGCGCTCGCACATCCCTAATTGTGACTATTTCCGTCTTTTTAACTGCAGGTCCCCTTTTGGCGCGCTCTGTTGTCCGATATTTTGCCGGTCTCGTGTCCTCTTTTTCCTAGTCCGGTTTCTCTTTTCCCATTTCCTTTCTTCTTCTTCTTTTAGTTTCATTACCTCCTCTACGAACATTCTACATTCAGCATGGCTGTCCTTCCTTGTCGGCAAGTCGGCTATAGTATCTTCGTTGAGTTCTCCGTATTTTTTGGTTAGTTCATCTCGCTCTCTTTCCCATTTCTTGCAATGGAAAAGAGTATGTGTTGCGTCGTCTTGAGTTCCACACCCGAACCAGCACAGCGGGGAGGGAATCCGTCCGATTTTATTGAGGTAGGTCGCAAAGCAGCCATGCCCCGATAGCGCCTGTGTGAGTCTATACGTCAGGATTTTAGGGACTCTGTTGGTCCATTTCCTGATGTCCGGTATTAGCCGGAAAGTCCATCTTCCGGTCGTTGATAGCCTCCAGTTTTCCTGCCAGGTGGTCAGGGTTTTGGCTCTTTCTTCTGTCTTCAGTTTGCCCAAATCCAAGCCCTCGGTGGCATTCTGGTTTTTCCTGCTGTATATTCTTTTTCTTTCTAGGGCCATTAGGGCCATCGGTGGGATGGCCGCAAGCACACACAGGGCGCCGTGGGAAACCGTTCTATAGGCCCTGACTACCCGCGCTAGTGCAGTTTTTTGGACTCTCTTGAGTACTGCCTTATTTGTATCGAGGTTCCTCTCTGTAACGCATCCAGGAGCCGCGTACAGAACGACAGCTTTCTAGGTGCGATAGTACAGAAGTCTCGAGGCATATCCCCCTCCCCGGATGTTTGGGGAGATCCTAGCTAGTGCCACCGCTACCCCGAGTGCCTTTATGCATACATTTTTTATGTGATCCTTAAACATTTGGTTTGGTTCAAACCTTACGCCCAAATATTTAAGTTCCTTAACAGTGTTCACGGTCACCTCCCCGTGTTTTACCGCTATGGGGTTTTATACTCTCCTCACAGTCAGGAGTATCATTTCCGTCTTATCCTGCGCTATTTGTAAGTTTTGCTTTGTAAACCATTTCGCCTTTTTTTTCAGCGTTGTCTGTGCCATCTCCGTTATTTTGTCGAGTTCCCTCTCGACTATTACTACTGCCACATCATTGGCATATCCTATTAGGCTGACCCCTTTGGGGTAGGGCTCCTCGAGGAGCGAGTCGTATACTAGATTCCACAGGGTTGGCCTCAATTCTGAACCCTGCGGGACTCCTGCAATAACCTCTCTGCATACCGTTACGTCCGCCGCCTTGTATTGGATCCTTCTCTCGGATAGATAGTCCTTTAGGATTCGTGATATATACATTGGTAGCACTCGGCCGTAAGCTTCGTCCATGATGGCTTTCCAAGTTAGTGAATTAAAAGCGTTTTTGACGTCTATAGTAATTAGGAGGCAGTGCTTGTCATTGGATTTGGCCTGATTCCATAGTCTCATGAGGTGTATTATGGCATCTGAGGTGCTTTTTCCCTTAACCTGATACGGAACCTGAGTGACCTGAAACAACTCAATATCCTTAATGACGTAACGGTCATTTCTTAACACTCTAGCAATCTCATATGGCCCTTTGAACTGTGGCACTAATTTTGACGAATCGCCCGAGTTTGCGAAATTCCTAATCAGTACTCTATCGCCTATTTTATACTGTTCCGCTGGTTTCCGTTTACGGTCATAGTGTTTTTTGTTGGCTTAAAAGCTTTTAACCAGTCAGCTGTGGATGACGACTATATCCGTCATGCAGAAATGGCAGAATTTCGCGTTATGACGACTATATCCGTCATGCGTAAAAGTTAGTTACCATTTGCTATTTAAATTGTAATTTTAGTCAAAACTAAAACATATTCGTAAATGTTAATATGTTTAGAATCTTTTGAGGTCAAGCCGAAATGAAACAAGCAAATAAAAAGTATAAATAATTTGAGATGAATTCATGCATATGCACGAATTCATGCGTATGCATTAGCTGGAACTGCCTATCAGTTCGTATAACCACTTTATACATGTGCGACGATAATGTGTTTTAGATGTTAGTGTTATAGTTTGTTATAAAAAAAGGATTAGGAAACAATCGCGGTATTGGTGTTCGACGTGCAAAGCGCCATTATGTGTCGTTCCTTGCTTTGGTGAATACCACTCGACAGCAGCAGTTTGAAGTTTTAACTTTTATAGATATTTGATTTTTCCTGAGTTTTTCGTTTATTATGTATGTTGTATATGTTTATTTAAAGTGTATGAGTAAATATTAGTAATAAAATTATTCATTTTATAAAATAAAGCCGTCTTTTTGATCCAATATTTTAACACCGAGACTTACTCTGTGTTTGACGACTATACCCGTCATCGCTTGATTCTCGCGCACACGTAGGTGCGCGCTCTCAGAAGAGGTCGTCACAGCTGACTGGTTAATGGTTTGTTCCGCGGCTTTCCCACGCGTTTCATCCAAATTTCTTCTCCCTGCCACAGTTCCCTCAGACTCTAGTAAAATTTTGTATACAGTCTACAACTTTTTCGCGTTGCTGCACTCCATATAGTAACATACTCGGAGTCTCGCCTGTTGACTTACTTACGGAATTGTTGCAAGCGAATTCTACATCTTCCAATACATCATACCAATGTGCGTTACGTTCACTAGCCAACTTCGCAATCATCGGTATAATAGTTCTGTTAAATCTTTCGGCTTGTCCGTTTGCTTGTGGCGAAGCCGTACCTATCCTAATGTGCTGTATGTCATTTTGCTTCATAAAATTTTCAAACTCGTGCGCGGTGAAGCAGCTTCCCCTATCGGACACAAAACTTTCTATGAACTTACGAAAATAAGAACAAAGCCCCAGAAAACTCTGCACCTCGCGGATATATCGTGGAACCGGGAACTTTTTCACATCTTGAACTCCGCGTTCAGTGGGTCTGACGCCCTCGCTCGTCACCAAATATCCTAAATATTCTAATTCAACTTGCAAAAATTTACACTTATCTAAACGTAATTCTAACTTATTCGCTACACATAATCGAAATACTTTTTCCAACACTTTTAAATGGTGTTCCAAAGAGATAGTTGCCACCAGAAAATCGTCCGAGTATACTGATACGTCCCCCGAGCTAATCAATTCTTTAAATATTTGGGTTACGTACCGCTGAAACCTCAAAGGGCCTCCCTTTAAGCTAAAAGGCATCCTCACGCACTCGTATTGCCCTAACGGCGTGACGAAGGAAGTCTATTTCACCGATTCCTCCTTCATCCTTTAAATCTAGGGACATGAAATATCTCTTTCCTTGAAGCAAGTCCAGTTGATCCTCAATCAACGGCAAAGGAAAGTTGTCGCGCACTCTAATCTTATTTAAGGCCCGGAAATCGATACACATACGCATTTCCCCGTTCTTTTTTTTCGTCAACTCTATGGGTGACGCATACTCGGATGTGCTTTCTCTAATTTCGCCTTTTTCTAATAAATCGTCCACAAGGTCCTTAATTCTTTATTCTTTTTAATTTGTTTTTTTCGCTAAAAGAGAATCTGCGCGGCGCATAATGGAATGGTTTGTCTTCCGATAAGGTGACCTTCATCACGTTTTCTACTTAGGGCTGTTTCGGTCTAATCGGCTCTATGTACGTTCTTTCAAAAAGTTGCCGGGTTTTCTCCTGAATGTTATGCGGAATGCTCTCATTAAGATTTAAACGTGATGACGGTCTTTCTCTATCGGAAACTGCCTCTATATTTATAATCTCTACGATATTTGAGACGTGCCCCGTATTTTGGGTTTTCCACTTGTATTGTTGTTGTGGGATATGGTGATGGGAGTTACGAAAAGAGAGTGGAATAACTTTCCCTGCAATATTTGTACTTGTCTTTATTAACACGTCATGGTACACGCTCGCGATACCCGCGACAGCACGTAGGGTAGACCGAGGCGAATCGGATCACAGGGCGAATCGGATCGAAATAAGAATTAGTTGAAATTTGTTATGTTACTATGGAAAAAATCGTTTAGGTCGTACATACACTCCTCACGCCCTCTCTATGCACCTCTTTCGATTGTGTTTTTATTGTTTTACAATACCGTTTAGTGTTGACACGCATTTCAAGTTTGCCATACGCGGACGAACGTAATAATTTTGGCGCAGATCTAAAATACATAGCTTACAATTTCTTATTTAAAAATAAAAGGTAAGCTTTAACATCCAAATGTGTTTGATATGATTAGTTTGTATAGTGTCCAGAAATAATATTTTATATAATTTTCACTATTATATCATAATTTGTTTACGTATTGTATTCACTTTAATATTATTATTATATGGGGTGAATCGGATCACTCTTTTTTTTATTTATTTAATTAGTTGTATGACTTTAAATGCGTTAATAACTTATACACATAGGTAAAGATGGTTCGCACATACATAAAAGAGAGTGGCATTGCATTTATTGTAACGTAAAATTCATCCACCTGCGGAGGATTGGATACAGTGCACTATCTGTGAAAAGTGGTGGCACGAAAAGTGTGCTAATATAAGTGGTGTTTAAGGGCAATATACTTGCCACCCATGTACTACGTAGGGTCTTTGACATTATTATTATCAAGTTATAATTTATAAAAATATAACCAAAGATTATTTTACGGCAATTTGTTTGTTTTCTTAGAGATATTCGGTATATCCGATTCGCCCCCAGACTCGGGGCGAATCGGATATTTTCCACTTTTTCGTTTTTTGTCCATAAAAGAGGAATTTTTTAATTTGTTTATATTTTTTATTATGAATGTTCATGTTAAATGGGTACTTGTTACGAATTCATAATCAAGTATTGGCTTTTTAAATTGTAACTATGTTCTTTTTACCATCAAATAAAAAGTGATCCGATTCGCCTCGGTCTACCCTACTCGATATCCTTACGACGACTCTCGATTCACTCTGCTTACACTCTGACTCGCGCACGCATCATCCACTCCATATATTTTCTCACTTGCAGCTAGCCTCTCATTCTATTCCTAGTTCGTTCTCACTCATTAGGACCTACATCGACACACACACCCTTGCCACGTATCACAGGTCGACCACGGGTCACCATGCACTCAAGGCTTCTCGTGCATTCCCAGAAAGCATTCGCTCTTCCCTAGAAATAAACATTCGCTCGACATTTCAACTAACACTCTTCATTCGCACCTCACGCTACATTCGATACTTCCTGTCACACTACGGTTTCGACTTAAACATAAGGCGGAGACGTGGCGCCGGCTTATCGCCGCCACATTGTAAATCGAAGTTCTAGTGAAGCAATTAATTCTTAGTAAAAACTGACATTGTGTTATGATTCATCAGTCATGGAAAATATGCTCCACGCGGCTCCACGCGCTAAAATTAAGTGTACGAAAAGTAGAGACATTAAGCTTTCATTTAAAAAAAAGTTCTACCTGCAAAAATTTGAAAAAGTATGCTAAACGACAAACCTAACTTTAGCGTTTATGCCCGGCCACGAGCACGGCCATAACCTAACGCGCGCCAACGAGCTTGCTTGCCGCTAAGCCTTATCGACCAGGTCCAATATATCCTATACTACAATACTTTACAATTTAGTACATTCTAGATCAATTCTGGTTTATTGTTGCAATCGTAAAAGAGTGAAATTATGCGTAGCTAATTCTTAACTCTGTAAGCGGTTAAGACGTATGTAAGCTGATAATTACCCCTGCAACAGAGGTAGTAAAGAAGAGGTACTAACAAAAATATTTGACAGAGATATTTTTTATTGTCTACCCTGGATTATGTAGTGCGACAAAATGAAAAGATACTATTGAACATAATTGTAAGAGGTTCATAGTTTCTTGTCAATACATTCTTCTTACCCTTTCCAAAAAAGGCAGTTAGCAATTTGCAGAAGGGAAAAACCTTCAACACGCATAAAACGGTTTTGACGGAAATCGTTTTATTGCAACAGTTAATTGCAGTGGGTGCGGCTACACCTTAAAACATGTTTATTTGCCGTTAGACGTTTTCCCTTAATGTCCAATCAGCGTGCATAAAAACGCTTCCGAGTCGACGTTAAAGGAAGCGCACCATGGGGAAGTCAGTCTTCATTTGACAGTAAATCCTAGAACATCATCCAAGCAGAACACAAGTAATCAAGTGTTGTGTTATACGTGTTAATCGTGTTGTGTACATCGTGTTAATATTAATTTTGTAATGAGACAGTGCACTCACGTGACTACCGCGTTCCAAAATGAGCCCAGGTAAACTATTGTGTACAATTTAATTATTTTTAGCAGTCAAGGCATAGATACTTTATTTTTGTAGGTACTATGCTGTTACGAGCCGGGGCTGTGGGCAACGCCTAGGCCGGCGATGTTGATATTACCCAAGGAATATGGTTGAGAATTTGTTAGTTAGGTGCACGGACGAACCTGATGCGAAATCAGGGAGCCGCTGGGATTGATGTATGCGAGGACGAACCCGATGCGAAATTGGGGAGCCTCAGGAATAGAATCAAGCGCGGACGAACCTGGTGCGAAGCCAGGGAGCCGCAGGAGGGTGAAACGTCGTGGACGAACCCGATGCGAAATCGGGGAGCCACTAGGAAAGAGTGCGCAGACGAACCCGGTGCGAAACCGGGGAGCTGCTGGAGGTTGGTTTATTCACAGACGAACCCGGTGCGAAACCGGGGAGCTGCTGGAGGTTGGTTTATTCACAGACGAACCCGGTGCGAAACCGGGGAGCTGCTGGAGGTTGCTTTATTCACAGACGAACCCGGTGCGAAACCGGGGAGCTGTTCGGAGGTTTGGTAAACGTACGGACGAACCTGATGCGAAATCAGGGAGCCGTAGGATACAGACGAACCTGGTGCGAAACCAGGGAGCTGTAGGATGGGTTAGGTTTCGTGGACGAATCCGATGCGAAATCGGGGAGCCACTAGGTTGGAGTAGTTACCTTGTTTTGGATAAGGCGTGCGAACGAACCTGATGCGAAATCAGGGAGTCGCAGGAAATGTTAGTTTGACTCGTAAATAAATATTCGATACAACTCGAGCGGTTAAGTTGTATCTGTGGGACGTTACTACTAATATAAAGGATTACGGAGTAAAGATAGGTTTTAACGAATCTACTCGATTTAATGGAGAACAGTTTATGAGTTTATATTGCAACCAGTTGTTTGTACAAGTGTAATTGTCGCGATATAATTAAATAGTGTGAGAATTATTACCTAAGCTGCACGGTGTTGACGCACTGGCGATGCGGGGCCTGAGAACGGTTACAAACTATGCCGAAAGAACTTCAACCGGACTATGCGGATTCTAACGGGTTAACTTTATCTGAATGGTGCCCTAAGCCCGATTCTTACTGAATGCAACCGACTCTGTACAAGCGTAACGCGACGTGACTATGCGCGTAGCTGTGTAGTTATGAACCGAAGATGATTAGAAACGGAGGGTTTATATAGTCCCGAAATGTATGGAGGGGCTCATTAGAAGCCTCCATATATGGTAAGGGCACACAGTCTTCGTCGGCTGACGAATGCACTTAATCGGTCGCGATGCAGTTGGTCGATACTAAAAGGGTTAACCGTCGTGTGGTAGCGAGATAAATCTTTAGGCGTCTTCCGTTCCTACGCGAGAGCGAACGACGCGTGCGAGCGCAGCGTAGGAGAATATTATTCATACGTAACAATGCAAAGGATGGAATTTTTTTATCTTTGGCTGAGCTTGCAGAATGAAGCTAAGTTTGAAAAATTCTGTGAAAATTTTTTATGTAAAATTGGTTGCGTTCATGTATCGAACGCAGACATGGACAAAATGAGGGCTGATACCTCCAGAGTAGTAAGCCGACTGAAAGATCGTTGGTTGAAAAGTGGACGACAACGGGAATATGTTTTAAATAGATTTGGAGATTGGATTGAAGGGGAAGAATTTGTTCTATTTGATGGCCGAGTATCAAGTTCTACCAATGACCACCAAGTCCCATCTACAACATCAAAATCTGCATGACGACCAAGGAAGGATTTTGAATAATCATCGTCTAGAACTAAACAAAGGAAAGTAGGAAATCTATTAAATGAAAATTCACTTCAAGAAATAACTTTTGCTGCAGAAGTAGCGCTACGCTCACAGAGGCAAAGCAGTGCGGCAAACGTTGTCAATAATTGCAGCGTGTGTTGCACAAGAGATACGTAAATTGAAAAAAGTAGTTAAACATCAAAGATCAATGACACGTGATGGGGCTTTAGCATTATACATATATTGATAGCAAAAGTACCGTGTTTTCTTACAAGCTTAATAGGAAAAAAACTTTAACTTTAGGGCATAAAATGTATCCTTCATATCATACTTTATTAAAAGCGAAACGCGCTTGTTTACCTTCTTCAATTAAAATCACAGAATCAAGTGCAGAACTAGCTTTACAACCAACATAGGATCATTGGGTAAATCGCCTATTAAGCATTAATACAAATATAATCAACGGACAAACCGGATTAAAGTTAATTTGCGAATGGGGATGCGATGGAAGTGCGGGACATAGTGAATATAAACAAAACTTTACATCTAGCCAAAGTAATGATGAGTTTTCTATTTTTAAATTCTTTCGTGCCGATAAAATTGATTAGTGACACAAACGTAGTTTAAGAAAATTCAGCACCATCTACCAGATATTTCCGGCCCTTAAAATTTATATTACACAAAGAAACAAACGATTTAATAATAGCGGAAACAAGAAAAATTGAAAATCAAATCGATAATATACACGGTACAAAATTGCTAATTGATGAAAAGGAAGTAATAATAAGTTATCAATTCTTTTTAACAATGGTAGATGGCAAGGTGTGTAATGTCCTTACTGAAACAGCTTCCTCAATGAAGTGCTATATTTGTGGAGCAACTCCAACATCACTGAATGATGAGCTTTTCCAAGAAACAATAAATATTGAAAATTACCGTTTTGGTTTATCGACGCTTCATTTATGGATCCGCACTTTCGAATGCTTATTACATATTAGTTACCGTTTAAATCTCAAAATGTGGCAAATTTGAAACGTAAAAAAAGGCAGATTTAAAAGAAAGGAAAATTATGATACAACGAAAATTCAGACAAGAATTAGGTTTAATTATTGATAGGCCTAAGCCAGGTTATGGATCGAGTAATGTTGGCAATACGGCTCGTAAATTCTTTAAGTTTTCGCAAAAAAGTGCCGAAATTACGGGGATAGATGTAACATTAATACAAAAATTAGGAATTTTATTGCAAACATTGTCATGTGGTCGTAATATTAATATACAAAAATTCGTCTCATTCTGTCGCTTAGCGAGAAACTTATATTTACAATTATATTAAGGGTACAATATGCCAGTCACTATACATAAATTATTTTATCATGCCGAAAATGTAATTAAATTTTTCTTAATTCCCATTGGTCAAATGTCGGAGGAAGCCCAGGAAGCACACCACAAAGATTGTCGTAGGTTCAGAGAAAAGCATACTCGTGAAACGTCACTGATAGATACAAATACTGATCTATTAACAATGTTACTAGTTAGTTCGGACCCATTAATTAATAGTTTTTGCGCAATTCCAAAAAAAAAAAATTGAATTCCTTAAGCCCTCAAGTCATTGATCTATCAGATGTAATTATTGATAGTAGTGATGAAGATGAGCTCTCAGAATCTGAAGAATACTCTTCGGATTCAAATAGTGAATAATTATAAGTTATTGATTATTCATTAATTATTTTCAAATAATACACACTCTCTTCTCATTTTTGCAACGTTTCCTGTCAATTCCACTACTTCTGCCGCCAAATATTCCATCACGATTCGAACGAGATTGCGCCTGATCCTTAGCTTCTCCGCTTTTGACGAGCCCAGACATGTGCGAGTGAACTTGGATATAATGAAATAAACTATAATGAAATGAAATGAAATATGTTTTTATTCTACTCTATATTTAAGTGCAATACGAATTTCTATTGTTATCTAATTTTATGTAATTAGTCATATTTTTATGTTATTAATATTTTCAGTAAAAAATAATAACTTTAACGCAAAAATAATTTGTTTTTTTATTGATAAAATACTTATATGAACTCAAAAACGCAAAAAATAATTTTGTCCAGTTAATATGTCATTTGGAACACTGCGCCGTAGCGCCGCCACTGAACTAGACCCTGCGCCGAAAACGTATACATTGCGCGTGGACAGTTTATCTTGGAAGAGAAGGGACTTTTTAACAATTTCAATTAACAATTGAAAATAGTGAAAGAATAATATACAGTGATTAATAATTTAATTCAGTATGATATGTTTTGAAACATGTACAATACCACATGACATTCCTGGCATTGATAACGAGATTCTCGCCTCTTATCGTTTTTCGCACACAGAACACAACTTCGTGATCTATTTTGTCCTGTAGCTTCATAAAGTGAAGGAAAATGTCTTCCGTTGAGTCTTGATGATTGATTATTTCTGCGTGTAATAGAATGACGGGGTTTTTTTTTATATTTCCTTAAAGATCTATTAATTTCAGTTGAAATTTTGCAATTGATATTGTTTTGTTGGTTTTCAATTTGTATAGACAATATGAATTCCATAAGCACATATCAATCATATGGAAGAAATATTTTGTATACCATTTTCTTGTTTTGCGGGTGGAATTTATAGTGCTGATGACCATGTTGGTCTTGTCTACAGCATCCATCAATTTATTATAGTCGTGTACACAAGATGGTTTCTGTAAAATTTCTTGTGCAGTGTAGTGTTTTGGTACATCCACAAATTCTTCTGTATGTATTGTTAAAATCATGAAAACCTCTGTCTTATCGTGCCATTTTATGGCTAACATATTTGCAGACGCATGAATGCACGCTTCTCCGTTTTGTAATTTTTCGTTCATTTTTGGCATTCCTTTTCTCCGCTTTTTTACAGTGCCACACGCATTTGTACAATTTTTATGCAATATATCAAATCATGCGGGGTTTGTGTACCAATTGTCGACGTAAAGCAGGCATATCGTTCGCTCGACGCTCGCCACGATCTGTAGCGAGAATGTTCGTGAGTGATCCCCACCACTGGAGGGGCCCCCGTAGTTCTGAGTGGAAGGAGCAATTCGACACCTTTTGACTAGCCGAATTGAACTAGCCGACGTTAGCCATTGAAAGATTAAATGCCTTCGTATCTGTACGGTCCCATAAACCGTCCAAAGAAACCGAAGCTGCTTGCCAAAAGTGCAAGGATAAATGTATGCAAAATTTCGGCGACACCTTCAGGTATTAAAACACTACCCATGGTGCCGTCCGACTACTTCTCACCATCATAAAATAGCAAACGGCAAGGCCGACCATAAATCTTCGATTTCCACATTTGCTGACCATCCCTTGCTGTATTTTTCCGATTCCTCACCTTTCCTTCTAATACATCTCCCGCCCTTTTTCGGTACCACTTCCTAACTCCACATTAGAAAAAATGGACCGCCAATGAACCAGCTCCAACACCCACTCCTTTTCGCAACAAACCACCCCTTCTTCATGTCTACGAAAAACATTGCAGAAACGAAAGACGACACTTTTTACTTAACCATCGAACTGTATACATTGACATCACTATTTCACCATTTGTATAGTATTACTAGAAATATACGTTAAGTTATTGCTTGACATCATCTTTTCATCACCTCTCATCATCTCTTACAACTAGCCCTCACGACATTAATTTGACGTAGAGCGCAACGGCCATCGCGTTTAGAATCAACATTTTCAATTCGCGAGTTGAGTGCTGTACAGTATCGGTGAGACAACACTAATGCAAAGGCGTAAATTTGTATTATATTTACTTTGTAATATTATATGTAATGGGCAAGGAAAAATGAGTAAGACAAGATCAATTGAAGAGGAACATCGTAGTTTTCAAGAAAAATGGGAACTGTGTTACGAGCCGAGGGTGAAGGGGCCGAGCCGAGGATCGGTTGTTTTATAGAGTTTGTTAGTTAGCGAACGGTGCTTATTTCGTCACCGGGTGCCGTTCAAGATATGAAATACGTGGACGAACCAGAGCTTATTGCAGAACTGGGAGCCACTAGGAAGGTTGTCGTGGACGAACTATCTATGCCTATGTCTATGTCTATGTTCAAATAATAAAAGGTCTATATTCTCTATTTCTTTGGCTAGTGCTATTCGTAGGTTACAGATTGACGTGGAACTAAAATCCACCTTTCTCAATCTTTACGGATATTAATATTTAAAATATTAATAACTTTGCGAGGGTATAGACCTGGTTTCGCAACTCGTTGTGGTGGATCTTCTCTCCTGGTCCATGTTCGTTTTCTTTGGGGATTGTCGTACGAAATCCACTTTTCATCCCCAGTCACTAAATGTTTCAAAAATGGATCTTTTTCATAGCGTGCAAGCAAAGATATGCACGTTGCTACGCCATCACAACGGTTCCGTTCTGTGAGCTGGTGCGGCACCCATACATCCAGCTTTGTTACCAGTCCCATTTTCTTTAAGTGTCTGTGGACAGACGATTTGGGGATATTTAACGTTGTAGACATCTTTTGAACCGATAAACTTCGCGTTTGATCCACTAAATCACGAATTCTGTCTTCTTCTAATTCTGTTGGACGTCCAGAATTTCCTTTTCGAAATCGATCAAACCATTTTCTGCACGTACGGGGTGATAAAGAACCTTCTCCGTAAACAGCACAAATGTTGCTTGCGGCAACTGTTGCTGTATTTGCTTTGCGAAACTCATACAGCATAAGAGCCGTGCCTGAGAGCGTCCTTTTGCCCTCTTACCGGTTGATTTTCAGGGGTTGTAATGGTGTTACCATCTGGAAATGAAAGAGGATGTGAGAGAGGTCAGGAGATAAAATTTACAAAAACCCCTATTACTTGGAAGGATTGTACCAATATGTGGGGGCAGGTGAGAGTGTGAGTTTAGGTATAAGGTTGTTGAATCGCTGAGGTGGAGGAGTAGTGTGGGCAAGTTTGTGATACGGTTGGTTATAGAGAAGTACCAGGGTCACATTTCTACGTATGTTTTGAGCCAGGAAATCTTAACTTGATTTTGTATGGGATACGGTTTCTGTCGTAGAGCCCAGTTTGTCGAACCGGTTGGTTTTGGTGTCCACTGACAGTTAGTTTGAGGCTAAGGAGTTCACGTAGAAGTTTATATCCTCCACGTTTAGATCGGCTAGAAGTTTCTGAGTGGAGTAGTCTTGTGGTTTCCCTGAGATGATCTTTAGGATGCGGTTTTGCGTGTGGCGGAGCTTGATTAGAGTTGATTTTGGGGCAATGTTCCAGATTTGAGCCCCGTATGTGAGGACTGCTCTGAGGCAGACCTTGTATAGCGAGATCCTGAGATGCTGATGTAGGCCTGAGGCTGCGCGGAGGTGTCGATGCATAGCTCCGGCCACAGTTCTAGTTTTTTGATTCTGTCTAGAATTGCTGGTGTCCATGAGAGTTTTTCATCGAGGAGAATTCCCAGGTACTTCACTTGCGAGGACCAGGGAATGTCTGTCCCGAGAATTGAGAGATGTAGGTCCTGTCGGGGTCTGGTTTTTCTCGTGAAGTAGATTGCCTGAGTTTTCCAGGGGTTGACTGTCAATTTCTAGTCGTGGAAGGAGGAGATAACCCGGTTGAGGTAGTTTTGAAGTTTCTTGACCAGAAGCGCGAATGACCAGGGAGACTCAAGGAGTATTGTATCGTCTGCATATAACGCAATTTGCCCAGACGTGGAATTTATTGTTGGGATGTCGTTGATGTATACATATATTGAAAAGGATGGGTCCGAGTATTGATTCTTGTGGGACACCAGCCGTGACAGGCAGTTTTTGGGACATATTTCCGTTGATTGATACGAAGAGATGCACCCTTCGAAGTCTTTACCTAGAATTGGGAGTAGGCAGATGGGACGGTAGTTTCAAGTGATTTCTTGCTCTTTACCGGGCAGTTTACCAGCTAGACGGGAAATATGAGAGTGACATGCAGCCGCGGAATATACAGGGTAGGGCAATAACTATGTCCACCTTGAATATTGCCGTTGTTTGTAATAATATGAAAAAATGCGATATATGAAACTTGCACGGTGCAAAGGGGGGCATATTGTGATACATACATTTTTTGCCTAGGTGGAGGCATAGAGGAGATTTGAAGGTCATGTCTATTTTTTTAAATGATATAGTATGTTTTTTTTATTGCGATATGATAGCCGGTGTTGAGATGATAGCTGCAGCTGCGTTTTCCTCCCAGCATACTTTAGCATCTGTCCATTGATTCCATCGTCTCCGGCAGCTTTATTCGATTTGAGACTTCGGATTATTGTGCCGATATCTCCGGGTGTAAAAAGTGCTTTTTTGTTAGGGGTTGGGGGATAAGGGGGTGGAGTAGACGAGTAAGGCTGTCCTCTACTTCTTTATTTTTGGAAGATGAGAGTGTCGAAACGCTATTGTGAGTCTCAGTGAAGACGCGAGCGAGTGCATTAGCTTTGTCCAAGTCTTCTGTGAGGTAGTCCTATCCGTCGGAATGCCTGAATGGGGGATATTCTGTTTTGGAGTTTTTCATGATTCTGAAGTTATTCCAGAAGACCGGGTCGGCATTGTTTAGCGATTTTATTTGGGTTCTCCAATGTTGGGCGCGTAAAAATGTGAATCTGTACTTGATCTCGCGGGAAAGATTTCGGATGACAGCTTTAAAATAATCTGTACCAGTGCGTTGATAGAGCTTCCTGCTTTTCCTACGACTGGCGATGAAGGATCTTAGAATGGGGTCTGTGTTGAAGGGGACGAGGCCAGGCTTGTCTTGAAGGTGGATTCCCTCGTTTTGCATGCGGTTAGGAAGGCTGTTAGAGTGGCGATGGAGTCATCAATATCATTTTTAGTGCTATGAAGAGTGTTTACGTGGAAATTTTCGGTGAGGGTGTGGTACTTTTCCCAATTAACCACTCGGGCTTTGTTAGGAGAGTGAGCGGTCCATTGTTTCGGGGTTAGAAGGACTGGTCGGTGTTGGGTGGCTGCATCCTCAGCTATTAGACTCGCGAAGTCTGAAGAGTGACGTACTAGGAAGATGCCTAGTGTTGAGGGCCTTTTTCTAGGCCCTCTGTGGTAGGTGAATTTGTCTGGATGAATCAGTCTGTAGGGAGATCTTAGCGCATGATCGGAGAGTACGTTTCCATTGGAGTTATTTGCGAAGTTATTCCATGAGGTATGCCGGACGTTGAAGTCTCCTCCAATGATGTACGGTGTAGGGAGATCCGTAATGTGATTGACCGTTTCGGTGGAAAGACTGGTGGATGGGGGGACATATACCGCTGCTATCGTGAGTGCAACCATTTCGATCCCGGGGAGAGGGGTGGGGAGGATTGGCGAGAAGGTTAACGAATGGTGGACTGATATTGCGACCCCGCCGTAGGAGGAACCTGGGCGATCAAAACGAACTATCCTGTAGTCAGGGTGAGAGAAGGGGATACCAGGGTGAAGCCAGGTTTCAGTGAGGAGAGCAACGTGGACTTCGTGTTTCTGGAGCATGAGAATGAGTTCATTCTTCTTTTGAAGAATGGAGTGTGTATTCCAAAGCATTAGTCGAGGGAAGAGTACACCGACATGAATGTTTGGAATTGCTGGGCTTTGGAGGTGCAAGTCCGCAGTTTTTGGAGTAAGGTTTCTGCTGGTTTGAGCATAGCACTTACATCGCAGATCTCGGAGATCTGCTTAAAGACATTAAGGGTATGTCCAATAGAAGCTGGTTTACTATCAGCTGCGGGGAAGCGATTGCTGGGAGTTGTAGGCAATGTTGGTTCGGTAAGAGCTTCTAGGTTGTATCGTGAGGGTGTCCGTATTGAGGAGAAGCCTCCAGTGTTGTTGGGGAAGTGGGGGAAGCTGGCGTTTGTGGGCACTAAACGCGGAGTGGAGGGTAGGGGAGGTTTGAAGTTCTCCAGGGCCGAACGTTTAGAGTAATTTGCTGTGTGTTCACCGCTGCAGTTAGCATACTTGGGGCCAGTTCTGTAGGCTTTGTACATTTGTGTGTGAAGTGTGGGAGAGCACACTTACATAACGTGGGGCTATATTGCAGTTCACGGAGGAGTGCCCGAAGGGCTGACAGCGGTAACATTGGGTGTAAGGCTTGTGTGACATGAATTTCTCCCAGTATGTCCTTGTGTGAAATAAGAAGCCTACGGCTTTGATATTTTTAACGGGTGTGCCTGCAGGGAAGTTAATTTTATAGACCGCGTGTCTAGATTCGGTGTTGTTCCGTCTTGTGAGTGGGACACAGGAGGAGGGCATGAGCCCGGCAGATTTTAATTCCTCGATTAAGTCTTCGGGATTCATGAGGGGGAGTCCTTTTAGGGTAGGACAAGTGATTTCTCACTGTTTAGAGTAAATGTATGATACTCTTTATTACTTTCGTTTACTTTGTCTTTGAAATTAGTGAAGCCGCATACTTGGTTAAAATGTATGCGTATTTGTTTCTCCAGATATTTGAGGGAGAAGTTATCGTCGTACGCTGCTTGGAGTGATTTCGCGAACGCGTTTATGTGGCCATCAAAATGTCGGACATATATTGGAGGGGGGCGGACAGTGCGATTCTCTGTATGGATTTGTGTTTTTGGTTGGGTTGGAGCGGGGGCGTGATACACTCTTGCGCTGGGGTTTACGAGAAGGTACGGTTTTGTCGTTGTCATTGAAAAAACTTAAGACGTCGAATTGGTTACTGACTGGGACGTTTGGGAAGATGTCCATTATTGGGTTTGCATAGACACCGAAAATACACCCATTTTGGCTGATATCTTCCAATTTATTGCAAAAAATAAAGGACCAGGAGCAAATCTAACTATGCCACGTGATAGAGCAGACCTTTCTGCAAAGGAAAGCATCACCGGAAGTTACAAAATCATTTATGTATTCAATATACAAGCAAAATAGTTTGGTAAAACACGCGGCGGCAACAGTGACACTCAGCAGAAGTACTGCGCGTTTAGTGATTTCGCTACGCTGAGCGATAAACGGGGGGCCGCCGTCATAGAGCACCACTGTCGCCGCCACGTGTTTTGCCAAACTTTTTCGCTTTGATATTGAAAACGAAAATGATTTTGTAACTTCCGTTGATGCTTTCCTTTGCAGAAAGGTCTGCTCTATCGCGTGACATAGTTAGATTTACTCCTAGACCCTTAGTTTTTGAAATAAACTGAAAGATATCAGCAAAATGGGTGTATTTTCGGTGTCCCTTTCACTTTGTTCATTATTTAAACACATTTAAATGATTATAGTCTAATAACAACATATACCATTTTATTCGTGAAACTTCAAAGAATCATTTGGCATCAAGCGCAACTGAATAACTATTACCGCAAAAGTACAAAACACTTCCAAAGTTGAAAATTTGCGATTTTTTTCAAAAATGGTACGTTCTGGAGAAAAACGGATTGCAGATTCGTATTCAGCACATTAAAGTCTATAAGAATCGCATATTGAAGGTTACAAAATCAAAAAAAAGTTGAAATTTGTCGAGCAGTGTTATTAATCTCTTGTTCTCGTATCGCTGAGTAAATAAGCACCATCCTATCTCGTAGTTTTCTGCTGATGTCACCAACGACTGTAAAACCTTGAGTGCGTCATCCTTAAGGGGGTAGACACGGCACGTGACCTCTCCGATTTGGATGGCCGGTATTACAGCAGCTTTTTCCTGCACAGAAATGATAATACCGACAGGCGAGAGGGAGCTGCTTGTTATTTCGATATTCTAATCCGAATGTGGAAAGAAAGTGTCAGCTGTTGCGTTGTACTTGAAAGAATTTAAACGGAAAGTCTGCTGGTAGTGCGAGCGTCGAAAATTCATTGTACATTTGAATTACTTGAAATGTGGTTATGCTACAATATGTTACGCGAAAGAAAAGTGAAAAGAAAAACTAGATGAGGGGCATGGGATGTCCAGAAAAAAACGAAGTTTGTTAGGTTAAAAATTTTGTTGATAGAAAAAGTTATACTAAGATACACTTATTATAAGATAATTAAACGTCCTATGCAGAAAGCAGTTATTGAACAAACATTATATATAAAATTGTGTTGGATGTTGAATGGAAAGTATAGGCGACGATACTGCATCTCTTGAATTATCATGATGTATATATGTATACCCTGGTTTGATCTGCAAAAATAAATAAGTTTAATAAAAATTACTTTTTGAGTTCATACCATTTGAATGTAAAAACTGATCCCTGAAGAATCCATTATTATTGTCTCCTATTTCAGAAATATTTTCTTGCAGTGGCAGTGATCCCTTCCGATTACAGTTATTTGTCATGGAACCTGTGATAAAAAGATAGAACGATTGGTAATCAATATGTATGCAATAAAAATGTAAATGTATGTATGTGATTTACTTATCTTTACGCATGCATTGCGAAGACTTGCTTCCTTTCCTCACTTCATACAGCATAAATAATCTTTGCCTTTGATATTGGTGCTGGAAATAACTAAAGTAAATTCATGATGATTTCCAATTAATCCAATTATGTGCATAATAAAAGTATAAGGCACATACTTACGCTTTTATACATGTCATTTCCACTGAAAGAATAAATGCAAGTATAAATTATTAGGAGAGTGTGAAGAGACCCACCACCACCCCCGTCATAGACGGTCCTCTTCACTGTCCATTTTCTTATGCGCTGGATGCACACACAGGTGCATCATTGCTTGCTGGAAATAACTAAAGTATGATGATTTTCAATTAATCGAATTATTTGCATAACAGAAGGATGAGGGGCATACTTACGCTTTTATACATGCCATTTCCACTGAAAGAATAGCTGCAAGTATAAATTATTAGGAGAGTGTAAAGAGACCCACCACCACCCCCGTCATAGACGGTCCTCTTCACTGTCCATTTTCCTATGCGCTGGATGCACACACAGGTGCATCATTGCTTGCTGGAAATAACTAAAGTATGATGATTTTCAATTAATCGAATTATTTGCATAACAGAAGGATGAGGGGCATACTTACGCTTTTATACATGTCATTTCCACTGAAAGAATAGCTGCAAGTATAAATTATTAGGAGAGTGTAAAGAGACCCACCACCACCCCCGTCATAGACGGTCCTCTTCACTCTCCATTTTCCTGTGCGCTGAATGCACTCGCCGGTGCATTAATGGCCTTAGATTGCAATTTATTTTTACACAGCTGGTCCTATGCGCTGGATGCACTCGCCGGTGCATTATTGGCCTTAGATTGCAATTTATTTTTACACAGCTCGTCCTATGCGCTGGATGCACTCGCCGGTGCATTATTGGCCTTAGATTGCAATTTATTATTTTTACACAGCTGGTACTATGCGCTGGATGCACTCGCCGGTGCATTATTGGCCTTAGATTGCAATTTATTTTTACACAGCTGGTCCTATGCGCTGGATGCACTCGCCGGTGCATTATTGGCCTTAGATTGCAATTTATTATTTTTACACAGCTGGTCCTATGCGCTGGATGCACTCGCCGGTGCATTATTGGCCTTAGATTGCAATTTATTTTTACACAGCTGGTCCTATGCGCTGGATGCACTCGCCGGTGCATTAATGGCCTTAGATTGCAATTTATTTTTACACAGCTGGTCCTATGCGCTGGATGCACTCGCCGGTGCATTATTGGCCTTAGATTGCAATTTATTATTTTTACACAGCTGGTCCTATGCGCTGGATGCACTCGCCGGTGCATTATTGGCCTTAGATTGCAATTTATTATTTTTACACGGCTGGTCCTATGCGCTGGATGCACTCGCCGGTGCATTATTGGCATTACTGACCGTACTTGTACATGCTCCTCCTGTTTTTATATACGGAGGTTCTCTAATCGGCTGGTGTCGATTGAATCTACTATCTATGATTTCTGGCAACATGCAGTCCTCATAGAACTTTCTCAGTTTTTCCTCCATCTCTGTTGCCCAGAATGTATCATCCCTTGGTACTTTTATAATTTTTATTCCTTTCGGCGTCCATAAGCAGAATAAGGCATTTTGCCTATTCGTTATGTGCAATTGTCCTTGCACTTGATAATAATAGTGATGATTTTTATTTAATTTATCATCTCGGAAAATACGCCGTATAGCAGGAAGTTGTTCTATTGCTTCGTCAGGCGATAAACCCTTCGCCGATTCGGGACATTTCACTTCGACGATGGTATCATCGTCCACGAGGCCGTCAGGAGTTGCACCTAAGTATGGCACAACGGCATCGATGAAGAGGCCACATGATTGAATACGGATGCCTAATTTGTCCAATTGTTTCAAGGCGTTTGCCTCATTTTCCCTTCCGTATTCCAGAGCACGTAAATTCTGAAGTTGTGGGTACATAATACTCTTCAATGTATTTGCCCGTGGTGTATCCATTCGTAATCGGCATACCTTGCCAAAACTGGATACAGTCAATAATTTCTTTCTATAAGCTATCCACTTTTCGCTATTCGCTTGATCGCGAGTTTCCGCTTCGATCGTGCATCGCATCGTTTGCCACTCGTGGAGTATAGCCGTGTGCCTTTGGCACTCGGAAGAGTATGCTGTCTCTTCCATATCTGGTTTTTCTGCACTGGGGCCGTAATCTTGGTCGCATGATTGCTTTTCATTTCTGTAGGAAGATGCTTTCGCTTCTGCTTTATATTTCAAAGCCATTTCTGCTGCACGCTTCCGACGTTCTTCCATCTTTCTTACGATGGTTGTCCGCTCTTTATTCATTGCCATACTCAATCTGCTAAACGCCTCTTTTGTATTATATTGGACGATAGCAGCGGAGACTCTACCCTGGTACGAGCCACTTCGTCCAAAGTTTATCCTTTTGCCTCCGATTAATTTTGCAATGATATTATTAAAGCTTTCAACAGCATTGTTATTTAGGCCGTGCAGCAAACTTTCAGCTTGAGCGAAAAGTGGTTGCATCGCTTCTTCGATATTCTGGTAAATGCCAGCTTCTTTGAGCTTTGGAATGTAATTTACTCTGCTGGGATCAGAGTATTTGTCACAAAAGTATGCCAACTTCTGACACTCCTTGTGCTCTCCGAAAACGTGACTCTGAACATTTCTCATATCTTCCTTAAAATTTTGGAGTTGTTCAACGAGTCTTCTTGTTTCTTTGAAGCGGTATTCTGCAGCTTTCTTTATACCAGTTCGCAGGCGTAGAGCATTGTGCTTCACAATAGCTCTTAGATCTTTGTAGCGGCCTTTCGTTACGATATCATTTATTTTCTTACTGAAATTGCGTAGCAGGTGATTGGTGCATTCTATTTTCCGGACATGCACCATATATTCTCTATATGGATCATTGTCCAATATCATTTTGTACACGCTGCTATCGCCATCAGCAACTAATATGCTATATACTAGGCCGTGCATTTCTATGCTGCATTTGAAGCCTTCTACAATAGCAGCACTTTCCATTCCAGTCGAACTCTGATTGCGACCCCAGTTTTTGAAGCACCGATGCTCGCGTGCTTCTTCCTTCTTCTTAGCTGCTGTTTCGCAAATCATGCAGAATTTGTTTTTCACGCTGATGTACAGTACTTTTTTCGTACGGTATCCCACAATGGCTCCTACGCCCGAAAGAGAATTATAATCTCCTCCGCGGTATGATCGCTTCATCCAGCTGCCATCTGCGACAACTGCGATCCACGGTATATTTGATCCTGGCAGTACATCGCCTCTTTCGAGAGCCAAAGATCTTTCCTCTTTTCCAGCTTCTTCCATTTCGCGTTATGCGGCCACTTCGAAGGCATCGATTATGTCATTCTGACATTTTTCGTATATCCTTTTCGACATACAGGATACGTCCATGCCAGATAATAATTCTTCCAGTTGGTTGTATCCGCCGCCCGTCATCATTGTTGCGGAAGTAGCGGTATGGTTGATATCCATAATACCATCACTCTTCCGAAGACAGGATATGCGCTCTACGTGATTGCACATTCGGCACTGTACATTATACGCTTTTTCCAAGCCATACTGTTGACATCCAACTACATCAAAGTGTTCGATGCCACAGCCAATAACCGAATGTTTCGGGAGCTTTTTAATTTGCTCGAAGAGATACGCAAAATCAGCGAAGTCTATTCCTTCTGAAACTGTTTTTTCTGGCTGTTGTGGTTCTGCTGTCTCTACCACCCAGTCACAGTTATCATCAATATAACTCGTCTCTTCGTTGTTGTCTGTTACGGACGGTATTCTATTGTTAACTGGCAGCTCATTGCCTTCCGGCACTGATTTCATTACGTCTTCGAAACCTACTTCTTCTGTAATTTGTGTAATTTCTTCCGCCAGAAAATCATCCACAGCAGACGTGCTTGGACGTACTTCGTACGATGTACCTGCAGAAATTCCTGCTTCAGGGGCGGTACTCTGACTTACTGTGAGGTACGCTGCGTTCTTCAACCGCCGCCTAAACGTAAAGAGTCAATAAATATATGTATACAGGGTGGGCCAGAACTCGCGCAGTACATATCCGTAGCTGTGGTGATTCTGAACAACTTTTTCCTTGTCAAAAATATTGTCTGAAGCTTCGTTTTTGAATTCTTAACGAAAAACACTGGCGAATGAGCCAGTATGAAACGCGCCCATTAACTTTCGACTTTTTCATTAAATTGTTTTTCATGAATAACGAATAATTACATATTATTCATTTGCCTTACGTTGCCCCTCAATTGGGGGTGTGCGAGCGCTCGAATTTTACGAGACGAGCTGAACTTGGTTCGATTATGCGAGCCGAGCCGAGCGCTCGAATTTCGAGTACTCGATCTATTCGAGCGCTCGCACACCCCTACCCTCAATGCACCCGATCACAACCGCGCGTTGTGCCTGAGCTCGGGCTATACGGGCACTCTCATTCGCCAGTGTTTTTCGTTAATAACTCAAAAACGAAGCTTCAAACAATATTTTGATCAAGGAAAAAGTTGTTCAGAATCACCACAGCTAACCTCCATTTCCGGATACTGCGCGAATTCTTGGACACACTGTATACTGATAGTATATATACAGGGTGTCTCTTAACTTCTGTCCTTCCCGGAAATGGGGGGTAGCTGGGGTGATTCTGAACAACTTTTTCCTTGACCAATGTGTGGTTTGCAGCTTCATTTTTAAGTTATTAACGAAAAACACTGGCCAATGAGAGCGCCCGCAAGGCGGCCGATCGCGCGCGCTCAGGCACGAACCTATCAGCTATCGCGATGGGGGGCATCGAGGGTACCGACGGAAGCGTGCGGCAAATGTTACATCGTCTTAATTAAGAATAATGTGGAATAATTCGTTTATACTTATGAAACTAATAAGTCGTTTACTAACCGTGTTCGATACGTTTATTCATTATCCGAAAGGAATAAACTGTTCTATTACTTATGAAAAAATTATTTTATTTAACAGCACGTTTTTACGTGGATTAATTATGTTTCATGAAAAACGATTTGCAGAACTAATGTTAGAAAAAGCTGGTTAAACTTACCCATTCGTCTACAAATTAATCTGGTAAACATTGTGCGAATCCTGACCTAGGCAACGCTCAACAGCTGATGTCACCGGCCGGGTCGGTGAACTCACTACACTCACGGTGAATTCACTTCAAGATCACTTCACTTCACGGTCACTATCACTTGCCACTGTGAAATGAGGGAATATTTGAAACCGATTTATTTTTCTTACGTTTAAACAGTTCGTAATAGTTTGCGTTTTTACGACTCATGTTGTCCGTTCGGCTAGCAGAACAACTCTGCCAGCTGAAACGTCGCACTCGCTTCCACACGCACACGCACATGTTCTTTAATGTGGATAACATTGTAGTGCCGACGCTCACACTGCGACGCACACTACGCAGGGGCCGATGCTGCCCTGTGTGATCGGTATCTGCCGCCGATTTCCACTTGTGGAGACAGTGTGTGTGCGTGCACGTGTGGAAGCGAGTGCGAACGTTTCAGCTGGCAGAGTCGTTCTGCTAACCGAACGAGAAACGTGAATCGTACAACCGCAGAATATTACTAAATGTTTAAACGTAGGAAGAATAAATTGTTTTTAACTATACCCAAATTTCACAGTAGCAAGTGCAAGTGACCGTGAAGTGAAGTTAACGTGAAGTGAAGTGATCATGCAAGGATACTAACCCAGCCGTAACATCAGCTGGTGAACGTTGCCTCGGTCAGGATTCGCACACGTTAAGCAAGTTAATTCGTGGACGAATGGGTAAGTTTAACTAGCTTTTTCTAACATTAGTTGTGCAAATCGTTTTTCTGAAAACATAATTTATCCACCTGAAAACGTGCTGTTAAAAAGATATTTTTTTCATAAGTAATAAAACAGTTTATTCCTTTCGGATAATGAATGAACGTATCGGACACTGTTCTTAAACGACTTATTAGTTTATTTGTTATTCATGAATAACAAATTATTCCAGATTATTCTTAATTATGACGATGTAACATTTTCCGCACGCTTCCGTCGGTACCCTCGATGCCCCCCCATCGCGACAGCTGATAGGTTCGTACCTGAGCGCGCGCCATCGGCCGCCCGGCGGGCGCTCTCATTGGCCAGTGTTTTTCGTTAATAACTTAAAAATGAAGCTGCAAACCACATGTTGGTCAAGGAAAAAGTTGTTCAGAATCACCCCAGCTACCCCCCATTTCCGGGAAGGACAGGAGTTAAGAGACACCCTGTATATATATATTCCATTAGGATCAATTTTAACTATTTTTTACGTGCTTTTATACAGGAAAGAAAAACTCTGAAGAGACTATGAAGACGAAGAGGCAATACTCGCAGACGTCATACCTACTGGTTGCAGATTTTTCTATTTAGCTAGTAGTATATCAAATTATATACTACTACCTTTTTTATGGATTTCTTCCAATCCCAATCACAGATATTACTGATTTGTTCCTTTAAAAGTTGTATGACTTCCGCGTGAAACTTCGGAAATGTTCCGTTCAACTGTCCCCAAATTAGTTCGATTGGGTTGAAAATGCAATAGTACGGTGGTAATCTTAATACCACATGTCCATTGAGCCTTGCCAGCTCGTCGATTACATACATTTTTTCAAATTTTTTGTGCCTAGTACTTCTAGCAATTCGTCATTTGTATAATTATCCTCGAAATATAAATCATGGGCCATTAAGAATTCTTGAATTTCAAGCTTAGAGCTTGACTTCGTTGGAATTTTTTCAACGCACCTTGAATGATATGGTGCATTATCCATTACTATCACACTATTTGGCCTAATATTTGGCAGCAATTGTTTCTCAAACCACTCCTCAAATATTGAGGCGTCCATGTTTTTATGATAGTCCACGTGACATTGGGCTAAATTTTTTCCACACAATTTTAATCCATTTTCCACCCAGCCTTCTATACTACCGCAATGCAATATAATTAGTCTTTTACCCTTGTTCGTGGGCATTCTTGCAACGCAATTTGAAGATTCATCGGTCCAACCAGTTGTAGCGGTATCATGGGTATCGTACCATGTTTCGTCAAGATAATATATCATTCTATTTTCTTGCCGGAATGCTGCTATTTGTTCCAAATACTGGGATCTCCAGCTGATCATTCTTCCTTGATCCATAAGATCGGATCTCTTCTCTATTTTTTTATATTTGAAGCCCGACTTATGCAATCGCACGTATAATGTGCTTCTTTTAATTTCTATTCCCTTTCCTTGCAATTTTCTTTGGAGAATTTCGGCTGTCGGTATTTCATTACCGCGATAGCATTCGTAGATTTCGCTCCGATTAGCTTCTTCTACGTTCAATGTTTTGCTTCTTCCGAAATCTGAGCGTTTCTTCCGTTGTTTGATGCCGTCTTTGAGTATTTTATAAATTTTTGAAACTGAAACTATTGTTAGGCTGTCGCTTTTTCTACTGCTGCTGATTGCGTTATCCCCTCATTTATTATTATATTTGTAGGAGCGAATATTGTTGCGGGAGATTTGTACTTCGCGCCCTAAGATCGGCGTGAAGGGTGGCGTGCCGATCGGTAGGTGAACAGGCAGAACAGAAGGAAGAACAGTAGAGAGAAGACGGTTTTGCAGCGAGTGAATTTAGAAAGATACTTTATATATTTGAAATAAATAGCTAGTAGTGAATATCAAGGGGGTTTTATTAAATAATCTCCTACAAAGTGGGGGCTCGAGCCAGGATTGAATCGACAAGGAGTCGATCCAGGATTGAATCGACAAGGAGTCGATCCAGGATTGAATCGACAAGGAGTCGATCCAGGATTGAATCGACAAGGAGTCGTGCAAAGACGAAGAATTTGTGCGTGGCGATATCGGCTTTATACGACGTAAGACGACGCGTTCTGTATCCGAAGACGTGGGTGCAGACTGCAAAAGACGAGGAGCCGTATCGAAAACGTGCAGAGACGAAGCAGCGACGACGACGACGTAAAACCACTGCGAAAGACGACAAGGAAGGACGCACGCTTGCACGTGGTCCACAACGACGAGTTTTCGGACGCCATATTGGATTGATAAGTGAACGCGACACGAGCATTCACGATTTGTTCAAGGAATATCGAGTTGGAGTTCACGAGACGAGGTTGATTCAAGCACGATGGAGTGTTTAAAAGAAAACGCTAGAGTGGAAAAAAACATTACAGTGGCTCCTGTGAAGGTGATTCGAGCGTTTCATCAGTTGGTGTTCGGTGATATCGGCGATCGAAAAAATCGTAGTCGATTGAGAAGCTTCGAAGGGTTCGCATTTCATGACGGAAGTGCCGAGCATCACGATAAAGTGGCGTTTATTCAGGAAACCTTCGAAGAGCGCGACCTAATCGCTATTTGCAACGTTCTTTGCTTAGACTACGAAGGGACAAAAGAAGAAATAGCTAAGCGTATTTGCAAC
The DNA here is from genome assembly GCA_951802745.1 of Nomada flava. NCBI lineage: Eukaryota > Metazoa > Arthropoda > Insecta > Hymenoptera > Apidae > Nomada > Nomada flava. The sequence continues at coordinate 12,127,315 of OX637903.1, forward strand.
GGTCTGATGAATTTGGACACCCTTCGCCAAAGCGATGATGATGCTGATAGTGATGACGATGAGGACTCTGACGAGGACGACGACGGAAAAGACGATCCGGTCGCACACAGAGCCGATAACGAAAGCGCAGTCGGTAATGAAGGGATCGAGGAGAATACTGAATTACCGGCAAGACGGCAGGACGCAGCAGCAGCAAGGCGTCACGACTTTTCCCTGACATTTAGAGATGTTGAGAGCTCTATTAGAACTTTCGATGGCAGCGACGCTTATCCCATTGAGCGTTGGGCAGCAGATTTTGAAGATACAGCCGCACTTTTTGGCTGGAACGAATTACAAAAAGTAATATTTGCTAAGCGATCTCTAACAGGATTGGCCAAACTTTATGTCCAGAGTGAAGGTGTCGTAAAAAATTGGAAGACACTAAAGACCATGTTGAAGGACGAATTTTCCACGAAAATTGACAGTGCAAAATTGCATCAAATGCTGTCAGAAAGGAGGATGAGGAAGGAGGAAAAACTGCAGGAATACTACTTGATAATGAAAGAGTTGGCAGCCAGAGGTACGATTGAGGACGAAGCACTGATAAGGTATGTGATTCGAGGAATTCCAGACGACGAGGTGAATAAGGCAATCCTCTACGGGGCGAGGAAGCTGAGGGATTTCAAGGAGCGTCTACGAGCATACGCAGAGATATGGGACGCAACTCGGACGCGAGGTCCCAGGAACATCCGAGGAAGAGTGACGACAACTAAAGCGACGCCGCAGGAATCAACGAGGAAGTCGGAAACTCGAGTCCAGGTGGTACGATGCTACAACTGTGGTGATCTGGGGCATTCGAGTAACGATTGTCCGTCAAGAAGGTTGGGCCCGAGATGCTTCAACTGTAATCAGTTCGGGCACAGGTCTCATGAGTGCAATGTGAATGCAAGAGGTAGGCAAAAGAACAGCGACAGAGGCGTAGCGGCCGTGAACAATATTGCTATCACGCTGAGCGATGACATGTGCAAGGAGGTGGTAGTTCGTGGCGTAAAGATACAAGCTCTTTTCGACACAGGCAGTCGCGTAACATTGGTCCGTGAGAAGACTTACCGTGAGTTGAGATCACCTACGCTAAGTAACGCTCAGCTTTCGTTAATTGGTTTAGGTCAAGCTGAAATTAGGCCGCGGGGATGTTTTCTAACCACGATTAGAGTAGACAGCGAGGAATTTCCGGCAACTGTATATGTAGTTCCAGATTCCGTTACAACATTAGATATGATTGTTGGGCGCGACGTTTTATTGCAGGCGGAAATCATCATCAAGCCGAGCGAGGTGGCAGTAGCGAGGGACGACCAATTTGCCGTTCTAGCTGATATTAATGTATGCGATCAATCGTCTGTAAGTATAGGAGAGTGGGTGAGTGAAAAGGAGAAAAATGAGGTCAGAAGTCTAATTGTTAATTATACTCCTAACAAATGTAAAACGACCAATGTCGAGATGAATATTGTGGTAAAGACAGAGGAACCTATCTGTCAGCGTCCACGACGGTTGCCTACGGTAGAACGCGATATCGTTGATGAGCAGGTGCGTGAGTGGCTGGAAGACGGTGTAGTAGAAGCTTGCTCTTCCGAGTACGCTAGCTCAGTGATCGTAGTAGATAAGAAAGAAGCTGGGAAGAAACGTATCTGTATAGATTATCGGAAGTTGAACCGCATAGTGGTAAAGGATCGGTACCCTTTGCCTCTAATAGAAGATCAGTTAGATAAGTTACAAGATGCGAAAGTGTTTAGTACATTGGACTTAAAAAATGGATTCTTTCATGTTAGCGTAGCCAGAGATTCCCGAAAATATACGTCGTTCGTTACACATAGCGGACAATACCAGTTCTTAAAAGTTCCTTTCGGACTGTGTAACTCTCCGTCTGTCTTCCAGAGATTCGTGAATTGTGTTTTCACAGCGGAAATTAAGGAGGGAATCGTCATTCCTTATTTAGATGATTTGATTATAGCTGCGTTAGATGTAGAAGAAAATATTAAGCGACTAAAGCGAGTTTTGCGAACTGCGAGCGATTATGGACTTGAAATTAATATTAAGAAATGTCAATTCCTACAAGAACGTGTTGTGTTTCTAGGTTACGTAATAGAAAGAGGCACATTGCATCCGTCTCCCGATAAGTCCCGAGCCGTGGCATTTTTTCCGGAGCCGAAATCAGTAAGAGATGTTCAGAGTTTTCTGGGACTTACTGGATATTTCCGTAAGTTCATCGCTAATTATTCCAGTATAGCAAGGCCGTTGACTGACCTTTTGCGCAAAGACGAAAACTTTAGGTTTACCGAAAAGGAGCGAAATGCTTTTTGTTTGTTAAAAGACGCCCTAGCTAAAAAACCGGTATTAAAGATTTACCATCCAGCTCATGAGAGTGAATTACATACAGACGCTAGTCAATTTGGCTATGGAGCAGTGCTTTTACAGAGGTCGCCGGAAGATCAAAAGCTTCATCCGGTATACTATTTAAGTCGTAAAACAAGCGAAGCGGAACGCAAGTATCCGAGTTATGAATTGGAGGCACTTGCGATCGTCACAGCGTTAAAGAAATTTAGGGTATACCTGTTAGGCATCGAATTTAAGATAGTGACGGACTGCGCTGCTTTTCAGCGAACAATGGATAAAAAAGAATTATCATTGAGGATAGCACGGTGGGCTTTGAGTCTCGAGGACTATAAGTATACGATTGAACATCGAGCAGGAAAAAAGATGCAACACGTTGACGCACTTAGTAGATACCCTGTTATGTTTGTGACAACCGATGAAGTTACATTGAGAATTAGGAAAGCTCAGCAAAGCGACGAGAGAATTGCACCCATACTTAAGATCTTAGAGAATCAAGCGTATGAAGATTACTTCATAAGTTCAAACCTATTGTATAGATCTCAAAACGGTTTAGATCTCCTAGTAGTTCCTGAGTCAATGCAAAACGAGATTATAAAAACAATTCATCAAAAGGGTCATTATGCAGTTAGAGTCACTGAGGAATTAGTTAAACAAAGTTATTTCATACCGAAGTTGAGATTGAAAGTCGAGCAATGCATCGCGAATTGCATTCCGTGTATTTTAGCAAGTAAGAAAAGTGGGAAACAGGAAGGCTTTCTCCACCCGATTACGAAGGGAGATGCGCCTTTCCACACGTACCACATCGACCACATGGGTCCGTTGCCCTCTACCTCTAAGAATTATAAGCATATTTTAGCGATTATCGATAGTTTTAGTAAGTTCGTCTGGCTCTATGCTACGAAGTCCACGACGACAAAAGAAGTAATCAATAAGTTAGAACTACAAAAGACTTGTTTCGGCAATCCAGCCCACATTGTAAGCGACAGGGGGTCTGCGTTTACCTCTTCTGAATTTAAAGAATACTGCGACTCCGAAGGTGTAAAACATGTACTTGTAACTACGGGGTTACCCAGAGCCAACGGTCAAGTCGAAAGATTAAACCGTACAGTTCTGTCCGTTTTAAGTAAGCTAACACTCGATGAACCCGAGAAGTGGTACAAGCATGTCGGCCGGTTACAGCAGATAATAAATTCATCTTATCAGCGAAGTATAGGAACTACTCCTTTCGAATTGCTCTTCGGGGTGAAATTGCGAAGTAAAGATGATTTGCACCTGAAAGAGTTGTTAGAAGAAGAATTGCGTGATCAATTCCAGAGCGATCGAAACGAACTGCGCCAATCAGCGAAAAAACAGATTTTGGAGGTTCAGAACGAGAACCGACGTGTATATAATCTCCGTCGAAGAAAATCGATTAAATATTGTCTCGATGATCTTGTGGCGATTAAGCGTACACAACAGGGTCCCGGGTTGAAATTGAGGTCCAAGTTTCTAGGTCCTTACAAAGTAACTAAGGTTAAACCAAACGACACGTATGATGTAACGCGCGTAGGAACACACGAAGGACCTTTGTCCACGTCCACGTGCGCCGAGTATCTTAAGCCATGGACTTCTCATGTACTGCCCGAGGCGGACAGCCGTCAGAATGGCCGAGTGTAGGAGCGAATATTGTTGCGGGAGATTTGTACTTCGCGCCCTAAGATCGGCGTGAAGGGTGGCGTGCCGATCGGTAGGTGAACAGGCAGAACAGAAGGAAGAACAGTAGAGAGAAGACGGTTTTGCAGCGAGTGAATTTAGAAAGATACTTTATATATTTGAAATAAATAGCTAGTAGTGAATATCAAGGGGGTTTTATTAAATAATCTCCTACATATTTTGTACCTTGTTCAAGCAAAGTGTCTGCGCATGAATTGATAACTGTTCAATTTACAGTTCAATATATAGTTCAATATATGTATCATAACAGAATATTTATTAATGTTTTTAAATGTGTGTAACATAATAAATTGAATATGAATAAACTTTGTTTTTTAATTGTATGTAATAAATGCCTTACAATAAAAATAAAGATTCAATATGGTCTGAAATATATCATGTTTGGTCTTATTTTAATCGGAAGAATTTCAGCAATATGTTTAAAAAAATTGGAAGTCGAAAAAACTAAAAATAAGAAAGTTAAGCTGTCGTTTTTATTATAGCGTCGTTTTGCATTTGTGTAATCACACCGACGCGGTGGCATTTAAATGGCTCGGCTGCCTGGGCCATCGTTCTGTCCTTGTTTTTTCCTTTACAACCTAGCGACATCGCCCGTCGACCGTCAGGTTCGCCGTCACAAGAATCGGCATCGTCGAACGGTGACCCGCCGCGAAGTCGTTCGGCGCAACCGTACGATTGCAGCCGTACGACCCGCGACTTACAATATGTACCTCCATAATGGAAATGTCTCAGATTTTGTCATAATTTTTATGCGCTAAATTGTAAGATATTGCGAAGAAACTGTATTTTGGTTCTTTCGCTCAAACTACCCTCCCAGTCAAGCTACAGGTTTGAAACTTGGTACGAATTGGTTTTTCTTGATAAGCTATCGAATAACACCTCACAAGTTGAATTTTGTTTTGGGGCAAAACTGACCCCCATATCCGGGTATAGCCTTTTATGGACGCTCGCGGCCGGTCCCGAGTAGCCAGTGCCAAGTCAGAAATTACTGTACTGTGCTACTAAATTACAAACTGTAACTTCATACAGATCTGTACCATAAAACGTAACTTACCTTTCTTGACACCTTTTATTTCTGGACAAACGCCTGGTAGATAACACGAGCTGCTTCCTTTTCACATCACCCTTCAAATAGCGTAGACTTCTTGCACCTTCGCCTTCCTTTTCTGATTCCATGATAATGAAATGATCACACACAGCACTACACTAACGAACCACGCAAAAATTGAACAATTCACAAGTTATGAATTGTACACCATATATCAATATTTGCGTAGTAAATAAAAACCCGATCGCTTTCTATGTCCTTCGCGTAGCGCAAACGACACAAAACTGATCAACTAGCGTTGCTCTAAATGTAGAACTAAATGAATCTATTATACCTTATTCCTTATAAGGATCGATCGATTTTTTTTATTCTTGACTGGTATACAGGGTGGCCCGGAACTCGCGCAGTATTTTTAAAAAAGGGGTAGTTGAGGTGATTCTGAACAACTTTTTCCATGACCAAAATATTGTTTGAAGCTTCGTTTTTTAGTTATTAACGAAAAACACTGGCCAATTACAGCGCCCGTATAGCTTGAGCTCAGTCACAATTGCGCGCGGCCGTAATCGGGTGCATCGAGGGGCACCGTACGGCAAATATTACAATGGTCTTACATTAAGAATAATGTGTAATTCTTCGTTATTCACGAATAACAATTTAATTAACAAGTCGTTTAATAACTGTTCCATACTTTTATTCGTTTTCCGAAACGAATAAAGTGTTTTATTAATTATGAAAAAAAGTATTTGGATGATTAATGTTAGAAAAGGGTAGTTAAATAAACTTATCCATTCGACCGCGAATTTACCTGCTTCGACGGTGTCTTGCCATATGGTCATTGTACCGATCCTGACCTATTTTTAGAATTTAAATGCCACGTCCCGGCAATCGATACAGATCTGATTCGCACTTGTTTCCATACGCACACGACACGCACATTAACGAACGTAGGCGCGATGTATTGCAAACGGTCATGGCGCACGGAGGCCTTCTCGTCGCCAACCGATCACGCTGCACGCATCAACACGACATCAAGGGCCGATCCCACGCCATGTGATCGGTTCCTGTCGCCAATTCTCCACTAAACGTGGAAACCATAAATCGGCCCTTGAAGTCGTGTTCTGCGTGCAGCAAATGGAAAAAAATTTTAAATTTGGGTAAACTTACCCATTCGTCCACGAATTAACCTGCTTCCACGGAAGTGGGGAGTCGACACCGGGTTAATCCTGACCTGTCGATTCAATCCTGAACAGCTGATGATAAGGCCGGGTCGGTGAACTCATTTCACTTACAGTCAGTTTTCTAGCACTGTCACTTAACTTCACTTCACATCACGGTCACTTTCACTGCCACTTTGAAATTTTGATATACTTTAGATACTTTAGAACGATTTATTGTTCCCTACGTTTAAAAAACTGTGTCTCGGAACATCTGATTTTACGGCCAAGCCGGTGAACTCACTTCACTCACGGTCAGTTTTCTTGCACGGTCAAATTTCAGTTTGTATACTTTAAACGAATTACTGTTTCTACGTTTCAATATTTAAAAAAATGTGGTTCCGAAAGGTGCCGATTGATGGCTCCGAAAGGTGCCGATTGTGTATAGTTGAAACCCCTTGCTATTCCTACGTTTAAATATTTAAAAATGGGCTCCGAAAGGAGCCGATTGTGGCGGCGGCGGTGGCGATGGTCCTAATCTAGTGCGCTGAGGACGTGCTCAAATTGCGCCCCATCAACCTGTAATGTCATTTATTAAATTTTACATCGACGTGCAATACACTCGTATAATATCATTCTTACAATACGCTTTTACAAACCTGTATGCACGCCTCTGCGCGACGCCGCACGCTGCGTTGGGTTTTACGCAACGTGTCGGGAGTGATGGTGGCGACGGCAGCATGTATCCTCGCCACCACTTCCTCCCTGGTGTTCACCGGTTGGCTGTATACTACAGCCTGAAAAAATGAAGATAGAATATAAATACGAAAATGAAGATTATTTATGGTAGTGTAAAATGATAGTGACACTGAACGTACCTTCAGGTGACCCCAAAAATAGAAATCCAGCGGATTCAGATCCGGAGACCGTGGGGGCCACGGCACAGAACCGCTGCGGCCAATCCACCTGTCGCGAAAGGTTTCATCTAGGTGGGCACGGACATCTGCTGCATAATGGGCGGGAGCCCCATCATGCTGGAAATACATATTCCTCCGAATCTCTAAAGGAATTTCTTCCAAGAGATCCGGAAGAACGTGCTCCAAAAAGTTTTTGTATGCTGGACCATTCAATCTATCTGGTAGCATGTATGGTCCAACAACAAACTCATCACAAATTCCGGCCCATAGATTAACTGACCAGCGTTCCTGTGCCGCCCGTGTGCGAATCGCAAACGGATTCTCATCGTCCCACACGTGCGAATTGTGGGCCTTAAAGCACCCCTCCCGTGTAAAGAGTGCTTCATCCGTCCACAAAACGTACCTGCAGAACGACGGATTCCGCGCGATTTCCCCCAACAGCCACCTTGAATACTCCATCCGCGGGGCGTGATCTCTGTGCAGCAGGAGTTGGGCCCGTCCACACTTAAACGGGTGCATGCCATATTCATGCATGTGCCGTTGCAGTGATGTCCGGCTGACACTAAAATAAAACAGAAAAGTACACTGTGTAGATAGCTTAATAGTGCGGTGGGTCGTGGTGAATGAGGCGATTCGGCGAGTCGTTTGTTTGATCGTTGCGTGTGCGTGCATGCGTGAGCGACAACGAGCCGCCATGCCATTGTCGGTGATCGGCGTCGAAACGCGAGCGAGCAGACTTCTGTTTCTTTCAGATTCCGATAATGATATAATTATTTTGGTATGCATCAAAAGAATTTATGCATTCCTAAGTACAACGTCTACATTATTACAGGCAAATGTTTACATATTTGAAAATTTAAACTTACCCCACTCGCCTGCTGACCTCTCGTACACTCTGCGTACCATCCCGGAAGAACTCTTCCATCCCCGCGTCCAACCGTGCCATCGGGACTTCCCTTGTTCGGCCCGTTTCTGCACGACTCGGTTGTATCGTGCGATTCGAAAATATGCGGTACGCCAGCCGCCGGAAGGTTCCCTCGTCTGGGGCCCGTTGACCGGGATGCGCCTCCCGGTACTTCTTAACGGCAGCGCGGGCATTGCCGTCACACTTCGCGTACAAAAAAAACATTGTATAATACTCGTTATTACTGAACGACATCTTTCTCCGTTCGTTCACAGAATGGCTCGACAAGTCTAAGTGTTTGTCGTATCCAAGTTGTTAAAAAACAAATAGATAGCAAATAATTAAAACAAACGAACGTTCAGCTGGGCAAACGCCTAGACGTTCAGAGTCAAACACTTAGACTTGTCGAGCCATTCTGTGAACGAACGGAGAAAGATGTTACCGGCTTGGCCGTAAAATCAGATGTTCGGAGACACAGTTTTTTAAACGTAGGGAACAATAAATCGTTCTAAAGTATCTAAAGTATACCAAAATTTCAAAGTGGCAGTGAAAGTGACCGTGATGTGAAGTGAAGTTAAGTGACAGTGCTAGAAAACTGACTGTAAGTGAAATGAGTTCACCGACCCGGCCGTATCATCAGCTGTTCAGGATTGAATCGTCAGGTCAGGATTAACCCGGTGTCGACTACAGTATTCCCTCGAAAGTTGCGAAAAAGAGCTACACGATAGTTGCGAAGAGTTTATCCCCACTCCTGGGGGGTATACCCCTAGAGGCGTCCTGAAGCTCGCTTGCCGATCAGTGTAACGCGATCCGGGTTCGGGTATATCGGTGAGGTAATACTAATTCAACGATGAAACTTTGCTATTTCTCATCCTTTTCTTATGAAATTTTTACACAGCATAGCTGACATTTTTCTGATTAAAATGACACCAAACACGATATAATTCGAACTATATTTACTGGCTTAATTAACGTTAATAAGTTTCGACCGCAGAAAAGGATAGGTAGTAAAAAGAAAAGAGAAGCTGCGATCGTCTTTTGGCTTGGCTGCTCGGCCGCTTATCTTTACTCGCTGTCCTTTTCTACGTTCGACGCTGTCGGCAAATTTCAAACAACGTAGGAACTACACGAAAGTTGCGAACGTTCAGTCCCGAGGCTTTCGCAACTTTCGAGGGAATACTGTACCCACTTCCGTGGAAGCAGGTTAATTCGTGGACGAATGGGTAAGTTTACCCAAATTTAAAATTTTTTTCCATTTGCTGCACGCAGAACACGACTTCAAGGGCCGATTTATGGTTTCCACGTTTAGTGGAGAATTGGCGACAGAAACCGATCACATGGCGTGGGATCGGCCCTTGATGTCGTGTTGATGCGTGCAGCGTGATCGGTTGGCGACGAGAAGGCCTCCGTGCGCCATGACCGTTTGCAATACATCGCGCCTACGTTCGTTAATGTGCGTGTCGTGTGCGTGTGGAAACAAGTGCGAATCAGATCTGTATCGATTGCCGGGACGTGGCATTTAAATTCTAAAAATAGGTCAGGATCGGTACAATGACCATATGGCAAGACACCGTCGAAGCAGGTAAATTTGCGGTCGAATGGATAAGTTTATTTAACTACCCTTTTCTAACATTAATCATCCAAACACTTTTTTCATAATTAATAAAACACTTTATTCGTTTCGGAAAACGAATAAAAGTATGGAACAGTTATTAAACGACTTGTTAATTAAATTGTTATTGATGAATAACGAAAAATTATACACTATTCTTAATGTAAGACGATTGTAATATTTGCCGTACGGTGCCCCTCGATGCACCCGATTACGGGCGCTGTAATTGGCCAGTGTTTTTCGTTAATAACTAAAAAACGAAGCTTCAAACAATATTTTGGTCAAGGAAAAAGTTGTTCAGAATCACCTCAGCTACCCCTTTTTTAAAAATACTGTGCGAGTTCCGGGCCACCCTGTATACATACATTGTATCTACGCTGCACCAGACATGGGACCGTCGCTCTCTTGTTTTCAAATCTTTCCGCGCGTGAACGTTTACGCACGCAGAAACGCTTGGTCATTGGTGAAAGTGAAATACAAAATATGGAGTGAGTGAGAAAGGCATTTTGGGGTATGGCCACCCTTGTGGCTAGCTAAAGTTTGATCGTCAGAAAAGAAGCATCCGTGCCACAGGCAACATCGTAAGTACCTTCACGCTTACTATCCGTCTTTTTCAATATATGCACCGGTTATTATGAAAGTGGCCTAAATCCATTTTTTTAGTTTATTACATTTCACTTATTGTTTTACATACATATTATTATATCAACATGATACATAATAAACGAAAAATTCTTTTTTTTAATTTCAACTAACGCCACTTTCATAATAACTGACACACTATCGCCATAGTATTTTTTTAATTTTTTCTTTAAAATATATTGTGAAAATGTGATTGTTGAGTGTACAAGTGTTTCTTACGCTCGGTCAGAGATTCGGGTATTCTATCTCACGTAGATTATTGGACTTGTTTTCAGATGTGTCATACGAAAGAAGTGGTCAAAGACACGGCCCGGCGTCGGAGCCAGCCCCGCCTTCGAAGCAGATCATCAAGTGGCAGCCAGCTCCGACATTGGTTGTAGTTACCGTTAAATGTGGGAAGCGTTAAAGTAGGTAGCTTTACATGTGTACTCATTCCCTCTTCTACTCGCTGTATGAGCGGTGAAGCTGAAGGGTTCTGAATGCCTGATTGTGTTTGTCGAGATATCATTTGCCTGGCTTTACTTACAACCTCATAATATGCATCTTCAAATGCGCGTCGCTCTGCATCAAACTGCTGTTCTAAGATTTCTGCTGCTTCCTCTCTCCAATCTGCACTTTCAGGTACAGTTTCGCCCCTGATAACTTCCTCCAATTCTGTTTGAATTCTTTCAAAGTCTACCATTAAAGATTCTACCCTAACCAACCTGTCAGGTACTTGTGATATTTTTTCTTCTGTACATGCTTCTAAGAATGCCTTGAACCGTGTCAGCTGTGCCTTTACTTGGCCACGTTTTATACTTAATGCCTTTGCGTTCGACATTGTTTATGTGTAGAGGATATTGTGAATTAGGAAATAATTGTGGTAGAAGGATGGAGACTCACTTACCCCTTGAAGAGTTGACTGAAGTTGCTTCTGCGTTGCCCAAATCTCGAACCCTCTGGCAGTAAAATGCGTCGTATGAAACGCCTTAGTATTGTAGTAGTGCGTAGAATATGGTAATGTTCTGTACTCGCACTGATGCTTGCACGTGTGTGTGAGGCGTGTTCGACGCCCTCTTGCTTCATACTTGAATGTCTGAATGTGTGCGTGACCGCGTGGTCGACGCCGGCTTGATAGGTTAGGTGCGTGAACACGTGTCTCACGATTGCTTGGTTTGGTGTATTTCACCACTTACTTGACTTGCTTTGCACTTGTTATTACTTATTCGCACTTGATGCGCCTTTTTATGCCGTTTAGTAATTTAGGCACTTACTTTCCTTCTCTTTCCTTGTTTTAGATTCCCGACGTCACGGCGTGCTTCACTTTCGATAACGATTTATTGAATTCTTGTTACTTCTGGATCCGTTGATCCGGCTCGGTAGGACCATTTTTATGTTGGATTTAAGAATGTACAGTCAATAAAATGTTGGTTGCACAAACTTTTAAGCTTTATTCTCGTAAAAAATGCTTTGTCGCGATACGCAGTGTCCGTGCTCGTGACACTTTCGTTATCGCATATGGTCCTAAATATTTCTGTTTAATTTTGAGTTTGGGGCCGAATTGCGTTCTTTTAATAAATACCAAATCGCCTTTTTTGTATCGCTTCGCTGGTTTACAACGTTTATTGTACTGTCTCCTATTTTCCTCTTGCATTTTTAATAAATTTTCTTTGGCTAATATTCTCATTTCGTCGCGGCTTTCGTCGTACAATTGTATAGCTTCTTGTTCGATATGTGTAATGATTTCGTGGTCTTGCTCAATTTTCATTTTTACTCCGAAAAGAACTTCGAATGGTGTCATTCCTATGCTTCTCTGAAATGTACTATTAATGCATTTTTGTACTTTGCTTACGTGCTTGTACCATTGATCTTTATTGCTTAGTGATAATTTAGTTAAAACCGATACTATTGTACTCTATTCCCTCTATTTCACAATATTGCCGAAAATCTGTCGATGTAAACGTGGTTCCTCTCTCAGACTTCTTTTGTGTTAACTGTCTTCGTGGGATATAACCAAGTAAATTTTGAAAAACCATCAACTACCACAAAAATGTATTTGTATGCTTTACCCGTCGTTGTCATAGAACCTACGTGATCGACATGATAAGTACTGAGCGGTCTGTCTCCTTTTGGAATGGGCATTAATTCGCCTTCTCTTTTACCTAACTTTTTCTCTGATACTATACAAGGAATACAACAACTCATGAATTTTTTTATTTTGTCTTCTAAATTCGGAATATAATATACTGATTCGATGTTTTCTTTCATCTTTCGCACCCCGAAATGACCATTGTCACGCGCTCTTCTTATTATTTCGATTTGCATACACGAAGGTATGACGATTAAGTTTTTATATCGTTTTCTATAATATAATCTTCGTACGCTTCTTTTTCTAAGATGTATCTTATTGTTCGAAGTCTTTCTTCTTCTGCTTATTTTTTTTTAATCATTATCAGTAACTTATCCTCTATTATTAACACTGGATACCGACTAAGCGCGTCTACGTGTTTGAGACGGGTACCTTGGCGATGTTCTACATTGTAACTGAACTCCTCAAGGGTCAATGCCCAACCAAATGGCCTTCTCAGAAATTCGTATTGCGCATTCTGTGTTACAAAGGCTGTGTATTTTATACTTTCTTCCGCGACTGGTACATGCAAATAGCTGTTTTTTAAATCGATAACCGAAAATATGCGTGCATTCGTTAATTCGTCTATTTTATCTTCGATAAGTGGCATTGGGAAATGGTCGCGTTTGATTTTTTTATTTAGTTGTCTATAATCTATACATATTCTGTACGTGCCGTTCTTCTTTGGTACAATAACTACTGGACTTGCAAATTCGCTAGTACTTGGTCTAATAATCCCGACCCTCAGCCAATCATTGATTTGTTGTGCTAATATCGCTTTCTCCTTAGGTGCTAAACGTCGCGGTCTTAGATTAACAGGGGTGTTATCGTTTAATGTAATCCTTGTCTGTACCTTTGTATTAACCTTTTCTGCTGGCTGATATTCATTGATTATGTTTTCTCTTTTGCCTTTGTATGGGTATTTTACGTCTATTTCACTTTTAACGCTGTACATAATTTGTCTTAATCCTTTGAACACTTCACCGATGCTTTCCGTGTTGTTTCCTTCGTCTACCCCCCTGACTTCTTTGTCTCCGCGGCTGACTTGTTCTTCCTCTCCGGGACTTCCGCTGTTTGTAGTTGCGATTTCTGGTACTGGTATTTTTCGTATGTTAACTATTTCACCTTGACTCAGCCGTATGACGACGTTTTTTAAGAAGTCTGGGCCCAATATTACGTCGTGCGGTATTGAATGCGATGGGACGACGCAGAATTTGGTCTTATGCGTCACTTCGTTTATGTTCGTCTCGATGTCAAAGACGCCGATGACCTTCGTCGTCGCGTTGCCGGCTCCTGTTATCTTCATTGGTGTCGGTGTCAGTGGTGGCTGGCCAATTTCTATGAATTTGTTCTTTCGCATTAGTGAAATATCGCTTCCAGAATCAATTAATGCGCAACATTCTCTGTCGTTAATTTTTAGTAATTACGTTGCTCTGGGGTTTGAGATACAATTAATCTTTGCCATTTTACTGTTGTCTTCGTGTTTCACGTTACATTTATTGGCTATATGGCCGAAATTGTTGCATTTAAAGCTCTTTGGTCCTTTACCCTTGTTTGGACACGTCATGTTCTAGTGATCCACATGTGTTGCAGTAGGATTTCTTTACTTTGCTCGGCGTATATTTCTTTTCTCTTGTATCTTCTCTTTTATTGTAACCTATCTTCTTTTCATCTATCTTCTTTATTTTATCGTATAGGTCGAGGTTGGTTTTCAGTTCTTGTAGTGTGCGTGATTGATATAATATAGACTTGTTATATTCTTTGTCTCGTATTCCATTGATAATATATTCGATAAGGGCATTATCTTCAATATTACCTTCGCTAGCTATTTCACGCATTGTGTATATGTATTGCCGTCCAGTCTCATGCGGTAGTCTTTTTCGTTGATATAACTGCGAATGTATTGTGGCACTGTTTGTCTCGGTTTTTAATTCTTTTTTCAATCTTCTTCGTAATTTGTCCCACGTGATAATACCTCTTTCCGTCGTTATGAACTGTTTTGCGGATCCTCGCCGCATTCGTTTTGCATAAATCAGCATTTGTAGGTCATTCCATTGCAATAACGTACTCATGTCTTCGAAGTCCTGTATCCATTTTTTGATCGGTAATTTGTCGTTACCTGTAAATGAGGTAAGGACTCTTCAACGTCCTTAATCGTGAATGGACTAGGTTGTGCCGTATGCATCTTGCCCCTTGCCTTGTCTTGTTTATACCTCAAATTTTGTTGACCTTTTTTTTCTGTGGCTTCTATTAATTTTTCCGGGATTTGTTGTAGATTGTCTTTTCTCCCTGCAGGTTGCTCCATAACCATTTCTTCTAAATATTGATCCAAAAATTATATATTCCCCTCTTCATCTACATGTCTTTTTTAGTTCTTCTTCTAATTTTATCCATATTTTTCTGGTCTGATGTCTCCTTTTTAAGTTATTTTTTATTTTCGCATAATTACTTATTTTTGAGTAATGGATTTGTGGCGTTGAAGGTGAGGTCGCGAAGAACTCCAGTTAATTAAACTATGACTTTAATAGAATAAATAGCTTGTCCATCGGTAACGTAATCAAGCACGTAAAACGTTGAATCGGTTTGTGTGCGCAAGCGGTGGCGCCTCCGGCCTTCTCCAAACCGCGTGGCGTATAGGGGAAAAACAGAATTCCCCAATACTCCCCCTCGAAACGCGGGTGATCCAGTCCTAGCGTGATGAGCCCAGTCCCAACAAATCACAAGAAAACAGCTTCGTGAGCACGTCCGCCCCCATGTCCTCGGTAGATACATGGTTGATGTCCACCAGCTTTTCCTTTAATGCCGATCTCACGAAACGGTGCCAGATGTCGATATGCTTGCTTCGGGCGTGGAACACCGGATTTCCCGCAAGCCTTAGTCGCCTCAATCAGCGCCATATACTCTGATTCTGTCGTCGACAGGGCCACGGTTCTCTGCTTCTTCGCGTCCCAGGATACCTGTCCGCTACTCAAAATGAATGAGTAGTCGGTATAGGATCGCCTGCCATTCAAGCAGCTGGGCCAATCCGCGTCGACGTAGCCCCTCAGTGGATCAGCATTTGGTTCGAAAATCAATCCCAAGTCCATGGTCCCCTTCAGATATCGCAGAAGCCGCTTGGCTGCTGTCCAATGCATTCGGCTGTAATTGTTGCAAAATTAGCTTAGAGCACTT
Source organism: Nomada flava (assembly GCA_951802745.1). Lineage (NCBI taxonomy): Eukaryota > Metazoa > Arthropoda > Insecta > Hymenoptera > Apidae > Nomada > Nomada flava. The sequence continues at coordinate 12,142,953 of OX637903.1, forward strand.
ACCGCAAAAGCGATATCCGTCCTGGTTGTCACGGCCAAGTACATCAGTGCACCAATTAATTCTCTGTAGGGATGATTCCTATCTTCCGCGCTCACTTCTCCTTCAGCTTTCTTCAGCTTTACGTTGACATCCATCGGAGTGCCAGCTTCTTCCGGCCTGGCGTAACCCATAGAGGCGTAAACCCTTCCGCAGTCGACAAAGCTTGTCTCCCACCCGCAGCTCCGCCAGCATGGACTCAGCCTTCCTCCTAAGGTCGCTGTTCTTACCTTCGGATCGGATAAGCATCTCCAACCCTTCCCCTAATAGTTCAGGTGCCTCCATCAGTACCTTCTCCTCGAGAAAACCGTTGAGATAGGCCGTCGCGATGTCGAACTGTGGAATCCACATTGTTGGGGCGCGAACAGGGAGCCGCGAGGCCCATTGGAGAGTCGACCGTATTTCCTTTGTGAAACCAGATTTTCGCGCGACCGGTAGCGACAGCTACCGTTTTTCATCGTTAGTGACGGGACCTCCAGCGGGAGCAGCGTTTTTTGGTCACTCTCTTGCGTAGCAACTACGATCACGCACGATACGTCGAACTCTCCAGAAAAAGGAAATCAACGAAGATCAATTGAGAAAGCGCGTGCACGAGAGCGTGCACAATTTACTGTAACCATTTCAGTAATAAACATGGTCCTTCGAGCCGGATGAGAAACCAGTGATAGTGTAACACTAACAATTCAGCAATTATAGCAAAAGTTCTCGAGTGTTTGATAGCGAAGGAAGTGAAGTAACAGAACGATTCGATATCCGTATAGCCGTGATCATCGAACGAAAAGGACAGCTTTTCGTGCAACAATCGAGCAGAAGGGGTGTAGCAGCATAGGAGAAGAGTCAGCCTGTAGCAGGCGGAAAAGATAACTGATCATCAGGACGTTATCAGAGGGCGTGAACTAGCAGACCAGAAGCCGCGGAGACCAGAGGCCGCGGATTTGGTATCAGTCAGCGAAGACCCACCATATCGACGGACAGTCGAAGCTGCCGTCAGGAAATCTCGTCTGGTGAAAGGTCAGTCCCCGTTTCTTTCTGTCCGTTTCCTATCCCATTTGCATTACTAGTACTGCTACTATCGGCGCAAATATGTCGACGGAATTTCGGGATTTGAGGATCGCGAGGGGCCAGATCAAGGCCGCGGTTACTAGAGCTCAAAAATATGTCGACGGGGCCGATTCGGAAATTGCTGACACGTCGCAAATTAGGCTGCGTCGCGAGGGCATACACGGTAAATTTCGCGAATTTGAGGAAGTGCAAAAACAAATCGAATTAATCGATACCGAAGTCGATCACGAGACCGAGCGCGGAGTTTTCGAAGGTGCGTATTATGCGCTGGTGTCGAAGTTTGATCGGTTGCTTCTCGGGGTGGGGGCAGCTTCCTCAACGCCTCCCCAGCAATCGACGGAGGCCATCGATAATAACAGGATCCGTCTGCCAAGAATAGACTTACCGCAGTTTAGGGGTTCCTATGAGGAATGGTACCCGTTCCGCGATACATTTATATCGCTGGTCCATGATAACGCGTCTCTGTCGCCCATTCAAAAATTTCATTACTTGCGTTCTGCCTTAAAGGGTGACGCGGCTGACGTAACGCGGTCCCTTGAAATTTCGGCATTAAATTATGCGGAAGCATAGAACATGCTTAAAACACGTTACGATAACAAACGTCTTATCGTTCAGACGCATCTAAGGTCTCTTGCCGATTTGCCGGCGCTACAGAAAGAAAACGGGGTCGCGTTGCGTCAGTTGCTGGACGGGACGCTTAACCATACACGAGCCCTTGAGGCGTTAAAAACCATTGCGACGACTGGCTCGTGCATATTATTGTGGGCAAATTGGACGCGACTACAAATAAGGAGTGGGAGACGAAGTTCTCACCGTTGAATTTGCCAACTTTCCAGCAATTAATCGAGTTTTTAACACACCGCTGTCAGGTACTAGAAGCAGTAGCAGGAAAGCTCTCCTCCGGGAATTCGAATCAAAATACGAATCTAAATAACAGGCAAAGACCGCGACAGGCGCTTGCTACTCATGTCAGTTCAAAATCGTTCACGTGCCCGGTATGCAAAGGAGATCATTTTATACACCAGTGCGACAGTTTTAACGGAATGTCAGTTGGGGATCGCATAAAGGAAGCCAAGGCAAGAAAGTTGTGCTTGAATTGCCTTAGGTCAAGTCATTACGCGAACGCATGCGGCTCGGGTTCATGCCGAAAATGCGGCGGCAGGCACAACACTTTGTTGCACGTATCGTCGGGATCTTCTCGAAAGAATATGGCAGTAGCGAACAACGAATGCGCGCACGCGAGCGGCGACACAGTAGTGTCGAATGTCAGTCACGGGGCGCCAGTCGGAGCGTGTCAGCAGATACTGCTCTCGACTGCACTAATTGAAGTCCACGATAGCCAGGGAAACGCAGTAACAGCCAGGGCGTTACTCGATTCGGGATCGCAATCATGCTTCATAACCAGCGATTTATCTAAGCGTTTAAAACTCAAGCAGAGACCGTTTGAGGTGCCGATCGTGGGCATAAATCAGACAGTGACGCGAGCGTGTAATCAAATCACAATCAAATTTAAATCACGATACAACAATTTTAACCGGGCCGTCGATTGTATCGTATTGCAGAAAATTACACAAAACCTCCCCGCAATATCCATAGGCAACGACGCTTTTAAAATTCCAGCCAATATTAAATTGGCAGACCCAACATTCCGGAACAGTTCGAAAGTAGACGTTCTGCTCGGCGCCGAAGTATTCTACGATCTGTTAGCCGTCGGTCAAATCAAAGCAGCGCGGTCGCACCCGTGCCTTCAAAGGTCGCAGCTGGGTTGGCTCGTTTCCGGACGCGCGTTTTGTACCAACAACCTCCCAGGAGTCACGGAGTGCAATTTAGTATCACATGACGGAAATCTCGAGGAAATAATCGCAAAGTTGTGGGAAATGGAGAGCTACTCGAATAAGGGCACGCGCACGACGGAGGAAAGGCACTGCGAGGAACATTTCGAGCGCACGCACAAACGAAATGCCGACGGTCGTTTAATTGTCGAATTACCCGTAAAAAACGATAAACTGCGCGAGCTCGGTAATAATAGGCTGACAGCGTTGAAAAGATTTTACAATTTGTAGCGCAAATTGAACAAGCAAGCTGAATTGAAGCTGGAGTATTGCAAGTTTTTAAAGGAATACGAAGCGTTAGGTCATATGAAAGTAGTGCCGAACAACGAAGCGGCGTCCTTTGATAAGTGCTACTATATGCCTCATCACGTGGTGGTGAAACAAAATAGTTTAACGACGAAGCTAAGAGTAGTTTTCGACGCGTCTAGCAAATCTGAAACCGGAGTTTCTTTGAATGACGCGTTAATGGTAGGACCGAGCATTCAGCAGGACCTTTTTTCAATAATCGCCCACTTCACGACGCATGCATACGTTATTACCGGCGACGTTGCCAAGATGTATAGACAGGTTTTGGTAGACGACTCACAGACTAGATTGCAACGAATACTCTGGCGCGATGACGAATCAAAGCCGATAAGCACATACGAGCTCGTGACCGTCACATACGGCACAGCGTCGGCCTCCTTTCTGGCTACCAAATGCCAACAAGAAATTGTGAGAGTCAAGGGGGGGGTTTCACCGACAGGCGCGGCAGTCATCGGGCGCGATTTTTACGTCGATGATCTTCTAACGGGTGCCAACTCAATCCCAGAGGTGATTGAAATACGCGATAAGGTGGTCGGCATCTTAAGCGAGGCAGGTTTCATTCTTCGCAAATGGGCCGCGAACGCGCCGGAATTATTACGGGGAATTCCGGATCAGTCTACACCAGGGGTGGTGTTGAATTTAAACAAGGACGATGATATTCGCGCGTTGGGTGTGCAGTGGTACCCGAGCGGCGATCTCTTTCAGTACGCAGTTCCTAGCACGATGTCGCGGCGATTCACAAAGCGTACAATATTGGCTTCCGTGGCGAGAGTTTTTGACCCGTTAGGCTTGATAGGGCCCGTGATTGTCACGGCTAAAATTATAATACAGCAGTTATTGCAGCCGGGGCTGGATTGGGATGAATCCATACCGACTGCTTTGAATACATGTTGGTCTCAGTACGAAAAACAGTTACCGCTGTTAAACGAGATCAAAATAGACAGGCACGTAATTTGTAAAAACCCGATTAAAATTGTAATGCACGGCTTCTCCGATGCATCGGAGAAGGCGTATGGCGCATGCATATATGTGGTATCAACGGATGCCTGTGGAAAAATACTTCGTCGTCTGTTGTGCGCCAAATCAAGAGTGGCTCCTTTAAAAAATACGTCGTTGCCGAGATAGGAATTGTGCGGAGCTTTACTGCTCGCGAGACTCATGCACAAATTAAAGGCGGTACTGTGTATACCGTTGGATAGCGTGCACTGTTGGTGTGATTCGGAAATAGTTCTGGCTTGGATTGGATTTCCGTCGCGCACCTGGACTACATTCGTTGCAAATCGGGTATCCGAGGTGCAAGAGTTGCTACCTGCGGCGTACCGGGGACACGTGCCTTCGGCACAGAACCCAGCAGATATGATTTCGAGAGGGGTTACTTTTGAGGCAGACGAGCGCTGGCCTAAGGGAGAACTTCGCGAGTTTAAAACCATTTATTGACGAGGAGGGTGTGGTGCGTGTCGGGGGCCGGCTCCAAAATTCTAAACTATAATTTAACAATAAACACCCAATATTGCTGCCAAAATCTCATCCGCTTACCACGTTAATAGTAGAATACGAGCACAAAAAAAACCTTCATGCAGGTCCTCAAATGACACTCGCCGCCGCGCGTGCCACTTACTGGCCAATAGCAGGAAAAAGCACTGTCAGGAACATCGTGCGCAAATGCGTCACCTGTTTCATTGCCTGCCTGAAACGATTCATGGCCATAAGGGGCAAACCTGCTAACATTTTTTCTGATAGTGGCTCCAATTTTGTGGGGGCAAATAGGGCTTTAAACGATTTGCAAATACAGGTATTCGACGGTGTGGCTCGTAAGAAAATAAGCGAGCTACTAGCCATGGAAGGGGTAAATTGGCATTTCATTCCGCCTGGGGCCCCAAATTTTGGCGGATTGTGGGAGGCGGCGGTGAAGTCAGCTAAATACCATTTGAAGCGCGTGGTGGGAAATGCCTCCTTGCGATTTGAGGAGTTGTACACAACACTAACGCAGATAGAAGCAGTACTGAATTCTCGTCCGCTCACACCTCTGTCCTCTGATCCTCGCGACCTCAATGTCATCACACCAGCCCATTTCCTTATCGGGGACTCCTTACTATCAGTTGCGGAGCCTGATTTGACAGATGCACCGATCAATCGGCTATCTCGATTACAAAACATCGAGCGGCTGCGTCAACATTCTGGCAGCGTTGGTCCAGGGAATACTTGAACCTGCTACATCAGAGGCCCAATGGAGCCTCAAGGACCGATCAACCACTGCAGGAGGGCATCTTGGTGGTAATACTCGATGACAACCTACCACCTCTAAGATGGCTGATGGGCAGAGTTGTGGAGACGTTACCAGGCAAGGACGGGGTGGTCAGAGCCGCCATGATCAGGACAGCCAAGGGAACCGTGAAGCGACCAGCCTCGAAACTTTGCATTTTGCCAGTAGAAATTTAAGAATTTTTTTGAAGTGTAAACTTCTTTAGGCGCTTCACGCTCAGAATTTTGCTGGGGAGTGAATGAGTCTGATGCGACACGCTTGGAAGCGCGTCAGGCTTCGGGTAAAATCGAGGAACCGAAGCGCGTCAGGCTTCGGGTAAACTCGAGGAACCGAAGCGTGTCAGGCTTGGGGTAAACTCGAGGAACCGAAGCGCGTCAGGCTTCGGGTAAACTCGAGGAACCGAAGCGCGTCAGGCTTCGGGTAAACTCGAGGAACCGAAACGCGTCAGGGTTCGGGTAAAGTCAAGGAACCGAAGCGCGTCAGGCTTCGGGTAAACTCGAGGAACCGAAGCGCGTCAGGCTTGGGGTAAACTCGAGGAACCCAAGCGCGTCAGGCTTCGGGAAAACTCGAGGAACCGAAGCGCGTCAGGTTTCGGGTAAAGTCAAGGAACCGAAGCACGTCAGGCTCGGCGCGACACGGTCAACGCGACACGCTCAGCGCTACACGGTCAACGCGACACGGTCAACGCGACAAGCTCAGCGCTACACGGTCAACGCGACACGCTCAGCCGACACGCTCAGTTCGGGTAAACTCGGGAGCCGAGATCGTCAGGTTCACGAGGTAGAACAAGAGAAATATCGATGGTCAGGACTGTCGATAATTTCCGATAGTTGGACGATCGACCATCGATAATTATCGATAGTGATTGAATGTGATATGTATGCATATGTTGTACATACATAAGTAATGTAAGGATGAGCGCTCTCTCTGGCAGCCAAGGCAATTACGTTAAGCGCAGAGGAAGAGAGCGCTCTCCTAAAAACGCGCAGATACAGTTCAATCCTGTAAAAGGATATAATATTCTTTGAATTGCAGATTCTTTCGTACGCAAGATCACACAGAAAGCCAGCGTTTAATGACTAAATACTATCCGAATCGTCAGTTATAGAACAAATGCTTATCATCAAATTACCAAACATTTTTAAATTCTCGGCATTACGAATGTCAACCCACATTTTCGATGTACTATCGATAGTAAACATATATTATCGATAGTTTTCGATAGTAGCAACCATCGATAATATCGATAGTGCCATCGATATTTCTCCATCACTAGTGCTTAGTTTACGTTCTATACCTAATTCTACTTGGTATTGGTCGGAAAGGAAAAAGGATCAATTTGCTATGATGAGGCAATTAGGTAAACCGACTGTATTTTTCACAATAAGTGCTAATGAAATAGGGTGGTCTGATTTGCTACAACTATTGTATAAATTGAAAAACAAAGATTGTATCACGAAAGAGGCAGTAGAAAAATTACATTACATGGTGAAAAGTACTCTCATCAACGAAGACGTTGTTACTTGCGCCATATACTTTAATAAATTAGTCAATATCATAATGAATATTCTTCAATCAAAGAAATGTAGCCCTTTTGGAAAGTTCAGGGTTCTCCACTATTTCAAGCGCATTGAATTTCAGCATAGGGGCAGTCCTCATGCGCACATCTTAGCTTGGCTTGATAACGCGCCGACAGATGCTCTTAATAAAGATTATGATAAGGCAATTGAACTGATAGATGCCTTAACATCAGTTTCAGCATCGAAAGTATCGGGAAATATAAAACTTCAAACATATAAACATATGTAGGAACTGGAGAAAATGAAGGGGAGTCATTGGGAATCGAACCCGAGACTTTCTGGTGGTAGGCACTGATCAGTCCATCTACGCCACGGCTCCTTCTTAGGCAACGTGGTTCTTAAGTTCCTCTTATGTTCTTTGATGGAGGCGCCCGATCCCACACATACATTCACGTGCTACAAAAAAATAACTTCCCATAAAGCACAAAAATGTAGATTTGAAGCTCCTTTTATGCCATCAAAAAAAACAATGATATTAAGTTCAATGAAAGATACAGAGGAAGGATAGAACAATTATCGTAAACACTATGCACAAATAAGAGTACGATTGGAAAATGAAGATTTTGTAGACATGGACGATTTTTATAAACGTAATGGTATAAATTGCGATGAAGAATATTGCAATATTATCAGAGCAGGAATAAATAGACCAAAAGTTTTCGTAAAACGAGAACCTTTCGAAAAATGGCATAATCCTTTCAATCCATTCATATTTAATATTGTCAAATCCTTAATAAAAAAAAAAAAAATATATTGTCAAATCCAATACAGACTTCCAATTTATAACAGAAGAATATTCATGTGCAGCTTATGTAGTAGAATATGTAAATAAAACAAATAGGGGTGTAAGTCACTTGTAAAGGAAAATAATCGAAACAATGAATGGACATCCGGAATTTGATATCATTGAGATAACCAAAAACATAAGTGTGAACATACTAAATCATACAGAGATCACAAGTCAAGAAGCTGCTTGGTATGTACTACGGGAACCAATGTCAAAAACTGCATTAATTATCTTATATATTCCAACAGTATGGCCAATTGAACGTCAGCGAGTAAGAAAAACTATGGAAGAGTTGAGTAAATTAGAAGGTGATAGTAATGATTATTGGAAACAAAACTGGTTTGATAAGTACGAGAAAAGACCAGAATACTTGGAAGATATTACATGAGCACAATTCGTATCAAGATATACAAAAAGTTTAAGTTTAAAAGTTTAAAAGTATACACTTCGGTCGTGCGGTCTTAAGCGCACACTAGTTTAACTGTTTTGTATTACCTTTACTGTATTCACTGCTCACATATTATTTTGTTTGGACTTCCGTTTCATGCATGTTTTCGTTTCGTTATAAAGTACCGAGTGTCCGTGATTACACTATAGTTAATAAGTTAGATTATTACACATAATATTGCATCTTTTGTAAATTAGTATTACGAATAGGATTAAGCTTTTGTTTTATTTCGCCATTGTTTGCATTGGAACGCCTGGCCTTCCAAGGGGGGCGGCATGTTGGGGCGCGAGCAGGGATCCGCGAGGCCCATTGGAGAGTCGACCGTATTTCCTTTGTGAGACCAGATTTTCGCGCGACCGGTAGCGAAAGCTACCGTTTTTCATCGTTAGTGACGGGACCTCCAGCGGGAGCAGCGTTTTTTGGTCACTCTCTTGCGTAGCAACTACGATCACGCACGATACGTCGAACTCTCCAGAAAAAGGACATCAACGAAGATCAGTTGAGAAAGCGCGTGCACGAGAGCGTGCACAATTTACTGTAACCATTTCAGTAATAAACACACATTCCGTGCTGGACCGCTACAGCGACGCACAGACGTACTGAGCTTAGGCGCGCTACTGGTGCAAACGTCTCATTGAAGTGAATCCCAAGGCTCTGCGCGAACCCTCGCGCTACTATCCGAGCCTTCCGTCGCTCCTAATTTCCGTCCGATTTGAACTTGTTCCGCTGTACGAAACGACCTCTGATGACGATTCCATCTTGTGGGCGGTCGACCAGATCCTATGTATTGTTTCTGAAGGGGGGCCCTACCTCTGCAGCGATTGCTCGGCACCATTCGTTTGCCTCCGTTCCTGATATGGCCTGCTTGAGAGGAACCTCTGTCAGGCCAGCTTCTTCGGGTTCCTCTTGTCAGATATCAGCATGTCGTTCCTGATACTGCTTTCGGGGTCTCCCTCTTAAACCTGCCATTATTTTCTTTGACCTTCCAGGGCCTCGTCTGGGCACCGTACCGGCGTTTTCAGGGTGATCTTCGCCTGGACGGTCCGCTGCCACTCCATCTTCATCCTCAGGATTCACCGATGGTACGACGCTCCGATGATCCTCCAATGACCTTATTTCGATCTCCGTTTTACGGCGTTCGTCACTTGGAACTTGTACGTTGACCTGTCGTCGGACGTCGAATTCTCTCGGGACAAAATCCTCGAAACCCCCCATGGAAGGTTTGAGATCGTCTGAGAACTTAATGCCTCTTGTTATTTCGATTTTCCTCTCCTTTGGATTCCAGACTCGGTACCCCTTGGATCATTTCGAACAGCCGAGAAGAACTCCTTCCTTCGCTCGTTCGTCGAATTTCCCTCTGTCCGGCGTTCTGTTCAAAAAGAAGACTTTAGATCCAGACTCTCGTAGGTTACTTACGTCCGGTGGACTTCCAGTCCACAGCTCAAACGCAATTGGTCCGCTCAAGGTTCTGCTCGGGCACCAGTTCCGTATATAGTTGGCAGCCATAATTGCTTCTGCCCAGAAGTATGATGGAAGGATCGATTGAATCAATAACCACCTTGCCATCCGAGAAGGGTTAGATTTTTTTCTCTCCGCAACTCCATATTGTTCCGGATTGTATGGGATGGCCAATCTTCGCAAGATTCCGTTTTGTCGCAGGTATTCCTCCGATTCTTTGTTCAGGTACTCCGTACCGTTGTCCGACTGAAGGCATTTTATCTTCCTTTGCTTTTGGTTTTCAAGCATCGCCTTGAATTCTCTAAAAGCATTAGACGCTTCATTTTTGTGCTTTAGAAATCTTACCTCACACCATCGGGACTTGTCGTCGATGAAGGTAATAATGTATTTCGCTCCTCCAGCCGATTGGGTCCTCATTGGACCACAGAGATCGGAGTGGATCAGATCCAGCAGTCCGCTCTTCCTCTCCGATTGTTTTGGAAATGGAGTCCTGGTCATCTTTCCGCGAGATCAGAGGTCACACTCCAGGTGCCCATTGCAATGTTCAATGTTTAAACCGCTCATCGCGCACGTTCGGCCACCCATTACGAAATCCTTGACATTTAAATGTCGTTCCAGACAACGTTCCAATGCTTTTGAGGAATTCGCCGAATAGTTCGCATCACGTGATGCGAGGCAATGCGGCTGTCGTCCCTTCTCGCGCACGAGATATAAATCGCCGACCCGTTTTGCGAGCAATTTTATGTTTTCGTCGTGACCAACAATGGCCGCACAGTGTTTTTTAAAAACTATGTTTTTACGTAATACGCGGCTTCGATGCTACTATCGGATGAAATGAGAGCCTAGTAAAACAGAGGTCGTAAATCTCTGTTTCGATTTCTATCGACACCGTCGCGCACGTATGACCCTACGACCGTTTAAGGAGATAGGGGTGGTAAATTGAATAAATGCTCGTTTAACTAACGAATTTTAACTCTTTAATAACTATTGTTGAAATAATGATAACAATATTTAATAAATTGTAGTGTGTAGTGTACTATCGAGTGAACTAAATTTGTGGGAAGATAATGTTTCCCGTATGTTTTGAAGTCAGAGAGTATAACGGTTCTTCTGCTTCTGAGTTAAGACCACTGAACGAATAAGAAGAGTAATGTTTCTTCCTTTCGTAGTATAGTGGATAAGATCCTGTCTTAGACTGCCTTCCTCGTCGAGTGTATCCTATCACGTCGACTCGGAAGTGTATTTTGGGCACGCTGATTGGATCTTAGAAAAAATAATTAATTGCCAATCAGCGTGTTTAAAAAGTGTAGACACACCTTTCCTTTACGCCCGAAGCGCGGCTTTTCCAAAGGAGGCGGTGCGACATTGACCGTTCCGGGTAAATCGCCAACGCACGGAAATTTCCGCCAGGATCCTAGAGCTTGACCTGGTCGTGCCTGTTGGGGCACAGCTGCGAGACCCTTTTGGAAACTTACGTTTATGACACATGCAATTAACAGTTGAGGCTGTAAAGTTTCGCTCGCGAAGGCTCGTGAGGGAATCGCCAATCAGGAAGTGACCGGGTGTTAAAATGAGAAGGTCGTTGGAGTCTGAGGAGATAGGTGTGAGAGGACGGGAATTGAGAATTGACTCAATTTCGATAAATAGAGTGTTAAAATCCTCGAATGTAAATAGCTCAGTACCTGCGACGCGAATGAGGTGGCGTTTGAAGGACTTTACAGGCGCTTCCCATAAACCGCCAAAGTGCGGTGCGCGTGGTGGAATGAAGATCCATTCAATAGATCTGTTCCCGAGAAAGGTCTGTACCTTTTTATTATGTTCGTCCGATCTGATGAGGTCCCGGAGCTCCCGCAACTCGTTGTTTGTCCCAACGAAATTGGTACCATTGTCCGAATGCAACTTAACGCAGAATCCGCGTCGCGCTAAGAATCTCTTGAGTGCCGCGATGAATGCTTCGCTGGTAAGATCGCTCACGAGTTCCAAGTGGACTGCCTTGACCGCGAGGCAAACGAAAACCCCTACGTACACCTTAATCCGCGTGCGATTTCGGTGACGTCGTTCCTTTATGAAAAATGGACCGCAATATTCGACTCCGACATTAGTGAATGGTTGAGATTCCGTCACTCTTGCTACCGGTAGGTCACCCATTACATAATTCGTGGGTGGCGGCTGGGCTCGGAGACAACCGAGACAGGCACGTAACGTCTTCCATACCTGGTTGCGTCCGTCGATGGGCCAGTACCGGCGTCTAAGGGCATACAGCGTGCCTTGAACGCCCGCATGTAATTGAGCATGATGCTCGGCCTCGATGACTAAATTTGTGACTCTTGTCTTTGGTAATATGATAGGGTGTCTTTGCGGGAAAGGTATTGACGAATGCTTCAGCCGGCCGCCAACTCGAATAATACCGTCTTTGGCCAAGAAGGGAGCTAGTCGTTGTATTGTGCCGGTATTGAGCCGGTGTTACGGTTCGATAGGCACCGCGACTCCTTGGAGAAATGTGCTTTTTGAAGCATCTTGATGATGGCATCATGGGAGTACTTCAATTCTGATGAGGTTAAGGCACCCTTGTTGATATTTGTTCTCTCCCATCGAAGGCAACGTGCGACGATCCGTTGCATTTTTTCCCATGAAGAATAATTGTCCAGGAGGCTGGTGTCCAGAGGGGTGGATGTTAGACAGGTTGCCGTCTTCTGTTCTGGTATGAACTCGTGTGGCGACGTGGCGAGTCTTGTTGCCACGAGAAAGGCTGGAGGAAATCCTCTGGATATTGGCCTCGCGAGATAAGGTCTGCCGGGTTATCTGAAGTCGGGACGTGTCGGCAATCTGCAACGTTGGTTTTTGTCTGGATTTCAGACACCCGGTTCGCGACAAAAGTCTTCAATGTGTGCGGAGAGGTTCTCAGCCAGTGGAGCACAATGGTTGAATCGGTCCAGAGGATGGTGCTGTGAAATTTGATGTGCAGAGCCCTTTTGGCTGTGTCAATGAATTTTGTCAGGAGCAGGGCTCCACAGAGCTCAAACCTCGGTATAGATTGGGTTTTTAATGGAGCCACCTTGGACTTTGCTAAAAGAAGCTCTACGGTTGTGTGGTCGTGCTCGTCCATTGAGCGAATGTAAAGACCGGCACCGTAAGCTTTCTCGCTGGCGTCACAGAATCCGTGCAACTCAGTCCTCGTTGGTGTATTTAGTACAGTTCTTCTCCGGAAGATGGTGTTGTTCAGGAGAGGTAGCTGCGTGTAATATTGCTTCCATTCGGTGTGAATGTCCATTGGTAAGGATTCATCCCAATCGACTTTAATGGTCCAGATCCTTTAACTTCGTCTTAACTTCGTACGAAATTGAATCTTTCGCAGAATCCCAAATTATACCAACAGTTTTCAGCGTTGAAGATTCGCCGAGATGGAGTTTTTTGTTTATGGCCTGTTCCGGTAGACCGTGTAAAAGTGACTCGTGGTTGGCTGCCCACTGACGGATGTTTAACGACGCTGTTGCTAATAATCGTGTTAGATCTTTTCATAAGGAGATGGCCTCCTCAATGGTTAATGCGTCGTCTACGTAAAAATCACGGAGCAATATTTGGGCGGCACGAGGAAACCGATGACCTTCGTCTTGGGCTAGCTGCGTGAGGCAGCGAATTGCCAGGTACGGTGCCGCGGATAGTCCAAACGTGACTGTTTTCAGCTCATATGTCTGAATTTCACCGGTCGCATCGCGCCAGAGAATGCGTTGGTACTGCTGGTCCTCTTCACGGACGAGGAACTGCCTGTACATCTTCTCGATGTCACCAGTTTATACATAACGGTGGATACGGAATCGCAGAAGAATATAGAGTAAGTCGTCTTGTATTTTCGGTCCAGTGTGCAGAACTTCGTTGAGGGAGATGCCAGTCGTCGTGGCCGCGGAACCGTCGAATACCACTCGGAAGCTTCGTAGTCTCGCTGGTGGTTTTGGCGACACCGTAACGAGGCAGGTAATATCCTCGTGGTGTATTTTGACTACCTTTGACCTTGGCCATGTGTCCAAGGTTGCGGTACTCTTCGATGACTGCGTGATACTCCGTTTTTAACCTTGCGTCACGTTGCAGCTTCCGTTCTAGGGACTCCAAGCGCTTCACTGCTCTCGATCTTGACTCCCCGAGTTGTGCCAATTTGTCCTTAAATGGGAGCGCGACGATGTATCGACCCTCAGCGTTACTCGTGACGTGCTGTTGAAAATGCATCTCGCAGAGCTTGCCGACTCCAATAGAGGCGGGAGTTGTGGTCCCTCTTTGATCTCCCAGAAACGTGTCAGGTCAAAATGGAGTGCGGCGGTTGCGTTGCAGGAGACGATTCGCGTTTTTGCAGGTGCTGGCGGGCTCCCTCCTATGACCCATCCGACTCTTGTCTTCTGCAGATATAAGTCGGCTCCATCGGGGGGAGACAGGTTGATCTGTCGGACACTTAAGAGCGATAATGCTGCTCCAGAGCCGAGTAGCAGGTCAATTGGTGCCGGACGATGAAATTCCGGATCTGCCAATTCCAGATTCTTCGGAATGCGTATCGACAAGCGATCAATCGGTTGATCCAGAATGAATGGGGCGATTCGCGGGATGGTTAAAAACGTCATCGTCCGTTGATAGTTGCTGACCCTTGAGCATATGGTGACCGCGATGGTGTGTTTCGCGACCGTGGATAGTGCATTAAGAACACCGATGGGGATGGAGCATTTTCTGCTTGGTAGCGCAAGCCTTTTTGCGAGGTCTTCGGTAATAAAATTGGTCGTAGCACCTGTGTCGATCAGCGTTCGGCAGTTGACTGGTCGTTGTTCCCTATCTAACGCGTGTAGTTTGGCTGTGACGAGAAACTCATTGTTTACCGTGTTGACGACGAACGCATTTGGCCGGCTTGTCCCCCTGGGATTCTCAGGTAGCTCTAGTCAATCGCTAGTTGCTACCTGCTCGACGCTATCCGGAGCCTGTAGCGGCTGGTGTAACAACGTATGGTGCTGCTTATTACATATCCGACATGACCCCTTCTTACACGCGTCGAAGTTATGCTCGGGTCTTAGGCAATTTGGGCATAACGAAGCTTTGTGACTAGCGGCTAGTCTCGATTCGACCGACATCGAGTGAAATTTCTCGCAGCGCCAAATGCTATGCTCGTCGTGGCAGATAGGGCAATTCATGGGGTTCGCGGACGGACTGGTCGCTCGTTTATTATCGCGTCGATTATTTGGCTTGTTTCCATTTGTCGCGGATACAAAAGCGTGGCTTCGCGCTTGGTGCCGATTGCTGGCCGGGTTTACGATCGTACCGCGACTGGATTGCCCGGGCGTCGACGCTACCCTTTGGGGTGCCGTTGGTGCGCAGGCTGCGCGTTTCTCGAGAAAATCGAGAAGTTGGTCATATGATTGCATCTGCTGGTCTTTCAAAGAAAGCTCCCACTGCCATTCGAGGTCACCGCTGACCTTTGATAAAATGATTGATATGATTGTCGTAGAAGGATACCCAAATCCCGATCGTACCGTCAAACGTAGGCAGACGCAATTCAGGTAATTTGATGTATGCGGGGGCTGTTACGGTGGTCGCGACTGAATCCGTCGTGTTGCGTCGTGGTGGCCCGTTCAAACTGTCCTTTTCAATAATGGAATTTGCTTGGGAGACTACGGATGTGTATCTTGCATGTAATTCGAATCGACGCAGCGATTCTGAGTCATCCAGTTCTTCCAATTCAAATTGAATGTCGTCAAAACGACCCCAAGCCTTATGTACAAGATCTAGACATGTTCGTAAATGCGCGATGTTGGCCTGCTCGGATTGTTTTGCGGTTTCGATTTCTTTTGCCAGCATTGTCGCGTAGCCGACTATATTGCCGCGTTTGCGTCGCAAGGTACTGAGACTAACACGCGAGGCGGATTGTTCGGAGGATTGTTCCGCCGATCTGGACATTGTGGTATGGAAAGAGATGGAATTGGCGAGAATTAACGAGTCTACCTTTACGATGCGAAGACTTCACGTTGCTGACGTTCTCTGTGATGCGTTGGTCTTGGATGTTCCTTGTTCGAGACGCTGCATTGACGTTGGAAGGTCCAATGGTCGCTGCGTAGTCCTGAAGTGGCACCCTTGTCCAACGTTGTATGACGATCCTTGAATTGCCTGAGCTATTCGGTGGCGTTGTGGCGAGAGTTCGCTTTCAATGGTGCGAACGATGCAGATTGTGCACTGGTACACTCACAACACAACGGTTTCTTTTTCTTTAATGTTTGTTTCACTGTTGATAGTTCCACTTGGTTTACAATGTATGTAACCCACACGTCACTGCGTATCCGGCTCGAAGAACCAAATGTTTTTACGTAATACGCGGCTTCGATGCTACTATCGGATGCAATGAGAGCCTAGTAAAACAGAGGTCGTAAATCTCTGTTTCGATTTCTATCGACACCGTCGCGCACGTATGACCCTACGACCGTTTAAGGAGATAGGGGTGGTAAATTTAATAAATGCTCGTTTAACTAACGAATTTTAACTGTTTAATAACTATTGTAGAAATAATGATAACAATATAACAATCAACGGATCAAACTGTAGTGTGTAGTGTACTATCGAGTGAACTAAATTTGTGGGAAGATAATGTTTCCCGTATGTTTTGAAGTCAGAGAGTATAACGGTTCTTCTGCTTCTGAATTAAGACCACTGAACGAATAAGAAGAGTAATGTTTGTTCCTTTCGGAGTATAGTGGATAAGATCCTGTCTTAGACTGACTTCCTCGTCGAGTGTATCCTATCACGTCGACTCGGAAGTGTATTTTGGGCATGCTGATTGGATCTTAGAAAAAATAACGAATTGCCAATCAGCGTGTTTAAAAAATGTAGACACACCTTTCCTTTGCGCCCGAAGCGCGGGTTTTACAAACGAGGCGATGTGTTCGGAATTGACAGAAGCGGTTACACAGCGTCTCTTGCTCGCACCGGTGGTCGACGATCGCCGTTCGTTGTTTACACGGAAGACCACCGGCGCAGTAACCTAATTAAGGCTAATTGTCAGCCCCACCTTAACCAGGCCCAACGATCCGCGGTTCCGCGAGCCTTTCCGGATCGGCAATACCGGTCAGAGCATTGATAACCGTCGTAAATAGAGCATTGACAACCGTCGCAAACCACGAATCGACAAACCAGCGAAATACTAGTTCACAATCGGAGCTTCTTTATATACAAATTTACGTTATAAACTGTCTTCCGTTCGTGCCTGTGACTAGTCTCTAAGTGCTTCGTTTCCGTTAATTGTTCCGTGTCAGTGGAGGTTTGTATGTTCAAAATAAATTTATATACGTCTCGCCAAATGGAACCACCAGCATCTGTACCTTTGTCCGTCGTGCCCATCACCAGCAAAATCCGAACACGGTGCGACATTGACCGTTCCGGGTAAATCGCCAACGCACGGAAATTTCCGCCAGGATCCTCGAGCTTGATCTGGTCGTGTCTGTTGGGGCACAGCTGCGAGACCCTTTTGGAAATTCACGTTTATGACGCATGCAATTAACTGTTAAGGCCGTGTATGCTTAAATTCTTGTACCTTGACGGATTATAAAAATAAAACGATTTCCTCAAAAACAGTTCTATTACTTGCGCGTCATAAACGCCCTAGCCATCTGCACGTTTTGAAGGTTCTTCTTTGTGCAGATTGCTAGCCGTCTTTGTATTACGTAGGCAATTTGTTTCAGGTGTTGGTTCCGAGGGTTTGCCGCGGAACAAACTACTTCACAATTATTATCCGTGATTTTAGCGACCGATAGCAAATTGTTCCGTAGATTGGGAACATTTAAAGCGTCTCTCAAAGTCACATGTTTTCTGCTTCCGCGAACATCGGCTGTAAACAAAGCTTTTCCCCTGGCGACAATGTCGGACGACGCGTTAGTCGCCAGATCGAGTTTTCCGGATCTAGAATCGGTTATTTCCACGAACTTATTCCGTTCTCTGCACAAATGAGACGTCGACCCGCTGTCCAAACACCAAATGTCGTTAGATTTAGCGATTTCCGACTGGTACGCCATTTCCGAGTTAGAAAAATTTTCACTCGCGCACAGTACAACGTCTTCGGATTTCCTCGCGAACGGTCGGGCATTTCGGTCGGGGTAATATGATCCGTGCCGGAATATCGGTGTGACTAATATTAATTCAACCATGAAACTTTTCTATTTTTGACTTTTTCTCAATAAAAATGTTACTAACGTATTTGCGAGATTTTTCTGATTAAAATGAGACCAAACACGATATAGTTTGAATTATATTTACTTGTTGACACTCATTAATACCTACCACAAAGTACAAAAACGCGTTGATCTTATTAAACTAATAATAACAGGATAATGTAAAATAATAAAGTATACAGGGTGTTTGGTAACTGGTGGTACAACCGAGCAGGGGGTGATACTACATGTAAAAATAAGTCGAAAAAAAGGAAAAACATTTTTTCGTTTGACGCTTCGTTTTCGAGAAAATCGAGTTTGAAAATTCTATCCAGTACGCGTGCACTACAGGGTGTGGCCGGACGGGTGGTACAACCGTGCAGGGGGTGATACTACATGTAAAAATAAGTCGAAAAAAAGGAATAACATTTTTTCGTTTGACGCTTGGTTTTCGAGAAAATCGAGTTTGAAAATTCTATCCAGTACGCGTGCAGTGGACCCTCTCCAAGTCATTGTTCGCTACAAGTTTCTTTTTGCTTAGACATTGTAATGTTGACCTTTCTAATGTTTACATTTATTACAATAAATGTATTATCCATACATTAACATTTCTTATTTATAATACATATTTAAACCTAAAGGCGGTATAGTGCACGCGTACTGGATGAATTTTCAAACTCGATTTTCTCGAAAACCAAGCGTCAAACGAAAAAATGTTATTCCTTTTTTTCGACTTATTTTTACATGTAGTATCACCCCCTGCCCGGTTGTACCACCAGTTACCAAACACCCTGTATTATCATACATTGTCGATTCAAGCACGGCTGAAATCGCATGTGACAGATTCGGCACCCTGCTTGGTTGTATGCGACAGATTCGGCACCCGGCTTGGTTGCATGTGACAGAGGTGGTGCATATATTAAAGAAGGGTGTCGAATCTATGTTTACATGCGGCTCGAGCCGAGAGTGATTCGACACCACAGTCACAATCTAAGGTCACGCTCTATTATGATTTATTTTAATGTATTACAGTATTTATTGTAATGCACGTTACTATTTTGCATTATCCTTTTATTCTTATTCTAATAAGTAAATATAATTTAAATTGTATACTGTTTATTTCAATTTATTATTATATTTATTATATGGTACTATTGTTGTGCCCTAACCGTCCCCACAAACTAACCACGATAAGCGCGACTCAGCAGCACGTGCAGTCAAGGCCGTGTTCGAGGAATAGCGGACGGATACGCGCAGGAAGCAGCGTATCCATTTACTGTCGATCCAGCAACTTGCGCCAGGCTGAGGGCACGCCAAGGAGACTGCCCACCACCGAAAAGACACAGCACATTCCTGCACCAACTCGGTATAAAACTCCGATAGCACGACCGCCGTCGCGCTATCTAAAACAAGCCACCCGTCACGTCAGTCTCAGTGCAGCTCTCCATCAAGCTTAACCATCACTCCTGAGCACTGTGTAACTTCAAGTCTCAATAAATCTACTCCTTTATTAACTCGAACACCGGTGAATACCAATTCTTTAACGCTCCCGCACCTACGACATCCCCCAACATTCGACAAGTGTCATCCGGCACAACATTTTTGGTGGCAGCGGTGGGATTCTCTCGTTGGAAACGGTGCGTGGTCAAGGTGGAGTTGCAACATCAAAACGCAATTCTACCATCAATCACCAAGGAGCTCTGGTTCGTCGACGGTAATAACTAAAAAGTTACCGTCAGCCATCGAGGTGGCATCAAGGACTGATCCAGATCGTATTCTGAGGAATCGACAATCAGTCCCATCGACCAGCTAAGAAGCGACCTGTGTGGACCACGCAACTGAAGCGTCCGACCGAAGGAAGGGTCCTGGAAGCCGATCATCCGAGGAGACCGACTACCCCGGGCAATCCTTCGCAGCCGACGCTAGGAGCGAACGGAGTTCGAGTGACCAGCCTGCTGCAGTTCGAGGACCGGCAGCTGGACAAGGAACGGATCAAGAGACTCATCAACGAAGCTACTGCAGACGAGCTACTGCAGACGAGCTACTACAGACAAGCGAAAATGCGCCAGCAATTGTAAGTCAAGGAAAAAAATTTTACCATTGTAAACCAGTGTCTTGTATGTCGCAAGAAGGTGGGAATATAAACCGATTCCGACTGCCTAACAGTCGAGTCATTTCTAGATCTTTTGAGTCAATATTTGACAACTTTCTTACTTTTACGAGAAACGCAAATATCAATACACCTTCTTCCGACCCAGTGCATACTACCCGGAGGCAATTACGCGCACCACACGTTAATTTTGACACCGATTCATCGAGCGATAGCGGAAGCGTAATCCGCGTAGTACAGGAACGAGAATTCCCGATCGATACGAACGACTTTAGCTTACTCGAAACCGAGAATATGGCAACGGGCGGCAGTGCACCGGTACTGAAAGCGCTTTCCTTAGTAAAGGAATTCGGCGGGGGCTCCGTGAGCGAGTTGAACATGTTTCTGAAATCATGCGACGTCGCGATGGAGTTAGTTCCTCCGTCAGAACACCCCCTGCTATTGAGAGCGATTTTAGGAACGAAATTTAAAGATCAAGCAGCCATCCAACTCGAATACCGCGACATAGACGATTTTGAGACTTTAAAGTCAACCTTGCAGTCTCTATTTACGGAAACTCGTTCGTTGAGCACAGTCCAGAACGAATTCAATGCGTGCCGACAAAGAGGGTACGAAAGTGTTAGATCCTTTGCGACGCGACTAGAGACCCTGACAGCGTAATTATCGCAACTAACGACCAAACCCGGGAACAGCAAAGTAGTAAATCAGGCGTTGCTAGACGCGGTGAACGATCAGGCAATAAATATTTTTAGCACGGGACTGAATGACAGTCTAAGGAACATAATACGGTCGCGAACGTATGACTCATTAAAGGCAGCAATTACCGCGGCTATGGGAGAAGAACAAGCACTAGGGTTAAATAGCACGCGTAATTTCGGAAATCCGGGAACCTCCAGTTATGGCAGAGGACGAACCGGACAAAGGACCAACGTTCCGCAGTGCAGGAGATGCCATAGACAAGGGCATCTCGCAGAGAATTGTTACGCGCGTTTGAGTATGCCGCGAGCGGAACTTACTCCCAATCGTTCCTCGTCTAATCGGCAAACGTTTGGTATTAAACGAGAGGTGCGTCACACCACGGTTGTGTGCAACTATTGCAACCGGCCCGGGCATCTCCAGCGCGATTGCAGAACGTTGATGAGAGACAGGCAATCGACAAACGGCGAGTCATCGAACCAGAATAACCCGCGAAATACTAATTACCGACGTGCCACGGACGGAAACAGAGATAATCGACCGCGCGAAAATTCAGGGCCCAATAGATTTAACCGATCAGGCACGGACGGCCAGCCGTCGATTCGTTCATATCAAGTAAACTGTGCTACAGAGGCATATAGGTCCAGGAATATAGTTGAAATCCAGGCAAAAGAACTGCAAGTACCAAAGGTCCGTATGTTGGTCGACACGGGGGCAGACGTTACATTATTAAAATACGGTAAAATCGATTTAGACGTGCTCACTACACCGGAAGTAATAGTGCTGAAAGGCATAGGGCATTCCGAAACTCGCACTATCTGTAGGATAGAACTTCACGTACAGATAGGAGACAGACTTGTTGCTCATCCTTGCCACGTAGTTAGAGATGATTTTCCTCTACAAGTTGACGGCATATTGGGGTACGATTTTATCACTAAGTATAAAGCGATAATTAGACCCGGAGAACGTGTAGAAATTTTGAACACGTTCTGGCCACTGGTTAAGGACGAAGAAATTAGCTTACAACCGCGGACAGAAACGATAGTACGGGCACATACGAACGATTGCGGACAGGGTTTAGTAGAGAAACAAATGATAGAACCAGGAGTTTATATAGGAAGTTGTCTGACTAAGGCTGACAATGGTACATGTCCGATCCCCATAATAAATCTGAACACCCGTCCTATACAAATGCAACCGCCGACAGTGCAACTTGAGACGCTTCCGACGGTACGGAACACTGACCTACGCGATAACGACATCGACTTAGGTTGCGTCAGCTCGCGTACGTACAATATCCGCGCGCTAACCGGGAAAGATAGAATGAAGGCTCTACGCGATAGTATCAAGACCGAGCATTTAAACGCGGAAGAAAAAGACAGTCTCTTGGAACTCTGCGGGAAATACAATGATATTTTCTATTTGGAAGGCGACCTGTTAGGCCATACTGATAAAGTCACACATAAGATACGTCTAATACCAGGCGCGAAACCTGTAAACGTAAAGCCGTATAGATTACCGCAGGTACACAAGGAAGAGGTAAATAGGCAGGTACGAGAAATGATCGAACAGGGAATAGTAGGGCCTAGCACTAGCGAATGGAACGCTCCGTTGCTAGTCGTCCCGAAAAAACCCGACGAAACGGGAAAAAAGAGATATCGAGTGGTAGTAGACTTCCGAAAATTAAATGACTTAACAGTAGGGGACTCATTTCCCCTACCCAATATTTCCGAAATTCTCGACCAGCTAGGTGGAGCCAAATACTTATCGACGCTAGATTTAGCATCAGGTTTCCACCAAATCGATGTGGAGCCTGAGGATCGCGAGAAAACCGCATTCTCTACCCCGTACGGTCATTTCGAGTATAAGCGCATGCCATTCGGACTTAAGGGCGCTCCTCCTACCTTCCAAAGAGCAATGGAAGCGTTGCTAGGAGGATTGCGCGGAATTAAATGCTTTGTATACATAGATGATATAGTGGTTCATGGTCGTTCACTTCAAGAACACCAGGACAGATTAGCTCAGATATTTGATCGAATACAGGATAGCGGTCTAAAATTACTATCAAATAAATGTCAATTTTTGCGGAAAGAAACTATCTACTTAGGGCACGTTATAACTAAAGAGGGAATTAAGCCAGATCCGTCCAAATTAGAGTCAGTTCTAAATTTTCCGATTCCAAGAAAGGCCAAAGACGTTCAATCTTTCCTCGGTTTAGCGGGGTATTACCGAAAATTCATAGAAAATTTTTCAAGCACCGCGAAACCACTTACTCAGTTATTGAAAAAGGATACGGAATTTAGATGGACTAACCAGGAGCAAGAATCTTTTGAAATTCTAAAAGATAAATTAACGTCAGCACCACTCTTACAATACCCGGACTTTTCTAAACAATTTACGCTGACAACTGATGCATCCGGTAAAGCAGTAGGCGCAGTGCTATCTCAGCAGCATCAAGGCAATGACCTACCGATAGCTTACGCGAGTAGAGTTCTTAACAAAGCTGAATTAAATTACAGCACGACTGAAAAGGAGTTGCTAGCCATCGTTTGGGCAACGCAGCACTTTCGACCTTATTTATACGGAACTAAATTCTTAATTGTCACCGACCATAAACCTCTTACGTGGTTATTTAACGTAAAGGATCCAGGCTCCAGGTTAGTCAGGTGGAGATTAAAATTAGAAGAATACGAATACGAAATTCGATACAAGGAAGGCAAAATGAATAAAAACGCTGATGCACTAAGTAGAATGTACGTTATCAAACGCGGACGGGGAAGACCACGAAAAAATGCACCTACAAACGCCCAGACGATAACCGATACGGCACCTGACGTGTGTACGAACAATAACATTGCGGACGACGAACCGACCGTCGAATCAGACTCCGACGACTCTACATTGGTAACGAACGACACGTACACGGAGGACCGAATAAAACAAATCTTGTACGAATACCATGACACTCCGTTAGGTGGTCACCTAGGGGTAAAACGCACTTTAAACCGTATACAATTAAAACATTCGTGGCCGGGGATGAGCAAAGACGTAGAAAACTATATTTCTAAATGCGAAAAATGCCAAAAGAACAAGTTAAGTAGGAGAACCAAAGCACCAATGATTATAACAGACACCCCGAGAACATCTTTCCAAAAATGCGCTTTGGACATAGTAGGGCCATTACCTGAGACGAATAACCGACACAAATACATACTGACTTTCCAAGACCTACTTACGAAATTCAGTAAAGCAATAGCACTACCAAACCAACAAGCAATCAGCCCGCAGGTGCATATAATAGAACAGGTGTCTAACACAACTCCGGATGAAACACCAATCTCTGTAAAGATTAAGCAAAGAACAGACCGCAAAAGAACAATATAAGAACCTTGTTCCACACTACGTTACGTCATGTATATCTCATAGATCATAAGTCATATTATAATCAAAACTGCACTATATCGTATTATAGCTAGCAAACACTGTAAGCGCAAGACACTGGTATTATAGCAACTAAGGACAAACGCTCAAATTATATGCAGGACGAATTATGTTAAAATCTATTATGTTAAACTATTGTATTACTGTATTACTGTATTATTGTATTATTGGGTTATATTGTATTCCTGGCTTATATCGTATATATTACTATTATATATATTACTAGTATGTATTACTATATATCATGTATTGTACTATTGTATCGACTTGTATTATATTGAGCTGGCACTGTGAGCGCGCTCTCTCCCGGGGGGGAGGGATGTTGTGCCCTAACCGTCCCCACAAACTAACCACGATAAGCGCGACTCAGCAGCACGTGCAGTCAAGGCCGTGTTCGAGGAATAGCGGACGGATACGCGCAGGAAGCAGCGTATCCATTTACTGTCGATCCAGCAACTTGCGCCAGGCTGAGGGCACGCCAAGGAGACTGCCCACCACCGAAAAGACACAGCACATTCCTGCACCAACTCGGTATAAAACTCCGATAGCACGACCGCCGTCGCGCTATCTAAAACAAGCCACCCGTCACGTCAGTCTCAATGCAGCTCTCCATCAAGCTTAACCATCACTCCTGAGCACTGTGTAACTTCAAGTCTCAATAAATCTACTCCTTTATTAACTCGAACACCGGTGAATACCAATTCTTTAACGCTCCCGCACCTACGACATCCCCCAACATTCGACAAGTGTCATCCGGCACAACACTATTATTTTACATTAACCTGTTATTATTAGTTTAATACGAGCAACGCGTTTTTGTACTTTTTGGTACGTATTTAATGAGTATCATCAAGTAATTATAATTCGAACTACAGAATAATTTTAATTTTTATATTTTCAGGATTTAATTTTTGATCTATAAAATTTATTTTATTATACGGGTTTTACTGTACCTGGCAAGACTAAAATGAATCGACTGATCTATATGCGAAATAATAGATTAGTTTTGACCTTTGTTAGAACAATAAATTCCAACAGAACCCTCCCCCAAATTTTTCAAGCTGTCTATAATGATCGACATGAATCGCTTGAAAGGGTATATTTCCCTTCGGTAAATTAGGCAGATATCCCCCACGTTTCCCGATAGTCGGTGAGAACACGATACACTTCAAGCAATTGGCAATATATTTTCTTACTTTATCGCGAAGCTTTGGGAACCAATGCACGCGACTTATGTTATTCACAATTTTATCAATTCCCACATGTCCAATGTCGTCGTGGCAAGTGCGGATGATATTATTTTCTAAACACTGTGGTACATAAAATAATAGTTTTTGGTCTTTTGTCTTTCGGTAGACCAGCCCGTCGCGCAGTTCAAAGTACTTATCCTCCTCGTTTTCTAACCGCTCTCGAATTTTTACAACTTTTTCGTCTTTATCCTGTTTTACCGATAACATTCGTTCAAACCCATTACTCTCCAAAATGAGCACCCCGTGATATCTACTGAGTGCATCGACGTGAGACATTTTCATCCTTGGTCGATGTTCGATAACGTAGTCATAGGCTTGTAAAAATAGAGCCAATCTCGAGATTCGAGGATTGATATTACGCTTACTGATCGTGAGTGTTAACCGGAAACTATCGCAGTCTGTGAGAATTTTAAATTTTATACCAAACATATTATAGAGCCCACGAAACGCTGAAATACTCTCGGTTTGTCAAGCCGTAACGCATCCTGAGATGAGTGTGTATGACATGAGTATTGTCCAAATGGGGTGACAAATGACGTGAATTTTATAGAGGACTCAGAGACGCGCACGTGATGCAAGCCGTTCTTCAAATCTAAACAACTAAAATAGCGCTTATCGCCCAGTCGATGTACATGATCGTCGATAAGCGGAGTTGGAAAATTGTCCCTGACAGTAATCTTATTTATTTCACGATAGTCAACGCACAATCGTATCTCACCATTCTTCTTTCGGACAAAGACAGTCGGACTCGCATATGGCGAATTGCTCGGTCGAATGATTTTATCTCTCAACAACTGATCCAGAATGACTTTCAGTTTTTCTTTATCCGAAAACGCTAACCTACGCGGTCGGAAACTGATAGGTTGATCATGTTTCATGTCACTAATAACCATTTCCACATCATTCGAGGCTTGATTTACGCGTTTACAATTTAAACATTCCTCTACGTATAAATTTTTGAGTCTTTCCGATACACTATGCCCAATTTGTGGGTTAACATTCAAATTCTGGCCGTCTCTCGTTCCTACATCATTACAATTAACAAGCAAGATTTCATTAAGAGCGTTAACCTGTTCGCTTTCCTCGACGGGATTACAATTTGCTTTAGAAATTACTGCGGTCTCCTTTAAAGATAAAGAAATGTGAGGAGATGCCATAAAATCTCACCCTAATAACGCGACGCAATTCATTGTTCCCTCGGGTACAACATGAAAACCAAGACTCAACGGAACCTCGTTCACAGTACAGTCGGTGGAAAATAACGCTCGAATATCTAACTTCGATCCATTTATACCATAATACGTATTATTGCTGCTAACAAACGGCTTTCGCGCGCGAAGAGGAATAAAATCCTCCTTAATTAAGCTGATAGGTGAGCCTGAGTCTATCGTCGCGGAAGCATTGCAAGTACAAATATTGCCAGTTCCGTCCTTCACGGCGTATGACAGCGACACCATGTACGGAGGAATCTTCAGATCCGATTCAACTACGTGGGTTGTGTTTCCCAGGGCTGCAGTCTTTGGTGGTTCCTTGGGACAATCTCGTACCTGTTGTTGTGTACTCCCGCACCTGAAGCACGACCCCTTTTCCCGTGCCGCCAGCCGTGTACACGTATTCGACAGATGACCCGTCTCGGCATAATTGTAGCAACGTGCTCTACTCGTCGACGTCGCTGGTCCTTTTCGTAACGTTTTCGCACCGTCTTTCTTCTCCTCCCGTCGGCAATCGTTTCCGTTCAGTTCCGGGCTGAGAGACAAATTCTCGAACCCTTCCAATATCTCCAATACCTCTACTTTCAGACATTTTTCCTTCTACTTCGGAAATCAAGTTTTCAAATGTATTTTTCCACACTATGCTGCTTTGAAATTCAACTAATCCCATTTCAAAATCATAGATACCTACCCACATAAATTCGATTAGCTCCATTGTTTCGAATTCCATTTTGTATGGATATAAAATAAAGTGAAATGTATTTTCCAAACTTTTAAATTGATTAAATCTGTCCTCAAAGGCTTGTTTTATTTCCTGTATAATCATTAAATATTTTTTAATTGCATTTTCTTGAACGTCAAGCGTATTTTCAAAAATTATTGTGTTTTGAAAATGTTTTTGTAATTGGGGAAAATATTTCATAATTTTCATTTCCAAGATGTCAAGTTTCGTCATAAATATTTTAATATTTTCAAACATCATTAAAACAATTTGTCCATTTCCTTAAAGTTTTTTATTCAGTTCATTAAAATGCTGAGTGATGTCGCATAAAAACATTGAACATTTAACCAATCTTTATATTTGAAAATTCGTCAAAACTGTTGCTTTTTCATTCAAAAAGTGCTTAATTTCTTGTAATAAAATGACAAACCGATTAAGAACTTGACAGTGATTCTTGCTTTTAAGTGAGATATTTTCTAGTAAAGTTTAATATTCTGTTTTTTAAAAATATCCTCGATTGTAGAGTTGGGAATAATTGGTGCGACGTTCGGTAGAATAATTCGTTGAGCTGGTAGTATCATGGTTTTCGTTATTTATTGTTAAGGATTTGTATTTTAATGTTAGGTTAGTAACGTTGGTTTTGTTGTCCAGATACATGCAGATTCGTCCATTTGAAATTCATGACATAAATTTAATTGATTTTGGTCCTATTAAATTTGCTATAGCTCTAGCGTATACTTTGATGTTGATTCCATCAATAGATTGCATAATTATTGCTTGATCTTTACCTGGGATATTTTCATATTTGGTAGCGTTCGCATAAGAAATTTTTCCGTCAGATTCATTCATGGTTAGGGTTCTCTGTTCATTTGTCATTTGGATAAGATTCTCATGTGTGTGTTGGCTCTCTATTTCCAGCATGGCTATACGTGTGGTGTACGTAATATGTATACGCCGGCCGGGATCGGCTGGAATGGTGATGTTGGAGTCACTCCCACCACTTAGGGTCACTAACACTGTCGTTCACTCTGGTATGGCACACGCGGGGATTAACGTGAAGTTATCCAACACGCCCTATCGCGATGAGGGACAAGCGAAGAATGTCATCGAACATTGTTGTATGTTAAAATCCCTGAATACTGGCACTCAATTTCTCTAATAATTGTGCAAATTGTCGTTTATTAAGACCTCTTGCGTTTATAAAGTTGATGACTTTTATTACAATTGGCGTTACATTGGAAAATGTTTTTAAACCTTGCTTTGCACATAGAACTGGTGGAAGGTGTATTATACAATGAAATTCAATCAGAGAAGGTGTAATATTTTGCTTAAGATACTGGATAAAACCAATGTTTTTCCCCACCATATTGGGTGCACCGTCTGTTGTTACAGAAACAATTTTCTGTAGGTCAATATCCATTTTTTTAAATGCAATATCAAATTCTTTAAAAATATCAAGCCCGGTACACTTCCCTTTCAACGTTATGCGTTTAATCAGCTTTTCTTTCATTATATTGCCTTTCTTTTTTTCCCGCCTCCAACATCCGTCACAACCCAGCTTGGCTCGGTCAGGTTGTCCCTTGCACAAACTATAATGGGTTGCTACGCTATGTGGAATCTTCGTTTGGATGGGCATATCCGTACTTCCAGTCCAGGTACAAGTGTACCACAGATCCTGGTTCAGGACCCAGTCGTGTGCACGCACACTTAGCCCACCCACTTTGCCTCACTAAATCATTCACTCCCGTACTACCACCCAGTCCATTTGGATAAGTCCTTGTCGATTTAACAGTTGAACTCAAAAATTCAAACTCAGAAATTCAAACTTGGAATATACACAGCATCACTACCATAGGAGCATGATGGTACTGCATCAAGCATTAAGGGCACTGCAATACCGACCAGCAGAGGAACATCAGTCAGCTACAGCGCCCCCTTTTTCTATAATAATTGCTCCAACATACCCTCCTAGATAGACGCAGCATTCACCCCTGACTGTGTCTCTCAGGAACCAGGAGAACCGATTCCCGATAGCAGTCTATCTCGTTCGCTCATACTATTTTTACGTAATACGCGGCTTCGATGATAATATAGGACAGGGACGTCCAACCTTTTCTCCTCCAACAGCTACCGTGCCCCCACTACCAGTTAAAGTCGCCCCACTCCATCGCAAAGCCGCATACGGGCCGGGGCACAGGGCAGGACGGGAATCGAGAGCCCGGTCTTGGAATAGGTCGCGGCCATAAGTTTGATGAATTGCGATGAAAAATGTAAGAAGAATTGCTACTTTTCCAACAAAGTAAATGAGTAAAGTTATATTATTATTAGAAGTATTATAACTATTACAAGCATTATTATTCTTATTATTATAGAAAAAACACAGAGATATTAAATTAAAACATAAATATAAGACATAAATATAATAAAAGATAAACCCGAGTACAATATTTGTTACACTTAATGTGAAACTTGTACCTGAGACATTTCCTTTACGAGTCGTGCGTTAAAGTAGATCGATGTTTTGATTTTATGTATTGCATCAGCGAAAAGCTAGATTCGCATCTATACGTCGATCCAAACATAGAGCCTAGCTTCAAACTTAAATCAATAATTTCGGGATATTTGTTCCCTGATAACAACTTAAAAAAATGAAGACCGTATTCCTTATGACTAACAATAAGTACAATTGGATCTGCTTGCAAGAAGCACAGTTCGATGCGGTATTGTATTTTTGCCTCTATTATTGCACATCCTTTGGGGTCATCAAAAATTTTAAGATCATTTTTTAATGAGTTACAATCCTCGAAGCGTTTCGCAAATTGTTCTTGAATTTCCAAAAGTGGTAAACGAAGTTGAGAAAAATTGTTTGCAACATTTGAATTCTGTTGTACGATTTCTTGACAAGAAGGAAAATGATGTAATTGACCTGCTTCTAATTCATTTGTTGACAGATGTTGAAGAATTGTTTCCCGTTTCCATGCTAATTGAAAGATGGTGTTTCAAAGTTTCTATTAATTCAATTCGACTTTGCCCGGAATATGTGTTGTTCATGGTAACTGTTGTAATGGCGAGAAATATTACTCTTTCTCATTTGTGCAATTCCTTTATTGCATGTTAAACATGTCGGTCGTCCGTATATTCAATAAACAGAAATTCTGTTTCCCAAATTTTTGGAACATTCGATTGTCACTATCAATTTGTCCGTGTGCCATAATTCGACGCGTTGCAACTTTTGGTCAAACTAAAACTGACTTCCTCGTCGAGCGTTTTCCATAACGTCGACTCGGAAGCTTTTTTTATGCAAGCTGATTGGATGGATGGATGGATTAGTATTAGTATTAGTTTCATTGCATTACTATTCCACTATTGTTGGATGGCAGCAATAACCATGACAACATGTAAGTCGTGGGCCGTACGGCTGCAGGACGCCGGCGAAGCGGGGCCATACATTGTATGCGTCGTGCCGAACGACTTCGCGGCGGGCCACCGTTTTCTTAACGTTTTCTTCTTATTTATACACCTAACTAAGCAGAAGTGATAAAATGGGTCGACAACTATATCGCGTCAAAGGATGAAGAATTTTTTCATCTTTCAAGAATCCATAAGAAAAAGAAATAATAAAGAAAAGAAAAAATAAATAAACAAAAAATTCATAAGAATCCAATCCATATGCTGAGAGATGGCAAAGAGTAGTAGACATCGATGGAAAATGCTTCGATTAAAAATTATGTGCCATAAGTTTTCTGTTAATACAAATATTGTTAGAAAAAGACGCAGGAACTTATTTATACACCTAATATTATAAAAGTTCAAGATTAGTTTCCTTGCCCTCCCCGCCTTACAAACATGATTATTATATTACACAACAAGATTTTCCGAGCCACCAGTTCGTTGGAGCTGGAAATCTAGATCGAGCGATAGGGGAAGGAGCGATTCGTGCCTCGCGAGGCACCAGCTCGATGGAGGTGGAAGCTCCAAAGAGGGGAAGGGCTCGCGACCCGCGGGTTGGACATGCCTGCTATAGGATGCACTGAGAGCCAAGTATACGGGGGTCGTAAATCTTCGTTTCGATTTCTATCGACACCGTCTCACGCGTATGACCCTACGACCTTTTACGGAGATAGGGGTGGTAAATTGTATGAATGTTGATTTGGCTAATGATTTCTGACTGTTTGATAAATATTGATAGGAAGATGATGAAAATATGTAACAATAAAACGGATCTATTGAGTGTGTAATATCTAGTGAAAGAGTGTTAAGGGAAGATAATGTTTCCCGTCTGTCTTTAAAGTAGGAGATTATAATGTTTCCCCTATTTCTGAGTCAATGTCTTCACCGTGAGTCTTGCAGTGGGAGAGTATACTGTTTCTCGCACTTCAGAGTCAAAGACGGACGAAAGAAGAAGGAGAGGATACTTTTTCTCCTTTTATAACGTACTGGGGTCTTGAGGTAGGAGATTACAGTAAAACATGCGTAAGTGTTAAGGGGGTAGACACGGGTAATGCAGCGAGCTGTATACCGACATAATCTGGGCCGCAACATGGGTTTGGGACTCTGCATTTTTCGTCCTTATATGAGAAGATTTTGTGCTCGGCGAGGGGTCATTAGAAAGAGGAAGGTTCAATGAAGCACGCGACACAGCCCGTTCATCGAGATTGTGTTGATATCTAATAGTATGAGTGTCCAAAGTAGAGCAAAAATCGACATAATACACCACAGAATCTAAGTATTTTTTAAGTCAATAAAAGAGTTCTATTGTTCAAACAGGCCGTGTAGCGTGCTGCATTGCACTTTCCTCTGTCGAATGAGCCTTTATTCATCTCAAAATCTTCTCATATAAGGACGAACGATGCAAAGTCCTGATTGCATTCCCGCAGACCAGTTCCGCCGTCCGCTGTTCATATTGCCGTTAAAATAGAGCACGTGACGTCACAAATTTAGTTCAGGTAGTGGTGATGAGGTGGCGCCCACTCAGGAGGACTGGCAATGTGAAATCATAGCAAAACTGAAGCGTTGGCTTGTTACATGTGCTACAGTAAAAGCGTGATGCAGTCAATGTATGCATTTTCGTACGATTATAGGGTAGGTCATATGCATTTTAGGTATTGACTGGGAACTGTGTACATGTACTAAACGCTTTTACTGTAACACATGCCTGACTTGAAATCGCTGTCGAATTTATGTTATAATTATATGGCTATATTATTTAAAATAAAAAAGAAGAGATTGGATCTTTTTTACTAGAACATCAAGTATTGATGTACTGATATCATATTTTCAGAATGTGGTAGTTACAGCAATTATTTGAAATTATTGCTCTTATTATTATTCTTTTGCATTCTTTTGACTATTTTGTATAAAACATATAATAAGGAAATGTCTCCAAATCAGTCAACAGTTGACTCCTTGATTTTTTTTGTAATCCTATACGATCCTATGTATGTACGTATGTCGTATCGAACGGCGATTCAGACGTGAATACGTGATACATACGTGAATACAGACACAGTAAGCCATAGTTGCCACAACTTATCAAGACTTCTGTCGCGCTGTTGCCACATCTGTTACAAATGTGATCATCAGCTAACTAAATGAATCGGCTCAAGCGGAGATTTTGTCTCGGGCCGCCAGAAACTTTTCTGTAGGTTCGAGTCCCGCACGTGTTCATTTTTTTACTTTCTGAATTTCTCATAATGAAACTGTTACTAACGTACTTGCGAGATTTTTCTGCTTAAAATAAGGCCAAACACGATATAGTTTGAATTATATTTGCTTGTTGATACTGATTAAATACCTACTACAAAGTACAAAAACGCGTTGCTCTTATTATATTTATTTCGATGTATTACAATATTTATTATAATGTACGTTACTATTTTGCATTAACCTTTTATTCTTATTCTAATAAATAAATATAATTTAAATTGAATCCTGTTTATTCAATGTATTGTTATATTTATTATAATGTACTTTATTATTTTACATTATCCTGTTATTATTAGTTTAATAAGAGCAACGCGTTCTTGTACTTTGTGGTAGGTATTTAATCAATATCAACAAGTAAATATAATTCGATCTATGTATATCGTGTTTGGTCTTATTTTAATCAGAAAAATCTCACAAATACATTAGTAAAAGTTTCATTAAGAAAAAGTCAAAAATAAAACAGTTTCATGGTTGAATTAGTA
Source organism: Nomada flava (assembly GCA_951802745.1). Classification (NCBI taxonomy): domain Eukaryota; kingdom Metazoa; phylum Arthropoda; class Insecta; order Hymenoptera; family Apidae; genus Nomada; species Nomada flava. Next base: position 12,176,507 of record OX637903.1, read on the forward strand.
TTAATCACACCAATATTCCGGCTCCGATCATAATACACCGCTCCATCGTGGAGCGTCGCTAACGCCAAGGGGCGATCCCCTCAAGTGGAGGGGATAGTCACCTAACACTTATCCATGCAATTTTTTTCTTCATTTACACAGGTTTTACTGTATACTGTTTATCCTGCCGCTGAGTCACGGACTCAGACAAGAATAAGGAAATGGTTTCTGCTTATCTTGCGACAGACCCTGTCTTAGACTCCTTTAGACGCCGGTTTTAGACTGTGTAGACTCTCTCTGTGTAGATTCTGAATGTACATCGTTTAGACTCTGAATGTAGAGTGTTAGATTCTGAGTGTGGAGTGTTAGACTCTGAATGGAGAGTGGTAGACTCTAGATGGAAACCGTTTAGACTTGGAATGGAGACTCTCGACTGTTTGAATGTAGACTGCCGTATCACTGAGTTCTGAAAGACGACCGTTTGAATGTACACTATCGACTCACTGAGTTCCGAAAAACGACCGTTTTAATGTAAACTGTCGATTCACTGAGTCATGAAAGATGACTATCTGAGGTCTGAATGAAGACCGGATGACAACCGGATGACGACCGGGTGGCGATTCTATGACGTCTCAAAGAAGACTGGATGAGGACTGGCTTCCTCGTCGAGTGTGTTTTATCACGTGGACTCGGAAGTAACTTTCTGGCACGCTGATTGGTTATTAGAAAAAATGGCTAATTGCCAATGAGCGTGTTTTGTAGACGTAGACACACCCATCCTTCTTTGCGCTCGAAACGCGTTTTCCAAAAGAGGGGGTGCGTCTTTGACCGCTACGGCTGACTTGCCAACGCACGGGCATTTCCGCCAGGATCCCAGAGCTTGACCTGGTATTGTCAGCTAAGGTACAGTTGTGGAGCCCTTTTGGAAACTTAAGTTTATGACGCATGTAATTAACTATTAAGGCCGTGTTTGCTTAATTTCTTGACGGATTAAGCAGAAAAACGGCCTTCTCGAAAGCAGTTCTATTGCTTGCGCGTCATAAAACGCCCTAGCCATCTGCACATCGAAGGTTTTACTTTCTGCAGATTGCTAGCCGCCTTTTTATGCGGGGGGCTATTTATTTCAGATGTGGTTCCGCGGGTTTGCCGCGTAACACATACGTTTATACCATATCAATTTTTAGGAAAATACTACGCCTGCTCCACTTACTTTCCTTCTATCGCGTTTCCTTCTATCGTAGCATTACCTGAAGAAGTTGGTGTCTATTACATATCGGGCATCCCGATCTCCCTATCTCTCCTTCTAACGAGAATAGTACGATACGAGTCTTCACCCTGATGTTCCTCTTCATCCCTTAGTCCCCTTGTCAAAGCTGGTCCAAAGCTTATTTAACTTCGCATGCTGCCTACCGGCTTTCTACCATTACGCAGTCGCGCTGATCGTCTCATATCCTGCTGAATCTTGGACCCCCTTAGTTCCGCTAGAACAGAGAGAAAATGAGTACCCCCCCCCCCTGATCTTACCATATTGGTTGCAGTTTGCTTTTGTTCCTGCAGTGGTCCCTGTCCTCCTAATTGCATCGCCACCTTTCCTCCATCTACGTTGGTCGTACAGCATCCCTCATAGTTCCTTATCTCGTTCTCTATCCTCCAGGTGTCCCTTTCTTCTTACTTGGATGCAGCCCGTGTTCCTCTTCTTGCACTCGCACTCACGAACAGCTGGCCCGCACATGGACCAGCACCGTACTCAACCGCGCACACGTCACACTGCATCATAGTCCCCGTACAGCGTACTTATATCAGACCCCGAATGCCGCTCCTCTCGCGGTAACGTTCCACATAGTCTTTAGTTTTCCGGACTATGGTTACATAGTCGCTGAAAGTCTTCCAGTTCTCCTGGCTATACACTGCCCTCTCGAGCAGCGCAGGCAGATCCAGGTCTCTCACTTCTGGCGGCAGATTAGTAATCTTCAGTGGGATCCGGGCTGGACACTTAAAGAAAGTATGGTATGGATCATCACACGTCGCATCGCACATCCAACATTTTGCCGTGCTTTCCTTCCGAATTCGCTCCAGATACTTAGCGAAGCATCCTGTAGCCAGTCATCGCCGTGTGACATGGTAGGTGAGTCAGCCTTGCTTTCCTCTGCTCCATGTCCTGAGATCAGGCCAATTATCCTGTGCGTCCACCTACCCTTGTCCGTACTGTCCCCTTCATTTTGCCATGCTGTCATGAATATGCTATCTATATCATCCGCCACTGGCGAGAGGCGCAGCACTGTTCCACTGCCCGCCGGAATTCACGTTTTTGTCTAAAAAGTCCGTCATATCGTTATCCCCACTCGCGGAACTTTATCATATGCGTTATCTTGCGTTTCTTTGTCTCCAACACAGTAGGCATGGTCCGTGTTATCACATTTAGCGATGCTGCTGAGACCGTCCTATAAGCAGGTGCCACGCGGATCGCCATATCCCTTTGTGCTGAGTTAAGTTCATCTCGTGCCCATTTGTGCTTTATCACATGGGCAAAAACAGGAGCCGCACACAGCAGCACCGAGCGCGGCGTGTTCATCACCAGTTTTCTGGATAACTCAATTAATTGTGAAAAAAATTATTTGAAACTTGGTATGTGTAGGTTTTTTAGGTCGGTAATTTTAAATCTGAACTTAAAAATTTGCCAAATTTACAAAATGGCGGATTCAATATGAAATCAAAGTATTTATTGTAGGCGATATTAAATAAACTTTTATTAATTATCCGAAAACTTTTACGCCCTTGCTTTCTACGTCCAGAAGCAGTCTGAGGCTTGCTGTTATCAACAGCGTTACTAAGAAACTAATAAATAAACTAACTAGTTAACATTAACAAAAAACGTATAGCTAATCGATACTCAAAACGAACACACAAGCGTTACACACATTAACTCTACAACCACACAACCACACATGTTACATACATTACAATACTACATTATTAATTTTTTTTATATATAAATGCAATATAATGTTTAGGTTTCTAAAACCGAGATATTTTTTATATTTTAATTTTAATTTAAAGAAACACACATTATTTTAACATGTGCGCAATTAGTGCTTACGCACACTTTGATGCTCTTTGAGGGTGAGAGCTTGACAAATAAGAATAACGGATACGCAACGATACGGGACGATTATGATGCAACACATTCGGACACTAACACTTTATTTAAGAAACTCGACGGCACAACGAACTTATAATTATAATTGAAATAAACTATAACTATATTTACAACGAACTGATAACTATTTATTAACTTAGTCGCTGATCCTTGGTGGATCTGAATCACACACGATGTTCGCTTGAATCGACAAGAAAGGGGTTTTATTTACGGAAAAGAATGTGTCTTCACTTGACGATGGTTGAAACGGGTCTCGATCTGCCTTCCGGAGAGGGACCAGAGCAGGATATTTCCTGCTCTAGTTAAGGGCCTCTCCGGAAGGCTCCAGGATGCAGAGCAGCCAATCAGATCAGCCAATCGATCGGCTGATCGATTCCGACCCCGTTAATTGGCAGGCGAACTCGTCGTCAGCGCCACGCTCGCTGCCGATGCGCGAGAAGGCTAGCGTCGTAGTCGCGCCAACGTGCGCATCCTGAACAAACATATATAATCTATTTTTTAATTTTAAAGTTTTTTTTAAAGTTTTGTTTGATTATTTCATTAAAAGTAGTATTAATTCAGCAATAGTAGTACTAATATAAGCAAAAACGAACAAAATAAACGAAACGAATAACATTATTTACAGATTTATTAAGCTCTCATCACTGTCTGATTCTATCAAAGAATTATCTTCGTCTATTTCCATATTTTTAATTTGGACGTCATTTTGTTGATTATCCATTAACAAATTTTTTGCGTCCGTTGTTAAGCTGTTTGTTTTTTTTATCCTTGAAAACTCTTAAATTGTTTATTACTGGATCAGATGATACTAAAAAAAAAATCATTTTTTACATTATTGCGCCACCATGAATCAAAACCTTATGTACGGATGGAGGCATGCTGTACCAACCATACAAATGAACAAATAATTCAGCGGATTCGTGAGCATATTTTTCAAATTTATCGCAATCAATTTTATAAGTACTTGCCATAACGTGTAGAAACGAGCTTTAGAGTCAGCAAAAAATCGCCTAGCTGTATTCCCATCGTTTGTCGTTGCATGGCTTTGTTTGACAACATCAACAGTTATGCTCAGTTGCGATTTTACATCATGAGCGCGCGCCATCGGCCGCCTTGCGGGCGCTCTCATTGGCCAGTGTTTTTCGTTAATAACTTAAAAATGAAGCTGCAAACCACACATTGGTCAAGGAAAAAGTTGTTCAGAATCACCCCAGCTACCCCCCATTTCCGGGAAGGACAGAAGTTAAGAGACACCCTGTATATGTATATTACAGAAGAAGAAGAACAAAAGATATATCGAGTGAGGCGTTCCCATCGCCCAGAGACCACACTAGGTTAGTGCAGCGGGAGATTAGAATTCTAACAGTCCCCCCTAATCTACCTATAAGTAATCTACCTATAAGTAATCTGTTTTTCTTACTATAGTCTTCAATGCCCAATTTCTCAATACAATGTATATGTTTCACTTTGGTTAGACCTTTGGTTAGTACATCAGCTGCCATTTTACCTGTCTCCATGTACTTTACTTTTATAAGTCCATCTGCCACTGCATCGCGTACAAAATGGTAGCGCACGTCGATGGATTTTGTTCTTTTATGGTGGGTTGGACTCGTAACAATTTTTTGTCCACTCTGACTATCGTTGAACAGCGTAGTTGGCTGATCCACGCGTCCAGTCATCTCCTGTAACAGCCGACGCGTGTGCATTACCTCCCTCGCAGCGTCGGCCAGGGCCATCTATTCAGCCTCGGCACTGGACAAGGCAACGGATCGCTGCTTCCGCGATTCCCAGCTGATGGCCGCACCACTCAGAAGATAGACACAGCCCGTATATGATCGTCTGTCATTTTCGTCCCCTGCATAATCCGCATCTGCATAGCCTACAAGATCAAAATTACCTTTTCTATACACAAGGGAATATTTAGTGGTGCCCCGCAAGTATCTAAGAACCCTCTGAATACGGATTCTTTATCTCAAATGAATTACAGTACGTAGATATCGCGGAGTTAAAACCCACGCTTACAGTCTTTAACGTTAATAAATACGAGTGCTCGAAAGGGAATGCCACCCGATCTCACTGTCTTTCGACGAATGCGAACTTGAAATAAATATCGGATGACTGATCGAAAGGGAATTTAACCCGATCTCACTGAACTTAACAGAACTTTTGACGATCAATTACGGCGTAAACACGTAGCTTGACTATTCAGAACTAAGCCACTGAGGGCAGATTTCGTGCCATTTTTATACCCGAAATCCGGACCAAAAATATGGTGGAGGTACAGAATCTTCCAAGGGAGTCCGGAAGATTCCCCCGAAGGGTTACGTCATCGCGTCATCGCGGAAGGGGCAGATCCGACTGCATGCACTCTCGATTTCCAAATAAGGGCATCATAGACGAGACGAAGGAAACAATCCTTCCTACGTAACAACACCACTAAAAATTTCTTAGGTTGAAAAATTGTTTAAGGGAGTAGTAAGTAGTGTACAATAAGGTCAATATTGGGGTGAACTCGAACAACGCGTACAATTTCGAATGTTATAATTTTTTAACTTTTTTTTAGATTTGAAGTATTTATTCAATATCATTTAAATATTTTTTTTACATCTTTTAAATATCTATCTTACATGTTTTAAATATCTACGTTACATGTTTTAAATATCTACCTTACATTTTTTTAATATCTATTTTATGTTTTCTGAATATCTAACTTATATTTTTCAAATATCTATTTTATGTTCCATGAATATTTAGCTCATGTTTTCTAAATATTTATTTTATATTTCTTGTACATGTGTACAATATCAGATCGAATATTTCTTCAATCTTAAAAAGTGTGGCTTAAAAAATATTTTTCAAATATTGGAAAAAAATATTTATCCAATATTTTTGTGCTACTAGGGTTGTCAGAGCAAATATAGGATAACAGACTGACTAAACGGAGCGCTTAGTATAGGATATAAACGGCCATTGTAAACCAAGATGTTTCCACAGAATAACGAGTGCGTACGGGATAATACATACGATATGAAATAAGTAAATAAACGAAATAAAGGGCGCATAAAAGCAAGGTACCAAAAGAGATACGGGGAATTGCACTCCTATCGCACAGCGTTCTGGGACGACAGTGACAGCCCAAATGACGTCATGCGCGAAGACGAGGCGCCGTAGAGAAAGGAAATAAAAAATCACACTCCTTAACACGTGGAAACATAATTGGGAAAACTTAGACTAAATAAACGTAGCAATAAGGGATACAGCATAATAAACATAATAGAACAGCATTACGTTAGTATAAGTATACTATATATAATAGAATGCGTATCTGGTTATAGCGTAACAAAGCGCAACGACGGTTGTTGTGTTTGGTAGGCAATAATTAAGACTCGTTTTTCTGATGTACGGTTTTACTGATAGATATGTACATCCTTGCTGATCGATACAATCTTTCTGTACTAGAAACCGCTCACCTGTGGTGTACCGGTGATCGCGCGTTTCCCCTTCCTCTATATCCCCCAGGACCGCGAATTACAAATCCTATTCGGACATAACATCTCTCCCTCCCCTTGCGAAAGAGAATCAACGGATACATTTGTAAACAACTTAAACTATGACTATGTACATCCTACGCAGGGTAAATAATTAATATGGTCTAATTAAGATAACGTAGTTCTATGAGGCGTGCAACGGTAACGTAATAAGAAATTTTGTAACGCATTCAGAAGTTCTATCTTATTTGCTTTCGTATTTTGGAACCTTTTCTTTAACGCAGATTTCAAAGTCTGAACAAATCTCTCCGCCTGCCCGTTTGTGGCTGGGTGAAAAGGTGCGGTTGTCTGATGTGCAATTCCGTTTGACTTCAAAAATTGTGTAAATTCGGTTGAAACGAACGAACGACCATTATCGGGTACTATTAGTTGCGGAATTCCAAACATTGAAAATGTCTGCTTTAATTTTTGTATTGCTGTTGCGCTTGTTATATCTTTTGTCATGTGAATTTCTGGCCACTTTGAAAACGCATCAATTAGTACGAGAAAGTAATGTTCCATAAATGGACCTGCATAGTCTATATGATTTCTCTGGAATGGAAATTCCGCTGGTTTCCATTCTTGGCCATGTACTTTTGGTGGATCGTTTTGCACCAAATTACAATTTACGCAATCTTTTACTGTGGCCTCAAGGTCGCGATCGATCCGCGGCCACCACACATACCTTCTAGCAAGTGCTTTCATTTTAACTATCCCTACATGTTCCGCGTGTAATTCTTGTAAGATTTGATTTCGGAATCGCTTAGGAATTAGTACTCTGCCCTTCCGTAAAATTACTCCGCGTTGACAACTAAATTCTGTTTGCGGTATATTAAATCTATCGCTTAATTCTAATTCCTTACCTCTAAGTAAACCGTCTTTTAACTTTTTTAGTTTCGCATCCTTTACCGTCTCACCTACCAAGTCTTTAAATGTAACTGGTAATGTATTTATTAGATTGATTTCGTAGTCATCAATTACGTCGTATTCAAAATCATTTTCTATCTTAACGGGTAATCGCGATAGTCCATCGGCATTTCCATGTAATTTTGTATTTTTGTATTTAATATCGAACGTAAATGCTTGTAAAAAAATAGCGTAATGTTGCATTCTCATTGCACTATGTATTGGCAACGCTTTCTGTTGCGAGAAAATTTGTGCTAGTGGACGGTGGTCAGTGTACAATGTAAAACGATTACCGTATAAGAATTGATAAAATTTCTTCACGGCAAAAATAATCGCGTATGCTTCTTTGTCAATTTGGGCGTATTTTCTTTGCGTATGTGACAACGACCGAGATGCGTACTGTATCACGCGTTCGGTACCGTCCGGATATTTATGAGAAAGCACGGCTCCTACGCCGTAAGCTCTCGCATCGCAAGCTACTACTAATGGAAGTTTCGGATCATAATGTACTAAAACTTTGTCACTCATGAATTCTTCCTTTGCTGTGATGAAAGTTTTTTCACATGCAGCTGTCCACCGAAAAGGAACCTCTCGCCCTTCCATTTTTTCCAAAAGTGTATGCAAGGGAGTTAAGATTGAACTTAAATTTTGTATAAATCTAAGGAAAGCGCGTAATTCTGTGACATTTCGCGGTCTAGGCATATCTTTAATTCACCCGGTGGACAACGCAGACCACGTCATCTTCCATTGCGAGCGCTGGGCGGAGGAGAGACTCCGTCTGGAAGCAGCATACGAGGGAAACCTGACGAGTGCGAACCTGGTCTCGCGGATCACTTCGTCGCTGGAAGCCTGGAAAGTTTTCCAGATGTTCGCGACGAAGGTGATGAAAGATAGAGAGAACCAGGAGAAAGAAAAACAAAAAATGGGCGACCCTTCATACCCTCCAAGGAGGCGGAGGCGCCGCCCATTCACCAGACTCCTGACGGACCCCTGAGGACCAGTAGGCTTCGCCCTGCGACCAGGGTGTCCAGTCAGGAATCAACCCATCGGATGCCGGCAAGCTGGTGTTGGTTGATCACTCCCAACACGAAAGGAGCCGCTGCAGCAAAGAGGATACTCCGTTGCGGAGCCCCCCCCTCGTAGTATTACGAAGTATAGGGCCGAGGGGGAGGGTGCGTGTCCTAGGCGATGGTGCGATAGAGGAGGGGTTTTTAGTGGGTAGTTGCCGCACAACATCCTAGGCAGCAGAGTCACACATAACCCAGCACGGCTGGGTATGCATAAATGCATTTTCCCCTCCACGAACAAAAAAAAAAAAAAAAGGCATATCTTTAATTGCCTCAATTTTTACTTTTTCCTTATGTATACCGTATTTATCAATGTAATACCCGCAATAGCTGATGCCTTTTTGGAAAAATTCACTTTTTTCTTTGTTAATTCGTACATTATGATTCGCTAGGCGTGTGAGTACCTCGTTAAGACGCTGTAAATGCTCTTTATCATTAGTTCCTGTTATTTTAATATCGTCTAGGAACACTGAAACTCCGCAAATGCCCTTTAAAATATTATCTATTTCTCTTTGCCAAATCGCTGGTGCCGCAGCGATGCCATACAATAAACGCGTACATTTGAATAAACCACGGTGTGTATTGAGCGTTAAGTACTCTCTATTATCTGGATGGATTTCCATCTGGAGGTATGCCTCTTTCAAATCGATTTTTGAAAATTTTTCTCCCCCCGCTAGGGTACTGAAAAGTTCATCAACCGTGGGGAGTGGATACTCGTCAATTTGTAAACATTTATTTAGGGTAACACTGACATCTCCGCATAAGCGGATTCTATTTCCCTTTTTTAATACCTGTACGATCGGTGTTGCCCATTCTGAGGTATTAACTTTTTCTAAAATGCCTTCTCTTACTAACTTTTCAATTTCTTGTTCAACTAATGTAAGGAGTTTGAATGGAACTCTACGTGCTTTTAGAAAAATTGGTCGTGCATCTTCTTTAAGTGTTAATTTCGCTTGAATATGTTTTATTTTTGTAGACGTCTTATCCAATTTATTTTCGTAATTTTGTAATGTATTTTGTAAGTTATTGACTGTACTTGTATCTAAGACAAACAATGAATTGTTTAATTGAATTTGTAATTGACGAGTCCACTCGCGTCCCATTAACGGTTCCCGGTCCGTTTCCGCCACGTAAATATGTAATTTTTTTACGATGTTGTTGTATTCGGCTGTAAGCTCTACGTATCCTAATATTGTAACGACCGATTTGCAGTACGTGGTTAATTTTAATTTTGTACTTTTTATACGAGCATCTGGCAGCCATTTCCTAAGGAAGTATTCACTTACAACTGTTACTGCCGCGCCACTATCAATTTCGAAACGTATTTGCCTACCTTCTACCTTCACTGTAACAAAATATTTTCCTCTGTATCGCTCTTGCCTTGTTTCCATCCATAATATATCATTCAGCTGATTCGCCATTCCTTGGTTCTTTCGTATACAAACTTTCTGCAAATGGCCTTTCGTACCGCAATTTCTACAGATTATATTCCTGTTTAACGTACATTCCGTGGCGAGGTGCCTCCCGCCGCATCTAAAACATGAAATATTCTTAACATTATAACTTAAATTAACGTTTCGCTTTGCTTTTGTAGAGGTCCCAGGTCCTGCTCTTTTCGGCGTCTTCGTACTCCACTCTTGCCGCGTTTTCTTCTTGTCGAACTTTTTCTGTTCCACATAATCTACCGAAGCTGTCCCGGATTGTATTTGGTTTACGTCTCTCTCTGTTAGTTCCATTGAAATTGCTGTTTCTACCGCCTTTTCGAACGTCAGATCCTTAATCTCCAATAATCGAGATTGTATGCGCTTACTTGTTAATCCAAAAACAAACTGGTTCCTGAAGGCGTTTTGCAGATATGCCCCAAATTTGCAATGTATGCTTAACATATGTAAAACGGCCACGAACTGTTGTACGCTTTCACCCTCGTGTTGCCTTCGTTGATGAAAACGGAAATTCTCCGCCACTTCCAACGGTTTCGGAGCGTAGAATTCCTCCAATTTTTCCGTGAGCTTTTTATACGTAGCCGTGTAAGGATCACTCGGCGCTAATCTATCACATAGTATATCGAACGACTTAGAACCGATAAAATGTAACAGATACGCCACCTTTTTTGTTTCGGGTATATTGAACACTGAAATGGCTCCTTCGAATCTCATGAGCCATCTCTTCCAGTTTGTCGTCGTCGAGTCGAACATGTCGATCGCGATATTCCCGTAAATTGAATTTATCTGTGGTTCTGCCATCGTTTGTGATCAGTCGTAATAACGTATGTAAGAATGTATGTAGAATTGTTGTGCGTATCGCTGGCACGTGTTCCAGCGCTTTCTTCTTGATTCGCACGTATTTTGTAAAATACTCACTGATTCACGAAACTAGTTCGAAGGCGAAAAATATACTTAAAATCCGATCCTCCTCGCCAATCTGTTGTGTTTGGTAGGCAATAATTAAGACTCGTTTTTCTGATGTACGGTTTTACTGCTAGATATGTACATCCTTGCTGATCGATACAATCTTTCTGTACTAGGAACCGCTCACCTGTGGTGTACCGGTGATCGCGCGTTTCCCCTTCCTCTATATCCCCCAGGACCGCGAATTACAAATCCTATTGGGACATAACAACAGTATAAATATAATAGGAAATTGGACCACAAAGTGAACAAATATAGCATAATTATATAATATAAAGTAAAGCGCATACAAATAGATAGCATAAAATATATAGCAAAGGAAACCGTAAATGATCCTCAGATGCGAGACATAAGCAAGTAAATAAACAGTGTAATGAATATGTATACACCTGGCAATAGAACAAATAAATAAACAAAAAACAACTACTGGGGAAATAAATATATGATAAATGGACCAAAGTAGAGGACCCCCCGAGAGGCGGACGCTCGGGTAATTCTGTGAAGGGCGCTGCACCTCGTGGGATCCGGACTAAAAGGGGAAAAGGAAAGGGACATTTAATAATGTAATTAAAAACAAAAATATAAGCCAGTATTGAATGTGTAAAGGGGTGGGCAGAATCTGGGTCCTGAACCAGGACCTGGGCCAACTTCCCAGGCTGGATGTAAGGAAACGCCCACTCAAGCGCGGATTTAGAGCTTGGCAGATTATATGCACCTTGCAAACTCTTATATAGGGTGAACGGAGCATATCTGCTGAGGGTGGATGGTGGGTAAAAAAAAAAAACGGCTTAATGGACATTACGCAGTTTTTAACCCCATAGAAAGTAGTCGAGTGGTGTTAAATCCGGTGTAGGGGCGGCCAGGCTACAGGACCCCCTCGACCTAACCACTTTTCTGCAAAGATTTCATTCATTGCTGTTCGAGAGCACAGTGCATAGTGCCGAGGCGCGCCGTTATGTTGCATTTCCCTGCAAGTTTGACCTTGAATGACATTCAGTCGTAGGTCACTGAACTCGTCGCAAAACGCACTATTTGATGGTGGATAAAAAAACATTCCATTTAAAAAGAGAAAGTTGACCTTCACCTCACCTTGGGGTGTCCACCGGGAAGAATAAAGGCCCCACCACATGATGTTCCCCTCGGTACTGAACAACTTTCATCTGAAACATTTTTGCGTATAGTCAATATTTTTGGAGATATTCGTCTGTAACGCTTTATAATGTTCACCCTGTATATTTTACTTATACAGTAGTTCGAACTTATACTTTGAATCGTGTAAGATAAAGCCCAAAAGTAGGAAGCAAGTGTTGTCTCGTGGTCCAGGTATGTCCACACAAGGGAGCAAGGTCGGAGCCAGACAAGTATGCTGTAAGTTCGGAATCTACTTAACGTGTGCGAAAACGTTAGGAGCATGCGTGCCGTATGGTTCGGATATGTCCACACAAGGGAGCAATGCCGGTGCCTGGCTAGTTCTTTGACCTTCGGATGTCCACACAAGTCTTTGGATCAGTGAACTCAGTTGCCCATTTCTTCTGTCTAAAACTATCGGCCGGTCCCCTTTTTATACTTAGCGGGAGGGCTTGGGCCGGTGCGAGTGGTGGAGGGGGAGAGTCAACGCGCAAGCGCACAAGGGTTGAACAGGTAACGGGCGTGCAGGTAAGCAGGGTGACGGGGGCGCTAGTCTGGCGGCTGCCCGGTGCACTACCTCCCTTAAGCAGGGCGTTACAAATTTAAAACAAAAAATATTAATGCTTTCTCAAGGAAGCACACATTTGAGCATATACGGGTGCGTCTGTAACAATAATTATATAATAGTTTATAACTTCCGCAGAGGCACATAGAGGCAAGCAAAATTTTTTTTAAACCATTTTGGACACTGAGGAAGAGCCTAATTCGATTCAGTCTCATGCAGTCTCATATATTAAAACATGTATCGAAAGATTGAATTCTTATTCTATTTTAAGCGCCCAAATTAGTACTTTGTTTATTAATACCAAATGCAACAATATTTTTCGAAAATTAAATAACAAAAATATTTTTGTATAAAGTACACTCAGAGCTAACAAAATAATTTTTTGCAGATTCTTTCGAGTATTTTTAGCTATTTCTGAGTATGTTGAAGAAATAAAAATATACTCAGGAAAGAAAGAACAGGAAATTATATTAATCTTTATAAATAAATTCTATATTACATTTTCAGTATTTTATTATATTTTACTTCGTTTTGTATATTTTAAGATGTTATAAAAGCGAGAACATAATTAATTTAATCAATTTTAATACATGTCAAATTCGATTTTTGATCACTTTTTCCGAATTTCGACTCATTAATTTCGCCAGAGCCAACATGGCTCTATTTGCCCTGCGACAGGCATCTCCAATATGTGCCCTGATCGTGAGGAATTTGTCCATCCTCACCCTCAGGTACTTGACTTCGTCAGCAAGCTTGACCTCAACGCCCCCTAGCTTTATTGTCTGCGGGCGCGATCTTCTCTTGGCTCCTGCCAATAATAGCATTGCCTCAGTCTTATCTTGGGCAAGACGCATGTGCATGCCCTCCAGCCATGCTAGCACCTCATCGTATGCCTCGGCTGCCCTGCGCTCCATTACATCGGGCCTCACGGCCGAGACCAATATGGCAAGGCCTTCAGCAAATGCAACAAACCTGAATCTATCTTTGTTGTGTCTTCTGATTATATCATCGTACACCACATTCCATAGGAATGGTCCTATTACCGAATCTTGGGGGACCCCTGCGTAGACCGGGGAGCTATAGGGGTCCCCATTTCCTTCGTAGACTATTGTCCGGTTGCTCAGTTATGACACAACCATATCCGTCAGGTACCGCGGCATTCCTATGCCCGTTAGTGCCTTCAAAATATCAGTCCATCTTATCGTTATTGAAGACAATCTTTACGTCAACCATGATCATACAAGCGATCAGGTTTCCTGCCTTGGCTTTTTGCGCAAATCTCCGCACTGTCATGAGCGCATCAACGGTTGACCTCCCCTTACGGAACCCATACTGATGTTCCGCGAAGCCACCAGCTGCATTCCATGCAGCGATCAGCTTGGCCTTTACCGTGTGTTCTATTACCTTCGCCGCGTTGGGTATCAGACTTATGGGTCTGTACTTCTGAACCGAGTTCTCTTCTACTTCGCCCTTGGGAAGAAAAATCAATTTCTGCGTTTTCCAGATCTCTGGGAAACGTCTGTGCTCCCAGCCAGCATTGGATACTCGTAGCGCACTTTGCGGCAGCACCCCCTTCAATTCCGTTAACAATCACAGCGGCATCTGATCAAGTCCCGGTGCCTTTCTATGGCTTATCTTCTTTGCTACCCCCAGCACATCACCTCCTGTCGGTTGCGGAATCTCCTCTATGTGTATGGCTTCTGCATCCAGTGGGAGCCTCGGTGGCTCCACGGCCTGAGTGACGAACAAGTCCGCCACGACCCCTCTCGCTACATCGTCGGGTAGGGTCGCTTGGCCCCTGTATCCCTTCAGCGCTTTCACGATCACCTTATATGGCTTCCCCCAGGGGTCGCCATTTATGGTTTCACAGAAATTTTCCCATGCCACGATCTTCGCTCTTCTAATGTTCCTTTTGAAGGCACTCTTCCTGTCGTTGTAGATTTTCTGCAGCGCTGCTACCTCCTCCACTGTGACGTTCGCACGCCGATACGCATCATTGACCTTTGTCCTAGCTATCGCAGCCGCATCCCTATATGGTACTAGCTCCGTAGTCCACCAGTACGAGTCTCGCACTTTATTTCCATTGTTCGTAAGTCCCACTTGTAGATATATCATATATCATCCAGCACATAGTAAGTTGCGATGGGCACCTAGATCCAGTTCACTGATTACTGGGTCCCCCGCCCGCAGAGCGTCCCGGAGTTTTTCCTTGTTGATGCGCCTTGCATTCTATCTTGACCGGGACGGGCCTGGGTCCGCTCTAACCTCAGCGAAGTCATGTCTTATATAACCATGATCAGATGCATTATACTCCCACACCACCTCGGACATGCTCAGTTGCTCCCTCATGCCCGGGGTAATTGCCATAAAGTCGATGATTGACGCTCCATTTCCCCTGGAGAATGTTGGTACTCCCGCGTTGCTAGTCGGCAGTACGTTGACTGCCGCCAGTGCATTTGGTAAGTGTCTTCCCTTTTGTCACTACCCGCATATCCCTAGAGTGGGGAGTTTGCGTTAAAGTCCCCCTGCCAGAATGCACTCACCGATGTTTGTTTATAAATTTGCACAAGTCATTAATCGAAGCACTAAAGTTCGCGAATGTGTTATTCGGCGGAAAATACACACTTATTATCAATACTTTGTTTACAATCGCACTAAAAAAGTGCGCGCAGGGCCGGTCCCTGGCCATCACTGGGAGGTGTGGACTTATCCATAATGCAGCGCCACCGCTCAGGCTACTGAGCCACGCAGGATGCTTGTTGTAATATTCCGATATTATCGCTACGTTCAAACCCTCCGGCTGAATCTTCTGTAACATCATGTCCTTCGCAACGCTGCAGTTGTTGAGGTTTATCTGCAGTATTTTTAACTCCGGAGGCATTACGTTGGCCGTCTATCCCGCACGGCAGGACACATTGTCGAGGCTACAACGTGTGCAAGTTTACCTTCTGATCGAATCTTCCTTGAATGTGCAGTCTCTAGATTCTATCACCCGATTTGTTTTAGGGATCCACACCTTATAACTTTTACCAAATATTGCATATCCCACTAGTATTCCCTTCTGAGTTCTACTCGTAAGTTTTGAGGGTCTTCGTTCTTTTGGAATGTGTACGAAGGTTTCGCAGTCTATTACCCTAAAATCTCTCATGCTAGGCTTCTTTCCACGCCATATTTCGTATGGCGTTTTATTTTCATTATGAGTGTTCGTATTTCTGTTCCTCGTGTACCCTGCCGTATATGTTAACTCTGCCCAAGCTGCTTCGGGTAGATCGGTGCCGGCGATATTACTCCTCACTAAATTCAACAGTGTCCTGTTTATTCGCTTTGGCCATACCATTTTTTATGAGCTTCTAGTTGACTTTGGAAATGGTTGCCTTTTTGATTTTCCTGTCAAAAAATCTTTACACGGTGTTGGTTCTGATTCAGTACAATTCAGACCGATTATTGCTTCAGTTTTAATAATTTTTATCATTTGGTGTTTGTTAACGCGCATAAGACGTTTATGCCATACATTTAAAGGCAGGATGTTTGAATTTCACGCTGTATAGTGGCCCCGTTCCCATCTTTTGTTACTTGCGGCTCTGTTTCTACAATAAATAACCTATCTTTTCTATATATATAGAAAAAACTTGTTCATAATCACCTCAGCTACCCTTTTTTTAAAAATACTGCGCATGACACGCATATTAACTTTCGTAATGTTCGTAAGTGCGTGTCGTGTGCGTGTGGAAACAAGTGCGAATCAGATCTGTATCGATCGCCGGGACGTGGCATAAAATTGTTAAGATCGGTCAGGATCGATACAATGACCATGTGCCAAGACACCGTCGAAGCAAGTAAATTCGCGGTCCAATGGATAAGTTTATTTAACTACCCTTTTCTAACATTAATCATCCAAACACTTTTCTCATAATTAATAAAACACTTTATTCGTTTCGGAAAACGAATAAAAGTATGGAACAGTTATTAAACGACTTGTTAATTTAATTGTTATTGATGAATAACGCAGAATTACACACTATTCTTAATGTAAGACGATTGTAATATTTGGCGTACGTTGCCCCTCGATGCACCCGATCTCGGCCGCGCGCAATTGTGACTGAGCTCGCGCTATACGGGCGCTCGCATTGGCCAGTGTATTTCGTTGATAACTAAAAAACGAAGCTTCAAACTATATTTTGGTCAAGGAAAAGGTTGTTCAGAATCACCTCAGCTACCCCTTTTTTAAAAATACTGCGCGAGTTCCGGGCCACCCTGTCCGCAATTCTATGCGACCAGAGGGATGGCGTGTAACTACGTTTGAATGTGGCGCGTGAATGGGACGCGTGAATGCGTAAATGTGACGCCTCGCGGCAAAAAGAAAACAGAAGAAGATATAGATGAATATGGACGATGCAAGGAGGTGAAGAACGTGTACTAAGCTAATAAAATTTATAAAGAAAAAGGAAACTGAAAGGTTACTAAGTACGAAATACCACATAATTAACAAATGGTCCTTCGAGCCGGATAGTCCGAAACAGTGAAGTGAAAGACGGATGATTTCCGAAAGAGTGAAATAAAGTGTGTATCAAGGAAGCGCGTGAAGCCACGCCGGGTACAAAGGCAAAGTACGCAGTAACACCTCGAAAGAACAAAATAGGCGTCTAAACAATTATCCGAATAAGGAACAGCGTCGTACGGACGAGTTCATACATAGCAACAGCGTGACACAGACGAGTTGACAAAGAACAGCGTCACACAGACGAGTCGTACAAAGAACAGCGTCACACAGACGAGTCGTACAAAGAACAGCGTCGTACGGACGGGTTCATACATAGCAGCAGCGTCACACGGACGAGTGCAACTTCGACGGCAGCTCACAGGCGTGCCAATACATAGCAGCGTCACACGGACGACTGCATACTTCAACGGCAGCTCACAGGCGAGCCAATGCATAGCAGCGTCACACGGACGAGTGCACTTCGACGGCAACTCACAGGCGTGCCAATACATAGCAGCGTCACACGGACGACTGCATACTTCAACGGCAGCTCACAGGCGAGCCAATTCATAGCAGCGTCACACGGACGAGTGCATACTTCGACGACGTCTCACCGGCCGGCTGACAACGGCGGCGACTCTACGGCGAGCTCGAGTCATCGACTACGCAGACGTGATAGCGCATGGATCATCGTCAATCTTCAGAATTGTAAAAGGTTAGTGGATCTCCGACAATCCATTTCTTTCCTATTCCTTGATCATTACCAGAATTAATACAATGGCGACAGAGGAGAGTCAAAGAAAACGATGGGTTATCAAACGCGGACAGATTAAAGCCCAGTTAACGAAATTTAGGACATACTGTGATGAGTTTGGTCAGGGCGATCTTGTGGAATTAGAACTAAGACTTGCAAAAGCGGAAAGTCTATGGGGACAATTCGAATCGGTACAGACAGAATTAGAAAACTTAATGCCCGAGGGGGACGAGTCAATGTCCGAGGATCGAATGCATTTCGAAAACAATTATTTTTCGACTTTAGCTATAGCAAAACGAATAATCACAGGTGCGAATTCACAGAGCGTCACAGCGAATAATGTACAGAATGTAGACAATAGAAGCTTAGATCATAGAGTAGGGGTTATAAAATTGCCGACGTTGACATTGCCTACGTTTGAGGGCAAGTACGACAAATGGTTGTTGTTCAAGGACGCCTTTAAAACATCTATCATTACAAACGATAGATTAACAGAACAGCAGAAATTCCAGTATTTACGTGCCTCATTGAAGGGGGAAGCGTTAGAGGTTGTACAGTCATTGGAGACTTCAGAGGATAGTTTTACAATAGGCTGGGATTTACTAGTGAAAAGGTACGATAATGATAGGTTGATCGTAAACAAGCATATGAAAGAGTTGTTTGAGTTACCTGCAATGGCAAGGGAAACATACGGTAACTTAAGACAGTTTGTTAGTTGTATTCGAACCCACATGAGGGCTTTAACTACCTTGAAGCTACCAGTAGATCAATGGGATGTTGTGCTTATTTACTTGATAGTGCAAAAGTTAGAAGCGCGCACTCGTCGCGAGTGGGAAGAGAAAATTGGTATTTGCGCGTTCGAGGAATTGCCCACAATGGACGAGTTGTTGGAGTTCCTAGAAGGTAGGTGTCATACGCTGGAAATGATAGATCGGGACAAGACTAAACCGGAGTCAGATAAGCCAAAAGGTATGTTTAAGAGCGAGAAGAAAGTTTCGCTGACCGCTACGACAGGATACTGTTGCGAATATTGTAAGGGAGACCATTATTTGTATAAATGTCCAGAGTTCTTGAAGTTGGCAAGCGATGCCAAAATGAAAGAAATACGTCGATTAAGATTATGCTTGAATTGCCTGAAGCCTGGTCACCTAAGTAAAGATTGTAGGTCTTCTGCATGCAGACGTTGCTCGAGAAGGCACAACACTCTGCTGCATCAGGAGGTACAGCCCTTAAGTCAAGGGGTTAGCAGAGTGCAAACTGCGACTACAGAGACGCAAGTTACGACAATAGCAAACCATTGTTCAATCGAAACGCGCACACAGGCAGTTCTTTCCACAGCATTGGTTTATGTTTATGATGTAAAGGGCAGACGACAGATCTGCAGAGCTCTTCTGGATCCAGGGTCACAAGCAAACATAATTACGCGAGATTTGGCGCAACGGCTTGATCTCCCGATGCAGACAAACAAGTGTTGCACCGGTGGGATTGGTCAGACAAGTAAGACTAGCTCTAGCACGGTTAGTATCAAATTGGAATCAATGGCGTACAACTTCAGCACTGCACTTCAGTGTTTAGTGCTGACTACGGTAACAGGAAGAATACCGGCAGTGGAGGTGAGGTCATCGGTACTAAGTGTGCCTACGAATATAAGGCTGGCGGATCCGCAGTTTTACATACCGGGCGACATAGACATGCTTATTGGAGCTGGTGTATTCTGGCGATTGTTATGTGTGGGACACATCGTAGTCTCCAAGAATCACCCCGTTTTTCAGAAGACGTTATTGGGTTGGATAGTAGGAGGCGATCTCAGGACTGAAAGCCAGTCGAGGCAAACGGCATGCAATTTGGTCACGCATTTATTAGACGTTCAATTGGAGCGGTTCTTCAAGAACGAAGAAATAGCAGAGCGGCAATCGCGATACACGGAGAAAGAACGACAATGCGAACAGCAGTTTCAGGAAACAGTTACACGAGACAAATTAGGAACATTTACAGTGACCTTGCCAAAGAATCACAGCGTGATGCTGGGACATTCAAGGCAGGCAGCCTTGACAAGACTGCACGGCTTAGAGAAACGGCTGGAAAGACAACCAAGTTTAAAGGCAGCCTATCACGAGTTCCTAAAGGAATATGAGCAAACTGGACACATGACGGAGGTGTTAGAGGCGTTAGAGGACGAAGTGGAAGAGACTTTCTACTTGCCCCATCAAGCGGTAGTAAGAAATCAAAGCTTGACTACTAAGCTGAGAGTGGTTTTCGACGGATCGGCAAAAACTAGCCTGGGTACCTCTCTCAACGACAAGCTACTGGTAGGTCCGAATCTGCAGCAAGAGTTATTTGAGATCGCACTTCGCTTCAGGACACATACTTATGTTGTAAACGCAGACATTGCGCAAATGTTTAGACAGATCAATGTGAATAAGAAGGATAGACCCTTACAACGCATACTATGGCGGTGGGAGGCAAACGAGGCTGTTCGAGTTTTTGAGCTAAACACGGTTACTTATGGCACATCGTGTGCGCCTTATCTGGCGATGCGCTGTTTAAAACAACTTGCCATCGACCAGGGGGAGGGTTATCCTCTCGCAAACGCAGCTCTGGCCAACGATTTCTATATGGATGATGTCTTGTCAGGAAGGGACACACTCGATGAAGCGATAGAGCTTCAGAAGCAGTTATCAGCACTGCTTCAGGGAGGCGGATTCCCATTAAGGAAGTGGAGAAGCAATGAGCCACGTGTTTTGGAGCATCTGGCAGCTGATTGCAGAACTGACAGTTTATTGGTTATTGATAAGCAAGAAGCCTTGGAAACGTTAGGTTTGTTATGGAACGCAAGATCGGATGTGCTTCAATACAGCACAGATCTGTCAAAGAGAAAAGGTTGTACAAAGAGAATCATTTTGTCACAAATAGCCCACATTTACGATCCATTGGGATTAATTGCTCCGGTGCTGATCAGAGCAAAAATGTTCATGCAGCATCTATGGAAGCTGCAAGTCAACTGGGACGAGTCCGTTCCCTTGGAAATATACAACGAATGGCATGCGCATTACGATTCATTGCCGAGAATTCACGAATTGGAAGTCCCGCGCCTTGTCCACGCTGGCGGCTCAAAGGGTATCACATTGCACGGATTTAGCGACGCGTCAGAAAAGGGCTCCGGAGCGTGCGTTTATGTGGTGAGCCACAATGCAGAAGGAAGGAGCACGTCAAGATTGCTCTGCGCTAAGTCTAAAGTTGCCCCGCTAAAGTCGGTCACGCTACCGAGGCTGAAACTCAATGCAGCCCTGTTATTGGCAAGGTTAGTGACGGTCGTATGGAGCGCTTTGGGGAGCAGGGTGGACGGGACGCATCTTTGGAGCGATTCGACGATCGTTCTCTATTGGATTAAGACGGAGCCAAGACAGATGAAGACATACGTAGCCAATAGAGTGGCAGAAATCCAGGAGAGCACTGGACAAATCGAATGGAAACATGTGCCTTCAGCAGACAATCCGGCTGATCTCCTTTCCAGAGGCACGACAACTGAAATTCTGTTAGAGAACCGGCTTTGGTGGAGGGGCCCGGAATGGATGGCCTGTAGGAAGGATTGGCCAAAAGAGCAGATCGCTAGTGATGACGGGGTACCCGACTTAAGGAGGACTACTGACCTTGTCCTAGTGGTAAACGAAGAAGCGAATGTGCTACAGAAATTCTCGTCATTTCAAAAAAATACTTAGAATATTTGGATACGTAAGAAGATATATCAACATAGGTCGAAAGAAAAGGACCACTGGATCGCTGTCAGTGGAAGAGTTGGAAGAGTCCGAAGTACTGATAGCTAGACTAATCCAAAGGGAAGCTTTTCCGCAAGAAGTGCTTGATCTGCAACGGGGGATGCAGGTCGGAAGAAAAAGCCCGCTGCTTGCTTTGTATCCGTACCTGGACAATCGGGGATTGATACGTGTCGGAGGAAGGTTAAGACACGCTGACATTTTAGAGGATCAGAAGAATCCTATTGTACTGCCTGCAAGACATTCTGTGACTACATTAATAATGCGAAGGGAACATGAAAGACTGCATCATTGCGGACCGGAACAGTTGCTTAGTTCGGTTCGTCTGAAATATTGGCCTCTGTCTGGGAGACGGGAGGCTAGGAAAATAACTAGGAACTGCATAGCCTGCTTTCGATGCTTACCGAGGCCTGTTGAAACTGGTATGGCAGATTTACCAAAAGCTCGATTGCCCGAAGTGTCAAGACCTTTTAATGTATGCGGAGTTGATTATGCGGGCCCGTTGCAGGTTCGCGAAAGTAGGAGAAGGGGGAGGATTCATATATCTAAAGCATACATTGCGATATTTACCTGTTTCCATACCAAAGCGGTGCACATAGAGTTGGTTAGCGATTTGACTTCGGAGGCCTTTCTGGCTGCGCTAAGTCGATTTGTGTCTAGACGGGGTCTATGTAAATACATGCATTCAGATAATGCTACAAATTTTATGGGCGCTAATAGCGCAATGCGAGAGGTTAGCGAGTTTTTATCGCAAAATACAGATAGGATAGAGCAAGGTTTAGCGAGTAAGGGAATTGTTTGGAAATTTATTCCTCCTCGGTCACCTCATTTCGGGGGTTTGTGGGAGGCCGCGGTTAAGATGGTGAAACGACATTTACACAGGGTCGTCCAAAACTTGACTTACACATTTGAAGAGTATTATACCCTACTGACAGAAATAGAAGCTATTTTAAATTCGAGACCACTGACGCCATTGTCATCAGACCCTACTGATCTGGTTGCCCTAACTCCCGCTCACTTCCTAGTCGGAGATTCACTACTAACATTGGAGCAGCGAGATTATCTTGCGACAGCAGATTACCTGTTGTCAAGATGGAAACATCTACAAAAATTGCGCCAGCACTTTTGGCAGAGGTGGCGTAAAGAATACCTTAATTTGTTGCAAACTAGAAGCAAGTGGTGCTCTAAGGGGCAGAACATAGAGGTAGGTACTATGGTACTATTGATTGAGGAGAACTTGCCACCTTTGCAATGGTCGCTCGGCAGAGTCGTTGCTGTTCATCCGGGGGATGATGGCGTGGTTAGAGTCGCGACGGTAAAAACAGCTACTGCAGAGTTCCGACGTGCTACACGAAAGCTCTGCGCTTTACCGATGGACGAGACGTGTGTGTAATAAGCGTATACGATAATTTAGATTGATAAGGTTATTCTCATAAGTTATGTTAAGTTCAAACCAAAGTTCCTTATACCTGTTATGTTAAGTTCAAACCAAAGTTCCTTATACCTGTATATGTTAAGTTCAAACCAAAGTTCCTTATACCTGTAGATGTTAAGTGATTCAACAGTTCACAGTTGCTAGACATTAAGTTGTTTATTGAAGGCGATCCTTCAAGGCGGGCGGCATGTCCGCAATTGTATGCGACCATAGGGATGGCGTGTAACTACGTTTGAATGTGGCGCGTGAATGGGACGCGTGAATGCGTAAATGTGACGCCTCGCGGCGAAAAGAAAACAGAAGAAGATATAGATGAATATGGACGATGCAAGGAGGTGAAGAACGTGTACTAAGCTAATAAAATTTATAAAGAAAAAGGAAACTGAAAGGTTATTAAGTACGAAATACCACATAATTAACACACCCTGTATATCAACATAGCAGTTTTATTGCTAATATAAATGAATCATACCACCAAATGATTGAAATTTTGAGTTACACATTTTGAGCTTTGGATTGACGTGTATACGCGTCCAAATGTTAGAAATATCAAACAGTTCCCTAATTGGCAAGATACATGGGAAGAAAACGGTAGAAAAAAGCGCTTCAACTTCATATTTACGTATATTAAATTAAAGTATTTAACAAATATTTTTAAAACATTTGTAAACAAACATTGATCATTGTCATATACTTAGTAATTAAAAAAAAACCTAATCTGCGCTTAAGACCGGACGACCGAAGTCGATGGCGATTGTAATCTATTTTAATTAATAGATATATGAATAATATGAATATTATTATTATGGGTCTTATTACTTGGACGAATTTGTTGGAAAACTAGATTATGAGGATGTGTGATAATATATAATGCAGAGTTCAGTTTACTAAAAGCAATTTATTTTATACAGTAAGGGAAGGCACGTCCTTATTCAGAGGAGAAACTCTAACGAATGAATATAGAAGAGAAGCGTGGAGCATTCGGACCCTATCAGTCCCTCTTAATATAAATACTTTTGTACAAGCAATGGAATTCTATACCCCAATATATTCTCCGAACTATAAGAGATAATTATTTGTTTAACTGGGTTTTATTTAATGCATAAAACCAACACGCCTTCTCAAAAGTCATTCGTTTATATAAGAATGCACCTTCTTCTTACTTTCTCTGGGGTCAACTACACATGATCCAACATTTGTTGCTTTGGATTAGAGAAACACAGAAAAAACCTAATCAGACCAAATAGTACAATACTATATATATACTTATATATATTTACTTATTCAAGATAGTTTAGACTTTAGACATACTATCTTAATATCTATATTTATTTCTGAACTTTATTTCAAACCCATTCCACTTCTTAATTCCTGAAATTTCACAGTTGGTAATTATTGTGTTAAGATATCAGCTATATGGCTACCTGTTGGAATATATTTCAATTTTATTCAATTTTATTATATAGTTCTCAATTTTTCTCAATTTGTTCTCTTGAGAAATGATATTTTATATCTATGCGTTTAGATGTTTTGTGGTTTGTTGAAATCAATAACGATTTCACTTTAAATGAACTTTTAATAACCACAGCGGGGTGTTGCGAAATTGTCATTGATGCATTTTAAAGTGTGGGGTTATGTGCCCGCTTTTACGCGAAAGCGCTCTGCTCGTGGTATAAAATTAACTGATAATAAAGTAACTCAATAACTAAAAAATTAAAGAAACTTAATACAAACTAATAAAATAATCATATAATAATATACTAAAATAACTTTAGATACTTATCTTTTATTTTACACCAAAGCAATACAATTAAACTGCGACGCTAAGCACTGTCTGATCTTCGCTCGGATAAACTCGGCTCTCTTATTCTACCTCGTGAGCATGACGATCTCGGCTCCTCGAGTTTACCCGAATGAGCGTGTCAAAGAAGTTTACAGTTCAAAAATGTTTGGTAATTTGATGATAAGCATTTGTTCTATAACTGACGATACCGATAGTATTTAGTCATTAAAGGCTGGCTTTCTGTGTGATCTTGCGTACGAAAGAATCTGCAATTCAAAGAATATTATATCCTTTGTACAGGATTGAACTGTATCTGCGCGTTTTTAGGAGAGCGCTGTCTTCCTCTGCGCCTAACGTCATTTCCTTGGCTGCCAGAGAGAGCGCTCATCCTTACATTACTTATGTATGTACTACATATGCATACATATCACATTCCATCACTATCGATAATTATCGATGGTCGATGGTCCAACTATCGGAAATTATCGATAGTGCTGACCATCGATATTTCTCCACCTTTACTAAGCACTGTCTGATCTTCGCTCGGATAAACTCGGCTCTCTTGTTCTACCTCGCGAGCCTGACGATCTCGGCTCCCGAGTTTACCCGAATGACCGTGTCGCGCTGACCGTGTCGCGTTGACCGTTTCGCGCTGACCGTGTCGCGTTGACCGTTTCGCGCTGAGCGTGTCGCGTTGAGCGTGTCGCGTTGAGCGTGTCGCGCCGACCGTGACGCGCCGAGCGTGACGCATCAGACTCATTCACTCCCCAGCAAAATTCTATGCGCGGCGCGCCCAAAGAAGTATACACTTCAAAAGTTTGCAGCGGCTCGAATCAACATCTCGGGTCGAGCCGATTCATTTTGCTGATGCTTATGTTATAATTGTAACAGATGTGACAACAGCGTGACAGACGTTTGATACGTGCCGGCAACTATGCCTTACTGGTGTCTGTGTGCACGCATCACGTATTCACGTATGAATCGCCGTTCGTGGTGTGAAATTATAACTTACATTTACCGACTGATTTGTACTTTTATCGACCCTGACGGTAACTTGGCCAAATTCACTACAATGTACCATAAACGCCACCGACGGAGAATCATTGAACTATTCTTACGTCGGATACGTGCAAATCATAACACTCGTTTTCCGCCTTCCAGAACTGATAGATTGTGAAAAATCGAATTTCTGTGATCTTGTGCTACTTCAAGACAGCCGGGTGGAGTGTTTTAGCAGTGAATAAACTATTAATTCGTTCAATATTTGATAACTGTGAAATGTGTCAAATCGCCGGCAGCCATCTTGTTTCCTACGTCGGTGTCTGTCTCAAGCTTGCCAGTTTAAGAAATACCATTCTTCTCAACGAATGGTGTTTATTGGCGTTCAGACATACTTCCCCGGCTGTGGTGAAGTCTACCCGTGTGTACTATATCCGCGAAAGTTTCATTAATGCAATTGTTCAGACGAGTATTTGCTGCTACGAAATCGAGTCTCTCTCTCGCGCATGCACGTATACACCATGCGCGAGATGGAGACCCGATTTCGTAGCAGCAAATACTCGTCTGAACAATTGCATTAATGAAACTTTCGCGGATATAGTACACACGGGTAGACTTCACCACAGCCGGGGAAGTATGTCTGAACGCCAATAAACACCATTCGTTGAGAAGAATGGTATTTCTTAACCTGGCAAGCTTGAGACAGACACCGACGTAGGAAACAAGATGGCTGCCGGCGATTTGACACATTTAACAGTTATCAAATATTGAACGAATTAATAGTTTATTCACTGCTAAAACACTCCACCCGGCTGTCTTGAAGTAGCACAAGATCACAGAAATTCGATTTTTCACAATCTATCACTTCTGGAAGGCGAAAAACGACTGTTACGATTTGCACGTATCCGACGTAAGAATAGTTCACTGATTCTCCGTCGGTGGCGTTTATGGTACATTGTAGTGAATTTGGCCAAGTTACCGTCAGGGTCGATAAAAATACAAATCAGTCGGTAATTGTAAGTTATAATTTCACACCACGAACGGCGATTCATACGCGAATACGTGATGCATGCACACAGACATCAGTAAGGCATAGTTGCCGGCACGTATCAAACCTCTGTCACGCTGTTGTCACATCTGTTACAATTATAACATAAGCATCAGCAAAATGAATCGGCTCGAGCCGAGATGTTGATTCGAGCCGCTGCAAACTTTTTTGTAGGTTCGAGTCCCCTTGGGGTATATTTTTTTACATTAATTTCTTTTTCATTACTAAGTATATGACAATAATCAGTATCTGTTTACAAATGTTTTAAAAATATTTTTTAAATATCAGTTCTAGTAATAATTAGTGTCGTTTTTTAGTGTTTGGTGGAATTTTAAAGGAATTCTTCATTTTGAACTCTTACCAACCAACCAAACCATTACAAGTGAAGTGTAGAGTGCACAATTGGAAAGTTAGACCGATCTTTGAGAGAAAAAGAACCCGCGCTGATTAATCGGAAGGGCGTCATTCTTCATCACGATAACGCACGACCGCATACTGTGAGAATCACGGCGGAAAAACTACGCCAGTTAGGATGGGAAGTTCTCCCACAACCTGCATAATCTCCAGATATTGCCCCATCCGATTATCATTTGTTTCGTTCCTTGCAAAATTTTCTTCTTGGAAAACATTTCAATAATGAAGAGTGCCTCAAAAACGCCTTGACCGAATTTTTTGAATCAAAATCACAAGAATTTTGCAATAGAGGGATTAAGATGCTACCTGAGCGTTGGGTACAAGTAGTTGAAAACAACGGCGACTATATCGTTGATTAAATTGTTTTATTTTGTATTGGAAAACGACATTAATTATTACTAGACCTGATACTTTAATTTAATATACGTAAATATGAAGTTGAAGCGCTTTTTATCTACCGTTTTCTTCCCATGTTTTTGCCAATTATGGAACTGTTTGATATTTCTAACATTTGGACGCGTATACACGTCAAAGCTCAAAATTATCAACTCAAAATTTCAATCATTTGGTGGTATGTTTCATTTATATTACCAATAAAGCTGCTATGTTAATATATATGAAATATATTAACTATATTATACAACAATAATATAATTGTAATATAATTAAAGTATATGTAAGATTATCGAAGGCGTTTGAATTGGTATTCAAATGATTATGTCGGCGTGTAGGTGTTAAAAAGTTGTTTTGTTTAGCTCTCGTGACCGTAGTCTGTACAACAATACAATGTCACCGTGGTCCTTTTCGATCATTTTATGCTTCGCTCTAAGCAACAGAAAGCTATGACAGACAAAGATAGAGCTATGTACGTCAGATGTACCTATGACGTGCAGCAAGACGGGAATCGGTGTGGCACCGCAACTATGACGCAGTGTGAGAGCCGTCATTTGTTTGTAAGATGAACCGCGTGGCCAGCGGCCCGACAGTTGGCTGTGCCTGACCTATGTCAAGCAGCAATAGGTGCCCTTCTCTCATAAGTTCCAAAAATTATTTTTTTACACATATTAATATTGTTTTATCAATCTGTCTTTTTCAACTTGACAAGAGAAACGGTAGCGCAAAAAGCGCTATAAGTTCAGATTTAGGTATATTAAATTAAAATATTTAACAAATGTTTTTAAAATATTGGTAAGCAAATATTGATCATTGTCATATAGTTGGGAATTAGAAAAAAATTAATGTAAAAAAATTATAGCCGAGGGGGATCGAACCTACAAAAAAGTTTCCAGCCGTTCAGCAGCTATGTCTATGTCCGGCAGGAATGAAAATCTCGGCTCGAGCCGATTCATTTAGCTGATGGCCACGATTGTAACAGATGTGGCAATAGTGCGACAGAACTCTCAAATAATGTGATTTGGCAACTATGGCCTCCCACTCTCCTTTTATAATTCTGCCTAATGATGTTAGATGTCACATCGTGAGTTTATAATTCTGTATAATGAGTTTAGATGTCACCCCGTAAAATGTCGAAGCTGACGATTTTTCTGTTTTCACTAACGCCCGTTCTGTCTAATGGTGCTTAGATCGATTCGGAGTTGGCCCCAAAAGAGTCGGCCCCCTTATGCGAATGTTCAGACCCGAGGCTTTCGCTTAAATGGAGACAATACTGTACACCCGTTTTCGACACCGACCTAACAGACCCTTACATCAAACGAGCAATTAATAACCTGCCTGCGAACTCAATAGAATGTCCAATAGCTGTCCTGAAACATACAAAACCTATCTGGCTTCAACTATATTCTAAACATGAATGGATATCGGCGACCTACGGCTTAATAGCTTTACATATTTCATGTCCAGACACCTCATCCGTGATCACCATACACATAAACGGGGCAAACCTTGTAAAGATTCGTCCAAGATCCACCGGGAGAACAGGATCTGTAACACTTTACTCTAGTAACGACGAAACGGACAATCGCGAACTTCAACTAAAACTAGGTTTAACAAACATAACAGTGGCCAGAATGAACGAAACCATAACTTTATGGTTAACTATAACTTAACCATAACTTAACCATTACCTACGCACAAATACCAGAATTTAAAGACGAAATATTAACGCCCCTTGACTTCGGAACAAAAGCTAAAGTATTAGATCAAATTATTACAGAAGCAAACGCTATCTCCACGCATGCCCGTAGTATATCACGAAACGAAAGCACCTGGATGGTTCTCCAAACGCTAATAGGCTGTTTAGGAATAGGATTAACGATATACATAATCTGTAAGTTGCGAATATGGAAAATAATTGTATGTTCATGTAAACCCTGTGTATTCAATAATTGTTTTAACTCAAACACCACCGGACGACACCATTACGGCTCGACACCCGGCAGCGCACATTATACACCAAAAGGAGACACCGTCGTCATATCGCCGCCTCGGGACATCCCAATTCCAGAAGTAAAACCAATCATCGAAAGGACCCGAAGGCGTTTGCTGATGGTCAGTATTGTAAGAGGTGTGGCAACGATGTCTTGCGTAAGGGATGAAGGTAGGTAGGCTTTCTTGCCGAAAAGAAGTTCGTACGGTGTGTTGTGAGTGGATTTTTGAATTGCTATGTTGCAGCTTAACATAGCAAAGGTAATGTAAGTGTCCCAGTCAGTCTGTTTTTTGTTTATTATAATGTTTAAGACAGCCCTTAACCCATTTGCATCACGACCCTATCTAGGCTACTGGGCCCCAACATCCGCGACGTTCAGCTTACAGTTGTGGCGCGCGGAATAATCCGCGCTTGGTGATACTAGACAGTCGCGGCTCGCGGAATACAGTAATGTCTCGATTAGTGTCCAAAATTGTGTCTACCATTAGTGTCCATTTCTATCCCCACCACTTGGGGTGGTGCCCCCCCGAGTGAGTTCGGGTCGTCTTTGATGTTGTGGCAGCCGAGGCTCGAGGCAGCGTTCCAGGAAAGAGGCAAGTTTAAATACCCGTGTACGTGAGACAATACTAACGCGATCAAAATTTAAGAACATGTTCGTTACAATCTCCTGATTAAAATGGCACCAAACACGACATAGATTGGTGCCATGGGACTAATTATTTCGAAGACCATTATTACTACCATTGTTTCGGATAGCTCTTTAAGATCTTAATTTAAATTTAACGGATCAGGTTTATTTATAAAAAGGCACAGTTCACAAGTTCAACGAATCACAAATGTATTTTCACAGTACCGAACGAGAACAATGTACAATGCAATAAAGCACGAGTAAAAGACAATTAAATAGTTTCTCCGCACACTTCGCTCTTATTTCTTTATAATTGTTAAACGGTTGTAAGTCGTTTAACACCAGTAGAATTGTAAGTATCGCTGCCGAAAATCTGAATCGCTTGTAAACCTCTCTCTTTTTAATCTCTCCCAAAATTGTTGTAAAACCGACGAATAGTGTCCTCGCGCAGCGGTATATATATCGTTGCGCGGGGCAAGGGGCATGCGGAGATAAGTGGGGAAGAACGCTCGCGCTTGTCGCCACGGAATAGCGCTAGGCGCGAAACGAATGAGCGCCCTCCCCATGAGGGAATCCAGAACAACCATGATAAGTAAAAATTGTCCAAACCATATCGTGTTTAGTGTCATTTTAATCGGGACATTGTAACGAACATATTGGTAAAATTTCATTTAAAACGGACCAAAAATGCAGAAGTTTTATTCTTAAACTTTGATCGCGTTAGTATTGTCTCACGTACACGGGTATTTTATCTTGCCTCTTTCCTGGAACGCTGCCTCGAGCCTCGGCTGCCACAACATCAAAGGCGACCCGAACTCGTTCGAGAATCGTGTCTGTGTAAGATTAGTGTCCACATTCGGTCCCGAGCGAGGGACACTTATCGAGACATTACTGTATTCCGCGCTTGGATGCAAATGGGTTAAGGGTAAGACGAGATCTCTCAAGTGCTCCGTTCGTTTGGGGATGACGAGGAGTGGTCAAGATGTGCCTTGTTTTGAAAAGTTGACTCTATTCCTTAACGAGGTTTGACATGAAGTCTGAACCTTGGTCGGTCAAGAATGTTTGGGGGATACCAAAGTAAATAAAAGTGAAAAGTACTTTCTCGACAATTGTTTGCGCTTCATGGTTTGGGACTGCAAATGCAAACGAGTATTTGGTACGGTCGTCTTGAGCCGTGATCACGAATCGGTTGCCCTATTCGGTCAGGGGTAAAGGTCCTACTACGTCAATGGCTAGCTTTTCGAAAGGTTTATCTGCAGTGGTCGTAATCTTCATAGATTGTTTTGTAGGCTTGAAATTCGTTTTATTTATTTGTTACGTATGAATAATACTCTCTTACGCTGCGCTCGCACGCGTCGTTCGCTCTCGCGTAAGAACGGAAGACGCCTAAAGATTTAGCTCGATACCACACGACGGTTAACCCTTTTAGAATCGACCAACTGCATTGCGACCGATTAGGTACATTCGTGACCCGACGAAGACTCTGCGCTCTTACCTTTTATGGAGGTTCCTAATTAGCCCCTCCATACATTTCGGGACTATATAAACCCTCCGTTTCTAATCATCTTCGGTTCATAACAACACAGCTACGCGCATAGTCACGTCGCGTTACGCTGGTACAGAGTCGGTTGCATTTCAATAAGAATTGGGCTTACGGCACCATTCAGATAAAGTTAACCCGTTAGAATCCGCATAGTCCGGTTGAAGTTCTTTCGGCATACTTCGTAACCGATCTCAGACCCCGCATCGCCAGTGCGTCAACACCGTGCAGCTTAGGTAATAATTCACACACTATTTAACTATATCGCGACAATTACACTTGTACAAACAACTGGTTGCAATATAAACTCATAAACTGTTCACCATTAAACCGAGTAGATTCGTTAAAACCTATCTTTACTCCGTAATCCTTTATATTAGTAGTAACGTCCCACAGATACAACTTAACCGCTCGAGTTGTAACGATTATTTATTTACGAGTCAAACTAACTTTTCCTGCGACTCCCTGATTTCGCATCAGGTTCGTTCGCACGCCTTATCCAAAACGAGGTAACTACTCCAACCTAGTGGCTCCCCGATTTCGCATCGGGTTCGTCCATGAAATCTAACCCATCCTACAGCTCCCTGGTTTCGCACCAGGTTCGTCTGTATCCTACGGCTCCCTGATTTCGCATCAGGTTCGTCCGTACGTTTACCAAACCTCCGAACAGCTCCCCGGTTTCGCACCGGGTTCGTCTGTGAATAAACCAACCTCCAGCAGCTCCCCGGTTTCGCACCGGGTTCGTCTGCGCACTCTTTCCTAGTGGCTCCCCGATTTCGCATCGGGTTCGTCCACGACGTTTCACCCTCCTGCGGCTCCCTGGTTTCGCACCAGGTTCGTCCGCGCTTGATTCTATTCCTGAGGCTCCCCGATTTCGCATCGGGTTCGTCCTCGCATACACCAATCCCAGCGGCTCCCTGATTTCGCATCAGGTTCGTCCGTGCACCTAACTAACAAATTCTCAACCATATTCCTTGGGAAATATCAACATCGCCGGTCTAGGCGTTGCCCACAGCCCTGGCTCGTAACAAACTGGTGACAGCGGTGGGATACTGCTAATTTGGAATTGCCGTAAATTTTGGTTTTTAAAATACGTTCTATTACTCGTAGGTGAATATTTTACAATATACTAGTTTTCTCTAGTTAGTTACTTTAGTAATTTTCAAAATGGCAAATCCACAAGCGAACGTCTCTGCTAGTGAGATGCTGAACTTGACAGCTTCGATTGCTAATACAATGACACTCTTAACGCAACGGACGTGTATACAGAATATCACTTTGTCCATTCCGACTTTTGACGGAGAAAAGCCATCGTTGACGCACTTTGCACAACATGTGGAAAACGGGTTAACTTTGATTCCTGAGGGTACGGAAGCGGAGTATCTTGCCATTGTTTTAACTAAACTCATCGGTCCAGCACGTAGATGCACGATAGAGCATAAATTCGACTCTGTTAAGGCATTAATTAAACACTTAAAAAAGAGATTCGCGCGTGGTAGAGATTTGTCACATTTTCAAGTAGAAATCGCGAAATTACGTATTCGGGAAGGTGAAAGTATTCGACGATATGTCGATAGAACGAGTCATCTTGTTTATTGTACGCGCGGAGCTATCCGGGAAAGATATCTGGATCACGCTGAAGAATTCGTCAAGGAAATGGAAAAGGACGTTAAAGAAAACTTCATCGATGGTTTACCGGATCGAATTTCCTGGAAAGTGTCGGCTAAACTTCAAGATTTGGAAACGCTTGAACTGGCTTACGACGCCGTGCTGCACATTGACAGGAAATTAAGTAATCGGCAACGGTCGCCATCCAGAGAATCACCTTCTAGATGGTCACGCCGAGATCGTTATGATCGGGATTATCATAATCACGACCGCGAAGTATCGTATCCACTGTCTCCGAACAGATATGATCGGTTCAGGGAACGACCAACGAGAACATCTGAATTTGAAGAGGAACGAGAGAGGCAAGGACGCACGACGGCCTGGACTTTACGACAAAGGACCCCCTCGAGATCCCCTTCTAATCATCGCGATTCATCTGTAGATGATCGAGATAAAAAATTTTCAATTCTTAAGAATCCTGACAAAAATCGTAAGTCGGATTTATATTGTTGGCATTGTGGCATTGCTGGACATGACGGGAAGTCATGTAGGAATCGTCCGCGCAGTCCGCATTATCGCCGGGATTCACGAGATTCATCCGTAGAATCAAACAAGACTTTAAACTTCAATCGCGCTCAACGTACAGGCGACACGATGAGCGGAAACGAGGAAGATCGCCGAAGGAAAATCCGATTCAGCGACGAGAAGAAAGAAGACTCATCAAGGAAGCACCTGCACCAAGAATCAAGATCAAGGTACCGGAACTGGAATCAGGAACGGGAGAATTCTTAATTGATGGTGGAGCAGCTGTTAATCTGGTGGTCATCGACGTACTCGGAAAAACCGCAGAAATAATTTCAAGAGAAGAAATTGAGTTGACAGGACTCACTACAACGCCGATTCACACTCTGGGAACTACAATTTTACATATTCATGGATCTCCAGCATTTTTCTATGTGGTAAGAAATCTTGCAATAGACGCAGATGGACTTATCGGAAGCCCGTTTTTAAAACAAGAAGAAGCTGAAATTTCTTACTATCATGGAACCTTAACATTAAAAAATAAACCGATCCGACCATTACGTTTTTCAAATTATCAAGATTTACCTCAACAAATTAAGGAACAGCAGACAGTTACAACATATTGTATCAAACCTAGAACATCGCAGCAGATTGCTGTAAGAGTAGCAAATGTGAAGATAAAGGAAGGGTACCTACCGCGCATAAAAACCCACGAACATCTTTACATAGGGGAAGCAGTCGTGACCAACAACGACGGAAAGTGTCACGTTATGGCGATAAACACCAGTGAAGAAGCAATTGAAGTAGAGATAGAGCCTCAGTTATTGGAGCCCTATGATATCGTGAGTTCATCAGAAGAAGATTCTTACCCAGAAATGGAACACCCGTCGAGCTTCAAGATTAGGAAAGACAGGATACATGGAATTCTACAAACTCTCAATTTAAACCATTTAAATAAGGAGGAACGGAATTTCGTGACAGATTTAGTGGAAGAATTTCCTGATCGATTTTTCCTTCCAGGAGATAAACTCGGGAAGGCTCGTGACTTTAGTCATTCAATTCATACAACTAATGATATTCCAATTAATACCAGGCAATATCGCTATCCGCCTGTACATCAAAAAGAAATTCAAAAACAGATCAGCACTATGCTATCTGCAGGCATAATTGATCACTCTAAATCTCCGTATAATTCACCATTATGGATTGTTCCAAAGAAAGCAGACGCACAGGGAGTTAAACGCTGGCGTTTGGTAATAGATTTTCGTGCACTCAACGAAAAAACAATTTCCGATAAATACCCATTACCTCAAATCACGGAAATTTTAGACCGATTAGGAGGAGCTAAATACTTCTCAGTTTTCGATCTCGCAAGTGGATTTCATCAGATAGAAATGGATCCGAAAGATAAAACAAAATCTGCTTTTACAACCCCGAATGGACATTACGAATTTTCTCGAATGCCTTTCGGATTAAAGAACGCACCACCCACTTTTCAACGCCTTATGGATCAAGTACTCACTGGACTTCAAGGGACAGATCTTTTTGTTTATTTGGACGACATAGTAGTATACGCTTCATCGTTACAAGAACACAACATTAAAGTTAAAAAATTATTGAACCGCCTTAAAGATCATGGATTAACCCTTCAGACCAATAAATGTGAATTCCTTCGAAAGGAAGTTGCATACCTCGGACACATTATATCAAAAGATGGAGTCAGACCTGATCCTAGGAAATTAAAATCCGTTCAAGATTTTCCTACACCTACTACACAGAAGAATATTCAACAATTCCTAGGACTTGTAGGATATTACCGAAGATTCGTACCTAATTTCACCTTAATAGCAAAACCTCTAATTAACCTGTTAGGGAAAGGTATCAAATTCAAGTGGACAGAAGAACAAGATCAAGCCTTCAAACAATTACGCAGCGAATTGTGCCAACAACCCATTCTACAATATCCAGATTTTGATAAACCATTCATCGTTACAACAGATGCATCGGAATATGCAATTGGAGCCGTGCTCAGTCAAGGGGAGATAGGAAACGATCTGCCGATTGCGTACGCGTCCCGCAGCTTAAATAAACCTGAGAAAAATTATTCAGCTACAGAAAAGGAATGTTTGGCAATGGTTTACGCCGTAAGATATTTCAGGCCTTACATTTATGCAACTAAATTCACACTCGTTACAGATCATAGACCGTTAGTTTGGTTACATTCTGTTAAAGATCCGACTTCTAGACTCATGAAATGGAAACTGAGACTCCTAGAATACGAGTATCAAGTCGTTCATAAAGCCGGAAAAACGAACAAAAATGCAGACGCTTTGTCGCGTAACCCCGTATCTGTTTGTTTACCATTAATGCCACGAGAATGCAGAGATTCTGAATTCAAAATACAGATACCTAAAATAGACCCTAATACTGTTTCAATTGGACAACGTGTTAGACAGTCGCGACGAGATAGAGAAACCCGACCCAAGTATCGGGATAGCAGCAGCTCCGACGAAACAGAACAGGCCGCATATGGAAAGGTCCAACATTCGCCGATTATAGACAGAAATCGATCTTTTCCGAGCCTGTCTCAAGAGATATCGATGCCAGATGAGCGCCTGGAAACTATAAATGGTTTTTTACCAGCAGCAAATTCCACTCAAATTTTGCCTTCACACGAAGACCAGACCCTACACGACGATTCATTATCTTTTGGAGAACCAGTCGAAGACACCGTAATAAAGTATACAAATAATGTTCGCCAAGACTTGTTTAGTACACCGCAAGGGTTGACACCAATGCCGGGTGTAGTTTTACAAGCCCCAGCAAACCAGCTACCTGCGAAGACCCTTGCCGAAGCAAGTGTCATACTGTCACCCGATAACGGTTCGACTCGAGATGATTTGCTAGACCATACGCTCGACCCTTATCCATTCATCGCCTCGGATTTGGAAAAAACGTCTGATGAAGATGATCTGGAGGAGGTAATATCTGCACAGCTGCATAAAATTACTGTCTCACCGAACACCCTCACAGCTGAAGAAGGACACTGTGTACATTTTATATCTGCCGACTGTAATTTACAAACCAACGTTGGAAAACTGTTACTGGACACCGAGACAATAAGTAAACAGGACCTTCTCGCAAAACGACCAGGAAAAGGACATATAGTAACTTTGGATAATGGATTGTATAAATCTTTCAGCATAGTAGTTTCCGACAATTTTTATGATAACGTTAAAAAATCAGACGTTCTTACGGGTTTGGAAATTCTTAGAGACACCTTAAGTCAACAGCATATCAAATCATTTCGAATATCAGCAACTGGAGATTTCCATAAACTACCGGTCAACGAATTCTTCAAGATGTTCGAAGAACTTTTCACTGGAACAGCACAGCAAATTATTGTTTGCAATTGTATCATCACTACACCATCCATAGAAGACAGACAAGAAATAATCCGCGAAGCTCATGATAATTTAATTGGAGGACACAAAGGAATCACGAAGACTTATAAACGCATCCGATCGAAATTCCAATGGCCGCAAATGCGCAATGACATTCAAAATTACATACGAAGATGTCAAAGTTGCCAAGAACAAAAATTAGTTCGAGCAAAAACTCGTCAGCCTATGTTAATTACCGACACACCTATGGGACCATTCGATAAAATAGCTTTGGATACAGTAGGACCTTTGCCGATCACACCTAGCGGAAATAGATACATTCTCACTATGCAGGATAATTTAACCAAATATTGCATGGCAGTAGCAATACCGAATATTCGGGCTGCTACTATTGCAGATGCTTTTGCTAGATATTTCATCGCAATCTATGGTACACCTCGCGCAATATTAACAGGCAAAGGAACTAGTTTCATTGGAAACCTTATGACAAATTTGTCCGAAATATTTAAAATCAAGCAAATTACAACTTCGGGATACCGACCGCAAACCAACGGATCATTGGAGCGAAGCCACATCGTACTCACCGAATATCTCAAGCACTACATGGATAGCTACGAAGATTGGGATTTATTAATACCTTTTGCAATGTTTTCCTACAATACATCTGTACACGAAGCAACAAATTTCACTCCATACGAATTAATTTTTGGAAGGCCAGCCCGAGAACCAAGTTCGTTTCCAACTGGTGAAAAATTGAAGTCGTACGGAGATTATCTAATGGAATTGATAACACATATGACTAACATCCGTAATTTGGCCTCAGCAAGGAATTAGGATCTGGATTAATCAACGAAATAGAAACCACCGTCTACCCGGACAGCCCCTTACAACGTCACCCAAGGCTGGATGGAGCTGGGCTTCGCCGTTTCAACCACCAGCTGAGGCAGACCCCGCAATAATCACAGTAGCGTCAAGTACACAAAACACATACACTACACCCGACAATTTCTACACCTTTAAATCGTAGCTAATCCTTTAACCGTTTTCCTTCTTTGGAAAAGCATCACGCAAAAACGCGATGTTTTGTCTCGGGGGGGGAGATGTTACGTATGAATAATACTCTCTTACGCTGCGCTCGCACGCGTCGTTCGCTCTCGCGTAAGAACGGAAGACGCCTAAAGATTTAGCTCGATACCACACGACGGTTAACCCTTTTAGAATCGACCAACTGCATTGCGACCGATTAGGTACATTCGTGACCCGACGAAGACTCTGCGCTCTTACCTTTTATGGAGGTTCCTAATTAGCCCCTCCATACATTTCGGGACTATTTAAACCCTCCGTTTCTAATCATCTTCGGTTCATAACTACACAGCTACGCGCATAGTCACGTCGCGTTACGCTTGTACAGAGTCGGTTGCATTTCAATAAGAATTGGGCTTACGGCACCATTCAGATAAAGTTAACCCGTTAGAATCCGCATAGTCCGGTTGAAGTTCTTTCGGCATACTTTGTAACCGATCTCAGACCCCTCATCGCCAGTGCGTCAACACCGTGCAGCTTAGGTAATAATTCACACACTATTTAACTATATCGCGACAATTACACTTGTACAAACAACTGGTTGCAATATAAACTCATAAACTGTTCACCATTAAATCGAGTAGATTCCTTAAAACCTATCTTTACTCCGTAATCCTTTATATTAGTAGTAACGTACCCACAGATACAACTTAACCGCTCGAGTTGTATCGATTATTTATTTACGAGTCAAACTAACTTTTCCTGCGACTCCCTGATTTCGCATCAGGTTCGTTCGCACGCCTTATCCAAAACAAGGTAACTACTCCAACCTAGTGGCTCCCCGATTTCGCATCGGGTTCGTCCATGAAACCTAACCCATCCTACAGCTCCCTGGTTTCGCACCAGGTTCGTCTGTATCCTACGGCTCCCTGATTTCGCATCAGGTTCGTCCGTACGTTTACCAAACCTCCGAACAGCTCTCCGGTTTCGCACCGAGTTCGTCTGTGAATAAACCAACCTCCAGCAGCTCCCCGGTTTCGCACCGGGTTCGTCTGCGCACTCTTTCCTAGTGTCTCCCCGATTTCGCATCGGGTTCGTCCACGACGTTTCACCCTCCTGCGGCTCCCTGGTTTCGCACCAGGTTCGTCCGCGCTTGATTCTATTCCTGAGGCTCCCCGATTTCGCATCGGGTTCGTCCTCGCATACACCAATCCCAGCGGCTCCCTGATTTCGCATCAGGTTCGTCCGTGCACCTAACTAACAAATTCTCAACCATATTCCTTGGGAAATATCAACATCGCCGGTCTAGGCGTTGCCCACAGCCCTGGCTCGTAACATATTTGACAAGAGTGACACGTTTTAATATAATTTCGGATGTCACTTTTCATAGTAGACCAGTGATATCTTTCTTCAACCTTAGAATAAGTATGATTAAAGCTACAGTGTCCGGACAGTTTACTGTCGTGGCATTCCTTGAGGATGATTCGAATTTCGTTGCGATCTTTGGGGACGATCTTCTTCGTATTTAAAAATTTAATGTTGTTCGAAGGGATGATAAATTTTACCAATTCGTTAAAAATATCAGTTTTAACACCACTTTTCTTTCTAGGTGGAATTAAAATAAAATCTTTTGATTTTATTGTTTCGGAGAGGTTCATGAAACTAACGAATAGGTTGCGATAATCGATTTTGTCATGATGTGACAATAGTTTCTTGGAAATAGTATCAACAGGGTTTGGTTACTATTCTCTAATTTGTGCAATCCGTTAGAGCTCGAAACTACTGTACTTGCGTCGAAATTTTCAGTCACGTAATTTGCGTACTGAGGCGTACTGAGCAGGCAACGAAGCACTTGGAGACTAGTCACAGGCACGAACGGAAAACAGTTTATAACGTAAATTTGTATATAAAGAAGCTCCGATTGTGAACTAGTATTTCGCTGGTTTGTCGATTTGTGGTTTACGGCGGTTGTCAATGCTCTGTTTGCGACGGTTATCAATGCTGTAACCGGTATTGCCGATCCGGAAAGGCTCGCGGATCCGCGGACCGTTGGGCGTGGTTAAGGTGGGGCTGACAATTAGCCTTAATTAGGTTACTGCGCCGGTGGTCTTCCGTGTAAACAACGAACGGCGATCGTCGACCATCGGTGCGAGCAAGAGACGCGGTGTAACCGCTTTTGTCAATCCCGAGCAAATGTAAAAAAAAGAAAACCTGAGGGGGACTCGAACCTACGACAAATTTGCAGAAGTTATGTCTATGTTCGGCAGGAATAAAAATATCGGCTCGAGCCGATTCATTTTGCTGATGGTCAGTAATGTAAGAGGTGTGGCAACAGCGGAAAAGAACTCTCAAAGGATGTGATTTGACAACTATGGCATCTCACCCTCCGTTTATAATTTTGCATAATGATGTTAGATGTCATACCGTGAATTTATATTTCTATATAACGACTTTAGATGTCACACCGTCAAATGTCGAACCTGCCAATTTTCTGTTTTCACTAATTCCCGTTTCTTTATAAAGCGCTTAGATCTATTCGGAGTTGGCCTCAAAGGAATCGGGGCCCTTAAGCCGTATAATGCCTTATTTAATTTGCATACGTGACTTTGTTGCGCTTGAATACCTTCTGGTACGCGCATATAAATCTCCTCTTTCAGTACACCATTTAAGAACGGTGTCTTAACATCCATTTGACGAATCAATAGTTTGTGCTGATTTGCAAAGGCAATCAGCATTCGAAAGGTTGCAATTCGCGCAACTGGCGCAGAGGTTTCATTGTAATCTTCCAGATACTTTTGACCAAAACCTCTTGCAACTAATCTTGCCTTATATTTGTACGGATTTTCTTTTGCATCCATTATAATGCTGAAAACCCATTTGCAATCAACAATGTTTTTGTATATCCCATGTATTATTACTTATTAAGGAGTCGATTTCATCTCTTATCGCCTTTCCCCATTGAACTCTATCATCACGGTCTCTTATCTCACTATAGCATTTGGGAACTTCGCAGGTCATTGATAGTGCATGTTATGTACGGCTCTCATTTATTAAGACCATTTATGTAGTTTCTTACACTCCCATACACGGCATGCGCTTTTCATTAAGTCTCTCCCGTGGCGCCCCCCTCTGCCCACACTCACACACACACAGCACTCTCTATATAACACCTCCCCTTTCACAACATCAGTACAGTCTCATGTACACCTAAATTACTTAAATTTAACTTAAAAATTAGCTTAAAAATTAACCATCCAATACAATCGAGATCTTTCCACTTTACTCTCTATATCTAACCGGTAGTCGTATTTCTCTTTTTGGTCTATTGGGCGCTTCTTCTTTTCTTGACTCATTCTTTAGGCTGTCATCCTCCCTTCTGTCTTCCCCCTTATCGTGCTCTTCCTCCCCCCTAACTTCTCTAGGTATTACATGAAATTCATTTCTAACCAGTCCTGCTCCATTCTCTTCCTGGATAATATATGAACGCGGTGTATCACCTTTTGCCCAGCAGTCAATTACTGCCTTTTCCTTGATTGTCAGTCATAATAACTTTTTGATTTCTTCCTAATTACTTGAAGCGTCTGTCTGTCCTGAAATCAGGTTATCCTTGGTTTCAGATAATCAAACGTACAAGGCATATTCGTTCGGAGATTTCGTAACATCAGATTAGATGCTGGGGAATGCACCATGCCTCTAACTGCACTCTCCGCTATTCCATTAGACCGTGGATAATGCGGGCTTGACTTTACATGCTTGAAGGACCACTCTCTAGAAAATTCTTTGAATTTGTCTGAATCAAAATATAAAGCTCCATCAGTATATAAAAGCTGTGGAATTCCATGCCTGGCAAACACAGATTTAATTTCCGCCATGACCGCCCCACTCTTCAAGGTCGATAAAGTCACAACCTCAATAAAATTGCTCAATGCGTCAACCAATACCAAATAGTTCTTGCCCCTTAACTCAAAGACATCACACGCGACATCCATCCACGGTAATAACGGAATTTCCTTACCCCTCAACTCCGATTTGATATTGCTGGGCCTGAATTTGAGACATGTTTCACATGATTGCACATACTTCTTGATATCTTGATTAATACCAATCCAGAACATGCCAAGGTCCGCCTTGCTAATCATTCTATTTATGCCTGGATGCCCCATGTGCAGTATTTTTAGCATTCTTCTCTTTAGACTTCGCGGTACTATCACCTTGTTTCCTCGGAACATAATGTTTTTGAAGTGTAAACATCTTTAGGCGCGCCACGCACAGAATTTTGCTGGGGAGTGAATGAGTCTGGTGCGCGACGCTCGGGAGCCGAAGCGCGTGACGCTTTCGGGTAAACTCGGGAGCCCAAGCGCGTCAGGCTTCGGGTAAACTCGAGGAACCGAAACGCGTCAGGCTTCGGGTAAACTCGGGAGCCGAGATCGTCAGGCTCACGAGGTAGAACAAGAGTTTATCCGAGCGAAGATCAGACAGTGCTGAGCGTCGCAGTTTAATTGTATTTTGATTTGGTGTAAAGTTTATTAAAGTTTCTTTAATTTTTTGAGTTATTTTATTATCAGTTAATTTTATACCACGAGCAGAGCGCTTTCGCGTAAAGGCGGGCACATAACCCCACATTTTAAAGTTCATCAAAGGCAATTTTGCAACGCCCTGCTGTGGTTATTAAAAGTTCATTTATTAAAAGTTTATTTAGAGTTAAATCGTTATTGATTTCTTTGTGTTATTTTTGACTTATTAACAGTTAATTTTATATCACGTACAGAACGCTTTCGCGTAAACGTGGGCACATAACCCCACACTTTGAAATTATTAAAAGACAATTTCGCTACACCGTGCTGTGATTAGTGTATAAATATTGCTCTTTATAATTTTGAAAATCGAAGATGGATCAAAATTGCCAGTTCGACGATGAATTAAGGGGGCCGACTCCATGCGCCATGACCAGTGTAAGTGCACTCACACAACACCGGAAAGCAAGCACGTATACGCCATGCGCGACAGAGAGACCCGATTTCGAAAATTAGAAATCCTGTCTCAATAATTGCATTAATGGAACTTTCGCGGATATAGCACACACGGGTAGACTTCACCACAGTCGGGGACTCAACTTGAGTCGAATCTATCGAAGTTTTCCTGAAAAGCAAAACTGTAATAGATATGACAATATCAACTGTCTCCGTATTTTTCGTTTGTCATTCTACGTTCTACACAATGACCGAAGCAATGGGGAAAAAGCGAATGAAATGAATTAACGATTATCAATATATGCATATTCAGTACTCGCATAAAATCTCTAAAAATAAATATTTTCCTTTATTTCTGAT
This sequence comes from Nomada flava, assembly GCA_951802745.1. NCBI lineage: Eukaryota > Metazoa > Arthropoda > Insecta > Hymenoptera > Apidae > Nomada > Nomada flava. Next base: position 12,220,371 of record OX637903.1, read on the forward strand.
GGTATAATTGCATTCGCAACAATAATTATTTGTAAAAAAGATTGTGTCATCTAAAAGAAAGGCGAAATAGTAGTAAAACATCACACGAGTTTTCCTGCACTTCATCTGCGACTGTTCAATCTAATTGTAAGATGCCTGAAAATGCTTCATACATTATACTTTAATGTTAGAAATATTAAACGGTACCGTAATTGGCAAGAGAAACGGTAGCGCAAAAAGCGCTATAAGTTCAGATTTAGGTATATTAAATTAAAATATTTAACAAATGTTTTTAAAATATTGGTAAGCAAATATTGATCATTGTCATATAGTTAGGAATTAGGAAAAAATTAATGTAAAAAAATTATAGCCGAGGGGGATCGAACCTACAAAAGAGTTTCCAGCCGTTCAGCAGCTATGTCTATGTCCGGCGGGAATGAAAATCTCGGCTCGAGCCGATTCATTTTGCTGAAGGCCACGATTGTAACAGATGTGGCAATACTGCGACAGAACTCTCAAATAATGTGATTTGCCAACTATGGCCTCCCACTCTCCTTTTATAATTCTGCCTAATGATGTTAGATGTTACCTGGTGAGTTTATAATTCTGTATAATGAGTTTAGATGTCACCCCGTAAAATGTCGAAGCAGACGATTTTTCTGTTTTCACTAACGCCCACTCTGCCGAATGGCGCTTAGATCGATTCGGAGTTGGCCCCAAAAGAGTCGGCCCCCTTAATAAAGATTATGATAAGGCAATTGAACTGATAGATGCCTTAACATCAGTTTCAGCATCGAAAGCATCGGGAAATATAAAACTGCAAACACATAAACATACATTCACGTGCTACAAAAAAATAACTTCCCATAAAGCACAAAAATGTAGATTTGAAGCTCCTTTTATGCCATCAAAAAAAACAATGATATTAAGTTCAATGAAAGATACAGAGGAAGGATATAACAATTATCGTAAACGCTATGCACAAATTAGAGTACGATTGGAAAATGAAGATTTTGTAGACATGGACTATTTTTATAATCGTAATGGTATAAATTGTGATGAAGAATATTGCAATATTATCAGAGCAGGAATAAATAGACCAAAAGTTTTCGTAAAACGAGAACCTTTCGAAAAATGGCATAATCCTTCCAATCCATCCATATTTAATATGGTTAAATCCAATACAGACTTCCAATTTATAACAGAAGAATATTCATGTGCAGCTTATGTAGTAGAATATGTAAATAAAACAAATAGGGGTGTAAGTCACTTGCAAAGGAAAATAATCGAAACATTGAGTGAACATCCGGAATTTGATATCATTGAGATAACCAAAAACATAAGTGTGAACATACTAAATCATACAGAGATCACAAGTCAAAAAGCTGCTTGGTATTTACTACGGGAACCAATGTCAAAAACTTCATTAGTTATCGTATATATTCCAACAGTATGGCCAATTGAACGTCAGCGAGTAAGAAAAACTATGGAAGAGTTGAGTAAATTAGAAGATGATACTAATGAATATTGGAAAGAAAACTGGTTTGATAAGTACGAGAAAAGACCAGAATACTTGGAAGATATTACATTAGCACAATTCGTATCAAGATATACAAAAAGTTTAAGTTTAAAAGTTTAAAAGTTTACACTTCGGTCGTGCGGTCTTAAGCGCACACTATTTTTTTGTTTAACAGCACGTTTTCCGGTGGATAAATTGTGTTTTAAGAAAAACGATTTGGATAAATAATGTTAGAAAAAGCTACTTAAACTTACCAATTCGTCCACGAATTAACCTGCTCCGACGGAAGTGGGTCATTGTGTCGATCCTGACCTTCCACAACATCTGATGCTACAGCCGTGTCGGTGCACGGTCACTTTTCTTGCACGGTCCCTTTTCTTGCATGGTCACTTCACTTAACAATCACTTTCACTTTTTGGAACGAATTATCCTTCCTACGTTAAAAAAATTGTGGCTCCGAAAGGCACCCAATACAAACATTTGGTTTTACTCCTGGTTTGAACGATACATCTTGCTCGTACGAATAGTCGAATGACTATTCGCCAGCTTAAGCGTTTCCTAGGTTCTACATAGATGAACATTCGTTAAGGAAGGGATATTGTTATAATAGAATGCAGAAGAAATGTTTCTTACTGGAACGCTTAAGTGGCTAGCAGTTTTGGCGTCAACCTCCACTACACGAAAGAATACCCATGCGCTCTAGGGGGTCGCATAGCTTTCGTAACTACGAACTCCGCTTCTATTGAAATTTCTCGAACAGTGTAATCCCACACTGTCTGGTGTGTGTGGTCTCTCTTCGCAATCGGAGTTCGTAGTTACGAAAGCCATGCGACCCCCTAGAGCGCATGGGTATTCTTTCGTGTAGTGGAGGTTGACGCCAAAACTGCTAGCCACTTAAGCGTTCCAGTAAGAAACATTTCTTCTGCATTCTATTATAACAATATCCCTTCCTTAACGAAAGTTCATCTATGTAGAACCTAGGAAACGCTTAAGCTGGCAAAGTCATTCGACTATTCGTACGAGCAAGATATATCGTTCAAACCAGGAGTACAATCAAATGTTTCTATTGGGTGCCAGAATTGTATTGGGTGCCTTTCGGAGCCACAATTTTTTAAACGCAGGAAGGATAAATTGTTCCACAAAGTGACCGTTAAGTGAAGTGACAGTGCAAGAAAGGGGACCGTGCACCGACACGGCTGTAGCATCAGATGTTGTGGAAGGTCAGGATCGACACAATGACCCACTTCCGTCGGAGCAGGTTAATTCGTGGACGAATTGGTAAGTTTGACTAGCTTTTTCTAACATTATTTATCCAAATCGTTTTTCTTTAAAGACAATTTATCCACCTGAAAACGTGCTGTTAAACAAAAAATAATTCAGGAGGAATAAAATACTTTATTTCTTTCGGAAAACGAATAAACATATCGAACACTTATTAGTTTATTTGTTATTCATGAATAACGAATAATTCCACATTATTCTTAATTTAAGACGAGGTAACATAACTGTACCAATGCGTTCGATCACGACCACGACCGAGGTTGAGATCCGTTGACGGCCACGCGCCCGAGCGCTCTGATTGGTCAGGGTTTTTCGTTAATAACTCAAAAACGAAGCTTTAACCAACATTTTGGTAAAGGAAAAAATTGTTCAGAATCACCCTAGTAACCCCCCATTCAAAGCGTGGACATATACTCTGCCGGACCCTGTATAGTGTAGTATGGGATCTTTATGTAACTTTTTGTGGTAAGGTGTGTCTCCGATATAAGAAGTACATCAATGTTGTTATTATACAAGAATGCTCTTGTTTCCATGATTCTTTGTTGCAATCCGTTGGAATTCCAGAATGCTATTTTTAGAGTCGCCATTCTTATTTGTGTGCTAGCGTGCTTGTGAGTAGTTGTAACATTGTTCTTATTTGCTGCGTTTGCTACTTGAGTATCGCGTTTTGTTTCATTATCATTTTCATTAACATTTATGAGTTTTTGATAGATTGTTTGAGGAGTTCCTTCATTTCTGTAGTATCATGGCTGCCATTTTGAGGTGGTTCTTTCGACAATACTGCGTTGGCGGTTGCTTGTCCATAGCTTCGAGAGTCAATGAGTTCAGTGTCTTTGTGGTTAAAACTTGATGTAGGATATGTATTGCGTTCTGGATCAGTTTCCGTGATTATTGTCTGAGAGTTTTCTTGCGGGTACACTCTGCGTCGTAGTGGTGGAAAAAGCTTTTTCTGCAGCTGCTTTCTAATTTCACAGCCTTTGTAGCTGGCTGGGTGGTTACCATTGCAATTGCAACATTTTACCGTGTGTATTTTGCCTACAAGCGGACAATTGGGGGATAAATGATTTTGTGCACATTTCACACATACTGGAATTCTATTACAATAATTTTTTGTTTGTCCGGATTGCTGACATCGAATACACTAAGGAATGTCTTTTTTGTGACGAGGTGGCTCAATGTTCACTATAGCGTTTAATATTTTATTGATGTTGAAAATATCCTTATTATTATTTCTGGGTTCAAGTTCTATCATAAATAGCGGCAATGGTTGCTTTGTGTCATATTTAGACATATTATTTGCTGTTCTTAAATCGTGTCCTAGTTTAGCAAGTACAGTCTTGATGTTTGCAATGTTGGTTTTCGGATGAAGACCTCTAATGACTGCTTTGTAACTTTTTTCTGTTTTCAACTGATATGTATGGTAGGCTGCATTTTTTGCCGAAGAGCTTGAGTTACTTTACGAAATATTTCAGGAGCGTTTGTTTCTACTTTTACTTGGTCCAGCTTTATTTGCTTTAAGGTGTAGTTTTCTGAACCTGCAATGCAATTTAGTAGTTCGATAAGGGGATCTATTATTTGGGCATCTATGTAAATTGGAGGTGATTTAATGGCACGAGACGTAGTTTCGTTATTTGTGTCCATAACCTCTTTTTCTTCAAGCGAACTGAAGGCGTTACTGAGTGGGATGTCCTGCAACCACTGTTGCATTTCGGCATCTTTGGGTGTACCTGTTTTGCGCTTTTTATTACGCTTACTAACTGACCAGTTGTTATTTTGGTCGTTGCCATCTCTTTGTCCGTTATTTTTACCGAAGCTGTGCGAACCATTCCACCCACTTGTGCTTAAGTTATCCGTATCTTGATTTTTCTGTTGTTGATTTGGTTTATTTATGGGATTATTTACCACGTATGTTTCGCCGTTGGTGGTTATTTTAATTGGCTCGATTAAATGAGACATGTTATTGATCGTTGACGACCGATAACCTTACACTTGTTAGTCACGTAGATTTTGTAGACACGTAGCGGGTAACCTAGAGCACATGATAAGGGAGTACAGGGAACTTGAGAGGGGTGTCAGCTTGGAGGAAGTGATGGACGAACGGGGAACAGGAAAAGCTTTGATCTGGCTGAGAAAGCTAGAGAGGAAAAGAAAGGAAAAGACAAGGGGGATAAATTCAGGATAGTTATGTATAAGTTATGTATAAGGTATAAGTTAGGGATAAGTCAAAGAGAAAAGGCGGGTAGCGTAGTGGAAATTTATCCTTTTCTACTATTTTATTTAATTTGCGATAATCAATGCATAATCAATGCAACGAGGAAATCCGTCTTTCTTTTTTACTATTACTACATTAGTTGCATACACGGAAGCGCACGGCTCAATGATGTTATTTTTTAGCCACTCGTCGATTTGTTTCTGTAGGACATCTCTTTCTGGCATGGATAGTCTACGCGACTTTTGACTTATCGGTTTTTTTATCTTTTAAGATAATGCGCATCTTTATATTTGTTTCTTTCTTCTTTGCGGGTTTATATGAACCTATTAATTCTTGTAATTCGTCACGCACTTCAACATTTTGAATACGATTTAAATCTAATCGATTATTGTTGGGAGGAATTTGTGTTAAAAACATCGATAACGGAATTTCACGCAAAATAATGTTTTGTGGGTGTTCGGGATTGAATAAATCGGCGATGTAACGGCGCCTGTCGTTACGTGCCCCCCTCCTTCCACGCTATCCGCGCGCCCCCCTGTAATGAGTCGTTACGAACGTTACATGATCAGTTCACCATTATCCGTCGTACAATACAGACCAATTCAGCAGTTCTCCGAAATCAGTCAAACGACAACCATATACTCAGCGCAACTCCAACAACAATTTATTGTATCATATTAACATAAAACGTACAGCCAAGCTTTCAAGGAGTATTTTTCGACCCAAGAATCCGCCTTTCCTGAGTGCGTTCCAAAAACCGCCTACCGGCGTCCGAAACAGTGGGTCAATTATTAATTCGGCTAAGTTTATTATATTGGAACCAATTATCCCTTCCATCTTCATTGATTCATCCGGCACAACATAAATAGTAACTGGAAATTCCACTTCATCTATTTCAATAACTATTTGCGCGTAACCCAATGGTTTAGTTTCATTTCCTTTACCCAAACCCGTTAATTTTGTGGTACACGCGTTGTTCCGTCCTGACACGGAAGTGTTAAAATCAGTCTGGTTTTCCAAACGTTCAACGGTCCAGGTGATTGAACATCCCGGTCGAACGAGCGGAGGTATTGACGACCCAAACAATCGACCATCATTCGAAGTCTTGTTTGCGGCTACTTTCGTCTCCGATAAAGTCATGGGTTTTTCAAAATTCAGCGAGAAACTAATGCAAGTCGGAACCTCCGCCAGGGGCCGCTCATCAGCGCCCCCTATTTTGCCTGTGAGGGTACGAACGTACTTTCTTCAACTGACCACAGGGGGCGGCTGGCCGTGACCAGCCAATTAGAGTGCCTGGATTTACCTACGCGTGGTGGGGGAATCGCCAATCAACCTGGTTCCGAGATTTCTTGGAAGACTAGGGTGAAACTGACTATCATTCAGAAGCAAGCCTTCAGAATAACAACACTACCAGGAAAGAAAGATCCAGCAACAATTCTTAATCGTTCAACATCGGCAACAGTCTCCTTTCGATTTTTCAAGGATCGACCACTGCCGACTTCTTTACAACGTGATTCGCATTCATTGCTCGAATCACGCAACAAAACCAACTCATCAACTATACATACTCATCTCGCATTACTTCGAACGCAACCGACGCCACGATATCGCTGTACTCTGAACACTAACGAGTACACAGATTGTAGAAATCTTCTTGTGGAGGTCCTGTATTGAAATAGCTGCGTGGCGTACCGTCTGCATCGTCGCGTAAGCGTAACCGGATTTACGTCCCGGAAGATTTGAATGAATCGCGGTGTAGCGGTACTGGTGTGTTAGAGGTTTAAACGCATAAAGCAACACCGTACACGCGTGTAAACTACCAATGCCGACTTTTTTATAAACGTCCTCGCGTAACAGACTAACACAACTACCAGTATCTATCAATGCTTTAACGCGTACATCATTCATAAAAATATCTTTTTGCATCTCATGCTTTGTTATGGTTACAATACTATTCACGGTAGAAGTGGATTGTGCAACTGCAGGTGACTTACCCTCATTTTTTTTGCATTCAGCAGCTGCATTGCCAAAAGAATTGCATTCGTAACACTTTTTCCCAAGCGCTTTTCGATTACAATCTCTAGACAAGTGTCCTCTATCACCACAATTGTAACAACGCGATTTGAATTTCGCTGGTGTTGTTTCCCATTTCCTCAATGATGTCGTCTTCTTCCAATTCTCGCCTCTTTTTGATGGATCATTGTATAATCCAGATTTACTTCTCATTGTATCCTCTCTCATTCTTACTGGTCTTTCTTGATGTTCCTTCCGAAGTGTCTCGTAAATTTTTAAGCGTTCTTTGAATTGACTGAATTTTTTCGTTCCAAGTAAAATCAGTTTGTTGTTAGATTCGTCGGGCATGCCGTCGATGACATATTGTATTAGTGCGTCGTTCTCGATCGTACCTCGCGATGCTATTTCTTTCATAATAAGATAATATTCTTGTACGGTTTCGTCTCTTCGAATTTTCCGCTGCGACAGTAATTTATGCAATTGTGCACTATTCGTTTTCTCTGAAAATTCTTCGCAAAGGAACGGTTTCAATTTTGTCCATGTTTTAACGACGCCTTCACTTTGTACATACACATAACATTGCCAAACCCTTCTACGATTTCTTTGCAAATACCAACCTTTCTAAATTTGACCAATTAAATAAAGTTGCAATGTCTTCAAAGTCCGCGATCCACCGTTCTACTGCACAAGAACCAGTACAGTCAAATGATCGGATGGAATCTTGTACGCCTCGATAATTCATCGCAAACGTTGCGGCTATTCTATATCCATTTTGAGAACTTACATTATCGTCATCGTTATCGTCATCACGTTCTCTTGCTAAAATAGATATATGATCATTGCCGTCTTCTTCATTATGATGGTCGTCTCCGTCTTTGTCTTCTATTGCGTCATTGTGTACCATAAGCGTGTATCATATCTTCTGGATTAATTCATCCTTCGCCCCTTGATAGTTTAATCCAAGTATATTACAGCAAGAAACTAAATCACCAAACGTCATCGCATTTACTTTTTCCAATTTCGTTACGTGTTCGGGGGATCCATCGGAAAACGCAAACTTTTGCCATTCTGTCTATCGCCTTCGATATCGAATATAAATGGATGGAGAGCCTTTATAGGAATGGCAGATGCCGTTTTAATTTTATGCTCTATCGTTGTAATCTATCCTAAGCTTTCCATCTTGCTGAGAACTAGAAATGCGCAGTTCAGAATTCACCGTCTTTTTTCGTCTTTTCGGTCCCTTTCACCACTACACGCCGCACTAAATACACTGTACACAATGGATGCACTGGACGAGCCCCCAATTTGTAGGAAATTAAGTACTTTATTATAAAAGAGTTGGATTACAGGACTGTTACATATAACGCTGCACTTCAGCTGTAGTTCCGTCGCTCTTCGCTATTCACCTTCAACTGCCGTTGCTCCCTCGATCGCGCATTTCGTTCGACGTTTTTGCGACGCAATTCGCGGCACACGCATGCACACACACGCACACACATGCATGCACGCGCGCGCGCGCACACTCATGTACACACATAAATAGGTATTCACCCTACATTACTAAAAAACAAAATCGAAAAAATATATTATATCAAGTATCTACGATAGTTTTAAGCCAACCAAGCATATTTTGGTGCATTGGGGGCCAAGTGACCCCAAAACAATGTATGAGAACGAGTGTGACTCTTTTGTTTTTTCTTATTTCGGCCCGCAATATTATGCCGTCTTCGAAGCGGAACAATTCGTTCATATTATGCGTTTTATAATAAAGTATCTAATAGCAACAAATTCAAATAGATTAAAATTAATTAAGATGGATTAAAAAGAATTTATGAAAATAAAATGCATCTGATTGCGATGATGTTGAACAGGTTGAGCTGGATAATTATGAATTTGGTATAGGAAATGTAGAAGCTGCTGTTGGACATGAATCGGAAAATATAGGAACTGGTGAAGAACAAGAAGTAGAAAATAAATAGAAAATAGAACCTGAAGTGCAAGAAGATGGAATTTGGTATTACGCCCAAAACATAAAGTACAAAAGGAAATTGAGCGTAAATCCGCCAATTGTAATGAGAGTTCGCGACTTCCAGATTTTGAGAGAAAGACAAGGAGTTCCTGTTCAGATAGCTCAAATTACATATACTCATCTGGCCGCGTTTAAGAAATTAATTCCCGAAACGTTAATAATGTTACGTATGAAGAATATTTCCCATACGTCGCCCTCAACGCGTTTTCGAGCTCGCGTCTGTGAAGGGAAAACGCCCTAAATTCTTTCGTTTATTGTAAACAAATAAGGGGGACCTTAGTACAAGCACGGTCAGCTGCATCATGACCTGAGACGGGCATGGCCCGACGACGACTCCTATATTTCCTTATATGGAAAGTTCCAGTGCATCCCCGCGCATTTTGGGACTATATAAACCCTTTGGTTTCTACCCTCGGGGGTTCAGAGTAACATAGCCACGCATAGAGTCACGTCGTGTCACGCTGCATAGAATCAGTTATATCCAGTGAGATTGGGCTTAGCGCACCTCTCGAACCACAGATTAACCCGTTAGAATCCGCTTGTTCGGTTGATGTTCATTCGGCATATTCTAATAGCGGCTCTCAGTCCCCGCATCGCCAGTGCGTCAACACCGTGCAAATACTTAGGTAACTTACACACTTTATATTAATTCGTCGCGACAGTAACATTTGTATTTATACTGAAAACTCAGAATACAACTTTATACGTTCACTTATAAATCGAGTAGACTCGTTAAACCTATCTTTACCCCGCAATCCTTGCATATTGGTAACAACGTTCCCACCGATACAACTTTACCGCTCGAGTTGTATCAAATAATAATTTAGAGTTACGAGGCAACTAACATTTCCTGCGACTACCTGATCTCACATCAGGTTCGTTCGCACATCTTTATCCAAACAAACAATCTACATATTCCAACCTAGTGGCTCCCCGATTTCGCATCGGGTTCGTCCACGAAACCTAAGCCTTCCTACGGCTCCCTGGTTTCGCACCAGGTTCGTCCGTGTCCTACGGCTCCCCGATTTCGCATCGGGTTCGTCCGTAAGTCTACCAACCTCCGAACAGCTCCCTGGTCAAGCGCCAGGTTCGTCTGTGAATAAACCAACCTCCTAGCAGCTCCCCGATTTCGCATCGGGTTCGTCTGCGAACTTCTTCCTACTGGCTCCCCGATTTCGCATCGGGTTCGTCCACGACGTTTCACCCTCCTGCGGCTCCCCGATTTCGCATCGGGTTCGTCCGCGCTTGTTCCCCCTCCTAGAGGCTCCCCGGTTTCGCACCGGGTTCGTCCTCGCTCTCAATAACCCAAGCGGCTCCCTGATTTCGCATTAGGCTCGTCCGCGCACCTTAACTAACAAATTGATAACCATATTCCTGGGTAATATACCCCTCGCCGGCCTCTCGTACTGCTACACAGCCCGGCTCGTAACAATAAATGTAATAGCAGCCGAAACAAATAGAAAAGCTCGGAATTTTTACAATATGAACAGTCAAACTGCACGTATTTGGTATGATACAAATTCGGTTGAAATTGTTGTGCCGGATGACACTTGTCGAATGTTGGGGGATGTCGTAGGTGCGGGAGCGTCAAAGAATTGGTATTCACCGGTGTTCGAGTTAATAAAGGAGTAGATTTATTGAGACTTGGTAACTACACAGTGCTCAGGAGTGATGGAGCTTGATGGAGAGCTGCACTGAGACTGACGTGACGGGTAGCTTGTTTTAGATAGCGCGACGGCGGTCGTGCAATCGGAGTTTTATACCGAGTTGGTGCAGGAATGTGCTGTGTCTTTTCGGTGGTGGGCAGTCTCCTTGGCGTGCCCTCAGCCTGGCGCAAGTTGCTGGATCGACAGTAAATGGATACGCTGCTTCCTGCGCGTATCCGTCCGCTATTCCTCGAACACGGCCTTGACTGCACGTGCTGCTGAGTCGCGCATATCGTGGTTAGTTTGTGGGGACGGTTAGGGCACAACATCCCTCCCCCCCTGGGAGAGAGCGCGCTCACAGTACCAGCTCAATATAATACAAGTCGATACAATAGTACAGTACATGATATATAGTAATACATGCTAGTAATATATATAACAGTAATATATACGATATAAGCCAGGAATACAATATAACCCAATAATACAATAATACAGTAATACAATAGTTTAACATAATAGATTTTAACATAATTCGTCCTGCATATAATTTGAGCGTTTGTCCTTAGTTGCTATAATACCAGTGTCTTGCGCTTACAATGTTTGCTAGATATATCTTATATTGTCCTTTTGCGGTCTGTTCTTTGCTTAATCTTTACTGATATTGGTGTTTCATCCGGAGTTGTGTTAGACACCTGTTCTATTATATGCACCTGCGGGCTCATTGCTTGTTGGTTTGTGTTATTGTTACGTGTTCGTGGGATTTACTTGTAACAAGTTATTACAATTATGAACAGTATGATGATTCCGCTTATAGAACAGGATGAAACAAGACTGTAGTGGTACTCTATAGGTATTACATTGTCATTGGAGTTTAGAGTGGTTTTTAGATCTAATAAGCTTTTGCTTATCTCGTGTAGTTCTTCAGGGTGTTTGATAATTTTTCGTAATTTACAGAGTTCTATGTGTCGGAGATGTGTCATATTAAGTGTGTTTGGTAAATATGGTAAGGTTTGTTCAATTTGTATTGCTTTGTTCCGAGAAGCGGAACTTCGATAATAGTGTTAATAGTGTGCGGCGCAGAGTATGCCGTTAAATCAATTATATTGTAGAGTTCGTGAACGTTTTCCAATGTGAGCGGTAGCGGAAAGTTTAGACCTTTTGGTAATTGAGAAAACGCCGAATGAAAGTATGCAATGACTTGATTTGGAGGTAAAACGGTAGGATTGAGAATTCCTTTTTTAATATTCTGTGTGTAGTCGTAAGAGTACTCGTTCGTTATGCTCTATGTTCCAGATCGATTCATTAAATAATTTGATATTTGCATTAGTGATTTGTACTTGCTTTGACAAAGACGTGCGCAGTGTGTTATCCTCGCGTTTAAGAATGTCAATTTGTTTGTTAATTTCTTGTCTGTCGTCTGCGCCCATTGTACCGAATAGAACTTTTTCTAAACTACCTAACCCGTCTATTAATCCTCGGCGTACTCTTGGTACTGTTCCTATTGTTTGGTGAAGGGACTCGAGGTTCGCTAAAATACGATAAAATACGATCCAGTTCGTTACGAGATGTTTTGTAAAACCGTGCACAGAAAGCAACCTGGCCGGAATCAGCTGTGTTCCGGCATTGTACCGTAGCGTCGGTGAGTGTATTTAGTATGTTTGTATGTTGGGTTTGGCTAGGTTTGGAGATGATACTCCCGTGACGGCATTTTCGTCATCTGAATATGGTGCTCTCGTCAATTGGTATGGTGTAATATAGGGGTTTTCTTACTTAATGGTTTGATACCACCTTTGTCATGGACAAGGGAAGAAAGAATAACCTTTGTCACATCGCAACGTTTAAAGGGGAAATAACCCTTAGTGAAAAACAAAGGGCAGAAGGAGTCACTTCTGCCGCATGGGGGAAACGTCATGTAGAGAGAATACTTTTGCTACATGGAAAAAGAAACAAAATGTAGAGAGAATACTTCTACTACATGAAAAACGAAATGTAGAGAGAATACTTCTACTACATGAAAAACGAAATGTAGAGAGAATACTTCTACTACATGAAAAACGAAATGTTAACGATTGGTTAGTCGACCAAAACTGACCCGGTATGTACGAATGGTCAGGATGTTGAAAACATAGGATAATTCTATGATTATCTCGTCACAGAAGTGAAAGAAAAGGTTTATAAAAATAGTTTGTAAATAGTTAGGCAACTATCAAGTAGTGGCGAAACAGAATGGCCGGTTGAAGGCCGGTCACTCAACACCTGCAAAGAATTAATACCAGACGAGGGAATGCCTATCGGAAAATGTGTAGGTAACTTAAATGTGGAGGATTTCCTTAATGCAAGAAAGAAGAAAGAATGACTCTCGGAAAATGTGTGGGTAACTTAAATGTGGAGGATTTCCTTAATGTAAGAAAGAAGAAAAAATGACTCTCGGAAAATGTGTGGGTAACTTAAATGTGGAGGATTTCCTTAATGCAAGAAAGAAGAAAGAATGACTCTTGCTACATTGTAAACTTGGATGCGCTGGATGTTTTTATTCGATGAATTATTCGATAAATACCATTTGATGAGAGCGGGTGTTCGTCTTTTATTAGTCGACGAAGTGTTTCAGACGATTCGCGTGTACCCTAAGGGATCGTCGTCCCTTTTGAATCGTAAAATTCTCGTTAGTATGAGTTTGGAGAATTATGTAGGGACTTATCCAACTCGGCGTTAATTTTTTCGTGCGTCCTCGTCTGAGTGTATCGTCGCGTAATAGTACTTGGTCACCTGCTTTGAAATTGCTTTGTTTCGTGTTCTTGTCGTACTGCATCTTAGATTGAATTTTGTGGCTTCTTAAAGTGTCTCTAGCTATTGAGTTGGTCGAACGCAATCTTTGTTTTAACTCATGTGCGTACTGGTCGTATGTGTAGTCGAGCTGCAGGGGAAGAGTTAGCGAGGTCGGGAGCTCGACTGATCTCCCAAACACAAGATCGTAAGGAGTGTAACCAGTCGCTGTGTGTGGCGTCGTGTTGTATGTAAACATAGCATATGGGAGCCATTCGTCCCAATTTGTCTGGTCTTCGTCAATAAAATGTTTTAAATACTCGGCCAGAGTTCGGTGACTCCTTTCGAGTGCACCGTTCGACTCTGGGTGATACGCGGTAGTTTGAATTTTGTCTATTCTGAGTAATTTACAAATGTCCTTGAAGAGTTGGCTAATAAAATTCGTTCCCTGATCGGTGAGTAATTTTTTAGGTATTCCGTACTCGCACACTATCGTAGTTACAAATGCCTGTGCTATGGTTTTCGCTTCTTGGTCTGGTAGTGCTATTGCTTTACTGAATTTCGTAAGTAGGTCTTGGAAAGTCAGTATGTATTTGTGTCGATTATTCGTCTCAGGTAATGGACCTACTATGTCCAAAGCGCATTTTTCGAAAGATGTTCTCGGGGTATCTGTTATAATCATTGGTGCTTTGGTTCTCCTACTTAACTTGATCTTTTGGCATTTTTCGCATTTAGAAATATAGTTTTCTACGTCTTTGCTCATCCCCGGCCACGAATGTTTTAATTGTATACGGTTTAAAGTGACCACCTAACGGAGTGTCATGGTATTCGTACAAGATTTGTTTTATTCGGTCCTCCGTGTACGTGTCGTTCGTTACCGCTGTAGAGTCGTCGGAGTCTGATTCGACGGTCGGTTCGTCGTCCGCAATGTTATTGTTCGTACACACGTCAGGTGCCGTATCGGTTATCGTCTGGGCGTTTGTAGGTGCATTTTTTCGTGGTCTTCCCCGTCCGCGTTTGATAACGTACATTCTACTTAGTGCATCAGCGTTTTTATTCATTATGCCTTCCTTGTATCGAATTTCGTATTCGTATTCTTCTAATTTTAATCTCCACCTGACTAACCTGGAGCCTGGATCCTTTACGTTAAATAACCACGTAAGAGGTTTATGGTCGGTGACAATTAAGAATTTAGTTCCGTATAAATAAGGTCGAAAGTGCTGCGTTGCCCAAACGATGGCTAGCAACTCCTTTTCAGTCGTGCTGTAATTTAATTCAGCTTTGTTAAGAACTCTACTCGCGTAAGCTATCGGTAGGTCATTGCCTTGATGCTGCTGAGATAGCACTGCGCCTACTGCTTTACCGGATGCATCAGTTGTCAGCGTAAATTGTTTAGAAAAGTCCGGGTATTGTAAGAGTGGTGCTGACGTTAATTTATCTTTTAGAATTTCAAAAGATTCTTGCTCCTGGTTAGTCCATCTAAATTCCGTATCCTTTTTCAATAACTGAGTAAGTGGTTTCGCGGTGCTTGAAAAATTTTCTATGAATTTTCGGTAATACCCCGCTAAACCGAGGAAAGATTGAACGTCTTTGGCCTTTCTTGGAATCGGAAAATTTAGAACTGACTCTAATTTGGACGGATCTGGCTTAATTCCCTCTTTAGTTATAACGTGCCCTAAGTAGATAGTTTCTTTCCGCAAAAATTGACATTTATTTGATTGTAATTTTAGACCGCTATCCTGTATTCGATCAAATATCTGAGCTAATCTGTCCTGGTGTTCTTGAAGTGAACGACCATGAACCACTATATATCTATGTATACAAAGCATTTAATTCCGCGCAATCCTCCTAGCAACGCTTCCATTGCTCTTTGGAAGGTAGGAGGAGCGCCCTTAAGCCCGAATGGCATGCGCTTGTACTCGAAATGACCGTACGGGGTAGAGAATGCGGTTTTCTCGCGATCCTCAGGCTCCACATCGATTTGGTGGAAATCTGATGCTAAATCTAGCGTCGAGAAGTATTTGGCTCCACCTAGCTGGCCGAGAATTTCGGAAATATTGGGTAGGGGAAATGAGTCCCCTACTGTTAAGTCATTTAATTTTCGGAAGTCTACTACCACTCGATATCTCTTTTTTCCCGTTTCGTCGGGTTTTTTCGGGACGACTAGCAACGGAGCGTTCCATTCGCTAGTGCTAGGCCCTACTATTCCCTGTTCGATCATTTCTCGTACCTGCCTATTTACCTCTTCCTTGTGTACCTGCGGTAATCTATACGGCTTTACGTTTACAGGTTTCGCGCCTGGTATTAGACGTATCTTATGTGTGACTTTATCAGTATGGCCTAACAGGTCGCCTTCCAAATAGAAAATATCATTGTATTTCCCGCAGAGTTCCAATAGACTGTCTTTTTCTTCCGCGTTTAAATGCTCGGTCTTGATACTATCGCGTAGAGCCTTCATTCTATCTTTCCCGGTTAGCGCGCGGATATTGTACGTACGCGAGCTGACGCAACCTAAGTCGATGTCGTTATCGCGTATGTCAGTGTTCCGTACCGTCAGAAGCGTCTCAATTTGCACTGTCGGCGGTTGCATTTGTATAGGACGGGTGTTCAGATTTATTATGGGGATCGGACATGTACCATTGTCAGCCTTAGTCAGACAACTTCCTATGTAAACTCCTGGTTCTATCATTTGTTTCTCTACTAAACCCTGTTCGTAATCGTTCGTATGTGCCCGTACTATCGTTTCTGTCCGCGGTTGTAAGCTAATTTCTTCGTCCCTAACCAGTGGCCAGAACGTGTTCAAAATTTCTACACGTTCTCCGGGTCTAATTATCGCTTTATACTTAGTGATAAAATCGTACCCCAATATGCCGTCAACTTGAAGAGGAAAATCATCTCTAACTACGTGGCAAGGATGACCAACAAGTCTGTCTCATATCTGTACGTGAAGTACCTATCCTACAGATAGTGCGAGTTTCGGAATGCCCTATGCCTTTCAGCACTATTACTTCCGGTGTAGTGAGCACGTCTAAATCGATTTTACCGTATTTTAATAATGTAACGTCTGCCCCCGTGTCGACCAACATACGGACCTTTGTTACTTGCAGTTCTTTTGCCTGGATTTCAACTATATTCCTGGACCCATATGCCTCAGTAGCACAGTTTACTTGATATGAACGAATCGACGGCTGGCCGTCCGTGCCTGATCGGTTAAATCTATTGGGCCCTGAATTTTCGCGCGGTCGATTGTCTCTGTTTCCGTCCGTGCCACGTCGGTAATTAGTATTTCGCGGGTTATTCTGGTTTGATGACTCGCCGTTTGTCGATTGCCTGTCTCTCATCAACGTTCTGCAATCGCGCTGGAGATGCCCGGGCCGGTTGCAATAGTTGCACACAACCGTGGTGTGACGCACCTCTCGTTTAATACCAAACGTTTGCCGATTAGACGAGGAACGATTGGGATTAGGTTCTGCTCGCGGCATACTCAAACGCGCGTAACAATTCTCTGCGAGATGCCCTTGTCTATGGCATCTCCTGCACTGCGGAACGTTGGACCTTTGTCCGGTTCGTCCCCTGCCATAACTGGAGGTTCCCGGATTTCCGAAATTACGCGTGCTATTTAACCCTAGTGCTTGTTCTTCTCCCATAGCCGCGGTAATTGCTGCCTTTAATGAGTCATACGTTCGCGACCGTATTATGTTCCTTAGTCTGTCATTCAGTCCCGTGCTAAAAATATTTATTGCCTGATCGTTCACCGCGTCTAGCAACGCCTGATTTACTACTTTGCTGTTCCCGGGTTTGGTCGTTAGTTGCGATAATTCCGCTGTCAGGGTCTCTAGCCGTGTCGCAAAGGATCTAACACTTTCGTACCCTCTTTGTCGGCACGCATTGAATTCGTTCTGGACTGTGCTCAACGAACGAGTTTCCGTGAATAGAGACTGTAGGGTTGATTTTAAAGTTTCAAAATCGTCTATGTCGCGGTATTCGAGTTGGATGGCTGCTTGATCTTTAAATTTCGTTCCTAAAATCGCTCTCAATAGCAGAGGGTGTTCTGACGGAGGAACTAACTCCATCGCGACGTCGCATGATTTCAGAAACATGTTCAACTCGCTCACGGAGCCCCCGCCGAATTCCTTTACTAAGGAAAGCGCTTTCAGTACCGGTGCACTGCCGCTCGTTGCCATATTCTCGGTTTCGAGTAAGCTAAAGTCGTTCGTATCGATCGGGAAATCTCGTTCCTGTACTACGCGGATTACGCTTCCGCTATCGCTCGATGAATCGGTGTCAAAATTAACGTGTGGTGCGCGTAATTGCCTCCGGGTAGTATGCACTGGGTCGGAAGAAGGTGTATTGATATTTGCGTTTCTCGTAAAAGTAAGAAAGTTGTCAAATATTGACTCAAAAGATCTAGAAATGACTCGACTGTTAGGCAGTCGGAATCGGTTTATATTCCCACTTTCTTGCGACATACAAGACACTGGTTTACAATGGTAAAAATTTTTTCCTTGACTTACAATTGCTGGCGCATTTTCGCTTGTCTGTAGTAGCTCGTCTGCAGTAGCTTCGTTGATGAGTCTCTTGATCCGTTCCTTGTCCAGCTGCCGGTCCTCGAACTGCAGCAGGCTGGTCACTCGAACTCCGTTCGCTCCTAGCGTCGGCTGCGAAGGATAGCCTGGGGTAGTCGGTCTCCTCGGATGATCGGCTTCCAGGACCCTACCTTCGGTCGGACGCTTCAGTTGCGTGGTCCACACAGGTCGCTTCTTAGCTGGTCGTTGGGACTGATTGTCGATTCCTCAGAATACGATCTGGATCAGTCCTTGATGCCACCTCGATGGCTGACGGTAACTTTTTAGTTATTACCGTCGACGAACCAGAGCTCCTTGGTGATTGATGGTAGAATTGCGTTTTGATGTTGCAACTCCACCTTGACCACGCACCGTTTCCAACGAGATGTATCCCACCGCTGCCACCAAAAATGTTGTGCCGGATGACACTTGTCGAATGTTGGGGGATGTCGTAGGTGCGGAAGCGTCAAAGAATTGGTATTCACCGGTGTTCGAGTTAATAAAGGAGTAGATTTATTGAGACTTGGTAACTACACAGTGCTCAGGAGTGATGGCTAGCTTGATGGAGAGCTGCACTGAGACTGACGTGACGGGTAGCTTGTTTTAGATAGCGCGACGGGGGTCGTGCTATCGGAGTTTTATACCGAGTTGGTGCAGGAATGTGCTGTGTCTTTTCGGTGGTGGGCAGTCTCCTTGGCGTGCCCTCAGCCTGGCGCAAGTTGCTGGTTCGACAGTAAATGGATACGCTGCTTCCTGCGCGTATCCGTCCGCTATTCCTCGAACACGGCCTTGACTGCACGTGCTGCTGAGTCGCGCTTATCGTGGTTAGTTTGTGGGGACGGTTAGGGCACAACAAAATTTATGCTTTGAATGGTATACTTATTTACGCTGGTGTTCATTAGAACTGGGGCGATAGATTGGATGAATTGTACCGACTGGACTACCGTCCATTTTATCGGGCCGCAATGTCATTACAATGAATGCAACAACTTTTACGATTCTTCCGTTTCGACAATTACACTGTTCAACAAATTTCAACTTTTTTTTTAATTTTGTAACCATCAATATGCGTTTCTTATAGACTTTAATGTGCTGAATACAAATCTGCAATCCGTTTTTCTCCACAGCGTACCATTTTTGAAAAAATCAATTTTGAAAAAAATCGCAAATTTTCAACTTTGGAAGATTTTTGTACTTTTGCGGTAATAGTTATTCAGATGCGCTTGGTGCCAAATGATTCTTTGAAGTTTCACGAATAAAATGTGTTTCGTAATAGCTCGCTAAGATGTTAATTTTTACGCGTAACGGATTAGGAATTTTATAAATTGAGAACAATCCACGTAAAGCACGACTCACATATATTTTACGTCACCGAACAAAACAATAATGTACAATAAAGAAACAGAGATCGTGAAGCACTAGTAATAAATGATTATGTAAAGTCTCTCCGCACGCCTTTTAGTTCTTATTGTTAGAAACAGTTTAAACGGTTGTAAATCGTTTTAAGCTCTTATCGCAATATCTCTTTCTTGAAACCCTCTAATCTCTCTGCAAATGTTAGTAAAACCGACCATTTGTATGCCCGCGCAACGGTATTTATACCGATTCGCGGGGCAAGGAGCGAGAAGAGATCAGAGGGGGAGAACGCTCGCGCTATCGCCGTGGAACGGCGCTAGGCGCGAAGCTAACGAGCGTCCTCCCTACGAGCGAATCCAGAACATTCCGCCCGCCGCGGCATGCGTTGCATGGCGCAATTAATACATAGTATCAAGGAGACGCGCTGTTTCCGTGAAGTTGTATGTTTAACATAGGAAGTGCCGTTGCGAAGTGAAAGTGGACAGGAAGTGAAGGGGTAAGTCGCAAGGCTAATTTTCCTCGGTTGCTGGCGGTAGGAGGCAGATTTTCGTAATTGGCCTCCTAAGTGTGGTTGTGGCAGTGCGGACATCGACGACCCGAACAAGCTGATCATCGCCCTTATGCGTTGCGGTGATGCGTCCCAGCGGCCAGTGCGAAGGTGGCGTCAGCTCGTTCTTCACGAGGCAAAGATCCCCGATCTTCAAGTCCGGCTGCACCGTCTGCCATTTGCCGCGCGTTTGTAGTTGGTGGAGGTACTCAGACGACCACCGCGTCCAAAAGTGATCACGCATCTGCTGGATCAGCTGCCATCGTCGCGTGAGGGGAATTTTGGCTGTGGACAGGGATGGCTCGGGTAACGCTTTTAGAGAAGATCCAATCAAGAAATGCGCGGGCGTGAGGGCGTCGATCGAATCTAGATCGTCGGAAAGGGCCGCTAACGGCCTTGAGTTCAGGCAGGCCTCTATCTGAGTGAGCAACGTCGAAGTTTCCTCGAATGTTAACGGCACGTTTCCCGCAACGCGCCTCAAATGAAATTTAACGGATTTGACCGCTGCCTCCCAGATGCCGCCGAAGTGCGGTGCACCGGGAGGGTTGAATCGCCACGAGGTTCCTTCCTGGGTGAGACGAGCAGCAACATCCTTCCAATCGAGCAGCGCAGATTTAAGCAGCTCGCGCAGCTCCCTACTAGCTCCCACGAAATTGGTGCCTTGATCGACGTAGTGCGTAGTGCATATCCCACGTCGAGATATAAATCGGCGAAATGCGGCAAGAAAGGCGGCTGTTGTGGCATCAGAAACCAGTTCCAGATGTACGGCCCTGGTAGCTAAGCATATAAAAACCGCAACATAAGATTTCCGCACATGTTGACCTCGGCCGCTTGCCGATTTCGTGGAAAAGGGCCCGGCGTAATCAACACCGGTGTGTGTGAATGGCCGGGAAGGCTGAGCGCGGGGAGCGGGGAGGTTTCCCATTTGCTGGTGCGCAGCTTGGGCGCGCCAGCGACAACAAACCAAGCACGAGGCTATCACGCGGCGCACCGCGCGACGCCCCGCCAAAATCCAGTATTCTCTTCGTAGTGTTGCTAAAGTCAGCTGAGTTCCTCCGTGCAATAGTCGCTGATGTGCTTCTCGGATGAGGAGGGTGGTGAAATGCGCCTTTGTGGGAAGAATTGCTGGGTGTTTTTGCGATTCATCCAGTAGTGAGTGCTTCAGACGTCCCCCCACCCTCAGCACACCATCGCCATCAATGAATGGTGCCAGCTTGGCTGTCGGACCGCGTGTAACCGGGCGGCCATGTTGCAGCGTCTCCCGTTCCGCAGCGAAGACACCCCCTTGGAAGCAGCGAATGCAGGCAAGTTTAGAATAATTTATTTCGTCGATAGAGAGACGGTGCGATACTTGCGCGTTTGATTTTCCATCCCTCGTAGTTCTGCCAAATCGTAGGCACCAGCCAACCGTGCGTAGCAACTTTGTAATTGTAGAAAACCGGCTGGCGAGTTCCTCAAAAAAGGAACAGCTAGAAGTGATCGCGAGGCAGGTCACTCTTGATGAGCGAACCTCCTGGTCAGTAGCGAGGTTATGAACCTTGGGTTGATTAAGGTCGTATGATTTCAAGGACAGAAAAGGCGGGCCTTTCCACCACAGTGCGTGGTCAAGCAACACGTTGCTTGCCACTCCTCGAGATGCCACGTCAGCAGGATTCCGCGCAGATTTTACATGTCGCCAAGTGGCGGTTGGAAGTGAAGTTTGAATTTCTGCTACTCTGTTAGCTACAAAAGTTTTCCATCTCGAGGGGTGACCTTGCAACCAACTCAACACAACAGTAGAATCTGACCACAAGTGAATGGTGCAATTTTCCAATTGCAAACTATCTCTGACACTGATGGTCAGGCGTGTAAGAAGTGACGCAGCGCAGAGTTCAAGCCGAGGGACAGAAACTTGCTTTAACGGAGCTACTCTTGTTTTGCAAGCAACAAGTGACACAAAAGGCATTGTGTCGGAGTAAGAAGAGCGCAAGTAGAGTACGGCAGCGTATGCTCTTTCAGAAGCATCCGCAAAACCATGAAGCTCCAATGTGTCAGTGTTTACGCAGTTAAATAACCACCGAGGGATGCGCAACGAGGATAGCAACCGCAGTTGCTCATAGTAATTTTCCCAAGAGTGGGCGAGTGATGGAGGAAGAATTTCATCCCACGATAGTTTTAGCAGCCACAAGGACTGCATAAATATTTTTGCAGTAATAACCACCGGTGCAAGGAATCCTAGTGGATCAAAGAGGCTTGCTACCTCCCTGAAAACGATGCGTTTGGTTACCGGTGATTCCGAGCTGCGAGGAGCTATAGAAAAGTGAAAAGTATCCTCCGCAGAGTGCCAGCGGAGGCCAAGTAGTGTGGAAACGTTGTCAAGATTGCAAGCGAGTTCCAGATTCTCCTGCCGAGCGTCGACAGGAAGTGCTTCCAATAACTCCCGTTTATTGGAAGTCCATTTATGCAGAGTAAAACCGCCCGCCTTGAACAACAGTAACAGCTCTCGCTGTAAGGCGAGAGCGTTCGAGATGGTGTCTGCTCCAGATACGACGTCATCAACGTAGACGTCAGTGGAGGCGCAGGCTGCAGCCAACGGAAAAGCGTGCTGCTCGTCCTTACACAGCTGCTGCAGCGTGCGAACAGCGAGGTATGGAGCACACGACATACCGTATGTCACAGTAAGAAGACGGAAGTGACGAGGAGCTTCTCCAGGATCCTGACGCCATAAAATGCGTTGAAAATCACAATCTTCTGGAGCTATTCGTATTTGCCGGTACATCTTCTGTACATCAGCTGAGAAAACTACAGCGTGTCTTCGCCATCGGAGTAGAATGTGGAAAATTTCCGGTAAAAGATTGGGGCCAGTGTGAAGCAAGCTATTGAGTGATACTCCGGACTTTGTTTTCTGCGACGCGTTGAAAACAACCCGAAGTCGCGTAGTTGCACTAGAATCTCGCAACACGCCGTGATGCGGCAAATAATATGCCGCCCGAGAAGATTTGGAATCCCATGGAACGGGTTCCATGTGCCCCAATTGCAGATATTCTTCCAAAAAGGAATCGTATAAGGATTTCAGTGCCGGCTTGCCCTTCAATCGCGCTTCGAGTTTATGTAGTAACACCGATGCGGTGTCAAGCGAGTTGCCCAATTGGGCCGGAGAAGAAGCGAAGGGAAGACGCACCTGATATCGTCCAGTGGAGTCGCGGGAGTGAGTGGAGCAGAAGTGTTGCTCGCATTCGCTCTCCGCCGAAGTAAATGTACGGGGAGGTGTGGAAACCTCCTCCAGTACCCAGAAGCGTTGAAGTGTTTCGGACAAATCCTTCTCGCCAGCGATGCACTGCAATGTAACTGCTTCACGCCGTGAAGAGTGCGAGTAGGGAAACGAGTTGCAGTGCCCAGTTAGTATCCATCCTAGAGACGTACATTGGGCCACCGGACTGTTGGGTGGACCCTTCCGGAGGCCCTCAAGAATTATCTCGGAGTAAATCTCCGCTCCCAAGATAATGTCGACCCGTTCCGCCGAAAGAAAATCGGGATCAGCTAATTCTAAATCCCGCAAGTGAGGAAGAGATAACCGAGCAGCGGTAGTACGAGTGGGGGAATATGACGTCACGCGCGGCAGCACGTAAGCCGTTGTGGAAAGGGTTTCCGTAGGTGCACGAGTAGAGGAGAAGGTGAGCGTCACGCTTCCCCTCGTGCGAGCTCCGGTCGAGCCCACACCCAGAATTGGAAACCGCGCGGTTTTTCGTTGGAGCTTCATGGCCTGCACAAGATTCTCAGAAACAAGGGATACTTCGGAACAAGGATCGATCAAGGCTCTCACCGCAACCTTCTCGCCTCGACTCGACTCTACCAGAATTTTCGCGGTCGCGAGAAATATGACCGAAGGTGGTCGCTTACTTGACCAGGAGGCTTGCGCGCAGTGTGACGTCCTTGACGCCTCCACGCAATCCTGTGGAGATTTTTGCCGCGAAGATTCCTGCTCCGATTTTATGTGTAACTGAGTATGGTGCTTACCTACGCACAGTTGGCAGCGCTTTGTAGATTTGCACGAACGTGAGGGATGGTTTCCGAGACAGTTGTAGCATAAATTTTTGTCCGCGACCATTCTCTTCCTCTCAAGCGGCGACATCCGTTTGAATTCAGCACAAAACAGCACGAAGTGTTGGTCACCGCACAGCGGACATTTTGCACGTCTTTCTTCGGTGGTAGATGCAGTGTGCGTCCGGAATTTTGCTGAAGTTGCATTATTTTTTAGCGATGACCCTGAGGAAGGTGCTGTAGCTGCGTCCGAGACGGCTGCTTCGACTGCTTCCAAGGCGCGCAGGTGTCCAGTGAGGAACAGATTCAATTGTTCGAACGAAGGAGGATCAGTAGTCGCACCAATTGAAGATTCCCACGCCAGTCTCGTCTTGGCATCCAATTTTTGCACGAGTCCATAGACCAGCCAGTCATCCCAGTGCTCGACTGGCCGGCCAAGGGCTTCCAGTGACTGAACGGCGTCCAGCGGGCCGTTCAGAAGAGATTTTAGGCAGCTTGCCGACTCCTTCCTCATGGACGGCAATGAGGAAAGAGCCGTGAGATGAGATTGGATCAAGATCTGCAGGTTTTCGTATCGCGCCGCTATAATTTTCCACGCTCCAGGGAAATTGGCCTCTGTGAGGCGTATATTTTGGATTAGTTGAGCGGGCTCGCCAGACAAACTGATTTTTAGATGGTGGAATTTCTCCACCGCGGAAAGTTGCTTGTTGTCCAATACGAGCGATGTGAACAAGTCACGATAACTTGCCCACTCCCTGTAATCCCCGGAGAACCGAGGCACGTCGATTCGTGGAAGCGAACGCTGCGGAGGGTTGGCGATCGGAGCGGTCGGCGGCTGCTCCAGCGGTTTGCGGAGGTCCAGTAATGCGGCCTTGTTAACCAGATACGCTTCTTCACACAAAGCAAGATGATCCGTGACAAAATAGGGCCACGTAGCGTACTCCGGGGTCACAATGTCTAATAGCTGGTCGTGACCCTCGGTGAAGGTGGTCCAATTTTTCTCCAGTAGTTCGAGCCGCGACGTTACTACTCCATCCGTGATCTTAGCGGCTCCCAGCTTCTTCATATTTGTCACGGTGTTGGAAATTCGCTGGTATAGCGAAAGTTGCTTGTTAACGTATTTCTCCATTATAATTTAAACGTTAACAACACGTAACCGCACTTAGCCTGAGGGCGAGGTCGAGTCCCGAAAAAATGTCGAAAGTAATTCGAACCGTGTTCGACCCCGGTTATTATTGTCCTGCGGCGACCGTTTTTCGCGCACTTTAGCTGTAACGACTTTTAGTTAACGGGATTAATTCGATGTATTTTTAATCCTTTTGTAAATTCCGTCCGTTAAGCTATCCGGCTCGAAGGACCATGTTTCGTAATAGCTCGCTAAGATGTTAATTTTTACGCGTAACGGATTAGGAATTTTATAAATTGAGAACAATCCACGTAAAGCACGTCTCACATATATTTTACGTCACCGAACAAAACAATAATGTACAATAAAGAAACAGAGATCGTGAAGCGCTAGTAATAAATGATTATGTAAAGTCTCTCCGCACGCCTTTTAGTTCTTATTGTTAGAAACAGTTTAAACGGTTGTAAATCGTTTTAAGCTCTTATCGCAATATCTCTTTCTTGAAACCCTCTAATCTCTCTGCAAATGTTAGTAAAACCGACCATTTGTATGCCCGCGCAACGGTATTTATACCGATTCGCGGGGCAAGGAGCGAGAAGAGATCAGAGGGGGAGAACGCTCGCGCTATCGCCGTGGAACGGCGCTAGGCGCGAAGCTAACGAGCGTCCTCCCTACGAGCGAATCCAGAACAAATGGTATATGTTGTTATTAGACTATAAACATTTAAATGTGTTTAAATAATGATCAAAGTGAAAGGGACACCGAAAATATTGTTTGCGAGAGTACCAAGTTTCCTTGAGTACCCACGGTTTTGTAATTGAGATTCAATCTAATTATATTAAAGGAATTAGATTGGTGTAAAGTGAGGAGTCAAAGTTTGGTTTCTCTGGATTTATTGTAGATTTGTTTGATTACTGTACAAGTTATAAGTGTTTATTGGTGCTTACTCGTCTGTATGTTAATTGTATCGTTTGTCCTAGTATTACACCTTACTTCCTTAGCACTTGTTATAGTTTTGTTTTAGTAATACTTTGGCGAGAGCCGTGCGGGAGAGTTGTTTATAGAGAACTGTGCGAGAGAGCGATTTGCCTTCGCGCGGGTCTATATATAGCTAATCCCAAGTTCCTTTGTAAGAGGAATGGGAGCGCTCGTGCTTCCGCGCAATAGGGCTGGGTGCAGGAGAACCCGAGCAAGCTGTTGCTATGCGCGTTTAGCTGAATCTTGAACATTCCGCCCGCCACGCCTCGCGGTGCCAGGCGAAATAGTAAGTATAGAAGTTCAGTGCAGTGCGCCGGAAGAAAGGAAAGTTACAGCAGTGCTTCCGACGATGACGGAAGTAAACAAATTTTAGCTTGTAAGAGGACGCGTCGAAGATGGACTCCAACGACTTGACGGCAGCCTCCCAGAGGCCACCGAAGTACAGGGCTGCAGCTGGATTGAATTCCCACGAAGTTCCTTCCTGGGACAGACGAAGGGCGAGCTCCTTCCAGCTGAGTTGACCCTTGGTCGCTGTGCATCGTCGTTGGGGTCCCACGACGAGAAATGAATCGGCGAAAGGCTGCGAGGAAGGCAGCAGTGGTGCAGTCGGAGACGAGCTCCATGTGAACTGCTTTCGTAGCTAGGCATACAAACAGAGAAACGTATGCCTTTCTAGTATGATGTCCTCTCCCCGACGAAGATTTGACAAGGAAGGGCCCTGCATAATCGACACCAGTGTGCGAAAAGGGGCGCGAAGGAAGAACACGGGGAGAGGGGAGATAGCCCATTTGCTGGTGCGCCGCCTTGGCGCGCCAGCGCCAACAAACCGTGCACGGGGCGATCGTGCGTTTAACCGCGCGTCGCACAGTGGGCCAGAACTGAACGCTAGCTGTTCACGGCCGCCGCGGCGCGCCTGGATCGCGCGTTCGCATTGAAATAAACAGAACAAAAAATTGAGTATAAAGGTTTAAATTCGTATATAAAAAATGCTCTGAATCTCTTTATATGCAGTCTCACGACAAACTGTTTGAACCGATCACAGACAGAACGTTAGAACGGTCAGAAATTAGGCGTCTTATTGCGCCACTTTAAACATTAATAACTTTCTTGGCGGGACGAAGCGGGAAATGATTTTTGTGTGATTATATAGGGGAAAGTATGAAGAAAACATTCCACTTTGAAAGAATGCGGAACTCTTTGGAACTTAAAAGATATTCCTTGTTGAAAATGAACAACTTTGACAACTTTCTTTACTCCACTGAGCATTGTTTTTCTAATAAATAACGAACGGCAATTCTAAATTCGAGGTGTGCATTCTTAACGCAAAAGAATACTCTTCATTTGGAAACAAACATGACCAGAAAATATTAAATAGATTCATCAGGGCATTAAAAAGAAAAGAAGCAATTTTTCGTGTGAAAAATGGTACCTATAAAATGTTGATTTTTAAACGCTTGTACTAATCACAATTTTTAATAAATTTCATTAATTTTATTATTTTCGAAAGCAATGGACACTTCTGAACCAATATATATTTAAAAAACATCGATATGAGGAAATCGATTTTTTACCAAATGAACAGCTAGCGTTCAGTTCTGGCCCACTGTGTGGCGTTGCGTTTTTCGTGAAGTCTGTCGTATGTGAATGCCGGACGTCATCGCTCGACGCATCCATCCTTATTCATTCACTCAGCTTTCTATTGTATATGTGTTCGTGGAAGTGCCACAGTGCTTTCCTTCAAGTATCTTAATAAACAAGTGCCCGCCGCGTAAGGTGTCGGTCACTAGGAGGAGTGAAGAGTGGTATTTATCATCTCAACCACCCACCATTCCCTTTTCAATTCCTTTCAGTTTCCGAATTACGTATTTGCGAACGCCATACAGTATTGTCTCCATTAAAGCGAAAATGATGTGGCGCATTCAAGCGAAAAGTTAATCCCCACTCCTTGGGGGTACAGTAATGTCTCGACTAGTGTCCAAAATTGTGTCTACCATTAGTGTCCCCATCACTTGGGGTGGTGCCCCCCTGAGTGAGTTCGAGTCGTCTTTGATGTTGTGGCAGCCGAGGCTCGAGGCAGCGGCCAGGAAACAGACAAGTTTAAATACCCATGTACGTGAGACAATACTTTTTTTTTTTTTTAAAACCCACCAACCATCCCTCACATTCCTCCCCGCCCCGCTTTCGCATACAAGGAGGAATGCCCGGTACATCGACCCCGGGTCGAGCTATTTATCGTATTTACATCATAGTATTTACATCATCGTATTTACATCACGCTATACATGCGCCATTTGTTAAGCGCCCTCTCATCGCGCCAAGTTACGGTCGGCCTCTATTCGACCCAATACTACAGGAGGTTTGGGTTAGGTCGTACTCTTATTCCCATAAATACATAGGGACAGTCAATAAGTAAAAGTAAAAGTAAAGTAGTATAAAATAAAATAAACAAAATTAAATAATAGCGACAAGAACAAATAGTAATGAATAAATGATAAAATAGATATGACGCAGTAATAGATTGAATAACTACGTGGTAAGTATATGGTCAATACAATAAGATAATAAATTAAAATAAAATAAAATGAAATAAAATAAAATAAAATAAAATAAAAAATAATAAAATAAAATAAATTATAATATATAATATAAATAAATAGTAAAACCAGGCACTAAAATGCATGAATAAATAATAAATACATAGGAAGGGCTGCCTATGTTAGTCCGTGTCTCGCGCTCTAAGGTCCCAAGCTGAATACACCTGCGTGTCTAAGGTCCACCGTATCCTACGCTTCGTCTAATACATTATTCCCATATTGGTACGTCAGTAATAAAATAAAATAAGTAAGTACATACTTAGATAAATAAATAATATACGTAGATACTGCGTTAAAAGGGAGGCGGGTGCACACTTGGTTCCTGCGCCCTCCACATCCATTTCTAGTTATATAAACTGCATACCCCGTTCCCCTATCCAACAATGTGGCCGTTCGAACTACCTCCGCCGCGATCTTCGGGCAGGGGGCTCGGCACGGGCCCGCTTCCGTCGCTCCTCTTCATTCTCCCGTCGTATCCTGTGGTCCATTGTGACATGCGCAAATGATTTCAGCGCCTTCCAAGTGTCCTCGTTAGCGTTTGCCAGCGTTGTCACATTTTGGATCGTAAGGCGACCCCCCAGGTCCTCCTCTAGGGATGACCGTTCCGTATCCCACCACCGGCAGGCCAGCAGCAGGTGTTCTGCATCGTCCATTTCATGCCCGCAGTCCCAACACACTGTTGTGGTATTGGTATATTTTAGGGTATGTATGTTAGCGGATAGGGCCAGGTTTGTTGGCGCCTTTTAGTTTATAATACTGTCTCGAGGTTTGTCGAGGCAGTTATAAGTTATAAGATAAGCATGGTGTGAATGAAGAGTATTAGGACAAACGTCGAACGTGGATCGAGTGAATGGTTTCGAGGAATGCACGTGAAGTGTTTGGTGCATGGGGACCCGTGGTCGAACTGTGACACGTGGCAAGGGTGTGTGTGTCGGTGTGAGTCCTAAATGAGTGAGAGCAAATGAGAGATAGAATGAAAGGGAAACTGCGAGTGAAAGAATATATGGAGTGGCTGATGCGTGCGCGAGTTAGAATGGAAGTAGATACGAAAGAGAATAGTTGAGGAAGCGAAAGAGAGTGAGAATAGTTTTGGTTGCGAAAGGGAATACAAGTGCTTGCGAAGCCGAAGAGAATATTGTTTTGAGAGAGTGTCGTGCGACGACCGTTTATATTAATAAAATACTTATTAATACAAGGAAAGAGAAGTCTCATTACCCTGATCTGCGCTTTGCTGTTATTGATAAAGAAGTTTACCTAAAAATAACTTCTACAATTGGGGGCTCGTCCGGGATTGAGTAAGCAAGCCGTGTGTGTATTGTGCGTTGTGTCTACGGGTAGTGAGACGTGTATACATAGAAAGATCCAGTAAGATGGGTCCTACGGGCAGAAGTGCAAGTGACTTTTCAGTGGCGGAGTTAAAGGAGAAATTGCGTAGTTTGGACTTGAACACCGCGGGGTTGAAAGCCGAATTAATCAGCCGATTAATGGAAACCGATCCAGCGGGTGAGTGGATGAAATCGCCTGTCGCGAGTGCTACCGTACCTCGCGCGGACGAGTCGGTTCTCCAGGCGAATGTGCCAATGTGGTCCGCGAGTGAAATGGCGGCCAGGGAGCGAGATTGTGAGGTGTCTCGCAGAGAGACGGCACTTCTGGTAAGGGAGTTGGAGATTGCTCGTCGTGAGATCGAGCTTTTACGATTACAAAGTTCGAATGTAAATCGTACTGTGGAAGCGGTGGAAAGAGGACCAGCAGTCGAAGCATCGACTTCGCCAGGACTTCCGTCGGCAGTGTCACCACATCTTAAGATGTCAGCATTCGCTGATATGCTGGGTTTTTTCGACGGAAGCAGTGAGCTGTACGAGGTGTGGGCAGGCAAGGTTCGGTATTTGCGAAGTACGTATCGTCTGTCCGAGGATTGGGTGAAGGCAATAATAGTCCAACGCTTGAAGGGAAAAGCAATGGAATGGTTCCATTCGCGAGAAGAGTATCTGTATATGGCGGTCGACGATTTACTCGATGAGTTGAGCCGCATGTTTCACATGCGCACAAGTAAAATGGTAATGCGGGATAGATTCCTAGAGCGTGGTTGGAGGCGCGAGGAATCTTTCAGTGAGTACTTTCACGCGAAAGTAATTTTGGCAAATCGTTTGCATATGGACGAGGATGAGTTGATCGATTACCTCGTTGCTGGGATTCCTGACCTGTCCCTGCGAGACCATGCGTACGCTCAGGGACACAGGGATAAAGAATCGCTTTTAAACACGTTCGAGAAAATGACATTGCGGGGAAGACAACAGCAGCAGTCGAGTGGCAGTTTCCGGTCAGGCAGCGGACAACAGCTGGGCGACGGCTTTCGGCAGAGCGGCGGCTTTCGGCAGAGCGGCGGACAACAGCGAAGCGGCGGCTATCGGCCGAGCGGCGGACAGCGGCCGAGGGTTGACAGCAGGGGGTCACGGTTCCAGAGGGAAGAAACGCCGAGGGAAGTTGTAAAGTGTTTTAAATGCGGTGCGAGGGATCATTTGAGCGGTGCGTGTCCGGAGAGGTACAGAGGTATGACCTGTTTTGTTTGTAACGAATTGGGCCATATTGCATTGAGGTGTCCGAAAAGGTTAAATAAAGTAAAAGAAGCATGCGATGTTTCTGAGCCTTCGCGAAGAAAGTATTATAAAAATGTAGACGTGGAAGGTAATCAGATATCCGCGCTGATTGATTCGGGTAGCGATCTCACGCTAATGCGCGCGGACCAATATATTAAAATAGGCTCGCCGAAATTGCTGCAACGCGAGATTACATTTAATGGAGTCGGGTCGGATGGGAATAAGACGCTGGGTGAATTTTCGTCGGTTATAGAAATAGACGGTAGTCGATATCCAGTCACAATTTGCGTAGTGTCAGATACGTTGATGCGGCACGGGTTTTTGATAGGTACTGATTTTTTGGATACCGTAAATGTAAGTATCGTCGAGGGAAAAGTTTCGATAGAGAATCCGCGGAATTTCAAGGATAGTTACGTACCAGATGTATATCACATTGATTGCATACATGAGGTTAACGAGGTCGATTTGTCGAACATAATGTGTGTTGAGGATAGAAAGGATATTGGAAAATTAATTAATAATTATCAACCTGTAAAGGACTGTGAGGTTGGTGTAAAGTTGGCTTTAGTTCTTAAAGATGACGAACCGGTGTACCAGCGGGCAAGACGCTTATCTCCTTCCGAGAAAGATGAAGTAAATAGCCATATTAATGAGTGGTTGCGCGACGGAATAATTCAACCATCTCTTTCCGAATACGCGAGTCCTGTGGTGCTGGTTAGGGGAAAGAAAAAGAATAAGAAATCCCGATTGTGCATAGATTACCGCAAAGTAAATAAAAAAATTGTCAAGGACCGGTATCCTCTTCCTTTAATTGACGACCAAATAGACGCGTTGCAGGGTGCAAGTATTTTCAGTACGCTTGATTTGAAGAATGGTTTTTTCCATGTTCCTGTAGAGCCGGAAAGTAGGAAATATACTGCATTTATAGTACCAGATGGCCAGTACGAATTTTTGTATACGCCATTCGGATTGTGCAATTCACCGGCTGTTTTTCAGAAATTTATAAATGCTGTGTTTCGGGAATTAATTAACGCAAAAATTGTTTTAACGTACATGGACGATTTAATAATACCATCCTTAAACCGCGATGTGGGTTTGCAAAATCTTAAGAAAGTCTTGAACGTAGCAGAACATTTCGGGCTGAACATAAATTGGCAAAAGTGTAGCTTTTTACAAACTCGAATAGAGTTTTTAGGACACATAATTGAGGGAGGAAGTGTGCGTCCGTCGGAGCATAAAACTGAGGCAGTAATGAAATATCCTCAACCGAAAAATGTGAAACAAATCCAGAGCTTCTTAGGTTTGACAGGATATTTCCGGAAGTTTGTTCTTAATTATTCCATGATAGCGCGACCATTGTCTGATCTTTTAAAAGCTGATTCGAAATTTGTATTTGGTGAGAAGGAAGAATTCGCATTCCAACAGCTGAAAAGGGTTTTGAGTACAAAACCAGTTTTAAAATTATATAGGGCAAACGCGGAGACAGAGTTGCACACGGATGCCTCAATGTATGGATATGGTGCAATTCTAATGCAGCGGGATGAAGAGGGTGGCAAGTTTCACCCCGTGTATTATGCAAGTGGGAAAACAACGACAGCCGAATCAAGATATTCGAGTTATGAGCTTGAGGTACTTGCGATTATAAAAGCGTTGCGGAAATTTCGTGTGTATGTGCTTGGCATACCGTTTAAAATTGTTACTGATTGTCAAGCTTTCTGTTTAACAATGTCCAAAA
The DNA here is from genome assembly GCA_951802745.1 of Nomada flava. Taxonomy (NCBI): domain Eukaryota; kingdom Metazoa; phylum Arthropoda; class Insecta; order Hymenoptera; family Apidae; genus Nomada; species Nomada flava. The sequence goes on from OX637903.1 coordinate 12,253,334, forward strand.
AAGATCTGTGTGTGAGAGTTGCGAGATGGGCCTTACTCTTGGAGGAGTTCGAATATGTAATTGAGCATAGGTCAGGAAAGAGTATGCCGCATGTGGATGCATTGAGTCGGAATCCGCTTCCGTCAAGTATGGTTGTGGACGAGAACGAAGAGGGTATTACTGTACGAATCGGTAGAGCGCAGCGTGAGGATGTACAGCTTAAAAAAATTATGGAATTAGCGGAACGAACCCAGTACGAGGGTTATGTTGTAAAAAACGGTCTATTGTTCAAAATAGATAAAGACGACGTGAAGCTTGTAGTGCCGAAGGCGATGCAGTCTCAAGTAGTAAGGCGTGTGCATGAGAATGGACATTTTTCTATGGGTAAAACGGAGTTACTTTTAAAAAGGGATTATTGGTTTCCGGGTATGCGTAATAAAATTGAGAAGGTACTTCGGAACTGTTTGAGTTGTGTGTTGGCGGAGAAAAAACAGGGTAGGCAGGACGGCTGGCTACACTCGATAGACAAAGGGACTGTCCCGCTCGATGTCTACCATGTCGACCATCTGGGGCCGCTGGCGTCAACGAAGAAGAGGTACCGCCATATATTTGTCGTCGTGGATGCATTTTCTAAGTTTGTATGGCTGTATGCCACCCGGTCAACAGGCACACTTGAGGTTGTAGACAGGTTAAAAAAACAGGCCGCGATTTTTGGAAATCCGAGAAGAATCGTGTCAGATCGAGGAACTGCGTTTACGTCGCAAGAATTCAGGGCGTATTGCAAAGAGGAAAACGTTGAACATATCCTAACCACAACGGGTGTTCCCAGGGGCAATGGTCAAGTGGAGAGGATAAATAGGTCGTTAATACCGATTCTTACGAAGCTTTCGGCGCCGAAGCCGGCAGAATGGCATAAGTACCTGAGTGTAGCACAACAATGCCTAAATTCAACCCCAAACAGAAGTATCGGTGCATCTTCTTTTAATGTATTATTTGGTACGAGAATGCGTTTAAAGGGCAGTCCGGAAATTCGGGAAATGATAGAATCCGAGTGGATGACCACTTTTCAGGAAGGTCGTGACGAGTTGCGGGAGCAGGCGCGGTTAAACATTTTAAAAGTACAGCAGGAGAATGAGAAACATTTTAATAAGAAAAGGAAGGAGCCGCAACGTTATCGCGAGGACGAACTGGTGGCCATAAAGAGGACGCAGGTAGGGCCAGGAATGAAGTTCGCGTCGAAATTCTTGGGCCCGTATGAAATTGTAAAGGTATTGCGTAATGATCGATATATTGTTCGGAAAGTTGGTGATGGGGAAGGGCCGCAGCAGACGTCCACGTCTGCTGACCATCTCAAGCCTTGGATTTCAAATGTTAGTGATGTTTCTTCGAGTGAGGAAGGCGAAAGTGACATATGAGGTCATATGTCCAGTCAGGATGGGCGAGTGTGGTATTGGTATATTTTAGGGTATGTATGTTAGCGGATAGGGCCAGGTTTGTTGGCGCCTTTTAGTTTATAATACTGTCTCGAGGTTTGTCGAGGCAGTTATAAGTTATAAGATAAGCATGGTGTGAATGAAGAGTATTAGGACAAACGTCGAACGTGGATCGAGTGAATGGTTTCGAGGAATGCACGTGAAGTGTTTGGTGCATGGGGACCCGTGGTCGAACTGTGACACGTGGCAAGGGTGTGTGTGTCGGTGTGAGTCCTAAATGAGTGAGAGCAAATGAGAGATAGAATGAAAGGGAAACTGCGAGTGAAAGAATATATGGAGTGGCTGATGCGTGCGCGAGTTAGAATGGAAGTAGATACGAAAGAGAATAGTTGAGGAAGCGAAAGAGAGTGAGAATAGTTTTGGTTGCGAAAGGGAATACAAGTGCTTGCGAAGCCGAAGAGAATATTGTTTTGAGAGAGTGTCGTGCGACGACCGTTTATATTAATAAAATACTTATTAATACAAGGAAAGAGAAGTCTCATTACCCTGATCTGCGCTTTGCTGTTATTGATAAAGAAGTTTACCTAAAAATAACTTCTACACTGTGTTGTCCGATTTTCCAATGCGGGCCCTGAACTTGTTAAACACCCCGTGTCCCGTGAGGAGCTGCGCCAGGTGGATGTCCAGGACGCCAATGGCATGCCCCTTTAGCCATTCCTGCACATTTGGTATCAGCCTCCGCGTCCAATTTGTACCCTCGAATTCCGCCCATTCCGCCCATTCCGCCTGCCATATCATCAGCATCTCCTTCTTCAGTTTCTCCCTCGCCGCCGTCAGGCCCTCCTCCGGCGGGGCGCCACCACCCCTTACAATCCTGGAGTAACCGTACCAGCGGTCCCGCTCCTGAATGCGAAGATGAATTGGGAGGGTTCCCGGCAGCCCACAGGCAGCCTCGTATGCCAGGGTGCGGTAACAACTGGCGACCCTCACCACTGGAATCTTATGCGCCCTCCTCAAGGCGGCCTTCAGGGTCCCTCTCTCCAAGGCCGGTCTCCCCCAGAAGGGGGCTCCGTACAACGCTACCGCTGCCCAAACTGCCTCATAGAGCCTCCTGCACCGTTGCCCTGGTCCACCGCTGTTGGGTAGCAGGGAGATGAGGGCAGATATAAGTTTGGTGGCCTTCCCCACCGCCTTGGTAAAATGCGCGACAAAAGACCTTCTTTTGTCGATGGTCATCCCTAGATATTTGATCTCGTCCGCTGTTTTAATGCGTCTGCCGTTGATCACCATCTCCACTGGGTTGAGGATCCTTTTCCTGGTAAGGAGGATGACGCTTGTCTTCTCCGGACAAACCTGCAGGCCCTTTCCAGAAAACCACGTCAGGATCTGCGCGTACATACTATTTATATCTCGCTGTACTCTGCCCAGATCGCGGCCTGTTATCAGGAGTATGAGGTCGTCTGCGAACGCGATGAGGGTGGTGTTAAGCCCAGTAAGCTGTAGCACCCCATCGTAAACCATGTTCCATAGTAGGGGGCCCAGGACCGAACCCTGGGGCACCCCTGCGTACGTATGTACCATTGCCTCGCCTGCCTTCATGTCCACCACAATCATTCTCTCATCTAAATAGCTTCTCATGACCTTCTGGAGATAGGAGGGGACCTTTCTTATCCTGAGTTCCTCGACGACCGCGTTCCACGGGAGCGTATTGAATGCGGTCCGGATATCAAGGGTGACTGCCGCACACACCGCGCCTCTGCACCTAGCGTCCTCGACCACACCGTTTAGCTTCTGGAGCGCGTCTAGCGTCGACCTCCCCTCCTAAACCCGAACTGTCTGGGGTGCAGGCCGTTTACCCCCAAGAATTCTTCGATCCTACCCTTGACTATATACCCCCACGCCTTGGAGATCACCTGGAGGATGCATATAGGCCTGTAGTCGCTGGGGTGGGCGCCCGTCTTACCCGGTTTCTTCAGACACACCAGCCTCGCCATTTTCCATTCCGGTGGTATCTTTCCGTACGCCAGCGTCGCCGAAAATACTCTAGCCAGGTCCGCCGGTGCGTCGGTAGCCAGGATCTTTACGATGGCTGCCGGTACCTTATCGGCCCCCACCGCCTTCTTCGTCTTCATCCTACTGGCCATGGCCCGTATCGCGCACACTGAGACTGGCGGAGGCACCCACTCATCCGCGGTTGGATCTATCGCGGCCGCCTCTCCGGTCCTCCGGGAGGGGAGGGGGTCACGATAAACAGGGAATCGATGATCCTGCTCTTCATTTCGTCGGGGACTGGTGCCAACGCCACTCCCTTCAACTTCCTTGTGACAACCCTGTACGGTTGCCCTCATGGGTCCTTCTCCAGCGTGGCGCAAAATTCCTCCCACTTGCGTTCTTTGTTGGTCCTAATGGTGTTCCGCAGTTCCTTCCTAGCGTCTTTGAAACATTGTATCATCTCCGTCTTCTCTGGGCGGTTAAGCTTAACTGTCCGCTGGGCCTTCCTTCTCAACTTATTTGTCTTCTTCCTCAGCTCCGCGATCTCGGAAGACCACCAGTAACAGGCCCTTCCCCCTTTTGAGGCGGCGGAGGATTTCGTTAGGACCGCCTCGCAGATCCCCTTCATCATGGCCGTATATTCCGAGGGAAGTGTGGGCCCTCCCGTGGGGGACCAAGGTAGGCACTCCCAGGCGTCCATATATGCTCCCATGATCTTATCTCGGTCTAGGTCCCGAAGAGAATAGGTCCACTTCGTCGCGTTCCCTCCTGCTGGGCCCGCTGGGCGGAATTCGTGGAGCAGGTATAAGTGGTCTGACGCTGTGTAGTCAGCCAATACCCTGCTAAAGGTCAGCCTTCCGTGGGCTTCCGGGTTGATTAGGACGCAGTCAATCTTAGACCGCCTTCCGTTTCGCTCGAACGTCGCTCTCCCCACCGAGTTTACCGGGGCCAGTCCCTTCTCTAGTGCCGGATCCATTAGCACTGCTCCCCTGTCATCCAGCACCCTGCTACCCCAGGCCGGGGATTTAGCATTGTAATCTCCGGCTATGGCCACATACTTCGCGCGGCCTGTCGAGTCGATCCCAGCCGCAAATCCGCCCACAAAGTATTGGAAGTCCCCCTGGCTGACGTTGGGGGAGCAGTAACAGCTGCCCACCAGCCAGTCCCCGGCCCGAATCAACACGAAGCCATCTCCCACGGTGACTTCCTTGTGCTTCTGGAGGGCACTCCCTGGTGGGGTGTATAGCGCCGCATCTCCCCGCGTATAGGCGCACCATCCCATCGGGATGCGGTACGGCTCTGTTACGTAAACCACATCTGCCTCATACTGGATGCTCGAGTGAAGCAGTAGGTCCTGCGCGACCTACTCCCCTCTTCCAGGTTCTTGCATTCCGCCCCCATGTGTCCGTGTTGGTGGCACAGAAAACATCTGGTGACCTCAGGGAGAATCCTCGCTCTACAGATTACCAGGCCGACCTTGATCCTCCCGGATCTAAGCTCCCCGGTCACTTTCCTGGCTGGAACCCGACCAATCGCCACCTGCGTACCATCCCGCATTGGTTTCAGCGACTGTACATGCACCTCCGAAGAGTCAATGTTGCCGGCTTCTTACAGGTCGGCTTCAACCTCTTCCTTAGAGATGATGGGGTCGAGGCCCCTCAGCTGGAATGTAGTCGTTTCTTGCAGCAGCCTTATCTGGGAGCCTTGTCCCAGACTACTACGAACCAGAGTTCCGATATCCGCCACCTTGGTCTCCTGCCCTGCTTCTATTAGTAGATGGCCCGTCCGCGTTCTGCGAACGCTCCTCACCCAATCAGCGTGCGCCTTGAGGTTTCCTGCAATGGCTTTATAGGTGTCGATGTACGAATTGCCTTGATCAATCCGTACCAGGACGGCGTCAGGTTTAACCCTCGCCCTCTGTCTTCTCCCTTTACCTGACCTTCCCGTCCTTCTGGAGCCCTTCTACTACAGCCGGTATCCGTCCTATCCCCAGGCGAGCAGGGTGAGATTTCGGCCCCCTCTTTTCGAGTATACCGACGCCCGGGATTTCATCCTCGTCGTCCTCTTCGGGCGACTCCCCATTTGAGTACTGCCGCCACTCCCAGTGGGAGATCCTGGCCTTCCGCAGATAGTGGATGTCCCGCGGGTCGCTATACATATCCGTGTACCTCTCCCTGGAGGTGAGCTCTACCGGCTCGCTCACCATCTCCGAGTAGAGAGCCCGTCGCGCCCTCACTTCGCTCCCGTACGCACTAGTCGCGTAATCCTGCGCCGCGTCCTTCGTGGGGAGCCGGCGTGTCCGTCTTATGCGCGGGGTGCGTGCTCGGCTCATATCTTGCTTCTCGGTCCTTTTGGCACCGGCACCGGCCATGGGCCTCTTCGGAAAATTCCGTGACTTGTCCGGTGCCGATCCCCCTGTCTGGCACTGGCTGATCCCCCTCCCGGGGACCGGTCCGATCCTTGCTGCTGCCCGAGGGCTGTCGCTCTCCGTATCGTTTGCACGGATTCGCTTAGTCCGGGACGGCTCCGGTGGGGAGATCTCTTTCCTCTTATCGCCCTTGTCGCCGTCTCTCGCTACACCCGCTGCTGCCCCCAGCTTTTAAATGAAATTTTACCAACATGTTCGTTACAATCTCATGATTAAAATGACACCAAACACGATATGGTTTGGACAATTTTTACTTATGGTAGTAATAATGGTCTTCGAAACAATCAGTCCCATGGCACAAATCTATGTCGTGTTTGGTGTCATTTTAATCAGGCGATTGTAAGGAACATGTTGGTAAAATTTCATTTAAAACGGACCAAAAATGCAGAAGTTTTAGTCTTAAATTTTGATCGCCTTAGTATTGTCTCACGTACACGGGTATTTAAACGTGCCTCTTTCCTGGAACGCTGCCTCGAGCCTCGGCTGCCACAACATCAAAGGCGACCCGAACTCGCTCGAGAATCGTGTCTGCGTACGATTAGTGTCCACATTCGGTCCCGAGCGAGGGACACTAGTCGAGACATTACTGTATACAGTCTCGCACTGTGTTCAAAATCGTGATTCGATGGCTGTCCATTTCTATCCCCCCTACTTGGGGCCGCCTCCCTTGGATTCGTGGAAGTGTCTTTCGGATCACTTTTGATGTTGTGATTTACGAGAACCAAGGCAGCCCAGCGTGGAGTACGAGGAAGGGGCAAATTTAAATGCCCGTGTACGTGTGAGACAAACTAACGCAATCAAAATTTAATATTAAAACTTCAACAATCTCCCGATTAAAATGACACCAAACACGACATAGTATGGACAATTTTTAATTATCATGGTATTAATAATCGTATTCCCCTTTATCATTGTGAGATTATGAATTTGGAAAAATTATAATTTGATGTCTAATTACACTAAATTGTTTTTTTATTATTATGTTTACTTAATAATTCTGTATATTATGTTTACATGAATGTAATGACACAGGAACGAGAATCATTCCCGATATAACAATATTTTGCCATTAACTCGACATTGCAATTTAATGTAGGTAATATGGATTTAATATTTTATCGTATTCTTCAAGATGGTATCTTCTTAAAACATTAACCATTTCCCGAATAGGGCGTGGATCTGTGGCACATAAATCGGTCAGCTCTTAATAAATGTATTTTAATTTTTCCAACTGCTGTTCAGTTCGCCCACTCAGTCCTGGTTCCTCTTGATTGTTAATATTATCCTCCTCGCTATCATTATCTTCTCTTTCAATATTATTTTCTTCTTCATATGCGACTCTCCTTTCTTCTTCTTCACATCCCCGCAAATATTCCTGTACCTATATACTATTTCCGCTAACGATGCTAACCATCGTTCGGAGTTCGCACGGGTCTTCTACTTCTTCACTTTCGCATAAAAGTTTGTTCCACGCGTGCCTAATATCTGACGGGGTAACACTGCCCCACGCTCGCGACAAATGTTCGATACAGTGTTTCATGTGTTACGTATGAATAATACTCTCTTACGCTGCGCTCGCACGCGTCGTTCGCTCTCGCGTAAGAACGGAACACGCCTAAAGATTTAGCTCGATACCACACGACGGTTAACCGTTTAAGAATCGACCAACTGCATTGCGACCGATTAGGTACATTCGTGACCCGACGAAGACTCTGCGCTCTTACCTTTTATGGAGGTTCCTAATTAGCCCCTCCCTACATTTCGGGACTATACAGGGTGGGCCGGAACTCGCGCAGTATTTTTAAAAAAGGGGTAGCTGAGGTGATTCTGAACAACTTTTTCCTTGACCAAAATATTGTTTGAAGCTTCGTTTTTTAGTTATTAACGAAAAACACTGGCCAATGCGAGCGCCCGTATAGCCCGAGCTCAGTCACAATTGCGCGCGGCCGAGATCGGGTGCATCGAGGGGCAACGTACGGCAAATATTACAATCGTCTTACATTAAGAATAGTGTATAATTTTTCGTTATTCATCAATAACAATTTAATTAACAAGTCGTTTAATAACTGTTCCATACTTTTATTCGTTTTCCGAAACGAATAAAGTGTTTTATTAATTATGAAAAAAGTGTTTGGATGATTAATGTTAGAAAAGGGTAGTTAAATAAACTTATCCATTCGACCGCGAATTTACCTGCTTAGACGGTGTCTTGCCATATGGTCATTGTACCGATCCTGACCTATCCTAATTTAAATTTAATTTAAATGCCACGTCCCGGCAATCGATACAGATCTGATTCGCACTTGTTTCCACACGCACATGACACACACATTAACTTTCGTAATGTTCGTAAGTGCGTGTCCTGTGCGTGTGGAAACAAGTGCGAATCAGATCGTATCGATCGCCGGGACGTGGCATTTAAATTAAATTTAAATTAGGATAGGTCAGGATCGGTACAATGACCATATGGCAAGACACCGTCGAAGCAGGTAAATTCGCGGTCGAATGGATAAGTTTATTTAACTACCCTTTTCTAACATTAATCATCCAAACACTTTTTTCATAATTAATAAAACACTTTATTCGTTTCGGAAAACGAATAAAAGTATGGAACAGTTATTAAACGACTTGTTAATTAAATTGTTATTGATGAATAACGAAAAATTATACACTATTCTTAATGTAAGACGATTGTAATATTTGCCGTACGTTGCACCTCGATGCACCCGATCTCGGCCACGCGCAATTGTGACTGAGCTCGGGCTATACGGGCGCTCGCATTGGCCAGTGTTTTTCGTTAATAACTATAAAACGAAGCTTCAAACAATATTTTGGTCAAGGAAAAAGTTGTTCAGAATCACCTCAGCTACCCCTTTTTTAAAAATACTGCGCGAGTTCCGGCCCACCCTGTATAAACCCTCCGTTTCTAATCATCTTCGGTTCATAACTACACAGCTACGCGCATAGTCACGTCGCGTTACGCTTGTACAGAGTCGGTTGCATTTCAATAAGAATTGGGCTTACGGCACCATTCAGATAAAGTTAACCCGTTAGAATCCGCATAGTCCGGTTGAAGTTCTTTCGGCATACTTCGTAACCGATCTCAGACCCCGCATCGCCAGTGCGTCAACACCGTGCAGCTTAGGTAATAATTCACACACTATTTAACTATATCGCGACAATTACACTTGTACAAACAACTGGTTGCAATATAAACTCATAAACTGTTCACCATTAAACCGAGTAGATTCGTTAAAACCTATCTTTACTCCGTAATCCTTTATATTAGTAGTAACGTCCCACAGATACAACTTAACCGCTCGAGTTGTATCGATTATTTATTTACGAGTCAAACTAACTTTTCCTGCGACTCCCTGATTTCGCATCAGGTTCGTTCGCACGCCTTATCCAAAACAAGGTGACTACTCCAACCTAGTGGCTCCCCGATTTCGCATCGGGTTCGTCCACGAAACCTAACCCATCCTACAGCTCCCTGGTTTCGCACCAGGTTCGTCTGTATCCTACGGCTCCCTGATTTCGCATCAGGTTCGTCCGTACGTTTACCAAACCTCCGAACAGCTCCCCGGTTTCGCACCGGGTTCGTCTGTGAATAAACCAACCTCCTGCAGCTCCCCGGTTTCGCACCGGGTTCGTCTGCGCACTCTTTCCTAGTGGCTCCCCGATTTCGCATCGGGTTCGTCCACGACGTTTCACCCTCCTGCGGCTCCCTGGTTTCGCACCAGGTTCGTCCGCGCTTGATTCTATTCCTGAGGCTCCCCGATTTCGCATCGGGTTCGTCCTCGCATACATCAATCCCAGCGGCTCCCTGATTTCGCATCAGGTTCGTCCGTGCACCTAACTAACAAATTCTCAACCATATTCCTTGGGAAATATCAACATCGCCGGTCTAGGCGTTGCCCACAGCCCTGGCTCGTAACACACCTATACATCAAAACGAAATTAAAAAACTAATTAACGCTTTATTATCAGAAGGTATAATCAGTCCTTCTAAATCTTCATTCAATTCACCTTTATGGATTGTTCCAAAGAAAGCAGACGCACAGGGTAATAAACGCTGGCGCTTAGTAATAGATTTTCGCGCGCTCAATGAAAAAACAATTTCTGACAAATACCCATTACCACAAATCACGGAAATATTAGATCGATTAGGAGGAGCTAAATACTTTTCAGTTTTCGATCTCGCAAGTGGTTTTCATCAGATAGAAATGGATCCGAAAGATAAACCGAAAACTGCATTTACAACCCCGAATGGACATTACGAATTTTCTCGAATGCCTTTCGGATGTTACGAGCCAGGGCTGTGGGCAACGCCTAGACCGGCGATGTTGATATTTCCCAAGGAATATGGTTGAGAATTTGTTAGTTAGGTGCACGGACGAACCTGATGCGAAATCAGGGAGCCGCTGGGATTGATGTATGCGAGGACGAACCCGATGCGAAATCGGGGAGCCTCAGGAATAGAATCAAGCGCGGACGAACCTGGTGCGAAACCAGGGAGCCGCAGGAGGGTGAAACGTCGTGGACGAACCCGATGCGAAATCGGGGAGCCACTAGGAAAGAGTGCGCAGACGAACCCGGTGCGAAACCGGGGAGCTGCAGGAGGTTGGTTTATTCACAGACGAACCCGGTACGAAACCGGGGAGCTGTTCGGAGGTTTGGTAAACGTACGGACGAACCTGATGCGAAATCAGGGAGCCGTAGGATACAGACGAACCTGGTGCGAAACCAGGGAGCTGTAGGATGGGTTAGTTTTCGTGGACGAACCCGATGCGAAATCGGGGAGCCACTAGGTTGGAGTAGTCACCTTGTTTTGGATAAGGCGTGCGAACGAACCTGATGCGAAATCAGGGAGTCGCAGGAAATGTTAGTTTGACTCGTAAATAAATATTCGATACAACTCGAGCGGTTAAGTTGTATCTGTGGGACGTTACTACTAATATAAAGGATTACGGAGTAAAGATAGGTTTTAACGAATCTACTCGGTTTAATGGTGAACAGTTTATGAGTTTATATTGCAACCAGTTGTTTGTACAAGTGTAATTGTCGCGATATAGTTAAATAGTGTGTGAATTATTACCTAAGCTGCACGGTGTTGACGCACTGGCGATGCGGGGTCTGAGATCGGTTACAAAGTATGCCGAAAGAACTTCAACCGGACTATGCGGATTCTAACGGGTTAACTTTATCTGAATGGTGCCGTAAGCCCAATTCTTATTGAAATGCAACCGACTCTGTACAAGCGTAACGCGACGTGACTATGCGCGTAGCTGTGTAGTTATGAACCGAAGATGATTAGAAACGGAGGGTTTATATAGTCCCGAAATGTAGGGAGGGGCTAATTAGGAACCTCCATAAAAGGTAAGAGCGCAGAGTCTTCGTCGGGTCACGAATGTACCTAATCGGTCGCAATGCAGTTGGTCGATTCTAAAAGGGTTAACCGTCGTGTGGTATCGAGCTAAATCTTTAGGCGTCTTCCGTTCTTACGCGAGAGCGAGCGACGCGTGCGAGCGCAGCGTAAGAGAGTATTATTCATACGTAACACGGATTAAAGAACGCACCACCTACTTTTCAACGTCTTATGGATCAAGTACTCACTGGAGTTCAAGGGACAGATCTTTTTGTTTACCTGGACGACATAGTAGTATTCGCTTCATCGCTCCAAGAACACAATATCAAAGTTAAAAAATTATTAAATCGCCTTAAAGAACATGGATTAACCCTCCAAACCAATAAATGTGAATTCCTACGGAAGGAAGTTGCATATTTAGGACATATTATTTCAAAAGATGGAGTCAGACCTGATCCTAGAAAATTAAAAGCCGTTCAAGATTTTCCTGCACCAACTACGCAGAAGAATATTCAACAATTCTTAGGACTTGTAGGATATTACCGAAGATTCGTACCCAATTTCACTTCGAAAGCAAAGCCTCTAATTAACTTGTTAGGGAAAGGCATCAAATTCAAGTGGACAGAAGAACAAGATCAAAGTTTCAAACAATTACGCAGCGAATTGTGTCAACAACCCATTTTACAGTATCTGGATTTCGATAAACCGTTCATTGTTACAACAGATGCATCCGACTATGCTATCGGGGCCGTACTCAGTCAGGGAGAGATTAGAAATGACCTGCCGACTGCCTACGCGTCTCGTAGTCTAAATAAACCCGAGAGGAATTATTCAGCTACGGAAAAGGAGTGTTTGGCTATGGTTTACGCCGTAAGATACTTTAGGCCTTACATCTATGGAACCAAATTCACCCTCATCACAGATCATAGGCCGCTTGTTTGGTTACATCCTGTTAAGGATCCGACTTCCAGACTCATGAAGTGGAAACTCAGACTTTTGGAGTATGAGTACCAGGTTGTCCATAAATCCGGAAAGACTTACTCCACGGGAATGCAAGGATACGGACTTCAAAATTCAGATACCAAAAGTAGAAGCTAATACCGATTCAATTGGACACCGCGTTCGGCAATTACGTCGAGATAGGGAAAACCGACCCAAGTACCGGGACAGTAGCAGCTCAGATGAAACAGAACAGGCTGCATGCGGAAAGGTTCAACACTCGCCAATTAAAATAAAAGCCGATCTTTTCCCAGCTTATCTCAAGAGGTAACAGTTCCAGATGATCGCCAGGAAACCATAAACAGTTTTTCACCCGCAGCAAATTCTACGCAAATCTTTCCTTTGGACAAGGATCAGACGATATTCAACGATTTAATATCTTTTGAGGAAATGCTTGAAAATACTGTAATACAAAATGCAAGAAATATTCATCAAGATTTAATTAGTACACCGCAAGTATCATCACGAATTACGGATGAAGTTCAGTGCAGTTCAGTGCAGACACCATAACCGGAGCAAGTGTAGGACAGCTACCTGGCAGCAGGTCAACTCAACGTGAGGTCTTCGACCACACACTTGACCCTTACCCATTCTTCACTGTACTGACTTTGAAGATTCAACTGATGGAGACGATTTGCAAGAAGCTTTACCAAAAGAAACACACAGAATTACCACCACTTCAAACACTCTCACGGCTGACGAAGGACACTGTGTACATTTCATATCTGCCGACTGCAATTTGCAAACCGCCGTTGGGAAACTACTGCTGGATACCGAAATAATAAACAAACAAGATCTTCTAGCAAGGCGACCGGAAAAAGGACACGTGGTAACGTTAGATAATGGGACGTACAAATCTTTTAGTATAGCAGTCTCCGATCATTTTTATGATAATATTAAAAGAATAGACATTCTCGGAGGATTGAGAATCCTTAAAGACACCTTAAATCAATATCAGATTAAATCATTCCGAATTTCTGCAACCGGAGATCTTCATAAATTGCCAGTCAACGATTTTCTCAAGCTATTAGAAGAAGTTTTCACTGGAACAGCTCAACAGATTAGTATATGCAATTGTGTCATCACCACACCATCCATAGAAGATAGACAAGAAATAATCCGAGAAGCTCATGATAGTTTAGTCGGAGGACACAAAGGAATAACGAAGACATATAAACGTATCCGATCAAAATTCCATTGGCGCAAATGCGCAACGAAATTTAAGATTACATCCGGAAATGTCAAAGTTGTCAAGAACAAAAATTAGTTCGAGCAAAAACGCGTCAGCCTATGTTGATTATCGATACACCTATGGGACCATTCGACAAAATTGCCTTAGATACAGTGGGACCTTTACCAATTACACCTAGTGGAAATAGATACATTCTCACTATGCAGGATAATTTAACCAAGTATTGTATGGCTGTAGCAATACCAAATATTCGGGCAGCTACTAATAATAATAATAATAATAATAATAAATGCTTTATTTCGCCGCCTGCCTCTCGGCTTTGCGGCCACCCCTTATCTACATCTTCCATAAATCTTTTACTTACATACTAAAACTACTAATACATACTACCTAACTTACATTACAATTTCTACTCTCAATTGCTTTTCTTTGGCTTCTGTTGCCTTCCTTCTACCTCCAACTCCATCCTCCTCTCTTTCCTTCTCCTCCCCAGCTGTTTTCCCCATTCTCTCCCTTTTCCTTCGTCTCCCAGTAGCTCCTTAATGCTACCTGGCCATCTGCTCATCTTTGCGCACTCCCACGCCAGGTGTTCCAGCGTCTCTTTCTCCAGCCCACACAGCTCGCATCTCCTCCTGTCCTCCTCTTCCCAGTACCTGTTAGCCTTCTCTTCATTTCCGCACCTTAGCCTGGCTGTCTCCTTTATGCCCTTATCCCTTTCTTTGTTCTTCGTCACATATCTAGGCCATCCCAGCACCTTTACCTCCTCGTATCTTGGCGCAAATCTAGATTTCCTTATACTTTCCCCTCTTTCTTGTTCCTGAACCTCTCTGTCCCTTGCCACCAATTCCTTCCATGCTTCTTCCCTTCTCTCCGCCTCACTCCCCGTGTAGCCGCATCTTCTAAAGTACTCCTCCCTTTCTATTCCCCATCTTGTCCATTTTCCTTTTTCTTCGTCCTTTCTTCTTTCTTCCCAGCATTCTCGAACCAAGCTGCTGACCTTCCCCTTCCTTATTTTGCTATCGAACTCTGTTGCCCTTTTTCCCAGCCATACTCTCAACTTGTCCCTTTTCCATTCCTCCCTCACCAAGTACCCCGGGGTGTTTCTGCTGACCCCAAGGACCCATCTTGCGTACACTTCCTGCAGTCTCTCGATCATCCCTCTCTCCTTCCACCCCCATATCTCCACTCCGTAAGCTGCCACACTCCTTACTATCGCATCGAACAACATCCATCTCCATCTCACATTCCCCTTAAATTTCCTTTCGCCTATGCTCCAAATCGTCCCCATTGCTAGCCTGGCCTTTTTAGCCCTTTTCCTTATGTGTGCCTCATCTCCGTTACCTCTTCCCAACCTGTACCCCAGGTAGCAGAATTCATTTACCTCCTCTAGCCTCTCTCTTCCCCATCTCCACTCTCTTTCCCTCGGCTTCCTCCCTCCTTTACTAAACACCATAACCTTCGTTTTTTCCGCATTCACAATCAGCTTTTTCTTTTTGCAGTATCTTTCCATTCTGCCCAACATTTCCTTCAACTCCTCCTCTCTCTCGGCTAACAACACAATATCATCTGCATAAGCGATCGTCCATATTTTCTTTTTACCCACTAACACACCTCCATCCTGACCCTCCCTCATCACCTTCTCCAGATCTGCTACATATAAGTTAAAGAGGGTCGGGCTTAGCGGGCATCCCTGCCTTACCCCTCTACCCAATTTCATTTTCTCCGATACTTTCTCCCCTACCTTCACTCTACAAGTTGTCTTTCTATATATATTCTTTATTCTCCCTACTAGGCCCCCTCCAATCCCTCTCTCCTTCATCGAGCGCCATAACACCTCCCTGTCCAGACCGTCGAAGGCTGCCTTTAGGTCCATAAATGCAGCAAACAGTTTTCCTCTTTTCTCTCTTAATCTTCTCTCCACTATGTGGTTCATCACGTATATACAGTCCGTTGTTCCTCTTCCCTTTCTAAAGCCCATTTGCGTTTCCTCGAAACACTTCCCCTTCTCTGCGTGCTCCACCAATTTTTCATTTATTGCCGCCGCGTATATCTTGTACGCCGTGCACATCAGCGTTATTCCCCTGTAGTTTTTCGCTTCTCCCTTCTCACCCTTCTTGAATACTGGTGTCACCACACCCTCCTTCCAGTCCTCCGGTATCCCATTCCCCTTCCATGCGTCTCTTATAACCTCCCCTAGTCCCTTCCCAATCATCTCTCCTCCATGTAACCACGCTTCGTTTCTGATACCATCCATTCCGGCCGCCTTTCTTTCTTTCAGCCGTTTTATTTGTTTAAATATCTCTTCCACACTCAGGTCCTCCTCCTCTTCTTCCTCTTCCATCCCCTCTCTCACCGTCTCTACTTCCTCCCTTTCTTCCTCTTCATCCATTGCCTACCCCCCCCCAACAATGTCCTAAAATGTGCCTCCCATTCTGCCATCTCTATCTTTTCGCATACCCCCACTCTTTTTTTCCTAAATTTATTTATGTATTTCCATGCCTGCGCCTCATTCTTTATCTCTTTCAACTCTGTCTCCTCCTTTTCTTTCTGCTCCTTCTCTTTTTCCTTGCAGAAACTTTTGTATTCCGCCCTTCTGCGCTTATAACTCTCTATTTCCTCTGTTCCTTTCCTCACCCTTTTCCAACTGTTCCTCAGCTCCTTCTTCTTTTCCCTACACTCTTTATCCCACCAGGTTCTTTCTCCTACTTCTATTTTCCCTCTCCTCTTCACTCTCTTACTCACCACCGCCCCTCTTATTCCATCTATAAGTTCTTTCCATCCCCCCTCTACTCCTACTTCCTTCCATTTCAACCCTTTTACACTCTCCCTGTATTTTTCTATATCCTCCTTGCTCCAGTGCTGTACCTCTTTCTCTACCTCCATCTGCCCCCTTACCCTTCTTTCTAATGACTCCTTCAAACTCACTATAAGCGGTTGGTGATCAGAGTCTATCCTTTCCCCAACTCTGAATTCCTCCACCCTATCCCAGGTATCTTCATTTACCATTGCGTAATCTATAACCGTTCTCACACTTCCTCTGTAGAATGTCCATTCTCCCCTCTCATCTCCCTCTTTGTTTCCATTGAGCAGCGTCCACCCTCTTTCCTCTGTCAGCCTCAATAGCGTTTCACGTTCCTTGTTTTTCTCCTTGTCCTTCGTCTTTCTCGTTACCTCTCCTCTCTTTCCACACCCCCAGCATCTTCTTCCCTCCTCCCCCACTCTTGCGTTAAAATCTCCCGCGATTATTAACATCCCTTCTTCCCTTTCTCTAACTACTTCGTCTAGCTCTCTCAATTTCTCTTCCTTACCCTCTCTGTTGTACACCACCACAGATCCCTCCTCTCCTCTTATATTTATATGCCTTTTCACTATGCCCTCTCTCTGCTCACTCCTTTCGTCTTCTTCCTTGCTTATCTCTCTTCTTACTCCCGTTATAATCCCCCCCTTCGCCCTTCCTCTTTTCCCTCCTCTGCTAGCTCCTTGACATTTCCAATTCCATTCTGGCGGCAGCCTCTCCTTCCAGTAGTCCCAATTCCTCTCTTCCACCCACGTTTCCACCAGACCCACTACGTCGAATTGCTGTAAATACTGCCAGAACTCCCTGTTTTTATTACCTATGCCTGCCACATTCCATATTATCATTTTACACTCCGACACTTCTTTCCATTCTCCTCCCCCAACTACCCTCTTGGTTGCTGCCTTGCTATTCAAAAATTTCCTTTCTTCGTTCCCCTGCCCTCTTTCCAGTCGAACCTCTCCCCTCCTATCATCATTTTTCCATACCCCACCTTTACTGTGTTTCCTTCCGCCCTTTCCTTTTTGCCCTCTCTTTAATTTCCTTTTGCATCTTTCTTTCCGGTCTTGTCCAGTCATTTCCTACAAAGATTGCCTTCCCTTTTAACCTGTTCTTCTTCATCATTATTTCCCTCTTCTCCTCCCAGCTCCCTATTTTCGCTACCATCATCCTGTTCCCCATTCCTCTTGCACCTATCCTAAATGCTTCCTCCACTTTTTCCTTCGCCTCCAGCTGTTCCACTAGCCACACTTCTATCCCTTCCCTTAAGCTCGCCCCCTTCACATCTTCCTGACCCCTTATCACAATGTTGTTC
Organism: Nomada flava; assembly: GCA_951802745.1. Lineage (NCBI taxonomy): Eukaryota > Metazoa > Arthropoda > Insecta > Hymenoptera > Apidae > Nomada > Nomada flava. Next base: position 12,270,834 of record OX637903.1, read on the forward strand.
CTACGTTCTCTTCTTTCCCTCCTTTCTTCTCCTTCCTCCAGCTGTCTCACCCTTTCTTCCCTGTCTTCTCTTTCCTTAACTTGTTCCTCCTTTTCTCTCTCCAGTTTGTTCAGTCTTTCTAGCATTTCTGCCCTCTCCTCTTCCCATTTCTTTTCCTTTTCTTCCGTCTTTCTTTTCCCCTCCCTAATATCTTCCTTAATTTCCCTCAGCTCCCTCCAAATCTCCTTCATAATTTCCATCCATTCCCCACCCTGGGTCTCACTTCTACCATTCCGTTCCTCCTTTTCGCGATCCTTTTTGCCAGCTTCCACTTGCTCGACTTGCCCCGCTGACTCCTCTGCCTTTCCTCTCGTAAAATATTCTGGAATAGAGCTGTTGCTCCATTTTCGTTGCGTCCCCTCTCCCACTGTTCCGCTTTCCTTCTCTCTCCTTCTCAGACCGACTACTCCGGTTCTTGATACCACGCCGCTTTCTCTACCCCTCTTGCTCTTCTCTGCCGCCATCTCACTCTTTTGAGTTTATCGTCGATTATGCCGGACCCTTCTTTACCGACTTTCTGTCTTCTTTTCTTTTTCTTTTCCCTCCACCTTCTAACCTTTCTAACCTCCAATTATCCTAGGCTTTCCCTTATTTCTCTCTCTACAGCTCCCTTCCGGCCAAACTGTCTCTATTCCCTTCTTGCCCTACCTTCCACTCACTCCTCCTCCACTTCCTTTCAATCCTTTCGCCTGTTTCTCTGCTTCTATTTCACTTTACTTTCCTGACTCTCACATACGTCCGCTCTTCACCAACCATTCAACCCAACTCATTCGGGCAGCTACTATAGCAGATGCTTTTGCTAGGCATTTCATCGCAATCTATGGTACACCTCGCGCAATACTGACAGATAAGGGAACAAGTTTTATTGGACATCTTATGTCAAATTTATCTGAAATATTTAAAATCAAACAAATTACAACCTCAGGATACAGACCGCAAACCAACGGATCATTGGAACGAAGTCACATCCTACTCACTGAATACCTCAAGCATTACATGGATAATTACGAAGATTGGGATCTATTAATACCGTTCGCAATGTTCTCTTACAATACATCCGTTCATGAAGCAACGAATTTCACTCCGTATGAGCTAATTTTTGGAAAACCAGCTCGAGAACCAAGTTCTTTTCCAACCGACGAAAAGTTACAATCGTATGGAGATTATTTAATAGATTTGATAACGCATATGACTAATATCCGCAATTTAGCCACCACTCAACGTCAAGGCTCATTGGTTGGAGTTGGGATTCGTCCCAAAGGACAACTAGATCAGCGGATCTGCGACTAATTAATGATAAGTACATACACACACACACTACACCGGACAAATTTCATACACCGTTCTTTAACGCGGAATTTTTGGCATTTTTCCTTCTTTCTTGCGAAAGCATCACGCGAATCGCGATGTTTCATCTTGGGGGGGAGATATTACGTATGAAGAATACTTCCCATACGTCGCTCTCAACGCGTTTTCGAGCTCGCATTTGTGAAGGGAAAACGCCCTAAAATTCTTCCGTTTAATGTAAACAAGTAAAGGGAACCTTAGTACAAGCACGGTCAGCTGCATCGTGACCCAAGACGGGCGTGGCCTGACGACGACTCCTATATTTCCTTATATGGAAAGTTCCAGTGCGCCCCCGCGCATTTTGGGACTATATAAACCCTTTGGTTTCTACCCTCGTGGGTTCAGAGTAACATAGTCACGCGTAGAGTCACGTCGTGTCACGCTTGTATAGAATCAGTTATATCCAGTGAGATTGGGCTTAGCGCACCTCTCGAATCACAGATTAACCCGTTAGAATCCGCTTGTTCGGTTGAAGTTCTTTCGGCATATTCTAATAGCGGCTCTCAGTCCCCGCATCGCCAGTGCGTCAACACCGTGCAAATACTTAGGTAACTTACACACTTTATATTAATTCATCGCGACAGTAACATTTGTATTTATACTGAAAACTCAGAATACAACTTTATACGTTCACTTATAAATCGAGTAGATTCGTTAAACCTATCTTTACCCCGCAATCCTTGCATATTGGTAACAACGTTCCCACCGATACAACTTTACCGCTCGAGTTGTATCAAATAATAATTTATATTTACGAGGCAACTAACATTTCCCGCGACTACCTGATCTCACATCAGCTTCGTTCGCACATCTTTATCCAAACAAACAATCTACATATTCCAACCTAGTGGCTCCCCGATTTCGCATCGGGTTCGTCCACAAAACCAAACCCTTCCTACGGCTCTCTGGTTTCGCACCAGGTTCGTCCGTGTCCTACGGCTCCCCGATTTCGCATCGGGTTCGTCCGTACGTCTACCAACCTCCGAACAGCTCCCTGGTCAAACGCCAGGTTCGTCTGTGAATAAACCAACCTCCTAGCAGCTCCCCGATTTCGCATCGGGTTCGTCTGCGAACTTCTTCCTAGTGGCTCCCCGATTTCGCATCGGGTTTGTCCACGACGTTTCACCCTCCTGCGGCTCCCCGATTTCGCATCGGGTTCGTCCGCGCTTGTTCCCCCTCCTAGAGGCTCCCCGGTTTCGCATCGGGTTCGTCCTCGCTCTCAATAATCCTAGCGGCTCCCTGATTTCGCATCAGTTTCGTGCGCGCCTTAACTAACAAATTGATAACCATATTCCAGGGTAATATACCCCTCGCCGGCCTCTCGTGCTGCCACACAGCCCGGCTCGTAACAGCTGCAAAATGGAGGTCGTATTGGGTGGTAGAAAAAGAATTTCGAAATTGTCATTTTCTACTCTATGGTGTCACTTTACTATTTTTATTGATCCACGCATTCTGTTGCGATTTAAAAACAACAGGCAACTGTCCCCGAATATTTTCTATTGCACGGGGTGCTTTATATTTATGTATCAATAAGGGCGCAAGCTTGTGAGTGCCCAACACTTTGGCACATAAGCCCACGGTCACCCTATCTTTTTTTAATTTGCACCCCCTATACTTTTGCTTCTCACTTCTACCATTCCGTTCCTCCTTTTCGCGATCCTTTTTGCCAGCTTCCACTTGCTCGACTTGCCCCGCTGACTCCTCTGCCTTTCCTCTCGTAAAATATTCTGGAATAGAGCTGTTGCTCCATTTTCGTTGCGTCCCCTCTCCCACTGTTCCGCTTTCCTTCTCTCTCCTTCTCAGACCGACTACTCCGGTTCTTGATACCACGCCGCTTTCTCTACCCCTCTTGCTCTTCTCTGCCGCCATCTCACTCTTTTGAGTTTATCGTCGATTATGCCGGACCCTTCTTTACCGACTTTCTGTCTTCTTTTCTTTTTCTTTTCCCTCCACCTTCTAACCTTTCTAACCTCCAATTATCCTAGGCTTTCCCTTATTTCTCTCTCTACAGCTCCCTTCCGGCCAAACTGTCTCTATTCCCTTCTTGCCCTACCTTCCACTCACTCCTCCTCCACTTCCTTTCAATCCTTTCGCCTGTTTCTCTGCTTCTATTTCACTTTACTTTCCTGACTCTCACATACGTCCGCTCTTCACCAACCATTCAACCCAACTCATTCGGGCAGCTACTATAGCAGATGCTTTTGCTAGGCATTTCATCGCAATCTATGGTACACCTCGCGCAATACTGACAGATAAGGGAACAAGTTTTATTGGACATCTTATGTCAAATTTATCTGAAATATTTAAAATCAAACAAATTACAACCTCAGGATACAGACCGCAAACCAACGGATCATTGGAACGAAGTCACATCCTACTCACTGAATACCTCAAGCATTACATGGATAATTACGAAGATTGGGATCTATTAATACCGTTCGCAATGTTCTCTTACAATACATCCGTTCATGAAGCAACGAATTTCACTCCGTATGAGCTAATTTTTGGAAAACCAGCTCGAGAACCAAGTTCTTTTCCAACCGACGAAAAGTTACAATCGTATGGAGATTATTTAATAGATTTGATAACGCATATGACTAATATCCGCAATTTAGCCACCACTCAACGTCAAGGCTCATTGGTTGGAGTTGGGATTCGTCCCAAAGGACAACTAGATCAGCGGATCTGCGACTAATTAATGATAAGTACATACACACACACACTACACCGGACAAATTTCATACACCGTTCTTTAACGCGGAATTTTTGGCATTTTTCCTTCTTTCTTGCGAAAGCATCACGCGAATCGCGATGTTTCATCTTGGGGGGGAGATATTACGTATGAAGAATACTTCCCATACGTCGCTCTCAACGCGTTTTCGAGCTCGCATTTGTGAAGGGAAAACGCCCTAAAATTCTTCCGTTTAATGTAAACAAGTAAAGGGAACCTTAGTACAAGCACGGTCAGCTGCATCGTGACCCAAGACGGGCGTGGCCTGACGACGACTCCTATATTTCCTTATATGGAAAGTTCCAGTGCGCCCCCGCGCATTTTGGGACTATATAAACCCTTTGGTTTCTACCCTCGTGGGTTCAGAGTAACATAGTCACGCGTAGAGTCACGTCGTGTCACGCTTGTATAGAATCAGTTATATCCAGTGAGATTGGGCTTAGCGCACCTCTCGAATCACAGATTAACCCGTTAGAATCCGCTTGTTCGGTTGAAGTTCTTTCGGCATATTCTAATAGCGGCTCTCAGTCCCCGCATCGCCAGTGCGTCAACACCGTGCAAATACTTAGGTAACTTACACACTTTATATTAATTCATCGCGACAGTAACATTTGTATTTATACTGAAAACTCAGAATACAACTTTATACGTTCACTTATAAATCGAGTAGATTCGTTAAACCTATCTTTACCCCGCAATCCTTGCATATTGGTAACAACGTTCCCACCGATACAACTTTACCGCTCGAGTTGTATCAAATAATAATTTATATTTACGAGGCAACTAACATTTCCCGCGACTACCTGATCTCACATCAGCTTCGTTCGCACATCTTTATCCAAACAAACAATCTACATATTCCAACCTAGTGGCTCCCCGATTTCGCATCGGGTTCGTCCACAAAACCAAACCCTTCCTACGGCTCTCTGGTTTCGCACCAGGTTCGTCCGTGTCCTACGGCTCCCCGATTTCGCATCGGGTTCGTCCGTACGTCTACCAACCTCCGAACAGCTCCCTGGTCAAACGCCAGGTTCGTCTGTGAATAAACCAACCTCCTAGCAGCTCCCCGATTTCGCATCGGGTTCGTCTGCGAACTTCTTCCTAGTGGCTCCCCGATTTCGCATCGGGTTTGTCCACGACGTTTCACCCTCCTGCGGCTCCCCGATTTCGCATCGGGTTCGTCCGCGCTTGTTCCCCCTCCTAGAGGCTCCCCGGTTTCGCATCGGGTTCGTCCTCGCTCTCAATAATCCTAGCGGCTCCCTGATTTCGCATCAGTTTCGTGCGCGCCTTAACTAACAAATTGATAACCATATTCCAGGGTAATATACCCCTCGCCGGCCTCTCGTGCTGCCACACAGCCCGGCTCGTAACAGCTGCAAAATGGAGGTCGTATTGGGTGGTAGAAAAAGAATTTCGAAATTGTCATTTTCTACTCTATGGTGTCACTTTACTATTTTTATTGATCCACGCATTCTGTTGCGATTTAAAAACAACAGGCAACTGTCCCCGAATATTTTCTATTGCACGGGGTGCTTTATATTTATGTATCAATAAGGGCGCAAGCTTGTGAGTGCCCAACACTTTGGCACATAAGCCCACGGTCACCCTATCTTTTTTTAATTTGCACCCCCTATACTTTTGCTTCGTCTCAGCTAATGTCTTTGTGGGCAGTGCCTTCCATACAAGACCTGTTTCGTCCATATTATACACATTTTGCAAGGTCTATGTCCTCTTGTTCCATTACGTTTTTGAACGTTTCTATAATTTTTTTGGCTGCATTTTCATCAGCGCTTTCCTTTTCACCGTGTAAATTAAACAATCGAATATTATGCCGTCTTTTGAACTTCGATAGCCATCCTCTGCTGGCTTTAAACATTCGTATTTGCAGATTATCTGCGAATTCTGCAGCTTTTTCCATTAGAAGCGCGTCTGTCATTATGTTACCAACAGCTCGTTTTTCCACAAAAAACACGTATTTTTTTATTTATTAATAAATACACGTATACAATTTATTTTCCAGCACTTCGTACAATGGTTTTCTAAATATTTTAGTATTTTTATTGAGGGAGAAACTCAATGCGGAATTGTTTGGAACACTGTCTCTTACTGGAGATATTATTCTTTATTTCTGTTCACAATGTTGCTGTGCCTAATGGCCGACACCGCTCTCCGCGGAATTCGAAACGTGCTCTCCTCTTCGCAGCGCGATCTACAGTGTATTCTTCCGTTAGAATCCGCGCGATCACCGCGTAGCAACAACTCGTCCCCCTTCCCGAGGCGACGCACTGCCCTTGAGACCGCCCGCATTAGACACAAGTGCGTAAGCAGTCGCGGTTCATTTGAAAAGTCTCCTACTGCTCGGCCATCCTGACAGTATGAACCGTCCCGGTCATACCTATACCAACAATTTTCCACTTATTATCCAAAAAGTATATACAATAATGTCTCCCTTACTGTTCCTCGCTCGGGATCGAACGTGAACACTAATGGGGCGCAGACACGATTCTCGAGCGAGTTCGGGTCGCCTTTGATGTTGTGGCAGCCGAGGCACGAGGCAGCGTTCCAGGAAAGAGGCAAATTTAAATACCCGTGTACGTGAGACAATACTAACGCGATCAAAATTTAAGAATAAAACTTCTGCATTTTTGGTCCGTTTTCAATGAAATTTTACCAAAATGTTCGTTACAATCTCCCGATTGAAATGACACCAAACACGATATGGTTTGGACACTTTTTACTTATCATGGTATTAATAATTTTATTCCTCTTTATTATTGTTTCCGATAGCAACCGAATTGTGTATATTAGTTGTTAAGAATAAGGTAATTAGTAGTGAGATTATAAATTAGAAAGTAAAATTTCGATTCCATGTCTCCACTAGTGTATAGTACGTCCAGAGCTAAATGAAAAAAGTGGAAGGAGAGCAGCCGATTGATGCCGCCGAATCGGCAGGGCCGTAAGCGCCCTGTCGATGTTTGGTTCTAAGCAATAAGATGAGAAGCTTATGAATTAATTTTTAATTATACTAGTAGTTCAGTTACTACTAGTATAGCTATACATTTTATTTAATATTTTAAGTATTTGATGGAATTTCAATTCTTCGCGCCGCATTATCCTTAGTTGTAGTATAGGAACCACTTTTGATATAACCCTTGTGGAGTTACACCTTTTTAACAAACTCTAATTTTCCAAATATAGAGACAATGCTCTGCTCATTCCGTTTAAAACCACAAGCCAGAATAGCAGAGACTTCTATATACAATTTTATTTCCGTTACTATTTGTTCTATTGTTGTGCCGGATGACACTTGTCGAATGTTGGGGGATGTCGTAAGTGCGGGAGCGTTAAAGAATTGGTATTCACCGGTGTTCGAGTTAATAAAGGAGTAGATTTATTGAGACTTGAAGTTACACAGTGCTCAGGAGTGATGGTTAAGCTTGATGGAGAGCTGCACTGAGACTGACGTGACGGGTGGCTTGTTTTAGAAAGCGCGACGGCGGTCGTGCTATCGGAGTTTTATACCGAGTTGGTGCAGGAATGTGCTGTGTCTTTTCGGTGGTGGGCAGTCTCCTTGGCGTGCCCTCAGCCTGGCGCAAGTTGCTGGATCGACAGTAAATGGATACGCTGCTTCCTGCGCGTATCCGTCCGCTATTCCTCGAACACGGCCTTGACTGCACGTGCTGCTGAGTCGCGCTTATCGTGGTTAGTTTGTGGGGACGGTTAGGGCACAACATCCCTCCCCCCCTGGGAGAGAGCGCGCTCACAGTACCAGCTCAATATAATACAAGTCGATACAATAGTACAGTACATGATATATAGTAATACATACTAGTAATATATATAATAGTAATATATACGATATAAGCCAGGAATACAATATAACCCAATAATACAATAATACAGTAATACAATAGTTTAACATAATAGATTTTAACATAATTCGTCCTGCATATAATTTGAGCGTTTGTCCTTAGTTGCTATAATACCAGTGTCTTGCGCTTACAATGTTTGCTAGATATAACTTATATTGTCCTTTTGCGGTCTGTTCTTTGCTTAATCTTTACAGAGATTGGTGTTTCATCCGGAGTTGTGTTAGACACCTGTTCTATTATATGCACCTGCGGGCTGATTGCTTGTTGGTTTGTGTTATTGTTACGTGTTCGTGGGATGTACTTGGAACAAGTTATTACAATTATGAAAAGTATGATGATTCCGCTTATAGAACAGGATGAAACAAGACTGTAGTGGTACTCTATAGGTATTACATTGTCATTGGAGTTTAGAGTTGTTTTAGATCTAATAAGCTTTTGCTTATCTCGTGTAGTTCTTCAGGGTATTTGATAATTTTTCGTAATTTACGGAGTACTATGTGTCGGAGATGTGTCATATTAAGTGTGTTTGGTAAATATGGTAAGGTTTGTTCAATTTGTATTGCTTTGTTCCGAGAAGCGGAACTTCGATAATAGTGTTAATAGTGTGCGGCGCAGAGTATGCCGTTAAATCAATTATATTGTAGAGTTCGTGAACGTTTTCCAATGTGAGCGGTAGCGGAAAGTTTAGACCTTTTGGTAATTGAGAAAACGCCGAATGAAAGTATGCAATGACTTGATTTGGAGGTAAAACGGTAGGATTGAGAATTCCTTTTTTAATATTCTGTGTGTAGTCGTAAGAGTACTCGTTCGTTATGCTCTATGTTCCAGATCGATTCATTAAATAATTTGATATTTGCATTAGTGATTTGTACTTGCTTTGACAAAGACGTGCGCAGTGTGTTATCCTCGCGTTTAAGAATGTCAATTTGTTTGTTAATTTCTTGTCTGTCGTCTGCGCCCATTGTACCGAATAGAACTTTTTCTAAACTACCTAACCCGTCTATTAATCCTCGGCGTACTCTTGGTACTGTTCCTATTGTTTGGTGAAGGGACTCGAGGTTCGCTAAAATACGATAAAATACGATCCAGTTCGTTACGAGATGTTTTGTAAAACCGTGCACAGAAAGCAACCTGGCCGGAATCAGCTGTGTTCCGGCATTGTACCGTAGCGTCGGTGAGTGTATTTAGTATGTTTGTATGTTGGGTTTGGCTAGGTTTGGAGATGATACTCCCGTGACGGCATTTTCGTCATCTGAATATGGTGCTCTCGTCAATTGGTATGGTGTAATATAGGGGTTTTCTTACTTAATGGTTTGATACCACCTTTGTCATGGACAAGGGAAGAAAGAATAACCTTTGTCACATCGCAACGTTTAAAGGGGAAATAACCCTTAGTGAAAAACAAAGGGCAGAAAGAGTCACTTCTGCCGCATGGGGAAAACGTCAAGAAGAAAGAATGACTCTTGCTACATTGTAAACTTGGATGCGCTGGATGTTTTTATTCGATAAATTATTCGATAAATACCATTTGATGAGAGCGGGTGTTTGTCTTTTATTAATCGACGAAGTGTTTCAGACGGTTCGCGTGTACCCTAAGGGATCGTCGTCCCTTTTGAATCGTAAAATTCTCGTTAGTATGGGTTTGGAGAATTATGTAGGGACCTATCCAGCTCGGCGTTAATTTTTTCGTGCGTCCTCGTCTGAGTGTATCGTCGCGTAATAGTACTTGCAGTGCTTTTGCCTGGATTTCAACTATATTCCTGGACCTATATGCCTCTGTAGCACAGTTTACTTGATATGAACGAATCGAGGGCTGGCCGTCCGTGCCTGATCGGTTAAATCTATTGGGCCCTGAATTTTCGCGCGGTCGATTGTCTCTGTTTCCGTCCGTGCCACGTCGGTAATTAGTATTTCGTGGGTTATTCTGGTTTGATGACTCGCCGTTTGTCGATTGCCTGTCTCTCATCAACGTTCTGCAATCGCGCTGGAGATGCCCGGGCCGGTTGCAATAGTTGCACACAACCGTGGTGTGACGCACCTCTCGTTTAATACCAAACGTTTGCCGATTAGACGAGGAACGATTGGGATTAGGTTCTGCTCGCGGCATACTCAAACGCGCGTAACAATTCTCCGCGAGATGCCCTTGTCTATGGCATCTCCTGCACTGCGGAACGTTGGACCTCTGTCCGGCTCGTCCCCTGCCATAACTGGAGGTTCCCGGATTTCCGAAATTACGCGTGCTATTTAACCCTAGTGCTTGTTCTTCTCCCATAGCCGGGGTAATTGCTGCCTTTAATGAGTCATACGTTCGCGACCGTATTATGTTCCTTAGTCTGTCATTCAGTCCCGTGCTAAAAATATTTATTGCTTGATCGTTCACCGCGTCTAGCAACGCCTGATTTACTACTTTGCTGTTCCCGGGTTTGGTCGTTAGTTGCGATAATTCCGCTGTCAGGGTCTCTAGTCGCGTCGCAAAGGATCTAACACTTTCGCACCCTCTTTGTCGGCACGCATTGAATTCGTTCTGGACTGTGCTCAACGAACGAGTTTCCGTAAATAGAGACTGCAAGGTTGACTTTAAAGTTTCAAAATCGTCTATGTCGCGGTATTCGAGCTGGATGGCTGCTTGATCTTTAAATTTCGTTCCTAAAATCGCTCTCAATAGCAGGGGGTGTTCTGACGGAGGAACTAACTCCATCGCGACGTCGCATGATTTCAGAAACATGTTCAACTCGCTCACGGAGCCCCCGCCGAAAGCGCTTTCAGTACCGGTGCACTGCCGCTCGTTGCCATATTCTCGGTTTCGACTAAGCTAAAGTCGTTCGTATCGATCGGGAATTCTCGTTCCTGTACTACGCGGATTACGCTTCCGCTATCGCTCGATGAATCGGTGTCAAAATTAACGTGTGGTGCGCGTAATTGCCTCCGGGTAGTATGCACTGGGTCGGAAGAAGGTGTATTGATATTTGCGTTTCTCGTAAAAGTAAGAAAGTTGTTAAATATTGACTCAAAAGATCTAGAAATGACTCGACTGTTAGGCAGTCGGAATCGGTTTATATTCCCACCTTCTTGCGACATACAAGACACTGGTTTACAATGGTAAAAATTTTTTCCTTGACTTACAATTGCTGGCGCATTTTCGCTTGTCTGTAGTAGCTTCGTTGATGAGTCTCTTGATCCGTTCCTTGTCCAGCTGCCGGTCCTCGAACTGCAGCAGGCTGGTCACTCGAACTCCGTTCGCTCCTAGCGTCGGCTGCGAAGGATTGCCTGGGGTAGTCGGTCTCCTCGGATGATCGGCTTCCAGGACCCTTCCTTCGGTCGGACGCTTCAGTTGCGTGATCCACACAGGTCGCTTCTTAGCTGGTCGTTGGGACTGATTGTCGATTCCTCCGAATACGATCTGGATCAGTCCTTGATGCCACCTCGATGGCTGACGGTAACTTTTTAGTTATTACCGTCGACGAACCAGAGCTCCTTGGTGATTGATGGTAGAATTGCGTTTTGATGTTGCAACTCCACCTTGACAACGCACCGTTTCCAACGAGAGAATCCCACCGCTGCCACCAAAAATGTTGTGCCGGATGACACTTGTCGAATGTTGGGGGATGTCGTAGGTGCGGGAGCGTTAAAGAATTGGTATTCACCGGTGTTCGAGTTAATAAAGGAGTAGATTTATTGAGACTTGAAGTTACACAGTGCTCAGGAGTGATGGTTAAGCTTGATGGAGAGCTGCACTGAGACTGACGTGACGGGTGGCTTGTTTTAGAAAGCGCGACGGCGGTCGTGCTATCGGAGTTTTATACCGAGTTGGTGCAGGAATGTGCTGTGTCTTTTCGGTGGTGGGCAGTCTCCTTGGCATGCCCTCAGCCTGGCGCAAGTTGCTGGATCGACAGCAAATGGATACGCTGCTTCCTGCGCGTATCCGTCCGCTATTCCTCGAACACGGCCTTGACTGCACGTGCTGCTGAGTCGCGCTTATCGTGGTTAGTTTGTGGGGACGGTTAGTGCACAACACTATTTAGTCTCACATTTTCTACTTCGTGGCAAGTAAGGATGCTTGTCACCTATTACACTATTCTAATTAATAAAAAAAAGAAAACAAGCATCTGTATTTGTATATCTGTACTTGTATTTGTATTTGTAAATATATCATGTTTGGTCTCATTTTAATCGGAAGAATTTCAACAATATCTTTAAAAAAATTGGAAGTCGAAAACACTAAAAATAAAAAAGTAAAGCTGTCGTTTTTATTATAGCATCGTTTTGCATTTGTGTAATCCCACCGACGCGGTGGCATTTAAATGGCTCGGCTGCCTGGGCCATCGTTCTGTCCTTGTTTTTTCCCTTACAACCAAGCGACACCGACAAAAGCGAGCCGCGAGCCGTGCTACTGACACTGACACTGTCTTAAACAATTTACACATTGATCAGCAGTATATCATATACTGTATATGTGCACCCATTTCAAATTGGCATGGCACAGCCCTGCCCGATTCGACGAGCGGTCGAGCTTTGTAATTCGTTTAATGGGGTGAGAAATCCTCACACCACTTTTTTCATTTAGCTCTGGACTTACTGTTCACGGGTATTTAAACTTGCCTCTTTCCTTGGACGCTGCCTCGAGTCTCGGCTGCTACAACATCAAAGGCGCCCCGAACTCGCTCGAGAATCGTATCCTGCACACGCTACTGTTCGCAGCGAGGTACACTAGTGGAGACATGGAATCGAAATTTTACTTTCTAATTTATAATCTCACTACTAATTACCTTATTCTTAACAACTAATATACACATTCCGGTTGCTATCGGAAACAATAATAAAGAGGAATAAAATGATTAATACCATGATAAGTAAAAATTGTCCAAACCATATCGTGTTTGGTGTCATTTTAATCAGGAGATTGTAACGAACATGTTGGTAAAATTTCTTTTAAAACGGACCAAAAATGCAGAAGTTTTATTCTTAAATTTTGATCGCGTTAGTATTGTCTCACGTACACGGGTATTTAAACTTGCCTCATACTGGAACGCTGCCTCGAGCCTCGGCTGCCACAACATCAAAGACGATCCGAACTCATTCAGGGGGCCACCACCCCAAGTGGTGGGGATAGGAAAAGAACACTAATGGAGACACAATTTTGAACACTAATAGAGACATTACTGTAATACCAAACACTCAATATAAAACGCAAACACTCACACTCACTTAAATTTACATTCAACAATTAACTCTACGCGATGTAAGACGGACTATACAATAATAATAATAATAATTAGCGTACATAAATAATAGGGAGAAAACACACAATAAGAAATATACATATATATACAAGGTGGCCCGGAACTCGCGCAGTATTTTTAAAAAAGGGGTAGCTGAGGTGATTCTGAACAACTTTTTCCTTGACCAAAATATTGTTTGAAGCTTCGTTTTTTAGTTATTAACGAAAAACACTGGCCAATGCGAGCGCCCGTATAGCCCGAGCTCAGTCACAATTGCGCGCGGCCGAGATCGGGTGCATCGAGGGGCAACGTACGGCAAATATTACAATCGTCTTACATTAAGAATAGTGTATAATTTTTCGTTATTCATCAATAACAATTTAATTAACAAGTCGTTTAATAACTGTTCCATACTTTTATTCGTTTTCCGAAACGAATAAAGTGTTTTATTAATTATGAAAAAAGTGTTTGGATGATTAATGTTAGAAAAGGGTAGTTAAATAAACTTATCCATTCGACCGCGAATTTACCTGCTTCGACGGTGTCTTGCCATATGGTCATTGTACCGATCCTGACCTATCCTAATTTAAATTTAATTTAGATGCCACGTCCCGGCAATCGATACAGATCTGATTCGCACTTGTTTCCACACGCACATGACACACACATTAACTTTCGTAATGTTCGTAAGTGCGTGTCCTGTGCGTGTGGAAACAAGTGCGAATCAGATCGTATCGATCGCCGGGACGTGGCATTTAAATTAAATTTAAATTAGGATAGGTCAGGATCGGTACAATGACCATATGGCAAGACACCGTCGAAGCAGGTAAATTCGCGGTCGAATGGATAAGTTTATTTAACTACCCTTTTCTAACATTAAACATCCAAACACTTTTTTCATAATTAATAAAACACTTTATTCGTTTCGGAAAACGAATAAAAGTATGGAACAGTTATTAAACGACTTGTTAATTAAATTGTTATTGATGAATAACGAAAAATTATACACTATTCTTAATGTAAGACGATTGTAATATTTGCCGTACGTTGCCCCTCGATGCACCCGATCTCGGCCGCGCGCAATTGTGACTGAGCTCGGGCTATACGGGCGCTCGCATTGGCCAGTGTTTTTCGTTAATAACTAAAAAACGAAGCTTCAAACAATATTTTGGTCAAGGAAAAAGTTGTTCAGAATCACCTTAGCTACCCCTTTTTTAAAAATACTGCGCGAGTTCCGGGCCACCCTGTATATAATAAACAAATAAAAATGTCATTCGCTCTACCTAATCCGGCGAATCACGCATCCAGGGCTTCATATGATCCATACTTATAGTACCTGTGTACGGTAAGCGTGTCACCTGAAACCCATCTATAATGGAAAACACATGTTTATGACCCCGACCTGTCCGCTCGAGGGGTCCGTAATGATCAACATGAACAGTTTGAAAAGGAACATCGCCTTTCGGCACACAGTGTAAAAACCCTTCCCGCTTACCGCTAACGGGTGAGAACTCGGCGCATTTCAAGCAGTTCTCAATATAACGCTTCACTTTATTCTTCATGTGTGGGAACCAATACACTCTACTAATATACTCAACCACCTTTGCAACTCCCACATGACCAATGTCGTCATGACATGTGCGGATCACATTGTCCTCCATGCACAACGGAACGTAAAACAATAGGTCTCGATTTTTAAATTTCCGATAGACAAGACCATCGCGAAGTTCGTAAAATTTGTCTTCCGAGACCTCCAATTTTCCTCGAATTTCACGAATTCTTGAATCCTGATCCTGTTTTATGGATAATGTCTGTTCAAATGTATTCGCTTCAAGCACTAAAACACTATGACAACGGCTGCGTGCATCTACGTGACATAATCTTGCACCAGGACGATGCTCAATCTCATAATCGTATTGCTGTAAGAACATGGCCCAACGCGATATTCGGGGATTGATACTTTGCCTACTCAAAGTCAAACGAAGACTATCGCAGTCTGTCAAGATTTTAAAATTTATTCCAAACAAATATATATGGAATCGCTTTATCGAATAAATTATCGCCAAACACTCGAGCTCGAAGCTATGATATTTTGCTGCGGCGATTGTGGTCCTCTTACTGAAATACGACACTGGGCGGCGTGTCCCATCCATTTGTTTCTGAATGAGTATTCCGCCGAAACCACTTGCACTGGCGTCACAGTGCAACTCGGTTTTCAGCACCGGAGAATACAAGGCCAAAACCGTTCTATACGATAACAGACTCTTCAGCGTCTCAAATGCTTCCAACTCTTCGTGGCCAAAAGTAAACAGGACGTTCTTTTTCAACAGATCATACAACGGTCTGGCAATAGTTGAGAAATTCAAAATAAAGCGTCTGAAGTAGCTAGCTAATCCGACAAAGCTGTGTACTTCCTTAGCATTACGCGGTAACGGGTACTTTAACGCCGCCTCCACATTTTCGTCACTAGGCCGTACGCCATCTTTACTAATTCGGTAACCCAAATATGTGATTTCTTCGTACAAAAACGAACATTTATCAAATCGGAATTCCAATCGGTGGTTTCGTGCCAATTCAAACACTTCGCGAAGAATATCAAGGTGCTCATCAATATTCCCGGTGGCAATTAATATATCATCAAAATGCAAGAGGACTTTATTATGCCTAATCAAATCGGAAAAATACTATTAATGTAACGCTGAAACACGTGCGGCGCATTCGTAAGACCGAAAGGCATCCTCAAGTATTCGTACTGCACAATTGGTGAAACAAACGACGTATAATCTGTTAACTGCAGATTCCGCCATCCTAACATGATGAAAACCGTTACGTAAGTCGAGGCTACTAAAATATTTTTTATCACGCAGCCGATCAAGATGATCTTCAATTAGTGGCGTCGGAAAATTATCTTTTACTGTGATCTTGTTGAGCTCGCGATAATCTACACACAAACGCAAGTCTCCACTTTTCTTACGCATCAAAACGATAGGGTTAGCATACGGCGAGTTACTTGGACGAATTACTTTTTTCTCCAACAATTGATCAATAATAACTTTCAACTTTTCTTTATCACTAAATGCCAGTCTACGCGGACGGTAAGAAATAGGCTGCTCATGCTTCAATGCGATTGTCATTTCAATATTACTATCAGTGTGCGACTCTAAATTATAGTGCTGTAAATCTCGGTGAGCTGTTTTGAGGCTTTACAATCTATGTTCGCGTTAATATTCAATTGTTTCGCGTCATCAGTATCGATGCAATCAATTTGCATAATTTCATTCTTACAATCGAACGATCCGACCTTATGCGACTCATCAGATTTCACAATAACTATATTCTTATCATCGAAAGAAATCCTAATATGCGTCAACGACATAAAATCCCTTCCAAGGAGAGCGTCGCACTGCATGGCTGCATCAGAAACAATTCCGAAAACAATATTTAACGGTACCCGGTTTAATGTACAACAACATCTAAAAACTCCCAAAATGTCTAACCTCGATCCGTTAACACCTTGGTACATATAATTATTATTCACGACCGACTCGCGAAGACGACGCGGTACATAGTCTTCTTTAATCAGGCTAATCGGGGAGCCGGAGTCGACCATCGCACTAGCAGCGTAAACTATTTCCTTCCCGGAAATCGCTCGTAACAGAATACCTTAACGACACCACATACGGTGGATTCGGCACCAGTTGGACCAAGTGTGTGGTCGCCTCGGCTATCTTCTTCGCCGCCGGACGGTTCTTCGGGCAGTGCTGGATCCGATGCCCCGCGGCCCCGCATTTGAAGCAAGCACCCCTCTCGCGCCTCGGGTGCGTACACTCCCTGGTCAGGTGCCCTCGTTCGCTGCAATTGTAACAACGGGGCGGTTGCGGTGTCTCCCTCGCGACCTGCCGTGCTGGATCCGCCAGTTTCGACGCCGTGCCGTCCTTCCTGTCCGGCCGCCCATACGCAGAATGCTTTTCCTTCCTCTCCGGTTTGCTCGGGTGAAGCGACAGCTTTTTGAATGCCTCCAACAGATCTCGCCTGCCCCTGAACCGCTGCATACGTGCTTGATCACGCATCCGCTCGTCCGGTACCCCATCAATTGTCAAGTCGATGAATTCTTCCTCGTCCATGGTTATCCGATTCGCCAAAATCACCTTGTCGTGCAAATAATCGGAAAATGTCTCTCCCGATTGCCACACTCTTCCCTCAAACTCTCTTCTTAACGTCGATTGGGGAAGTTTCTCGTCGAACATTTCCTCGATCGCATCATACAATGCCGAAACCCGAAACCGAACATGCTCAGCTCTCGACTGAGACCACAATAACGCTTTCCCCTTGAGCCTCATGGTTAACAGCACTTTCGTGGAATTCTCGTCCAGTCCATACGTTTCTCGAAGAAGCTCCGCCTGCGATTTCCACTTCTGGAAGCCGCTGCCCTCTCCGCTAAATTCGCAGAGCAGATCAGCGATCGCACGGATACCAAATGACGAAGATTGACCTCGGCTGCCACTTGCCGATTCTTCAGATGTCACACTCCTTTCTCTCCGTGTCAATTCCAGTTCCCTCCGCAACAAATCGCGCTCCTGCCTCATCAAATCGCATCCTCTTTGCAGCAAAGATTCAGCACGCACGTCGATACCGTCGAATGTATCGGTTGCATCGTTACGCGGTAACACCGGTGATGCCGTCGCGCCCTCTGCTTGGCGCACGTTCGAACCGACGCTCGCATTCCCAATGGCTTCGCCATGCGGCGCAATTTGCAATAAACTCAGAGGTATCGAAGACCATACGTCCTGTTGCACCGCACTCAGCCGACTTATCAATTCGGCTTTTGAGCCGACGGGCGACAAATGCAAATGTCGCAAGACCTCCCTCAGATGTGCCACTATGAGACGATTAAGATTTTCAGCAGGCATCACTACCACTGATTCTAGCGCATTCGACATGTTCACAATTAACGATTCACAATATACAATATGATTCGACACGCGAATCCAATCCACACTAAGCAATGCGATTCACGCGAATCCGATCCACAATAACCAATGCGATTCACGCGAATCCGATCCCACTTCTGATAATTGAGGGAGAAACTCAATGCGGAATTGACTGGAACACTGTTTCTTACTGGAGATATTATTCTTTATTTCTATTCACAAATGTTGCGGTGCCTAATGGCCGACACCGCTCTCCGCTGAATTCGAAACGTGCTCTCCTCTTCGCAGCGCAATCTACAATGTATTCTTCCGTTAGAATCCGCGCGATCACCGCGTAGCAACAACTCGTCCCCCTTCCCGAGGCGACGCACTGCCCTTGAGACAGCTCGCATTAGACACAAGTGCGTAAGCAGTCGCGGTTCATTTGAAAAGTCCCCTACATTATATTGTTCATTGCTGTCCACTAATCGATTTATACGTGCTGCATTTTGCCTTATTCTTCTTATTGTTATTTGGTGCACATTATATGTACACGTATTATAATCAATGCCTACTAATGTCACTTATTACTATACTATGCACTAACTAAAGTCAATGGCACTAACACTAATTACACTCAAAGATAAAAGTATAAGTCGCCTTTCTTCTCTAGATTGATGTTTACTCGTTGAATGTCAAGTTAATTTTGATTTCGGAGTGTGGGGTGAGGAAAAATGTAAGCTATTGCTGAAATACTATATGACATTACTATGGTGAGGGAGTGGAAATAGGATTTTGTATTGGTGGTTAATAAGGGTGGAAGTGGTACTGGAAGGAGTGTTAGGATTTTTTGGGAAGGAGGTAATTTATGGTTGTTGAGTCCTTGAGGACGTGTATGTTTTTGGAGAAAGTTTCGTGTTGTAAAAAAGGGACGAAGGATTAGGATGGTTATTTTAGCCAGATATGCGTGGGGTTGGGGGTCTTCGAGGCATTTCAGGTACGTGTTCTGCGGACGTGCAGGGTAGAAGGTTCGGTTATCTTTTACCAAAAGGCACCCCGGTTGGCTAGTGTTAGAATATTTGAAGTACGTGAACGGCTGAGACAGGCCATGTGCATTTCCTCGATGCACACTATTATGGTCTAGCATAGCTTTTCCTTAAGGTGAAGCATAAAATGGTCAAAAAGGGCTATGGTGACGTAGCGTCCTCACGACCGACACTTTTGCCAAGGAAAGGCATTTTTGTATAGACTACGATTTTGTATAGACGATAATTTTGATTGCGTTAGTATTATCTCACACGTACACGGGCATTTAAACTTGCCCCGTCCTCGTACGCTGAGCTGGGCTGCCTCGGTTCTCGGAAGTCACACATCAAAGGTGATCCGAACTCGCTCGAGAATCGTGTCTGTACACGATGGCTGTCCACATTCGGTCCCGAGCGAGGAACACAGTGCGAATCATTACTGTACCCCTAGAGGCGTCCTGAAGCTCGCTTGCAGATCAGTGTAACGCGATCCGGGTTCGGGTATATCGGTGAGGTAATACCAATTCAACGATGAAACTTTGCTATTTCTCATCCTTTCCTTATGAAATCCTTACATAGCATAGCTGACATTTTTCTGGTTAAAATGACACCAAACACGATATAATATGAATTATATTTACATTATTTAATAAGAGGTGTATAATGCATTGTGAACAATAAATATGGTCCAAATTATATCGTGTTTGGTGTTATTTTAATCAGAAAAATGTCACAAAACTGTTGGATAAAGTTGGATAAAAAAAATGAAAAATAAAAAAGTTTCACCGATACGCTGGATTTTGTTTTGCCACTTGGCTGCTCGGTCCTTTATCTTTACTCGCGGTCCTTTCCTACGTTCGATGCTGTCGGCAAATTTTAAACAATGTAGGAATTCTACTATATGAGGGGGCCTACTCTTTTGGGGCCAACTCCGAATCGATCTAAGCGCCATTCGACAGAACGGGCGTTAGTGTAAACAGAAAAATCGTCTGCTTCGACATTTTACGGGGTGACATCTAAATTCATTACACAGAATTATAAACTCACGATGTGACATCTAACATCATTAGGCAGAATTATAAAAGGAGAGTGGGAGGCCATAGTTGCCAAATCACATTATTTGAGAGTTCTGTCGCACTATTGCCACATCTGTTACAATCGTGGCCATCAGCAAAATGAATCGACTCGAGCCGAGATTTTCATTCCTGCCGGACATAGACATATGTTGATATAATGTCAGAAGACGGAAGTCGAAACAGAATATTAGCAATACAATTTACTGTTTATGTCGATTGAAATATATTTTATTGCACGTGAGTATAGTTACAACCGTATCGTTTTCTTACAACAAAAGAAGCATACAATATACGTATACAATAACAGGTCACGTGCCACCAACACACCACATCTCCCCATGGCGCGAAGCACGAATTGAATATACGAACACATCTCAACACCCTCTCTCAATGAGTACATGGAGGTTCCTTGGAGGAACACGTAATGCTTTTGACTAGGAAGTGCTTTGGTAAATACGTCAGCAATCATTTCATTGGTATTAAGGTAACTCAATTTAATAACTCCTTTCTTCAAAACATCCCTTATGAAGTGGTGTCTCAGGTCAATATGTTTTGTTCTCTGATGAAAAACTGGATTCTCAACTAGGAGTTTGGCTCCTTGTTTATCGTTGTAAATGATCAAGTGTTTTAAATCTTCTAGGCCAATTTCATTCATAAAATTTGACCAATACACTGCTTCTTTGACCGCTTCCGTAATTCCAACATACTCAGCCTCAGTAGAAGATAAAGCGACGGTTCTTTGCTTTTGTGCCTTCCAACTTATCGTAGCATTACTTAATAAAAATGCAAATCCAGTATATGACTTTCGATCTAATAGATTACTACCCCAGTCGGCATCCACATACCCTTTGATTTGATCAGGTGATTTCTCATACATAATTCCAACGCCTTGAGTGCCAATAAGGTATCTCAAAACTCGTTTGGCCAATCCCCAATGCACTTTGGTGTAAGAGTGGTTAAATTGAGACAGAAAACTTACAGCGTAAGCGATGTCGGGTCTCGTTGCCAGAGCTATATACATGAGTCCACCAATTAATTCTCTGTACGGTAAATTTTCGAGATCAGATGATGACTTCACGGTTGTAGTAGCTTTTGCATCTACAGGCAGTGGTGTTGTCACTGAATTTGCCTCTTCTAAGTTGAACCTCTTAATCAGTTCTCTTATGTAGTTTGATTGATTTATTGCAATCCCTCTTGGACTTTGAATAATCTCGATGCCGAGACAATGACTTGCTCTTCCGAGATCTTTAACCTCAAAATATGTAGACATTTCCTTTTTAATGGATCCTATCCACTTAGTATTTTTAGAAACGATCAGAAAATCATCTACATAAACTGATATGAGCAATAACTCTGCATTTCTTTTTTGCGTAATAAATGCAAGGATCTGATTTAGATTGTGTCAGACCCATCCTTGTTAATACCGTATTTACTTCAATATTCCACTGAAGTCCGGCCTGTTTCAAACCGCATAGAGCTCTATTAAGCAAACATACATTGCCATATTTAAAATTTTCTAGCATTTGTATGGATTTTACAGCAATTTTACTATCCCTCGGTTCTCGTTTTACCAATTCTTCGAGTGTCTCTTCAATCATTGGAGGTTTTGTCGTATAAATTTTCTCGTCTAGAGTCCCATTTAAGTAGGCAGTAGTAATGTCGATTTGTTCTACTATCATGTTGTATTTCACTGCTAAAGCAAGTAAAACTGTCTAATTGAAGTTAATCGGGCCACTGGCGCAAATGTCCCAGTGTAATCAATAAATGGTTGTTGTGAAAAATCCTGAGCAACTAACCTCGCCTTTCTTTTATGCAGTTTACCCTCTGGTAAATACTTGTTTGTCAACACATATCGACATCCGACGATTTTTCTCCCGCTTGGTAGATTAACAACTTGGCAAGTATCATTTTCAATAAGACTTTTAACCTCGGTCAGAATAGCTTCTTTCCATTCTTCTTGTTCTGGACCGGTAGCCGCATTTTTGAGATTAACTTCTGCATTAAATGCATATTCAATTATTTCCTTTCCTTCATTTACATAACCAGCAGCGTTTTCGGGCTCCTCGAGGAACACATCATCGTCATCTTGATCTCCGGTAACTTCAATACGTGGTAGTATAACTTCAGGATCAATAAATTGGTGGTATCACCGGCGTAATCGGTGACATTGGAGGTGTTGATGTCGATGCAATTGAGTCATGTCGCGTGTGCGTCACGGGGACCATATTAAATTCTTTACGTGGTCTTCCTAGTCCTGATTTGATACGTCTTGGACGTCTTCGGCCTCGTTTAAATTCTGGGACTAGTCCAACTTCATTATTGGGACCGACCATAGTTTCATTTTCTTCTACGTTGGTTACTGCTTCTGTTTCTTCATTTGGCAATAATTTATGACAGTTGATCTCTGCATCGATAGATATTAGGTCTTCCTTATGTGGTTTATAATACATTTCACCTAGGAATGCAACGTCTCTCGATATTAAAACTTTCTTCGTTTCTGGTACATACAATCTATATGCTTTTGCTTCTACGGCATATCCCACGAAAATAGCTTTTCGCCCTTTTGGTCCTAGCTTATTTTTTCCTTTATTTTTGTTCAGTTCGTAAGCCGTTTCTCCAAAAGTTCTAAAAAAATTCAAATTTGGGACTCGATTTGTCCAATATTCATATGGAGTTCTTCCGAAAAGTGTCATCGTTGGACATCTGTTTCTCACGAAATTCGGTGTAGAAATAGCTTCACCCCAAAATGATGTTGGCAACCCGGACTGCAGAATAAGACATCTGGCCATTTCAACCAAGCAGACAACCTCCTTTGGGTCCCGTTAGTCTTCAAAAATTGATTAACCTCAGTTGATATATACCCTTTAGCGTTATCTGATTGAAACCCTTTTATTTTTGATTGAAATTGATTTTCGACTCTCTTCTTGTATTCCTTAAATGCATTAAAAACGTCACTTTTTCTTGATAACAGGAATATTTCCGTCCATCGCGAATAATCATCTATAAAGGTCGCAAAGTACGACTTTCCCCCATTTGAATGTACACGCATCGGACCACAAATATCTGAATATATTAACTCCAATGGCTTATCACTTCGGACAGTTCTCTTCGAAAATGGAAGAGCGGTGATTTTCCCTTCAAGACAGATTGCACAAGGTTGCATTTCTTCATTAATATTCACCTTTATTCCTTTTACGTAATTATTTTTAACCATTTGTTTTAAGTCACGAACATTCAGGTGGCCCATTCGTTGATGCCATTTCAGTAAATCACTTGGACTTGGCTCGGTCTCAGCTGCATTTGCAGATTCAGGTAACGACGTACGCACACAGTAGAGGTCTCCTTCTCTATCGGCTACCATCTTTATATTACCTTGTACATCTTGGACAACAGTTTCATTTTTCTTAAAAATGACCTCGTGATTGCCTTGTTTAGTAATTTTCCCTACTGACATGAGGTTTACTCGCAGATCAGGAACATAAATTGTATTTTCAAGGTTAACTGACCTGGAATTTTGTCCGTCGGTTACAGGGAGACGGACTTTCCCTTTCCCTTGAATTGCTGTTGAGGAATTACTCGCCAAATTCAATTTGATATTTTCAGCCCGGTTCAAGTTTTCGAAACTTGACTTCTCCTTGCATGAGTGGGATGAACTTCCACTACCGAGACACAACTTGGTTGAATCTTTGCACACGTCAACTCGAAAACCTTCTTCATCTCCCACAGCTAGAAATGACTCTTCAGATCAATTTGCCCTCTCTCGACGATTGCCCTCATTTTGACTATGATGGTGATGATTTCGATTTGATTTCCGTTTTTGATCACCTCGCGTTGGACAACAGGCCGCTTTATGACCATATTCACCGCATTTACTGCATCGAAACGGGAAATATTTTTCTTTGGATTTGCCTGTACTATTTGGTGGCTGTAATTTATTTCCATTATAATATCTCTTGGCTGCAATCATCGCTTGCTCATCACGCTTTGTTTTGGATTTTCTTCGTTCAAATTCTTCAAGTATTTTTATTTTGCATTGTTCAGGACTCGGTAGTTCGTCACGAGACCTTATATTTCCTGCAAAATTGTCAAAGCTGTCAGGAAGACTATTCAGTATTAACTTTTTTTTTTTTTTCCTTGGGTTTTAAGTCGGATTAACTACTCAGGTCATGAGCGACTTGGTACGATTTTCGTGACTTTCTTAAAAAGCATTCTATTCAGTGTCTTGATGGGGCCGCTGTGAACTCATGTATGTTTATATTTTCTATGGCATTACAATTTGTTGTAGATTTTAAGTTCCTTTAAATATGTAATTAAGTTTTTAATATTTTCACGGGAGTCTACTATTTCTGTAGTACTTTCTGTAGTACTGTAGTACTAGTACTTTCGAATTCTGAATTTTCCCCTTATTCTATTGAGATGCTGGCAGACAAATATAATGTGCTTCATGTTGAGGATCCCATTGCATAGTGTGCATTTGGGTGCACTGTCTTTTAAAAACAGGTAGGTATGGGTAAGTTTGGTGTGGCCGATTAGTGTTCTGGTGATTATAACTTGATTGCGTCTGTTCAAATTATTGATGTCAGGTTTGTAGAGTCCCTCTCTTATGGATGGAAGTTTAGATGAGACCAAACTTGTTAAATGTTGATTCCATTTGTCTCTTAATCCTTTACTTTTACAAGCTATACCAGTGAATTTTCAATAAGAAGGATTATTGCGATGCCTGGGAACTGCATCTTTAGCTGTTGTCGATGCAGATCGATTGGAAATGTCGAATATCGCATTTTCCATGCTGTTGGAGTGTATTTTTGATAATAAAGACTATTGCGACGCCTGGGAACTGAATCTTTAGCAGTTGTCGATGCAGATCGATTGGAAATGTTGAATATCGCGTTTTCCAAGCTCTACGAGTGAATTTTCAATAAGAAGGACTATTGCGACGCCTGGGAACTGCATCTTTAGCTGTTGTCGATCCAAATCGATTGCAATGTCGAATATCGCGTTGTCACGTTCCAGGTTACTTCCGGAAGAGACATACTGTACGCACGCAGGATGAGGAACGGAAATTGAATGGGGAAGGTGAACGTAGGTTCTCGGGGTCGAATTCAAGATTCGCGCACGCCGAGAGGAAAGGTAAGTAGAGAAAAGGAAGAATCTCGGGGTCGAATGCAAGATTCGCGCACGCCGAGAGGAAAGGTAAGTAGAGAAAAGGAAGAATCTCGGGGTCGAATGCAAGATTCGCGCACGCCGAGAGGAAAGGTAAGTAGAGAAAAGGAAGAATCTCGGGGTCGAATGCAAGATTCGCGCACGCCGAGAGGAAAGGTAAGTAGAGAAAAGGAAGAATCTCGGGGTCGAATGCAAGATTCGCGCACGCCGAGAGGAAAGGTAAGTAAAGGAAAAGAAATACCTCGGGGTCGAATGCAAGATTCGCGCACGCCGAGAGGAAAGGTAAGTAAAGGAACGGAAGAATCTCGGGGACGAATGCAAGATTCGCGCACGCCGAGAGGAAAGGTAAGTAAGGGAAAAGGAAGGGAAAGGAAGTTAGTAGTGCCGTACTATTACTGCGGAAGGATTGTTCTGCAGCAATACCAATTCCTCGGATTCCAAACAATATTTAGAAATGCGAACGAAATCTCGTAGAGAACGAAGTAAGAAAACGACTCACCGAGCTGCAATGTCGGGTTTGCGATCCTCGGGTAGACACTTATAATTGCTACCATCGGGTGAGCACCTCGAGTACGTGTCCCGATTGTACTTGCCGCAGCTCTTCCGCTGTTATTTCGAAGTACTGTTCTGTGCACTCTGCGCACTGAGATGCTGGACGGATGGAGGAGATTTCGGTGTTGCAGTGTGCACAAATGGAAATGCGCTGGGCTTCCTCGGCAGTGCTCATGTCATGCCAACCTCCTGATTGATATGCTTGTCCTTGTATGGGGGTCAACTGATTGTAACAGTTGATGCAAATTCGGCCCCAGTCGCTTACGTATATTCCTACTGTGGCGATAGTGGAACACCAAATATCTAGCCGGGGTTTATAAATCTCTGGATAATCAGAGGGAAGGACGCCGTCCCAGGGACCCTGAAATTCCTGGCCCTCCTCTTCTTCGACTTCTTCCCAAATATCGTAAGGGAGCTGCATTCGATAAATAATGCTGTGGTGCTGCGCGAATGTTTCTTGAGGTTCACTGGCTTATTGTATTTATTAGAATAAGTCAAGAATAGTTCGAAGTTCGTTGAGGTATTTATTGAAATAATCGTGAAATAATTCTATGTTCTTTAAGGTATTTATCGAAATAAATCGTGAAATAATTCTATGTTCCTTAAGGTATTTATTGAAATAAATCGTGAAATAATTCTATGTTCCTTAAGGTATTTATCGAAATAAATCGTGGAATTATTCTAAGTTCCTTAAGGTATTTATCGAAATAAATCGTGGAATTGTTCTATGTTCCTTAAGGGGGTAGACACGGCACGTGACCTCTCCGATTTGGAAGGTCGGTATTACAGCAGCTTTTTCCTGCACAGAAATGGTAATACCGACAGGCGTGAGGGAGCTGCTTGTTATTTCGATATTCTAATCCGAATGTGGAAAGAAATTGTCAGCTGTTGCGTTGTACTTGAAAGAATTTAAACGGAAAGTCCGCTGGTAGTGCGAGCGTAGAAAATTCATTGTACATTTGAATTACTTGAAATGTGGTTATGCTACAATATGTTACGCGAAAGAAAAGTGAAAAGTGGAAAGTGAAAAGTGAAAAGAAAAACTAGATGAGGGGCATGGGATGTCCAAAAAAAAACGAAGTTTGTTAGGTTAAACATTTTTTTGATAGAAAAAGTGATACTAAGATACACTTATTATAAGATAATTAAACGTCCTATGCAGAAAGCAGTTATTGAACAAACATTATATATAAAATTGTGTTGGATGTTGAATGGAAGGTGTAGGCGACGATACTGCATCCCTTGAATTATCATGATGTATATATGTATACCCTGGTTTAATCTGCAAAAATAAATAAGTTTAATAAAAATTCCTTTTTGGGTTCATACCACTTGAATGTAAAAACTGATCCCTGAAGAATCCATTATTATTGTTTCCTATTTCAGAAATATTTTCTTGCAGGGGCAGTGATCCCTTCCGATTACAGTTAGTTGTCATGGAACCTATGATAAAAAGATAGAACGATTTGTAATCAATATGTATGTAATAAAAATGTAAATGTATGTATGTGATTTACTTATCTTTACGCATGCATTGCGAAGACTTGCTTCTTTTCCTCACTTCATACAGCATAAATAATTTTTGCCTTTGATATTGGTGCTGGAAATAACTAAAGTAAATTCATGATGATTTCCAATTAATCCAATTATGTGCATAATAAAAGTATAAGGGACATACTTACGCTTTTATACATGTCATTTCCACTGAAAGAATAGCTGCAAGTATAAATTATTAGGAGAGTGTGAAGAGACCCACCACCACTCCCGTCATAGACGGTCCTCTTCACTCTCCATTTTCCTATGCGCTAGATGCACTCGCGGGTGCATCATTGGCTTTAGATTGCAGTTTATTATTATTACTAGGTACGGTACTAGCTGTACTGGTACATGCTCCTCCTGTTTTTATGTACGGAGGTTCTCTAATCGGTTGATGCCGATTGAATCTACTATCTATGATTTCTGGCAACATGCAGTCCTCATAGAACTTTCCCAGTCTTTCCTCCATCTCTGTTGCCCAGAATGTATCATCCCTTGGTACTTTTACAACTTTGGTAATTATTTAGAAAAGGGGGGGTCTCACCGATTTCGATGATTTTTGAATATGTTGTAGAACTCAGTATTCTGAACAACTTTTTCCTATGCATATAACCGCCGCTCGGCCTTAGTTTTCGAGATATTTGCAAAAAACTATAGCTACTACTACATTCAATTTTGTCTATACGTGCACGCTCGGGGCAACGTGTGTGACCGCCGCTTTTCCGGCAGTCCGCGAAGAATCTGTATACCGGGTGGACACATCAAAATTGTATCTCTAGAACTAGATATACCAAATCTGATATGATATATCTAGTTCTTGAGGTACAATTTTTTTCACGTATACACAAAATTCAATGTAGTAGTAGCTATAGTTTTTTACAAATATCTCGAAAACTAAGGCCGAGCGACGGTTATATGCATAGGAAAAAGTTGTTCAGAATACTGAGTTCTACAACATATTCAAAAACCATCGAAATCGGTGAGGTCTGGCCTCTTCCCTAGATTTACCAAATCTGCTTTACACATTGCATAATGTTCGTCGCTGGACGCTACGCTGTTATACATATGTAAGCAAAAAAAGGAAATAAAAAAAAATAATTCTGAAATAATAAATAAAATTATTCTTATATAGAAACGATGGACAATTGCCGATCAAACGCTAACGCATACGCTTTCACGGACGCGTTCGTATAGGCAGAATTCAATGGTAGTGTATTACCGATCTTTTTTGGGAAAAATCTCGGAAACTAAGGCCGAGCGGCGCTTATATGTATAGGAAAAAGTTGTTCAAAATGTTGATTTTTATAACATACTCGAAAATCATCAAAATCGGTGAGACTCCCCCTTTTCTAAATAATTACAGATAAATCCTTCGCCGATTCGGGACATTTTACCTCGACGATGGTATCATCGTCCACGAGGCCGTCAGGATATCATCGTCACTAGTATAATTATCATTGGTTTCAATTTTATAATTTCATTTTCTTTTCTTTATGCTGAAATTCGCTTTCTATAATTCGTACCATACTTGCCAAGATACATATACATATGTATATGGCAAGAAAACGGTGTCACAAAAAGCGGTAGCCTAAGTTCATATTTACATTAAAATATTTACTAAATATTATTAAAACATTTGTCAACAAATATTGATCATTGTTATAGAGTTAATAATTAAAAAAAAATTAATGTAAAAAAAATGGGCCAGGTTGGGACTCGAACCTACAGAAAAGTTTGCGGCGGCTCGAGACAAAATCTCCGCTCGAGGGCTCGAGCCGATTCATTTAGATAGCTGATGATCACATTCGTAACAGATGTGGCAACAGCGCGACAGAAGTCTTGATAAGTTGCGGCAACTATGCCTTACTGTGTCTGTATTCACGTATCACGTATTCACGTCTGAATCGGCGTTCGATACTACATCCATAGGATCGTAAAGGATTACAAAAAAAATCAGGGAGTCAACTGTTGACTGATTTGGAGACATTTCCTTATTATATGTTTTATACAAAATAATCAAAAGAATGAAATAGAATAATAATAAGAGCAATGCAATAATTTCAAATAATTGACGTACCTACCACATTCTGAAAATATGATATCAGTACATCAATACTTCCAACCTCCGTAAAAAAGTTCCAATCTCTTCTTTTTTATTTTAAATAATATAACCATATAAATATAACATAAATTCGACAGCGATTTCAAGTCAAGCATGTGTTATATACAGTCAAAGCGATTAGTAATTGTACACAGATCCCAGTCAATACCTAAAATGCATATGACCTAACCTATAATCGTACGAAAATGCATACATTGACTGCATCACGCTGTTACTACTGTAGCACATGTCACGAGCCAACGCTTCAGTTTTGCTATGATTTCACGTTGCCAGCCCTCCTGAGTAAGCGCCACCTCGTCACCACTACCTGAACTAAATTTGTGACGTCACGTGCTCTGTTTTAACGGCAATATTACAATGAACGGCGAAACTCGTTTGTGGGAATGCAATTAGGGAAATGCATTGTTTGTCCTTATATGAAAAGATTTTGAGCTCAGCGAGGGCTCATTCGAAAGAGGAAGGTTCAACGCGGCGCGCTGCACGACCCGTTTGTGTCGCAAAACTCTTTTAGTGACCTAAAAATACTTGTATTCAGCGGGTGTATTTTGTCGATTTTTGCTCTACTTTGGACACTCACATTATTAGATAGCAACACAATCTCGTTGAACGGGCTGTGCAGCGCGCTGCATTGAACCTTCCTCTTTCGAATGAGCCCTCGCTGAGCTCAAAATCTTGTCATATAAGGACAAACAATGCATTTCCCTAACCAATGTTTTGGGACCATATTGTGTCGGTATACAGCTCGCTGCATTACCCGTGTCTACCC
Organism: Nomada flava; assembly: GCA_951802745.1. Classification (NCBI taxonomy): domain Eukaryota; kingdom Metazoa; phylum Arthropoda; class Insecta; order Hymenoptera; family Apidae; genus Nomada; species Nomada flava. Next base: position 12,301,192 of record OX637903.1, read on the forward strand.
CCTTAAGGTATTTATCGAAATAAATCGTGGAATTATTCTAAGTTCCTTAAGGTATTTATCGAAATAAATCGTGAAATAATTCTATGTTCCTTAAGGTAATTATTGAAATAATTCACTGTATGATTCTAAAATCAAGACCGGTATATCAACGTTCACTGTCGCTTGTAGATTGATTCACTGATGTGTAGGCGCTTGCTGCCACTCGAAGACTGAACTGAACGACTGAACGATTATTCAGGTGGTGCCGGCATATTTATACCCATCCCTGGAATCTCTGGTATGCGAGGAATGTCTGGTATGCGTGGTATGTCTGGTATGCGTGGTATGCGTGGTATGTTGACTGCTGCTGGAGTCGATTGCTCTGGAATGCCAGTGATCCTCAACCGGCAGGGGTTCTCCATTGTACCGAGATTGGTTAAAATAAATTATGTTAGTTAATTACAATATTGTTAGATGGTGAATTCGGATAGGTTGTTTGATAATATCGTTTTGTAATAAAATATTTTAATAAATTGTATTGGTTAATTATGAGTCTTTTGTATTGTAGGTTCGGGTGTGTTATTTGATTTGATCAAATTGCAGCGATATACTCGAGAGGATTCGAAAGGGGTTTTCTTCCTCGTGGAGTGAGGGCTTCTCTTGGGACGCAAAAGGGGTTTCTTCCTCGTGGAGTGAGGGCTTCTCTTGGGACGCGAAAGGGGTTTCTTCCTCGTGGAGTGAGGGCTTCTCTTGGGACGCAAAAGGGGTTTCTTCCTCGTGGAGTGAGGGCTTCTCTCGAGTGTCGTTGTTCTTCGTTTAAGGTAATGGTGTTTTGTGTAGTGATGAGTTGGAATAATGAGAGATTTTATTTGTTTGCAGGTAGTCGGTGATGAGAAGAGAAATATAGGGTGAGTATCTTATGAGAGGAATTTGTTCGAAAGCAGTCGATGATGAGAAATGTAATGTAAGGTAAGTATCTCGTTTGACTAGTGATGGGTTGGAGTAATAAGAGAGTTTATTTTTCACAGGCAGTCAATGATGAGAAGCGCAACATAAGGTAAGTACCTCGTTTGACTAGTGATGGGTTGGAGTAATAAGAGAGTTCGTTTGTTCACAGGTAATCGATGATGAGAAGCGCAACATAAGGTAAGTACCTCGTTTGACTAGTGATGGGTTGGAGTAATAAGAGAGTTCGTTTGTTCACAGGTAATCGATGATGAGAAGCGCAACATAAGGTAAGTACCTCGTTTGACTAGTGATGGGTTGGAGTAATAAGAGAGTTCATTTGTTCACAGGCAGTGGATATAGTAAATAAAGGAAGAAAAATGTGAGCCGACATGCGGCAAAAAAATGACGGCACGTCACACCTCCCCCCTTATTTTAAGAAATGCCTTCATTTCTTTAGCGGGAGACGTGGCTTGAACGAAAAATAACCTTTTCCCTTAATCCTGTATTAGTAGCAGGTAAACGATATGCAATGAAATTGTTTTCCCTTATGTGAAGTGAAATTTATGTATGTTTAAATAAAATAAAAGCTTGTTTTCGTTTATTGCTTTTGCGTTGTGGTTTCGTAAAATAATTATAACCTTGCCTGATAACTAAAATTATATTTTTTTTATTATTGTATCAGAGTAAAACAAATCAGTGTAAAATAAGGTTATTTCTCCTTAATTAGACGGATTAAACTTGAGGTTGGAGTATTTCGGAACGAACCGTCTTTGTTTTCTCTCGTTGTTAGTAGGAGATATATTGATTAAACTATAATTATTTTCATTAGTTGAACGAAATGAACTTAGTAATTGTTTTGAAAAGAATAAAATTTTAACATGTTAGAATGATTAATACCAAGGTAAGTATTGCATGATAAAAATAAAATAAAATGGATATATTTGTGGGCTCAGTAAATGGTGGACGTCGCATTGTCGCAGGGGCAGTCCAGCGATTACATCACAGCTCGCTCTAATTTTAAATGATTTGTTTTCTTTTTGTGTTTTTCAATTTTTTTGTTATAGTAGGTTAACTTAGGCTTAGCAAAAATTAAATTTAAGAATAAGTAATAGTGTTAATAATTAAGTAGGGTAGATATAAGGAAGATTAATATAATATGAATTAAATGTAGGATTAATTAATAAGGTTAAATAATTAAAGTAAATCGTTAAAGTCGAACAGGATGTCGAGCCACTCAGGCTGCGCCGATTCCTGCTCGACTGGGGGAGCATTTGGGGTATGCGCGGGGGTGAAGTGTATGTCGCACACTTCCAATAATACCGATTCCTCTAAAGCGCCGTGCTCCACTCGGAAGGGGGTGGAGGTGTCCAACACTTCAATGACTGGCGGGGGTGGAGGAATCGTCGCCTGTAAGGCAATTTGAACCATTGTCGCCGGTTCCTGCGGGTGATGAACAGGTGGCATACTCACCTCTAGATGTGCCAAGGATCGTTTAAAATGCTCGTCGACGGCGGTGGCTGCGTCGCCTTCGTGGTAAGTTATAATAGTGCAAGTGTCACTTACAACTTCCACGCGAGTCTCGGTTTTCGCCTGTTCCGTGGTCGGTACGGTGGCGGTTCTCGTGGGCGATTCCTTTACCGGGGCTTCCGCGTTGGCCGGGGACCGTACAAACGAAACTCTTCTTGTGGCCGGCAAAATTTCGTCCACTAGAATTTTAGGGAGCGCCTTACGGCGTGTTAACCGTGGAATTTTCTTCCTGGCTGCGCGGCAATAAGTGCCGGCAGCCTTGCACCGTTTTCGGTTGCGGTTGTTTCCGGGCATGGTTGTACTCGAATGGTGGAACACGTGGCGCGGACTCGCACTTATAGGAGAGTTGGAATGCGAAGAATGTTAGTATGCTAGGAATGCTAAGAATTTTGGTATGCCAGGAATGCTAAGAATCCTGGTATGCCAGGAATGCTAAGAATGTTGGTATGCCAGGAATGTCGCGTATTTCTGCAGTGGTTCTCAACCTATTGTGACTTTTATCGAAATATTATTAGTGTGGCGGGTTGGCTAAGGTTTAACACAACTATATATGTATATACATTCGTTTCTCTTCGTAATCCTAAGTTATATTTACATGACTGATACATACATATACGCCTATATATGTATCTTATTATTTTTGTTTGTTTTCTCTCTCTTTTTTTTTTTGTTAAATTACGTCTAATAAAAGGTATTAATTTTAATTGTTGTGCCGGATGACACTTGTCGAATGTTGGGGGATGTCGTAGGTGCGGGAGCGTCAAAGAATTGGTATTCACCGGTGTTCGAGTTAATAAAGGAGTAGATTTATTGAGACTTGGTAACTACACAGTGCTCAGGAGTGATGGCTAAGCTTGATGGAGAGCTGCACAGAGACTGACGTGACGGGTAGCTTGTTTTAGATAGCGCGACGGCGGTCGTGCTATCGGAGTTTTATACCGAGTTGGTGCAGGAATGTGCTGTGTCTTTTCGGTGGTGGGCAGTCTCCTTGGCGTGCCCTCAGCCTGGCGCAAGTTGCTGGATCGACAGTAAATGGATACGCTGCTTCCTGCGCGTATCCGTCCGCTATTCCTCGAACACGGCCTTGACTGCACGTGCTGCTGAGTCGCGCTTATCGTGGTTAGTTTGTGGGGACGGTTAGGGCACAACATAATGTAAGTTAAATAAGATATCAATTTTTATGTAAGTGTAAAAATTTTTTTTTTTAGAGTATATAGTGTATAGGTATAAGGGGTGGAGCGATATCCGAAGGGATATCGACGCGTGTTGATAGTTTATGTTAAATTTTCGCAAGTGCGAGACTGTGATGAAGAGCGATAAGGGGGGGGGCGATATCCAAGGGGATATCGACGTTGTCACGTCCCGGGATTCGCCGAAACGTGACGATCCGTAGGTGCAGCGCGGATCCGAATCGACCCACTATGCGGATACAGGGTTGGTTGTGGTTAGTGTGGTCGTGGGGGCGCGAGTGGTTAAGACCATAGAAATTGCATCGAAATCAGAAAAAAAGCCATACTCTTCGATATATAAGAATTTCGATGTTTTTGGAAACAAAAATCGAAAAATCAAAAATTCGCCAGGTGGATCGCCGTCCCACTGGAATACTACCCAGCAAACCAGAATTCGATTACGGACGTTCGTAGTGGTACTTACCGTACGTTCCACCAAAAATCGGACATTTTGCCGTCATGCCACCAGTAAACGGTAAACATTAGGAAGAAACGCAAAGAGGGCAAAGTTAAACTGTTTCATGCTGGCTATAAGATAGCCTGTCCACTTTTCCGAAATTTCTAATGAAAATTTCGAGATAACGAATTCAAATCCTTTAAACGAAGAGATATTGAACCGGGTCGGGGCGGCTACAAGTCTTCGACTTAGTGCCGAAGTAGAACGCTAGAAAAACGAGACTCGCATCTAACCCAAACCTAACCTAACCGAAATTCCGAAAAACTCTAATCCAAACCTAACCCCCTGGGCCCAAAACCCTATCATACCCAAACCTAACCCAAAAATAGGTCCAACCCAATCCTAACCTAACCAATGTTTATATATAATTTATCGCAAACCTAACCCAAACCTGACCCAAACCTAAACCAAACCTAACCACAAATTATGTACAACATCGCGCAAACCTAACCTACACAACCACCTAATATAAATCAAACCTAACCCAAACCTTTTTTTTTTTTTTTTTTTTCGGAGGGGGAAAATGCATTACGCACACCAGGCCGAGATGTTGTTTGGCCTGGTAGTGTGGGACTCCCCAAGGGGTTTACCCACTAAAAACCCCCTCCATGTCCGAACTCAGGTTTACGGTTCGATGGGGATCCTCCAGGTACGGGCCGTCAAGCACTACTTCTGGGAGGACCCCTCCGTACGCTCCAGAAAGGAGGGCGCCGGTGTCAGCCCACTTTGTCGGCTGACCAAGACGGTGCCCGTGGCAGTTTGTGTTTTTACTTCTCAGGGGCCGCGCGCTGCATCCAGCCGCGGCATTAACAATGCCTTATCTCTTGTGTTATTGAGACTATGTCCGTGAACCCCCATGGGGGTCCTAAGGCTATTTGGGCAAGAGTCGGTTTAACCTTTCTTCCTTGTTTTCCTGGCAATCTCCCAGCTTCTTTCGTAATCCTCCTTGGTTTTCATAATTTGCTCAACAAAGTTTCTGACTATAGGGCCATGTGCCGTGTCCATTAGTTGGTCGATGAAGTTTGAGGCGTTTAGGGGTCCAGTCATGGCCTCCGTAGCCTCCCTGTCAGCTGCCCATCTACCGCAAGTGAAGATAGTGTGCTCCGCATCGTCGGGCACTGCACAACCAAACCAGCACAGCGGGGAATCTCTCCGCCCAATCTTTGCCAGGTAGTTTCCAAAGCACCCGTGCCCAGTGCAGACCTGTGTCAGATGGAAAGTAAGCAATTTGGGGCCCGAATTAATCCAGGGCTTAAGTTTATTAATGAGCTGGAAAGTCCATCGCCCGTTTGGGGCCCTGCTCCAGCGATCCTGCCATAAACCAATGGTGGCCTCCCTTTCCTCCCTTTTAGTCATGGACCTGCTTTCCTGGGTCCCGTTGCACGAAGACGCGACGCGATGCCTCGCAAAGACCCTGCGCCTCTCGTCGGCAAGAAGCTCCAGTGGTGGGCAGCCAGCCAGAACACATAGGGCCTCAAGGGAGACAGTCCTGTAGGCCCTGACGACCCGTACAAGAGCGGTCCTTTGGACTTTCCGGAGGTCGGCGGCGTTGGCCCGCGCACTGACGTCCGAGATCCAGTTTGGTGCGGCGTATAACACCACCGATTCAACTGTGCGGTAGTGGAGAAGCCTGGACCTGAACCCCCCTCCTCCTATGTTGGGTGTGATCCGGGCTAAGGCACCTGACACCCCCAGTGCTTTATCGCAGACTGATCTCAGGTGGGTTCTATACCTGATGTTTCCGTCGATTATTACCCCGAGATACCTGAGGGCCGCACCTGCAGTCACTGTGGTGCTCCCGTGGTTGACAGTGAGGTGCTCCTTTACTCTGCGCCCAGTCAGAAGCACCATCTCGGTCTTTTCCTGTGCCAGCTGCATATGGTGTTTTCGGAACCAAGTCCCAAGCAATTTCAGCGTGTCCTGTGTCTTAATCCGAATACGTTCGAGATCGCGGTCGAGCGCAACGATAGCTACGTCATCCGCGTAGCCAACCAGCCGGATGCCTGGAGGGACCCGTAGACTCAGCAGCGAGTCATAAACCAGGTTCCAGAGTGTAGGTCCAAGGATGGACCCCTGGGGGACGCCCGCGAACACTTGGGCATGCACAGGGCCATCACGCGCCTGGTAAACGATTCCCCTGTCATTTAGATAGTCTCGAAGGATAGCACTGACCTTCGACGGGAGTAGCCTTGAGTGTACTTCGTCCATGATGCTCATCCAAGTTACGGCGTTGAACGCGTTTCGCACGTCAATGGTGGTTAGAAGGCAGTGAGCGCCTTTGGCCTTAGCATCGTTCCACACCTGAATTACAGCGTTAAGGGAATCGCTGGTGCACCGTCCCTTCCGGAAACCATATTGGTTTTCGGCCACACCGGTGTTAGCAACAATCCTGTTCTTTATGATCTCCTCCAATACCTTTGCCCAGGTCGACAGCACGCAGATCGGCCTCCATGCCTGCGGCGAGTCGAGCCTGGGAGGCTTCTTCGGTATAAGAATTAGTCGGCCCACCTTCCATTGGGGGGGGAAGACCCCCTTTTCAAACAGTCCCCTGAAGATGTTGGTCAGTACTTCTGGTGCTTTTTGAAACATATATTTCATGGCATTGGCCGGGACACCGTCTAGTCCCGGAGCTTTATGCTTCAACTTGTTGATGGCCTTGCGGACTTCATCCGTACTAATGGGGGGGTTTGAGGATCGTCCGAACCCAACCCATGGGCTTTCCCTATGTTTTCCCGTCTGGCCGTGTGTGACGAAGAGTCGGTTGATTATTTCTATGGCCGCTTCGTTGTCTAGGGTGACCGGAGGGGTTCCGCCTTTCAGAGCCTTCATGACCGTCTTATACGGGCGGCCCCAAGGATCGTTCTCGATGGTCAGCAGGTATCTCTCCCAACAGACGGCTTTGGCCGTTCTAATTTCCTTCTTCAGGGCCTGCTGGCATAGCTTGTGCTGGGCTCGGAGCAGTTCGACTTCTTCGCTGCTGGAGTTTCTTCTGTAGGCCCTTTGGAGCTTTCTTCTGCTACCCAAGGCCCTCGTCCGGAGGCTACCTATCGTGGGATTCCACCACCATGCCCCCTTTCTATTTCTGCCAATACTAAGCGGCTGGCTAGTAGAGCTTAGCACGCAAATAGTTATGATATCGATGAGGGCCAAGATGTCTGTAAGACTTGACCATTTCCTCGGGGTCCAATGGCGCAGGTGTTTGGCGAACAAGTCAGCAAATTTCTTAAGACAGAACTTTCCGGCCAGGGGACCCGAAGAGCTGGGCCCTCTTGCGGCAGCTCCAAATGAGTGGAGGACGTAGCGATGGTCCGAACCATTGTAGTCGGGCAGGATAGTACTGCCCTGTAGACGCCGGAAAGCCCTGGTTGAACAGAGGATAATGTCTATAAGTGAGACCCTCCCGTTTCTCTCGAAGGAGAACTTTCCCTCGCTGCGCACCGGGGTGAGCCGGAGCTTTGCGCAGAGGTCCAGTACTGCACTTCCTCTCCTGTCCTGCCTTAGGGAGCCCCAAACAGGCGAGCTGGCATTGAAGTCTCCGGCGATTATTATATTTTCCTGGGCAAGCGATGAGTGAACGGTGTCTAGTTCATTTATGCGGTCCAGGAAGTCCTCAAAACCAGAGTTTGGGGAGAAGTAGACACTGGTGTACGTGGCGTCCCCGACGCCGATGAGTACAAACCCTTTCGCCCTATGGAGTAGCCTGATGGAGAGGCCCGACTCAGACAGCCGGCGGCTTACCCAGATAGAGGCTTTATTTTCTTGGTCGTGGAACCATGAGGGTCCCACCTTGCACCTGTACGGTTCGCTGACTATCACGATGTCCACGTCCTTTTCCACTGCCGCTTGTTCGAGGAGCTGCTGGGCCACCCCGCACCTGTTAAGGTTTACCTGAAGTATCTTAAGGGCCTCTTGCCCCCCCATAGCGTTTAGATTGTAGCGCCAGGCTTCTCGCGGCCTCTTCTCTGTATATGGGGCATCTCGTCGATGCGGCAATATGAGCAGCCAGTGCGCCAGTCACCCCTCTGGTAGCACACAATCTGCAGTTCATTTCTTGCGTGCAGTCTTGCATGGAGTGACCCTTTGAACCGCATCTGCGACACATTTTTTCCTGTTCCGTGATGCCCAATGGGCACTGCCTCGCTATGTGGCCGAAGTCGTGGCAGCCGAAACACCGAATTAGTCGCGGGGACAGCCGAGCGCGGCAGTTAACCCACCCAATCTTGATCCTGCCCTTTTTGAGGATTTTTTCAGCGCAGGGTGCCGGAACCTCCACCACTGCGACCATGGTGGCTCGTGGACCCTCTCTAAGCACCTTGCACCTAATGTCGCGGATCAGGAGACCACCCTCGGCTGAGTCGGAGACGGCCTGGATGACTTGAGCCGCCGTTGTAAGGGGCTCTATGTCCCTGACTTCAAGATCCAAACGCTGCTGGAGGCGTCTTGCCCTGACTCCCTCGCCTAGGGTGCCGTCGATCTTCTCGAAAAACTTCGCTGGATCGGCTTTTCTCCCAAATTCGATGAGTATGTTACCCGATGCCGTCTTACGGACCATGCTGATACCGTCGGCCTCCGGGCCCACCTTGTCCCTTAGGTTTCGGAGCACGTTAGCCCAGGACTCCTTTTGCTCAATGTGCAGCGAAATAGCCTCGCCCTTGAGGCGAGGTCGAGGCCCCCTTACTGCTGCCGCGTAACCAGCGGGACCGGCCTGTACCGCTCTGATCGGGCGCGGGGTCGTAGCCGCAGGACCGAGTCCCTTCTCTCCGTCGGACCGTACTCTATTCCTCTTCCGGTTTCGCTTAGCGACCGTTTGCCACCTCTCCGGGGTTTGGTCTTCGAGTGTGGATACCCGGGGCGGGGGAGTGCCTTCCCCACTTTGCGCATTTGGCATTTGTGAGGCCAAGTTTGGCCCGTTGACCCGTGGGTCATTGGCGCCATTTTTGTCGGGCGCGTTGTTTACTGTCCCTGAGTGAGGAGAGACCCCCTGTGTGGGGGCAACCCGACCACCTCCGTGTCTTGGTTTCTTCTCACCCCCGTTCCTCGTAGGGGGGGTATTTTTCCTTTTTGCTGGAGTGGGTGCCACTCTAACTTGCGGAGACTCCGTCGATGTTCCAGTAGTTTTTTGACTGGAGATAAGCCCACCAGGTGTTTGTGTTGTAGCGTCCGATGTTTCACGGCCCGCGACAGTGCGTGGGCCACCAAGTCCGCCGGCAGCCAGGTTCACCGTTCCCGTGTCGATTCCCCTACCAATAAGTATAAGGTTCTCGTTCAGGTGGCCGAGGTGTTTAAGGGCCAGCCCACTTTTTTCCTTTAGGAGACGGCTCACGTTCTTTGTCGAGGCCGAGTACTCGAAGATGGCCTTTACGGCGTTCGAGGCATTATTTAGTCTTTTCGCCATAGAGGTGAGCAACTCCTTTGGGATCACGACGTTGTCCCCGAGGGCCAGTGTAAACCATTCTTCGGAGCCCGTGCCCGTGTCTTGGTTTTCCGCACGTACCGGGTGAGAGGAAAACCTAACCCAAACCTAACCCAAACCTAACCCAAACCTAACCCAAACCTAACTCAAACCTAACCTAAACCCAACCAAAACTCGTGTGCAGCATAACACCGACCTAACCGACACAACCACCCAATATAATCCAAACCTGACCCAACCGATGGGAATTCCCAAATTGTCACAAAGTAGCCAATCCATCTCGCTATTACCCGTAACTAATAAAAATGTATGTTACCATAGGCAGTTCTCTACCACACATCGACGTACGGCCACACACACACACACACACTGATAATTGTCCTGATGGTAGCATTAAGTCTAAGTACTTTCTTAAGTTAAGAAACCAGGGGTAAACGTGAGTATGCTGACTCACCTATGATAAGATAGATTATAAGAATACGTAGATTAAGAACCGTGACGAATCAGGGTGTGCGGACCAGTCCGTGTTTGTCCTTTCAAGTTAAGGACAAGCACGGATAAGTGCTGACGACAATAGCGAAGGGATAGCGTTGTCTCGCACGTGGGCATTCCGGAGTCAAGGCCTGGGAAAAGATCGGGTAATAATCTGCTGAACATGACGATATGCCTCGGTGCACCAGCATCCGCTCCCAGAGCGATAACAACTGTCGCTCAGGAATGCACACGCTGCAGAGATACGAAGCGCGAGAACCGTCGCGAGGGCGATAACAACTGTCGCTCAGGAATGCACACGCTGCAGAGATACGAAGCGCGAGAACCGTCGCGAGGGCGATAACAACTGTCGCTCAGGAATGCACACGCTGCAGAGATACGAAGCGCGAGAACCGTCGCGAGGGCGATAACAACTGTCGCTCAGGAATGCACACGCTGCAGAGATACGAAGCGCGAGAACCGTCGCGAGGGCGATAACAACTGTCGCTCAGGAATGCACACGCTGCAGAGATACGAAGCGCGAGAACCGTCGCGAAACGGTCGTTCCCAGGACGGTGGCTCCTGCTGCATCAACATCTTCTGGCTGCGGCAGTAGGGGCTGCTGCATCAGCACCTGGGAGGAATAAAAGACCGGAGCGAACGGTCGCAAGGCAGTTCAGTTCCAACCGAGAAGTTAGAAACATCAAGTTCTATACGACTGAAGTTCAATCCGGTAGTCTAACGGTGCAGTTCGACGAGTTCGTTGTAGTTGTGCTAGTAAGCGGCAAATCGTCAGCACGATCCACCATTTGTTACTTGTACTCTCAACTGTAGTCGACCGATAGGTAAAGGTGAGCATTAATAAACAGTAACACTTGACATTTCATCGGTCTTCCATTTTATACGAACAACTTACTACTCGCCGAATGTGTTCGGTAGATGCCCGCTGGAAATAGGCGAAGGCGTAGGAGAGGGGTCCAGTCGCGGCTCCGCCACAATATCAGGCGCCGGGAGCTGATCGCCGCCCGTCGCGTGCAATTGCCGCAAGACACTGGGCCGTTGATCGACCTGACGTTAGCTTCTCCACCGGCGCCAGTCGACCTGACGCTGGATTCTCCAAAGGCGCCGATCAACTCGACAACCGCTGGCGCCGGGGCCGTTCCGTCCATCATCGACTTGACAGTCGGGGGTTCGCCCGAGCCCTCGACTTCGCGGGGTCCCTCCGCCCAAATACCCGTGTTGCCTTCCTCGCCTCACACATCGCCTTTGTCTATCTCATACTCCCCCATCTCCCACGCATCCGAACAAACTCCGCAGCCCTTCGCTAGACGACAACTAGTTTACTCGTCATCCCCGGCTCAGACAACTACATCCTCGGTAGATTCAAGGGCAACCACGCCCGAATATTGCCGGCCCTATATCGACCCTCCGGACAGCGACGAGGAATGGCCACATCAACAGATTTATCCGAATTACCCGGGATACTATCCGGTTTTTATTAGCGACCGGTTCCCTGGTCAACCAAACGTCCCCGAAGGCGAGCCGGTCCCGGAAGAGTATCATACGTTGTTATTTCAAACGATATGTCTTCGCGAGGAATAATGTAACAGCCTCCACTGTATTAAATCAGGGAAAAAGAAAGTAGACGTAAATATAACTCATAAACAATCGATACCAATTGTTTTCCTGACCCTACCGCATCTTAACGTCCCGATCCCGGTTGACTGTCCTAAGAGACCAGTCACAGATCGAAATTGCGAGCGTATCCTGTTGAAGATTTGGCGCACGTTCCCGTTGGGCAACACGGATCCCGACGAGGACGTAACAATGTGCGGTGTTAATTCAGATTAGATCCTGAGAATTATTTTGGAGAAAATTAGAAATACCGTCTGAGAGAAATGAAAATTAAAAGGGGGAACGAAAAGGGGGAGCGATATCCAAGAGGATATCGACACGTAGAATTAAATTGGTGTTTCATGAATTGTCGTGGGTAAATTTAGTGATACTATCGGTATGTAAAAAAGGGGGAAAAGGGGGAGCGATATCCAAGAGGATATCGACACGTAGAATTAAATTGGGTTTCAAGAATTGTCGTGGGTAAATTTAGTGATACTATCGGTATGTAAAAAAGGGGGAAAAGGGGGAGTGTCGATTTTTAGTGGGTGATTTTCCGCGCTTTGTTCGCATGAATAACCTTGTAGCCGTTATTCCACGAAATCTTTAGGTTATGCAAAGGAAGTACTTCAATGACCTTGTGCGGGCCAGTGTAATGATCCGCGAATTTACCCTTGCGGCTATTTTTTATTACAAACACCTCGTCTCCGGCTTGGAAGGTTTCCTCGTTTATAGGACGATCGTAATACATTTTGTACCTTTCTTTAGCGCGTTTTAATCTATCCGCGGCGAGATTTTGTAATTCATTAATGCACTCCGTTAATCGCGAGAGGTAACCCCCGTAGGTTTCGTCGTCTGGGGGTTCGACCGGCCGCTGTTAGGCGGGGACCCGTGCTATTTTTCCGAAGACTAATTCATGTGGAGTATAGCCCGTACCTTCATGGAAACTCGTATTGTAGGAGAATGCCGCGAGATCGGTCCAGCTATCCCAATCGTCGTTTTGACTCACGTACATTTTCAAAAATTCTACTAACACTATATGAGATCTTTCTAAGGATCCATTTGATTGGGGATGGAACGCGGTGGTCTTACATTGCGCGATCCTGAATTTACGGGCAATGGTTTTCATAAACGCGCTGATGAAGTTCGATCCTTGGTCGGTGAGAACGGCTTTTGGTGCGCCGAATCGGCATATTAAATTCCTTATGAAGGCGTCGGCAACTTCCAGGGAGGTGGTGCCCTTCAGTGGTGCGCATACAAAGTATTTTGTGAGCAGATCTTGCATCGTTAATATGTATGTATTCCCGGATGGTGATATAGGGAGAGGACCAACAATGTCCATACCGATCTTGTCGAATGCTGCCCCAGGGGTGTCGGTTAAAATCATTGGTTGTCGAGTTTTGACCCGTACTAATTTCTTTTTCTGGCACAGCATGCAACTTTTTATGTATATCCTCACTTGTTGCTTCAATCCTTGCCAGTAATAATTTTGGCGGATTCTTTTTATCGTTTTTGTTACTCCTCTGTGTCCTCCTACGGCTGAAGAGTGGTTGTCTTGAATAATGGGTAACCTTAGAATTGCGTCGGGTATTTGCACCGTTTGCGTGCAAATGGTTAGTTGTAAGTTTTCCTCTATTAGTTTAGAGCGTATTTCGTATATTATTTCTTCCCAGGTGAGGGTTCCAATTTGCGGAGTTTTTGCGATGCTTGCTGCTGACAATCGCAATTCTCGTACGACGTCCTTCAATGAATCGGTAGCACTATGGAAGATTCCTGGATCCACTGGGAAGTTGGCTTTCTCCTTGACGACTAGGCCAATGACCGTTTTTCCTCTGTGTTTCAGTACGCGTGCTCGCCCGAGCGTGAGGTCTCTTCTAATAGGGAGATCTGCGTACCTTCTTAGATTCTCTCCTCCATTGTCACAGGGGTTGCCATCTGCGGCCAAAAAGATTATTACGGGCCCGTGTTGGACGACCAAGGGGTCCGGACTGACGCGAATGGTGCCGCTGTGGTTCTGGTTTTGCGGAGTGGTTTCCGGTTGGTCGCTATCCGTGAGGCCATCGTCCGATTCTCCTGTAGAGTCGTCGTCTATACTGACGGGGAGATTAGGAGGCGTATCAGTTCCTTCTTCTGGATGCATTTCGGTTCGGCTGATAGGCTGAAATTCTGGTTCAGCTCTGCTGGTGGATGGCGTATGCGGACTGATTGTAGCGGTGGCGTCGGTTCCATGTCCGAGATATCTTTGTGTTGTGGTCTTCTCGGAGGGTTGGGGTGACTAAAAATAGGTTCGTCCGAGTCTGTAGAGCTTTCTCGTCCTGTTTCCCAATGCAAATGTAGGGGTCCATGATATCTGGGCCGTTTTCTGTTTTCAGGTCCGAGGAATAGTTCTGCGTCTGAGTCGGAACTCGATCGTGGGCGGATAGGACAGGTGACTGCTGTCGTTTTTTCGGGGGGATTACGGGAGAGCGCGTCGGTTACCTTATTAGATTTCCCCGGTTGGTATTGTTTAGTAAACACGGGAATCGAGTCTGTGGTTTCTATGGAGTGGCTAATGGCGTGCGTATGGCCTAGGGGATCGCTGGGCAAGTGGAATACGTCTTCGTATTTACTGACGAGTTGTCGGACGTGATCTTCTTCTTCCCGATTGAGGTCCTTCGGGGATATGAGGTCGAGTATCTCTGCAACTCGTGTTTGTTGGGTGAGCTCGTCCCTGTAAGGGGCTTCGGCGAGTGTGGACCCTTGTAATCCTTCTGTGGGGTTAATTTGGTGTGCTACCTTCTGATCCGCAATTAGGCATCCGAGGGGTGTGGACCTTTGTCCGTTTCGCTGGGTTCTTCCTTCTATGAGGGTTTCGCTAAGGGGGGTGGGCCGGTTGCCCGTTTGAGAATTGGGGTTCATCGTGTCTTCGGTTTGCTTCGAAGTCACGGTTTCCTCGGTATGCTTCACTTGGGGGTACGTTGTGGGAGCTTCTTCAAATTTTTCCAGCTGGACTGGGGGTATCTGGATACTCGCCGGTTGCTCATTGGTGTTAATGATTCGTATGTTTGCCTTGCCATCCTGGTTTCGCACTAGGGCTTGTCCTGCGTATAGCCCATCTCCTATGTCTATGCGTGGAATATATCCTTCCTCGATTTCAGGGTTAGTAACTGTCGCTTGTGCGACCACGCTGGTTCTCGGGGGTACTGTTATTTCCTCGATTTTGTTGAAAAGGACGAAATTGCCATTAAACGCTAGCCATCTATTTTTGAAATCCACCGTTACTCCACTTTCGGTTAGGAATCCCGAACCCAATAACCCTTGATAGCGTAGGGGTATAGTGTCTTCAACGACGTGAAATTGTACGGGGTAGTTGAATAAATTTGCTGTGAGGGTGCCTAGGGTGGGCACCATGTTTTCGGTGATTCCGATTAAATCGATTACGTTGTCCCTGTCGATCTCGCAGGGCGTCGTGATGCACGATTGTTTTATTAGGTTTACCTCTGCTCCCGTGTCGATCATCAAGTCCGTGGGAAAGTTTAATTGCGGGCTGCGGACGTTGATGGAGGGAACATTGTTGTAGGGGGAGAGGTGAACCTTGGCGATTCTGGGCGGAGTTGGTTCGTAGGCCGGAATGTATTTATCGGGTGTGCATTTGTCCTGCCCATTCCACGCGGCGCTTCCCTGTAATCTCGTGGGGGCTGGTCGTTTCCCGACATGTTCTGATCGCGCATTTTCTTACGGCATTCCGCGGCCAAGTGCCCTATTCTCCCGCAGTAGTTGCAGGTTCGCGTCTCAGGTCGACGTGGCGTATTATGATCCGTCGTTGGGTGTAGACGGTCGCAACCTCTTTCGTTATATCGTTCCGGGACCCGCGCAAGGGGCGGATGATTATTAGTCGGGTAGGTCCTGCATGATCGCGCGTCGTGTCCTTCCCGATTGCATAGTTGGCATAGATTGCGGTGTGTCCTTTCTCCCATAAACCGGCGGCGATCGCGCTCGATCAATTTCGCTACTCGGACCGCTCTGTCGGATGCTTCATCCAAGGACGTCAATGTCGTGGGGTCCATCTGAGTGCGAATTGAAAGGGGAAGTCCGTCTAAAAATGATCTTAACGCTAGCTGATCGACATCGTATAACGCCGTCCTTGAGTTTCGATAATAATCAGCGTCTTCGTCGGTGATGGCGAATTTCAAGTCTTTTACTCTTGAAATATAATCCAATATGTGTTCATTTCTTCCAATTATGATGTCAGCTAGTTCGCCGCGGTAGTGATCGGAAGTTTTAGCGGGGGCGAACACCGTTTTTAGTCTGCCGATGAATGCGTTAACCGTATCAAAGCAGTAATCCTCCACGACCAAGTACGCGTGGTTTTGTAAACGGTTCCTTAATAAGCGCGCTAACTGAGGTTCGGACGCGGGAGGGATCATTTCTCGAGCTCGTCTGCACGCTCTCGCAAATTGCAGGATCGACATGTTATGTCCATCGAAGCGCGGTACCGTCTCGACGGCATCCTTCAGAGTGACCTGAAGTTTTCCGTACATTGTCGGTTCGATAAACGCGTCGTTACGCGGGTTTCCTTCGCGGTAACCGGAGGCAGGGGTTTCAAAATGTGTTTTAATGCGCTGTTTTCTTGTTAGCGCATCCA
Source organism: Nomada flava (assembly GCA_951802745.1). Taxonomy (NCBI): domain Eukaryota; kingdom Metazoa; phylum Arthropoda; class Insecta; order Hymenoptera; family Apidae; genus Nomada; species Nomada flava. The sequence continues at coordinate 12,317,454 of OX637903.1, forward strand.
CTGCGTCCTGCAGACAGGCTATTTGTTTTGCGAGGTTTTCCAACCCGGAGGCGGTTTGGTGTGTTTGTTCTTCCTGCATCAAATCGTCGGCTGGACTAACAGGTCGCATTTGCTTGTTCGTGAATAATTCGTAATGCTCTTCGATTTGAGATTGTTTTTCGCGCAGGAGATTCAATTTATCGTGCAACGCGGCGGTCGACGCGGCGGTCGACGCGTCGATGGCTCTGTTAGCATCCTCGACGGGGGTAGCGAGGGGGTTGGATCCGTCGGCGTCACCGTACAGCGACATGGTATTTTATGTATATGGTTGAGCGAGATGAACAAATGTATATATATATATATTTTTTATATATGCGCGAGGGCCTGTGATATGGCGGGTTATCTATTCGTAGGTGATTAATTTTCAGAACACGTATCAAAAATTTGATATTAAAGCGTTTCAAGCTTCAATTGTCGTTTTTAGGGAGCGATTGTGGGGTTGAATTTTCGAATATCCCACCGCTTCAATCTTCGTTTATGGTTTTAAAGGCAATTGTGGGATTGAATTTTCGAATATCCCACCGCTTCAATCTTCGTTTATCGTTTTAAAGGCAATTGTGGGATTGAATTTTCGAACATCCCACCGCTGTCACCAGATTAATATGTCACGTTCCAGGTTACTTCCGGAAGAGACATACTGTACGCACGCAGGATGAGGAACAGAAATTGAATGGGGAAGGTGAACGTAGGTTCTCGGGGTCGAATTCAAGATTCGCGCACGCCGAGAGGAAAGGTAAGTAGAGAAAAGGAAGAATCTCGGGGTCGAATGCAAGATTCGCGCACGCCGAGAGGAAAGGTAAGTAGAGAAAAGGAAGAATCTCGGGGTCGAATGCAAGATTCGCGCACGTCGAGAGGAAAGGTAAGTAGAGAAAAGGAAGAATCTCGGGGTCGAATGCAAGATTCGCGCACGCCGAGAGGAAAGGTAAGTAAAGGAAAAGAAATACCTCGGGGTCGAATGCAAGATTCGCGCACGCCGAGAGGAAAGGTAAGTAAAGGAACGGAAGAATCTCGGGGTCGAATGCAAGATTCGCGCACGCCGAGAGGAAAGGTAAGTAAGGGAAAAGGAAGGGAAAGGAAGTTAGGAGTGCCGTACTATTACTGCGGAAGGATTGTTCTGCAGCAATACCAATTCCTCGGATTCCAAACAATATTTAGAAATGCGAACGAAATCTCGTAGAGAACGAAGTAATAAAACGACTCACCGAGCTGCAATGTCGGGTTTGCGATCCTCGGGTAGACACTTATAATTGCTACCATCGGGTGAGCACCTCGAGTACGTGTGCCGATTGTACTTGCCGCAGCTCTTCCGCTGTTATTTCGAAGTACTGTTCTGTGCACTCTGCGCACTGAGATGCTGGACGGATGGAGGAGATTTCGGTGTTGCAGTGTGCACAAATGGAAATGCGCTGGGCTTCCTCGGCAGTGCTCATGTCATGCCAACCTCCTGATTGATATGCTTGTCCTTGTATGGGGGTCAACTGATTGTAACAGTTGATGCAAATTCGGCCCCAGTCGCTTACGTATATTCCTACTGTGGCGATAGTGGAACACCAAATGTCTAGCAGGGGTTTATAAATCTCTGGGTAATCAGAGGGAAGGACGCCGTCCCAGGGACCCTGAAATTCCTGGTCCTCCTCTTCTTCGACTTCTTCCCAAATATCGTAAGGGAGCTGCATTCGATAAATAATGCTGTGGTGCTGCGCGAATGTCTCTTGAGGTTCACTGGCTTATTGTATTTATTAGAATAAGTCAAGAATAGTTCGAAGTTCGATGAGGTATTTATTGAAATAATCGTGAAATAATTCTATGTTCTTTAAGGTATTTATCGAAATAAATCGTGAAATAATTCTATGTTCCTTAAGGTATTTATTGAAATAAATCGTGAAATAATTCTATGTTCCTTAAGGTATTTATTGAAATAAATCGTGAAATTATTCTAAGTTCCTTAAGGTATTTATCGAAATAAATCGTGGAATTATTCTATGTTCCTTAAGGTATTTATCGAAATAAATCGTGGAATTATTCTAAGTTCCTTAAGGTATTTATCGAAATAAATCGTGGAATTATTCTAAGTTCCTTAAGGTATTTATCGAAATAAATCGTGAAATTATTCTAAGTTCTGTTACGAGCCGAGGGCTAAGGGGCACGGCTGCGGAGCCGAGGATCGGTTGTTTAAGAGTTTTGTTAGTTAAACGGTCGAGCCGTTTGATGGGAAATGTGTGGATGTGCCAATGCCTATTTCATCACTGGGCGCCACTGGAAGGTCAAGGTTTTTGTGGATGTGCCAGAGCCTATTTCATCTCTGGGTGCCACTGGAGGGTTAGAGTTTGTGGATGTGCCAATGCTTATTTCATCAATGGGTGCCACTGGAAGGTTGTTCTGGATGTGCCAGAGCCTATTTCATCTCTGGGTGCCACTGGAAGGGTTTATTTGTGGATGTGCCAGTGCCTATTTCATCACTGGGTGCCACTGGATTGTTAGTAATTATTGCCTCGTAACTATCGATATATCTCGAGCGGTTGAGATATATCTGTTCGGTGGATTCTATATACTACTTATGATTGGTATAGGAAACAGAAAGAAATGAATATATCTATGATCAAATAATAAAATGTCTATATTCTATATATACAGGGTGGCCCGGAACTCGCGCAGTATTTTTAAAAAAGGGGTAGCTGAGGTGATTCTGAACAACTTTTTCCTTGACCAAAATATTGTTTGAAGCTTCGTTTTTTAGTTATTAACGAAAAACACTGGCCAATGCGAGCGCCCGTATAGCCCGAGCTCAGTCACAATTGCGCGCGGCCGAGATCGGGTGCATCGAGGGGCAACGTACGGCAAATATTACAATCGTCTTACATTAAGAATAGTGTATAATTTTTCGTTATTCATCAATAACAATTTAATTAACAAGTCGTTTAATAACTGTTCCATACTTTTATTCGTTTTCCGAAACGAATAAAGTGTTTTATTAATTATGAAAAAAGTGTTTGGATGATTAATGATTAATGTTAGGAAAGGGTAGTTAAATAAACTTATCCATTCGACCGCGAATTTACCTGCTTCGACGGTGTCTGGCCATATGGTCATTGTACCGATCCTGACCTATCCTAATTTAAATTTAATTTAAATGCCACGTCCCGGCAATCGATACAGATCTGATTCGCACTTGTTTCCACACGCACATGACACACACATTAACTTTCGTAATGTTCGTAAGTGCGTGTCCTGTGCGTGTGGAAACAAGTGCGAATCAGACCGTATCGATCGCCGGGACGTGGCATTTAAATTAAATTTAAATTAGGATAGGTCAGGATCGGTACAATGACCATATGGCAAGACACCGTCGAAGCAGGTAAATTCGCGGTCGAATGGATAAGTTTATTTAACTACCCTTTTCTAACATTAATCATCCAAACACTTTTTTCATAATTAATAAAACACTTTATTCGTTTCGGAAAACGAATAAAAGTATGGAACAGTTATTAAACGACTTGTTAATTAAATTGTTATTGATGAATAACGAAGAATTATACACTATTCTTAATGTAAGACGATTGTAATATTTGGCGTACGTTGCCCCTCGATGCACCCGATCTCGGCCGCGCGCAATTGTGACTGAGCTCGGGCTATACGGGCGCTCGCATTGGCCAGTGTTTTTCGTTAATAACTAAAAAACGAAGCTTCAAACAATATTTTGGTCAAGGAAAAAGTTGTTCAGAATCACCTCAGCTACCCCTTTTTTAAAAATACTGCGCGAGTTCCGGGCCACCCTGTATTTGGTTTACGTTGTAATAATCAGTCCTAATGCCTAATCTAAGTAAAATGTAAGTCTAAACTAAGTCTAAATCTTATTCTAAACCTAAGTGATAATTGTATTGTCAAGAGATTACGTTTGCTGTGTTTCATGTTCTTTGTACAACTGTAGGATGATGGCGTTATGGATCTTTTCGTAATAACTTGTATAATTCACTTTTGAAATTAGAGGCGCTGACATCGAAGAAGTTGAGTCTACGGAAATGGAGGTTAGCTGATTTGAGCATTCTGTTCAAAGGATCGGATGTGGTGTGTTTCAGTAATGGAGTTCTAAACAGAAGAGGCGCTCTCGTGTTCAGTGCTGGTGTCTTAAAGTTGATCCTTGATAATAATTCTGGACAGGAGATAGTCCCATTTATGACTGCATGGAGGAACCTCAGATCTGCCACCGTTCTTCTAGTTTTAAGAGTCTTGAGATTGAATTTCTTCATTGAGTTTCCGTAATCGTGACTATGACGAGACACCGGTTGACCTTCTTTGAAAGCTAAGCGTCTCAGTAGTAGATGCTGGACTTTCTCCAAGTTATACTCATCCTTCTTCGATTGTGGTGCCCAAATTGTTGATGCGTATTCTATTATGGGTCTTACTAAAGTGATGTATAAGCATCGAGTAGTGTTTGTGTTTTTGAATTCGTTGCTGTTTCTTAATATAAATCCAAGTGTGTTTAATGCTTTTTTCGTAATGATTTGGATGTGTTTTTGGAACGATAGCGTGTTAGTTAAAGTCACTCCTAAGTCCCGGACCGAGGTGTAAAAGGGTAGTGGTTCTCCGAGAACAGAGTAATTGAATGCAATGGGATTTTTCTTTTTTGTGAATCTAATAGCGTGACATTTCTCAGTGTTCAATTCCATTCCGTTGTCTGAGCACCACTTCAATATATCGTTGACATCGGATTGCAACTTGAGACAGTCTGTTGTTGAATTAATTTGGAGGTATAATTTGATTTCATCTGCGAATAGTAAAATTTTCGAGAGCTGGATAACAGTGTCGATATCATTGACAAATAGTAGGAAGAGTAGCGGACCCAAGTGCGATCCTTGTACCTATGGACGCTAATTTATCGATTAATAGATAATGTGACGTGCCGTCCTGTTTCCCGCGCGACGGCTCACATTTTTTTTCCTTTTACCATTTGCTCGGGTCCGCTATGATGTGAGCGCTGGGCTGCCCCTGCGGCTATGTTATGTCCAGCACGAACTGAGCACTCTTTCGAAACCCCTTTCCCTTTTTCCAAACCCATTCACTTTTTCCAAACCCATTCACTCTTTCCAAACCCCTTCCACTCTTTCCAAACCCATTCACTCCTCCCATACCCCATTCAATAATACCTGAGAACAATTAAAGCATCCAATCAATTATAAAACACCTACAGTTACAATCCCCGCAACCCCACTGCCAGAATGCCTGCGAACAAATAAGAACACCTATATAATATCAACCCATCACTACACACACATGACACTTACCTTATGATAACAACTTACATCAGTACTCGAGACGAAGAATATCCCTCACTCCACGAGGAAGAAACCCCCCTTTCGCGTCCCAAGAGTAGCCCTCACTCCACGAGGAAGGAAGCCCCTTTCGCGCCCCAAGAGTAGCCCTCACTCCACGAGGAAGAAAGCCCCTTTCGCGTCCCAAGAGTAGCCCTCACTCCACGAGGAAGAAGCCCCTTTCGCGTCCCAAGGATATCTCGACATTGCTCGTTCTCGCGTCCTCTCGAGTACCTCTCTACACGATGATAATATTCAACAAAATACTAATTTTAACGTTTAAACTCACTTAGCTTTGCAAGAACACCGATCCGTAATAAAATAACGAAAGATATTATAATTCTTAATTAATTGAAGGTTCATTAAAGAAACAATAGAGAACCACTGGCAGTTGAGAACCACGCATACCAGGCATTCCACAGCAGTCAACACCAGCAGAAGCCATCATACACGCATACCAGGCATTCCGCGCATACCACGTATACCAGAAATTCCTGGGCCTAGTATAAATAGACCGGGACCACCAGTCATTCAGTCAGTCTTCAAGCAGCAGTAAACGTCGACACATCAGTCAGCTCAGTAGCTAGCATCACCTCCGCGTTCACTTTCGACTTATTTCAATTAATACTATAAGGAACTTAGAATATTTCCGATTTATTTCAATCAATTGCATAAGGAACATAGAATATTTCTGATTTATTTCAATTAATACTATAAGGAACTTAGAATATTTCCGATTTATTTCAATCAATTGCATAAGGAACTTAGAATATTTCCGATTTATTTCAATTTATTCTACAAGGAACTTAGAATATTTCCGATTTATTTCAATTTATACTATAAGGAACTTAGAATATTTCTGATTTATTTCAATTTATTCCACAACGAACTTAGAATTATCCCGCGATTTATTTCATTTTATTCCATAAGGAACTTAGAATATTTCTCGATTTATTTCAATTAATACTTAGAATAAATCCGTGATTTATTTCAATTAATACCGTAACGGACTTAGAATAATTCCGTGATTTATTTCAATAATTAGTCTAACAGACTTAGGATATTTTCGTATACCATATGCGTTATCGAGTCATAATAGTTATATTCACGCAACATGTTCGCAATGATGACTCTGAGAGCTTGACCACTGAAGCTACAGTCCTGAGAGAACATTGTGAATACATTAAAATCACGAATACAATTACGCTAAAGAATTAGTTAAGAACATAGTGAATACATTAAAATCACGAATACAATTACGCTAAAGAATTAGTTAAGAACATAGTGAATACATTAAAATCACGAATACAATTACGCTAAAGAATTAGTTAAGAACATAGTGAATACATTAAAATCACGAATACAATCACGCTAGAGAATTAGTTTAACCGCGAACATAGTGAATATAATAACATTGCGAATATTTTATAGAGGAGTACTTCAATTTGTCCACCGAAGAGTTGCGGAACGTTCAGGCTGGATCTATCAAGGAAGTCATTACTCGTTGGTGAACCACTGGCTGACCACTGCGAACACAACGGGACGAGGCTGCGTCACTCTTCCCCAATTATCCTTTCCTCAATTTCTTAACTTATTCTCATCCCCCTGGGAGCGGGAGCGGACTAGATCCGAATCCGCCTGGGTTATCCTTTCCTCAGTTTCCCCACTTTATTCTCATCCCCCTGGGAGTGGGAGCGGACTAGATCCGAATCCGCCTGGGTTATCTTTTCCTCGTTTCCTCCCTTATTCTCATCCCCCTGGGAGTGGGAGCGGACTGGATCCGAATCCGCCTAGGTTATCCTTCCCTCCATGCTCACCCCCCTGGGAGTGGGAGCGGACTAGATCCGAATCCGCCTGGGTTATCTTTTCCTCGCTTCCCCAATTTATTCTCGTCACCCTCGGGAGTGCAACCTGGACGCACCCTCGACGTGACCACACAGTGGCTGACCGGAATACGCCTCAGCGAGCCGTGGTGCTTTCATTCACCTAAGAACCCACGCATAATTACTATTTCATATCGGCCACAACATAAAGGAGTAAGTTACTCGTGCGAGACGAAACATCGCGATTTGCTATTCACGTAAGGTCGTTTATCCCTAACCCTACAGTAATATTCTCCGTAGAATCCCTTTCCATAATTATAATTGTCCTTTCCTTTCCTTACCTCCTCGGCGTGCGCGAATCTAGCATTCGACCCCGAGGCTCCTTTTCCCTTTTTAGTAATTCATTCCTTCCCCCTCGGCGTGCGCGAATCTAGCATTCGACCCCGAGGTTCCCTTTCCCTTTGTAGTTATTTTTCCATTCCTCCTCTGCGTGCGCGAATCTAGCATTCGACCCCGATGCTTCCTTTCCCGTTGTAGTTATTTTTCCATTCCTCCTCGGCGTGCGCGAATCTAGCATTCGACCCCGAGGCTCCTTTTCCCTTTGTAGTAATTCATTCCTTCCCCCTCGGCGTGCGCGAATCTTGCATTCGACCCCGAGGAACCCTGTTCCTTTCGTAATTCTTCTCCCCTGCACAAAAAGCGGATCTTTTAGTTGCCTACAGATTACCTCGACTGAGAATCCGAAAGAGGAATATTTAACGCGTAGCTCGCACGAGGACCCTCTTAATAATCATGTAATACTCAATTGAACTACTGCAAATCATTATCGATCTCGCGTATATCGTATTAGTTCTTGGCGCGACCGCTCCGCGTCTTTGAACTGCGTGTCCCTTCCGGGCGCAGCCTGGAACGTGACATGTTAATTGGTGACAGCGGTGGGATCTCGAAAATTTAGTAATCCCACAATTGCCCTCTACATACTTTTGAAAAGAAACGGTGGGATCTCGAAAATTTAGTAATCCCACAATTGCCCTCTACATACTTTTGAAAAGAAACGTTGGGATCTCGAAAATTTAATAATCCCACAATTGCCCTCTACATAACTTTTGAAAAGAAACGGTGGGATCTCGAAAATTTAATAATCCCACAATTGCCCTCTACATACTTTCGAAAAGAAACGGTGGGATCTCGAAAATTTAATAATCCCACTATAGCCTTTTCTTCCTGCGCATTCTGTAAGTTAATTACTTGCAAATAGATCATTCGTCCAATTTTTTAAACCCCTAATATATACATATAAATTATTTTTCGTCTTGCTCGTATAAAACCATGTCGCTATACGGTGACGCCGACGAATCCAACCCCCTCACTACCTCCGTGGAGGAAGCTAATAGAGCTATTGACGCGTCAACCGCCGCGTTGCACGATAAATTGAATCTCTTGCGCGAAAAACAAGCTCAAATCGAAGCACACTATGATTTATTCGCGACCAAACAAATGCGACCTGTTAGTCCACACGGCGGTTCTTTTCATGAAGAACAAATACCTCAATCCGCCTCCGGATTGGAAAACCTCGCTAAACAGATAGCGTCCCTGCAAGATGCAGTAGACATGCTAACAAAGAAACAACGCATTAAAACAAGTCTGGAAACTCCCGCCTCCTGTTGCCGCGATGGGAACCCACGTAACGACGCGTTTAGCGAACCAATAACGAATGGAAAACTTCAGGTCACTCTGAAGGATGCCGTTGAGACGGTACCACGTTTCGATGGACACAATATGTCGATCCTGCAATTTGCGAGAGCGTGTAGAAGAGCTCGGGATATGATCCCTCCTGCATCCGAACCTCAATTGGCGTGCTTGTTAAGAAACCGCTTACAAAAACACGCGTACTTGGTCGTGGAGGACTATTCCTTTGACACCGTAAACGCATTCATCGGCAGACTGAAAACAGTGTTCGCCCCGGCTAAAACGTCTGACCATTACCGCGGCGAACTAGCTAATATTATAATTGGAAGGAACGAACACATATTGGATTATATTTCAAGAGTAAAGGACCTGAAGTTCGCCATTACAGACGAAGATACTACCTACTACCGAAATTCAAAGGCGGCATTATACGACGTTGACCAGCTAGCGTTAAGATCATTTTTGGACGGACTTCCCCTTTCGATGCGCAGTCAAATGGACCCCACAACATTAACGTCATTAGATGAAGCCTTCGACAGGGCCGTCCGGGTCGCGAAACTGATTGAGCGCGATCGCCACCGGTTTACGGGAGAACGGGCTCCCCGAACCCAATGCCAATTATGCAATCGGGAAGGACACGACGCACGATCCTGCAGAATGTACCCGATCAATAACCGCCCACCTCTTACGCGGACCCCGGAACGACCTACGGGAATAGGTTTCGACCGTTCGCCCCCAACGAAGGACTATAATACTCCACGTCAAGCAGAGACACGAACCTGCAACTACTGCGGGAGAATAGGACACTTGGCCGCGGAATGCCGTAAGAAAATGCGCGATCAGAATATGTCGGGAAACGACCAGCCCCCACGAGATTACAGGGAGGCGCCTCGTGGAACGGGCAGGACAAACGCGCACCCGATAAATACATTCCGGCCTACGAACCAACTCCGCCCAGAATCGCCAAGGTGCACCTCTCACCCTACAACAATGTCCCCTCCATCAACGTCCGCAGCCCGCAATTAGACTTTCCCACGGACTTGATGATCGACACAGGAGCAGAGGTAAACCTGATAAAACGATCATGCATCAAAACGCCCAGCGACATCGACAGGGACAACGTAATCAACTTAATCGGAATCACCGAAAACTTGGTGCCCACTCTAGGCACCCTCACAGCTAGTTTATTCAATTACCCCGTACAATTTCACGTTGTCGAAGACACCATACCCCTACGCTATCAAGGGTTATTAGGATCAGGATTCCTGACCGAAAGTGGAGTGTCGGTAGACTTCAAAAATAGATGGCTAGCATTTAACGGCAATTTCGTTCCTTTCAACAAGGTCGATGAAACGACAATACACCCAAGGACAAGCATCGTCGCTCACGCATACGTCGCCAATCCCGAAGTCGAAGAAGGATACATTCCACGACTCGACCTAGGCGAAGGTTTATACGCTGGAAAAGCCCTGGTGCGAAACGATGGAGGAAAAGCAAGCTTACGCGTGACGATCGCAAACGAGCAGCCAGCAACCATATCTGTACCCCTGGTTCACCTGAAAGAATTTGAAGAAGCTCCCGCGACGTACCCCCAGTTACAGTATACCGAGGAAGCCGTGTCTTTGAAGATATCCAAAGACGCGATGAACCCCTGTTCACAAAAGGGCAACCGGCCCACTCCCCCTAGCGAATCCCTTACGGAAGGAAGAAATCCACATATCGAAAAAAACCCCACATCCCTCGTATACTCAGCTGCGGAACAGAAGGTTGCACACCAAACTTTACCTACACCGGGTTTACAAATGGTCACCTCCACTAATATCCCCCTTAAGGGCGAGCCCAGACAACAAACAAGAGTCGCAGCGATACTCGACCTCATATCCCCGAGAGACCTCAATCGGGAAGAAGAAGCTCACGTCCACGAACTCATCGGCAAATACGAAGACATATTCCACTTGCCTGGCGAACCTCTAGGCCACACGAATGCCATCAGCCATGCTATCGAAACCACGGATGCAGCCCCAGTATCCACCAAGCAGTACCGTTTCCCTCCCATCCATAAGGACGAAATCCGTGCACAGATGAAGGAACTCCTCGAACAAAGAATAGTCAGACCATCCATATCCCCGTACAACTCACCCCTCTGGATAGTCCCGAAGAAACCAGGGCCAGACGGGAAGAAAAAATGGAGAATGGTGATCGACTACCGCCAACTTAACCAAAAAACCGTTCCCGACGCTTACCCCCTGCCGAACATTATAGATATACTCGACCAGCTCGGAGGAGCTAAATACTTCTCAATCTTCGATCTCGTATCCGGATTTCATCAGATCCCGATGAAACCAGAAGATGCACAAAAAACTGCGTTCTCGGCCCCCCATGGCCACTATGAATTTTCAAGGATGCCCTTTGGCCTACGTAACGCCCCTGCAACCTTCCAACGCCTAATGGACCACATCCTTTCGGGACTACAAGGCTCCGAGATGTTCGTATACCTGGACGACATAGTCCTCTACTCGAGTTCGCTGAACGAACACGGAATTAAGTTTCGCAAGCTTGCCGATCGATTACGTCAAGCCAACCTGAAACTTCAGCCAAGCAAGTGTCAATTTCTTCGGAAGGAAGTAGCATACTTAGGCCACGTCATTACGGATAACGGCGTAAAACCGGATCCTCACAAAATTACGGCGGTTTTAAATTACCCTCCGCCCCGCAATACAAAGGGCATAAAGCAATTTCTGGGACTCACAGGGTATTATAGGCGATTTATCCCCAACTTCTCCAAAGAAGCAAGGGCCCTTACTTCGTTACTTAAAAAGGGTACACCATTTATATGGGGCGAAGCCCAACAAAAATCGTTCGCGTACCTCAAGGACAAATTGATTCAGGAACCCATACTCCAATTCCCAAACTTTGAAAAAGAATTCCACCTTACCACCGATGCATCAGATTATGCCGTTGGCGGAATATTCACACAAACTTACGGAGACAAAGAACTACCCCTCGCCTATGCGTCCCGACTTCTGTGCCAAGCAGAGGTAAACTACTCTACAATTGAGAAAGAACTGCTGGCCATAATATATTGTACCAGCCATTTCCGACCCTACTTATATGGTAGAAAATTTATTCTCTATACCGACCACCAACCACTGGTCTGGCTTCACCGGGTCAAGGACCCGACTTCACGACTCGTTCGTTGGCGATTAAAACTTGCTGAATTCGACTATAAAATCCAGTACCAACCAGGGAAATCCAATCGAGTGGCCGACGCGCTCTCTCGCAACCCACCGGAAACTACGACAGCGTTCGTCTGTCCAATCCGCCCACGGTCCAATTCTGATCCCAATTCTGGAGGGCACCCAGAGCCCGAAAATCAAAAACGGCCCAGAATTCATGGACCTGAGCAACAACGTTGGGAAACTGGAGTCCCCATCTCGAGCGATTCAGATGAGTCTCTCTTCAGTGCCCCCAAAAATACTCGGAAGAGGGAAAGCTTAAGCCCCGATAGTATCGCAGACATGACACTGACCCCTGTAATACAACCAACACTCCACGCACCCTCCACCAGTAGAAATGCACCTGATTCACCGCACAATTACGCAGCGCTACCTTACGAAGTCGACACCGAAGATGGCCCATATACGCCTCCTAATCACCTTTCCAGCGAAGACGACACCTCACAAAGAGAGCCAGAGAACGACGAAACGGATAACGAATCCACGGAAGGCGCCCCGCGGGAAGCGCCCCGCGCCAACAGCAATCTCCACTTCAGTAGTGACCCCTTAGCCATCCGGCCCGGACCCTTAGTAATCTTCCTGGCAGGTGACGGCAACGTTTGTGATGACGGAGGACAGAATCTGAGAACACACGCGGGTTTTCCCATTCGAAGAGATGTTACACTCGGACGTGCACGCGTATTAAAACACAAAGGCAAAACAATCATTGGTTTAGTTGTTAAAGAAAGGGCTAATTACCCGATGCAACCCGGAATTTTCTGCGAAGCCGTGAACTCACCCAAGGATGTAATAAGAGAATTGCAACTACCCGGATTTAGCATAGCTAAAACACCTAAAATTGGCGCTTTGGTCTGGGAAGAAATAATATCGGAAATTCATACTAGACTGTCCGAAGAAAACGTACAAATCACCGTTTGCACACAAACCGTCCAAATTCCTGACGAAAGTCTAAGACCCGTGATAATAGAGGAAAGCCACTCCTCGGCTATTGGAGGGCATAGAGGCGTAAGCAAAACACTTAAAAGGATCCGTCACGCCTACTATTGGCAGGGAATGAAACATCAAGTTCGCATCTACATTCGAAACTGCTTGCTTTGTCAAAGGAAAAAGTTGGTCTGAATAAAAACGCGGCAACCAATGGTTTTAACTGACACCCCCGGTACAGCGTTCGATAAAGTCGGATTAGACATAGTGGGTCCTCTTCCTCCATCCCCCGCTGGAAACATGTATATACTTACCATGCAGGACTTACTTACAAAATACTTCGTATGTGCACCACTGAAGGGCACCACCTCTCTGGAAGTTGCTGACGACTTCATAAAAAATCTGATATGCCGATTTGGCGCGCGAAAATCTGTCCTCACCGACCAAGGATCGAACTTCACCAGCGCGTTTATGAGAACTATTGCTCGTAAATTCAGGATCGCGCAATGTAAGACCACCGCGTTCCATCCCCAATCGAATGGATCCTTGGAGAGATCACACATAGTCTTGATAGAATATTTGAAAATGTACGTAAATCAAAACGATGATTGAGATAGTTGGACCGATCTCGCGGCATTCTCCTATAATACGAGTGTCCATGAAGGTACCGGTTACACTCCACACGAACTAGTATTCGGGAAAATAGCACGGGTCCCCGCCCAGCAGCGGCAGTTTGAACTCCCGGACGACGAAACGTACGGAGGTTACCTTTCGCGATTAACAGAGTGCATCAAGGAACTACAGAGTCTTGCCGCGGATAGGCTGAAATGCGCAAAAGAAAGATACAAAATGTATTACGATCGTCGCATAAACGAGGAAACCTTCCAAGCCGGAGACGAGGTCTTCGTAATAAAGAACAGCCGAAAAGGAAAATTCGCAGATCACTACACTGGCCCGCACAAGGTCATCGAAGTTCTACCTTTACAAAACCTAAAGATATCTTGGAACAACGGTCACAAAATCATACACGCCAATAAGGCACGAAAATTAAGGTCATGCGCGATGTAGCTGTATTGGCCGTCTCCCCCAACCAGAGTACTGTTCTAACCATGCTCCCGACTCGCCACATCCCTTTTATATCCCCCTTTTGCCCCCCCTTGCAATCTTAATCAACCCACGTAATTTTGAACAGGGAACACGTCCCTCTATTATCCCCTATTGCCACACATTGTGCCATTCCTTATCCTTATACTAAGTAATTAGTTACCAAAATAGCACTAAAATATTTTACTCTCTAATATTAAGCCATTGTCAATCGACTCAAAACAAAAACAAAAACAAAAACAAAAAATATATATATTAGATTAGCTATAATTACCTTACTTAACTATCTCTTAATACTACAATTAATTCGTACTTACCCTAGTCTTAACTATATTTACCTTACTTAATTATTAACGTTACTTAATTCGTACTTACCTCACTTAATTATTAACTCTAACTCTTAATCCTACACTTAATTCGTACTTACCCTAGTCTTACTTATATTTACCTCACTTAATTATTAACGTTACTCCTTAATACTAGAATTAATTCGTACTTACCCTAGGCTTACCTCACTTAATTATTAGCATTACTCCTTAATTCTAAAACTTAATTCTACTTATTCTACTTATCATTCTACTTAGCCTGATTAACCTACTAAAAACAAAAACAACACATAGCTTAGTTGTACTTACCTTAATTAATTCACTTTAGTTACAATAATACCTATTACTAGTTTACCTACAAATTATATATTACAGCAGACAATGTATATAATTTAGCTTAGTATACCCGCCTTAAACAATTCTAGTGGTAAATAAGTTCCACTAGTTAAACAAAGGAAAATAAATATTTTAGTACCTTACAAATTACTCTCGTACTTAAGGCTACGTTCAAAATGATTTAAAATGAAACCCAAAAGGTATTTCTTTTCTTTAAACTTTCGTTTATTATCGATACACCCGGTACGTAATCAAGGGAAACAATTATATTTTCGTTCGACGCATCTCTCACTAAAGAAATGCAAGCATTTCTTACAATAAGGGGGGAGGTGTGACGTGCCGTCCTGATTCCCGCGCGACGGCTCACATTTTTTTTCCTTTTACCATTTGCTCGGGTCCGCTATGATGTGAGCGCTGGGCTGCCCCTGCGGCTATGTTATGTCCAGCACGAACTGAGCACTCTTTCGAAACCCCTTTCACTTTTTCCAAACCCATTCACTTTTTCCAAACCCATTCACTTTTTCCAAACCCATTCACTTTTTCCAAACCCATTCACTCTTTCCAAACCCCTTCCACTCTTTCCAAACCCATTCACTCCTCCCATACCCCATTCAATAATACCTGAGAACAATTAAAGCATCCAATCAATTATAAAACACCTACAGTTACAATCCCCGCAACCCCACTGCCAGAATGCCTGTGAACAAATAAGAACACCTATATAATATCAAC
The DNA here is from genome assembly GCA_951802745.1 of Nomada flava. Lineage (NCBI taxonomy): Eukaryota > Metazoa > Arthropoda > Insecta > Hymenoptera > Apidae > Nomada > Nomada flava. The sequence continues at coordinate 12,332,972 of OX637903.1, forward strand.
CAATCACTACACACACATGACACTTACCTTATGATAACAACTTACATCAGTACTCGAGACGAAGAATATCTTTCACTCCACGAGGAAGAAACCCCCCTTTCGCGTCCCAAGAGTAGGCCTCACTCCACGAGGAAGAAAGCCCCTTTCGCGCCCCAAGAGTAGCCCTCACTCCACGAGGAAGAAAGCCCCTTTCGCGCCCCAAGAGTAGCCCTCACTCCACGAGGAAGAAAGCCCCTTTCGCGTCCCAAGAGTTGCCCTCACTCCACGAGGAAGAAGCCCCTTTCGCGTCCCAAGGATATCTCGACATTGCTCGTTCTCGCGTCCTCTCGAGAACCCTCTACACGATGATAATATTCAACAAAATACTAATATTAACGTTTAAACTCACTTAGCTTTGCAAGAACACCGACCCGTAATAAAATAACGAAAGATATTATAATTCTTAATTAATTGAAGGTTCATTAAAGAAACAATAGAGAACCACTGGCAGTTGAGAACCACGCATACCAGGCATTCCACAGCAGTCAACACCAGCAGAAGCCATCATACACGCATACCAGGCATTCCGCGCATACCACGCATACCAGAAATTCCTGGGCCTAGTATAAATAGACCGGGACCACCAGTCATTCAGTCAGTCTTCAAGCAGCAGTAAACGTCGACACATCAGTCAGCTCAGTAGCTAGCATCACCTCCGCGTTCACTTTCGATTTATTTCAATTAATACTATAAGGAACTTAGAATATTTCCGATTTATTTCAATCAATTGCATAAGGAACATAGAATATTTCTGATTTATTTCAATTAATACTATAAGGAACTTAGAATATTTCCGATTTATTTCAATTTATACTATAAGGAACTTAGAATATTTCTGATTTATTTCAATTTATTCCACAACGAACTTAGAATTATCCCGCGATTTATTTCATTTTATTCCATAAGGAACTTAGAATATTTCTCGATTTATTTCAATTAATACTTAGAATAAATCCGTGATTTATTTCAATTAATACCATAACGGACTTAGAATAATTACGTTATTTATTTCAATAATTAGTCTAACTGACTTAGGATATTTTCGTATACCATATGCGTTATCGAGTCATAATAGTTATATTCACGCAACATGTTCGCAATGATGACTCTGAGAGCTTGACCACTGAAGCTACAGTCCTGAGAGAACATTGTGAATACATTAAAATCACGAATACAATTACGCTAAAGAATTAGTTAAGAACATAGTGAATACATTAAAATCACGAATACAATTACGCTGAAGAATTAGTTAAGAACATAGTGAATACATTAAAATCACGAATACAATTACGCTAAAGAATTAGTTAAGAACATAGTGAATACATTAAAATCACGAATACAATCACGCTAGAGAATTAGTTTAACCGCGAACATAGTGAATATAATAACATTGCGAATATTTTATAGAGGAGTACTTCAATTTGTCCACCGAAGAGTTGCGGAACGTTCAGGCTGGATCTATCAAGGAAGTCATTACTCGTTGGTGAACCACTGGCTGACCACTGCGAACACAACGGGACGAGGCTGCGTCTCTCTTCCCCAATTATCCTTTCCTCAATTTCTTAACTTATTCTCATCCCCCTGGGAGCGGGAGCGGACTAGATCCGAATCCGCCTGGGTTATCTTTTCCTCAGTTTCCCCACTTTATTCTCATCCCCCTGGGAGTGGGAGCGGACTAGATCCGAATCCGCCTGGGTTATCTTTTCCTCGTTTCCTCCCTTATTCTCATCCCCCTGGGAGTGGGAGCGGACTGGATCCGAATCCGCCTAGGTTATCCTTCCCTCCATGCTCACCCCCCTGGGAGTGGGAGCGGACTAGATCCGAATCCGCCTGGGTTATCTTTTCCTCGCTTCCCCAATTTATTCTCGTCACCCTCGGGAGTGCAAACTGGACGCACCCTCGACGTGACCACACAGTGGCTGACCGGAATACGCCTCAGCGAGCCGTGGTGCTTTCATTCACCTAAGAACCCACGCATAATTACTATTTCATATCGGCCACATCATAAAGGAGTAAGTTACTCGTGCGAGACGAAACATCGCGATTTGCTATTCACGTAAGGTCGTTTATCCCTAACCCTACAGTAATTTTCTACGTAGAATCCCTTTCCATAATTATAATTGTCCTTTCCTTTCCTTACCTCCTCGGCGTGCGCGAATCTAGCATTCGACCCCGAGGCTCCTTTTCCCTTTGTAGTAATTCATTCCTTCCCCCTCGGCGTGCGCGAATCTAGCATTCGACCCCGAGGTTCCCTTTCCCTTTGTAGTTATTTTTCCATTCCTCCTCGGCGTGCGCGAATCTAGCATTCGACCCCGATGCTTCCTTTCCCTTTGTAGTTATTTTTCCATTCCTCCTCGGCGTGCGCGAATCTAGCATTCGACCCCGAGGCTCCTTTTCCCTTTGTAGTAATTCATTCCTTCCCCCTCGGCGTGCGCGAATCCTGCATTCGACCCCGAGGAACCCTGTTCCTATCGTAATTATTCTCCCCTGCACAAAAGGCGGATCTTTTAGTTGCCTACAGATTACCTCGACTGAGAATCCGAATGTTACGTCCCGGCTCGGCCTTAGAATAAGAAGACTAAATCCTCTGTCTAACTGCGCGATTCGCGGTTTTAACGTAATTTCAAATAAATAATTAAGTCCACGAGGCTCGTACGTCGCTCGTCTGACGGGTCCTAAATGCGTGCGAGAGGGAGACGCGGAGAACTCTTAATAATCATGTAATACTCAATTGAACTACTGCAAATCATTATCGATCTCGCGTATGTCGTATTAGTTCTTGGCGCGACCGCTCCGCGTCTTTGAACTGCGTGTCCCTTCCGGGCGCAGCCTGGAACGTGACAATAATGGTTGACTCTGTCAAAGGCTTTCTTGAAGTCGAAATACACTGAGTCCGTTTGTAAGCCACAGCCCAATGAATTGAAAAGGTCGTTGCAGTACACCGTAAGATTTGTTGAGGTGGAGCGTCCTCTTATGAAACCGTGTTGGTGTTCGTTACAAATGGTTGATACTAGTGGGTGCAGCTTTGTGGATATAATTCCTTCGAAAATCTTTGCCATTGTGTTCAAAACAGATACCGGTCTGTAATTTGATACTATTGATCTGGTTCCTGACTTAAATATTGGAGTGATTACACTCTCTTTCCATACTCTTGGGAAACAACCAGTGCTAAGTGATAGATTAAAAATTATCCACAGGGGTCTTGCTAGGACAAATTTGCACTTTTTAAATATGATAGGTGGAATTCCGTCAGAGCCTGGAGACTTGTTAATGTTGGTACGCTCGATTTCTTTCAGAACATCGCTATTGTTACGTCCCGGCCCTAAGGTGGGACGCAACGTAGGGATCTTGCCACGTCACCCAGCCCGCCGCTGCAACAACTTGCTGAGGACCGTAATTTCTCCGGGGAGAGGAGGCATGTCGAGGAAGGAAAAAGGATATTGGAGTTTGGATGTGCGTTTCGTCTCGGAATCGACCGCCTAGACTCATCAGTAGGGCTGCAGTCGATTCCTGCCCCAGACGCAAGGATTTAGGATCGGAACTTATATATATATATGAAGTGGCCAAGGGGCGACCACTTGCGCGAAGACGACGACGACGATGGCGACCTGGTGGCGAATCCTGTGTCACGTTCCAGGTTACTTCCGGAAGAGACATACTGTACGCACGCAGGATGAGGAACGGAAATTGAATGGGGAAGGTGAACGTAGGTTCTCGGGGTCGAATTCAAGATTCGCGCACGCCGAGAGGAAAGGTAAGTAGAGAAAAGGAAGAATCTCGGGGTCGAATGCAAGATTCGCGCACGCCGAGAGGAAAGGTAAGTAGAGAAAAGGAAGAATCTCGGGGTCGAATGCAAGATTCGCGCACGCCGAGAGGAAAGGTAAGTAGAGAAACGAAAGGAAATACCTCGGGGTCGAATGCAAGATTCGCGCACGCCGAGAGGAAAGGTAAGTAGAGAAAGGAAAGGAAATACCTCGTTTGACTAGTGATGGGTTGGAGTAATAAGAGAGTTCGTTTGTTCACAGGTAATCGATGATGAGAAGCGCAACATAAGGTAAGTACCTCGTTTGACTAGTGATGGGTTGGAGTAATAAGAGAGTTCGTTTGTTCACAGGCAGTGGATATAGTTAATAAAAGAAGAAAAATGTGAGCCGACATGCGGCAAAAAATGACGGCACGTCACACCTCCCCCCTTATTTTAAGAAATGCCTGCATTTCTTTAGCGGGAGACGTGGCTTGAACGAAAAATAACCTTTTCCCTTAATCCTGTATTCGTAGCAGGTAAACGATATGCAATGAAATTGTTTTCCCTTATGTATTCCCTATTTATGTATGTTTAAATAAAATAAAAGCTTGTTTTCGTTTATTGCTTTTGCGTTGTGATTTCATAAAATAATTATAACCTTGCCTGATAACTAAAGTTATATTTTTTTTTTTTTATTATTGTATCAGAGTAAAGCAAATCAGTGTAAAATTAAGCTATTTCTCCTTAATTAGACGGATTAAAATTGAGGGTGGAGTATTTCGGAACGAACCGTCTTTGTTTTCTCTCGTTGTTAGTAGGAGATATATTGATTATACTATAATTATTTTCATTAGTTGAACGAAATGAACTTAGTAATTGTTTTGAAAAGAATAAAAGTTTAACATGTTAGAATGATTAATAAGAAGGTAAGTATTGCATGATAAAAATAAAATAAAATGGATATATTTGTGGGCTCAGTAAATGGTGGACGTCGCATTGCCGCAGGGGCAGTCCAGCGATTACATCACAGCTCCGATTTTAAATGATTTGCTTTCTTTTTGTGTTTTTCAATTTTTTGTTATAGTAGGTTAACTTAGGCTTAGCAAAAATTAAATTTAGGAATAAGTAATAGTGTTAATAATTAAGTAGGGTAGATATAAGGAAGATTAATATAATATGAATTAAACGTAGGATTAATTAATAAGGTTAAATAATTAAAGTAAATCGTTAAAGTCGAGCAGGATGTCGAGCCACTCAGGCTGCGCCGATTCCTGTTCGACTGGAGGAGCATTTGGGGTATGCGCGGGGGTGAAGTGTATGTCGCACACTTCAAATAATACCGATTCCTCTAAAGCGCCGTGCTCCACTCGGAAGGCGGTGGAGGTGTCCAACACTTCAATGACTGGCGGGGGTGGAGGAATCGTCGCCTCTAGATGTCCCAAGGATCGTTTAAAATGCTCGTCGACGGCGGTGGCTGCGTCGCCTTCGCGGTAAGTCATAATTGTGCAAGTGTCACTTACAACTTCCACGCGAGTCTCGGTTTTCGCCTGTTCCGTGGTCGGTACGGTGGCGGTTCTCGTGGGCGATTCCATTACCGGGGCTTCCGCGTTGGCCGGGGACCGTACAAACGAAATTTTTCTTCTGGCCGGCAAAATTTCGTCCACTAGAATTTTAGGGAGCGCCTTACGGCGTGTTAATCGTGGAATTTTCTTCCTGGCTGCGCGGCAGTAAGTGCCGGCAGCCTTGCACCGTTTTCGGTTGCGGTTGTTTCCGGGCATGGTTGTACTCGAATGGTGGAACACGTGGCGCGGACTCGCACTTATAGGAGAGTTGGAATGCGAAGAATGTTAGTATGCTAGGAATGCTAAGAATTTTGGTATGCCAGGAATGCTAAGAATGTTGGTATGCCAGGAATGCTAAGAATGTTGGTATGCCAGGAATGTCGCGTATTTCTGCAGTGGTTCTCAACCTATTGTGACTTTTATCGAAATATTATTAGTGTGGCGGGTTGGCTAAGGTTTAACACAACTATATATGTATATACATTCGTTTCACTTCGTAATCCTAAGTTATATTTACATGACTGATATATACATATACGCCTATATATGTATCTTATTATTTTTGTTTGTTTTCTCTCTCTTTTTTTTTGTTAAATTACGTCTAATAAAAGTTATTAATTTTAATGTAAGTTAAATAAGATATCAATTTTTATGTAAGTGTAATTTTTTAGAGTATATAGTGTATAGGTATAAGGGGAGGAGCGATATCCGAAGGGATATCGACGCGTGTTGATAGTTTGTGTTAAATTTTTGCAAGTGCGAGACTGTGATGAAGAGCGATAAGGGGGAGGGGCGATATTCAAGGGGATATCGACGTGCGGTGTTAATTCAGATTTGATCCTGAGAATTATTTTGGAGAAAATTAGAAATACCGTCTGAAAGAAATGAAAATTAAAAGGGGGGGAGAAAAAGGGGGAGCGATATCCAAGAGGATATCGACACGTAGAATTTAATTGGTGTTTCAAGAATTGTCGTGGGTAAATTTAGTGCTACTAGCGGTATGTAAAAAGGGGGAAAGGGGGGAGCGATATCCAAGAGGATATCGACACGTGTTGATTTTTAGTGGGTGATTTTCCGCGCTTTGTTCGCATGAATAACCTTGTAGCCGTTATTCCACGAAATCTTTAGGTTGTGCTGAGGAAGTACTTCAATGACCTTGTGCGGGCCAGTGTAATGATCCGCGAATTTACCCTTGCGGCTATTTTTTATTACAAAGACCTCGTCTCCGGCTTGGAAGGTTTCCTCGTTTATACGACGATCGTAATACATTTTGTACCTTTCTTTAGCGCGTTTTAATCTATCCGCGGCGAGATTTTGTAATTCATTAATGCACTCCGTTAATCGCGAGAGGTAACCCCCGTAGGTTTCGTCGTCTGGGGGTTCGACCGGCCGCTGTTGGGCAGGGACCCGTGCTATTTTTCCGAAGACTAATTCATGTGGAGTATAGCCCGTACCTTCACGGAAACTCGTATTGTAGGAGAATGCCGCGAGATCGGTCCAGCTATCCCAATCGTCGTTTTGACTCACGTACATTTTCAAACATTCTACTAACACTATATGGGATCTTTCTAAGGATCCATTTGATTGGGGATGGAACGCGGTGGTCTTACATTGCGCGATCCTGAATTTACGGGCAATGGTTTTCATAAACGTGCGCCGAATCGGCATATTAAATTCCTTATGAAGGCGTCGGCAACTTCCAGGGAGGTGGTGCCCTTCAGTGGTGCGCATACAAAGTATTTCGTGAGCAGATCTTGCATCGTTAATATGTATGTATTCCCGGATGGTGATATAGGGAGAGGACCTACTATGTCCATACCGATCTTGTCGAATGCTGCCCCAGGGGTGTCGGTTAAAATCATTGGTTGTCGAGTTTTGACCCGTACTAATTTCTTTTTCTGGCACAGCATGCAACTTTTTATGTATATCCTCACTTGTTGCTTCAATCCTTGCCAGTAATAATTTTGGCGGATTCTTTTTATCGTTTTTGTTACTCCTCTGTGTCCTCCTACGGCTGAAGAGTGGTTGTCTTGAATAATGGGTAACCTTAGAATTGCGTCGGGTATTTGCACCGTTTGCGTGCAAATGGTTAGTTGTAAGTTTTCCTCTATTAGTTTAGAGCGTATTTCGTATATTATTTCTTCCCAGGTGAAGGTTCCAATTTGCGGAGTTTTTGCGATGCTTGCTGCTGACAATCGCAATTCTCGTACGACGTCCTTCAATGAATCAGTAGCGCTATGGAAGATTCCTGGATCCACTGGGAAGTTGGCTTTCTCCTTGACGACTAAGCCAATGACCGTTTTTCCTCTGTGTTTCAGTACGCGTGCTCGCCCGAGCGTGAGGTCTCTTCTAATAGGGAGATCTGCGTACTTTCTTAGATTCTCTCCTCCATTGTCACAGGGGTTGCCATCTGCGGCCAAAAAGATTATTACGGTCCCGTGTTGGACGACCAAGGGGTCCGGACTGACACGAATGGTGCCGCTGTGGTTCTGGTTTTGCGGAGTGGTTTCCGGTTGGTCGCTATCCGTGAGGCCATCGTCCGATTCTCCTGTAGAGTCGTCGTCTATACTGACGGGGAGATTAGGAGGCGTATCAGTTCCTTCTTCTGGATGCATTTCGGTTCGACTGATAGGCTGAAATTCTGGTTCAGCTCTGCTGGTGGATGGCGTATTGCGGACTGATTGTAGCGGTGGCGTCGGTTCCGTGTCCGAGATATCTTCGTGTTGTGGTCTTCTCGGAGGGTTGGGGTGACTAAAAATAGGTTCGTCCGAGTCTGTAGAGCTTTCTCGTCCTGTTTCCCAATGCAAATGTACGGGTCCGTGATATCTGGGCCGTTTTCTGTTTTCAGGTCCGAGGAATAGTTCTGTGTCTGAGTCGGAACTCGATCGTGGGCGGATAGGACAGGTAACTAATTGGCATTTACAGGGTTGTAATTTTAGGTTAGCTTCGCGCAGCCTATTGGCGAGCCTTCGAAATTTGATTTCGTGTTCACTAATTGAACTGCAATAGATAACAATATCATCTAAGTAGACGAACATTTCGGACCCTTGCAGCCCTGAAAGGACGTGATCCATAAGTCGCTGGAACGTCGCGGGTGCGTTGCGTAATCCGAAGGGCATTCTTGAGAATTCGTAATGCCCGTGTGGGGCCGAGAACGCAGTTTTCTGCGCGTGTTCTGGTTTCATAGGGATTTGGTGAAAACCAGAAACAAGATCGAACACTGAAAAATACTTGGCGCTGCCGAGCTGATCAAGTATATCTATGATATTTGGGAGCGGGTACGCGTCTGGAACTGTTTTTTGATTAAGCTGGCGATAGTCAATTACCATTCTCCATTTTCGTTTCCCGTCGGCTCCTGGCTTTTTTGGAACTATCCAGAGAGGCGAACTGTACGGGGAGACGGATGGTTTGATAATTTCCTTCTTCAGCAGTTCCTCCATTTGTGTACGGATTTCTGCCTTGTGAATAGGAGGGAAGCGGTATTGTTTAGTAAACACGGGAATCGAGTCTGTGGTTTCTATGGAGTGGCTAATGGCGTGCGTATGGCCTAGGGGTTCGCTGGGCAAGTGGAATACGTCTTCGTATTTACTGACGAGTTGTCGGACGTGATCTTCTTCTTCCCGATTGAGGTCCTTCGGGGATATGAGGTCAAGTATCTCTGCAACTCGTGTTTGTTGGGTGAGCTCGTCCCTGTAAGGGGCTTCGGCGGGTGTGGACCCTTGTAATCCTTCTGTGGGGTTAATTTGGTGTGCTACCTTCTGATCCGCAATTAGGCATCCGAGGGGTGTGGACCTTTGTCCGTTTCGCTGGGTTCTTCCCTCTATGAGGGTTTCGCTAAGGGGGGTGGGCCGGTTGCCCGTTTGAGAATTGGGGTTCATCGTGTCTTCGGTTTGCTTCGAAGTCACGGTTTCCTCGGTATGCTTCACTTGAGGGTACGTTGTGGGAGCTTCTTCAAATTTTTCCAGCTGGACTGGGGGTATCTGGATACTCGCCGGTTGCTCATTGGTGTTAATGATTCGTATGTTTGCCTTGCCATCCTGGTTTCGCACTAGGGCTTGTCCTGCGTATAGCCCTTCTCCTATGTCTATGAGTGGAATATATCCTTCCTCGATTTCAGGGTTAGTAACTGTCGCTTGTGCGACCACGCTGGTTCTCGGGGGTACTGTTACTTCCTCGATTTTGTTGAAAGGGACGAAATAGCCATTAAACGCTAGCCATCTGTTTTTGAAATCCACCGTTACTCCGCTTTCGGTTAGGAATCCCGAACCCAATAACCCTTGATAGCGTAGGGGTATAGTGTCTTCAACGACGTGAAATTGTACGGGGTAGTTGAATAAATTTGCTGTGAGGGTGCCTAGGGTGGGCACCATGTTTTCGGTGATTCCGATTAAATCGATTACGTTGTCCCTGTCGATCTCGCAGGGCGTCGTGATGCACGATTGTTTTATTAAGTTTACCTCTGTCCCCGTGTCGATCATCAAGTCCGTGGGAAAGTTTAATTGCGGGCTGCGGACGTTGATGGAGGGAACATTGTTGTAGGGGGAGAGGTGCACCTTGGCGATTCTGGGCCGAGTTGGTTCGTAGGCCGGAATGTATTTATCGGGTGTGCATTTGTCCTGCCCATTCCACGAGGCGCTTCCCTGTAATCTCGTGGGGGCTGGTCGTTTCCCGACATGTTTTGATCGCGCATTTTCTTACGGCATTCCGCGGCCAAGTGCCCTATTCTCCCGCAGTAGTTGCAGGATCGCGTCTCAGGTCGACGTGGCGTATTATGATCCGTCGTTGGGTGTAGACGGTCGAAACCTCTTTCGCTATATCGTTCCGGGACCCGCGCAAGGGGCGGATGATTATTAGTCGGGTAGGTCCTGCACGATCGCGCGTCGTGTTCTTCCCGATTGCATAGTTGGCATAGAGTGCGGTGTGTCCTTTCTCCCATAAACCGGCGGTGATCGCGCTCGATCAATTTCGCTACTCGGACCGCTCTGTCGGATGCTTCATCCAAGGACGTCAATGTCGTGGGGTCCATCTGAGTGCGCATTGAAAGGGGAAGTCCGTCTAAAAATGATCTTAACGCTAGCTGATCGACATCGTATAACGCCGTCCTTGAGTTTCGATGATAATCAGCGTCTTCGTCGGTGATGGCGAATTTCAAGTCTTTTACTCTTGAAATATAATCCAATATGTGCTCATTTCTTCCAATTATGATGTTAGCTAGTTCGCCGCGGTAGTGATCGGAAGTTTTAGCGGGGGCGAACACCGTTTTTAGTCTGCCGATGAATGCGTTAACCGTATCAAAGCAGTAATCCTCCACGACCAAGTACGCGTGGTTTTGTAAACGGTTCCTTAATAAGCGCGCTAACTGAGGTTCGGACGCGGGAGGGATCATTTCTCGAGCTCGTCTGCACGCTCTCGCAAATTGCAGGATCGACATGTTATGTCCATCGAAGCGCGGTACCGTCTCGACGGCATCCTTCAGAGTGACCTGAAGTTTTCCGTACATTGTCGGATCGATAAACGCGTCGTTACGCGGGTTTCCTTCGCGGTAACCGGAGGCAGGGGTTTCAAAATGTGTTTTAATGCGCTGTTTTCTTGTTTGCGCATCCACTGCGTCCTGCAGACAGGCTATTTGTTTTGCGAGGTTTTCCAACCCGGAGGCGGTTTGGTGTGTTTGTTCTTCCTGCACCAAATCGTCGGCTGGACTAACAGGTCGCATTTGCTTGTTCATGAATAATTCGTAATGCTCTTCGATTTGAGCTTGTTTTTCGCGCAGGAGATTCAATTTATCTTGCAACGCGGCGGTCGACGCGTCGATGGCTCTGTTAGCATCCTCGACGGGGGTAGCGAGGGGGTTGGGTTTTTTATGTATATGGGTATTTTATGTATATGGTTGAGCGAGATGAACAAATGTATATATATATTAATTTTATATGCGCGAGGGCCTGTGATATGGCGGGTTATCTATTCGAAGGTGATTAATTTTCAGAACACGTATCAAAAATTTGATATTAAAGCGTTTCAAGTTTCAATTGGCGTTTTTAGAGAGCGATTGTGGGGTTGATTTTCGAATATCCCACCGCTGTCACCAGTTTAATATGTCACGTTCCAGGTTACTTCCGGAAGAGACATACTGTACGCACGCAGGATGAGGAACGGAAATTGAATGGGGAAGGTGAACGTAGGTTCTCGGGGTCGAATTCAAGATTCGCGCACGCCGAGAGGAAAGGTAAGTAGAGAAAAGGAAGAATCTCGGGGTCGAATGCAAGATTCGCGCACGCCGAGAGGAAAGGTAAGTAGAGAAAAGGAAGAATCTCGGGGTCGAATGCAAGATTCGCGCACGCCGAGAGGAAAGGTAAGTAGAGAAAGGAAGAATCTCGGGGTCGAATGCAAGAGTCGCGCACGCCGAGAGGAAAGGTAAGTAGAGAAAGGAAAGGAAATACCTCGGGGTCGAATGCAAGATTCGCGCACGCCGAGAGGAAAGGTAAGTAGAGAAAGGAAAGGAAATACCTCGGGGTCGAATGCAAGATTCGCGCATGCCGAGAGGAAAGGTAAGTAGAGAAAGGAAGAATCTCGGGGTCGAATGCAAGATTCGCGCACGCCGAGAGGAAAGGTAAGTAAAGGAAAAGGAATACCTCGGGGTCGAATGCAAGATTCGCGCACGCCGAGAGGAAAGGTAAGTAGAGAAAGGAAAGGAAATACCTCGGGGTCGAATGCAAGATTCGCGCACGCCGAGAGGAAAGGTAAGTAAAGGAAAAGAAAGAATCTCGGGGTCGAATACAAGATTCGCGCACGCCGAGAGGAAAGGTAAGTAAAGGAAAAGGAAGAATCTCGGGGTCGAATACAAAATTCGCGCACGCCGAGAGGAAAGGTAAGTAGAGAAAGGAAAGGAAATACCTCGGGGTCGAATGCAAGATTCGCGCACGCCGAGAGGAAAGGTAAGTAGAGAAAGGAAAGGAAATACCTCGGGGTCGAATGCAAGATTCGCGCACGCCGAGAGGAAAGGTAAGTAGAGAAAGGAAGAATCTCGGGGTCGAATGCAAGATTCGCGCACGCCGAGAGGAAAGGTAAGTAAAGGAAAAGGAATACCTCGGGGTCGAATGCAAGATTCGCACACGCCGAGAGGAAAGGTAAGTAGAGGAAGGAAAGGAAATACCTCGGGGTCGAATGCAAGATTCGCGCACGCCGAGAGGAAAGGTAAGTAAAGGAAAAGGAAGAATCTCGGGGTCGAATACATGATTTGCGCACGCCGAGAGGAAAGGTAAGTAAAGGAAAAGGAAAGGAAAAGGAAGTTAGGAGTGCCGTACTATTACTGCGGAAGGATTGATCTGCAGCAATACCAATTCCTCGGATTCCAAACAATATTGAGAAATGCGAACGAAATCTCCTAGAGAACGAAGTAATAAAACCACTCACCGAGCTGCAATGTCGTGTTTGCGATCCTCGGGTAGACACTTATAATTGCTACCATCGGGTGACCACCTCGAGTACGTGTCCCGATTGTACTTGCCGCAGCTCTTCCTCTGTTATTTCGAAGTACTGTTCTGTGCACTCTGCGAACTGAGATGCTGGACGGATGGAGGAGATTTCGGTGTTGCAGTGTGCACAAATGGAAATGCGTTGGGCTTCTTCCCAAATATCGTAAGGGAGCTGCATTCGATAAATAATGCTGTGGTGCTGCGCGAAAGTTTCTTGAGGTTCACTGGCTTATTGTATTTATTAGAATAAGTCAAGAATACTTCGAAGTTCGTTGAGGTATTTATTGAAATAATCGTGAAATAATTCTATGTTCCTTAAGGTATTTATTGAAATAAATCGTGAAATTATTCTAAGTTCTTTAAGGTATTTATCGAAATAAATCGTGAAATTATTCTATGTTCCTTAAGCTATTTATTGAAATAAATCGTGAAATAATTCTATGTTCCTTAAGGTATTTATTGAAATAAATCGTGAAATTATTCTAAGTTCCTTAAGGTATTTATCGAAATAAATCGTGGAATTATTCTAAGTTCCTTAAGGTATTTATCGAAATAATTCACTGTATGATTCTAAAATCAAGACCGGTATATCAACGTTCACTGTCACTTGTAGATTGATTCACTGATGTGTAGGCGCTTGCTGCCACTCGAAGACTGATCGATTATTCAGGTGGTGCCGGCTTATTTATACCCATCCATGGAATCTCTGGTATGCGAGGAATGTCTGGTATGCGTGGTATGTCTGGTATGCGTGGTATGCGTGGTATGTTGACTGCTGCTGGAGTCGATTGCTCTGGAATGCCAGTGATCCTCAACCTGCAGGGGTTCTCCATTGTACCGAGATTGGTTAAAATAAATTATATTAGTTAAAGGTTGTTTGATGATATCATTTTGTAATAGAATATTTTAATAAATTGTATTGGTTAATTATGAGTCTTTTGTATTGTAGGTTCGGGTGTGTTATTTGATTTGATCATATTGCAGCGATATACTCGAGAGGATTCGAAAGGGGTTTTCTTCCTCGTGGAGTGAGGGCTTCTCTTGGGACGCAAAAGGGGTTTCTTCCTCGTGGAGTGAGGGCTTCTCTTGGGACGCGAAAGGGGTTTCTTCCTCGTGGAGTGAGGGCTTCTCTTGGGACGCAAAAGGGGTTTCTTCCTCGTGGAGTGAGGGCTTCTCTCGAGTGTCGTTGTTCTTCGTTTAAGGTAATGATGTTTTGTGTAGTGATGAGTTGGAATAATGAGAGATTTTATTTGTTTGCAGGTAGTCGGTGATGAGAAGAGAAATATAAGGTGAGTATCTTATGAGAGGAGTTTGTTCGAAAGCAGTCGATGATGAGAAATGTAATGTAAGGTAAGTATCTCGTTTGACTAGTGATGGGTTGGAGTAATTAGAGAGTTATTTGTTGACAGGCAGTCGATGATGAGAAGCGCAACATAAGGTAAGTACCTCGTTTGACTAGTGATGGGTTGGAGTAATAAGAGAGTTCGTTTGTTCACAGGTAATCGATGATGAGAAGCGCAACATAAGGTAAGTACCTCGTTTGACTAGTGATGGGTTGGAGTAATAAGAGAGTTCGTTTGTTCACAGGCAGTGGATATAGTTAATAAAGGAAGAAAAATGTGAGCCGACATGCGGCAAAAAATGACGGCACGTCACACCTGCGTACCAACTTCAGGCGCTTTGAATTAGAATTAGAAGAGGAACGTATGGAGGGCGTTCTCTTTTACCGACGACGATCCAAATCAATACGTCGAAGGCGATGCCGGCAGACGTCACACTATTGCGATTGCGACTATTGCGACGCCTGGGAACTGAATCTTTAGTTGTTGTCGATGCAGATCGATTGGAAATGTCGAATATCGCGTTTTCCAAGCTATACCAGTGCATTTTCAATAAGAAGGACTATCGCGACGCCTGGGAACTGAATCTTTAGCTGTTGTCGATCCAAATCGATTGAAATGTCGAATATCGCGTTTTCCAAGCTATACCAGTGCATTTTCAATAAGAAGGACTATCGCGACGCCTGGGAACTGAATCTTTAGCTGTTGTCGATGCAGATCGATTGGAAATGTCGAATATCGCGTTTGCCAAGCTCTACGAGTGAATTTTCAATAAGGACTATTGCGACGCCTGGGAACTGAATCATTAGCTGTTGTCGATGCAGGTCGATTGGAGATGTCGAATATCGAGGTTTCCAAGCTCAACGAGTGAATTTTCAATAAGAAGGACTATTGCGACGCCTGGGAACTGAATCTTTAGCTGTTGTCGATCCAAATCGATTGAAATGTCGAATATCGCGTTTGCCAAGCTCTACGAGTGAATTTTCAATAAGGACTATTGCGACGCCTGGGAACTGATTCTATAGCTGTTGTCGATGCAGATCGATTGGAAATGTCGAATATCGCGTTTGCCAAGCTCTACGAGTGAATTTTCAATAAGGACTATTGCGACGCCTGGGAACTGAATCTTTAGCTGTTGTTGATGCAGATCGATTGGAAATGTCTAATATCGGATTTTCCATGCTATAGGAGTGTATTTTTGATAATAAAGACTATTGCGACGCCTGGGAACTGAATCTTTAGCTGATGTCGATGCAGATCGATTGGATATGTTGAATATCGCATTTTCCATGCTATACGGGTGTATTTTCAATATGAAGGACTATCGCGACGCCTGGGAACTGAATCTTTAGCTGTTGTCGATGCAGATCGATTGGAAATGTCGAATATCGCGTTTGCCAAGCTCTACGAGTGAATTTTCAATAAGGACTATTGCGACGCCTGGGAACTGAATCTTTAGCTGTTGTCGATCCAAATCGATTGAAATGTCGAATTTCGCGTTTTCCAAGCCATACCAGTGAATTTTCAATATGAAGGACTATTGCGACGCCTGGGAACTGAATCTTTAGCTGTTAATTTTCAATAAGGACTATTGCGACGCCTGGGAACTGAATCTTTAGCTGTTGTCGATGCAGATCGATTGGAAATGTCGAATATCGCGTTTGCCAAGCTCTACGAGTGAATTTTCAATAAGGACTATTGCGACGCTTGGGAACTGAATCTTTAGCTGTTATGATGCAGATCGATTGGAAATGTCTAATATCGGATTTTCCATGCTATAGGAGTGTATTTTTGATAATAAAGACTATTGCGACGCCTGGGAACTGAATCTTTAGCTGATGTCGATGCAGATCGATTGGATATGTTGAATATCGCATTTTCCATGCTATACGGGTGTATTTTCAATAAGAAGGACTATTGCGACGCCTGGGAACTGAATCTTTAGCTGTTGTCGATGCAGGTCGATTGGAAATGTCGAATATCGAGGTTTCCAAGCTCAACGAGTGAATTTTCAATAAGAAGGACTATTGCGACGTCTGGGAACTGAATCTTTAGCTGTTGTCGATGCAGATCGATTGGAAAAGTCGAAAATCGCATTTTCCATGCTATACGGGTGTATTTTTGATAATAAACGCTATGGCGACGCCTGGGAACTGAATCTATAGCTATTGTCGATGCAGTTCGATTGGAAATGTCGAATATCGCGTTTTCCAAGCTCTACGAGTGAATTTTCAATAAGGACTATTGCGACGCCTGGGAACTGAATCATTAGCTGTTGTCGATGCAGGTCGATTGGAGATGTCGAATATCAATGTTTCCAAGCTCAACGAGTGAATTTTCAATAAGAAGGACTATTGCGACGCCTGGGAACTGAATCATTAGCTGTTGTCGATGCAGGTCGATTGGAGATGTCGAATATCGAGGTTTCCAAGCTCAACGAGTGAATTTTCAATTAGAAGGACTATTGCGACGCCTGGGAACTGAATCTTTACCTGTTGTCGTTGCAGATCGATTGGAAATGTCGAATATCTCGTTTTCCAAGCTCTACGAGCGAATTTTCAAAAAGGACTATTGCGACGCCTGGGAACTGAATCTTTAGCTGTTGTCAAACCAAATCGATTGAAATGTCGAATATCGCGTTTTCCAAGCTATGCCAGTGAATTTTCAATAAGAAGGACTATCGCGACGCCTGGGAACTGAATCTTTAGCTGTTGTCGATGCAGATCGATTGGAAATGTCGTATATCGAGGTTTCCAAGCTCAACGAGTGAATTTTCAATAAGAAGGACTATTGCGACGCCTGGGAACTGAATCTTTACCTGTTGTCGTTGCAGATCGATTGGAAATGTCGAATATCGCGTTTTCCAAGCTCTACGAGTGAATTTTCAATAAGGACTATTGCGACGCCTGGGAACTGAATCTTTTGCTGTTGTTGATGCAGATCGATTGGAAATGTCTAATATCGGATTTTCCATGCTATAGGAGTGTATTTTTGATAATAAAGACTATTACGACGCCTGGGAACTGAATCTTTAGCTGTTGTTGATGCAGATCGATTGGAAATGTCTAATATCGGATTTTCCATGCTATAGGAGTGTATTTTTGATAATAAAGACTATTGCGACGCCTGGGAACTGAATCTTTAGCTGTTGACGATGCAGATCGATTGGCAATGTCGAATATCGCGTTTGCCAAGCTCTACGAGTGAATTTTCAATAAGGACTATTGCGACGCCTGGGAACTGAATCTTTAGCTGTTGTCGATGCAGATCGATTGGAAATGTCGAATATCGCGTTTGCCAAGCTCTACGAGTGAATTTTCAATAAGGACTATTGCGACGCCTGGGAACTGAATCTTTAGCTGTTGTTGATGCAGATCGATTGGAAATGTTGTCACGTTCCAGGTTACTTCCGGAAGAGACATACTGTACGCACGCAGGATGAGGAACGGAAATTGAATGGGGAAGGTGAACGTAGGTTCTCGGGGTCGAATTCAAGATTCGCGCACGCCGAGAGGAAAGGTAAGTAAAGGAACGGAAGAATCTCGGGGTCGAATGCAAGATTCGCGCACGCCGAGAGGAAAGGTAAGTAGAGAAAAGGAAGAATCTCGGGGTCGAATGCAAGATTCGCGCACGCCGAGAGGAAAGGTAAGTAAAGAAAGGAAGAATCTCGGGGTCGAATGCAAGATTCGCGCACGCCGAGAGGAAAGGTAAGTAGAGAAAAGGAAGAATCTCGGGGTCGAATGCAAGATTCGCGCACGCCGAGAGGAAAGGTAAGTAAAGGAACGGAAGAATCTCGGGGTCGAATGCAAGATACGCGCACGCCGAGAGGAAAGGTAAGTAAAGAAAGGAAAGGAAATACCTCGGGGTCGAATGCAAGATTCGCGCACGCCGAGAGGAAAGGTAAGTAAAGAAAGGAAAGGAAATACCTCGGGGTCGAATGCAAGATTCGCGCACGCCGAGAGGAAAGGTAAGTAAAGAAAGGAAAGGAAATACCTCGGGGTCGAATGCAAGATTCGCGCACGCCGAGAGGAAAGGTAAGTAAAGAAAGGAAAGGAAATACCTCGGGGTCGAATGCAAGATTCGCGCACGCCGAGAGGAAAGGTAAGTAAAGGAAAAGGAAGGGAAAGGAAGTTAGGAGTGCCGTACTATTACTGCGGAAGGATTGATCTGTAGCAATACCAATTCCTCGGATTCCAAACAATATTGAGAAATGTGAAAGAAATCTCGTAAGGAACGAAATAATAAAACGACTCACCGAGCTGCAATGTCGGGTTTGCGATCCTCGGGTAGACACGTATAATTTCTACCATCGGGTGAGCACCTCGAGTACTTGTCCCGATTGTACTTGCCACAGCTCTTCCGCTGTTATTTCGAAGTACTGTTCTGTGCACTCTGCGCACTGAGATGCTGGGCGGATGGAGGAGATTTCGTTGTTGCAGTGTGCACAAATGGAAATGCGTTGGGCTTCTTCGGCAGTGCTCATGTCATGCCAACCTCCTGATTGATATGCTTGTCCTTGTATGGGGGTCAACTGATTGTAACAGTTGATGCAAATTCGGCCCCAGCCGCTTATGTATATTCCTACTGTGGCGATAGTGGAACACCAAATGTCTAGCAGGGGTTTATAAATCTCTGGATAATCAGAGGGAAGGACACCGTCCCAGGGACCCTGAAATTCCTGGTCCTCCTCTTCTTCGGCTTCTTCCCAAATATTGTAAGGGAGCTGCATTCGATAAATAATGCTGTGGTGCTGCGCGAAAGTTTCTTGAGGTTCACTGGCTTATTGTATTTATTAGAATAAGTCAAGAATACTTCGAAGTTCGTTGAGGTATTTATTGAAATAATCGTGAAATAATTCTATGTTGCTTAAGGTATTTATTGAAATAAATCGTGGAATTAATTCTATGTTCCTTAAGGTATTTATTGAAATAAATCGTGAAATTATTCTAAGTTCTTTAAGGTATTTATCGAAATAAATCGTGGAATTATTCTATGTTCCTTAAGGTATTTATCGAAATAAATCGTGAAAGAATTCTATGTTCCTTAAGGTATTTATCGAAATAAATCGTGAAATAATTCTAAGTTCTTTAAGGTATTTATCGAAATAAATCGTGGAATAATTCTATGTTCTTTAAGGTATTTATCGAAATAAATCGTGAAATTATTCTAAGTGCTTTAAGGTATTTATCGAAATAAATCGTGGAATAATTCTATGTTCTTTAAGGTATTTATCGAAATAATTCACTGTATGATTCTAAAATCAAGACCGGTATATCAACGTTCACTGTCACTTGTAGATTGATTCACTGATGTGTAGGCGCTTGCTGCCACTCGAAGACTGAACGATTATTCAGGTGGTGCCGGCTTATTTATACCCATCCTTGGAATCTCTGGTATGCGAGGAATGTCTGGTATGCGTGGTATGTCTGGTATGCGTGGTATGCGTGGTATGTTGACTGCTACTGGAGTCGATTGCTCTGGAATGCCAGTGATCCTCAATCGGCAGGGGTTCTCCATTGTACCGAGATTGGTTAAAATAAATTATATTAGTTAATTACAATATTGTTATATGGTGAATTCGGATAGGTTGTTTGATGATATCGTTTTGTAATAAAATATTTTAATAAATTGTATTGGTTAATTATGCGTCTTTTGTATTGTAGGTTCGGGTGTGTTATTTGATTTGATCATATTGTAGCGATATACTCGAGAGGATTCGAAAGGGGTTTTCTTCCTCGTGGAGTGAGGGCTTCTCTTGGGACGCGAAAGGGGTTTCTTCCTCGTGGAGTGAGGGCTTCTCTTGGGACGCGAAAGGGGTTTCTTCCTCGTGGAGTGAGGGCTTCTCTTGGGACGCGAAAGGGGTTTCTTCCTCGTGGAGTGAGGGCTTCTCTCGAGTGTCGTTGTTCTTCGTTTAAGGTAATGGTGTTTTGTGTAGCGATGAGTTGGAATATTTAGAGATTTTATTTGTTTGCAGGTAGTCGGTGATGAGAAGAGAAATATAAGGTGAGTATCTTATGAGAGGAATTTATTTGTTCGAAAGCAGTCGATGATGAGAAATGTAATGTAAGGTAAGTATCTCGTTTGACTAGTGATGGGTAGGAGTAATAAGAGAGTTTATTTGTTCACAGGTAATCGGTGATGAGAAGCGCAACATAAGGTAAGTACCTCGTTTGACTAGTGATGGGTTGGAGTAATAAGAGAGTTTGTTTGTTCACAGGTAATCGGTGATGAGAAGCGCAGCATAAGGTAGGTACCTCGTTTGACTAGTGATGGGTTGGAGTAATAAGAGAGTTTGTTTGTTCACAGGCAGTGGATATAGTAAATAAAGGAAGAAAAATGTGAGCCGACATGCGGCAAAAATGACGGCACGTCACACCTCCCCCCTTATTTTAAGAAATGCCTGCATTTCTTTAGCGGGAGACGTGGCTTGAACGAAAAATAACCTTTTCCCTTAATCCTGTATTAGTAGCAGGTAAAGGATATTCAATGAAATTGTTTTCCCTTATGTGAAGTGAAATTTATGTATGTTTAAATAAAATAAAAGCTTGTTTCCGTTTATTGCTTTTGCGTTGTGATTTCATAAAATAATTATAACCTTGCCTGATAACTAAAAATATATATTTTTTTTTTTTTATTATTTTATCAGAGTAAAACAAATCAGTGTAAAATTAAGTTATTTCTCCTTAATTAGACGGATTAAAATTGAGGGTGGAGTATTTCGGAACGAACCGTCTTTGTTTTCTCTCGTTGTTAGTAGGAGATATATTGATTAAACTATAATTATTTTCATTAGTTGAACGAAATGAACTTAGTAATTATTTTGAAAAGAATAAAAGTTTAACATGTTAGAATGGTTAATAAGAAGGTAAGTATTGCATGATAAAAATAAAATAAAATGGATATATTGTGGGCTCAGTAAATGGTGGACGTCGCATTGCCGCAGGGGCAGTCCAGCGATTACATCACAGCTCCGTTTTTAAATGATTTGTTTTCTTTTTGTGTTTTTGAATTTTTTTTTTTGTTATAGTAGGTTAAGTTAGGCTTAGCAAAAATTAAATTTAGGAATAAGTAATAGTGTTAATAACTAAGTAGGGTAGATATAAGGAAGATTAATATAATATGAATTAAACGTAGGATTAATTAATAAGGTTAAATAATTAAAGTAAATCGTTAAAGTCGAACAGGATGTCGAGCCACTCAGGCTGCGCCGATTCCTGTTCGACTGGAGGAGCATTTGGGGTATGTGCGGGGGCGAAGTGTAAGTCGCACACTTCAAATAGTACCGATTCCTCTAAAGCGCCGTGCTCTACTCGGAAGGCGGTGGAGGTGTCCAACACTTCAATGACTGGCGGGGGTGGCGGAATCGTCGCCTGTAAGGCAAATTGAACCATTGCCGCCGGTTCCTGCGGGTGATGAACAGGTGGCATACTCACCTCTAGATGTGCCAGGGAACGTTTAAAATGATCGTCGACGGCGGTGGCTGCGTCGCCTTCGTGGTAAGTGATAATTGTGCAAGTGTCACTTACAACTTCCACGCGAGTCTCGGTTTTCGCCTGTTCCGTGGTCGGTACGGTGGCGGTTCTCGTGGGCGATTCCATTATCGGGGCTTCCGCGTTGGCCGGGGACCGTACAAACGAAATTTTTCTTCTGGCCGGCAAAATTTCGTCCACTAGAATTTTAGGGAGCGCCTTACGGCGTGTTAATCGTGGAATTTTCTTCCTGGCTGCGCGGCAATAAGTGCCGGCAGCCTTGCAGCGTTTTCGGTTGCGGTTGTTTCCGGGCATGGTTGTACTCGAATGGTGAAACACGTGGCGCGGACTCGCACTTATAGGAGAGTTGGAATGCGAAGAATGTTTGGTATGCCAGGAATGCTAAGAATGTTGGTATGCCAGGAATGTCGCGTATTTCCGCAGTGGTTCTCAACCTATTGTGACTTTTATCGAAATATTATTAGTGTGGCGGGTTGGCTAAGGTTTAACACAACTATATATGTATATACATTCGTTTCACTTCGTAATCCTAAGTTATATTTACATGACTGATATATACATATACGCCTATATATGTATCTTATTATTTTTGTTTGTTTCCTCTCTCTTTTATTGTTAAATTACGTCTAATAAAAGGTATTAATTTTAATGTAAGTTAAATAAGATATCAATTTTTATGTAAGTGTAATTTTTTAGAGTATAAGTGTATAGGTATAAGGGGAGGAGCGATATCCGAAGGGATATCGACGCGTGTTGATAGTTTGTATTAAATTTTCGCAAGTGCGAGACTGTGATTAAGAGCGATAAGGGGGAGGGGCGATATCCAAGGGGATATCGACGTGCGGTGTTAATTCAGATTTGATCCTGAGAATTATTTTGGAGAAAATTAGAAATACCGTCTGAAAGAAATGAAAATTAAAAGGGGGGGAGAAAAAGGGGGAGCGATATCCAAGAGGATATCGACACGTAGAATTTAATTGGTGTTTCAAGATTTGTCGTGGGTAAATTTAGTGCTACTAGCGGTATGTAAAAAAAGGGGGGAAAGGGGGAGCGATATCCAAGAGGATATCGACACGTGTTGATTTTTAGTAGGTGATTTTCCGCGCTTTGTTCGCATGAATAACCTTGTAGCTGTTATTCCACGAAATCTTTAGGTTGTGCTGAGGAAGTACTTCAATGACCTTGTGCGGGCCAGTGTAATGATCCGCGAATTTACCCTTGCGGCTATTTTTTATTACAAACACCTCGTCTCCGGCTTGGAAGGTTTCCTCGTTTATACGACGATCGTAATACATTTTGTACCTTTCTTTAGCGCGTTTTAATCTATCCGCGGCGAGATTTTGTAATTCATTAATGCACTCCGTTAATCGCGAGAGGTAACCCCCGTAGGTTTCGTCGTCTGGGGTTTCGACCGGCCGCTGTTGGGCGGGGACCCGTGCTATTTTTCCGAAGACTAATTCATGTGGAGTATAGCCCGTACGTTCATGGAAACTCGTATTGTAGGAGAATGCCGCGAGATCGGTCCAGCTATCCCAATCGTTGTTTTGACTCACGTACATTTTCAAAAATTCTACTAACACTATATGAGATCTTTCTAAGGATCCATTTGATTGGGGATGGAACGCGGTGGTCTTACATTGTGCGATCCTGAATTTACGGGCAATGGTTTTCATAAACGCGCTGATGAAGTTCGATCCTTGGTCGGTGAGAACGGCTTTTGGTGCGCCGAATCGGCATATTAAATTCTTTATGAAGGCGTCGGCAACTTCCAGGGAGGTGGTGCCCTTCAGTGGTGCGCATACAAAGTATTTTGTGAGCAGATCTTGCATCGTTAATATGTATGTATTCCCGGATGGTGATATAGGGAGAGGACCTACTATGTCCATACCGATCTTGTCGAATGCTGCCCCAGGGGTGTCGGTTAAAATCATTGGTTGTCGAGTTTTGACCCGTACTAATTTCTTTTTCTGGCACAGCATGCAACTTTTTATGTATATCCTCACTTGTTGCTTCAATCCTTGCCAGTAATAATTTTGGCGGATTCTTTTTATCGTTTTTGTTACTCCTCTGTGTCCTCCTACGGCTGAAGAGTGGTTGTCTTGAATAATGGGTAACCTTAGAATTGCGTCGGGTATTTGCACCGTTTGCGTGCAAATGGTTAGTTGTAAGTTTTCCTCTGTTAGTTTAGAGCGTATTTCGTATATTATTTCTTCCCAGGTGAGGGTTCCAATTTGCGGAGTTTTTGCGATGCTTGCTGCTGACAATCGCAATTCTCGTACGACGTCCTTCAATGAATCGGTAGCACTATGGAAGATTCCTGGATCCACTGGGAAGTTGGCTTTCTCCTTGACGACTAGGCCAATGACCGTTTTTCCTCTGTGTTTCAGTACGCGTGCTCGCCCGAGCGTGAGGTCTCTTCTAATAGGGAGATCTGCGTACCTTCTTAGATTCTCTCCTCCATTGTCACAGGGGTTGCCATCTGCGGCCAAAAAAATTATTACGGGCCCGTGTTGGACGACCAAGGGGTCCGGACTGACGCGAATGGTGCCGCTGTAGTTCGGGTTTTGCGGAGTGGTTTCCGGTTGGTCGCTATCCGTGAGGCCATCGTCCGATTCTCCTGTAGAGTCGTCGTCTATACTGACGGGGAGATTAGGAGGCGTATCAGTTCCTTCTTCTGGATGCATTTCGGTTCGGCTGATAGGCTGAAATTCTGGTTCAGCTCTGCTGGTGGATGGCGTATTGCGGACTGATTGTAGCGGTGGCGTCGGTTCCATGTCCGAGATATCTTTGTGTTGGAGTCTCCTCGGAGGGTTGGGGTGACTAAAAATAGGTTCGTCCGAGTCTGTAGAGCTTTCTCGTCCTGTTTCCCAATGCAAATGTTCGGGTCCATGATATCTGGGCCGTTTTCTGTTTTCAGGTCCGAGGAATAGTTCTGCGTCTGAGTCGGAACTCGATCGTGGGCGGATAGGACAGGTAACTGCTGTCGTTTTTTCGGGGGGATTACGGGAGAGCGCGTCGGCTACCTTATTAGATTTCCCCGGTTGGTATTGTTTAGTAAACGCGGGAATCGAGTCTGTGGTTTCTATGGAGTGGCTAATGGCGTGCGTATGGCCTAGGGGTTCGCTGGGCAAGTGGAATACGTCTTCGTATTTACTGACGAGTTGTCGGACGTGATCTTCTTCTTCCCGATTGAGGTCCTTCGGGGATATGAGGTCAAGTATCTCTGCAACTCGTGTTTGTTGGGTGAGCTCGTCCCTGTAAGGGGCTTCGGCGGGTGTGGACCCTTGTAATCCTTCTGTGGGGTTAATTTGGTGTGCTACCTTCTGATCCGCAATTAGGCATCCGAGGGGTGTGGACCTTTGTCCGTTTCGCTGGGTTCTTCCTTCTATGAGGGTTTCGCTAAGGGGGGTGGGCCGGTTGCCCTTTTGAGAATTGGGGATCATCGTGTCTTCGGTTTGCTTCGAAGTCACGGTTTCCTCGGTATGCTTCACTTGGGGGTACGTTGTGGGAGCTTCCTCAAATTTTTCCAGCTGGACTGGGGGTATCTGGATACTCGCCGGTTGCTCATTGGTGTTAATGATTCGTATGTTTGCCTTGCCATCCTGGTTTCGCACTAGGGCTTGTCCTGCGTATAGCCCTTCTCCTATGTCTATGCGTGGAATATATCCTTCCTCGATTTCAGGGTTAGTAATTGTCGCTTGTGCGACCACGCTGGTCCGCGGGGGTACTGTTACTTCCTCGATTTTGTTGAAAGGGACGAAATTGCCATTAAACGCTAGCCATCTGTTTTTGAAATCCACCGTTACTCCGCTTTCGGTTAGGAATCCCGAACCCAATAACCCTTGATAGCGTAGGGGTATAGTGTCTTCAACGACGTGAAATTGTACGGGGTAGTTGAATAAATTTGCTGTGAGGGTGCCTAGGGTGGGCACCATGTTTTCGGTGATTCCGATTAAATCGATTACGTTGTCCCTGTCGATCTCGCAGGGCGTCGTGATGCTCGATAGTTTTATTAAGTTTACCTCTGCTCCCGTGTCGATCATCAAGTCCGTGGGAAAGTTTAATTGCGGGCTGCGGACGTTGATGGAGGGAACATTGTTGTAGGGGGAGAGGTGCACCTTGGCGATTCTGGGCGGAGTTGGTTCGTAGGCCGGAATGTATTTATCGGGTGTGCATTTGTCCTGCCCATTCCACGAGGCGCTTCCCTGTAATCTCGTGGGGGCTGGTCGTTTCCCGACATGTTTTGATCGCGCATTTTCTTACGGCATTCCGCGGCCAAGTGCCCTATTCTCCCGCAGTAGTTGCAGGTTCGCGTCTCAGGTCGACGTGGCGTATTATGATCCGTCGTTGGGTGTAGACGGTCGAAACCTCTTTCGTTATATCGTTCCGGGACCCGCGCAAGGGGCGGATGATTATTAGTCGGGTAGGTCCTGCACGATCGCGCGTCGTGTCCTTCCCGATTGCATAGTTGGCATAGAGTGCGGTGTGTCCTTTCTCCCATAAACCGGCGGCGATCGCGCTCGATCAATTTCGCTACTCGGACCGCTCTGTCGGATGCTTCATCCAAGGACGTCAATGTCGTGGGGTCCATCTGAGTGCGCATTGAAAGGGGAAGTCCGTCTAAAAATGATCTTAACGCTAGCTGATCGACATCGTATAACGCCGTCCTTGAGTTTCGATAATAATCAGCGTCTCCGTCGGTGATGGCGAATTTCAAGTCTTTTACTCTTGAAATATAATCCAATATGTGTTCATTTCTTCCAATTATGATGTTAGCTAGTTCGCCGCGGTAGTGATCGGAAGTTTTAGCGGGGGCGAACACCGTTTTTAGTCTGCCGATGAATGCGTTAACCGTATCAAAGCAGTAATCCTCCACGACCAAGTACGCGTGGTTTTGTAAACGGTTCCTTAATAAGCGCGCTAACTGAGGTTCGGACGCGGGAGGGATCATTTCTCGAGCTCGTCTGCACGCTCTCGCAAATTGCAGGATCGACATGTTATGTCCATCGAAGCGCGGTACCGTCTCGACGGCATCCTTCAGAGTGACCTGAAGTTTTCCGTACATTGTCGGTTCGATAAACGCGTCGTTACGCGGGTTTCCTTCGCGGTAACCGGAGGCAGGGGTTTCAAAATGTGTTTTAATGCGCTGTTTTCTTGTTAGCGCATCCACTGCGTCCTGCAGACAGCCTATTTGTTTTGCGAGGTTTTCCAACCCGGAGGCGGTTTGGTGTGTTTGTTCTTCCTGCACCAAATCGTCGGCTGGACTAACAGGTCGCATTTGCTTGTTCATGAACAATTCGTAATGCTCTTCGATTTGAGCTTGTTTTTCGCGCAGGAGATTCAATTTATCTTGCAACGCGGCGGTCGACGCGTCGATGGCTCTGTTAGCATCCTCGACGGGGGTAGCGAGGGGGTTGGATCCGTCGGCGTCACCGTACAGCGACATGGTATTTTATGTATATGTTTGAGCGAGGTGAACAAATGTATATATATATTTTTTTTATATATATGCGCGAGGGGGTTGTGATATGGCGGTTATCTATTCGTAGGTGATTAATGTTCAGAACACGTATCAAAATTTTGATATTAAAGCGTTTCAAGCTTTAATTGTCGGTTTTAAAGGCAATTGTGGGATTGAATTTTCGAATATCCCACCGCTGTCACCAGTTTAATATGTCACGTTCCAGGTTACTTCCGGAAGAGACATACTGTACGCACGCAGGATGAAGAACAGAAATTGAATGGGGAAGGTGAACGTAGGTTCTCGGGGTCGAATTCAAGATTCGCGCACGCCGAGAGGAAAGGTAAGTAGAGAAAAGGAAGAATCTCGGGGTCGAATGCAAGATTCGCGCACGCCGAGAGGAAAGGTAAGTAAAGAAAGGAAAGGAAATACCTCGGGGTCGAATGCAAGATTCGCGCACGCCGAGAGGAAAGGTAAGTAGAGAAAAGGAAGAATCTCGGGGTCGAATGCAAGATTCGCGCACGCCGAGAGGAAAGGTAAGTAAAGGAACGGAAGAATCTCGGGGTCGAATGCAAGATTCGCGCACGCCGAGAGGAAAGGTAAGTAAAGGAACGGAAAGGAAATACCTCGGGGTCGAATGCAAGATTCGCGCACGCCGAGAGGAAAGGTAAGTAAAGAAAGGAAAGGAAATACCTCGGGGTCGAATGCAAGATTCGCGCACGCCGAGAGGAAAGGTAAGTAAAGAAAGGAAAGGAAATACCTCGGGGTCGAATGCAAGATTCGCGCACGCCGAGAGGAAAGGTAAGTAAAGAAAGGAAAGGAAATACCTCGGGGTCGAATGCAAGATTCGCGCACGCCGAGAGGAAAGGTAAGTAAAGAAAGGAAGAATGTCGGGGTCGAATGCAAGATTCGCGCACGCCGAGAGGAAAGGTAAGTAGAGAAAAGGAAGAATCTCGGGGTCGAATGCAAGATTCGCGCACGCCGAGAGGAAAGGTAAGTAAAGGAACGGAAGAATCTCGGGGTCGAATGCAAGATTCGCGCACGCCGAGAGGAAAGGTAAGTAAAGGAAAAGGAAGGGAAAGGAAGTTAGGAGTGCCGTACTATTACTGCGGAAGGATTGATCTGTAGCAATACCAATTCCTCGGATTCCAAACAATATTGAGAAATGTGAAAGAAATCTCGTAAGGAACGAAATAATAAAACGACTCACCGAGCTGCAATGTCGGGTTTGCGATCCTCGGGTAGACACGTATAATTTCTACCATCGGGTGAGCACCTCGAGTACTTGTCCCGATTGTACTTGCCACAGCCCTTCCGCTGTTATTTCGAAGTACTGTTCTGTGCACTCTGCGCACTGAGATGCTGGGCGGATGGAGGAGATTTCGTTGTTGCAGTGTGCACAAATGGAAATGCGTTGGGCTTCTTCGGCAGTGCTCATGTCATGCCAACCTCCTGATCGATATGCTTGTCCTTGTATGGGGGTCAACTGATTGTAACAGTTGATGCAAATTCGGCCCCAGTCGCTTATGTATATTCCTACTGTGGCGATAGTGGAACACCATATGTCTAGCAGGGGTTTATAAATCTCTGGATAATCAGAGGGAAGGACGCCGTCCCAGGGACCCTGAAATTCCTGGTCCTCCTCTTCTTCGGCTTCTTCCCAAATATTGTACGGGAGCTGCATTCGATAAATAATGCTGTGGTGCTGCGCGAAAGTTTCTTGAGGTTCACTGGCTTATTGTATTTATTAGAATAAGTCAAGAATACTTCGAAGTTCGTTGAGGTATTTATTGAAATAATCGTGAAATAATTCTATGTTGCTTAAGGTATTTATTGAAATAAATCGTGAAATTATTCTAAGTTCCTTAAGGTATTTATCGAAATAAGTCGTGAAATAATTCTATGTTCATTAAGGTATTTATTGAAATAAATCGTGGAATTAATTCTATGTTCTTTAAGGTATTTATCGAAATAAATCGTGGAATTATTCTATGTTCCTTAAGGAATTTATCGAAATAAATCGTGAAAGAATTCTATGTTCCTTAAGGTATTTATCGAAATAAATCGTGAAATAATTCTAAGTTCTTTAAGGTATTTATCGAAATAAATCGTGGAATAATTCTATGTTCTTTAAGGTATTTATCGAAATAAATCGTGAAATTATTCTAAGTGCTTTAAGGTATTTATCGAAATAAATCGTGGAATAATTCTATGTTCTTTAAGGTATTTATCGAAATAATTCACTGTATGATTCTAAAATCAAGACCGGTATATCAACGTTCACTGTCACTTGTAGATTGATTCACTGATGTGTAGGCGCTTGCTGCCACTCGAAGACTGAACGATTATTCAGGTGGTGCCGGCTTATTTATACCCATCCTTGGAATCTCTGGTATGCGAGGAATGTCTGGTATGCGTGGTATGTCTGGTATGCGTGGTATGCGTGGTATGTTGACTGCTACTGGAGTCGATTGCTCTGGAATGCCAGTGATCCTCAATCGGCAGGGGTTCTCCATTGTACCGAGATTGGTTAAAATAAATTATATTAGTTAATTACAATATTGTTATATGGTGAATTCGGATAGGTTGTTTGATGATATCGTTTTGTAATAAAATATTTTAATAAATTGTATTGGTTAATTATGCGTCTTTTGTATTGTAGGTTCGGGTGTGTTATTTGATTTGATCATATTGTAGCGATATACTCGAGAGGATTCGAAAGGGGTTTTCTTCCTCGTGGAGTGAGGGCTTCTCTTGGGACGCGAAAGGGGTTTCTTCCTCGTGGAGTGAGGGCTTCTCTTGGGACGCGAAAGGGGTTTCTTCCTCGTGGAGTGAGGGCTTCTCTTGGGACGCGAAAGGGGTTTCTTCCTCGTGGAGTGAGGGCTTCTCTCGAGTGTCGTTGTTCTTCGTTTAAGGTAATGGTGTTTTGTGTAGCGATGAGTTGGAATATTTAGAGATTTTATTTGTTTGCAGGTAGTCGGTGATGAGAAGAGAAATATAAGGTGAGTATCTTATGAGAGGAATTTATTTGTTCGAAAGCAGTCGATGATGAGAAATGTAATGTAAGGTAAGTATCTCGTTTGACTAGTGATGGGTAGGAGTAATAAGAGAGTTTATTTGTTCACAGGTAATCGGTGATGAGAAGCGCAACATAAGGTAAGTACCTCGTTTGACTAGTGATGGGTTGGAGTAATAAGAGAGTTTGTTTGTTCACAGGCAGTGGATATAGTAAATAAAGGAAGAAAAATGTGAGCCGACATGCGGCAAAAATGACGGCACGTCACACCTGGGAACTGAATCTTTAGCTGTTGTCGATGCAGATCGATTGGAAATGTCGAAAATCGCGTTTGCCAAGCTCTACGAGTGAATTTTCAATAAGGACTATTGCGACGCTTGGGAACTGAATCTTTAGCTGTTGTTGATGCAGATCGATTGGAAATGTCTAATATCGGATTTTCCATGCTATAGGAGTGTATTTTTGATAATAAAGACTATTGCGACGCCTGGGAACTGAATCTTTAGCTGATGTCGATGCAGATCGATTGGATATGTTGAATATCGCATTTTCCATGCTATACGGGTGTATTTTCAATAAGAAGGACTATTGCGACGCCTGGGAACTGAATCTTTAGCTGTTGTCGATGCAGGTCGATTGGAGATGTCGAATATCGAGGTTTCCAAGCTCAACGAGTGAATTTTCAATAAGAAGGACTATTGCGACGTCTGGGAACTGAATCTTTAGCTGTTGTCGATGCAGATCGATTGGAAAAGTCGAAAATCGCATTTTCCATGCTATACGGGTGTATTTTTGACAATAAACGCTATGGCGACGCCTGGGAACTGAATCTATAGCTATTGTCGATGCAGTTCGATTGGAAATGTCGAATATCGCGTTTTCCAAGCTCTACGAGCGAATTTTCAAAAAGGACTATTGCGACGCCTGGGAACTGAATCTTTAGCTGTTGTCAAACCAAATCGATTGAAATGTCGAATATCGCGTTTTCCAAGCTATGCCAGTGAATTTTCAATAAGAAGGACTATCGCGACGCCTGGGAACTGAATCTTTAGCTGTTGTCGATGCAGATCGATTGGAAATGTCGTATATCGAGGTTTCCAAGCTCAACGAGTGAATTTTCAATAAGAAGGACTATTGCGACGCCTGGGAACTGAATCTTTACCTGTTGTCGTTGCAGATCGATTGGAAATGTCGAATATCGCGTTTTCCAAGCTCTACGAGTGAATTTTCAATAAGGACTATTGCGACGCCTGGGAACTGAATCATTAGCTGTTGTCGATGCAGGTCGATTGGAGATGTCGAATATCAATGTTTCCAAGCTCAACGAGTGAATTTTCAATAAGAAGGACTATTGCGACGCCTGGGAACTGAATCATTAGCTGTTGTCGATGCAGGTCGATTGGAGATGTCGAATATCGAGGTTTCCAAGCTCAACGAGTGAATTTTCAATTAGAAGGACTATTGCGACGCCTGGGAACTGAATCATTAGCTGTTGTCGATGCAGGTCGATTGGAGATGTCGAATATCAATGTTTCCAAGCTCAACGAGTGAATTTTCAATAAGAAGGACTATTGCGACGCCTGGGAACTGAATCATTAGCTGTTGTCGATGCAGGTCGATTGGAGATGTCGAATATCGAGGTTTCCAAGCTCAACGAGTGAATTTTCAATTAGAAGGACTATTGCGACGCCTGGGAACTGAATCTTTACCTGTTGTCGTTGCAGATCGATTGGAAATGTCGAATATCGCGTTTTCCAAGCTCTACGAGTGAATTTTCAATGAGGACTATTTCGACGCCTGGGTACTGAATCATTAGCTGTTGTCGATGCAGGTCGATTGGAGATGTCGAATATCGAGGTTTCCAAGCTCAACGAGTGAATTTTCAATAAGAAGGACTATTGCGACGCCTGGGAACTAAATCTTTAGCTGTTGTTGATGCAGATCGATTGGAAATGTCTAATATCGGATTTTCAATGCTATAGGAGTGTATTTTTGATAATAAAGACTATTACGACGCCTGGGAACTGAATCTTTAGCTGTTGTTGATGCAGATCGATTGGAAATGTCTAATATCGGATTTTCCATGCTATAGGAGTGTATTTTTGATAATAAAGACTATTGCGACGCCTGGGAACTGAATCTTTAGCTGTTGACGATGCAGATCGATTGGAAATGTCGAATATCGCGTTTGCCAAGCTCTACGAGTGAATTTTCAATAAGGACTATTGCGACGCCTGGGAACTGAATCTTTAGCTGTTGTTGATGCAGATCGATTGGAAATGTCTAATATCGGATTTTCCATGCTATAGGAGTGTATTTTTGATAATAAAGACTATTACGACGCCTGGGAACTGAATCTTTAGCTGATGTCGATGCAGATCGATTGGATATGTTGAATATCGCATTTTCCATGCTATACGGGTGTATTTTCGATAATAAAGACTATTGCGACGCCTGGGAACTGAATCTTTAGATGTTGTCGATGCAGATCGATTGGAAATGTCGAATATCGCGTTTTCCAAGCTCTACGAGTGAATTTTCAATAAGGACTATTGCGACGCCTGGGAACTGAATCTTTAGCTGTTGTCGATGCAGATCGATTGGAAATGTCGAATATCGCGTTTGCCAAGCTCTACGAGTGAATTTTCAATAAGGACTATTGCGACGCCTGGGAACTGAATCTTTTGCTGTTGTTGATGCAGATCGATTGGAAATGTCTAATATCGGATTTTCCATGCTATAGGAGTGTATTTTTGATAATAAAGACTATTACGACGCCTGGGAACTGAATCTTTAGCTGTTGTTGATGCAGATCGATTGGAAATGTCTAATATCGGATTTTCCATGCTATAGGAGTGTATTTTTGATAATAAAGACTATTGCGACGCCTGGGAACTGAATCTTTAGCTGTTGACGATGCAGATCGATTGGAAATGTCGAATATCGCGTTTGCCAAGCTCTACGAGTGAATTTTCAATAAGGACCATTGCGACGCCTGGGAACTGAATCTTTAGCTGTTGTCGATGCAGATCGATTGGAAATTTCGAATATCGCGTTTGCCAAGCTCTACGAGTGAATTTTCAATAAGGACTATTGCGACGCCTGGGAACTGAATCTTTAGCTGTTGTTGATGCAGATCGATTGGAAATGTCTAATATCGGATTTTCCATGCTATAGGAGTGTATTTTTGATTATAAAGACTATTGCGACGCCTGGGAACTGAATCTTTAGATGTTGTCGATGCAGATCGATTGGAAATATCGAATATCGCGTTTTCCAACCTCTACGAGTGAATTTTCAATAAGGACTATTGCGACGCCTGGGAACTGAATCTTTAGCTGTTGTCGATGCAGATCGATTGGAAATGTCGAATATCGCGTTTGCCAAGCTCTACGAGTGAATTTTCAATAAGGACTATTGCGACGCCTGGGAACTGAATCTTTAGCTGTTGTTGATGCAGATCGATTGGAAATGTCTAATATCGGATTTTCCATGCTATAGGAGTGTATTTTTGATAATAAATACTATTACGACGCCTGGGAACTGAATCTTTAGCTGTTGTTGATGCAGATCGATTGGAAATGTCTAATATCGGATTTTCCATGCTATAGGAGTGTATTTTTGATAATAAAGACTATTGCGACGCCTGGGAACTGAATCTTTAGCTGTTGACGATGCAGATCGATTGGAAATGTCGAATATCGCGTTTGCCAAGCTCTACGAGTGAATTTTCAATAAGGACTATTGCGACGCCTGGGAACTGAATCTTTAGCTGTTGTCGATGCAGATCGATTGGAAATGTCGAATATCGCGTTTGCCATGCTCTACGAGTGAATTTTCAATAAGGACTATTGCGACGCCTGGGAACTGAATCTTTAGCTGTTGTTGATGCAGATCGATTGGAAATGTCTAATATCGGATTTTCCATGCTATAGGAGTGTATTTTTGATAATAAAGACTATTGCGACGCCTGGGAACTGAATCTTTAGCTGATGTCGATGCAGATCGATTGGATATGTTGAATATCGTATTTTCCATGCTATACGGGTGTATTTTCAATAAGAATGACTATCGCGACGCCTGGGAACTGAATCTTTAGCTGTTGTTGATGCAGATCGATTGGAAATGTCGAATATCGCGTTTGCCAAGCTCTACGAGTGAATTTTCAATAAGGACTATTGCGACGCCTGGGAACTGAATCTTTACCTGTTGTCGTTGCAGATCGATTGGAAATGTCGAATATCGCATTTTCCATGCTATACGGGTGTATTTTCAATAAGAAGGACTATCGCGGTGCCTGGGAACTGAATCTTTAGCTGTTGTCGATGCAGATCGATTGGAAATGTCGAATATCGCATTTTCCATGCTAAACGGGTGTATTTTTGATAATAAAGACTATTGCGACGCCTGGGAACTGAATGTTTAGCTGTTGTCGATGCAGATCGATTGGAGATGTCGAATATCGAGGTTTCCAAGCTCAACGAGCGAATTTTCAATAAGGACTTTTGCGACGCCTTGGAACTGAATCTTATGCTGTTGTCAGTCCAAATCGATTGAAATGTCGAATATCGCGTTTTCCAAGCTATGCCAGTGAATTTTCAATAAGAAGGACTATCGCGACGCCTGGGAACTGAATCTTTAGCTATTGTCGATGCAGATCGATTGGAAATATCGAATATCGAGGTTTCCAAGCTCAACGAGTGAATTTTCAATAAGAAGGACTATTGCGACGCCTGGGAACTGAATCTTTACCTGCTGTCGTTGCAGATCGATTGGAAATGTCGAATATCGCATTTTCCATGCTATACGGGTGTATTTTTGATAATAAAGACAATTGCGACGCCTGGGAACTGAATCAATAGCTGTAGTCGATGCAGTTCGATTGGAAATGTCGAATATCGCGTTTTCCAAGCTCTACGAGTGAATTTTCATTAAGGACTATTGCGACGCCTGGGAACTGAATCATTAGCTGTTGTCGATGCAGGTCGATTGGAGATGTCGAATATCGAGGTTTCCAAGCTCAACCAGCGAATTTTCAATAAGGACTATTGCGACGCCTTGGAACTGAATCTTAAGCTGTTGTTACGAGCCAGGGCTGTGGGCAACGCCTAGACCGGCGATGTTGATATTTCCCAAGGAATATGGTTGAGAATTTGTTAGTTAGGTGCACGGACGAACCTGATGCGAAATCAGGGAGCCGCTGGGATTGATGTATGCGAGGACGAACCCGATGCGAAATCGGGGAGCCTCAGGAATAGAATCAAGCGCGGACGAACCTGGTGCGAAACCAGGGAGCCGCAGGAGGGTGAAACGTCGTGGACGAACCCGATGCGAAATCGGGGAGCCACTAGGAAAGAGTGCGCAGACGAACCCGGTGCGAAACCGGGGAGCTGCAGGAGGTTGGTTTATTCACAGACGAACCCGGTGCGAAACCGGGGAGCTGTTCGGAGGTTTGGTAGACGTACGGACGAACCTGATGCGAAATCAGGGAGCCGTAGGATACAGACGAACCTGGTGCGAAACCAGGGAGCTGTAGGATGGGTTAGGTTTCGTGGACGAACCCGATGTGAAATCGGGGAGCCACTAGGTTGGAGTAGTCACCTTGTTTTGGATAAGGCGTGCGAACGAACCTGATGCGAAATCAGGGAGTCGCAGAAAATGTTAGTTTGACTCGTAAATAAATATTCGATACAACTCGAGCGGTTAAGTTGTATCTGTGGGACGTTACTACTAATATAAAGGATTACGGAGTAAAGATTGGTTTTAACGAATCTACTCGGTTTAATGGTGAACAGTTTATGAGTTTATATTGCAACCAGTTGTTTGTACAAGTGTAATTGTCGCGATATAGTTAAATAGTGTGTGAATTATTACCTAAGCTGCACGGTGTTGACGCACTGGCGATGCGGGGTCTGAGATCGGTTACGAAGTATGCCGAAAGAACTTCAACCGGACTATGCGGATTCTAACGGGTTAACTTTATCCGAATGGTGCCGTAAGCCCAATTCTTATTGAAATGCAACCGACTCTGTACAAGCGTAACGCGACGTGACTATGCGCGTAGCTGTGTAGTTATGAACCGAAGATGATTAGAAACGGAGGGTTTATATAGTCCCGAAATGTATCGAGGGGCTAATTAGGAACCTCCATAAAAGGTAAGAGCGCAGAGTCTTCGTCAGGTCACGAATGTACCTAATCGGTCGCGATGCAGTTGGTCGATTCTAAAAGGGTTAACCGTCGTGTGGTATCGAGCTAAATCTTTAGGCGTCTTCCGTTCTTACGCGAGAGCGAACGACGCGTGCGAGCGCAGCGTAAGAGAGTATTATTCATACGTAACACTGTTGTCAATCCAAATCGATTGAAATGTCGAATATCGCGTTTTCCAAGCTATGCCAGTGAATTTTCAATAAGGACTATCGCGACGCCTGGGAACTGAATCTTTAGCTGTTGTCGATGCAGATCGATTGGAAATGTCGTATATCGAGGTTTCCAAGCTCAACGAGTGAATTTTCAATAAGAAGGACTATTGCGACGCCTGGGAACTGAATCTTTACCTGTTGTCGTTGCAGATCGATTGGAAATGTCGAATATCGCCTTTTCCAAGCTCTACGAGTGAATTTTCAATGAGGACTATTTCGACGCCTGGGTACTGAATCATTAGCTGTTGTCGATGCAGGTCGATTGGAGATGTCGAATATCGAGGTTTCCAAGCTCAACGAGTGAATTTTCAATAAGAAGGACTATTGCGACGCCTGGGAACTGAATCTTTAGCTGTTGTCGATGCAGATCGATTGGAAATGTCGAATATCGCATTTTCCATGCTATACGGGTGTATTTTCGATAATAAAGACTATTGCGACGCCTGGGAACTGAATCTTTAGATGTTGTCGATGCAGATCGATTGGAAATGTCGAATATCGCGTTTTCCAAGCTCTACGAGTGAATTTTCAATAAGGACTATTGCGACGCCTGGGAACTGAATCTTTAGCTGTTGTCGATGCAGATCGATTGGAAATGTCGTATATCGAGGTTTCCAAGCTCAACGAGTGAATTTTCAATAAGAAGGACTATTGCGACGCCTGGGAACTGAATCATTAGCTGTTGTCGATGCCGGTCGATTGGAGATATCGAATATCAAGGTTTCCAATCTCAACGAGTGAATTTTCAATAAGGACTATTGCGACGCCTGGGAACTGAATCTTTAGCTGTTGTCGATGCAGATCGATTGGAAATGTCGAATATCGCGTTTGCCAAGCTCTACGAGTGAATTTTCAATAAGGACTATTGCGACGCCTGGGAACTGAATCTTTAGCTGTTGTTGATGCAGATCGATTGGAAATGTCTAATATCGGATTTTCCATGCTATAGGAGTGTATTTTTGATAATAAAGACTATTACGACGCCTGGGAACTGAATCTTTAGCTGTTGTTGATGCAGATCGATTGGAAATGTCTAATATCGGATTTTCCATGCTATAGGCGTGTATTTTTGATAATAAAGACTATTGCGACGCCTGGGAACTGAATCTTTAGCTGTTGTCGATGCAGATCGATTGGAAATGTCGAATATCGCGTTTGCCAAGCTCTACGAGTGAATTTTCAATAAGGACTATTGCGACGCCTGGGAACTGAATCTTTAGCTGTTGTTGATGCAGATCGATTGGAAATGTCTAATATCGGATTTTCCATGCTATAGGAGTGTATTTTTGATAATAAAAACTATTGCGACGCCTGGGAACTGAATCTTTAGCTGATGTCGATGCAGATCGATTGGATATGTTGAATATCGCATTTTCCATGCTATACGGGTGTATTTTCAATAAGAAGGACTATCGCGACGCCTGGGAACTGAATCTTTAGCTGTTGTCGATGCAGATCGATTGGAAATGTCGAATATCGCGTTTGCCAAGCTCTACGAGTGAATTTTCAATAAGGACTATTGCGACGCCTGGGAACTGAATCTTTAGCTGTTGTCGATCCAAATCGATTGAAATGTCGAATTTCGCGTTTTCCAAGCTATACCAGTGAATTTTCAATATGAAGGACTATTGCGACGCCTGGGAACTGAATCTTTAGCTGTTAATTTTCAATAAGGACTATTGCGACGCCTGGGAACTGAATCTTTAGCTGTTGTCGATGCAGATCGATTGGAAATGTCGAATATCGCGTTTGCCAAGCTCTACGAGTGAATTTTCAATAAGGACTATTGCGACGCTTGGGAACTGAATCTTTAGCTGTTGTTGATGCAGATCGATTGGAAATGTCTAATATCGGATTTTCCATGCTATAGGAGTGTATTTTTAATAATAAAGACTATTGCGACGCCTGGGAACTGAATCTTTAGCTGTTGTCGATCCAAATCGATTGAAATGTCGAATTTCGCGTTTTCCAAGCTATACCAGTGAATTTTCAATATGAAGGACTATTGCGACGCCTGGGAACTGAATCTTTAGCTGTTAATTTTCAATAAGGACTATTGCGACGCCTGGGAACTGAATCTTTAGCTGTTGTCGATGCAGATCGATTGGAAATGTCGAATATCGCGTTTGCCAAGCTCTACGAGTGAATTTTCAATAAGGACTATTGCGACGCCTGGGAACTGAATCTTTAGCTGTTGTCGATCCAAATCGATTGAAATGTCGAATTTCGCGTTTTCCAAGCTATACCAGTGAATTTTCAATATGAAGGACTATTGCGACGCCTGGGAACTGAATCTTTAGCTGTTGTTGATGCAGATCGATTGGAAATGTCTAATATCGGATTTTCAATGCTATAGGAGTGTATTTTTGATAATAAAGACTATTACGACGCCTGGGAACTGAATCTTTATCTGTTGTTGATGCAGATCGATTGGAAATGTCTAATATCGGATTTTCCATGCTATAGGAGTGTATTTTTGATAATAAAGACTATTGCGACGCCTGGGAACTGAATCTTTAGCTGTTGTTGATGCAGATCGATTGGAAATGTCTAATATCGGATTTTCAATGCTATAGGAGTGTATTTTTGATAATAAAGACTATTACGACGCCTGGGAACTGAATCTTTATCTGTTGTTGATGCAGATCGATTGGAAATGTCTAATATCGGATTTTCCATGCTATAGGAGTGTATTTTTGATAATAAAGACTATTGCGACGCCTGGGAACTGAATCTTTAGCTGTTGTGTTACGTCCCGGCTCGGCCTTAGAATAAGAAGATTACATTCTCTGTCTAACTGCGCGATTCGCGGTTTTGACGTACTTTCAAATAAATAATTAAGTCCACGAGGCTCGTACGTCGCTCGTCTGACGGGTCCTAAATGCGTGCGAGAGGGTGACGCGGAGAAGAAAACGCGGTTACTCTGGCTGGAAGGCAATAGCCTGTGCGTCTACTGGGATAAGGTGCCAAGGGATAGAAGTATGCTGTGGTGGAATCGTTTCCTTGTCACCTATATACTTGTAAAACTAGAAATCAAACACGACTGTGTATCACCGTGCAGCTGTGTCTTGCACCTCTGTGATATCGTGGACAGGTGCTCATGGATTGAATCAGTAGGGTGATCCGTGCAGCTGTGTCTGCACCACTGATCTTATTAAACTCAATCTCAAGGCTTGGTATTAATGATAAAAGTGAGATGGTAAGGAATACTTGAATTAATAATAAACGAATTAATAAGATAAAATAGGAATATATTCTAAAGATTATACAAGGTACTTATAACAAATAACTTAGAAATTAAGGATTAGAAATAGTAGGAAAACGAATTGGTAATGGAATCAGAGATCGGATATAGGAATAAGGAAGGAATACAAAAATTGACTGGTACGACTGAAATCCTCTCGTCAGGAGGATTCGTCAGAACTCGACTGAGTTCTTCGCTATATCTCGTAAGAGATGTTCGCTAAAAGTTGGTTTACAATCATTTTACTTATACTAAGGCGTGCGAGATGTAGCAGCGAGAAAGCTTGCTGGCTGAAAGCAGTAGTTCGGAGACTCGCCGCATGTGGCGAGTGGCGCTGTAGGAGTTGGTAACTCGTCGCTCGTCGGTATCATACTGGCTTGTGGATATCTTAGTAGAACTTGTTAGTAGCTTAATGATTAAAGTAAAATAGTGATACTTATATCTATTTACATATATGCTTGGGGCGTCGGGACGTAACACCTCCCCCCCCAGAGAGGAATCTTAGCCGAGCTAAGATCTCCCTAAGCGGAGTCTTGAATTTGAATAAAATATAATTTTCAGGGTTTAGGGTGGACGGGGCTTCCTTGAGCTGTTGTTTG
The DNA here is from genome assembly GCA_951802745.1 of Nomada flava. Taxonomy (NCBI): domain Eukaryota; kingdom Metazoa; phylum Arthropoda; class Insecta; order Hymenoptera; family Apidae; genus Nomada; species Nomada flava. Next base: position 12,373,359 of record OX637903.1, read on the forward strand.
ACGCTGTGTGAGTGATGTCTTTGAAGTTGAATTATTGCTGCGTTGACTTTTTCAGTGCTCGTGCTGGCCAAATAGGAAGATTGGCTGAATGGTTCAGCGTTGTTCTGATGTATGATTTATTGTGTAACTGTGGATAACTGTTTTGGTTCGTGGTTGTTCAGCGCAGGGACAGGTAGCACCGATCATACCTGCGCTGAAGTATGGAATTTGGTTTTCCATCATTCGTTGGTCTTGCTGACTTCCAGAATATTTGGTAAGTCTTAATCTTGATTATATAGATTATTTGTCCGAAAGAATTTCTTCTTTTCTTGAACCTTTTATTCTAAACAGTGTCCGTGATTGTTACATTTGGTTTCTGTAGCCTGTGGTGGCTGGATGATTCTTGTTGTTCGTATATTACTTTCCTGCAGGGCGTAGCACTTGAGCATTGAATAGGAATCTTCAGGTAGTAGGCCTCGGTGTTGGATTTGAATGTATTCAGGGAAGAAGTTAATAAAAATAGTAGTAATTGAATTGATTCGTTGGTTACGTTCTCCGTCGCCTATTGTCTTTTCTTACAAGGTTTTAACTTTTTGCTATGCACGATCTTATCTCTATTATTAATTCTAAGTCTTACATTTCTATTATCGAAGGTTTCCAGTATTACATGTGGTCCTGTATACTGGCCTGAAAATTTACCCCTCGATGGTTCCTTTAGGAGATAAACGCAATCCCCTGCAGAGAATTGTTGGATATTAAGTTTCCGGTCATAGTAAACCTTCGATTTAGCTTTAGCATCGTTTAAATTTTCCTTTGCTTTTGATTGTATTTCAGTTATCTTTGCGTTTGGCTCCCGTAGGTAATACGCATATGTTTCGTCATTAGTGTCAATCGGGGTAGGATCACTAGACGGTAAACGGGCTAAACGACCATATACGAGCTCATGCGGTGTGAATTGCGTACCCTCGTGAACGCTAGTGTTGTACGAAAACGTTGCCATGTCTAACCACTGATCCCAAGACTGTCGTTGGTTTATGAAATGCTTCAAATATTCGCTTAAGACGTGATGTGATCTTTCTATCGATCCATTACTCTGTGGGTGAAAAGCGGTAGTTCGGCATTGTGTGATTTTGAAACGCTTCGTAACTGAGCGTATGAGACTATTTAGAAAATTAGACCCTTGGTCTGTTAGTATTGCTTTAGGAGCACCGAATTTACAGATAAATGAATTGATTAATGCGTCGGCTATGTCTACAGCCGTTGTTTGTTTCAAAGGGATAGCGATAAAGAACTTTGTTAATAAATCTTGGATTGTTAGAATATGGGAATACCCGGATGGAGTGATAGGGAGTGGACCCACGACGTCCATAGATATTTTATCAAATGCAACGCCTGGAGTATCGGTCAGAGTCATTGGCTGTCGTGTCTTGACGCGTGTTAATTTTTTTAATTGGCAGCTATCACAATTTTGGATAAAAATTTGTACATCTTTTTTCATATTGGGCCAAAAATATCTTTCCCTGATTCTTTTGTACGTTTTTGTCACCCCTTTGTGTCCCGCAAATGCTGATGTGTGGTTTTCAGTAATGATGTCTTGACGACTATCTTCGTGAGGAATTTTGACTATTCCCTGGCAAATGATAATTTTCATGTCTGAATCAAAAAAAATGGAAGTGAGTGTATCGCGAACGAATGTCCATGGAATAACGTCTATGCAAGATTTTGAGATACTTATGGTTTGTAATTGCAATTCTCTGGTTACGTCTAAAAGTGATTTCAGCCCCTCGACTACGTCCTTTCTGTCTGTTGTTGCGGTAAGGTCATTTTTAATGGGAATAATTATTAAATTAAACTTATTCATGGTGCGTATTTTAGCGCGTGATAGTATAGCGTCTGAGATTTTAGCTAACTTGCCTTGAGCTGCCAGCTCGTGTGCACCAGTGTCGACGGGATTTCCTTTCAAATCGGTAAAACATATCAAATTATCATTCCTCATTGTCAATTTGTCTCGTGTCTCGATAAACCGTCTTTGCCTTTGTCTGTATTCTTGACGGTCGATGTCTATTAAGGGTTCCGTCGATGTATCGGAAGTAGTAGAAGGTAGTGAAGGAGAAGATGACGAAGTTGGAACGTCGTCCATGTTGTTTGGTTGTGATGATGAAGTGGATATAGCGTCTGATCTGTCGAACGGAATGGGAGAAGAAGATGTGGTTTGTGATTGGTCGTTCGGTTGTTGTGGAGAGAGAGAACATTGTGGGTCGTTCTCGGAATTTTGGATTTCATACGAAATATTTAATAGGTTGTCCTGAGTATCCTGAGGGTTGTATAATGATTCGTCGCTGTCGACTTGCAATGGTAAAATTTGTACAGGGTTTCTAGAAAGAGCGTCAGCATTTTTATTCGTTTTACCTGTTTTGTAAATAATTTTGTATTCGTATTCCGCGAGTTTTAATCTCCATCTTAGTAATCTCGAAGTAGGATCGCGTACTGAATGCATCCATACTAATGGCTTGTGATGAGTGATCAACTGGAATTGTCTACCGTAGACGTAAGGACGAAAATAGTTTACGCAATATATAATCGCTAGACATTCTTTTTCAATCGTGGAATAGTTTAGTTCTGCGCCCGTTAATAATCTTGATGTGTACGCTATTGGGGGATCCTGACCAGGGAGACCTTGGCTCAGAATACCGCCTATAGCATAATTCGAAGCATCGGTTGTGATATTGAATTGTTTCGCGAAATCTGGATAGTGTAACAATGGTTCTGAACAAAGGATTTCTTTTAATTCGCAAAAGGCCCTATCGTGGTCCTCTGACCATACGAACGGTTCATCTTTCTTTAACAGGTTAGTAAGCGGTTTAGCAATGTTTGAAAATTTTGGGATAAAACGTCTGTAATAACCGGCTAGTCCCAAAAATTCGCGAATATTTCGTATTTTCATTGGTTTTGGAAATTTTTGTACCGCTCGTATTTTCATTGGATCTGGTTTTACGCCGTTGTTGCTTATTATATGGCCTAGGTACGTGACTTCTTTATGTAAGAAACCGCATTTGTCCGGCTGTAATCGGAGGTTCGCTTCGCGCAGTCGCTGTGTTAATTTTTTGAATTTAATTTCGTGTTCCCTTATTGAACTAGCATATAACACAATATCGTCCAAGTACACGAACATTTCAGTGCCCTGAAGGCCAGTTAAAACGGAATCCATGAGTCGCTGGAAAGTCGCTGGAGCGTTACGCAATCCGAATGGCATTCGCGTGAACTCGTAATGGCCGTACGGCGTAGAGAATGCAGTTTTCGCGGAATCCGCTTCGTGCATTCCAATCTGGTGGAACCCGCTCGCCAAATCGAACACGCTAAAATATTTAGCACTGCCCAGCTGATCCAAAATCTCCGTGATGTTGGGTAATGGATACGCATCGGCGATCGATTTCTCATTCAACATGCGAAAATCGATAACCATGCGCCAACGTTTATTCCCCTTGGAATCGGGTTTTTTTGGAACTATCCATAGTGGAGAGTTGTATGGAGAGGTTGAGGGTTTAATGATCTGATTTGAGAGAAGCTCATCCACTTGATTATTAATTTCCTGTTTATGAATATGCGGATATCGATATTGCTTAACATGAACAGGCGCGTTGTTGATCATTGGAATTTTGTGTTGAATTTTGTCAGTTTTCCCGAGTTTATCACCGGGGATATAGAAAAGATCAGAATTTGCGTCGACTAGTTTGACTACTTCTTCGCGTTCTTCGTTATTGAGATGTGATAGACTTAAAAGATTTAGGATTTGCTCTACTCGCGACGATTCCCCATTGACACCTGTGGATTTAGTAGATTTAGAATGAGATACAGAGGATTTAGTAATCGATTCAGAGGAGTTTGAAGATGTCATGGTTAGAATCGCTCGAGTAGGATCGTCTTTTGTTTCAACGATATTCACGTTTTCTAACGCGGCGATTGGGATTGGAATTGTAATTTCTTTGTTTGTTGTATTTATGATGCGAGCTATGGCTCGGCCGTTTACGTTACGCACGATGGCGTTACCCAAATAAACACCCGGGGCGACATTGATTCTAGGAAGTAAGCCCTCGGTAACTTCTTTGTTTATAATTTTTATGCTTATACCCGAGTTCGAGCGCGGAGGTACTCTAAGCATTTCTTTGTTCGCGAATGGTATACGATTACCATGCCAGACAACACACTCTTGGGTGTAAAGAACATCTGCGGATCCTTCGTAAAACGCTGTTCCTAAAATGCCATCTGTTTCTATCGGAAACGAGGGTTGTACTACGTGAAATTTTATCTTGTTATTTAAAACATTGATTTCGACCGAACCTAACGTTTCAACGCAGCCCTCCGTTATTCCTGATAATTTAATTTTTTCTCCAACATTGATTAAAGTTTCGGGATCTATTGAGCTGATTTTAATTAGATTGACTTCCGAGCCCGTATCTAGCATTAAATTTACAGATCCCTGAAAAACCAATGATTCTAATCTGATTTGTGGAACGAAGGATTGTTTATTTAGTTTGACTGTGGCGATCTTGAGCTCTGTTCGATCGTAAACGTTTTTGCAGGCTGTGCGGTTAGGGTAGCCTCTCGGGTCTGACCTGCTTGAACCGAGAGGGTCTGTGCGTTTCCCGGCTGCTGTCTACTGTTATTGTATTGTCTTTTACGACACTCATGTATTTCGTGCCGGGGGGTTTTACAATACTTCCAGATTTTTTTCTCGCGATTATGGTTCGTATTTCTGAAACTTTCCGGTCGCGAGTTTATGAAATTATTGTCCTGGTTACTCCACTGGTTCCTTTGTGGATTCTTCACCCAGCAATTATCTTGTGAATGTCCCGGTCGTTGACATTTTGTGCAAAATTCGGGGGAACCAGGCAAAGGTTGGGATGACTTTCGGAATGTTTGTTGGTTCGAAAACGGACGATTATTGTATCTCTCGCGATCTTTTTCGTATCTTTTGAATAACTCTTTCGCAAGCGAATATGCATCTGATAAGTTTGGCAACTGTTCGAACGGCATTTGATGTCGTATTTCTGGAATTAGGCCGTCACGGAAGCATCTGAGCGTTAAGCTATCTATTTCATTGAGATTGGGGTGTGGCGGCGACGGCTTTTTACAGCGCTCGCAATCGTTTATTGCGACGCGAATGTCTTTGACGCGGCCGATATAGTCGAGAATATGTTCATTCTGTCGTTGGTAAATGTTCGTCAACTCGGCGCGGTAGTGGTCGATAGATTTGGTCGGACCGAACGCGTCGCGTAGGGTGTCGCAGAGTTGTGATATAGTATTACAGCCTTCGTCTTCGACGGCTAAATATGCTCTACCTTTCAATCTATTAGTGATCAACCGCGTGAGTGTAGTTTCGAAATGTGGAGGAATCAAGTCTTTGGAACGTTTACATGCGCGAATAAAATTAAATACGGAGATATTTTGACCATCGAACGTTGGAACGGCACCAACGGCTTCGCGTAATGTGAAGTTCGTTGGTTGAATTTCTGCGTGTGTTTCGATCTCCACAATTTCTGGAACGGTATCGCGGCTTGTTGAGGCTTGAGGGAATATTTCTTTTGTTTCGCGACTCGTTGTGGGCTGGAAAGAGACGTACTCGGATTTGCGCAAGGTTTCTATCTCGCGGTGCATTGCGGATAATTGATCGAGGAGATCTTTGTTTGCGGAATTTTGCATCTCCAATTCTTTTTTTGTGTTTTCGAAATCAACTTGTTGCGATTGAAGTTTCGCGACTTCATCATTAACTCTCCTTTCGCGTGATTTTAATTGTTTCTGCATTTCCAACAGATCGGTCTCTGAGGGAGTCGACGTGCTTTCGGACGCTTTCTTACGGGTCTCCATCGCAAAAATATATATAAAAAAGGGCTATCCTACTAATGGACGAAGTTAGCAGGATCCCACCGCTGTCACCAATTTTTGTTACGTCCCGGCTCGGCCTTAGAATAAGAAGATTACATTCTCTGTCTAACTGCGCGATTCGCGGTTTTGACGTAATTTCAAATAAATAATTAAGTCCACGAGGCTCGTACGTCGCTCGTCTGACGGGTCCTAAATGCGTGCGAGAGGGAGACGCGGAGAAGAAAACGCGGTTACTCTGGCTGGAAGGCAATAGCCTGTGCGTCTACTGGGATAAGGTGCCAAGGGATAGAAGTATGCTGTGGTGGAATCGTTTCCTTGTCACCTATATACTTGTAAAACTAGAAATCAAACACGACTGTGTATCACCGTGCAGCTGTGTCTTGCACCTCTGTGATATCGTGGACAGGTGCTCATGGATTGAATCAATAGGGTGATCCGTGCAGCTGTGTCTGCACCACTGATCTTATTAAACTCAATCTCAAGGCTTGGTATTAATGATAAAAGTGAGATGGAAAGGAATACTTGAATTAATAATAAACGAATTAATAAGATAAAGTAGGAATATATTCTAAAGATTATACAAGGTACTTATAACAAATAACTTAGAAATTAAGGATTAGAAATAGTAGGAAAACGAATTGGTAATGGAATCAGAGATCGGATATAGGAATAAGGAAGGAATACAAAAATTGACTGGTACGACTGAAATCCTCTCGTCAGGAGGATTCGTCAGAACTCGACTGAGTTCTTCGCTATATCTCGTAAGAGATGTTCGCTAAAAGTTGGTTTACAATCATTTTACTTATACTAAGGCGTGCGAGATGTAGCAGCGAGAAAGCTTGCTGGCTGAAAGCAGTAGTTCGGAGACTCGCCGCATGTGGCGAGTGGCGCTGTAGGAGTTGGTAACTCGTCGCTCGTCGGTATCATACTGGCTTGTGGATATCTTAGTAGAACTTGTTAGTAGCTTAATGATTAAAGTAAAATAGTGATACTTATTTCTTTTTACATATATGCTTGGGGCGTCGGGACGCAACAGTTGACGATGCAGATCGATTGGAAATGTCGAATATCGCGTTTGCCAAGCTCTACGAGTGAATTTTCAATAAGGACTATTGCGACGCCTGGGAACTGATTCTTTAGCTGTTGTTGATGCAGATCGATTGGAAATGTCTAATATCGGATTTTCCATGCTATAGGATTGTATTTTTGATAATAAAGACTATTGCGACGCCTGGGAACTGAATCTTTAGCTGATGTCGATGCAGATCGATTGGATATGTTGAATATCGCATTTTCCATGCTATACGGGTGTATTTTTGATAATAAACACTATGGCGACGCCTGGGAACTGAATCTATAGCTGTTGTCGATGCAGGTCGATTGGAGATGTCGAATATCGAGGTTTCCAAGCTCAACGAGTGAATTTTCAATAAGAAGGACTATTGCGACGTCTGGGAACTGAATCTTTAGCTGTTGTCGATGCAGATCGATTGGAAAAGTCGAATATCGCATTTTCCATGCTATACGGGTGTATTTTTGATAATAAACACTATGGCGACGCCTGGGAACTGAATCTATAGCTATTGTCGATGCAGTTCGATTGGAAATGTCGAATATCGCGTTTTCCAAGCTCTACGAGCGAATTTTCAAAAAGGACTATTGCGACGCCTGGGAACTGAATCTTTAGCTGTTGTCAAACCAAATCGATTGAAATGTCGAATATCGCGTTTTCCAAGCTCTACGAGTGAATTTTCAATAAGGACTATTGCGACGCCTGGGAACTGAATCATTAGCTGTTGTCGATGCAGGTCGATTGGAGATGTCGAATATCAAGGTTTCCAAGCTCAACGAGTGAATTTTCAATAAGAAGGACTATTGCGACGCCTGGGAACTGAATCATTAGCTGTTGTCGATGCAGGTCGATTGGAGATGTCGAATATCGCGTTTTCCAAGCTCTACGAGTGAATTTTCAATGAGGACTATTTCGACGCCTGGGTACTGAATCATTAGCTGTTGTCGATGCAGATCGATTGGAAATGTCGAATATCGCGTTTGCCAAGCTCTACGAGTGAATTTTCAATAAGGACTATTGCGACGCCTGGGAACTGATTCTTTAGCTGTTGTTGATGCAGATCGATTGGAAATGTCTAATATCGGATTTTCCATGCTATAGGAGTGTATTTTTGATAATAAAGACTATTGCGACGCCTGGGAACTGAATCTTTAGCTGATGTCGATGCAGATCGATTGGATATGTTGAATATCGCATTTTCCATGCTATACGGGTGTATTTTCGATAATAAAGACTATTGCGACGCCTGGGAACTGAATCTTTAGATGTTGTCGATGCAGATCGATTGGAAATGTCGAATATCGCGTTTTCCAAGCTCTACGAGTGAATTTTCAATAAGGACTATTGCGACGCCTGGGAACTGAATCTTTAGCTGTTGTCGATGCAGATCGATTGGAAATGTCGTATATCGAGGTTTCCAAGCTCAACGAGTGAATTTTCAATAAGAAGGACTATTGCGACGCCTGGGAACTGAATCATTAGCTGTTGTCGATTGTGACGTGCCGTCATTTTTGCCGCATGTCGGCTCACATTTTTCTTCCTTTATTTACTATATCGACTGCCTGTGAACAAACGAACTCTCTTATTCCTCCAACCCATCACTAGTCAAACGAGGTACTTACCTTATGTTGCGCTTCTCATCACCGATTACCTGTGAACAAATAAACTCTCTTATTACTCCTACCCATCACTAGTCAAACGAGATACTTACCTTACATTACATTTCTCATCATCGACTGCTTTCGAACAAATAAATTCCTCTCATAAGATACTCACCTTATATTTCTCTTCTCATCACCGACTACCTGCAAACAAATAAAATCTCTAAATATTCCAACTCATCGCTACACAAAACACCATTACCTTAAACGAAGAACAACGACACTCGAGAGAAGCCCTCACTCCACGAGGAAGAAACCCCTTTTGCGTCCCAAGAGAAGCCCTCACTCCACGAGGAAGAAACCCCTTTCGCGTCCCAAGAGAAGCCCTCACTCCACGAGGAAGAAACCCCTTTCGCGTCCCAAGAGAAGCCCTCACTCCACGAGGAAGAAAACCCCTTTCGAATCCTCTCGAGTATATCGCTACAATATGATCAAATCAAATAACACACCCGAACCTACAATACAAAAGACGCATAATTAACCAATACAATTTATTAAAATATTTTATTACAAAACGATATCATCAAACAACCTATCCGAATTCACCATATAACAATATTGTAATTAACTAATATAATTTATTTTAACCAATCTCGGTACAATGGAGAACCCCTGCCGATTGAGGATCACTGGCATTCCAGAGCAATCGACTCCAGTAGCAGTCAACATACCACGCATACCACGCATACCAGACATACCACGCATACCAGACATTCCTCGCATACCAGAGATTCCAAGGATGGGTATAAATAAGCCGGCACCACCTGAATAATCGTTCAGTCTTCGAGTGGCAGCAAGCGCCTACACATCAGTGAATCAATCTACAAGTGACATATTAAACTGGTGACAGCGGTGGGATACTGACCACTATACTACCGAGGGTCGAATGCAAGATTCGCGCACGCCGAGAGGAAAGGTAAGTAAAGGAACGGAAAGGAAATACCTCGGGGTCGAATGCAAGATTCGCGCACGCCGAGAGGAAAGGTAAGTAAAGAAACGAAAGGAAATACCTCGGGGTCGATTGCAAGATTCGCGCACGCCGAGAGGAAAGGTAAGTATAGAAAGGAAAGGAAATACCTCGGGGTCGAATGCAAGATTCGCGCACGCCGAGAGGAAAGGTAAGTAAAGGAAAAGGAAGGGAAAGGAAGTTAGGAGTGCCGTACTATTACTGCGGAAGGATTGATCTGTAGCAATACCAATTCCTCGGATTCCAAACAATATTGAGAAATGTGAAAGAAATCTCGTAAGGAACGAAATAATAAAACGACTCACCGAGCTGCAATGTCGGGTTTGCGATCCTCGGGTAGACACGTATAATTTCTACCATCGGGTGAGCACCTCGAGTACTTAACCCGATTGTACTTGCCACAGCTCTTCCGCTGTTATTTCGAAGTACTGTTCTGTGCACTCTGCGCACTGAGATGCTGGGCGGATGGAGGAGATTTCGTTGTTGCAGTGTGCACAAATGGAAATGCGTTGGGCTTCTTCGGCAGTGCTCATGTCATGCCAACCTCCTGATTGATATGCTTGTCCTTGTATGGGGGTCAACTGATTGTAACAGTTGATGCAAATTCGGCCCCAGTCGCTTATGTATATTCCTACTGTGGCGATAGTGGAACACCAAATGTCTAGCAGGGGTTTATAAATCTCTGGATAATCAGAGGGAAGGACACCGTCCCAGGGACCCTGAAATTCCTGGTCCTCCTCTTCTTCGGCTTCTTCCCAAATATTGTAAGGGAGCTGCATTCGATAAATAATGCTGTGGTGCTGCGCGAAAGTTTCTTGAGGTTCACTGGCTTATTGTATTTATTAGAATAAGTCAAGAAAACTTCGAAGTTCGTTGAGGTATTTATTGAAATAATCGTGAAATAATTCTATGTTGCTTAAGGTATTTATTGAAATAAATCGTGAAATTATTCTAAGTTCCTTAAGGTATTTATCGAAATAAGTCGTGAAATAATTCTATGTTCATTAAGGTATTTATTGAAATAAATCGTGGAATTAATTCTATGTTCCTTAAGGTATTTATTGAAATAAATCGTGAAATTATTCTAAGTTCTTTAAGGTATTTATCGAAATAAATCGTGGAATTATTCTATGTTCCTTAAGGTATTTATCGAAATAAATCGTGAAATAATTCTAAGTTCTTTAAGGTATTTATCGAAATAAATCGTGAAATAATTCTATGTTCTTTAAGGTATTTATCGAAATAATTCACTGTATGATTCTAAAATCAAGACCGGTATATCAACGTTCACTGTCACTTGTAGATTGATTCACTGATGTGTAGGCGCTTGCTGCCACTCGAAGACTGAACGATTATTCAGGTGGTGCCGGCTTATTTATACCCATCCTTGGAATCTCTGGTATGCGAGGAATGTCTGGTATGCGTGGTATGTCTGGTATGCGTGGTATGCGTGGTATGTTGACTGCTACTGGAGTCGATTGCTCTGGAATGCCAGTGATCCTCAACCGGCAGGGGTTCTCCATTGTACCGAGATTGGTTAAAATAAATTATATTAGTTAATTACAATATTGTTATATGGTGAATTCGGATAGGTTGTTTGATGATATCGTTTTGTAATAAAATATTTTAATAAATTGTATTGGTTAATTATGCGTCTTTTGTATTGTAGGTTCGGGTGTGTTATTTGATTTCATCATATTGTAGCGATATACTCGAGAGGATTCGAAAGGGGTTTTCTTCCTCGTGGAGTGAGGGCTTCTCTTGGGACGCGAAAGGGGTTTCTTCCTCGTGGAGTGAGGGCTTCTCTTGGGACGCGAAAGGGGTTTCTTCCTCGTGGAGTGAGGGCTTCTCTTGGGACGCAAAAGGGGTTTCTTCCTCGTGGAGTGAGGGCTTCTCTCGAGTGTCGTTGTTCTTCGTTTAAGGTAATGGTGTTTTGTGTAGCGATGAGTTGGAATATTTAGAGATTTTATTTGTTTGCAGGTAGTCGGTGATGAGAAGAGAAATATAAGGTGAGTATCTTATGAGAGGAATTTATTTGTTCGAAAGCAGTCGATGATGAGAAATGTAATGTAAGGTAAGTATCTCGTTTGACTAGTGATGGGTAGGAGTAATAAGAGAGTTTATTTGTTCACAGGTAATCGGTGATGAGAAGCGCAACATAAGGTAAGTACCTCGTTTGACTAGTGATGGGTTGGAGGAATAAGAGAGTTCGTTTGTTCACAGGCAGTCGATATAGTAAATAAAGGAAGAAAAATGTGAGCCGACATGCGGCAAAAATGACGGCACGTCACACCTCCCCCCTTATTTTAAGAAATGCCTGCATTTCTTTAGCGGGAGACGTGGCTTGAACGAAAAATAACCTTTTCCCTTAATCCTGTATTAGTAGCAGGTAAAGGATATTCAATGAAATTGTTTTCCCTTATGTGAAGTGAAATTTATGTATGTTTAAATAAAATAAAAGCTTGTTTCCGTTTATTGCTTTTGCGTTGTGATTTCATAAAATAATTATAACCTTGCCTGATAACTAAAAATATATATTTTTTTTTTTATTATTGTATCAGAGTAAAACAAATCAGTGTAAAATTAAGTTATTTCTCCTTAATTAGACGGATTAAAATTGAGGGTGGAGTATTTCGGAACGAACCGTCTTTGTTTTCTCTCGTTGTTAGTAGGAGATATATTGATTAAACTATAATTATTTTCATTAGTTGAACGAAATGAACTTAGTAATTATTTTGAAAAGAATAAAAGTTTAACATGTTAGAATGGTTAATAAGAAGGTAAGTATTGCATGATAAAAATAAAATAAAATGGATATATTGTGGGCTCAGTAAATGGTGGACGTCGCATTGCCGCAGGGGCAGTCCAGCGATTACATCACAGCTCCGTTTTTAAATGATTTGTTTTCTTTTTGTGTTTTTGAAATTTTTTTTTTTGTTATAGTAGGTTAAGTTAGGCTTAGCAAAAATTAAATTTAGGAATAAGTAATAGTGTTAATAACTAAGTAGGGTAGATATAAGGAAGATTAATATAATATGAATTAAACGTAGGATTAATTAATAAGGTTAAATAATTAAAGTAAATCGTTAAAGTCGAACAGGATGTCGAGCCACTCAGGCTGCGCCGATTCCTGTTCGACTGGAGGAGCATTTGGGGTATGTGCGGGGGCGAAGTGTAAGTCGCACACTTCAAATAATACCGATTCCTCTAAAGCGCCGTGCTCTACTCGGAAGGCGGTGGAGGTGTCCAACACTTCAATGACTGGCGGGGGTGGCGGAATCGTCGCCTGTAAGGCAAATTGAACCATTGCCGCCGGTTCCTGCGGGTGATGAACAGGTGGCATACTCACCTCTAGATGTGCCAGGGAACGTTTAAAATGCTCGTCGACGGCGGTGGCTGCGTCGCCTTCGTGGTAAGTGATAATTGTGCAAGTGTCACTTACAACTTCCACGCGAGTCTCGGTTTTCGCCTGTTCCGTGGTCGGTACGGTAGCGGTTCTCGTGGGCGATTCCATTATCGGGGCTTCCGCGTTGGCCGGGGACCGTACAAACGAAATTTTTCTTCTGGCCGGCAAAATTTCGTCCACTAGAATTTTAGGGAGCGCCTTACGGCGTGTTAATCGTGGAATTTTCTTCCTGGCTGCGCGGCAATAAGTGCCGGCAGCCTTGCAGCGTTTTCGGTTGCGGTTGTTTCCGGGCATGGTTGTACTCGAATGGTGAAACACGTGGCGCGGACTCGCACTTATAGGAGAGTTGGAATGCGAAGAATGTTTGGTATGCCAGGAATGCTAAGGATGTTGGTATGCCAGGAATGCTAAGAATGTTGGTATGCCAGGAATGCTAAGAACGTTGGTATGCCAGGAATGTCGCGTATTTCCGCAGTGGTTCTCAACCTATTGTGACTTTTATCGAAATATTATTAGTGTGGCGGGTTGGCTAAGGTTTAACACAACTATATATGTATATACATTCGTTTCACTTCGTAATCCTAAGTTATATTTACATGACTGATATATACATATACGCCTATATATGTATCTTATTATTTTTGTTTGTTTTCTCTCTCTTTTATTGTTAAATTACGTCTAATAAAAGGTATTAATTTTAATGTAAGTTAAATAAGATATCAATTTTTATGTAAGTGTAATTTTTTAGAGTATAAGTGTATAGGTATAAGGGGAGGAGCGATATCCGAAGGGATATCGACGCGTGTTGATAGTTTGTATTAAATTTTCGCGAGTGCGAGACTGTGATGAAGAGCGATAAGGGGGAGGGGCGATATCCAAGGGGATATCGACGTGCGGTGTTAATTCAGATTTGATCCTGAGAATTATTTTGGAGAAAATTAGAAATACCGTCTGAAAGAAATGAAAATTAAAAGGGGGGGAGAAAAAGGGGGAGCGATATCCAAGAGGATATCGACACGTAGAATTTAATTGGTGTTTCAAGATTTGTCGTGGGTAAATTTAGTGCTACTAGCGGTATGTAAAAAAAGGGGGGAAAGGGGGAGCGATATCCAAGAGGATATCGACACGTGTTGATTTTTAGTAGGTGATTTTCCGCGCTTTGTTCGCATGAATAACCTTGTAGCTGTTATTCCACGAAATCTTTAGGTTGTGCTGAGGAAGTACTTCAATGACCTTGTGCGGGCCAGTGTAATGATCCGCGAATTTACCCTTGCGGCTATTTTTTATTACAAACACCTCGTCTCCGGCTTGGAAGGTTTCCTCGTTTATACGACGATCGTAATACATTTTGTACCTTTCTTTAGCGCGTTTTAATCTATCCGCGGCGAGATTTTGTAATTCATTAATGCACTCCGTTAATCGCGAGAGGTAACCCCCGTAGGTTTCGTCGTCTGGGGTTTCGACCGGCCGCTGTTGGGCGGGGACCCGTGCTATTTTTCCGAAGACTAATTCATGTGGAGTATAGCCCGTAACTTCATGGAAACTCGTATTGTAGGAGAATGCCGCGAGATCGGTCCAGCTATCCCAATCGTTGTTTTGACTCACGTACATTTTCAAAAATTCTACTAACACTATATGAGATCTTTCTAAGGATCCATTTGATTGGGGATGGAACGCGGTGGTCTTACATTGTGCGATCCTGAATTTACGGGCAATGGTTTTCATAAACGCGCTGATGAAGTTCGATCCTTGGTCGGTGAGAACGGCTTTTGGTGCGCCGAATCGGCATATTAAATTCTTTATGAAGGCGTCGGCAACTTCCAGGGAGGTGGTGCCCTTCAGTGGTGCGCATACAAAGTATTTTGTGAGCAGATCTTGCATCGTTAATATGTATGTATTCCCGGATGGTGATATAGGGAGAGGACCTACTATGTCCATACCGATCTTGTCGAATGCTGCCCCAGGGGTGTCGGTTAAAATCATTGGTTGTCGAGTTTTGACCCGTACTAATTTCTTTTTCTGGCACAGCATGCAACTTTTTATGTATATCCTCACTTGTTGCTTCAATCCTTGCCAGTAATAATTTTGGCGGATTCTTTTTATCGTTTTTGTTACTCCTCTGTGTCCTCCTACGGCTGAAGAGTGGTTGTCTTGAATAATGGGTAACCTTAGAATTGCGTCGGGTATTTGCACCGTTTGCGTGCAAATGGTTAGTTGTAAGTTTTCCTCTATTAGTTTAGAGCGTATTTCGTATATTATTTCTTCCCAGGTGAGGGTTCCAATTTGCGGAGTTTTTGCGATGCTTGCTGCTGACAATCGCAATTCTCGTACGACGTCCTTCAATGAATCGGTAGCACTATGGAAGATTCCTGGATCCACTGGGAAGTTGGCTTTCTCCTTGACGACTAGGCCAATGACCGTTTTTCCTCTGTGTTTCAGTACGCGTGCTCGCCCGAGCGTGAGGTCTCTTCTAATAGGGAGATCTGCGTACCTTCTTATATTCTCTCCTCCATTGTCACAGGGGTTGCCATCTGCGGCCAAAAAAATTATTACGGGCCCGTGTTGGACGACCAAGGGGTCCGGACTGACGCGAATGGTGCCGCTGTAGTTCGGGTTTTGCGGAGTGGTTTCCGGTTGGTCGCTATCCGTGAGGCCATCGTCCGATTCTCCTGTAGAGTCGTCGTCTATACTGACGGGGAGATTAGGAGGCGTATCAGTTCCTTCTTCTGGATGCATTTCGGTTCGGCTGATAGGCTGAAATTCTGGTTCAGCTCTGCTGGTGGATGGCGTATTGCGGACTGATTGTAGCGGTGGCGTCGGTTCCATGTCCGAGATATCTTTGTGTTGGAGTCTCCTCGGAGGGTTGGGGTGACTAAAAATAGGTTCGTCCGAGTCTGTAGAGCTTTCTCGTCCTGTTTCCCAATGCAAATGTTCGGGTCCATGATATCTGGGCCGTTTTCTGTTTTCAGGTCCGAGGAATAGTTCTGCGTCTGAGTCGGAACTCGATCGTGGGCGGATAGGACAGGTAACTGCTGTCGTTTTTTCGGGGGGATTACGGGAGAGCGCGTCGGCTACCTTATTAGATTTCCCCGGTTGGTATTGTATTTCATAATCGAATTCGGCTAGTTTTAGCCGCCATCGAACGAGTCGGGACGTTGGGTCCTTGACTCTATGGAGCCAGACCAACGGCTGGTGATCCGTGTATAGGATGAATTTCTTTCCGTATAGGTATGGTCGGAAATGGCTGGTGCAGTATACTATTGCAAGAAGTTCCTTCTCGATGGTGGAGTAATTCACTTCAGCTTGGCACAGCAGTCTGGATGCATATGCAAGGGGGAGTTCCTTATCCGCGTAAGTTTGAGAAATTACGCCTCCCACAGCATAATCGGACGCGTCCGTCGTGAGGTGGAATTCCCTTTCGAAGTCGGGAAATTGCAAAATAGGTTCACTGACCAACTTGTCCTTGAGATACTCGAAGGATTTTTGTTGCTGCACATCCCAAACGAAGGTTGTCCCCTTTTTAAGGAGTGTCGTGAGGGGTCGCGCTTCCTTCGAGAAGTCTGGGATAAATCGCCTATAATACCCGGTCAATCCTAGGAATTGTTTAATACCTTTTGTTGTGCGGGGTGCAGGATAATTCGTGACGGAGATTATCTTCTGAGGATCGGGTCATACGCCGTCCTGCGTGAGGACGTGGCCCAGATACGCCACTTCCTTTCGTAAAAATTGGCATTTACAGGGTTGTAATTTTAGGTTAGCTTCGCGCCGCCTATTGGCGTGCCTTCGAAATTTGATTTCGTGTTCACTAATTGAACTGCAATAGATAACAATATCATCTAAGTAGACGAACATTTCGGACCCTTGCAGCCCTGAAAGGACGTGATCCATAAGTCGCTGGAACGTCGCGGGTGCGTTGCGTAATCCGAAGGGCATTCTTGAGAATTCGTAATGCCCGTGTGGGGCCGAGAACGCAGTTTTCTGCGCGTGTTCTGGTTTCATAGGGATTTGGTGAAAACCAGAAACAAGATCGAACACTGAAAAATACTTGGCGCTGCCGAGCTGATCAAGTATATCTATGATATTTGGGAGCGGGTACGCGTCTGGAACTGTTTTTTGATTAAGCTGGCGATAGTCAATTACCATTCTCCATTTTCGTTTCCCGTCGGCTCCTGGCTTTTTTGGAACTATCCAGAGAGGCGAACTGTACGGGGAGACGGATGGTTTGATAATTTCCTTCTTCAGCAGTTCCTCCATTTGTGTACGGATTTCTTCCTTGTGAATAGGAGGGAAGCGGTATTGTTTAGTAAACACGGGAATCGAGTCTGTGGTTTCTATGGAGTGGCTAATGGCGTGCGTATGGCCTAGGGGTTCGCTGGGCAAGTGGAATACGTCTTCGTATTTACTGACGAGTTGTCGGACGTGATCTTCTTCTTCCCGATTGAGGTCCTTCGGGGATATGAGGTCGAGTATCTCTGCAACTCGTGTTTGTTGGGTGAGCTCGTCCCTGTAAGGGGCTTCGGCGGGTGTGGACCCTTGTAATCCTTCTGTGGGGTTAATTTGGTGTGCTACCTCCTGATCCGCAATTAGGCATCCGAGGGGTGTGGACCTTTGTCCGTTTCGCTGGGTTCTTCCTTCTATGAGGGTTTCGCTAAGGGGGGTGGGCCGGTTGCCCGTTTGAGAATTGGGGTTCATCGTGTCTTCGGTTTGCTTCGAAGTCACGGTTTCCTCGGTATGCTTCACTTGGGGGTACGTTGTGGGAGCTTCTTCAAATTTTTCCAGCTGGACTGGGGGTATCTGGATACTCGCCGGTTGCTCATTGGTGTTAATGATTCGTATGTTTGCCTTGCCATCCTGGTTTCGCACTAGGGCTTGTCCTGCGTATAGCCCTTCTCCTATGTCTATGCGTGGAATATATCCTTCCTCGATTTCAGGGTTAGTAACTGTCGCTTGTGCGACCACGCTGGTTCTCGGGGGTACTGTTACTTCCTCGATTTTGTTGAAAGGGACGAAATTGCCATTAAACGCTAGCCATCTGTTTTTGAAATCCACCGTTACTCCGCTTTCGGTTAGGAATCCCGAACCCAATAACCCTTGATAGCGTAGGGGTATAGTGTCTTCAACGACGTGAAATTGTACGGGGTAGTTGAATAAATTTGCTGTAAGGGTGCCTAGGGTGGGCACCATGTTTTCGGTGATTCCGATTAAATCGATTACGTTGTCCCTGTCGATCTCGCAGGGCGTCGTGATGCACGATTGTTTTATTAGGTTTACCTCTGCTCCCGTGTCGATCATCAAGTCCGTGGGAAAGTTTAATTGCGGGCTGCGGACGTTGATGGAGGGAACATTGATGTAGGGGGAGAGGTGCACCTTGGCGATTCTGGGCCGAGTTGGTTCGTAGGCCGGAATGTATTTATCGGGTGTGCATTTGTCCTGCCCATTCCACGAGGCGCTTCCCTGTAATCTCGTGGGGGCTGGTCGTTTCCCGACATGTTTTGATCGCGCATTTTCTTACGGCATTCCGCGGCCAAGTGCCCTATTCTCCCGCAGTAGTTGCAGGTTCGCGTCTCAGGTCGACGTGGCGTATTATGATCCGTCGTTGGGTGTAGACGGTCGAAACCTCTTTCGTTATATCGTTCCGGGACCCGCGCAAGGGGCGGATGATTATTAGTCGGGTAGGTCCTGCACGATCGCGCGTCGTGTCCTTCCCGATTGCATAGTTGGCATAGAGTGCGGTGTGTCCTTTCTCCCATAAACCGGCGGCGATCGCGCTCGATCAATTTCGCTACTCGGACCGCTCTGTCGGATGCTTCATCCAAGAATGTCAATGTCGTGGGGTCCATCTGAGTGCGCATTGAAAGGGGAAGTCCGTCTAAAAATGATCTTAACGCTAGCTGATCGACATCGTATAACGCCGTCCTTGAGTTTCGATAATAATCAGCGTCTTCGTGATGGCGAATTTCAAGTCTTTTACTCTTGAAATATAATCCAATATGTGTTTATTTCTTCCAATTATGATGTTAGCTAGTTCGCCGCGGTAGTGATCGGAAGTTTTAGCGGGGGCGAACACCGTTTTTAGTCTGCCGATGAATGCGTTAACCGTATCAAAGTGGTAGTCCTCCACGACCAAGTACGCGTGGTTTTGTAAACGGTTCCTTAATAAGCGCGCCAACTGAGGTTCGGACGCGGGAGGGATCATTTCTCGAGCTCGTCTGCACGCTCTCGCAAATTGCAGGATCGACATGTTATGACCATCGAAGCGCGGTACCGTCTCGACGGCATCCTTCAGAGTGACCTGAAGTTTTCCGTACATTGTCGGTTCGATAAACGCGTCGTTACGCGGGTTTCCTTCGCGGTAACCGGAGGCAGGGGTTTCAAAATGTGTTTTAATGCGCTGTTTTCTTGTTAGCGCATCAACTGCGTCCTCTAGACAGGCTATTTGTTTTGCGAGGTTTTCCAACCCGGAGGCGGTTTGGTGTGTTTGTTCTTCCTGCACCAAATCGTCGGCTGGACTAACAGGTCGCATTTGCTTGTTCATGAATAATTCGTAATGCTCTTCGATTTGAGCTTGTTTTTCGCGCAGGAGATTCAATTTATCGTGCAACGCGGCGGTCGACGCGTCGATGGCTCTTGTGACGTGCCGTCATTTTTGCCGCATGTCGGCTCACATTTTTCTTCCTTTATTTACTATATCCACTGCCTGTGAACAAACAAACTCTCTTATTACTCCAACCCATCACTAGTCAAACGAGGTACCTACCTTATGCTGCGCTTCTCATCACCGATTACCTGTGAACAAACAAACTCTCTTATTACTCCAACCCATCACTAGTCAAACGAGGTACTTACCTTATGTTGCGCTTCTCATCACCGATTACCTGTGAACAAATAAACTCTCTTATTACTCCTACCCATCACTAGTCAAACGAGATACTTACCTTACATTACATTTCTCATCATCGACTGCTTTCGAACAAATAAATTCCTCTCATAAGATACTCACCTTATATTTCTCTTCTCATCACCGACTACCTGCAAACAAATAAAATCTCTAAATATTCCAACTCATCGCTACACAAAACACCATTACCTTAAACGAAGAACAACGACACTCGAGAGAAGCCCTCACTCCACGAGGAAGAAACCCCTTTCGCGTCCCAAGAGAAGCCCTCACTCCACGAGGAAGAAACCCCTTTCGCGTCCCAAGAGAAGCCCTCACTCCACGAGGAAGAAACCCCTTTCGCGTCCCAAGAGAAGCCCTCACTCCACGAGGAAGAAAACCCCTTTCGAATCCTCTCGAGTATATCGCTACAATATGATCAAATCAAATAACACACCCGAACCTACAATACAAAAGACGCATAATTAACCAATACAATTTATTAAAATATTTTATTACAAAACGATATCATCAAACAACCTATCCGAATTCACCATATAACAATATTGTAATTAACTAATATAATTTATTTTAACCAATCTCGGTACAATGGAGAACCCCTGCCGGTTGAGGATCACTGGCATTCCAGAGCAATCGACTCCAGTAGCAGTCAACATACCACGCATACCACGCATACCAGACATACCACGCATACCAGACATTCCTCGCATACCAGAGATTCCAGGGATGGGTATAAATAAGCCGGCACCACCTGAATAATCATTCAGTTCAGCAATTCAGTTCAGCAATTCAGTCCAGTCGTTCAGTCGTTCAGTTCAGTCTTCGAGTGGCAGCAAGCGCCTACACATCAGTGAATCAATCTACAAGTGACAGTGAACGTTGATATACCGGTCTTGATTTTAGAGTGATCATACAGTGAATTATTTCGATAAATACCTTAAAGAACATAGAATTATTTCACGATTTATTTCGATAAATACCTTAAAGAACTTAGAATTATTTCACGATTTATTTCGATAAATACCTTAAGGAACATAGAATAATTCCACGATTTATTTCGATAAATACCTTAAAGAACTTAGAATAATTTCACGATTTATTTCAATAAATACCTTAAGGAACATAGAATTAATTCCACGATTTATTTCAATAAATACCTTAATGAACATAGAATTATTTCACGACTTATTTCGATAAATACCTTAAGGAACTTAGAATAATTTCACGATTTATTTCAATAAATACCTTAAGCAACATAGAATTATTTCACGATTATTTCAATAAATACCTCAACGAACTTCGAAGTATTCTTGACTTATTCTAATAAATACAATAAGCCAGTGAACCTCAAGAAACTTTCGCGCAGCACCACAGCATTATTTATCGAATGCAGCTCCCTTACAATATTTGGGAAGAAGCCGAAGAAGAGGAGGACCAGGAATTTCAGGGTCCCTGGGACGGTGTCCTTCCCTCTGATTATCCAGAGATTTATAAACCCCTGCTAGACATTTGGTGTTCCACTATCGCCACAGTAGGAATATACATAAGCGACTGGGGCCGAATTTGCATCAACTGTTACAATCAGTTGACCCCCATACAAGGACAAGCATATCAATCAGGAGGTTGGCATGACATGAGCACTGCCGAAGAAGCCCAACGCATTTCCATTTGTGCACACTGCAACAACGAAATCTCCTCCATCCGCCCAGCATCTCAGTGCGCAGAGTGCACAGAACAGTACTTCGAAATAACAGCGGAAGAGCTGTGGCAAGTACAATCGGGACAAGTACTCGAGGTGCTCACCCGATGGTAGAAATTATACGTGCCTACCCGAGGATCGCAAACCCGACATTGCAGCTCGGTGAGTCGTTTTATTATTTCGTTCCTTACGAGATTTTTTTCACATTTCTCAATATTGTTTGGAATCCGAGGAATTGGTATTGCTACAGATCAATCCTTCCGCAGTAATAGTACGGCACTCCTAACTTCCTTTCCCTTCCTTTTCCTTTACTTACCTTTCCTCTCGGCGTGCGCGAATCTTGCATTCGACCCCGAGGTATTTCCTTTCCTTTTCTCTACTTACCTTTCCTCTCGGCGTGCGCGAATCTTGCATTCGACCCCGAGGTATTTCCTTTCCTTTCTTTACTTACCTTTCCTCTCGGCGTGCGCGAATCTTGCATTCGACCCCAAGGTATTTCCTTTCCTTTCTTTACTTACCTTTCCTCTCGGCGTGCGCGAATCTTGCATTCGACCCCGAGGTATTTCCTTTCCTTTCTTTACTTACCTTTCCTCTCGGCGTGCGCGAATCTTGCATTCGACCCCGAGGTATTTCCTTTCCTTTCTTTACTTACCTTTCCTCTCGGCGTGCGCGAATCTTGCATTCGACCCCGAGATTCTTCCGTTCCTTTACTTACCTTTCCTCTCGGCGTGCGCGAATCTTGCATTCGACCCCGAGATTCTTCCTTTTCTCTACTTACCTTTCCTCTCGGCGTGCGCGAATCTTGCATTCGACCCCGAGGTATTTCCTTTCCTTTCTTTACTTACCTTTCCTCTCGGCGTGCGCGAATCTTGCATTCGACCCCGAGATTCTTCCTTTTCCTTTACTTACCTTTCCTCTCGGCGTGCGCGAATCTTGAATTCGACCCCGAGAACCTACACCAACCTTCCCCATTCAATTTCTGTTCTTCATCCTGCGTGCGTACAGTATGTCTCTTCCGGAAGTAACCTGGAACGTGACACTCTGTTAGCATCCTCGACGGGGGTAGCGAGGGGGTTGGATCCGTCGGCGTCACCGTACAGCGACATGGTATTTTATGAATGTGTTTGAGCGAGGTGAACAAATGTATATATATATTTTTTTTATACAGGGTGTCTCTTAACTTCTGTCTTTCCCGGAAATGGGGGGTAGCTGGGGTGATTCTGAACAACTTTTTCCTTGACCAATGTGTGGTTTGCAGCTTCATTTTTAAGTTATTAACGAAAAACACTGGCCAATGAGAGCGCCCGCAAGGCGGCCGATGGCGCGCGCTTAGGCACGAACCTATCAGCTATCGCGATGGGGGGGCATCGAGGGTACCGACGGAAGCGTGCGGCAAATGTTACATCGTCTTAATTAAGAATAATGTGGAATAATTCGTTTATACTTATGAAACTAATAAGTCGTTTAATAACCGTGTTCGATACGTTTATTCATTATCCGAAAGGAATAAACTGTTCTATTACTTTTGAAAAAAATATTTTATTTAACAGCACGTTTTCAGGTGGATAAATTGTGTTTTCAGAAAAACGATTTGCACAACTAATGTTAGAAAAAGCTAGTTAAACTTATCCATTCGTCCACGAATTAACTTGCTGAACGTGTGCGAATCCTGACCGAGGCAACGTTGAACAGCTAATGTTACGGCTGGGTTAGTATCCTTGCATGATCACTTCACTTCACGTTAACTTCACTTCACGGTCACTTGCACTTGCTACTGTGAAATTTGGGTATAGTTAAAATCAATTTATTCTTCCTACGTTTAAACATTTAGTAATATTCTGCGGTTGTACGATTCACGTTTCTCGTTCGGTTAGCAGAACGACTCTGCCAGCTGAAACGTTCGCACTCGCTTCCACACGTACACGCACACACACTGTCTCCAAATTTAGTGGAAATCGGCGGCAGATACCGATCACACAGGGCAGCATCGGCCCCTGCGTAGTGTGCGTCGCAGTGTGAGCGTCGGCACTACAATGTTATCCACATTAAAGAACATGTGCGAGTGCGACGTTTCAGCTGGCAGAGTTGTTCTGCTAGCCGAACGGACAACATGAATCGTAAAAACGCAAACTATTACGAAATGTTTAAACGTAAGAAAAATAAATCGGTTTCAAATATTCCCACATTTCACAGTGGCAAGTGATAGTGACCGTGAAGTGAAGTGATCTTGAAGTGAATTCACCGTGAGTGTAGTGACTTCACCGACCCGGCCGGTGACATCAGCTGTTCAGCGTTGCCTAGGTCAGGATTCGCACAATGTTTACCAGATTAATTCGTAGACGAATGGGTAAGTTTAACCAGCTTTTTCTAGCATTAGTTCTGCAAATCGTTTTTCTTGAAACATAATTTATCCACCTAAAAACGTGCTGTTCAATAAAATATTTTTTTCATAAGTAAGAAAACAGTTTATTCCTTTCGGATAATGAATAAACGTATCGAACACGGTTATTAAACGACTTATTAGTTTCATAAGTATAAACGAATTATTCCACATTATTCTTAATTAAGACGATGTAACATTTGCCGCACGCTTCCGTCGGTACCCTCGATGCCCCCCCATCGCGATAGCTGATAGGTTCGTGCCTGAGCGCGCGCCATCGGCCGCCTTGCGGGCGCTCTCATTGGCCAGTGTTTTTCGTTAATAACTTAAAAATGAAGCTGCAAACCACACATTGGTCAAGGAAAAAGTTGTTCAGAATCACCCCAGCTACCCCCCATTTCCGGGAAAGACAGAAGTTAAGAGACACCCTGTATATATGCGCGAGGGGGTTGTGATATGGCGGTTATCTATTCGTAGGTGATTAATGTTCAGAACACGTATCAAAATTTTGATATTAAAGCGTTTCAAGCTTTAATTGTCGTTTTGAAGGCAATTGTGGGATTGAATTTTCGAAAATCCCACCGCTGTCACCAGTTTAATATGTCACGTTCCAGGTTACTTCCGGAAGAGACATACTGTACGCACGCAGGATGAGGAACGGAAATTGAATGGGGAAGGTGAACGTAGGTTCTCGGGGTCGAATTCAAGATTCGCGCACGCCGAGAGGAAAGGTAAGTAGAGAAAAGGAAGAATCTCGGGGTCGAATGCAAGATTCGCGCACGCCGAGAGGAAAGGTAAGTAGAGAAAGGAAGAATCTCGGGGTCGAATGCAAGATTCGCGCACGCCGAGAGGAAAGGTAAGTAGAGAAAGGAAAGGAAATACCTCGGGGTCGAATGCAAGATTCGCGCACGCCGAGAGGAAAGGTAAGTAGAGAAAGGAAAGGAAATACCTCGGGGTCGAATGCAAGATTCGCGCACGCCGAGAGGAAAGGTAAGTAGAGAAAGGAAGAATCTCGGGGTCGAATGCAAGATTCGCGCACGCCGAGAGGAAAGGTAAGTAAAGGAAAAGGAATACCTCGGGGTCGAATGCAAGATTCGCGCACGCCGAGAGGAAAGATAAGTAGAGAAAGGAAGAATCTCGGGGTCGAATGAAAGATTCGAGCACGCCGAGAGGAAAGGTAAGTAGAGAAAGGAAAGGAAATACCTCGGGGTCGAATGCAAGATTCGCGCACGCCGAGAGGAAAGGTAAGTAGAGAAAAGGAGGAATCTCGGGGTCGAATGCAAGATTCGCGCACGCCGAGAGGAAAGGGAGGTAAAGGAAAAGGAAGGGAAACGAAGTTAGGAGTGCCGTACTATTACTGCGGAAGGATTGATCTGCAGCAATACCAATTCCTCGGATTCCAAACAATATTGAGAAATGTGAACGAAATCTCGTAAGGAACGAAATAATAAAACGACTCACCGAGCTGCAATGTCGGGTTTGCGATCCTCGGGTAGACACGTATAATTGCTACCATCGGGTGAGCACCTCGAGTACTTGTCCCGATTGTACTTGCCACAGCTCTTCCGCTGTCATTTCGAAGTACCGTTCTGTGCACTCTGCGCACTGAGATGCTGGGCGGATGGAGGAGATTTCGGTGTTGCAGTGTGCACAAATGGAAATGCGTTGGGCTTCTTCGGCAGTGCTCATGTCATGCCAACCTCCTGATTGATATGCTTGTCCTTGTATGGGGGTCAACTGATTGTAACAGTTGATGCAAATTCGGCCCCAGTCGCTTATGTATATTCCTACTGTGGCGATAGTGGAACACCAAATGTCTAGCAGGGGTTTATAAATCTCTGGATAATCAGAGGGAAGGACGCCGTCCCAGGGACCCTGAAATTCCTGGTCCTCCTCTTCTTCGGCTTCTTCCCAAATATCGTAAGGGAGCTGCATTCGATAAATAATGCTGTGGTGCTGCGCGAAAGTTTCTTGAGGTTCACTGGCTTATTGTATTTATTAGAATAAGTCAAGAATACTTCGAAGTTCGTTGAGGTATTTATTGAAATAATCGTGAAATAATCCTATGTTCCTTAAGGTATTTATTGAAATAAATCGTGGAATTATTCTAAGTTCCTTAAGGTATTTATTGAAATAAATCGTGAAATTATTCTAAGTTCCTTAAGGTATTTATTGAAATAAATCGTGAAATTATTCTAAGTTCCTTAAGGTATTTATCGAAATAAATCGTGAAATTATTCTATGTTCCTTAAGGTATTTATTGAAATAAATCGTGAAACAATTCTATGTTCCTTAAGGTATTTATTGAAATAAATCGTGAAATAATTCTATGTTCCTTAAGGTATTTATCGAAATAAATCGTGGAATTATTCTATGTTCCTTAAGGTATTTATCGAAATAAATCGTGGAATTATTCTAAGTTCCTTAAGGTATTTATCGAAATAATTCACTGTATGATTCTAAAATCAAGACCGGTATATCAACGTTCACTGTCACTTGTAGATTGATTCACTGATGTGTAGGCGCTTGCTGCCACTCGAAGACTGAACTGAACGACTGAACGACTGATCTGAACGACTGAACGACTGTACGATTATTCAGGTGGTGCCGGCTTATTTATACCCATCCCTGGAATCTCTGGTATGCGAGGAATGTCTGGTATGCGTGGTATGTCTGGTATGCGTGGTATGCGTGGTATGTTGACTGCTGCTGGAGTCGATTGCTCTGGAATGCCAGTGATCCTCAACCGGCAGGGGTTCTCCATTGTACCGAGATTGGTTAAAATAAATTATATTAGTTAATTACAATATCGTTATATGGTGAATTCGGATAGGTTGTTTGATGATATCATTTTGTAATAGAATATTTTAAAAAATTGTATTGGTTAATTATGAGTCTTTTGTATTGTAGGTTCGGGTGTGTTATTTGATTTGATCATATTGCAGCGATATACTCGAGAGGAATCGAAAGGGGTTTTCTTCCTCGTGGAGTGAGGGCTTCTCTTGGGACGCAAAAGGGGTTTCTTCCTCGTGGAGTGAGGGCTTCTCTTGGGACGCGAAAGGGGTTTCTTCCTCGTGGAGTGAGGGCTTCTCTTGGGACGCAAAAGGGGTTTCTTCCTCGTGGAGTGAGGGCTTCTCTCGAGTGTCGTTGTTCTTCGTTTAAGGTAATGGTGTTTTGTGTAGCGATGAGTTGGAATATTTAGAGATTTTATTTGTTTGCAGGTAGTCGGCGATGAGAAGAGAAATATAAGGTGAGTATCTTATGAGAGGAATTTATTTGTTCGAAAGCAGTCGATGATGAGAAATGTAATGTAAGGTAAGTATCTCGTTTGACTAGTGATGGGTAGGAGTAATAAGAGAGTTTATTTGTTCACAGGTAATAGGTGATGAGAAGCGCAACATAAGGTAAGTACCTCGTTTGACTAGTGATGGGTTGGAGTAATAAGAGAGTTCGTTTGTTCACAGGTAATCGATGATGAGAAGCGCAACATAAGGTAAGTACCTCGTTTGACTAGTGATGGGTTGGAGTAATAAGAGAGTTCGTTTGTTCACAGGTAATCGATGATGAGAAGCGCAACATAAGGTAAGTACCTCGTTTGACTAGTGATGGGTTGGAGTAATAAGAGAGTTCATTTGTTCACAGGCAGTGGATATAGTTAATAAAGGAAGAAAAATGTGAGCCGACATGCGGCAAAAAATGACGGCACGTCACAATGTCGAATATCGAGGTTTCCAAGCTCAACGAGTGAATTTTCAATAAGAAGGACTATTGCGACGCCTGGGAACTGAATCTTTAGCTGTTGTCGATGCAGATCGATTGGAAATGTCGAATATCGCATTTTCCATGCTATACGGGTGTATTTTTGATAATAAAGACTATTGCGACGCCTGGGAACTGAATCTTTAGATGTTGTCGATGCAGATCAATTGGAAATGTCGAATATCGCGTTTTCCAAGCTCTACGAGTGAATTTTCAATAAGGACTATTGCGACGCCTGGGAACTGAATCTTTAGCTGTTGTCGATGCAGATCGATTGGAAATGTCGTATATCGAGGTTTCCAAGCTCAACGAGTGAATTTTCAATAAGAAGGACTATCGCGACGCCTGGGAACTGAATCTTTAGCTGTTGTCGATGCAGATCGATTGGAAATGTCGTATATCGAGGTTTCCAAGCTCAACGAGTGAATTTTCAATAAGAAGGACTATTGCGACGCCTGGGAACTGAATCATTAGCTGTTGTCGATGCAGGTCGGTTGGAGATGTCGAATATCGAGGTTTCCAAGCTCAACGAGTGAATTTTCAATAAGAAGGACTATTGCGACGCCTGGGAACTGAATCTTTAGCTGTTGTTGATGCAGATCGATTGGAAATGTCTAATATCGGATTTTCCATGCTATAGGAGTGTATTTTTGATAATAAAGACTATTGCGACGCCTGGGAACTGAATCTTTAGATGTTGTCGATGCAGATCGATTGGACATGTCGAATATCGCGTTTTCCAAGCTCTACGAGTGAATTTTCAATAAGGACTATTGCGACGCCTGGGAACTGAATCATTAGCTGTTGTCGATGCAGGTCGATTGGAGATGTCGAATATCAAGGTTTCCAAGCTCAACGAGTGAATTTTCAATAAGAAGGACTATTGCGACGCCTGGGAACTGAATCATTACCTGTTGTCGATGCAGGTCGGTTGGAGATGTCGAATATCGAGGTTTCCAAGCTCAACGAGTGAATTTTCAATAAGAAGGACTATTGCGACGCCTGGGAACTGAATCTTTAGCTGTTGTTGATGCAGATCGATTGGAAATGTCTAATATCGGATTTTCCATGCTACAGGAGTGTATTTTTGATAATAAAGACTATTGCGACGCCTGGGAACTGAATCTTTAGATGTTGTCGATGCAGATCGATTGGAAATGTCGAATATCGCGTTTTCCAAGCTCTACGAGTGAATTTTCAATGAGGACTATTTCGACGCCTGGGTACTGAATCATTAGCTGTTGTCGATGCAGGTCGATTCGAGATGTCGAATATCGAGGTTTCCAAGCTCAACGAGTGAATGTTCAATAAGAAGGACTATTGCGACGCCTGGGAACTGAATCCTTAGCTGTTGTCGATGCAGATCGATTGGAAATGTCGAATATCGCATTTTCCATGCTATACGGGTGTATTTTTGATAATAAAGACTATTGCGACGCCTGGGAACTGAATCTTTAGATGTTGTCGATGCAGATCGATTGGAAAGGTCGAATATCGCGTTTTCCAAGCTCTAAGAGTGAATTTTCAATAAGGACTATTGCGACGCCTGGGAACTGAATCTTTAGCTGTTGTCGATGCAGATCGATTGGAAATGTCGTATATCGAGGTTTCCAAGCTCAACGAGTGAATTTTCAATAAGAAGGACTATCGCGACGCCTGGGAACTGAATCTTTAGCTGTTGTCGATGCAGATCGATTGGAAATGTCGTACAGTAATACTTGCATATATACACAAAACAGTGCTTGGATATAGTCCCATTGACTATCCCCTCCACTTGAGGGGATTCCCCTTCGCGATAGCGACGCTCGACGATCGAGCGGCGTAATATGATCCGTGCCGCAATATCGGTGTGACTAATACTAATTCAACCATAAAACTTTTTTATTTTTAACTTTTTTTCAATAAAAATTTTACTACCGTATTTGCGAGATTTTTCTGATTAAAATGAGACTAAACACGATATAGTTCGAATTATATTTACTTGTTGATACTCATTAAATACCTACCACAAAGTACAAAAACGCGTTGATCTTATTAAACTAATAATAACAGGATAATGTAAAATAATAAAGTACATTATCATACTTTGTCGATTCAAGCACGGCTGGACGCGCATGTGACAGATTCGACACCCGGCTTCGTTATAGGCGACAGAGGTGGGGCATATAGTAAAGAAGGGTGTCGAATCTATGTTTACATGCGGCTCGAGCCGAGCGTGAATCGACACCTCGGTCACAATCTAAGGTCACGCTCTATTATGATTTATTTTAATGTATTACAGTATTTATTGTAATGCACGTTACTATTTTGCATTATCCTTTTATTCTTATTCTAATGAGTAAATATAATTTAAATTGTATCCTGTTTATTTCAATGTATTATTATATTTATTATAATGTACTTTATTATTATATTTATTATAATGTGCTTTATTATTTTACGTTATCCTGTTATTATTAGTTTAATACGAGCAACGCGTTTTGCACTTTCTGGTACGTATTTAATGAGTATCAACAAGTAAATATAATTCGAACTATATCGCGTTTGGTCTCATTTTAATCAGAAAAATCTCGCAAATACATTGGTAAAAGTTACATTTAGAAAAATTAATAAACAAAAAAGTTTTATTGTTGCATTAGTATTGTCTCACCGATACGTTTCGGCGCCTCACTTTGATTCTCTGGACCTCTCTCTCTCCTCCACTGTCTGTCCCTTTCTACGTTCACGCTCGGCTCGAGCTGCTTCTGAGAACAGATTCGACACCCTGCTTTGATATAGCCACAGCTTGGGTCCCAATCTGTGTGTATATACACGGGTTTTACTGTATATCGAGGTTTCCAAGCTCAACGAGTGAATTTTCAATAAGGACTATTGCGACACCTGGGAACTGATTCTTTAGCTGTTGTTGATGCAGATCGATTGGAAATGTCTAATATCGGATTTTACATGCTATAGGAGTGTATTTTTGATAATAAAGACTATTGCGACGCCTGGGAACTGAATCCTTAGCTGATGTCGATGCAGATCGATTGGATATGTTGAATATCGCATTTTCCATGCTATACGGGTGTATTTTCAATAAGAAGGACTATTGCGACGCCTGGGAACCGAATCATTAGCTGTTGTCGATGCAGGTCGATTGGAGATGTCGAATATCGAGGTTTCCCAGCTCAACGAGTGAATTTTCAATAAGAAGGACTATTGCGACGTCTGGGAACTGAATCGTTAGCTGTTGTTGATGCAGATCGATTGGAAATGTCTAATATCGGATTTTCCATGCTATAGGAGTGTATTTTTGATAATAAAGACTATTGCGACGCCTGGGAACTGAATCTTTAGCTGATGTCGATGCAGATCGATTGGAAAAGTCGAATATCGCATTTTCCATGCTATACGGGTGTATTTTTGATAATAAACACTATGGCGACGCCTGGGAACTGAATCTATAGCTATTGTCGATGCAGTTCGATTGGAAATGTCGAATATCGCGTTTTCCAAGCTCTACGAGCGAATTTTCAAAAAGGACTATTGCGACGCCTGGGAACTGAATCTTTAGCTGTTGTCAATCCAAATCGATTGAAATGTCGAATATCGCGTTTTCCAAGCTCTACGAGCGAATTTTCAAAAAGGACTATTGCGACGCCTGGGAACTGAATCTTTACCTGTTGTCGTTGCAGATCGATTGGAAATGTCGAATATCGCGTTTTCCAAGCTCTACGAGTGAATTTTCAATAAGGACTATTGCGACGCCTGGGAACTGAATCATTAGCTGTTGTCGATGCAGGTCGATTGGAGATGTCGAATATCAAGGTTTCCAAGCTCAACGAGTGAATTTTCAATAAGAAGGACTATTGCGACGCCTGGGAACTGAATCTTTAGCTGTTGTTGATGCAGATCGATTGGAAATGTCTAATATCGGATTTTCCATGCTATAGGAGTGTATTTTTGATAATAAAGACTATTGCGACGCCTGGGAACTGAATCTTTAGCTGATGTCGATGCAGATCGATTGGATATGTTGAATATCGCATTTTCCATGCTATACGGGTGTATTTTCAATAAGAAGGACTATCGCGACGCCTGGGAACTGAATCTTTAGCTGTTGTTGATGCAGATCGATTGGAAATGTCTAATATCGGATTTTCAATGCTATAGGAGTGTATTTTTGATAATAAAGACTATTACGACGCCTGGGAACTGAATCTGTAGCTGTTGGTGATGCAGATCGATTGGAAATGTCGTATATCGAGGTTTCCAAGCTCAACGAGTGAATTTTCAATAAGAAGGACTATTGCGACGCCTGGGAACAGAATCATTAGCTGTTGTCGATGCCGGTCGATTGGAGATATCGAATATCAAGGTTTCCAATCTCAACGAGTGAATTTTCAATAAGAAGGACTACTGCGACGCCTGGGAACTGAATCTTTAGCTGTTGTCGATGCAGATCGATTGGAAATGTCGAATATCGCGTTTTCCAAGCTCTACGAGTGAATTTTCAATAAGGACTATTGCGACGCCTGGGAACTGTATTATTAGCTGTTGTCGATGCAGGTCGGTTGTAGATGTCGAATATCGAGGTTTCCAAGCTCAACGAGTGAATTTTCAATAAGAAGGACTATTGCGACGCCTGGGAACTGAATCTTTAGCTGTTGTTGATGCAGATCGATTGGAAATGTCTAATATCGGATTTTCCATGCTATAGGAGTGTATTTTTGATAATAAAGACTATTACGACGCCTGGGAACTGAATCTTTTGCTGTTGTTGATGCAGATCGATTGGAAATGTCTAATATCGGATTTTCCATGCTATAGGAGTGTATTTTTGATAATAAAGACTATTGCGACACCTGGGAACTGCATCTTTAGCTGTTGACGATGCAGATCGATTGGAAATGTCGAATATCGCGTTTGCCAAGCTCTACGAGTGAATTTTCAATAAGGACTATTGCGACGCCTGGGAACTGAATCTTTAGCTGTTGTTGATGCAGATCGATTGGAAATGTCTAATATCGGATTTTACATGCTATAGGAGTGTATTTTTGATAATAAAGACTATTGCGACGCCTGGGAACTGAATCTTTAGCTGATGTCGATGCAGATCGATTGGATATGTTGAATATCGCATTTGCCATGCTATACGGGTGTATTTTCAATAAGAAGGACTATTGCGACGCCTGGGAACTGAATCATTAGCTGTTGTCGATTGTTACGTCCTGGGTTGATTGTTCTCGTTAATTCCTTGATGAATCAATCGAGACGCAACTACATGATTTTATGCTTCATACTTGTGTAGATATCGTTTGTAAATAGTAGGGTACGTTCGCATTTTTGATCGTGACTATTCCCAGGGTAGGGTTAAGTCAACCAGCATCGGGAACGTTAGGATAGTATCGATTGTATCTTGGTTATGCGTTACCGTATACACGTAGTCGTTGTTATTATTGCGGTGCCTTGTTACGTTCGTGATATGGTCCGTAACGAGGATCGTGAGGTGGAAGGCCATCCACGCATAGACGCTCCGAGGGTAGTTCGATGGTGTAGAGCTTCCAGGCGGGATGCGAACTCGTTCCGAGTTTTCCTTCCTTGTGGCTGTCGGAATGGGGTGTGACCACTCCCAAGAAACGTTGCTTCGCGAGTAGCGGTTTGTAATGTGCCCGCACCAAACGACGTACTTGTTCTTTACGACCGGCGCGACGCGTTTATGCCATCGAGCTTATTCAATTCAGATATGGTTTCTGATTAATAATAGCGACAACTGAATTGTACTATGCAGGAAAGCTGTGTGTATAACTCGAGCAGATCTACTTCTCAAAGAGAATACACCAGCGATGCCTACGAAAACCATGAGCAGAGCGTCTTCTCTATGGTTCGTAATAAAATTCAGAGTCCAGCCAGAAAATATTATTTAATGCGAAAAGCTCGATGTCTGGTTTAAGGATACTCGTAAATGAATTAGAGAACACTGTGTCTAATGAACATGATAACAACTATATTCTATCACTTGGTAGTTACACTGGGTTACAAGATTTGAATTATAACTAACAACGCGATGTTACTCGGCTGCCTATGCAGAGCTGTAGGTGTGCACTCACTATGATTGACGTCGACTGTAGATTGATGTTACTTGGCTGACTCTCGGGTCAGAACTAACTTTCCAGTGGCTGCTCAGCTTATTTTATAGCAACAATATGCCGATTCTGCAGTCTGAGAGAATGCTGACGCGTGTGACGTGCCGACCTGCTTCTCTCAGATCGGCCCTTATTTTTTCTTTCTTCTCTTATATTTATACGCTATGATGTGAACGCTAGACTGCCCTCGCGGCTATGAAACGTCCGGCATACACTGAGCAAACATTTTAACTCAAACATTTTTAACTCAAACATTTTAAGTCAACCCATTCTAAATCCAAACATTCAAATTCCAAACATTCTAATCCCAAACATTCTTCTTGCAATCATTCTAATTGCAAACATTCTAACTCCAAACATTCTAACTTCAAACCTCGTCCTTATTTGCCTAGTTTCTTCACCTCGCTCCTTTTTACTTCAGACAAACCACAACAAGTAAACCCTTTACTTAAATCCACGATATGTTCTAACAATATTAGTCCCCTTTCGCGTCCCGAGAGTATCCCTCACTACACGAGGAAGCATCCCCTTTCGCGTCCCGAGAGTGTCCCTCACTACACGAGGAAGCATCCCCTTTCGCGTCCCGAGAGTATCCCTCACTACACGAGGAAGCATCCCCTTTCGCGTCCCGAGAGTGTCCCTCACTACACGAGGAAGCATCCCCTTTCGCGTCCCGAGAGTATCCCTCACTACACGAGGAAGCATCCCCTTTCGCGTCCCAAGAGAAGCCCTCACTCCACGAGGAAGAAACCCCTTTCGCGTCCCAAGAGAAGCCCTCACTCCACGAGGAAGAAAACCCCTTTCGAATCCTCTCGAGTATATCGCTACAATATGATCAAATCAAATAACACACCCGAACCTACAATACAAAA
This sequence comes from Nomada flava, assembly GCA_951802745.1. Taxonomy (NCBI): domain Eukaryota; kingdom Metazoa; phylum Arthropoda; class Insecta; order Hymenoptera; family Apidae; genus Nomada; species Nomada flava. The sequence goes on from OX637903.1 coordinate 12,408,063, forward strand.
GACGCATAATTAACCAATACAATTTATTAAAATATTTTATTACAAAACGATATCATCAAACAACCTATCCGAATTCACCATATAACAATATTGTAATTAACTAATATAATTTATTTTAACCAATCTCGGTACAATGGAGAACCCCTGCCGGTTGAGGATCACTGGCATTCCAGAGCAATCGACTCCAGTAGCAGTCAACATACCACGCATACCACGCATACCAGACATACCACGCATACCAGACATTCCTCGCATACCAGAGATTCCAGGGATGGGTATAAATAAGCCGGCACCACCTGAATAATCATTCAGTTCAGCAATTCAGTTCAGCAATTCAGTCCAGTCGTTCAGTCGTTCAGTTCAGTCTTCGAGTGGCAGCAAGCGCCTACACATCAGTGAATCAATCTACAAGTGACAGTGAACGTTGATATACCGGTCTTGATTTTAGAGTGATCATACAGTGAATTATTTCGATAAATACCTTAAAGAACATAGAATTATTTCACGATTTATTTCGATAAATACCTTAAAGAACTTAGAATTATTTCACGATTTATTTCGATAAATACCTTAAGGAACATAGAATAATTCCACGATTTATTTCGATAAATACCTTAAAGAACTTAGAATAATTTCACGATTTATTTCAATAAATACCTTAAGGAACATAGAATTAATTCCACGATTTATTTCAATAAATACCTTAATGAACATAGAATTATTTCACGACTTATTTCGATAAATACCTTAAGGAACTTAGAATAATTTCACGATTTATTTCAATAAATACCTTAAGCAACATAGAATTATTTCACGATTATTTCAATAAATACCTCAACGAACTTCGAAGTATTCTTGACTTATTCTAATAAATACAATAAGCCAGTGAACCTCAAGAAACTTTCGCGCAGCACCACAGCATTATTTATCGAATGCAGCTCCCTTACAATATTTGGGAAGAAGCCGAAGAAGAGGAGGACCAGGAATTTCAGGGTCCCTGGGACGGTGTCCTTCCCTCTGATTATCCAGAGATTTATAAACCCCTGCTAGACATTTGGTGTTCCACTATCGCCACAGTAGGAATATACATAAGCGACTGGGGCCGAATTTGCATCAACTGTTACAATCAGTTGACCCCCATACAAGGACAAGCATATCAATCAGGAGGTTGGCATGACATGAGCACTGCCGAAGAAGCCCAACGCATTTCCATTTGTGCACACTGCAACAACGAAATCTCCTCCATCCGCCCAGCATCTCAGTGCGCAGAGTGCACAGAACAGTACTTCGAAATAACAGCGGAAGAGCTGTGGCAAGTACAATCGGGACAAGTACTCGAGGTGCTCACCCGATGGTAGAAATTATACGTGCCTACCCGAGGATCGCAAACCCGACATTGCAGCTCGGTGAGTCGTTTTATTATTTCGTTCCTTACGAGATTTCTTTCACATTTCTCAATATTGTTTGGAATCCGAGGAATTGGTATTGCTACAGATCAATCCTTCCGCAGTAATAGTACGGCACTCCTAACTTCCTTTCCCTTCCTTTTCCTTTACTTACCTTTCCTCTCGGCGTGCGCGAATCTTGCATTCGACCCCGAGGTATTTCCTTTCCTTTTCTCTACTTACCTTTCCTCTCGGCGTGCGCGAATCTTGCATTCGACCCCGAGGTATTTCCTTTCCTTTCTTTACTTACCTTTCCTCTCGGCGTGCGCGAATCTTGCATTCGACCCCAAGGTATTTCCTTTCCTTTCTTTACTTACCTTTCCTCTCGGCGTGCGCGAATCTTGCATTCGACCCCGAGGTATTTCCTTTCCTTTCTTTACTTACCTTTCCTCTCGGCGTGCGCGAATCTTGCATTCGACCCCGAGGTATTTCCTTTCCTTTCTTTACTTACCTTTCCTCTCGGCGTGCGCGAATCTTGCATTCGACCCCGAGATTCTTCCGTTCCTTTACTTACCTTTCCTCTCGGCGTGCGCGAATCTTGCATTCGACCCCGAGATTCTTCCTTTTCTCTACTTACCTTTCCTCTCGGCGTGCGCGAATCTTGCATTCGACCCCGAGGTATTTCCTTTCCTTTCTTTACTTACCTTTCCTCTCGGCGTGCGCGAATCTTGCATTCGACCCCGAGATTCTTCCTTTTCCTTTACTTACCTTTCCTCTCGGCGTGCGCGAATCTTGAATTCGACCCCGAGAACCTACACCAACCTTCCCCATTCAATTTCTGTTCTTCATCCTGCGTGCGTACAGTATGTCTCTTCCGGAAGTAACCTGGAACGTGACACTCTGTTAGCATCCTCGACGGGGGTAGCGAGGGGGTTGGATCCGTCGGCGTCACCGTACAGCGACATGGTATTTTATGAATGTGTTTGAGCGAGGTGAACAAATGTATATATATATTTTTTTTATACAGGGTGTCTCTTAACTTCTGTCTTTCCCGGAAATGGGGGGTAGCTGGGGTGATTCTGAACAACTTTTTCCTTGACCAATGTGTGGTTTGCAGCTTCATTTTTAAGTTATTAACGAAAAACACTGGCCAATGAGAGCGCCCGCAAGGCGGCCGATGGCGCGCGCTTAGGCACGAACCTATCAGCTATCGCGATGGGGGGGCATCGAGGGTACCGACGGAAGCGTGCGGCAAATGTTACATCGTCTTAATTAAGAATAATGTGGAATAATTCGTTTATACTTATGAAACTAATAAGTCGTTTAATAACCGTGTTCGATACGTTTATTCATTATCCGAAAGGAATAAACTGTTCTATTACTTTTGAAAAAAATATTTTATTTAACAGCACGTTTTCAGGTGGATAAATTATGTTTTCAGAAAAACGATTTGCACAACTAATGTTAGAAAAAGCTAGTTAAACTTATCCATTCGTCCACGAATTAACTTGCTGAACGTGTGCGAATCCTGACCGAGGCAACGTTGAACAGCTAATGTTACGGCTGGGTTAGTATCCTTGCATGATCACTTCACTTCACGTTAACTTCACTTCACGGTCACTTGCACTTGCTACTGTGAAATTTGGGTATAGTTAAAATCAATTTATTCTTCCTACGTTTAAACATTTAGTAATATTCTGCGGTTGTACGATTCACGTTTCTCGTTCGGTTAGCAGAACGACTCTGCCAGCTGAAACGTTCGCACTCGCTTCCACACGTACACGCACACACACTGTCTCCAAATTTAGTGGAAATCGGCGGCAGATACCGATCACACAGGGCAGCATCGGCCCCTGCGTAGTGTGCGTCGCAGTGTGAGCGTCGGCACTACAATGTTATCCACATTAAAGAACATGTGCGAGTGCGACGTTTCAGCTGGCAGAGTTGTTCTGCTAGCCGAACGGACAACATGAATCGTAAAAACGCAAACTATTACGAAATGTTTAAACGTAAGAAAAATAAATCGGTTTCAAATATTCCCACATTTCACAGTGGCAAGTGATAGTGACCGTGAAGTGAAGTGATCTTGAAGTGAATTCACCGTGAGTGTAGTGACTTCACCGACCCGGCCGGTGACATCAGCTGTTCAGCGTTGCCTAGGTCAGGATTCGCACAATGTTTACCAGATTAATTCGTAGACGAATGGGTAAGTTTAACCAGCTTTTTCTAGCATTAGTTCTGCAAATCGTTTTTCTTGAAACATAATTTATCCACCTAAAAACGTGCTGTTCAATAAAATATTTTTTTCATAAGTAAGAAAACAGTTTATTCCTTTCGGATAATGAATAAACGTATCGAACACGGTTATTAAACGACTTATTAGTTTCATAAGTATAAACGAATTATTCCACATTATTCTTAATTAAGACGATGTAACATTTGCCGCACGCTTCCGTCGGTACCCTCGATGCCCCCCCATCGCGATAGCTGATAGGTTCGTGCCTGAGCGCGCGCCATCGGCCGCCTTGCGGGCGCTCTCATTGGCCAGTGTTTTTCGTTAATAACTTAAAAATGAAGCTGCAAACCACACATTGGTCAAGGAAAAAGTTGTTCAGAATCACCCCAGCTACCCCCCATTTCCGGGAAAGACAGAAGTTAAGAGACACCCTGTATATATGCGCGAGGGGGTTGTGATATGGCGGTTATCTATTCGTAGGTGATTAATGTTCAGAACACGTATCAAAATTTTGATATTAAAGCGTTTCAAGCTTTAATTGTCGTTTTGAAGGCAATTGTGGGATTGAATTTTCGAAAATCCCACCGCTGTCACCAGTTTAATATGTCACGTTCCAGGTTACTTCCGGAAGAGACATACTGTACGCACGCAGGATGAGGAACGGAAATTGAATGGGGAAGGTGAACGTAGGTTCTCGGGGTCGAATTCAAGATTCGCGCACGCCGAGAGGAAAGGTAAGTAGAGAAAAGGAAGAATCTCGGGGTCGAATGCAAGATTCGCGCACGCCGAGAGGAAAGGTAAGTAGAGAAAGGAAGAATCTCGGGGTCGAATGCAAGATTCGCGCACGCCGAGAGGAAAGGTAAGTAGAGAAAGGAAAGGAAATACCTCGGGGTCGAATGCAAGATTCGCGCACGCCGAGAGGAAAGGTAAGTAGAGAAAGGAAAGGAAATACCTCGGGGTCGAATGCAAGATTCGCGCACGCCGAGAGGAAAGGTAAGTAGAGAAAGGAAGAATCTCGGGGTCGAATGCAAGATTCGCGCACGCCGAGAGGAAAGGTAAGTAAAGGAAAAGGAATACCTCGGGGTCGAATGCAAGATTCGCGCACGCCGAGAGGAAAGATAAGTAGAGAAAAGGAAGAATCTCGGGGTCGAATGAAAGATTCGAGCACGCCGAGAGGAAAGGTAAGTAGAGAAAGGAAAGGAAATACCTCGGGGTCGAATGCAAGATTCGCGCACGCCGAGAGGAAAGGTAAGTAGAGAAAAGGAGGAATCTCGGGGTCGAATGCAAGATTCGCGCACGCCGAGAGGAAAGGGAGGTAAAGGAAAAGGAAGGGAAACGAAGTTAGGAGTGCCGTACTATTACTGCGGAAGGATTGATCTGCAGCAATACCAATTCCTCGGATTCCAAACAATATTGAGAAATGTGAACGAAATCTCGTAAGGAACGAAATAATAAAACGACTCACCGAGCTGCAATGTCGGGTTTGCGATCCTCGGGTAGACACGTATAATTGCTACCATCGGGTGAGCACCTCGAGTACTTGTCCCGATTGTACTTGCCACAGCTCTTCCGCTGTCATTTCGAAGTACCGTTCTGTGCACTCTGCGCACTGAGATGCTGGGCGGATGGAGGAGATTTCGGTGTTGCAGTGTGCACAAATGGAAATGCGTTGGGCTTCTTCGGCAGTGCTCATGTCATGCCAACCTCCTGATTGATATGCTTGTCCTTGTATGGGGGTCAACTGATTGTAACAGTTGATGCAAATTCGGCCCCAGTCGCTTATGTATATTCCTACTGTGGCGATAGTGGAACACCAAATGTCTAGCAGGGGTTTATAAATCTCTGGATAATCAGAGGGAAGGACGCCGTCCCAGGGACCCTGAAATTCCTGGTCCTCCTCTTCTTCGGCTTCTTCCCAAATATCGTAAGGGAGCTGCATTCGATAAATAATGCTGTGGTGCTGCGCGAAAGTTTCTTGAGGTTCACTGGCTTATTGTATTTATTAGAATAAGTCAAGAATACTTCGAAGTTCGTTGAGGTATTTATTGAAATAATCGTGAAATAATCCTATGTTCCTTAAGGTATTTATTGAAATAAATCGTGGAATTATTCTAAGTTCCTTAAGGTATTTATTGAAATAAATCGTGAAATTATTCTAAGTTCCTTAAGGTATTTATTGAAATAAATCGTGAAATTATTCTAAGTTCCTTAAGGTATTTATCGAAATAAATCGTGAAATTATTCTATGTTCCTTAAGGTATTTATTGAAATAAATCGTGAAACAATTCTATGTTCCTTAAGGTATTTATTGAAATAAATCGTGAAATAATTCTATGTTCCTTAAGGTATTTATCGAAATAAATCGTGGAATTATTCTATGTTCCTTAAGGTATTTATCGAAATAAATCGTGGAATTATTCTAAGTTCCTTAAGGTATTTATCGAAATAATTCACTGTATGATTCTAAAATCAAGACCGGTATATCAACGTTCACTGTCACTTGTAGATTGATTCACTGATGTGTAGGCGCTTGCTGCCACTCGAAGTCTGAACTGAACGACTGAACGACTGATCTGAACGACTGAACGACTGTACGATTATTCAGGTGGTGCCGGCTTATTTATACCCATCCCTGGAATCTCTGGTATGCGAGGAATGTCTGGTATGCGTGGTATGTCTGGTATGCGTGGTATGCGTGGTATGTTGACTGCTGCTGGAGTCGATTGCTCTGGAATGCCAGTGATCCTCAACCGGCAGGGGTTCTCCATTGTACCGAGATTGGTTAAAATAAATTATATTAGTTAATTACAATATCGTTATATGGTGAATTCGGATAGGTTGTTTGATGATATCATTTTGTAATAGAATATTTTAAAAAATTGTATTGGTTAATTATGAGTCTTTTGTATTGTAGGTTCGGGTGTGTTATTTGATTTGATCATATTGCAGCGATATACTCGAGAGGAATCGAAAGGGGTTTTCTTCCTCGTGGAGTGAGGGCTTCTCTTGGGACGCAAAAGGGGTTTCTTCCTCGTGGAGTGAGGGCTTCTCTTGGGACGCGAAAGGGGTTTCTTCCTCGTGGAGTGAGGGCTTCTCTTGGGACGCAAAAGGGGTTTCTTCCTCGTGGAGTGAGGGCTTCTCTCGAGTGTCGTTGTTCTTCGTTTAAGGTAATGGTGTTTTGTGTAGCGATGAGTTGGAATATTTAGAGATTTTATTTGTTTGCAGGTAGTCGGCGATGAGAAGAGAAATATAAGGTGAGTATCTTATGAGAGGAATTTATTTGTTCGAAAGCAGTCGATGATGAGAAATGTAATGTAAGGTAAGTATCTCGTTTGACTAGTGATGGGTAGGAGTAATAAGAGAGTTTATTTGTTCACAGGTAATAGGTGATGAGAAGCGCAACATAAGGTAAGTACCTCGTTTGACTAGTGATGGGTTGGAGTAATAAGAGAGTTCGTTTGTTCACAGGTAATCGATGATGAGAAGCGCAACATAAGGTAAGTACCTCGTTTGACTAGTGATGGGTTGGAGTAATAAGAGAGTTCGTTTGTTCACAGGTAATCGATGATGAGAAGCGCAACATAAGGTAAGTACCTCGTTTGACTAGTGATGGGTTGGAGTAATAAGAGAGTTCATTTGTTCACAGGCAGTGGATATAGTTAATAAAGGAAGAAAAATGTGAGCCGACATGCGGCAAAAAATGACGGCACGTCACAATGTCGAATATCGAGGTTTCCAAGCTCAACGAGTGAATTTTCAATAAGAAGGACTATTGCGACGCCTGGGAACTGAATCTTTAGCTGTTGTCGATGCAGATCGATTGGAAATGTCGAATATCGCATTTTCCATGCTATACGGGTGTATTTTTGATAATAAAGACTATTGCGACGCCTGGGAACTGAATCTTTAGATGTTGTCGATGCAGATCAATTGGAAATGTCGAATATCGCGTTTTCCAAGCTCTACGAGTGAATTTTCAATAAGGACTATTGCGACGCCTGGGAACTGAATCTTTAGCTGTTGTCGATGCAGATCGATTGGAAATGTCGTATATCGAGGTTTCCAAGCTCAACGAGTGAATTTTCAATAAGAAGGACTATCGCGACGCCTGGGAACTGAATCTTTAGCTGTTGTCGATGCAGATCGATTGGAAATGTCGTATATCGAGGTTTCCAAGCTCAACGAGTGAATTTTCAATAAGAAGGACTATTGCGACGCCTGGGAACTGAATCATTAGCTGTTGTCGATGCAGGTCGGTTGGAGATGTCGAATATCGAGGTTTCCAAGCTCAACGAGTGAATTTTCAATAAGAAGGACTATTGCGACGCCTGGGAACTGAATCTTTAGCTGTTGTTGATGCAGATCGATTGGAAATGTCTAATATCGGATTTTCCATGCTATAGGAGTGTATTTTTGATAATAAAGACTATTGCGACGCCTGGGAACTGAATCTTTAGATGTTGTCGATGCAGATCGATTGGACATGTCGAATATCGCGTTTTCCAAGCTCTACGAGTGAATTTTCAATAAGGACTATTGCGACGCCTGGGAACTGAATCATTAGCTGTTGTCGATGCAGGTCGATTGGAGATGTCGAATATCAAGGTTTCCAAGCTCAACGAGTGAATTTTCAATAAGAAGGACTATTGCGACGCCTGGGAACTGAATCATTACCTGTTGTCGATGCAGGTCGGTTGGAGATGTCGAATATCGAGGTTTCCAAGCTCAACGAGTGAATTTTCAATAAGAAGGACTATTGCGACGCCTGGGAACTGAATCTTTAGCTGTTGTTGATGCAGATCGATTGGAAATGTCTAATATCGGATTTTCCATGCTACAGGAGTGTATTTTTGATAATAAAGACAATTGCGACGCCTGGGAACTGAATCTTTAGATGTTGTCGATGCAGATCGATTGGAAATGTCGAATATCGCGTTTTCCAAGCTCTACGAGTGAATTTTCAATGAGGACTATTTCGACGCCTGGGTACTGAATCATTAGCTGTTGTCGATGCAGGTCGATTCGAGATGTCGAATATCGAGGTTTCCAAGCTCAACGAGTGAATGTTCAATAAGAAGGACTATTGCGACGCCTGGGAACTGAATCCTTAGCTGTTGTCGATGCAGATCGATTGGAAATGTCGAATATCGCATTTTCCATGCTATACGGGTGTATTTTTGATAATAAAGACTATTGCGACGCCTGGGAACTGAATCTTTAGATGTTGTCGATGCAGATCGATTGGAAAGGTCGAATATCGCGTTTTCCAAGCTCTAAGAGTGAATTTTCAATAAGGACTATTGCGACGCCTGGGAACTGAATCTTTAGCTGTTGTCGATGCAGATCGATTGGAAATGTCGTATATCGAGGTTTCCAAGCTCAACGAGTGAATTTTCAATAAGAAGGACTATCGCGACGCCTGGGAACTGAATCTTTAGCTGTTGTCGATGCAGATCGATTGGAAATGTCGTACAGTAATACTTGCATATATACACAAAACAGTGCTTGGATATAGTCCCATTGACTATCCCCTCCACTTGAGGGGATTCCCCTTCGCGATAGCGACGCTCGACGATCGAGCGGCGTAATATGATCCGTGCCGCAATATCGGTGTGACTAATACTAATTCAACCATAAAACTTTTTTATTTTTAACTTTTTTTCAATAAAAATTTTACTACCGTAATTGCGAGATTTTTCTGATTAAAATGAGACTAAACACGATATAGTTCGAATTATATTTACTTGTTGATACTCATTAAATACCTACCACAAAGTACAAAAACGCGTTGATCTTATTAAACTAATAATAACAGGATAATGTAAAATAATAAAGTACATTATCATACTTTGTCGATTCAAGCACGGCTGGACGCGCATGTGACAGATTCGACACCCGGCTTCGTTATAGGCGACAGAGGTGGGGCATATAGTAAAGAAGGGTGTCGAATCTATGTTTACATGCGGCTCGAGCCGAGCGTGAATCGACACCTCGGTCACAATCTAAGGTCACGCTCTATTATGATTTATTTTAATGTATTACAGTATTTATTGTAATGCACGTTACTATTTTGCATTATCCTTTTATTCTTATTCTAATGAGTAAATATAATTTAAATTGTATCCTGTTTATTTCAATGTATTATTATATTTATTATAATGTACTTTATTATTATATTTATTATAATGTGCTTTATTATTTTACGTTATCCTGTTATTATTAGTTTAATACGAGCAACGCGTTTTGCACTTTCTGGTACGTATTTAATGAGTATCAACAAGTAAATATAATTCGAACTATATCGCGTTTGGTCTCATTTTAATCAGAAAAATCTCGCAAATACATTGGTAAAAGTTACATTTAGAAAAATTAATAAACAAAAAAGTTTTATTGTTGCATTAGTATTGTCTCACCGATACGTTTCGGCGCCTCACTTTGATTCTCTGGACCTCTCTCTCTCCTCCACTGTCTGTCCCTTTCTACGTTCACGCTCGGCTCGAGCTGCTTCTGAGAACAGATTCGACACCCTGCTTTGATATAGCCACAGCTTGGGTCCCAATCTGTGTGTATATACACGGGTTTTACTGTATATCGAGGTTTCCAAGCTCAACGAGTGAATTTTCAATAAGGACTATTGCGACACCTGGGAACTGATTCTTTAGCTGTTGTTGATGCAGATCGATTGGAAATGTCTAATATCGGATTTTACATGCTATAGGAGTGTATTTTTGATAATAAAGACTATTGCGACGCCTGGGAACTGAATCCTTAGCTGATGTCGATGCAGATCGATTGGATATGTTGAATATCGCATTTTCCATGCTATACGGGTGTATTTTCAATAAGAAGGACTATTGCGACGCCTGGGAACCGAATCATTAGCTGTTGTCGATGCAGGTCGATTGGAGATGTCGAATATCGAGGTTTCCCAGCTCAACGAGTGAATTTTCAATAAGAAGGACTATTGCGACGTCTGGGAACTGAATCGTTAGCTGTTGTTGATGCAGATCGATTGGAAATGTCTAATATCGGATTTTCCATGCTATAGGAGTGTATTTTTGATAATAAAGACTATTGCGACGCCTGGGAACTGAATCTTTAGCTGATGTCGATGCAGATCGATTGGAAAAGTCGAATATCGCATTTTCCATGCTATACGGGTGTATTTTTGATAATAAACACTATGGCGACGCCTGGGAACTGAATCTATAGCTATTGTCGATGCAGTTCGATTGGAAATGTCGAATATCGCGTTTTCCAAGCTCTACGAGCGAATTTTCAAAAAGGACTATTGCGACGCCTGGGAACTGAATCTTTAGCTGTTGTCAATCCAAATCGATTGAAATGTCGAATATCGCGTTTTCCAAGCTCTACGAGCGAATTTTCAAAAAGGACTATTGCGACGCCTGGGAACTGAATCTTTACCTGTTGTCGTTGCAGATCGATTGGAAATGTCGAATATCGCGTTTTCCAAGCTCTACGAGTGAATTTTCAATAAGGACTATTGCGACGCCTGGGAACTGAATCATTAGCTGTTGTCGATGCAGGTCGATTGGAGATGTCGAATATCAAGGTTTCCAAGCTCAACGAGTGAATTTTCAATAAGAAGGACTATTGCGACGCCTGGGAACTGAATCTTTAGCTGTTGTTGATGCAGATCGATTGGAAATGTCTAATATCGGATTTTCCATGCTATAGGAGTGTATTTTTGATAATAAAGACTATTGCGACGCCTGGGAACTGAATCTTTAGCTGATGTCGATGCAGATCGATTGGATATGTTGAATATCGCATTTTCCATGCTATACGGGTGTATTTTCAATAAGAAGGACTATCGCGACGCCTGGGAACTGAATCTTTAGCTGTTGTTGATGCAGATCGATTGGAAATGTCTAATATCGGATTTTCAATGCTATAGGAGTGTATTTTTGATAATAAAGACTATTACGACGCCTGGGAACTGAATCTGTAGCTGTTGGTGATGCAGATCGATTGGAAATGTCGTATATCGAGGTTTCCAAGCTCAACGAGTGAATTTTCAATAAGAAGGACTATTGCGACGCCTGGGAACAGAATCATTAGCTGTTGTCGATGCCGGTCGATTGGAGATATCGAATATCAAGGTTTCCAATCTCAACGAGTGAATTTTCAATAAGAAGGACTACTGCGACGCCTGGGAACTGAATCTTTAGCTGTTGTCGATGCAGATCGATTGGAAATGTCGAATATCGCGTTTTCCAAGCTCTACGAGTGAATTTTCAATAAGGACTATTGCGACGCCTGGGAACTGTATTATTAGCTGTTGTCGATGCAGGTCGGTTGTAGATGTCGAATATCGAGGTTTCCAAGCTCAACGAGTGAATTTTCAATAAGAAGGACTATTGCGACGCCTGGGAACTGAATCTTTAGCTGTTGTTGATGCAGATCGATTGGAAATGTCTAATATCGGATTTTCCATGCTATAGGAGTGTATTTTTGATAATAAAGACTATTACGACGCCTGGGAACTGAATCTTTTGCTGTTGTTGATGCAGATCGATTGGAAATGTCTAATATCGGATTTTCCATGCTATAGGAGTGTATTTTTGATAATAAAGACTATTGCGACACCTGGGAACTGCATCTTTAGCTGTTGACGATGCAGATCGATTGGAAATGTCGAATATCGCGTTTGCCAAGCTCTACGAGTGAATTTTCAATAAGGACTATTGCGACGCCTGGGAACTGAATCTTTAGCTGTTGTTGATGCAGATCGATTGGAAATGTCTAATATCGGATTTTACATGCTATAGGAGTGTATTTTTGATAATAAAGACTATTGCGACGCCTGGGAACTGAATCTTTAGCTGATGTCGATGCAGATCGATTGGATATGTTGAATATCGCATTTGCCATGCTATACGGGTGTATTTTCAATAAGAAGGACTATTGCGACGCCTGGGAACTGAATCATTAGCTGTTGTCGATTGTTACGTCCTGGGTTGATTGTTCTCGTTAATTCCTTGATGAATCAATCGAGACGCAACTACATGATTTTATGCTTCATACTTGTGTAGATATCGTTTGTAAATAGTAGGGTACGTTCGCATTTTTGATCGTGACTATTCCCAGGGTAGGGTTAAGTCAACCAGCATCGGGAACGTTAGGATAGTATCGATTGTATCTTGGTTATGCGTTACCGTATACACGTAGTCGTTGTTATTATTGCGGTGCCTTGTTACGTTCGTGATATGGTCCGTAACGAGGATCGTGAGGTGGAAGGCCATCCACGCATAGACGCTCCGAGGGTAGTTCGATGGTGTAGAGCTTCCAGGCGGGATGCGAACTCGTTCCGAGTTTTCCTTCCTTGTGGCTGTCGGAATGGGGTGTGACCACTCCCAAGAAACGTTGCTTCGCGAGTAGCGGTTTGTAATGTGCCCGCACCAAACGACGTACTTGTTCTTTACGACCGGCGCGACGCGTTTATGCCATCGAGCTTATTCAATTCAGATATGGTTTCTGATTAATAATAGCGACAACTGAATTGTACTATGCAGGAAAGCTGTGTGTATAACTCGAGCAGATCTACTTCTCAAAGAGAATACACCAGCGATGCCTACGAAAACCATGAGCAGAGCGTCTTCTCTATGGTTCGTAATAAAATTCAGAGTCCAGCCAGAAAATATTATTTAATGCGAAAAGCTCGATGTCTGGTTTAAGGATACTCGTAAATGAATTAGAGAACACTGTGTCTAATGAACATGATAACAACTATATTCTATCACTTGGTAGTTACACTGGGTTACAAGATTTGAATTATAACTAACAACGCGATGTTACTCGGCTGCCTAAGCAGAGCTGTAGGTGTGCACTCACTATGATTGACGTCGACTGTAGATTGATGTTACTTGGCTGACTCTCGGGTCAGAACTAACTTTCCAGTGGCTGCTCAGCTTATTTTATAGCAACAATATGCCGATTCTGCAGTCTGAGAGAATGCTGACGCGTGTGACGTGCCGACCTGCTTCTCTCAGATCGGCCCTTATTTTTTCTTTCTTCTCTTATATTTATACGCTATGATGTGAACGCTAGACTGCCCTCGCGGCTATGAAACGTCCGGCATACACTGAGCAAACATTTTAACTCAAACATTTTTAACTCAAACATTTTAAGTCAACCCATTCTAAATCCAAACATTCAAATTCCAAACATTCTAATCCCAAACATTCTTCTTGCAATCATTCTAATTGCAAACATTCTAACTCCAAACATTCTAACTTCAAACCTCGTCCTTATTTGCCTAGTTTCTTCACCTCGCTCCTTTTTACTTCAGACAAACCACAACAAGTAAACCCTTTACTTAAATCCACGATATGTTCTAACAATATTAGTCCCCTTTCGCGTCCCGAGAGTATCCCTCACTACACGAGGAAGCATCCCCTTTCGCGTCCCGAGAGTGTCCCTCACTACACGAGGAAGCATCCCCTTTCGCGTCCCGAGAGTATCCCTCACTACACGAGGAAGCATCCCCTTTCGCGTCCCGAGAGTGTCCCTCACTACACGAGGAAGCATCCCCTTTCGCGTCCCGAGAGTATCCCTCACTACACGAGGAAGCATCCCCTTTCGCGTCCCGAGAGTATCCCTCACTACACGAGGAAGCATCCCCTTTCGCGTCCCGAGAGTATCCCTCACTACACGAGGAAGCATCCCTTTTCGCGTCCCGAGAGTATCCCTCACTACACGAGGAAGCATCCCCCTTTGCGTCACTTAAATTCACCAAAACTTACAAGGAAGTTGCCCATAATCGCGCCCTCTCGAGCCCCTCACTACACGAGGATAATGTTCCCAAAACCATTTAACTTACAGTACCATGGATCTGAAACACAAAAATTATACAATTAATGTCTACTAATAATTAAAACCCAGTTTAAGAGTTATTAGATATCCACTGCCAGTTGAGAACCACTGCCAGTTGAGAACCTCTGCCGTTTGAGAACCACTGCCGTTTGAGAACCCCTGCCGTTTGAGAACCCCTGCCGGTTGAGAACCACTGCCGTTTGAGAA